>OZ024930.1:159156767-161556767 GCA_964017235.1 Sabellastarte sp. h YS-2021
AGAACTCAATAAAAGAAATAGAAAACATTGCGGTTAGAGTGCCGCAAAATCAGTGAGAGCAATAAACAAGAACTTGAGCGCAATAATCAGCCTGAAACAGTAAAGGCCGAACCTGTCAAAAGCCCCCAGAATGGTGCCTCGCATGGGAACAAGACTGGACTATATTCGCCAACTGCATGCTATACAGCAATATGGGAGAATGAGTTCATGGATACGACAGAACCAATGGACAGGTACAAACACTAGCGATAAAGAAAACAGTTCTCAGCCAAGCAGTCAGTCAGCTTCACCAGCCAATCCGGCTTTCTTTCATCCATATTACTTGGCCAATGTACCGGCTTTAGTCAATCATGGACCAATGTCTCCAGGACATAAAATGGGTACCTGTGATACCATAGAAAGAGAGCTGCAATATTCTCATGAAAAGGATATATACAAAGATACCTGTACATCAACAACTAGTGCATATAATACTGGAGGCGAGTCGTGTCGTAGTACTCCTCTGACTCTAGAGTTACATCCACAGTACGGAGATGATGGCGGTGGTGGCTACAATATGTCTATGTTGAGTCTTGCTATCACAAACAATGAGGGTAACACACCCAGTGATCATGAAGGACCCTTGGACGATGTGAATGACAATTCAAGACAACACAGAGTGTCACAGCATCATCATCATGGGAAGAAAAAGCCCAAGCACACATCACAAGCTTCTTCTAAACCGAAAGAAGAAGGAAACAGTTCTAAAGACTCAAAAACCTCCACCAGAGTCAAACTAACAAAATCCCCCAGCAGTTCTAGTGTAAGTCACATGACTCAAACTCCTGAACCTCCCAGGCCAGAAAATCTCCAGAATTTGTATTCACAGTATGCAGATGTGATGTATACCAACCAGGCCAATCTGCAACATACCATGATGGTCCAGCAGAGGCTGTTTCAGCAACAACTCCTGCAGCAGGCAAAAAGACAAAAAGACTCTTCCTCTAAGCACAGCAAAAAGTCTCGCAGCAGTAGCAATTCAGAGAAATCCATGGGTAAGCAAGGATTCTCACAAGAATATCCAACCCCCAGTGCCAGTAAGACACTCAGTAAAGCGGACAAAGCATTGACCCTACCAAGCAATAAAACACACCTGGTGCAAACAGGATATACTCTCGGTAGCAATAATAATTCTAAAGGTTCTTCAAGTGTTTCACAGAGCAATACAGTGGCTTCAGATAACAGTCAAGATCCTAGTGGCACTGCCAAAGGAGGATCTTCTGGTTCAGACAATGCTAATGTACAGATGGAATGGGTTGTGAAACTCAGACCCGATGGTACAAGGTACATTGCCCGTAGGCCAGTTCGCAGCAAAATACTGAAGGAACGTGCCAAGAAACTCGCACAAGAGAGAAGTGGCATGACCACAGATGATGATGCTATGAGCGAGATGAAGGTTGGTCGCTACTGGCGTAAAGAAGACAGAAAACGGCATCTGGAGAAAGCTAAAGAATATAAGCAGAAGAAAGAACAGATGCTTAAACAGAAGCTTGAGACACTGAAAGAAAGTGAAGACCTAAAACAGAAAGAACCCAACATCCTGGACCTTAGTCACAGAAAAATGATGAAGCACAAAAGTAAGAAGGTTCTGGATGATTTTGTGACTGTACAGGAAATGTTAGTGCATGGAAACCGAGCAGAAGTCTCCTGCAAAGCACCTAATCCTTTGTTATCTGTCACAACTGTGTGATAATTGTGAATTGGATTTGATGTTAAGCACTTTACGCCACATGTATTGTTACACTTATGAAATGTTTTTCATTACAATGTCTGAATAATTTTGTTTGACTGGTAATATCACATCAGCCATTGGCAAATTTAAAAGTTTTTTTTTCAGTTTTACTTCCTTTTTGATAAAGTATTAACCATTATCCATTTTTTTATGAAATTTTGACACTAGGGAGAAAAATTTCAAAAATAGGAATTAGTGTCCATTCACTTTTTTAAAAAAAAAGTCTTGCTTTTAATCTTCATTTTATGATGTTCTGCTGAGAATCATGCAGTTGATTATGCTTACTCTGTAGATTTAAATTTTAACTGTCGACAAAAAGGCACTGAATGGTTAAGTGATTTCTTGCCTTGTCTTATAGGTATTAAGTTTATTTTGTGTACATAAAGATAATTTACATTCAGTAAATATTTTTCCTATTTGTATGGCCTGATATTTTGATGTTTGCCTGATGTTGCTTTTAATATGTTTTATATGTGGAATTTAATGGTTAATACGTTGTTGACAGTCTGTGTTGGATGATTCTCAGAAGTTTTAATTGATTTCTGTTGAAGCTGAAATTCAATGTGTATAATGTCACATTATCATAAACTTTTTATTTAAAGGGAAAACATGACCCCTTTAAGCTTAAAAGAAATGGAAGGAAATCACTATTTCAATTTTACTGTGAGTAAATCAATCCTATAATGCCAGTATGTGTACCAAATGTTTGAATTTTTGTGTTACTTTGTTAAAAATATATTGTGTGATGGTCTGTTGTTTTGAGCAGTGTCCAGTAATAATGTGTGCAAGTACTGTGTACAGTGATGAAGTTGAGTTGAAATCAGGGTAAAATTACAAAGTCTTCATTGGTCATCTTAACAACTTTTCTGTTTTATTACTGCTGTTGTTTTTGTTACTTCTTATTCAACAGTCATTGGTGTATTGGTATAGTATTGGTACATAAATTGGTGAAGCTTGGTCGTAGTGCATATAGCACAGTATAGTTTTAGAGGCCATTTTAACAATTCTTTCATTTCAAAATGATATTCTCAGACTTTTTAGAAAAAAGTAAAAAGTGATGGTCGACATTTGGGATGAAATTAAATATTTCCAGTTTATGTTCAGGGTATAGTAGAATGGTTTGACATACCACCTTCTCAAAAGCAAAATATACAAAAACTTTAAAAAGCTACATGTAGTAAACAAAGTTTCTGAATCATTTCTAGTGTCTTGTTTAGAGAGCTGGCTCACAAGAAAATGTCTTTACAAAATCTTCCACTATGAGCGGATTATATTTACATTTGGTGTAGTTCCATCTGAGAACATCCCTTATTGTTGAAGTGGCATGTATTAGGACCATGATACAGTCAATATAGAATCAAGAAAGCAAAATCTTCTTAGTTTACTGTATCTCTTATGTAACTTTGATGTTGCTCTTCAGTGTATCCTCAGTTCGTTAAAAGTCCAAACGATGACATACAAGAAACATTTACATGTGTACTTGTGTATCTATCTGAACTCCAGATACTAAGTTGTGAAGGAAATGGATGGGAAGAATCAAACATCAAAAAGTACCCTTTGATGGACAACCCATTACTACTACATTATACAAATATTTTGAAACCATAAACTATCAAGGGTGATAAAGAGTGCAGATTTTATTGATGGTTTGCACCCATTGAACTTCATCCATTGAACTAAATCAAAGAATCACTTTATTCTAAGCTTTTCAACAGAAATATTCTTCTTTTCAAGTTATAAGATTTAGCAAGATTGAATATACACTGCAAACTTAGTTTAATCAATGACTGGTTGTTTCAAGTTTCATCTTTGGCTAGCAATATGTTTTGAGAAGAATATGATTTTAATATTAAATATTGGTGTTGTTATGATAGTTCTGTTGTTTTGTCTCATATTGTAATATCCCAGTGTTATAAAGCTACATTAAGCTTGTATTTATATCATTTTTTTCCCTTTCAATGAGAAGTGCATGTACCGTATAAGTTTGTTTATCTTTATTTGGACATAAAGAAAAACTAACCCCCCCCCCCCAAAAAAAAACTGTATCCGTTTGTTCATCTTTATTTGGACATAAAGAAAAACTAAAACCAAAAAAAAAAAAAAAAGAAATGCACAAAATTTGTCTATATTTTATTTTCAGATATATTTTCCTTTGATAAATTTTCTGGAAGAGAATATTTCAACAAAATTGAATGTTGGAGAGCTTGTCTGCCCTTAAATGTTTTATATTTTTCTTTCATAAATTAATTTTATAAAATGTTAGTTTTCATCTGCTTCCACCTGTTCAACTAGACTTGCTGCAAGTCTTTGTATTTTTTATTCCACCAAGTCTGACATACATGGAATCATTATGAATCCATTATGATAGTTGGGGGATATTACTCTCGGATGAAAAACACCAAAATTCTTGTAAAAAAGTCATTCAGTCCTCGTATAATACTTAAGACAAAGAGACCATAGGAAAGTCTAATGTTCATCCCTTTACTTGAGGAAAGTACTTAGTTATGTGTTAGTGGCCTGGTGGTAGACGTAAAGCTATTTTTAAAAGCACATTTAGATAAATATAAATATAATCAACTAGCCTTTCTCCATTCTATGAGAAAAATTATGAAAAAAATTGTTCATATTTTCACAGCATTTGTATAGAAGCCCAATCAGATATACATACTAGTATATTAAAAATAAAATTCTGTTTTACTTTACCAGGGCTAAGTGACTTCAATTTAATTATATTACAAGGATCTATTAAGAATGCCATTGGATTAAATTGAATAAACTATGAGCTATTAACTATATGTATTGATGAATTTTGATAGTTAAGAAATGCTTTGTTCATGAAATATCTTTGCCAGTTTACTTTATTCAAATTTATTTCTCAATTCAACTACCATTTAAAATGTCTGCTATATTACTTTCGCTAGATCTACAATATTGATTGTATCTATTCAAGACAATTGTATTTCCTTGACAAAAAAGCACATGTGTCTCGGTTTTTGTTAGAAATGTGAATATATTTGCAAATACTCTATTATAATGAAAGAGTTGAAATTATGTCTTGCAAGAGGCGTTTCAAACTGAAATTGTAAAAAGTCAAAGCTTTGTTGACAGACTCTGTAGCATTGAGAAAACCATGTTTTCAAGGTTCATAGTCATAAGCATTCTTATTTGTAAAATTGTTCTTGTTGCAATTTTCTTTCAAACAATGATTTGAAAAAATTGTAATAATTAAAATTCAAAGAAATAAGAATATTGACAATTCTAACCAAACTGGACACCATAGCCATGAAAAAAGTTAGCATTAGTATTTTAGCTGTTGAACAACATGAAGATATGTCTTGTGGAAAAAACTATATTAAAAAAAATTATGGCAAATTTGAACAAATTTTTACTCTTTGCACTTGAATGAGAGTATTCAAAGAACAAGAATCTCAGTAAATTTGGGCTCTGAGAAATATTGATATCAAAGACCAAACCATAATTTGAAATGAGTCATTTTGCTCCAGCAGAAATATACTCCAAAAGTCAGGCTAGATCTTACGGAATTTTTGAAGATTCACATTAAGATTTTAGATAAATATAATTTTAGAAGCGTACTTAGTACAAATTTATTTGTTGAGTGAGAGATGTCATTTACAATAAAGTGTTTGGAAATTTCTGGTCATCAGAAACATTAAAACAGGTATATTTTGGTGTTGCTGTAGACTAGCCTGAATACTATGGACTTGTCATGGCAATGTCTTTGGTAGAATAATAGTAAGTTAAAGGCTTGATTAAAATGTATATACTTTTGTGAACTAAACGGGACATTTTATTGACATACATTGCAGTTAGAAAAATTCAAATCTCTGATTCATGGCAAAGGGAATGAAATAGTCTGTATTTAGTAAAAACACATTAAGTATGGTATTTTGTTTCTATGTATAAATTTATATAACTGGATTCAATGGGAAGTAATACTTCTACCAGGAGGGTTATGTTTTGGGTGCGTTTGTCTGTTCATGTCTGTTTTTGCAATAACTCCAAAAGTAATGAAGAAATCTTTCTAATTTTTTTTATGTAGGTAATGCAGGACCAAAGGAAGAAGTGATTAAATTGTGAGAATGATGATCAGGTACTGGATAAAAAAATCCCAAATTAAAAGAAAAATCCCAAATTTTCATAGGTCCAATATTCAATGTTCTTTCAGTGATTTTGGCTTTCTGGTTAACATTACTCCAAAAGTAAGGAGAAAATCTTAATTGGTCGATCATAATCTGAATACCCCCAAAAAAATCTTGAATATTTGGAAACACGTCCCGATGGAGGTTTGCATTCTATGAGTGCTTTCTAGGTTCTTTAATTTCTCTCCATAAAGTAGCTACGGGCCATCATACACCAGTCCAATATGACCCAAAAGAATATGTTCAGATAAAAGCCATATTTAAGCTGAACGAAATGGTGGAAATCGGAATTATGGAAGATCTGACCATTTTAACTGGAGTTTTATCAAGTATGATACATACTGATCCATCAACTCTGCTGATCCGATAACCCTGCAGAAAGATTTTCAAAATTAAAAATCGTTTTGTATTGACTTGTATTGTCAGTATGTATAGACAAGGTATGTCACAGCAGTTCCAACCTTCTTATTAGATATTGGATCAGATCGGGTCAGATTGGATCAGAGTTATGCATACAGGTCTTTGAGTTTATATACCTCGGGACACGTTTATTGCTATGTAGGAAATGAGTTGTTAGATATATTTATAAAAGCAATAATAAGTGGTTTTGTAACGTATGTGTATAATTTTGTGTGTTTTTCATCTTGTTTCTATTCTCTAGTCACTTGTAAAGAAAGAGTTAAATAATCATACCTTGTATCCGGAAAGCTTCACAAGATGTAGCTAGGCGTGACCTGTGTATGTCTAGATCCGTGTATCCCTTCAGTTGAATGTATGTATTTTTTTGTATTGTGATATTGGTTTTTTTTTCATTCACACTATATTATTATCATATTGTGTATGATAGATATATATATTTATGACAATCATTTTATTTCAAATAAAATAAATGATTGAACTTCACAAGTTTTCTTATTTTATCCCATGATATAGACAACATAAATGAGCTACATTGATCTTCAGATCCATTAGGTTTTCTTGGGATAAGTGCTATAAAAGTTGTATAAAATAGCATCAGAGATGCCCGTAACCCACAGCCTGAGGAAATAGTTTTCAACACCATGAGATATAGAAGTAGTGAAACAGTACACAGAATGGGATACTTTCAGAGCAGTGTCAATGTCCAAATAATGTTTAAGTAGGGAAAATAACATCTAAGAGAAAGAAACTGCATGTAAAGATTAAGTATTAAAACAAGACAATTCAGTAAACTAAAAATTATGAAGCTGTAAAATTTATTAACTGGAGAATAGCTGTCAATGGAAATATCACAATTATGTAAAAGTACATATAATAATCAGTTGCAGCAATCCATATCCTTACGGTTGCTGAGATATGCTTGACAATATATTATAGGTCAAATCAAGAATTCAAAATTAGCGCTGATCCGTCAGTCCGCAACCAACAGAAATGCTATTGGGTTGAAAAGATTAAGATCCTTCCAGTCTGTTTGTCTAGAAGCTATAAGACGATTATACATGCACAATTCGAACAGTTGAATTATGATTTGCATGTTTTTGATATTGTTCAACCATACCAAAGTGACCTCATACATTTGTGTGAACATTTAAGTCCTTTCCCATTTTAATATTTATTTTGTATGGTCCAATTGTGGTTTGAATATTTTGAATATTACCCATACATACAGATGTGGAAATACATGCTTATGTGTGGTGTTGGGGCAATCCTTGATGGCTCACTTGATGAAGTACCATCTGTTACAATGGGAAGTTGCAAAAGTACCAGCCAATGTCCCTACCCAGTATCAACTTCGTACACCTTACAGTTTCTGAGTTATAGTCCGGACAAGATTTTATAGGTCAAGGTCACTACGGCAAGGTCAAAGGTCAAATCAAGGTCACGCCATGACGTTGCACACCTACATGGCCTAACCAATGTCCCTACCAAGTATCAACTTCCTATACGTTATGGTTGCTGAGATATAGCCTGGACAAGATTTTATAGGTCAAGGTCACTACAGCATGGCCATGCCATGACGTTGCACACCTACAACCCCTAACCAATGTCCCTACAAATATCAACCTCCTACACCTTATGGTTTCTGAGATATAGCCCGACAAGATTTTATAGGTCAAGGGCACTACGGCAAGGTCAAAGGTCAAATCATGACGTTACACACCTACACCCCCTAACCAATGTCCCTACTAAGTATCAACTTCCTACACCTTACCGTTTCCGAGATATAGCCTGGACAAGATTTTCAAACTCAAGGTCACTACAGCAAGGTCAAAAGTCAAATCAAGGTCACAAAATCATTGGTCTTATTTGAGAATAACTGGGTTGTGGGGGCTTATGTATTCAAATATAAATAATATTAAACAGAAACATCTTTTAAGATATTAAAACAGAAGAAAAACACATGATTCTTTTCAAATAAGTTATTTTATTTTAAAAATGGATTTCATAAAAAAAACTATCTGCAGCGCTTGTACAATTTTAAACACTGTGAGAATTGCACCATCTGATGGTCTTTTTCAACATCCAAAGGCTTACTCCAAACAATTACATAGTGGCAGGACAAGTCTTGACAATTATATAGTTGTATGATAAACTACTGAAGAAGTTTGAAGAAATTTGCACAATGCACCCATACATAATACTCTGGCCTTTCAAATCTGAAGTATGATGTACTCGGTCAAGTTACCCCTTAAAAAATTCTTTTACTTTTTAAAAAAAAAAATGCTCTCATACAAGCAGATGTTTGAGATCAAAATGGGAAATTAGGAAAACATTAGCTGTATAAATTTTATACACTTGTCAGATATATAAAAGTAATGATTTCACCCTATAAAGAACAAAGTTAAGAAAAAAACTAAGTCTGAAAAATTTTGCTACAACTACCCAGAACAGTGCACCAACGAAAAACATGCGGATTCTGAACTGAAAGCTAAAATACTTCACAATGTGGTGAAAATAATAATTAATGTGCAAGAAACATTTTCATATAAAATTAATAAACAAAAACTGAAAGTACTTTATGTGAAGGCCAAAAAAAACATAATGTCTCTACACTTACTGAACTACAACAATGCACTAATATATATCACTGGACTCAAGCTAGAGCTTGTAACTGTATAACAATACATGCACAGTATTTTGTTGTACATGGAAACCACAAATGCCCATAACATGTGAAAGGGTTACCAGGTGTCGGGAACAATCAATTAGTTTTTAGTTGATATATTTTTTAGCATCTTCAAGGATTTTGCTATAATTCGCAAAAAGTATAGCTTCTTCCAGTCATGTGAACTTGGCTTATCAAATTTCTGAGATAAATGTGGTTGCAAAATGACCGCTTGTTTCTAATTGATGCTTTGCTCCTCTGTGAGAGTACATTATTAATTATGGTCGGTTGTTTTAGACTCTTGTTGCCACACATTAAAGTACTAAATACTGACAAAAAGCCTATTAAGCCAGATAATGCATTTCTTGAATGAACATCTATGGATACTTCTCAGTATTTTAAATATAAAATATTCTGTAGTCAATAACGATTATCACAAGACATTACCAGTCACAAAACTATATACACAATACATTCAATCAGGAAGAAAAACATTAACAACAAGATTTTTTCCTATCCAAAAACAAAGATTCAGAAGTTTTTTTACAATTGTGAAAATACCGCCAATAAAACGTTAAATATTGGTATTTTGTCAAAACACTTTACAGGTAACAATAATTCGCATTGTTTTTTGAAGAAAAAACAACAAATTTATAGTCAACAAGTACCCTATATATTCCTACAAAATGGAAAGCCATGTACCAAACATTTATATTACAAATACACATGCAAATGATCATTATTTCTTGTCATTGTAAGTAAACCTATAATAATGTACATACACTGTTCATAACAGTCTTTTTTTCTCTGAAAAATTTCAGGGAAAAAGATAATCTATAAGGTATGATATATATTCTACCAAATGCAAGTGATATCAATACACATACCATTAGGTACCAATTTGTTTTGTCTTGAACACTTTTCCAGAGAACAATACTCTTTGTTCTCTGTATATTTCTTGTTTAACTGTGAAGCACTTTTGTGTCTAGAACTACAAACAGACGAGATCAATAGCCCACTACAAGAGCTTATCACACGGTAGTCACTGATAAAAGGGGGTTTGACGCAGTATTCTTTGGTGAAGCTTCCACCACTTGTTTCTGTCCACGACTACCATGCACTAACATCTCCTGGACTGTAGTGAAGTCATCAAACACTTTCTTACTCTTGTGTTTCATCATTTTTCTGTGAGATAATTCCAGTATGTTAGGCTCTTTCTTATGCTCTTCTATTTCCTTCAACGTCTCCATCTTCTTACGAAACATCTCTTGCTTACGGCGTTTGTACTCTTTAGCCTTCTCCAAATGCCTCTTGCGGTCATCCTTTGACCAGTACCTACCAAATTTCAGTTCACTCATGGCATCATCGTCTGTTGTCATGCCGCTTCTCTCTTCAGAGATTTTTTTCGCCCTTTCTTTCAAGAACTTGCTCCTCATTGGTCTCCTGGTAATGTAGCGAGTACCATCAGCTCTTCGCTTCACAACCCACTCCATCGGAACACCAGAATTGTTAGCTCCAGATGATTCTGCACCTCCTTCAGCCAGGGTGACTTGCGAGTTTTGTAGACTTTGGAGGTGCTTGGGGCTTGAATTCATGGGAGCAGGAACCATGTTTTTTGGACTAGAACTAGAGGACTCCTGTGACTGGGGATGATGCTTGGGACTTGACTCACGAGACCTTTGTCCACTTTTAATACTTCCTGCCTTAGTGTTTTTGGCATCTACACTTTTTGCACTATCTTCCAACTCCTTTTCTGCTTTCTTCTGTATCAACTTCTGTTGAAATAGCTTCTGCTGCACCATCATAGTGTGCTGGAGATTCGCTTGGTTTGTATACATCACCTCGGCATACTGAGAGTAAAGTTCTTGAAGATTGTCTATTTTTGGTGGCTCAGGTGTCTGGGATGTACGACTGACACTACCTTCCCCATTTTCCTGTGCTTGCTGGAGACTACACACTAGAGGAGGATAGCACTCCTCATAAATTGGAATGTTGCTCTGCCTAATATCACTGGACTGATCCACACCGTTGCTTAGCAGGGACACCTTTTCAGAATCTGTTTGCGACTTATGGCCCTTGCCAAACATGGAAAGACTAAGTAAAGGTTTCTTCTCTCCCTTTTCATTCTGTGTATGAGTGAGTTCAAGTGTCAGTGGAGTACTACGGTTACTTTCACCGGTGTTGTAAGCACTTGTGGTAGATTCTCTCTCTTTTAGAGCAGAAACACCACTCAGGATATGTCCACAAGGGAATGATACACCTTTTGGGTGACTAGAACTACTGACTGGAGTAGCAGACAAGCTGGAATCTTTGGCTGTGCTGTCAAGTGGTAAGATAATACTATTCGGATGCGGATTATGTTGGGGTGTTTGGCGACTAAGCTGTTCATGACGCACCCACACTGGATCGATAGTGCCTTCATTCTGCAGGGCATTTAATTGTTTAATATAATCTAATCTTGTTCCCATCCTGGGCACAGACCTGCTAGGACTCTTATAGCTGTCTCCTGTCCCTCCAGATACACCCTCTCCCTTTTTGGCTGTAGCTGGATCCTTTTTGTGGGCCTCATAAATCTGTTGGCACTCGATCTGAATTTGTTCCATCTCCTTGTTTAGGGCATCGATTTCTCTTTCTATGCTACTCTGGGAGTCGATACGCTGTAGACCCTGACTAATGTATCTGGTTTCCAGGGCTTCCTTAAACCGTGCACATTCTTGCAGGAGTTGCTCCTCTGTGGTGACTGGCACGCCTTCACATCCAACATCATTAGAGGTGAAACTCTCAATGCTACAGTGATGTTCTGGGTCAAGGTGAGGCAGGACAGATGTGGAATCAAGCTCCTATTTAAGCAAAATACAAAAAAAACACAAAGACTATAAAAATCTGGTAAATACTTTAAGCTTCAATACTGTCAAACACACAATGAAAGATAAATACAGAAAAGGTTAAAACTTGGCATAAAACATAGGTAAGTTAATCAGGATTTCTTGCTGATATAATGAACTTCATAATGTTCCAAGGTATTCTTCAAACCTGAAATTCAATTATACTTAAAGAGATTCTAATGATACAACATATACTTTAATGTTTGTCATTATAAAAACTGAAAACCCTGTAAATATTTAAGGTGAAGCTATAGTGGGAGTATATCTCATATGAAGGCATTTCAATTTTCCTGAAAAATTAGGGCCAAACCTTCTGGTCTTATTCCACATATTTATTTTCATGAGTAAAATTGACAACATAATTGACAATCTGTTTCATACAAAGTCAGAAAATGTTGTGAGTATATTATTTGTCAGAATATATGTAAGCAAAAAATTGTGCTTCACTTTCTTTTGTATGTTATAAATTATCACTAAATAATGCTTCATGATAACATCATAACTGAACATTGAATGACACAGACAGAAAAAAAAACACTTCAAGATAAATGATCTCCAGAATACAAAGATGGTAACTGTCATGGTGCCAGATACGAAATTTATATCAAAACAAATGTCTATTTAAAACATACACTTTAGTGCCACTGTCTGAATCTGTGACATATCACAAATCAAACACATGTTTCGTCGAGTTACTTGTCCATTAATCAAAAATTTTATCACACCAACGTAGAACCAATCCCTGTTTTAAGTTGACACTGAAGCTAACTAGTACACATCTTCATGTGTGGCAAAGTGGACAGTCAATATAAGAATATAAGAAACGTATAAGAAAAGTCCTGTAAACTACACTCGTGTTAAGACGTGCAAAAAATGTGTGACGATTAGACAGGAATTTACACAAGGAGGTAGGGTTGTAGATGTATAAATATTATTTGTATTACCACTTCTAAATCTCTTCACATTAATTTGAAATTCTTTCTATGGGGGCTTAAAAATGTCTTTGCTATTTCTTATCATCCACCAGTGTAAACCTACTAGCATTGACACCATTGTGTAATAACAACTTCACTTGAACCAGGTAGATCTTATAGTGGTTGTGACAATGTTTGCTTTAAGAGGTTAACTTTAATGCAGTAGTTATGCCTTTCATTTGGCAAGTTTAAAAATACTTTTATCACCAATGTAACACCCATGCAATAATTTTTTTTTGTTATCACTGAAAGCATGGAGGCAATAAAAAGACATCAAAAGGTAAGACATTCCTGAATAAAGGCTGAACCTGTTTAAAAATCGCACTTGTTCCCCAAGTATTTGTAAAGTATTACAAGTGGGATTATGCAGCTTCTTAAGTGTGGATCAACATCAACCTTACAAAGTGTATCACCACTTGACCAGAAAAGAAAAACACAGTGTTTAAATCTTTCCCTTCTTAATTTGAAAATCAAAATGTCATATAATAATCCCCTTAACCTCTCATTTACAAACAATTGACAAGACTTGGTGCTATTAACGTTTTTGTAAGCCATTTCCAACCCCTTTAGTACAAAGGGCCAGGTGTGTATGCTTCAAGAGCAGTCCTTTTTTACAAGTCTTTACTTCTGAAACTCCACGGGTTAATCCCCACCTAATAACCTAGATGTGAAGTAAGTACTAAGTCAAAAGCTAGAATAACATGGAAAAAGCTGTGTTCAAGTGTATAGTTGCTGCTTATCAGACTTGCCGGAGTTGTTGTATTAACCCCTACAAAGCATTATACATAGGACTTATGTATGTGTAATTTCCAGCTGCCAGCATTGGGTGAGGGGAGGGACCAGGCAGGAGTGGATTCTGCAATTAATAACAAAATTAATCTGGCCACGTGCAGCTCATATCATTAATAACAAAGGTAATCAGTCCAGGGAGCAGCTATTATTTCACTAAAAGACCTGCCTTGAACTCTAGGGTACTTGAAGGAATTTATTTAAAACTGCCTTATGTATTCCACTGGTGTAGCCAGTTAGGTACATTAATATGTCTGTGTCTTTATACAAATACATGTAATGTCATTAATATAATTAATATATGTATATCCTTGGTTTAATTTTTGAACCTAGTAAAAATGCTTTTTGTTAAAAATTTCAAGTAAACATCACACTCATGAGTGTTTGTTTACCTTTCAAGATTTACTTGCAAAAAAAAAGAAAAGATAATACCCCTAAGATAATAACCTGTAACTCAAAATTTTGTGATTCATCTTGTTGACAAACATTTGAATAAAATAGAACAAGAACATAATTCTGTTAAAAATGCACATATGTTTTCAAACAAACTCAATAACCTTTAACTGTCTTTGACAATCTGAATGTTACATGTAGTTATTATTTAATTTATTATTATTTTTTTGGTGCACTGATTTGTTTCTGTCATCTGTTGGTGCAACTGAGTACAACAAACAACTATATAAAAAATTTTATATTATCAACTTAGTTTGCTTCATTGCCAGTTCTTAATAAAAATTTGCATTCTGTTTTGTAAACACCATCCAAACAAACTTGCTAAATTTAGACCAAAAAACTAAAACAGGGGACATTGTACCATAATTGACAGGCAGCCAAAATTGTGTAACAGTTTGTGTATTCTACAGTAAATGTATCATGAAGTTTATAGTAATATGCAAGTGTTACCTATTGACAACTGCAACAAAACAGATTAATATGCTACAGTAGTTAAATCCGGTATCACATTAGTGTCTCTTCGTTGCATTTTAATTTAGTTACAAAATATTTTCTTGTTTTTAATATTGCTGCTTTAAATCATAAAAATAACATGTATACAAGGAAAGGAAATGTCCAGGAATGAATGACCAACAGATTATCTCAAGTAATCATTTTATCATCCAAGGAATTCCAAGAACTTACTTCCACACAAACCCACTGAAGGAGAAAAATTATTTTTCAAGAACAGGACATTGGCAAAAAAGAAAAAGACCATTTTGGCTAAAAGGAAATTGTTAAAATATCACAAACTGGAGAGTAAGTAAACTGTATACAAGTACTAATTATTCAGGAATTCTAGATGGATAAATTCCATGAAAAGGCTCTGTATATGAACCAAATATTTTTAACCTAATTTCTACTTACTAACGTGTCATTCTATTTAAATGGGTTTAACTGTTCCTTTAAAATCAATGGCTTACAATATAAATATCACCCCAATATCCAGAAAATACTTTTGCATCAAATTACATGCTTTAGAAGACTGCATTGTCAATGAAGCGATAACAATGTTTTTCTAATAAAATATATAAATGACAGATTATCTTCTGGAATTTGGGGATTGGCTTCTCATGAATCCCCATTGAAAACTTTTAACTTTGGTTAACCATTAACATACAGATCTTATATTGACTTCATTTCACCACATTTTTCTACCTCATTTCACCTGTAAAAAACTACCGACTATGGTAATCTCAGGGGCAAACAAGAGTGAAATGACTAAGTTTATTAAAATGAGGACATATTTGAAACTACAAACCACACCTTTACAGGTGAAAACAGCGGAAAGAATGACTTTTTGAAACCTTCTCAACACTTTCCAGTGGAATTTTATCAGATTAACTGTACATAAATAACAGAGTCAGTGAAAATTGTGAGAAGCCAAATGTTCAAGGGCTACTGATTTTAGACTATCTTTTTATCATAATGTTACAGTTGTTTCGTGGGTAACTAAAGAATTAACCAAATAAAAAAAAACAAGTTCTGGGTATAACATCCGACAACACAAATATTATAATTGGTCTCTTTGGCAGAAAACAAAATAACTGAACCCCACCTCTGCCATCACTTCTCTGAATCTCATCACCTGTTCCAGATTCACTCAAGACAGGTGGCAGATTTTTGCTCAATATCAGTAGTTTGTAGTCCAAAATGTTGACCAACTGGTAAGTTTGGTTTTCTCCTGCCCACTGTGATATGACCTTAACAATGTGTCTATTGAAAGTAACCCCTCCTAACTGTCTAACTATGGAGATTGTACTACAACAATGATAGTTAAAAGTGTTGGCTTTTTAATACTGTAAATAAACTATTATTCCTCAACCAGGATGTCATCCTGGGTCTGTCTACCGTATACAAGTATACATGTCTGAAGCATTGACTGGGTCAACTCAAGAAAATCCCACATTCAAGTTTTAAAGGCACTAACATATACAAAGCTAAAGGATAAAATACAATCGCAGTATTTACCTGTTCAGAGCTCTCTTCATTCTTGGTACTGTCGTCTGTCCGCCCCACTCCGCTGTCTTTATCATTACGAGACTTCTCACTACTGCCTGTACCTGTGGACCCGCATTCTTCACCCTGAGAAGAGGAGGAGGAAGTTATGGTTAAATCAAGGTTATTACAGTCACACATAAACGTGTCATCATGGGAACAACATGGTGGTGGAACCGCTAGGTTCTGGTCAATGCCTCGCAACAGTTTACTCAAAGCTTCAGCATCAAAGTTCTGACTGGCATAGAAACTGAACTCAGTGGCATCATTGTGATTGGTGCCCATGTTGTGGTTAAAATTATAGCACTGAGAACAGTTGCTAGGGTAACAGGATGAGCATAAGGACTGGGCATCATCATCTTCAGCTGCACTGTTGATGTAACCAGTAATGTAGGTATTGGTTGAGGTAGATCTGGTAGTACTAGTACCATAGTCATTATTGTTGTTCTCTGTGCCCTGGCAAAAACTACAGTTCAGGTTATTTTGCTGGGCATGGCAAGAACTGTCATTTTGAGTCATCTGTACATTATTTCCATTCAGCAGATTATCATAGTAACTCCTCTGTGCTTCAGTGAGTTTGGTCAGTCCAGGCTTGGCACTCATGTTATTGCCACCATTACTCACCTTGATGGTCTCAATCTGACTGTGGCTGAAGTAACATGTCACACAGTATTTATTGTCATTGCCATGTCTGCAAATCTGCTTTGTGAAAAAATTTTCCAGACTTGAGAAATCCCTTCCAGGAGAAGACTGTAAAGGCTTGCTATCTGATTCCATAGTAACCAAGTCTTCCTTGTTGGCTTGGCAACACAGCAGAGCCCTTAGGGATATGAGAGACTTTTTAGAAGACAACTTTGCTAATGTCTGTTTATCCATTATTTTCACGTTTGGTGCTCCCTCTTCCAGAAAGAAAAATTACAATGACTTAAAGCACAATCCGTCTCAGGATACAATGGAAAGTTCAGCAAATATAGAACCTCTCTGCAGTTCTAGCTGCTTTTCGCTCACAGCTTCACCGTCTTCTTTTGTTAGAGCACTGTGTAGTATGTCATCAATAAATCAGTACTTAAAAACATTTTTGCCCTTACAACAGGAACTTTTGACACTTGAAAATGTCAAAAATATCTCATAAAACATAGAAATTCCCTTTAAATCATTTATAGCATTGTGTATATCCAGTGTCATTCTTTTGAATGATGTGTTGCTTCTTAGTTTGCTTGAAGGTTTTTTACCCTTCACCCAAGAAGTGTGTAATGGTCCAGTTCTATTTTATTTCAATAATAAATATCTTTACAAGACCCCCACTGGGAGAGCTCATTGCAATGTAATGTTCACTCCTCCAGTGTGAAAAGTATAATAACTGGCTCAAGTCAGTGTCCTCTTATATATGTTGACACACTTTGTACAGAGAAAGCCAGTGATTCAATAAACACTTGTAATCCGAGAGTTCTTCTGTGCATGTGTCCTGCATTCCTATTGGTGCAGGAAGGACAATGTGTAGTAATGTGCAGAGCACCTTTAAAAGCACTCAGCCTACCATATTTATGCAACCCCTTGTAAGTGTGCATACATTTCTGTGTATACAGTACTGCCCTGCCAAGTAACTTTATGTTGTTTTTTTCCTCTCTCTTTATTACCAAATCTTACAGGTTAGCAAAACAATCCCTTGCTGTTATTACTGCAACAACTCATAATTGTGACGGTAATTGCTTATTTTATTTCAGAAAAATCTTTGTGTTTTATCATCATCAAAAGAACAGAGGTAATCAAACAGTGTTACACATCCAAATTACATGTGTGTGTGTGGTTTGTATTGATTCTGTAGTAAGTGTACATACTAAACCTCACACTTACTCCTCCTCTGGCTGTTTCTGTACTCAGTGCCAGAGAGTTCCTACTGAGCAAGAACCTGGGATACTCCTAGATGTTATTACCAGGCACCTTGCCTAGAACCCGTGACAGATGTCAAATGGCTGCTTATTCAAATAACATATGCCACTGAGTCACATTTGTGAGCTTCATAACCTATATATCAGTATCAAAAATATATATTGGCACTTTTTCACTCTCCACACATTACCTTATCAATTATCATCTATTTGAAGTCTCACATGAAATAATGGGTCCCAAATACTTAACTGGACTTCCCTGGAACTAGAAATTTTGATAAGTTTTACAGTCTTTTTATCAATAAGAAAACTACAGAATTTCCATAACCACCAAAGTATTCCCTTTGTAATTGATACACAACAATTATCACTAGATTAACATAAGAATTCTTGGAATATAGTTTATGTGTGTTTTGCAAAGTTTTGAAATAAAATCCATTCATTAGATGGAAAAACCAATTAAATGACACACTTTCAAGAAAAAATATGTTAAATCATTTGCTCACCAAAACTTCATATATATGTGAATGTAAACATTCATGTAAGTGTACCATAACTGCAGAATGAACTTCATATTTAACTTCAACAAGTTGGTACATGTCATTGCATGTATTTATTTGTTTGCAAAATAACTTTAAAATTTGGCAATGGATTATGATGAAATTTTCAGGAAATGTTAAGCACAGCAGAAAGAACAGATCATTAAAGTTTGCTGGTGACTCTGGATCACTGTCTGGAGCCAGGATTTTTTTTAAAGGATTTTTTATCATTGCGCCCATAAGCCACATTGGAGCTACTAGAACTTGGAGAAGGTCTGCTCTCTCTGTAAGTGGTATTGCAATAAATTAAGTTCATTAAATTGTCTTCCACCAAACTTTACTATTTTTGAAGCAATCTCCTAAAGCAAGTGTACCTGTGTCACTATTTTATCATCCGTTTTTTTTGTGTTGGGTTGCATTACTAGTAATGTGCCATGCATTATTCAGCATGTAACTGTAAAAATCTACACTTCAATCAAATTGAGTCTCTGACCAACATACTCTGCTTATCATATTTTTTTAGATGCAATTTACAAAGTAGTTCTATCTACACGGTTATTGTTCCCATTGTGAATTAGATCCAAAACCACCATTTGTAACTTTGGCCTTTCCCTAAATTATCTCTGTATATAATAATGAGGCTTGGTAAGTCCCCCTTTTATCACAATAAAAATACCCCACCGCTTCACAACAGTGAGTTTATATGAGACTGAATCATATTTTTATCATTGAAAAAAGCATCTCAGATGGAACAATGGTTTGTGAGTATCACAGGTCATTATTATTTGGCCTTACTGCAGTATTTATTAAATCTGCCAAGGAGGTATTACTTTCATAGCCATTTTCTGTTTGTCCATCCGTCTGATTTTATTCTTAGTAGGATTATGCAAATACTGCTGGTTGGACCTTCTTGAAAAAAAATCAGACGATGGCTCTTGTTCCAACTCAGATTCCATTAAATTTTGAGAGTGATCTGCTTCATTGTCTCAATACAAAAACAAAAAAATAATCTAGACTTTTTCATTTACTTATTATTACCTTGATGGAGGTTTGTGTTCTCCAAGTGCTCTTGTTGGTGATATATTCATAAAATAAAACTACTTGAATTCTTGTGTAAACCCATTGATCCCAGGTGTACAGGAAACTGACCTACAAAACTGACCCTCCTACAAAATTGAGTTCCCCCAAATGTTTGGCTATTGGGAACAGCTCTCACTGAAGTTGTAAAGGGAAATTGCAGTAAAAGTGACTGAATGAAAAAGCACAACACATTTATTACAAACTTTATGTAAACATACACTTTGAACCAGTGTATAAGGCTGCTTTGTAAAGGAATTACCTTCTGTTAGCTCATTGTCATTGGATTAAAGCTTGTCTCATCCTCTTGTAGTAGAAATCTCTCCCATCATTAATAATACAGGTTTCTTCAAACCACAGAAGACATTTTATTCCACAAGGCATTTTTTTCATGCACTACTGTGAATAGACATGTTTATTTTTATAATTTACTATCTGTACACTTAAAAGTACACAACTTATAATTTGTAAAATCTTCATCCTTTTTTAATTTGACTCTGGGGATAATTTGCACAATAATATGATATAGAATAACTATAACAGAGTTTAAAGGGACAGATGCATTCTATTGTGTCACAGAAATCATTATTGATTGGATATATCACTTGTTTCTATCAGACTGAAGATAGTACAAGTGCATGTACAATTAAACCCTTTTAAAATTAACTCTGATGAGAAAATTTCCTCCCTAGCTAGTTAAACAAAAATCAAGCCCTTATCTGAAGGTCATGTCAGCCAGCAAAAACAAGATAAAAAAATTGATATGTTACTCATAGAATTAATCACACATTGGCTTGTCAGATTGTTAGCTGTTACCTTCTCAACAGCCACTGACTTTATTCTGTTATCTAAACGTGTCCTGGATAAGTAAAGTATTTTCTGGTGGTATTTTTGAGATACAGATTTAAAAGGTTCTTACTTCTATCAGATCTCTAATGGTACCCAATGATATAACTTATTTTAGAAATATGGCAGATTCTCATTGATTTGATTATTATTGGTAATAAAATCATTCTATATTTAAAACATGAGGGATGAGAGCTGTTGAATGACCTTGAATTAATTGAAACTTAGGTTGTAATAAAGGTTAACATTATCTTAGTTTTATAAGTGTTTGTTCATAACTTAGACTTCACACTGAACTGAACCACCTTTTGATGGACTTCTTGACCTCCTCAAGTGCTTTTTGTGGGTTTCAATTGTTTTCAGTTGATATATGGCTCCCAGTTTATCAGGGTTTCTTTAGAAGAATAATATTTTGCGTTGAGATGATAGAGCAACAGAAATCCATTGGTTTCATAGTGCTTCCCAGTCTGTTATTTTTCTGTTGTCGCTAATGACTGAATGAATACTCTGTACAAACACAATTATCTAAAATGTCACACAAATATCTTGAAGTCTGACAGCTCTCTATTTGCTTCACACTATTTGACAAAAGTAGAGAAAATATATATACATCCATTATGGACACATTTTGGGGGTCTTGTTTAGTGGGTGTTTCCACAGCAGCATCTGGTGAAATCAAATTTGCTGATTTATGGATGAATAATCCCAGCTTTCAGGATTTGGGCACATAAACACTAACATTGTTACCTCCACTAGGATGTTATGTTTTGGGTCTATTTGTTTGTTTGTGTTTGCGATAACTCAGGTAATGAACAGAACTTCCTGAATTATTTATGAGTGTAAGGCCTGACTAAAGGGAGAAGTGATTTAATTTTGAGAAAACGTTCCATTTCATATTCAGGATACAAGAAATTTCAAATTTTCAAAGGTAAGTTGGACTCATCATCCATGCATTTTCAATGAATGACTTTAAATTGGCTTTCCTGGTTGATATAACCCTAAAAGTAATGAGCCGATTATCATGAAATTTTTAGTGAGTAGGACCTGGCCAAAGGAATCAGTGACTAGATTTGGGAAAGATCTGAATCATTCTCTGGATACAAAAACAATCCTGAATTTTTGGAAGTTTTGCTCATTTTGTATCCAAAATATTATAATTAGTCTTAGAATTGTAAACAACTCTCATTATTAGTTTTAGACTTCTCAAAAGTTCCTTTACTTGGAATTTTTCTCTGAAAATTTTCTCAGAAAAAGGGCTGTATTTTTTCAGAATATTCCGAGAATATCAGTAATCCAACAAATCAGATTGTCAATGGAAATGCAACAGTAGCAGCGGTCAGGGACCATCAGATGCCAGCAGTCAGGGATGTGGGAACATGGGCTTGTTTATTCACTCTATATTTTGCATATGTGTACAAAATATACACAGGGTTACAATGGATATTTTATGGGAAATGGAGGGAACAATAGGAAAGCTTCAGAAGAGTGTATTTGACCACTTGGGCGGGAGGGGGGCTTTTTTTAGATATACACATGTATACACAATATGTTCTTCTCTTATTTTATCTAGATGTTAGTTCAGATCCATCCATTTATTTTGCAACCTCTCACCTCTGTCAAAACTACTATCAATAATATTCTGCCAATTTGCCCAAGTTCTAAAGCAGAAAAAAACACACAACAATTTGCTTATGTATTCAAGGTGTCAGACTTCTAAGCTGATTGTTTACTTGGCATTTGAGACAAGAACAAAACAGCTGTATCAATAGTGTTTATTGTCCAAGAAACCTGCCCCTAAAACCTTAATCTTGTGACCTAGGATTAAATGTGAAACTTATGACTTTTATATAGCTTTTGCAGGAAAAACATGTGACTTGTAATCATGCTTTCACATTGTGGATTACGACCATAGATACAACTGCTCCATGCATTATTCAAACCAAAAGAATCTAACAAAAGCTTTTTTTCAGTCACCTTAAGGGGAGCTTAAAGAAAGTATTTTGCATAAATGGACAAAAACTCAGAGAAAATGGTTTGCCATCTGAATATTTGGTCCACACACTAGCTGGGTAGCCATTTTCCTGTGCAATAATTTTTAAGCACAAACTCTAGACAGGCTCACACTTCCAGAGATCACATTTTTTTCTTTTTTTTTTTTTTTTGTCACTGGCCTTTCATGAATTGTGGTGCAGCGTGATGAGTACCTATCTTATCACTGAAGTTAAGCAGCAATGGGCTACGTTAGTACTTGGATGGGTGACCACTTGAATTTTAGGTCAGGTATGGGATGTATCTGAGTCAGAATTTACTTTTGTCATCAGACTTGCAGATGTAAACGAAAGATATTTGGCCTTATTCTAAACTAAATACAGCCCCCATCTGATATCAAAGTAAGAAGGTTAAAGTGTGTATTCTTTATCAAAACTTCTTATTTTACTGTACAACCATCATTGAAAATTATATCTTTAAAATGAAATAACCATAAACTCAAACATATGTTGATACTCAGAAAGAACTTTCATTAAACTTAAAGGCAGTAAAGACTCCTCAAGTTGTCATTTAAGTATGTAGAAATGAACTATTCATGGTTAAAATTATTTAAATGGTACGCTGTTTAATATCAACATTTATAGAAAAGATTGAGTAACATTGCACCAAATCTGTATATTTGGCCGAATATATCGTTTTATTTAGACCATATTAATCTCATTTCTCTCATTTTGATTCAGCAATACTGACCACTTTGTTGTCACTTGAAATGAATCAGTAAGACAACTGGTTACCTAGTGAAATTAAAACCTCAATGCTAGGTTAATGCTATCATTAATGGATGGAAGGATTGGCTAGTAGTGTTGGAGACTGAACGATAAATTTTGAGCCAATGACCAATCACAATAAACATGGTTAATACTAAATATACGCTTTATAAATTTGGGTGCGAATAAAAAAATATGAGTCACACATTTTAAGATCCTGAATGAATTTTTAGACCACTATTCTGATTCGGTGAAATATGAACACCCCTGTTGGTTTTTACCCACATCTGTATATCATATTCAGTGTAATGTGAATTAGCCCATATTCTCATAAAATTAACTGCAAATAAATCAGTTTCTCAAACTTTTAGGAGAAATTTTGGCCATTGTCAGGCTATAAACAGCGAGTTTTAAAGAGTAGAGTATTATGATAAAAAAGATACTCAGGAACAGAAATTACACCCAGTTGCAGCCTTATTACATTTAGATATAATACAGGATCAAAGATTTAATGCATCCTGCATATTGCATTCCTATTTCTGTAGTTTATAAAACTCCACACTCCAATTTATTTATTTTTCTGCTTTATAATTATGTTTTAGTCTGGAGCAGCAATCAATTTACTTGAAGTTGACAAATCACAAAAAAGTCACTTTTGCTTTTCAATTGTATTTTTTTCCTTACTTTTCCTGAAAAAGGCGAATGAGAAAATGGCACTTAAATTGCACCATCTTTGAAAAGAACTGCATAATTAATTGGTGAGACTTCAGCTACCATACAAGTTTCTTTTTCATTTTTCTTGATATTTTTATACCAAGAATTGTTTCTAGAATTTAATTTTGCCAGTAACACCTATTTTTAATAAGAACTAACAGTCTGAAATGCGATTCAATCGTCAAGACATGAATAAAAATTCAGAAAAAAATTCATTTACATTTGGGTATCAACAGCTAGTTGTTTTTCTATTTCTATAGCCATTCAATCCTTGTTAAAAAAGTACAAGCATACAAAGATGAACACTGGATAAAACACACATTTCAATTTATAAGACTAAACAATGACAACTAATTAATCCTACACACTTCAACCAACTAAGCAATCAGACCTTTTCAAATGGCAATATACTTCAGTTGAGGATTAGCTCAAAATGGGTGATAATGAGGGATTTTGTGGCTTGTTTAGCACAGTAAACACTTGACCAGGAATCTCCCAGTCCCAAGTGACCATTCAATGAAGGTAGGAGTAAAGAACACATCATCTATCAATGTCTTGGGATGCACATGTACACCTAGCATATGTTTAGCCTCTAGAAATACCCACATGTCTAATACCCTCTCCCCTGAATTACAAAATGCAACAGAAATATGTAAATGAGTTGTCTGGATGCATGCCTGTGTCTGGTTATTATTATTGTTATTATTTTGCTAGAAGTTCCCCATTTGAAGGTTGGCATGTTGAAGTCCTTCTCTTCAAGGATACTGTATATTACTGGACAGAGATAAAGTGGCTGGTCTTTGTTTATCCTTTAAAAGAAAAACTGTTCCCTATCAATCAAACTGCATCTAACCAAAGTACAAGAGCAGACATTACTGACTACAATGTATTGGTGTTGGTACTGAATAGAAATTTAATATAAACTTCTATTTGGTGTTTCACATTAGGCATATTTCACAACCATAACCCGTTGAATCTAGATTCTTCAGATCTACAGATTCGCTTGTGATGTGACTTGAATCCTAATCAGGGGCGGATTTCATGAAAGGTCTCAGACTTAGCCCAGTCTCAGGCTGAGCCACTGGCTGAAAACTGAGCCTTTTGGCTCAGCTAAGTCTTTGTCTCAAATGGTTTTCACAGAAGGGGTCTCAGTTGAGACCAAGCTTATCAAATAACCACAGTGGTTTTCTGTGTCACGTGACCATTTTTTGTAGTCAAAAGATTGTACTGATGACATATATGTTCCTTGTTTGACACATAATATCTCTGGTCAAATACCATTTTGGAATGGGAAACCTTGTAAACATGTAAAAAGACCCAAAGACTACTTCAGGGGGTTGTTTTATATACTTGTACCCTATTTTCAGCCATTTCAAATTTTGAAGTGAAGAAAGAATTATGGCGGCCATATTTGAGCCTTTGTTTACAAAACTTAAGCCCACTTTGTACCAGTCTCAGCCAGTGGCTCAGCCAAAGCTGAGACTGAGACCTTTTGTGAAATCCATTAAGGCTGAGCCCATGGGCTCAAGTAAAATATTCCAATAATTTGAGACAAAAGTCTCAAGTTTGAGTCTGAGACCGGGCTAAGACCTTTCGTGAAATCCACCCCTGGATTATGAATCCATTGATCGACCTTCAGAGGTAGATCAACGGATTCAGATTCATTGGATTACCCAAAATGCTTTGCAAAATCAAGGTGGCAAATTGTGCCAGCAAATTTTAAAAATTAGTGATTTTTATTATATTTATAGTTGTTTATCTTCTTTTTTTTTGGGATTCGGAAATAAAGAAAATTGCATTTCACAAATCTAACTAATCAAAAGAATCCAAATCTGAATATGGATTACACAGATTATGCAGATTTTGTTTGTGAAATAGGCCTATTGATTTATACTAAAATACCCTTTCTTGACATAATTTAAATACTACATTTAATTTACGAAGTGGCTAACGAACAGGGGCCCGGTCAATAGAAGACGTTACTATCGAACGGGTCACGTTTATTCTTTGTACAGATCTGTATGTAAGCATTCTTCATCTCGTCCTTTAATTTCATTGGTTCCTACCTAATTGGTTTGCTTAGTGGGTACTAATTGCTGAAATCGTCAGTATGGCTACCCTAACTCTGTATGTTTCTCAATTAGCCTTTTAATTTCATTGGTGGATTATCTGAATTAACGAATACTTGCTACACAAAATGTAGTAAATTGCATTCTGACATGATTACTGGGGAGGGATTAAATTAGCAATTCAGACATTAACAAATTCTGACGTGATTACTGGGGCCGTATTCTATAACAGTACTTAGATAAGGTGACCTTAGATCAAAGTAAGGGATGATTTTCACTTTAAATTTTCTTGCACCTTGTATTCACAGGTAAATTATCAAATACTCACTTGTAAAATAATACAGGGAACCCGATCGATAGGTAGCATTTCTAATGATCAGGGACCGGGTCGATAGACTCTTGCTTTAATTTAAATGTTTATATGAAACCCAAATCTGGCTCTTCACACAGATTAATATTAAAATATCCCTGCATACTGTGATTCACTACATCATGTTACAAATCAACCCATGATTCACTGATTAAAGGTCAAGGTTAGGGATTTACATCCCATTCAATAGCTAAGGTTATATTGGAAAAGATCCTCAACATAGCCACTTGTGCTAGTCAAACGCACACAGGGATTAAAACATATGATTAGATGTCAAACTTACTGACCACTAACATTCATGTATTTAAAATGATTTTAACATTAACTAAGCATTACAATACATATACATTAATTATATCTCAAATAACTTATTGAACCTATAAACTCAGAATTTTAATTTAAGCAGTCATGAATTAGAGGAAGGAAAAGTTGAGGAAAATTGTTCTCTAAATTTCTTGGAAATTATATCCAAATGGAACTTTTTCATATTGAGATTTAAACTCTGTACTATTGTGGATCAATATATCAATCACCAATATGTGAACTAAATTCTCTCATTTTTAATACAATATATGCAAGCAGGAAGATAAAACAAGAATTCTGATTTGTCAAGTCTATAGAACAATCAGAAAAATCAATCCATTATCTGCAATTTGTAAGTTGACATAACCTGACACAAAATTTATGCCGTAAAAAGCTCACAAAATAAAAAATTGAAAAAAAAACCTTTCTGTTTTGGATGACAATTGCTGGATAAAATGTATATGATACATTTGCATGTCTAACAAAATACTATCCCATTCTTCCTGCACTAACTTTAATCTTCCTAGTACAGTGTCTTATACAGATTATATTGTCAGCCACAAACAGTTTATTTGCTGACCATCAACTGATCCCCACAGCTGACTTAACAGCTGACATATCTGACATCTTCTCAGCTTACAGGAGTTTATCTGAACATTCAGGTTGGAGCTCTTTCCTTATCACTGACAAGCCCTGTGTAATCACAAGATCAAATACTTCAGTGACATCCTCTAATAGCATGAACAAACCCCACTGGTGAAAATGCTAGTGCCAGTTCTAATTATGGAATCAAGTATACCCAGAGAGTGAAAGGTCCAATAGTTGTGTTGCACAGTTCAGAAATTTATATGAAACCTGTAATGTTTGTCATTTATTATAGAATTAATTCTAGTGTCCAACATTCCTACTATCAGAACATTAAATTTTATACAGTTCTTTTTATAGTAAACTACCTCTTCTAATATATGAACCTTCTATTATCCAAACAAAATGTTACACCCCAAGCATGGCCATATAATGCAGGTTTTACAGTAGCTTTCTGCAATCTTTCCCCCATTTCTCAAACAATCGGTAGTATTTTCTGTAATATTTTTTCCATTTATTGTTTACATAGTTTCTACTTTGCCAATACTACATTTGGGTGAAAATAAAATATAAAATATAATCTTCACATATTTAGCAATTCCTTTTATTTATTTTTTTCAAATTTTTTGCAAAAAAAAACCACATGTAAACTATTTTGGAGGATTGGGAGCTTACCCACATTTATGACTGTTGATTTTATTTCAAATTTCCTTGACAATTTCCTGTAATTATCAACTCTGGCAGATCCCATATCGGTAAACATGCAAAGTGAAACTGCCCCAATGTTTCTTCTGACACTGTTATACAAGGTAAGTTAAAACCTTATTTCATCTTTCCCGTTTTTAAAACAATTCTTTCCTGACAAACTGAGTATAGTTCATTGTAGGATGGTCTAGCCTCATACAGCCATTGAACCTATTCTCCCATCAGCTGTAATCTCTGCTCTTTCCCATGTCAACAGTATTACAATTCTCTGCAAGCCAATTCACAGAAGCAATTTCTCTTTGCAAATCAACAAGACACAGCAGTACTGGTGATTGCTGAAATAACAATCAATGGGACGCAGCCAAACTTCAATCAAAGAAGCCCATCATCAACCTAATATACATAGCAGAGTTTGTAAACAAGGTTACAGACCATCACTATCCCATCTGTAACATTAAAGTTTTGGTACTACATTCAAAGTTACCAGATGAAGACAAACTGAGTGGTCTTCATGGGTCTTCCTTTAGTTTTTATTTATTTATTTGGGGTTTTACGTTGCTTTAAAACACTGTACAGGTCATATCACGACAGGTAGTTGGAAGGGCAGAGGAAACCAGTAAATAGAGTTCGCTAGGGTTGTGTACTGTAAACTGCCGACCAACGGCAAGCAACTACCAGCTTTCCCACTTAAGGCCATCACGGAGATCGAACCCCAGCCTCAGAGGTGGGAGGCGAGAGTGTTACCACTCTGCCACCGTGGTCCCTCGGTCTTCCTTTAGATCAAATGGTGGGACTAGCTTTAAATTTATAGAGTAGCTACACATGATACAAACAAAATATATCTTAGAATAGAATAACCATCAGTAATACGTGATATTTCCACAACATATCAGTAATGTATATGTCATTTTATAATTACTTCGTGTATAAGCATGAAGTCCTTTCAGGCAAGGTGTTCAACTCTACCCAGTCCCACTGATGTATGGGAGAGAACTCTATTATCCAATCAGACTGTGTCCAATTGACAGAGGATTCATATACAAAACAGGGGAGATATTTAATAAAACACTGAATAGGAGATTTAAAGTTATGCTTTAGCTTGTGAACTGTAAATTCCGGCTCTTCAAACCAACAGGCAATTGATTTGATGTTTTGTGGTTCTATAATGTTTTATTTTGTATGCACTGGTATAGTCACTTCACTTCAATCTCCAGGTTTTTCTTCACTTGAGGAAATTATGGAAATGCTGAATGACAGCTTTATTATTGATTGTTTACTGTAATTATAAGCTTCTGTGATTAAGCTTATGTTATTTTTAAGAATTCAGTGTTACTTTTACTTTAATTTTGTCTAGTAATTTTCTACTATATACAAACTTCAAGTCCTTGAAGTCCTGTTAAAATTTTTCTAATTTTAACTCAACACTGAATATTATTAGGAAGTCAATGAGGGCAACTAATACTTGCTAAACGTGTGTTGCCTGGGTGTATTGTATCACTATATCACAATTTATGGTTCATGTGTCATCTGATTACAGTTAAACCTGATGAGTTGGATTGTAAAAATACAAATCATGATAAATATGGTAATACATTCATCGCATAGCAAAACTTTTCACAAACATTTGAATAATCAAGGTAATTTTCCAGAAACTTAATTATATCAATTGGTTTTCAATATCCCAACAGTGACACTGGATAACAGAAAACTTTCAAACACACCCAACTATTTTAATAATTTGGGAAGAGATCAATTCTGATGCATTGGTTACATTGCTTGCACTATCTAGTGGAGAATAAAGGGTAAAAATATAGAGTGCTTGCTTCACGGGTGGTCTGGCAAATTCTGAACTTAACTAGGACATAAATCATAGCAAACCTAAATCAGTTCCATAAGAAGGGTCTAGAATCTGCGCTGGAATAGTGTAATGACTTATAGCTGGAGATTTCACTACTTCATTCTAAGCCCATCACTTATGTGAGATTAGTAATATCTCTGTATTCTACAGTAATTCTTACTTTTGCATATATTCCAAATTTTATCAGTGAAATGATGTTCCAGTTTAATAAATTGAAGTAAAATTTTTCAAATTTTGAAAACAAACATACAATATCACAGTGATCACTATAATTTTCTAATATCGCATGTAAATATATACAAATTGAAAATTTCAAATCTTTTAAGAAAATGATTAAAGAAATCTCTCAAGATTTAAGTTCTCTCAAGATATTTGGATTGTTTTCTGTGTATATCTCAGGAATTCAAAGCTGTTTCCAGTTTATTTCATTATTTCAGGAGAAAAAACATCACCTACAGTATTTTGTTTATACTCTTTAATATTATGGTGCAAATCATGTCAAACTCTATTTCAACCTAATTAAGGCCAATATTGCAATAGCCATCAAGAATTTGAAGTTTCCTGGATAAGTTATTTATATTTTACAGCTAGTTTTACAATTCTTATATATTTTTGAACCCTGTTAACTTGTTTACCATAAAAATACTTCTATTTAACCAGAATTCCAGGTAACAGGGGAAGCTTCAACAGTAAAGGCCCTGGCCTGGTATTCATATCCACTTAAAAGGGGTTTCTACTTATCATAGCCACAGTTCACACACAATCCGAGTTTACAAGAGCTGTGGGTGGAAGTAGATTTAAACCAGATTCATCTCAATCTGGGTTGAGTGTCCACACCAGAAAATGTTATCTGGATTGAAATATGTAAGAAAACTGTGGATATTAAGACCTCTTAAATTACCTTTTAAAATTTACCCTGATCCGTGAGGAATGTGAGTGCTTCACACTTAATCTCCTATGTCCTTCAGTCTGAGTCAACCGAGTCAACCTGAATAAATTCAGGATGCTAGCAGAGTTCTACTAAACTGTATATAACTGTATATAAATGTTTTCATCAGTGCAAAGCTGAACAGATAAGGCATTAACAGTAAAAGTACTGGTCCCCTGAAACAATGGTAAAATCACCAATTTGAAATTAAAACTATTATCTCAGTGTGCTGAAAGTCTCAATATACTCTGATAAGATCCAAATATTGTATAGCTTCATCAGCCCCATGTAGCTAATTAGTCCTTCTTGTTTGTTTTGGATTATGCAACAGATCTGACAAGTCTCAAGACATAACTGCATGCAAACAGACACTACCCTACAAAAGCAGTGTTTGGCTGATTATACCTCTTGTATAAGACTTGAATCCATGAACAGTGTCCACCAGGAACTTGGCCCAGCAATAATTTTTCAGGATTGGAATTCTGCCCATTAAGTTATTTGCCATATTTATTTGACTTGAACTGATATCACTTTAATATTGAGTAAAGTTATTAGTTTCAAAAGCCACAACATCAGTATGATGGGATTGTCCAAGGCTATAGGCAAATTGGAACAGATTTCACCCTATACTTAAAAGTTCCTTTGACTGTAGGTTGTATTAAATGCTAAACAACCATATATTAAATATTCATAATAAAAATTGATATTCTTTATGGGCAATATTTTGCTGAAGCAATAAGGCATAACAAAAAAGATTATAATAAGCCTTGTCACATGAACAACTATTTACGAAAGAATATAATTAGATGATAATGATGAAGTTGTGGCCATGTAGCTAGTATAAAACTATGAAAACAATCTTTTTTTTTTTTTTTTTATTTAAAGATATACAGACACATGACATGACATTTCAATTTAAACAATAGCATACAAGAGTACAAAACAATCTTTATTCCTTTAAAAATTCTTGAATTGCCTCAAAAACTCAAAAAAGAATAGTTGTGTTAATAACGTTACTTGTTGAGCTTCTACTGCCTATGTTGAGCATATACATTCTAAACGGAAATCAGAATTGCTTTTCTTTTTATACTAGTATATAGCCGATGTATGGGTTTTAGATATATTCATGTTTTTGATCATTTAAACTAAAACCTCAAAGTGTCATTTTTGGATGATGTGTTTATAATATTTTCGAATGAATATGCGATCACACTAAATCAGAGACTTCGTGGATTTAATTTTGTGTTTATATTTCTGATCGTTTTGGGTTGCGTTAGTTTTGATAGTTATCATTGTCTGTTTACATTGTCATATCGAAAACCCATCCATCGAGGATATCACTGTTTGAATATTCTTTAATTAAGAAATTATAGAAGATAAAAAAATTATAGTTGCTTTCAACATGGAGAGACATGGATATAATGAAAAGAGTACTCGACAAAAGACTATGAAGTTAAATTTTTCATATATAACTTGTATATGCCTTTTATATGTTATTTGTATTAATATTGCCGGGCATAAATATCAATATAAATTAAAAAACACAGTTAGTATGTTTTTATATGGCTGGAGTTCAGAAAACTACCAGTAATAACATTAATGATGGTAAATAAATAACGACATAGCTGCATATCTGGTACCTGGGTATAAGCAGTTTCTATCTTAAGCTGTCACGGGTAGATACAGAAGGTTTAAAAGGGTTATTATCAGGGATTTTAGTGATGATGGTACCTTCATTTTGCAAACTTTAATTATTTATCTTAGTGTAAATGACAAGAAGTAACTTCTGATCTGATTTTGATAATTTTCTCACTATTGTGTTCAGGATAATCAGTTGAATTAATGCAACTGAATTTAATGTGAACTGTCAATTATGTTTTTGGTAACCAAGGTATACAGTTGTAAATCTATCAATGATGGTAACCTAGCCATTTTGAAGTAAGAATGCTGGGCAGAATTCCAACCCTAAAAAAAGTTGATGGGCATTATACCATACACCATCTGACTTGTATTGTTTGCTAAAAAGCCCCACTTCAAAATGACAGTGGACACAAAAGACCACTTGTTGATGTATCTCCACCCTGAAATCTTGTACTCTGATTTACATAAGTCATTAGAGTCAGAAAGGTTATTTCAACAGAGTAACTGTTTATATTACAGGGTGTCAAGTACAAGAACCAAACTCCCATGTCTTGTTTTTACAGCTATCTAAATGAAATGTCAAAATATTATGTAAGAATGGTGTACAGCTGGTACTTAAGTAATATTATACATGGTTGGAATTTGTTCTACATGGAGTTTAGAGCCCTATGAGATGATACACTGTGTGCAATATCACCCTTAGTTATTAAGTCCAGACTGTTGGATTAACTCTCCATCTGTTTCTTACAGAGACAGAGGGAGAGAGACCAAAAAAGGCGGGTTTTTTTTAAGTACCTTTAAATGAATATATTTCTTCCATATATATAGCTATAACAATATATCATGGATGAAATATTTGAATTTGTTTTAAAATCAATGGTTTCATAAATATTTTTAACCTCTTATCTTCATCTTTCTTTACAAATTATCTTTAAGTGCTTTTTGGCATCACCCACATGGATTTACTGCAGGACTTTCACTAGGATAACAGGAGCCATGGTGGCAGAGTGGTAACGCTCTCGCCTCCCACCTCTGAGGCCGGGGTTCGGTTCACGGCTCTACCTCTAGTGGGAAAGCTGGTAGTTGCTTGCCATTGGTCGGCAGTTTACAGTACAGAACCTTGACCAACTGTATGTACTGGTTTCCTCTGCCCTTCTAACTACCCGTCGTGATATGACCTGTACAGTGTTGAAAGCGACGTAAAACCCCAAATAAATAAATCAATAAATATATTCACTAGGATAACTAATATTGCTAAAGCTGTTTACCTTGTGATTATTTCTTTCAGTGTCCTCCTCTCAAAGACATATGTATATATGTGTATATATTTTTGAATGGCTTATAAAAATGAAGTGGAACATGCATATGTTCCCTTCTGATCATTTGATAAATAAATACAAAAGCCTGATTTGTTAAAACAGCTTACTGGGATACAGCTGACATTGTAGAATTTGAACCTGTAATATCAAAAGGATGTGGTTTCAGTTATGGCTAACTTTCATTTATACCTACAAAAAATTCTGAATTTCCTGAGAATCTAATCTCAGCACTTGTTCCATGTGGTAAATGGACAAAACCCCAGAGAACAAAACCCAAGAAGACAAAACCCAAGAGACAAAACTTCCAAAAAATATAGCTTCCAGGACAAAACCCTGGATCCATTTTCTGGGGGATGGTCTGAGATTTTGTACTAATATTCTTTATTGGGGGTGGGGGTTCATCATCTAGATTTTTGCCCATCAAATATACCTATATGTTTCTGGTTCTACTGAGTCTACAGTATATCATAACAAGTTTTGAGGATAATATAATTTTGTACAGATATTACTCTAATTGGACTGGTATGGAGGATTACCCTAAATCATACAGGAATTACCACATAAAAACAAAATTCAGCCAACTATCAGCACGATAAAGATATCAACACTATGTATGTTTAGTTACTTTAAGACATCAATTGGTCAACACTGCATGAATACAGTCATAAATCCATGACATAAGTTACCCACAAAAGTGCCTCATTACGACCATACATAGACCTATCCAGGGTTAGATATGAACACAGACGCTTTCAGGTCATAAATGTCATCAACAGCTGATATACTGAGTCATTATTACCATGCCAACAAGCCATCTAAATACTCTCATGTCTAAAGTATAAAGCTTAGGCCGGCTAAACATCAAAGTCACAAATGTCTGGACAAAGAATCTACTTATAATATCAATAATGCAATATGTTTCTGGTGAATCTAGGTGAAAAAAGTTGTGAAAAATCTCCAAAATAGGTTCTTTGACGTACAAATAATATTATGGTTTTGCAATGCACACTAACAACAAAAGCATGAACTAAAGCTCTTTTATCTGGACTGAATTAAGATGTATATACTGTCAGGCTGAGATAAAAACAACCTCCCCATCCCCCCCAAAAAACCAAACATTTAGTTGTTGATAAACAGATTAACCTGATCATTGTAATTCAAGTATTTCTTATTGATCATATTTCTGTGGTTGAAACTTTTGTACGGTCCTTGTTGATTACCAAGTTTGGCATCTAATCATAGGCTGTCACATCTGTGAGTTCGAGTCCCACAAATGGCAATGCTGAGGACCTGTCCCAATATGACCCTGGCTGTCGAACGGGACGAAAAATCCCAACTTTGACCTTTGAAACTTTGTGATTTTGTCCAACCCCCTGAATATTCCTTCAGGGGCTTTGTCATAGCATGCAAATTCTTCCATATTTTTGTCCATTTACCATATCTATATTTTAACAGAATTCCTTTTTATCTGAAATAAAACTGTTATATTTAAAAAATCAATAGACGTCTGCCCTTTTTTGTATGTATTAAGAAGATTAAATCTAGACCTTTGATCTTACATTAATTCCATTATATCATAGAGGGTAAATCTAAATAATATTCTGATATGGGTATTAAACTACCTGCATAATGTTACAGACATCCCATAACTTTCAAACAAGTTTGTTTTTCTTAAGTATTGTTTATCCTTGAGCTAGACATATAAATCAGGGGCTCAGGGTATAAGGTCTCCATCTTTTTAATAATCTTTTTACATAATAATGGGTATTTCAATGGGTTAAGAGGCAAAAGTAATGTCATAATAATGACATTACACACCCATTATACTTTACAATGAGTCATTAACCTGTGATTATTTGGAACAGATGGACATCAGAGTAAACTGGGGAAACAATAAACAATCATTTTAATGGAGTAATCCCTTTAACAAAACAGTATATTTTCTTTTGGCACTTACTCTTTATAATATAAACACAGGCTTATTTTATGCAGTGCGCTAAAAGAGATTTTTGAAATCCATCAACAATAAAAATATTTGGCTAGTTTAAAATAAAAGAATATGCTTGAAGTTTTGCTTTTACAGAGTCCAACAAAAGCTAATCCTTATAGTTTAGGAACCCTTAAAAGTACTGGATAAATTGTTTCACCTCTTTCATAAAATTTATAAAACTGTATAAATAAATAAGTATTTATTCTGAGAATTTAAAACTTTCCATTAAGTTTTCTTTCATATTTCAAAGAGCTATGGTTACTTAAGTAAGTATACACATATTATCAGATACAATAGCTACAATGTATGCCATGCAGCCTCATACTTCCTAACTTGAATCCTGATCTCTTTCTTGTTGAACAACTTAATATTGTACTGATCATTTCAAGTGGTGTAACAGGAACCATTATGCAATATGTATGGAAAGGGCTATGATCCTAAAGTTACAATGCATCCAAAACATGCTAGCTAGGACAGTAAGGTTGCTGTTCCACTATGGTGATCAACCTCCCCAATTCCGTTACGATCCTGAAAATTTACCATTCCAGAGAATTCGGGAGGACAATCTTTTCATTCAGAAGGTTCGTGAACCACTAAGCATTTCAGGATGGATACAGAATTGGTGGTCAAGTTTTGGAAGCTGAATAAACTGTGTCCCTGATGAATTCAACCTGTTTTTGTCATTTGGATCTTAAGTCAGTCGATTTGATTGTAATGACCTAAGTTTGAATATCCAAAAGTACGTTTCAATGTCATAATTATCCCAAAAGACAAGAACAAAATTATATTATACAGTGTCTTGATAATACCATTTTGTCCTCCCTTGCAATTTTGACTAGCATTTTGTCCACTGGCCTTTTGTCCACCGGTATTGTGTCCGCATGCCAAATGGAATATATGATCCAATTGCCCATATGGAATGGACCTCTAACAATAAGCTCTGTCAATGTGTGATCAGATGAGATCATGGACATCAAGACTTGAATTATAAGACTGATGGAAAACATACATTGTAATAACTGAGCAATGCATTATTTCTGTTACATATGCATCTCACTCTGTTAATCTGACCTCCCCTTCTCCCCTTACTGGACAAAAATGTTCCTTTCCTATGAAACAAATTGTTCAAATGAACCACTGTTTAACCAGGGTTCTAATTTCATCTATCATTAGCAGAGATGAATAAAAAACTAATAATGTGAAAAAACACTACTGTTATGATATTGTTATTATTACCACACACCCATTTACATTTTCTAAGTAATTTCCTCAAGTATCAATCTCACAATTCTCATTCTGTGAATCAGAAACAAGTATCTTGTTGCACAACAATAAGCTTTTTTATGTCTATTAACCTTGGTCAAATGCATTGAAACCTGTGGGTCTCTCTTCAATAATGATGTTTTTGTTCAAACTAGAGTGTTTACAATTTTGAATATTCAGTACAAATGTGAGAGCACTAATGTCAAGTGGGATAACTTTACCCCTTTCAAAGGTATAGGAAATTTATGAACTGCAACCTGACACAGAATAATAAATCAGTTAGTAATCACTCAAATATTCAACAAAGAGCTATGGCTTTTCATAATTTATGACTTGTTTATTATATTTACTTTGATCCCAGGGGGTGAAGAACTCAATGTTCTGAATATTGGCTCTTTTAAAAATACCTTTAATAAATCAGATATTGGATAACAAATTAATCGGGCATAAATTAGTACAAACACCAAATGCTATTTTCAGTTCGGGGCTTGTAATTAAAGTTTCCCACAGTCTCTTATATTATCATTCATTGCATGTTTACTACCAGATATGTGTAATTTCTCAAAATACAAATTATGATCAACATTGGGCTGTTTTAAGAAATAAAATATTGATGCAAACTTAACTTCCTTTTAAACATTCCATATTTTTTATTACAGTTGTAGTGCAACAAAACTATTAAGGCTTTCATTTATATACAAACTACAAACTAATATAGCAGTATATAACTAAATATACAAGCTAGAATCAACAATGGGTTATTTTAAGAGGTAGAATTTTGGTGCAAACCTAACTTCCTTTTATACATTCTATATCCCCTTAATATAGTTGTAGTGCTTTCCCGAATATACAAGCTAATACAACAACAGGAAAATTATTAGAGTAAATGTTTATTTCGATATATTTTCACGAGAAAAGACTGAATAAGCGACATCTGAGTTATGAATGATATCCGAGTATAACAGATATGTTATTTTGTTTGTCTTTTTGAGCAATGCAATTCAATAATATACTTAACTAGTGTAATTCTACCCCAGTTATTTCTCACTTTGAATAATAATAAGTAAAGTAACTTCATATTTCCATAAAGAATGTAAAAAAAAAGCTTTATCAACAGTTGGGGACACCAAACTTCAGATTTCTCCGCCATTTCTGCATAGATTTTAATGCAACAAAAACTAGCAGAAGCACTGTAAAAGTAGCTTTTTAATAATAATGTACATAACTTAGAAATATCTATAAAAAATTGTCTCTTGTACCTATCCACATGGTATAACATATCCATAGCAAAGAGTGGCAGGGAATAAAACCAAATGATTACCTAATCTGTATGTGCCAGTATTAAGGTCAGACATGGTGCTGATTGGATAATAAATACATATGTCACAAAGTAGTGTTAGGAATCGGTCTAAAAAATCAGAATCGATTAATCGGTAACTCTGAGCAATCGATTATCGATTATAATCGTTTTTCTGCTTGCTTTGTAAGAAAGACAGAATATTCTTTTTTACCAAATATAAGAACAGTAGTCTTCCGATAGGTCAGTGGTGAAAAAAATCTAGGTTATTTGTTTACATTTTGGGGTAGGGAAGGGGGTATGTTAGGAAACCAGTAGGTTGAAGAGTCAACAAGTATGTGTATCAGCAATAATATAATAATCTATTAAGATGGCCTTAACAGTTACAAAATAATATTTATTTTCATTCTCCCTTTTCATCAGCTAAATCATTTACAGTGTTTGAATGTAACATCAGCAGATTAGCAACCAATCATGCTTAAAATAAACAATATTTCAACCCTAGACTTTCTTCAAGTCCTTTTTTCTAAGGTATTATATGAGGACTGTATGACTTTATACTAGAATGTGGGGCTGACAACAGTACTGTTTCAGCATAGAGAAGGATTTTTCCCTCCTTAAGTGGATGTATAATGTTTTCATCTATGTCAGATTTAGTGGGATGAGAAATACAAAGACTTGGTGCAAGTCTATTTCAACCCCTTTTGTTCAACATCACCATGTGGTACACCTGTGTTGTGAACTCAGGACACTTTGTATATATGCAACAAAGAAGAATAGAATATCTGCTTATCATTATCATATGTCAAGAACAGTGACTGCCAAGCAGCTTCTGAAAATTATCCTGAATAAAATGCTTCTTTGGGAACTAAACAATACATAGACATGTGTTCATGGAAATTTCCTTCCATTTTTAACTCAGGACACTTTTCAAAGACATGCTACTTTCATTAATCAAATGGAAGAGTGACTTTTATTGTTTCTGGTCAATATTGATGTTTTGTAATATATACTAGGTTATATGAAACAGTTTGGCACAAGTGAACATGTATTTCAGCATTGTCACTCAAGTTTATGTGTATTGGATGGGGTCTGGAAAATCTGACTCTTATCCTGAAAACAATATTCCATGAATTTCGTTTTTTAAGCAGATCTTCATGACCTATTCATTTCATATAGTTATAATTTCTTAGATACTGTAAAATTCTAAGTATGGCAATGTAGTAAACATTTTAGTTTTCTTGTTCAACAAAATTTGTCAAAAATATTCATGGCAGACTGCTGAAGTATTACAGTAGTGTGATCTCTCTCCACTTGATTTATGGCCAAGGTTATTATTCCCCATTTATAGGGAGTATACATGTTGTGTGTGAAGCAGTGAAAGTTAAATTTAATTTAGGTTGAACTTAGTTTATTGTATTAAAAGATCTTCTAAATACCTACAGAAATTTTGAGTTTTAGTTGTAATCAACAGGAAGTAGATACCAGTGAAAGAAACATGGCAGATAATGTAAACAAATGTTACGAAAATAAAATGTTAAACATCTGTAGAAAAAGGGAAAATTAGGTGGTTTATAAGTCTTACTTTCGATTCACAATCAATTCTTAAAATGAGAATCGATTTTCTACATCGAAAGTTTTAAATAGACGATTAATCGATTTTCCGTCTAATCGTAGGACCACTATCACAAAGCCTAATTTAAGTTTTTTTTAAATATTTAATTAAGTAAAATATGACACATTAATTGATACCAAAATAACATTTTACAGTAGGCACTGCCTGGGTGGTCATTGTCAGTTAAAAATTTTGACTTAAAGTAAGTGTCTGTTTGTGAATAAACCTGCAGAAAATATAATCTATAGACTGAAGAAGACTTCGCTGCAAAAATAAGACTGCTGTTGGGGGATCTCATACAAAAAGATGTTGATGCATAAAATGTTGTTTTATGGCAATATTTACACAGAAACAAGAAGAGAAATTTACCAATTATAGCATGAAATACCTCTAATAATCATCTTAAGATCCCACATTTATGTCTAACACAGATAAAAAAATGCAATAAACTAGGAAGGAACAAGAACAGCGAGCCATTTGCTTAGAAATATGAGAAATTCTGGTGATATCTCCTCCTATTTCAAAGTCATAATGGCAATATCATTCCTTTCAAGCTTTTCCTTGATCTTGTGTAAATTACATAGAATCTAAGGTTATTTAGGGATGTTTGTGGATGGAAGCAGAAAACAAGTTCCATTGTAAAATGAAAGTAAACAATAAGTAAAATTAAAATCAATAAAAGTACCTCTGATTAAAAAAGTTATTACAAGAGACATCAAAAATGGTTTTAAATATTTCAGTCTGATTTTCATTCTTGTTTGGAAGAAGCCTTAAATTTAGCAAGGTCACACTGGCTGAGATATCTGAACACACAGACCTTGAGTATCATCTCACAGGACAGAAACAGAGATAAAATCCAGCACCCTATTGTAACGTTCCATATTTATGAAAGATACTACCTTTGTTATTAACCTAACACTTTGTCTTTTGAATTATGAAAATAATGTCATTTACTTGATGCTTTTTTTATCTTTGGGTTTTCTATAAATATTTATTAGCTGTGTGTCACCTTCAGGACACTAATCCCCATTATAGTATATTGTATTTTTTCTTGAGAGGCTCAAGTTTTTTCTTTCAATTTTAGATAATTATTGCATATTCTATGAATGCTGTAAATGTCACAGCAGATATTCTATCATTCAGTGTTTTAAATAGAAAAGTTGCCTTAAAAATCTAGAATTAGGTTCTAGATCTAGAATTAAGTTATGGGATTAAGTTCGACTACCACACTTTACTATATTGGTCTCATTACATTTGACCCAACTTTTCCCGTGTACTTGATTTTCACAGACTTGCGCTGGGCTTCTCTGAATCACAAAAACAGATCTTTTAGGTTAAAGATATAAAGCAAAAAAAACATTTACTCAACTCATGGAACTGAATTTGAAAATCCATGGACTATAAACTCTACACAGATTTGTTTTACAATTCTGGTCAGATCTGCCAAGTAAATTAATTGGGCCCATTCTCAGAAATTGATAAAAATAGAATACATGTATTTGCTATTATATTTGTTAAAAAAAAGTTTTGAAAATGGACTGATCGCTAACCTGAGGAACTTAGAAACACAAAGTTACAAACACAAATGTCAGGCTTCACTTTCTGGATAGATTTATCACCACTGTTCTTGGGTAACCTTCAGGACACTAATCCCCAATCATCTATTGTTGTAAGAAGCTCAAGTTTTTTTACTATTTCTGATAATTATCTATGAATGCTGTAATGTCAAAGCAGTAGATTAGATTGGAAATGTAATGGTAGGATGGCTTTCAAAATTAAGTTTTAAGCCTTAAATTCCAGGAAAATATTAACCATGTATTAACTGTGTGTCAATATATCTCTGATATGTCTCAGAAATATTTACATTTTTGTATGTCTAAATTTGTGTAAAAATTCCTTTTTCCATCTTACCCATTCTGCCATGAATGAGTATGACATTTTACAACCTCTGCATGCAATGACACATGTGTATATTATGTATATGAGTAACACATACCAATTTTAAGTAAAAGAGAACAATTCTGTGGATGATCATCGATTTAAAAAATTTTCTGATGACAAAATAAACAGTTGCTAAAGCCTTGGATACAGAATTCTTATAAAGTTGAATTCGTATTACTGTAGAACTAAACTTGTGTTTGGAAATCCTAGTAAATTGAGGTACCGAATTTCACCATATAAATGCCCCAAGGGCGATGCATTGTGTCAAAGTGGGGGGGGGGCAACTATTGCAGATAGAAATGTACAACCCTCGGGTCTGGTGTCAATGAGTGATACAGATTTTTAAATTAACATAGATTGCCAGTACATATGTTGTGAGAGAACTTAAAATATTAGCAACAAACCTTAAATCTGAAGAAATTATAATGTTTTACCACATATTTTTGTAGATTTTAAGTCATTCTTGATCAGAACTGATATGTTTTGCTTCAATTTTTCTCTGTTTCCAGTTAGCTGTATTTCATTTGGGGATATACTAACAGATTCAGTATGGCAAAAAATGTGCATTAGCGGGTTACTAAAACAGAAAATATGTTATAAAAGAAGTGGAGATCGAGAGGGGGGGGGTGTCTAACAGGGAGGGGCATTTATATGGTGAAATACGGTATTTCTATAGTCCTTTACCAATTTTTAGCTTAAGGTTAAAAGTGGTTAAGTCATCCGCATAATACCAAACAAACTGAAAAAGATATTACTTAATGTATACAAATAAAATACTCACAAGGATGAGTTGCACACACAAAAAAGTTAAATTACCTTAACTCTCACACTGGCTATTTTGAGTGATGCCAAATAAATTTTGAAATACATATTTCAGTTATATCATAACTTGACCATTTTTATGCAAATTGAAAAATACCAGTAATAAACTAACTTAAACAGACTAATAAGGGGCTGTTTAAATAGCACCACAAGGGTTTTAATTACCGGTCTTGCGCTCTTAAACTTCCATGGACAATGTGACCAAACATTTGCAAAATTTGGGGATGCACTTTACGACAATAAAAACCAGCTAGGTATTCTGAAAAAAATAACCTGAATTTAGGGACTCGAATTTTAGTATGCATCATCTGAAAGTAAGATATGGTTCATGTAAACAAATCTCTCTGCAATAAAATGTAAAATAACTGCTAAAAGAAGGAAAATTATGTTGAGAATGAGTATAAAGTAAACAAATTTGACTTACTTTTGAGTTTTAATGGAGGTAATGTACCTCAGATTGGCATATTAGTAATTTATGGGCAATAACATGAGATTGTGGGGGGTTACAGGGATGTGTTTACAAAAACATGGGTGATATAGAGCATGGCAATTAATGTTAATTCTAAACATTTATAAAACTGATACATGTACTGTCAAATACTGATACTCAACTGTCACAACAAAAGGGGCAAAGTTGCTGTTTTAAGTCACTTCCAACAGCTAACGTTACATGTAGACAGACCTCAATGTAACTCACATGTTGTTATAACTGGGTTCAAATCCAGGACCACATAGGTGGCGTCATTCTCTCTAAATCTTTCTGAACATATTGTAATTATTTTGCTGATAGCTCTACACACAATCTCAGCTGGCTTTTCAATGCAGTTGGGTGTATCATAGAAATCAATAACTGCCAAACAGCTGATCAGGCCCTAATCAAGCCCTAATCAAAGTCTCCTTGTTTACTTTGTAAACAGCCACAGGGACAGTAAGGAATTCTGAATGAGACTAATGAAGGTAAAGTGCATCCCAACAGGCTGTACTGTGGTCAAGTATAACAGTGGACAATTAATCCCAAAATGATGTATTGGGGCATTTTGGGGGAAAATTAGAATGAATAATTTGCCAGATCCAGTTGCAGGATAGTTTTCTCAGAAAAAATTCATGCCACTTAGAATCTTGAAAATGACAATTCATCTTCAACAATAAAAAAACACAAGCCTATTAGTTTTGGTTAATTCACTGGGTCTGTAATGAGTCTAAACTACTTACATGTATATTTGCTATTTGTTTTTAATTACCCATGATGTATTAGTACTTGAGAACTAAATATTAAAATTATTTGCACTGGTCCTTACCTGAAAAACTAACTAACTTGTCAATTACTTTTCAGTTTTTGTTGTATTTACCATGTGATAGTCATATATATTTCTTCTGGGGCTTTCAAGTATGAAAAATGACTGTATAATCTAAAGCAAGCACCTTTTAAAATGTTTTATTGACAGAGCCTTAAAACCATTCTGTAGTTACTTAAATGTCAGTACATCTATCATGCATCTTTACTAAAATTTTCTAGAATTAGCCATTATTCTAAAAAGAACAGTGTAACACAAGTTCATAACTGAAATCTTAAAAACTTAAAGGATTTTAATTTCTTAAATAAAAAAATCTCCCAATTATTTTCTTCAGCACAATATATATTTTTATACAGACAAAAAGGAGAGGCAATATTGACTTTGCCATAACTGAGAAGTAATTACACTGTCTGTCTCACCAATATCAGTGTTAAACAGTGCTAGGAAACAAATGGCAATCCCTTAAGTCTCCATACAAAAATATATGTATCCACAAATCACTGTGACTTGATACTAACTACATAGAAACCCATTTAATTAGTGTCTGACAGTAAACAATCCAGATATTTTTCTTCAATATAAAATTTAGTCTTTCTGCTTGTTAAACAAATAGTCAATTAGCCAAAGGTAACACTATATTTTGCACAAATTATTTCCCAGAAAACACACAGATTTTTCCTCTGTTTCATAATCATTTGTAATGTTAAATCGACATAAAATCCAACATTAAGTATTTTAAATCCATATCCATTAAAACTCCACACTTTCCAACACAAAGTACTAAACCCCCCCAGTTCTTTTGTTGTGAAAATGGGCAGATTTTAACCGATCCATTCGTCTTTGTCACAACTACCCATCTGAGTTGCTCCGTAAAATGCAAGGAGAAAAATAACAGCCTTCACCTTAAGTCTGAATCAATAACAGTGATAAGGTCACATGACAATCATTTGTACTGAGATGTGAAATTCTAGGAGTTACCAGTTTATTATATCACACGTTCAGCGCTAAATGAAAGATTCCTACAAATTTTTTTCCAAGATCATTTTTGTGTGAAAGTTTGCTTAAATTCTGGGGAAAAAATGCATTCAAGATTTATTAGTCTTACCAATGTTCCACTGAAAACTGAATACAGAATTGTATGCAGAAATGAGTTTTCATAAAAATGTTGCCATAAATAAACCCCATGCCTGTAACTTGTACATACACAGTTAAACCCTCCAAAGTGGGATTTCTAATGGGACCAGTTACTTCCAGTTAATCAGGCATTCTATAGAACGGTAAATTTCAATGGGAAAAAGCTTTCTTGGGACCTGAAATTTATAAAACAAATTCTACTAAATGGAGTCCTACTTAAAGAAATTCATTTGTATTTTGATTACTATTGTATTTTATGTACTAAACAAATAATTTGACATTAAGGAAACTCCTAAAAGTCAATGCATTTTGTGGCTTATCTTTGGCAATGTGCATCTCATTTGTTAACATTTCTAGGATTACCTGCAACTTGTCAGCTTTTCAGATAACCAATCATTTCCTGGAACAAATTACAGCTCAGAAATGGTGAGTTGAGGTTGTCTTGTTTATGTATGTACATCTAGGAGTGAGAAACCCTTCTCAAAAGTCAACAACCAAAATCAATCATTTTTCAAGCTAGACAGTAATGCCTAGGTCAGATAATGATGAATATCTGCGAATAGTAAATTCTGCCATTGGCTTCAACCCTCTCTACCTTTCGCCGTGCCATGGTGACAACTTGATGTTAAACAACTAATGCAGGTATTCGCCAACTTTGAAATTCTCTCTAATTGGTAGCCCATTCTTTAAAACTGTAACTCCATTGTAGGGCAGTTACCAACAAGTCATATTACTTTTTAAGTCCTCAAAAGATTTTCTGGATGCTCTTGCTTGTTCTCAACTCACTCTTTCTTTGTGAGACCATTTACAGGTGACATTCGTTCTAGGTAACCAGTGGAGTAATTGCAGGAAAATCCCCAGATGTCTCCACTAGTTCATAGGGTATTCTCAGTATAATTATACTTTGTTGAAGTTCAAAGAAATTCCAAGAACATCACAGATATCTGAAATTATTTTAATAATGTGACCACACTTTCCTGCTTCTTTTGTTTGAATGTTGGTGAATTTGAAATCGCCTGTATGCTTCATTCACCAAGATTATCGTAGTAACCTCTCCAATGTGTGACCTGGGAGTAAAGTCCTTCTCCTCTGATGTTACTTCAGACATGTAAATGGTTTTATGAGCCAATCATGTTTTACAGTGAGTTTTAATCTAATGCAATCATACTTGTATTGTGCCCTAATCTCTGTATGAGTAGGTTCTCAGGTGCAGAAATATAATTTCATTATCTAATATCCAGATTCAGAGAGAAATCTGCTAATGGATATATTTTCTTCCCTTTCACACAGAATTGAAAATCCATCTGAATGATACCAAATAAAGTGTACAGATGTCTTGTTTAGTGTTAAATCTAAACTTACAGGTACTTGATCGTGTCCTACTATGATCTGCCTAAAAAAAATGTGGCCAAAGTTAAAAAAAATAATTGGTATAAATTTAATATGGAATGTATTTCTGAATCTGGATATGGATTCTCCCTATGTGTATGACTATTTAAATTGATTCTTTTGTGTCTAAAAGATTTCATTTTCGGATCTTGATCGGCCCAGTGTGAATTAACCATAAAAATTGCTGCTAAATGTCTGCAGGAAATGCTTCAGCTCTGTTCCACCCTATATTCTTTCCAACAATGTACAGTAACAAATAATAAATTTGCCACAAACGATGAAATTTACAAAATAAGGAAATCTCCCTTTTATTTTAGTTTCAATTGTGAATTATTCTTCTCAAAACTGATATTCCGACACTTGTAACCTGTTGATCCATTCTGTGGCATAATTACAATGATGTTTCCTTATAACTGATAGAACAAGCAGAATATTTTCCATGTTATGGTTAGTTTTATGCTTATAACTCCACTATAAATGGATGTAAAAATAAAAGCAGCTTTATGTTCACTCTTCAGTTGTCAAGAGAGTATAGCACTGAATGTTGATCAACTATAGAATAACTCTTTTACTTGATAAAACTATACAAAATTCTGACTTTGTTTTAATTGACAAAATGAATCAGTATATAGGTGACATCCCAAATGGAAAGTGAGCAAAATGAAAGAGCTTTACAGTATGTGCTCAGCTGAGTATTAAATATCACTGCTGAAGCAAGTAAACTCTTTATTTCACACAATATATCAGGGAGAAAATATAATGTCTGAGTCCATGGACTCTTAAGGCCAATACAAGCTAAAAATTGGCTTCAATCTACTAGATTAACGGGTTTTTTAAGATAAAACTTTCAGAATGTCGACAATGAGGAATGAGAATGGATGAAGACACATTGTACATAAAAGAGGAAAATTTTTACTGGACATTAATTTTACATAATGAGCTTAGGCAGTGAAAATTAATTCTTATTAAATTATAATTACACAATCTGTTTCATAAGTACAAGCTGACCTGTAGTGAGAATTACCTACAATAGATACTGTATATCTAGAACCTCCAATATCCATCCCACATGATTCCAGTTATAACTGATTTCCACTTATGCCTTCAAAAATACAGTATTTTCTTCTGTTGTTACCTCAAAATTAAATGTCAAAGCTGGAGGCTTAACATATCTATCTCAATATCTCTGGTCATATCAGAACAGACTTTCAATGTATGTCACATTTTCCAACTCAAGTCCACAGAGGTCAGAGTGAGGTGATCAAAGGTCAAACTTGTAACCACTTACTTACTCATGATTCTATGTTAAATCATATGACTTGTTACACCCAGGTCTGGCTTTGAAGATTTTTTTATTTCTATATTTTTGGGAGTTTGACTTTGAAGATTTTGCAAAATTGGTTTGACCATGACATGAAATTAATGAAGTAATTCTGATGGCTTAATAGATGGGATCAGATACATATAGCTAACTTTTATGCAATGATCTGTTCAGTGGATTTTGAAAGAGACTATGAGCAGAAGCATCCGGTGCATTGATGACATAAAGAGTGTGATGTGACACAAATTGTGACCACATAAGGCTGTGTTTCTTTCATGTGCTGACACAGAACAGCCAATTCTGGTGTTATTGAACTTTACCAGATAGTCAGACCAGTTTAGTAATTTCAAGCCAAAAAATCTATAAGATTTGAATCCAAAACAAGATCAAAAGAAGTGTGTTTTCAGACTGATCCTTGATGAAGCAGAAATTATTTTTAGCACATTTAAGGAAAATATCAAGGTCAGTGATCAGTGATCAGTATCAGCCAACGCTGGATATGAGGAAACAGTTCAAATAAACGGAAAGTGATAGAATTACTGATTGGATGTCAGCTCTGGTGATGTAGAAAATCAAAGTTAGATTTTTACGTACTGTTCAACAGCCTGGGTCATATTGGGACAGTAACCACAGCATTGTCACTTGTGGGAATTGAACCCACACAAAGGTGACAGCCTGTAATTAGATACTGGTAATGTAGAAACACACCCTGCAGACACTTTTCAAAAGTTTATCAAAGGGAATACTAGTCATTGCAGTTTGGGTAAAATATGAATAAATGTGGCCTTGCTTAAGGCTTCAGTTTCTTTATAATTACAGGTCACAATCTGCGATTTCCATCGGACTAAATTATTATATAAACGACTAATTTTCAGTTATTTTTAGTCAGTTTTTTTTCAGCCATCTTGGATGCAAGTGTGTCATATTTTCAGTAGAATATGCTGGTAACCCTCCCCGAAAACAACGGGATTTTGCTCTAGTTACTGATGCTAATTTGATTTTGGGGTCATAATCTTTCATGTCATGGAGGGGTGAAGATGTTCTTTAGTTTTGTACTAGGAATGTTGGAGTGATTGTGTGTGTTTGGGATGCTGGTTTAGTGTGTTTGATACCGACAGATCAGTGTTTCACTGTTTGTGATGATACTTTGTGATTTGTGACTTATTTGTATTTTGACTAAACTGTTACAGGAATTTTATCTTAGTAAGTGTGATTTTAACTCTGTGATTTAACTTGTTACATTTATGATTTGAATTTAGCCTTAGATTTATGATTTGCATTCCAAGTACGTTAAAACAAATCTTGTGATATATCTAGTCACAAGCAAATGACTGAAGTAATCCCATCAGTAAATCTCAGTTTTTAATGTTTTAATGTAAATATTAATTAATTTAATTTATTTTTTACATGTGTGGTTGTGATACTGAATATTTGACAGCTTACTTACTTTAACTGCTGGGCAGTACAAATGTAAATATTGATTGTTGGTATTTAAAGCTGTGCTTTTGGTAACTTAAATGCAAACTTAGGAGTATTATTGTGTTCTTGGTAAATTTAGTATTAACCTAGAATATTATTTTGGTGCATAGCACTTAATAGGAGTTTGTACTTTGGCAGGTGTATTTTCATGAATGTCAATTGTCGGGTGATGTAGCTGTCGAGTAGTGTATTCCTGTCATGGATGTCCAGCGACATGTGCTGTGATTATGATGTCTAGTTAAGAACCACTAACAGCCACTGGTCACATAGGAAAAAGTTTTAGTTTGCATTATGTTCCCTTAAATCTACTGGATTTTGCATATTGCTAGAAATAAGCATATTGCTGTCTTAATTAACTAATATCTCCTAACACATATATTGTTTTACGAATGCCAAACTTTTGCATATAAGTTGGACAAGTATTTGGGTACAAATTAATGCCTTACAAGGCTAGTCTGATGCATGCACCACTGATTATTTACAGAACAGTTTGATTATATACAAAGTATGATATATTCTATTGTCTTGTATGCTAATTGTGAAGAACACAAGAGAACGACTGGAACAAGAGCTGTTACATTATGCAAGGGCAAAATAAATCCTAGAAGGTTCATAGGAAGTGACAAATGTTTTTTAAATGCAAACCTGTTGCAACTGCATCAAATTACATGTATAATGTCTGTTCTGTTACACCTATTTCAATTATAACACTTGTCATATCAAAGGTACAAATTGATTTTAAAGTCATGACATACATATAAATATTGCTTAACCTTACATTACCTTTCATAAATTCCCCAATTTCTCTTGCAAGATAAATTTGAAGTTTTGTTTGTTATAGGTCCAAGTAAAATTTGACATTTAATGGGTTTCCTCCTGTATTTTTGTTCACTGAACAAAGTAAAATAGAGCTCTTTCAAAACTTGAATAGTTAATGGATAAATACTATAAACTTTTTTAAATATTGTATGTGTTCAAATGAATACCTTGTTTGAATAAACACAGGACTCAGAAAGCTGTTTCCTCTCCTCAACATATCTCACAATAATGATCTCTCATTTAAATTTATGACTTTAAGGTACAGTTATTTTGACTTTAAGGTACAGTTATTATGTGTAAAGTTTTCAGTTGAAAAAATAATGTATAAATTAGTGAATTAAATCAAGATTTTATAACAACCTTCCCGCTTTTTTCTACATGACAGTGTAAAGTAGTGAGTGTTATTGTCAATTGTCCCTACAGTTGCTATGGAAACCAGGGGCCGGTTTCATGAAAAGTCTCAAACTGAGCCAGACTCCAGGCTGAGTCAGGGTCTCAAATCTGAGATTTTTGTCTCGGCTGAGTTTTTGGCTCAAATGGATTTCACAAAGGGTGGATCAGCTGAGACCAGTCTCAAGTTATGGTCTCAACTTTTTAATCTCATTTCATATATTTAGTGGGCTTATTTTTAGTTTAAAAAGTTATATTTCATGATTATTATCATTTTAAATATCTTTTATACTCATAATACAAAGAAATTATATGATAATATATTATTATAAGTGAAACATAAGATTGAGACTCAACTGAGGTTGAGTCTGGCTTTGAGTCCACCCTTGAGGCCTGTCACTTGATAAAAGCCTATAGAGCATGTCAATTCTATTGACTTTTGTTATTAGTAAATATTGAATATGTGGCTGTAATTGCAAAATAAAATTAAAATAGAAGATTTCAAGATTTATCAATTTCATTTTGGAACAAATTGTATCGCTTTATGTATGCATTTTTTGGCATCAAAGCTAGGACTCAAATTTGAGACACCTCCTTCATGGGCTCAAATTTGAGCCTGTGACTGAGCCAGGTCTCAAGTTGAGCTTGTTTGTGAAATGCATTGAGTCTGAGTTCACAGACTCAGCAAAATATTTCCAAAATTTGAGACAAAGTCTCAACTTTTGAGTCTGACTCAAGGCTTAAGTCTGTTCATGAAACCGGCCCCAGATGTCCTTCGTCCTTTATAGAATTAAAAGTCAGTACTTTTTATTGCAATAACAGTCACACACAATAGCATTCTTGTTGCCTCAATTCCTTAAATTGGTCCTAGATTTGCTTCTCAAGCCTGACCAAAGGTTAGAAAGCTGACAGTAGCTTGCTGAGGGCAAGTGGTTAGGGTAACAGATTCTTGACCAACTGGTATGTACTGCTTTCAAATGATTACTATTGCTTGCTTTGGTTTTAACAAGGAACAACAAGGAACAAGTTTGTTCAGTATTTAAAAGCCTCAGGCCCATGATACACAAAAATTTTTACAATTAAATTTCAAACATCTATGTCCTAGGTTTTAGTACACAAGTTATTACAGTTACAATTACAAGCAAAAATAGTAAATTGACTATGTCAATTGACCCAATTTCACTTGTTTTAACTTAAAAGACTGGAACAGGAAACAAGCTAAATTTGAAGTATTTGAAGTAATTGTTTGAATATGACTTGAGCAAACTTGAATCACCAACTCCAGACACCGATCAAAATTTTAGTCAAAGTAATGAAAAAAGTTTTAACAAGATAAGAGACACAAATCACTAGATATTTTAGAGTATGTATATTTTTATTTGGTGTCAAAACCATTAAAGTTTTATCATACTGAAGGCATTGGTGAAAGAATCATCAAATTCTGTTGGGAATTAAGGAAGTGATGGCTTGAAAACAAACCCATCATAATTTTTTAAAACCCCAAAGAGTGTTGGACCAACTGATTGATGTTGGCAATCCCAATTTCGGCTGCGATTGGTGTTAAGGAAACACAGCTTAAATCCATTGTTAAGTGGTCATTTTTTTAAGTGAAAGCTCTCCGAAACTCACACTTTCAGAGATCACTTTTTTATTCTGGACTTTCATAAAATTCTGCACTACTCTAGTGCACTACTCATGTTTCTGATTGCTTTGCAGCTTGCCCATGTAGGCCAAAACAGATTTCGGGCTAGTTTTCAAATGTGAAATGGAAGTAAATTATACCAGATTCCTACAGGGCCATTTCCAATACAATTTATCCTTTTACCTAGAAATAGAATAGAAGTATTTTTCCTGTAAATAAGGCCACTGCCACAACGGTTATCTCCCGCCTTAGAATCATTAAAAATGGAGAACTAAAGGAGTTAGAAGAAGGGGTCAAACGTAAAAGTCAGCAATTGGAAAAGAGTCTCAGGCCTTCACTTCCTTTAAGTTGTTTTCACATTTGGAACCTCTATAGTAGAAATGATAAGGGAGATACAGGGCCTTTTTAATAGGATAATCCCATTTAACATTTAACATGTGACATGACGACCATTTTGTTTTCAAAACTAGGCCAAACTAGAGTATTGCTTCGCAAAGAAAAATAAATTGTTTTGGCACAGCAAAAACAAAGCATCCCAATGAGTATTAATGAGTTTGTAGAAATTACCATCCTCCTGTGTTTAATATGTTTTTCCATTTATGACAAAATGCAAGGTTTCATAGATGAATCTGGTTTGTTTATTTATTTTTTTGCTTTTTACGCAAAAATTCAAGATGGCCGCCAAAAGTGTCGTGAAAAAATGCCAGTAGACTCTGCAGACACCCTGTGGGTCAAAAATTTTGTCTATCTCACTTCGTTTCTGAGATAAACACGTTTTTGCATTTTACGCAGAAATTCAAAATGGCCGCCAAAAGTGGCAGGAAAATGATTTTTGGGAAAAGTCGCCAGTAGACTCTGAAAACACCCTGTGGATCAAAAATTTCGTCGAAATCGCTCTATATTGCTCTGTTTCCGAGATAAACGTGTTTTTGCGTTTAACGCAGAAATTCAAGATGGCCGCCAAAAGTGGAGGGAAAACAATTTTTGTGAAAAGTCGCCAGTAGACTCTGAAAATAACCTGAGGGTCAAAAATTTTGCCGAAATTGCTCTATCTCACTCCATTTCCGAGATAAATGCGTTTTTGCATTTTAAGCATTAAGAAAAATTGTGACGTTTAGTTAATCATTAATAAGTCGGCCATTTTGTATTGGATCACTTCCAAAAGTTAATGATTTCCAGACATCTATATAAACGAAGCCAACTTTCATGTGAATAGCTGAAACACTTTTTAAGTTCTGGATCCGGCGGAGTCGCTTCTCCCATATACAAACGAGCATCCCTCGCGGGACGCTTAATTACTATCAGGCTAACTTTCCAAGCCATATATCTTTTGCACAAATTTGATGAACCTAGCTGCAATATTTCAAGTTTTAGAGCATCTTAATAATTTTTAAATAATTGGCTATGGCAGCCATTTTTTTTTTCAAAATAAGGCCAAAATTTTTCTCAGGCAAAACGTTTGAAGGCCAGGACTTTTGATGGTCTGTCTTTATATTCTGAAGCCATAGCACCAATAATAAGGGAGAAATAAGGATATTTTAGTGTGATGATCCCATTTAACCTTGATTTATTTATTTGTTTTATTTATTTCAACACTGTACAGATCATATCACGACGGGTAGTTGGAAGGGCAGAGGAAACCAGTACATACAGTTCACTAGGGTTCTGTACTGTAAACTGCCGACCAACAGCAAGCAACTACCAGCTTTCCCACTTGAGGCCATGTCGAGGATCGAACCCCGGCCTCAGAGGTGGGAGGCGAGAGTGTTACCACTCTACCACCGTGGCCCCCCATTTAACCTTGAAGCAGGGGTCAAAGGTGAAATTCAACACCTGGGAAAGATTCCCAGGCCATGACTTCCTACACCTTTATGATTTTCTAACAATTATCTATGGTGGCCATTTTGTTTTTCAAAATGAGGCTAACATTTGGCAGAAAAAGGTTTTCATAGGCATAAACATTCTCTGCAAATTTGGTTAAGATATCTTTTTAAATGAATGAGATATTAAGGTTAATGCAAAAATGTGACAAACGGACAGACGCACAGACGGACGGAGGCACGAATGTACGGAAGGCGTTTTATAATCTCTCGACCACAGCCTTCGGCCGCAGGCGGGAGATAAAAAGTATAAAATTTCAATAGTCAAGTGTCAAGTAAAGAAAAACTTTTTCATATCCCAACACCCTAATTTTCCCATTGTAACAAAACATTCAACATATATAAAATATTCAAATCAAATCAAAAGCATTTGATAGCAATAATTTTTCAGCCATAAAATATATCTAGTTTAGTGATAAACTGTTGATAGTATTGCTTTATTTTTTTATCAAAATAGATTTAAAAACACAAAAAATGGTATTTCACATTCATCAGAGTTGAATGTGTATGAAGTCTTTTGTCCATTGATTAAATAAAAAAAACACTGCAGTGGTATGATCTCCCGCTGGGGATTAAACACTAAATGATATATAAATATGAAGCTGTAGTTATGAAAATATGCCATGGGCCCATGACACAGAACACCAACTAGATCTAGGACGCATCTGTGGCCAGATACAAAATATAGTTTTCTCTATTTTTTTCAGAGGCCATTAAAGAAGTAGTCCTGTGTTCCCAGGGGGGTCCAAAATTTCCCACAAATCACCCTGTCTGCTACGGTTTTAAGATAAACAACATTTCCATTTCCCCCAAATTTCAAGATGGCGGCCGAACTTCGGAATATTCTTAATTGTTCAGAAGCCATAAAGGAGGGGACCTTAGTACCCAGTCCTGTCCAAAATTGTGCAAAATCACTCAATCTCTTATGGTCATCAAAAGTAGGTGAACAACATACATGTATTTCACAAAAAACTGTGAAATAAATAGTATTGAAATTACAAGTAATTTACTCGTTGGAAAAATGTCAAAGTAGCTATTATGCAGTTAACTATAGAGCTACAGATCCAAAATTTGCTGTGACACAGATCATCAAAAAGTAGCTGAACAACAAATTTCACAAATACTGTAAATTCAATAGTATTGAAGTTACAAGTGATTTACTCATTGGAAAAATGTTAAAGTAGCTATTCCTCAGTTAGCTGTGGAGCTACAGCTCTGAAAATGTGTCATAACATGGAACATTAAAGAGTGGCTAAATAATATCTTTGACCAAAGCACTGTAGCTAACATTTACAAAGAAAAAGCTATTTACTTATTTTTGTCACTGTAAAAAGCAGAAAATAGCTATTACTCACTTACATACTTACTATTACTCACGCTACTGAGGTAGACCTCTCAAACAGGTACCATCTTGTAGGTACACAAAAAGTAGCTGAAGATCATTTTTTCATGAAATGCTCTAAGTCTGCAGTGGTTTTGGTCTCTTATTCACTTAGATCTGAGACTGGGGGAGATAACAATTGAACCAGGATAAATTTATTGTGTTTATGTAATAGAATAGGGCCTTTAAGTATATATTTCTGACAGTAATTTGGAACACATTACCAAAAATGGGAAAAAAGGTCTGTGCATGTTTTGTATGGGGCACATTTCCAGTTGTAGATTCTGATGTATGGGCTGGGTGAATGGAGTCGTGTTAGATCTAAAACCTAAAAGATCTGTTTTCAAGATCCAAGTCCAGGGATATCCAGACTGAATTGAGTGCACACCACAAAAAAACACTGTAACTTCCTAACATTGAACTTTAATAACATAATGAACTAATTTAATCTTTAATATTACATCAGGCTAAAATGATCAACCATTTCATCTTTGTAATTCCATCAAAGATTACATCTGAGCAACTTTTCTGATAAATTCATCTGGAATAACATCTTCTAACTGTTTATATGTAATATTCACATTTAATAAAATGAATTTAATGAATAGAGGAAAGTAGCTTCAACTATCATGTGCAGAGTTAATTAATTGAATCCTGTCAGTGCTGACATGAAATCTGCAATCACATCTACTAAATGCATTTAATTTCAAGCCCAGATAACAGCATTTCACACAAAAATCTGCCAGATTAAACCTTGTACATTACACGGTGACTAAAAATAACAAAAGAGAAAAAATGCTAGTGGTTTTATTCAGTTTTAATCAGTTCTAGAGGTTTTATCCCCATACTGCATTAAGAAATGCAATATGAGACTTTAGAATTACTTGTATTTACTGCTTATTTATAATAGAAAAGTAATTACAGAATAACATTTGGTTTTAAAAACTTATTCTATTGCACTTTCTTCACTGAAAACAATCAGTATTGTATTGAGTTTGATACATTTGAAAGAGGAAGTTAATTAAGCTTTATGCAGTATGTGCAAAGACAGAACTAATATCAGTTGATACAGAGGAGACTGCCAGAGTCTGATTGCAGCAAAATACAGAAAACATACGTAACAATCAAAGACTTACGATAGCCTCAAACTCTCTCATTTCTATTTCTCATTCAGTTCTCAAGCTTTCAAGTAAATAACTTTCCTGGTCAGACTACATAATATGAAAGTAGAAAGAATTATGTTTGCATTTGACCAAATCCTATTCAAATTTTGATATTTAATTTGTTCTTGTGTAGTGCTTTAAAGTTCCACGACTCAACACATAAAGCCTCCACTGGGATGAAACCCAGCCAGCAGAATGTTTTTGCTATCTTTCCAAGCACGTAGTCGGACTTAAATTGGATTGCCAGGCACATCCATGTGCAGTCCCTGTTTGGGGCCCCAATTTATAGGTTGTCTTGTTGTCAACCTTTTATGTATTTTAAAGGTTGTTTTCAAAGAATATCTGGTTTCCAAAATACCTTATTTTATGTCCAGCAAAGTACAGTAGAGACCGTTTAAATTTAAAGTATTGATTACAGATTTATTTCACACAAAAACAAACATTTCAGTAATAATGGTTACGATTTAACTTGATTTGGCCAATTTATCTGTTTACATTTGAAAATGAATGGAAGAAAAGCCAGGAATATTTGGCAAATCATGATCAGTACCAGGAAACTTGTTTTTAATGTAAATATGTTACTAGTAATTGTGATTGTATAAAAAAATACATACTTTTTAACACAAAATACATCTGCATTTAAAAAGTTTGGTATGTTATTATACCTCAGACAAGTAAATTAAATATTGTATCTTATGTGGCAAGCTGGAAGGAGTATTGTGTCTTGTGTTGTCGGCTGAAAAATATTGAGACATGGCTTATAAATGGTAAACATACACGATGACAATTGCTTTGAAATGACCCCTTTGCTCTGTTCAATAGTATTAATTCTGAGAAGACCGGTTAAAGGATGATGTTTATTTACTTAGTGTTTATGAGAAATAAAAAATGAAAAATTTTTACATTTGCATGGATTAAAATTTGTTTAATCTGTTGACACCACTTTATGGCAATACTGTATCTCTTCCAACTATTAGCCAGTTGGCCTTGTGTTCACTTGATCTGTCTTTGAAAAAATATGTTGACAGAAATTTTAAGTAAGGTGTGTTTGTTCCTGGTGTTAACTAAAACCAGGCATTAAAGTATGAAAGCCTGGAACCGCCATCCAAATTCAAAATTTGAAATATGCTATGTGGAATTCCAAATGCCCTATTCAGAATTCCAAATGCCCTATTCAGAATTCCAAATACGTATTCAGAATTCCAAATAGCAAATTTCAAATTTTGGATTTAGATGGCGGTTCCAAACTTTCATATTAAAGTTAGATGGTATGTCAGGTGAGAAATAACCTTGGTAGCATAACAGAAGAGTCAAAAAATAAAAGAAGACATTTACAATAAAACAGTAATGAAACATAAATATAAGAGAGTGGAAAGGGGGTCATAAATTCAAATGATTGTGGAGAACACAAGATTGAATAAATGAGGTTCTAATGTTAAAAAAACCAAACTTCAAGAAATTCAAGGTTGCAGAGACCGTTCATTTCATGTGAAAAAGCATCTGAGATAGATCCCTTACTGTCTCCACATATATCCTTCTAACCTTGACTTTCAGAGGCGTCTTTGCACATCATTCCTTTGTCCAAATGACTGATGGCATTTCTCTGTGCTCGGAATCTTGGATATCCAATTAAAAGAAGCAGCTATTGCCAAACCACAGAGGATGAGCCAAATGCCTTCATTGAGTCCTAATACTGTAAGCTTATAGTATCTTCACTGTATTAAAATATTTCTTATTTTTGGAAGGATTATTTAACATTGATCATCATTTTAACGGCACTTTTACTAACTTCCTTTCTTTGTCAAAAATATATATATTTTGGACAATGAAAACACATAGTTAAAATACATATACAGAAAAGCTTGTATAAGGAAATCTAATAAGTCAGTGTAAGCCCAAGTGGAACAAGTCTGGGGTTCCACCACCAGAAAATACTGTGCTCTTATAAGTGGAAATTAGCCATAACCAGAAACAAATCTTGTGTATATTTCGAGGGTCTTGTTGTACAGGATCTACTTTATTCAATATAAGAAGTTTTAAGTTAAAACTGTTATTGGAAACAAAGTTATTAAACTTTTTGGATCATGAAGTCATTTGCTTGTTGAACATCAGCCCGCCGAATGCTTTGCTAACAACCAATCAACGTTTGACAGTTGTATCATGGTATAAATTGCTACTATACTGCATTAAATATTTGGATTTTGCAAGATATTTAACACACCTGTTCCACTGAAGCCGACCCTACAGCTGACGCTATGAATCTAGGGTCGGCTGCAAAAGTCGGGGGTCTGGGACAAAAATCCACGAAAAAGGGAGGGAAAAATCTGGGTCGGTTTCACTTACCCAACAGGACGTGATATATCCAGGCTTGTCTGGATCTAGAGGCCGATCTGCCTTGGAGTCTGGATATTTTGTACAGGACAAATCTGGAAACTACCAAGACATTAGCCCTAAACCCATAACAGACAAGCTGTAGCAAGTGCAGACTGGAGAAACATACACAATACCCCAACAGCCCTTAAGGGCTATTGGGTAATAATCACCATGACCAGACTTGCAATTTCAAACAGTAGTAATTGGTCTGTTGCTATACAAGTAGCACAATCTTTATAAAATTCAGTTTAAATAACTTAATAAAGTTTTTAACTTCATGATAGATAACAGAACATTGGGAGTTTTAACAATATGAAAAAAATATTTGTCATTTAAACAATATACATGTATTACATGAATCTAAATTTAGGGGCTTTACAGTATCCAGTTTTTGAAACTTTTCAATCCAGATTACACTCTGTAGTGTGGACACTAAACTCGGATTGAGATGAATCTGCTTCAGTCTGCTTCAACCCCCAATCCTTGTCAACCCGGATTGTAGTGTGAACCCCAAATTAATTACCAGGTGGGTGGAACCATGGTCTGTAAGAAGAGTCGGGGAGGGTCAGGAAAATATCAAACATGATTTTTTACCGAACCACCGTGACAAGCCGGGAAAATAAAACCGACCCTTACACCCTATGTAAACATTGCTCCCGACCCTCGAAAAATGCTTAGTTACTGACAGGTCGGCCCCGGTGGAACACCCACATAAAATATATAGCTTCCATCTATCACACCAAAGACACTCCTCAATGTCCCCTCATTTAAACATGCATGTATTTCCACATAAATATTCAAATTAATCGCAATATCCGCCTTAGGCTGTGTTGCCATGTACCTGATTAATGATCACTGATTTCTCCCTCAGCAAGTGTGATATGAATCCAATGTGCATGATTTTTTGGAGTGATATCAACACCAAACTCAGATACCATACACTTAATTACAAGGTATTAAATACACTCATATACATGAGCCCTTTTAACATCTGGACTTTTCAGGAATTCCCTGAAACTCAACTGGTTAAACAATTCGACTTGTATTTATTTCCAAAAGGACTTGGATCAGGTCCCAGCACTGAAACTCAATCATTTTTTTTCCATTTACAGAGACCTCCTGAAATTGAACAAAAATGGTGAAAAAATCTCAAAATCAGACCAGAAATAAGAAAGCTCTGGTTAATTCAACTGAAGGTCTATAGTACATGTTGATAATGCTTACCAATTCAATATAGTTAAAGTTTGAAGGAATGTACAATAAATGCTATGATATTCCTACAAAATTGGGAGGGAATTCTGACACAATGATATTCTGTTGGCTTATCATCCATCACCAATTTTATATAGATCCAAACTATAACTTCAGCACAATCACAATGCAAACATAGCCCTGCCAACACAGCCCATGTGGATGATAATTTTATTTTGTGATATTGCTATATTGTGATCCCAAAAGCCATGGTAATGGTCTTTCTTTGCTTACAATGAGCTTTTGATTCTTGTAAGCCCTAATAAGGGATCAGCTTCTTACACTTCAGTTTCACTCCCAATTGCCCTGATAATGTAGTCCCAAACATTATGTTATCTGTTGCAGGACTTACAATTTTAGTTGTACAGGTCAGGAACTTAATCGGAGTAACTGCTGACTCTTGTCTTGTCTCATTGGTTAAGCATGTGTAAAAGCCTTTGCGAGTAAGCATTGGTCATGACAGAGTCCTTCCGTCATGAGACAGTTACGACTAATCTTTTGGGTTTATGACTCTTTTTGATGATGTTACAACTAATTTGTTTGCTGTTACCTATCTTGTACATAGTTTTCAATCTTGTTCACTCTTCTGTAAAAAATCTAGTTGAATGAACTTTTCCTTAGAGACTATTAGTTGTATAAGTCTCCTGATTACTGCAAAATACTGGTGAGTGCTTACAGTTGCTACTTATCTTTAAGAATCATTACAGTCAAGAACAGGTTGCAAAAACTTATGTTTTCAGACATTTGGCTTATCTTTTCACACATGGTAAATTCAGTCTTGTCATTTTTCCTGCTGTTTGTCAATGGGATCAGTTTTAACAGCTCCTTCAGTTATAAATCAGGGTCTGTATTCTCAAAATTTGCTGAGACCGGATCTTGTCTCAAGTTTTAAGCTATGCTTTCAAGTCTGAGATAATTTTTAAGTTACAAATTTTGTTGTGAATAATAGCACACAAATACATTTAGATATTTATAAAAATGTTGGATTTATTTGCAAGTTCATGAGTTATTGACATTAGAAAGACTTGAGACTCATCTCAGTTTAGTCTCAGCTGAGAACCTTTTTGTGAATACAAAGTTGAGACTCATCTGAGATCAAATCTCAAATATGAGACTATTTCTTCCATCAGACGTAAGACCTCTTCATGAATACATCCCCAGGGAGATCTTATGATGAGCCTTGGAAGTGGAATTGGGGTATTAATGATGTAATGAGTACTTTTATGCTGTTTGATAGCCAGCATATGACAGATTCTGATGTGCTAGAGCTACAATGAGAGAAGAAAAAATAAATATCAGAATCTAGGGCCAGACTTTCAAAGAAAAACTTGCAAAGATCAAATTTTGTCTCAAGTCTTAAGGTTTAGTCTCAAATCTGAGACTATCTTTGGTCTTAAATTTGTTAGCTATTCACAAAATCGTTGAGAATAAAAGTAGTCTCAGATTTTGTCTCAAATGTAAGACTGATATATTATTGTCTCAAACATCTTGGTAAAAGTCTTGAGCATTATTTCATCTTAACTGAGGTACATATCTTTACTTTTAATGGTGTAAACTAAAGCAGAAACAACATTCAAGAATATTTGGGCCAAATTTTGGTTTCAAAAGTGTCTTACTTTGTGACACTTTTTCTTTCACTGTTTTCAGATTGCATAGCAATGGAGAAGATCTGTGGCATGTATATGAAAAAATAATTGACAAATTTGCAAATTTTTTTCATTTAAATTGATGTCATAAATTATGCTGTATATTATAAATAGTTGCAGTTGCAGTTTGGAAAGGTGGTGTGGAGGTACTTATACACAAAAATCAGAGTTTTGACAGTGTGGAGCTTTAATGTCAAGTGTGATTCTGAAAATTTGTTGGTATATTTAATTATTCTAGCCAGGCTATTTTGGACACACTGTAGTTTCTTTATATTGGATGATTATGGTTCTGCTGCTCCGCCCTAAATCAAAATGTTATGCACCTTCAAAATGGGCATTTCTCTGTATTAGCATGTAGTAATAATTCCAGTCATGAATACACCAGTGATTATTGTTAATTATTACACTACTCAGCATGTACCCTGAGGGACAAATAAGAACATGACAGAAATATGATATACACAGTGTAACTCTGTAGTATTGAGCTTAAATAAGTCAAATGCAAAGATATACTGCAAACTCCAAATGCTATGTTTATCTGAATAAAAAATCTGCAAAGATATTTCATAAGAACTTTGACATAATCTTAAAGTTTTCTAAATTATATTTTAACATGACACGGTTGTGTCCACGATTCTGATTGGCTAAGACATGAAAACTTGCTCTGTAAAACCCCGCATAACCTCATGAGTTCTATTTTATCGCTCACAATGCTACTCTGCAAAAAGAAAACTTGAAGTAACAGCTTAGATTTTTTTCATTAAATAGACAAATAATGGTAAACACGATATTCAGGGATTCTTACATTTGAACATAGAATATACTGATATGAATGTGCTAAAGTTTAAGGACATTTATCAAACAAAAGGGTTATTTTAATTTGTGGCTCTTCCAATATTTCAACGGCACCCTCGATAAAAAGATCTTTATAGAATATTTGTATATTTTTCTATAAAATAGCTTCAAAACTAATTTTGATAAGATCTTCTAAAATGTCATGTTAGAATAGAAATAGACAACTCTGAGCGAGGGGTTATAGGCAATTTTACAACGATTACCGCATTAGAATCACTCAGGCTCCACCTTCGTGATCCTAATATCGGTAATCGTTTTAAAATTGCCTATAACCCCTCGCTCGTCATTGTCTATTTCTATATTAATATTAAAAGCCAGTAAGACCTTTTAAAGGTGGGTGTAAATTATGTAAACAAACTGTAAGACATAGATGTCTTTGTAAAATATCAATAATAGATAGTTTTATAGAGTGCCTTTCCCACATCATGTTCATAAGTCAGTTTCAGTGTTCAAAGCCTCTTTTAAGCAAATATTTCTTTTATGATCTTTAGTAACACAGGCCAAAGTTTTGAGAATTCTTATGTTTTCTAGCAGAGGGTTCTGCAGTCTTTGAACTGCACCAAAAAAATATATGCCAGCAAATTGAGTCCAAAAAGTATATATTGCATTTTATGCTTAATAGATAATAAAAACAACATTAGAGATGCCTGCATCCCACAGTCTGTGGAAAGAGCTTTCAACACCATGAGATGTAGAAGTAGTGAAAAAGTACAAAGATCTGGATACTTTCAGAGCAAACAGTGTCAGTTATGTAAAGATCCAAATAATGTTTAAATAGAGAAAATAACATTTAAGAGAGAGAGAAAATATTATTAAAGATAAAGTATTAAAACAAGATACTAGTAATTCAACATCAAGATGACAGCATTAATCAGTAAACTAAATAATATGAAGCTGTAAAATTTATTAATTGAAGTATAGCTGCCAATAGAAATAGCATGATTGGGAAGAAGTACATATAATAATCAGTTACAACAATCCATATATCTTTGTCAATCCATATATCTTTGGTATATATCTCAAATATGGCAGGTGAACATACTTTGTCAGAACCAACGTTAAAGGTCACAGCATGATTGAGCATACCTGCATTCCCCAACCAATGTCCCTACCAAGTATCAACTTCCTACACCTCACAGGTCCTGAGATATAGCTTGGACAAGATATTAAAAGTCAAGATCACTACAGCAAGGCCAAAGGTTAAATCAAGGTCACACCATGATGTTGCACACCTGCACACCCTAACCAATGACCCTACCAAGTATCAACTTCCTACACCTTATGGTTTCTGAGACACAGCCCGGACAAACTTTTTCCCTGCCTCCGACCCACCTATCCTGACGCCATGAGTGAAAAAGCTGTGGTGTAAAAAGTGTAACTTTAGTTATTTATGAATTATATTATATATAGGTGTAAATTTACAGAATAATGGCCAGTACAATGAAATAACACAATAAAAGATGATCTGATCTGATAATAAAGTGAGAAGTCATCTGACGTAATTTTGGCTGTACACAGTAACAACTGTAAGATACCAACCAAAACAAAACCATATATGTATATATTTTTGAAGAGTTCGCCAACTTTAATCAGAGAGGCACGTATCAGTGGCATAAAGCTATAGACTGCTAGTTAAAATGACCACAATTTCCTCATTTCTAATCAAAATTTAAAAAAAAAAGTTAATCATTTTGTTGAGTGTAATGGATGCTTGTATCTGGGCATATCATACTGGAGACAAAAATCTTTTTGTGAAGATATAAAGTACATTGAAATATGTGTCCATGTATTTTTATTATATAGTGATTGATTGTACAGAGCAATAAATGACATAGATACATATATGTTTAAATTTGAAAGTACAACACCAGTTTTTCGTTGACTCTTGTGTATGACCTAAAAGACCCAAGCTGGGTCTGATCCAAAGCATTGGAAGAAATCCTACAGTTGAAATGACACCACACCTGTATCAGTTAGCAGACAAAGTGTCCAGTGTGCTCAATAGAAGGAGAGTATTAAGGGGTCACATGTCAAGGTGCAGAGAAACCTGGTTGTCCAAATCTGATAGGAATACATGTTCAAACCTGAAAACACTTTGTGAAATGATAGCCTGTAAAGGGGCTTACATAGTAATGAAATAAAAAGTCTATTAATGTTATGTTCTCATCATTTTTTTAAGGTTAAAGCTTTTTAACTGCTCGTCCGTACCAACGATGATCAATATGAAATAAAATGATAACATGATTAGAATAAGTATAAATTGTTTATAATTACCAACAATAATGATACAAAGCCATGCAAAACCAGTTTCATTTTGTAGAATTCTTCAATTTTTACCAGATTTGTGGGTGATGTCAATATTTTATTGCTGTTTTCAGGCCTTTAACCCCTATATTGGCTGCTCATGCTTGGATTGGTAATTCAGCCTCTGTTGAAGACAAAACCCTAACTCGCACTTATTTTGTGTAATTAACTGCCAATGTATTTTGACTTTGATATACACTGACACAACCGCAGTATGTGAGTATAGCTGACATGAAAACACCCAACTAATCAACACTTTCAGTGCTTTTTTTAGAAATAACCATAACTCTTTTCATTTCAGGACTGATTTTTTCAACAATTTTCACACCATTTCCTTTAGCCAGAAGAGGACATGTATCTGGATGTATTACATAGGATTGATTATATTGGCTCACTTTATTGCGTACACAATTTAATAGTGTATGTCTGAAGCAAAGATTAAAGTTTTTTAATTTTCTTTTTTTTTTTTTTTGGTACATACTTACAAATGAAAAAAAGAGGGCTACATGTACAAAAAACTTCTAATGACTGTTCTGATTAAGGTTGTGGGATATATATATATATATATGACTTATAAAAGTTGCGACATTGTTAAATCTTATTGCAAATAATAATTGTTAGCATACAGAAAACCACTACAAAGATAATATGTTACAGGCTATTTCAAAAATCATTGTATTCTTAAACTGTTTAGAACAAAATTGGCTTTTATGGATTAGACTATAATTTAACAGATTGGAGGCCCCGATTGACAAAAGATAAAGCTACCCTTGATAGATAAATTTTATTTAGATTAAATATAATTATTTAGATTAAATCTGATAAAGAGAAAAACATTTTCATGCAATGAAATCGCCAAATATGCAAACTTTTCTGGCTTAAATATTAAAATTTATAAACACTGCTCTCCCAATAATAATATTTCCAATTGTTTACATTAAAATATCCGTTCAATTTTCTGTCTCTTCTTTAATCTGACAACATCACTCTGTCCCAATTTGTTTGGATATCAGAGGTTCTAATGTATTGAGCCTTTAGTGACTGAACATTTAACTCTGGCTAACATTCATCTTACCTTCAGTAAAAAAACCTTGAAGAAATAGGGCTATTTATGAAGTGTGTAAGCCTTACACCGGGCTACCAATCTGACACAGCTGTGATAATAGGAGGGACACAAAAGATATTTTTATTTGGCAACATAAAAATATTATACTTGTATATGACATAATGGCTTTTAAAGATATACACTGGTGTTACTGTTTACCTTGTGAACAATCATAACATAATCTTTTTAAGAGAAGTTACCTGACATTTTACTCTGCAGTAACTTAAAACGAACTTAATACGGTATAGAAAACGACGTCACTAGCTATGAATGGAACTCAAAGTGGCCACACACCTATAAGCATAGAGTTATTATGAACCCTATTTCCTTTTTAAGTAGAGTAGGTGGAAATGCAACATACACCTTTGACAATAATAGTGTTTGTGTAATTCACATCCTCAAGTGTTTATATGTTCTTTTCAAATTTTATAAACATACAAGAAAAATATTCAGAAAAATAAACCGAAACAAGTGCAACAAACTAAGCAAGTGGTTTATCAGAGAATCTAAAGAAACAGAAAGAAAACAGAGATATACTTTATTGTTAAAGATGGAAAATGAAAAATATAAAATTTCGCTTAGTAATAGGTACCCAGATGTTTACAAACCAAAGATTCACTGGTCGACTTTAATAATTTTAGCATAGATCTTAGCTAAGTTTAATTGACTCATGCTATTAAAAGAATCATGTTAAACCTTTCTATAAAAATGACAAATAAGATCTATATATGAAGATGTAAATATGTGAAAGTTTGGGCAGACTTGCTGTAGATTGGAACATAGCCAAACCATATTTACCTGGGTTTCAGAAGTATCAGTGTCATAAAGTCATTGCGACCTATATGAAGCATGTATAATAACATTACACTATGTAAGTAAATGAACAGAAAAATTACAAAAAGTGTTGTTCTTTATAATGGGAAGTAACAATGACCCCTCAGTATTTCTTATGTTTGTTACGCATAGTTTCTCCATTATTTTGAAATGTTTTTACATTTTAACTTGATGTTCAATGAGTCACCGCACAATATATTTTTTTCAGTCAATTTGAGTGTAAACAAGGAAATTGGGGTTATAGACCCCAAAAAGGTGGGTTGCACAATCAATTTCAAAAGCAACCTAGCCAAGGTAGTGTCCTACCATACTGAAAAATTTCAAATTGATCAGCAAAAGCATCTTTGAGTTCGAGTCCTGAAACCAAAATGTTGGCAGACGGACAGACATTGGATAAATCAACCTAATAGGTGGGTTGCTTCCACACCCAGCCTGCCCCAAAACTACTTACTATAGGGATGTTCAACTTCACTGAATGGTTTGTAAACTACCCCGGGCCATGGTGTCGCAGTGGTAACACACTTGTCTCCCACCTCTGAGGTCAGTGTTTCAAACCCCTGACCTTATGTGGAAAAGTTGGCAGTTGCTTACTAATGGTCTGCAGTTTACAGTACAGAACATTGACCAACTGTATGTACTGGTTTCCACTGCCCATAAAAATACCCGTCATGATATGACCTGTACAGTGTTAAAAGGGACATAAAACCCCAAATAAATAAATAAATTGAAGACTACCTGAATGCCTATATTTTACAGTGGCTAGTCTTTCCGGAGCAAGATTGTACAATTGTTACAGAGGTTGAGTCCAAATTCCTCTCTGTCTACAATCTAATCCTGATATGTTCTTGAACACAAAAGAAAGTTTTTCTAATGCAGGTGTTCCACTGGAGGGCGACCCTACGAATCTATATATATGTATATATATGGTCGGCTGGAAAAGTCGGGGGGGGGGGGGGGGGGGGGACAAAAATCCACAAAAAAAGGCGGGAAATTTTTGGGTCGGCTTCAACTCCCGAAATAGACAGAATCACCCCGAACAGACGTGCAGTCGGTATTGCAAGTACAGTTTTTGATGAATTTTTGGGAAAAAAGAGGATCAAGTGTCCACCAATAAACAATTCTTAAACTAGGTCACTAGTAAATATTTGGATCCCATCACGTGACCTAAACATCCAACTTTTACTTTTTTGTTATTTTAATTACAGTTTTCAGGTTTTTGCTCTCATATTATATAAGAAATGAAATAAATGTATGTCTGCTTCAATTTATGAACGAAAAAGTCATTTAAAATATAAAATTTTCATTAAAAATGGTCTATTCTGTTGAAAAAAGCAGGGAGAGATGTGCTTCTAGCAGTCTCTCACATGACAATGAAACCCTTATGATAATGAGTGCTTTAACCCGCCGAAGGCGGGTTAAAAGGCGTGACATCAGCTGAGATGATGTCTTTTACCTGACTTGTGCTCACCTTATTTGAAGTCGCTTGGCTCCTTGGCTGAAGCGGTTGGAAGCAGGGCTGAGTCTGCTTGGGTCTTGTGACTGTGGTAGTCGCTCAGGGGGGTCTCTCACATGACAATGAAACCCTTTTGCTTGTTCCTGCCTTTTATAATCCAATTTTAAACTTCTGGGAAAGACCCTATTCTCATGAAGGTAATAAACTTGCTGTAGTTCTGGTCACGTGATGGGATCCAAATATTTACTAGTGACCTAGTTTAAGATTTGTTGATTGGTCGACACTTGATCCTCTTTTATCCCAAAAATTGCTAATGGGATTTTACAGTGAGAAGAAATATCTTGTGATTGAATCCAAATAGTTGGTTAACTTTTATTTAAATTGCTCTGGTGAAATAGGCTGAGATTTTGATTATTATGTCACCAAATAAAACACTTGTTCAGGTTTCTCAATTATTTACAGCATACATGTGGACCTTTTCTATCTCTTTAACTTTGAAATTATATTTCTTTGTCATTCCTGACATAATTTTTGATCATATTTTTACCTCACATCATGCTGAAAATGGACTGCAAATGAGCAGTACCTAAGTTACAAAAGACAAGCCGGCTTCATATTACGACAGGCCTGCAAGTGATAAGGACAAGCCTGGAAAGGTTACAGACAAGCATGGAAATGTAACCGATAGGCCCTTAAGTTAATCGACAGGCCTGTTGCTAGGGGGCTGAAATTAGGGTCGAATATAAGAGTCAGTAACAGTTGTAGAAATATCAAACATGTTTGATATTTCACAGACTCTCCCCGACAGGCCGGTGTAGCGCCAGATTTTACACCCCACAGAAAATGCATGGGGGTGTAATATATGGCAAGTTCAATTGCCATATTTTACACCCCTTGCCATATTTTACACCCCCTGCCATATTTTACACCCCTTGATAGATTTCTTTACAGTTGCTATATTTATGAAATAAGTGAAGTTCAGCAGCTATAAACATCCACAAATTAATCATTAAAACTCAAAGACAATAATTCCTTTGCTTACAAATTGTTAAATATTTTTAAAATATTTGATGGCCCATCTAAATAATAAAAGCTAATTATTTTACAGTGACTTTTCAGTTAATTCACAAATACTAATAATATTAATTAATAGCTAATTATTTTTCAGTGACTTTTCAGTTAATTCACAAATAAATGTAAAAAAATAATAAACTGAATGAAGTGAAATATGTTTTGTGTTAAGACAGTGAGACAAAATCACTTCTATATATTTTCCTTTGAAGTGAGAGGCCAAACCATTGTTGTTGATTTGTATCCACTAGGCCCAGTCCCTAATTGAAATTATCCCTATTGTTGTCTTAAGTCACCACAGCCTTTTGATTAGATCCTTGCCAAAAGACCTGCAACTATGCACAAGGCTTTAAGGTAAATGTGGCTTCTCACCTGGGGTTCTTGTTTTGTGTAATATGTGTTTTTTCCATTGACTCCAAAGAGGCCTACATCACTAGGTAAAACATAGGTTATTGTTCCATGATTAGTGAGTGATTAGTTAATTAGATAATCAATGCATTGTCTCTTGTAGCTAGTCCTGTTAGCTTAGCTAGTCACTTAACCACAAGTGAAACAAATCAAGTTCAAAAGAATGCTGAAACAAAAGGCAAATCTAATAACTGATCCATTTACCAAGTCACATACATAGCCAAACAAATCAACTTAAAAAGTCAATAGACAATAGACAAAGCATAATCTAGTCCAGTTGCTGTCACACCCCAAAAGTAAAACAAATCAAGTTCTAAGCAGTGGTTAGACAATAGACAGTTTTCAAACTCAATTGCAATCTAACCAATAAAGGGTTTGCCCCTAATCCCTTAATTGATTTGCTCTGTATGGGCCAGTAGGGGGTGTAACTTTTGATGGGGGTGTAAAATATGGCAGCAATATTTTACACCCCCAAAATCCCCCATTGTTAGGGGTGTAAAATATGATTGCCATATAACGCACCCCCTAAAAGATCAAAGAGAGGGTGTAAAATATGGCAGGGGTGTAAAATATGGCGTTACACCGGGAACTTGCAACTGACCCTAACCGACCATGTAAACATTGGTCCTGACTCTCCAAAAATGCATAGTTACCGGCCTGTCGGCTCCAGTGGAACACCTGCATAAGATAAAGAATGTGTCCTGGGTGGCTCTGCAATGGCAAGGAATAATAGATATTAAACACTGGCTTATGAATATAAATGAGACAGGGATCCATGCTGTATACAGCTTGATTGGCATTCAATGACTGCTCTGGATACTTATGTCTCATCAACAACTGTGGTAGCGAAAGGTCACATGACCAAATGCCTTCTCAAACCACTCAAAACCAGACTGTGTCATGTCTGAGCACAGAATTTTATGTAAACATCCCTGTACGCTACCCTATTTTTTTATTCCTAACTCATTCATGAATGTGAATTAGGACAATGGAACTGGCGTGTAAGTCGATGCCCTATTGCTAATTTATAATCAAATGTATCAGTATACATACTCGTTACCATACTCTTGTTTTTTCTGGCTTATAAATTTTTAATGGGTTGGTATTTAATTGTTTCATTTAATGACAGGTTTGGGTTATTCTTCCACCAATCTATCTTCAGTATGATATCATAATAAGATATTTACTTTTGTTCAAAAGGGAAACTGTACCAAACAGAGTTCTAGTAAGGGGGGTATATCTACAGAATCAATAAATATAGTTCACTTGAGCTGTTTATAATGTAGAAACTGTTTAAATGTTGACACAGCTGACATTTTTAAGTATTATCTTCTTAAGTTAATTTGTTGCATACATTTGCAAAACATGTTTTTTTTCTGTTGAACTAAATAAGAAAAACTATAAAATGACTTGAAATGACCTGTTACCTCATAGGTCATTCACATCTGTATGTTTCACCAGTGGAAAAGATTGTGATTCATTACACACAGCATAATCAGAGGGCAAAATCCAAGTGGAAAATAGTCGTATTTTGCAGTTAGAAAATCTCACAGTGGATATATACCCAACATTTCCATATGATTAAAATCACCTTCCAATAAAGGCTGTAGTCCGTATAATCGATGTATAACAAATTATATATCCCAAAACTTTTATTGTCTGGGGTGGGGGCTCAGGGAATGTTCTTTATAAAAAGTAGAGACTGACCCAAAAGTTTGGGGATCTTGTGAATTAGAGCAAAAATGGCAGTTGATGTGAAGAAATTCAATGAAATTAAAATGCAAGCATCTCTGAAAATAAGGATAATTATGGTAAAAATAGCATCAGAGATGCCCGTACCCCACAGCCTGGGAAAATAGTTTTCAACACCATGAGATATAGAAGTAGTGTAACAGTACACAGATTGGGATACTTTCAGTGTCAGTGTCCAAATAATGTTTAAGTAGAGAAAATAACATCTAAGAGAAAGAAATTGCATGTAAAGAATAAGTATTAAAACAAGACAGTAAACTAAAAATTATGAAGTTTTAAGACTTCGCGTATACTCCCGTTTTGATTTTCATTTGTATGGTCGAATTATGGTTTGGATGTTTTGAATATTACCCATACATACAGATGTAGCAATACATGCTTTTATGTAGAATTGGGGCAAAACCTGTGGCTCACTTAATGCAGTACCATCTGTTACAATGGGAAATCGCAAAAGTAAAACAGTTAATGACTTCTAATATGACTTTAACAGTGCTTAATCTACACCAAAAGACACCCAAAGGTGCAACAACCAAGATTCAAGTACAAAGATATAAGAGAGATAAATAGTATCAGATATCCTCGTAGAGACATAAAATAGCATCAGATATGCAAGATCAAAGGTCAAATCCAGGTCACACCATGACGTTGCACACGTATAACCCTTGACCAATGTCCCTACCAAATATCAACTTCCTGCACCTTATGGTTTCCAAAATATAGCCCAGACAAGGTATTATAGGTCAAGGTCGCTACGGCAAGGTCAAAGGTCAAATCAAGGTCACACCATGACGTTTTACACCTACACACCCTAGCCAATGTCCCTACTCAGTATCAACTTCCTACACCTTACGGTTTCCGAGATATACCCCAAACAAGATTTTATAGTTCAAGGTCACTACGGCAAGGTCAAAGGTCAAATCAAGGTCACCCCATGACGTTGCACACCTACACCCCCTAACCAATATCCCTACCAAATATCAACTTCCTACACCTTACAGTATCCGAGATATAGCCCAGACAAGATTTTAAAGGTCAAGGCAACTACGGCAAGGTCAAAGGTCAAATCAAGGTCAGACCGTGACGTTGCACACCTACATCCGCTAACCAATATCCCTACCAAGTATCAACTTCCTACACCTTATGGTTTCTGAGATATAGCCCGGACAAGATTTTATAGGTCAAGGTCACTACGGCAAGGTCAAAGGTCAAATCAAGGTCACACCATGAGGTTGCACACCTACACCCCCTAACCAATGTCCCTACCAAGTATCAACTTCCTACACCTTATGGTTTCTTAGATATAGTCTGGACAAACTTTTCCCGCCGCCCGCCCGCCCACCCATCCGGACACCATGGGTGAAAACAATACCCCGACAGCCCTTAAGGGCTGTGGGGTAAAAACCGATATTAAGTTGAGAAATCTTGACATATATTGGTTTCACCCATGTTATTTTAGTTTGTATTTGTTTTCTTCATACAGTCGGCACTCCGTCACAATTCTTGTACTTTCAAAATGAAGAGGAAATGTCTCAGAGCGCAAAAGCATAAAACATTCTAAATTTTTAATTGCAATCTGGATCAGGATCATAGATGGGGATCTGGATTGACTATGAGGAGGACCAATAGCAATGACTCCGTCTTGTGTAAAAATATAACCTGGATTCAATGAATAGTTATTGAGTTATGCATGTGGGTATTGCTAAACAATCAGAAAAATAACTCAACACAATCCAGATCCAGATGCAAACCACTGTGGGTAAAAATATTACCCAGATCGGAGGTACAGTAAGAAATCTAAAATTCACCACATATCTGAAATTCGCTGCAAGTGAGAATACTAAAAAAATAAATGAAATTGAGGTGAGATTTGTTGAATCTTTAGTAGATTAAGACTTTTATGAACTGAAAAATACCAAGTTTAAGATAAAACATCATTTTTTTTCATAGACTTAAGTAAGGTTTTACAGATCTTTGTGAAGTTTTATATGAAGGTAGGGTCTGGCCAACAGAAGAAGTGAATGCATTTTGGGAAAGATCCAAATCATATTCTGGTTAGAGAAATATCCAGAATTTTCAGAAATGCCCCCGGGAGAGATCTGCACTCTACAAGTGCTTTTTAGTTTTGTTACACACATTTAATTTTGAAAAAAAAAGAGTAAACTGTAAATTTTGCAAGTCTTTTATGCAAAAGCAAAACCCCAAATATATGGAATTTAAAAAAAATTTGAGTTTCAGCATTAAAGCATTCACTTCTGTTTACTGATGGTGTTTCAAATAGAAACTTTATCCTCAATGAGTCCTCTGGGGGAAGAAAGAACCGGTTTTTTCTGTTACTATTCACAGCTTTCCTGATTAGTGATCCTTGGAATAATGGGATGATCCATTTTACAAGTTTCTTGCTCACTGATAGCTCAATGTAAAACACAGGCTTTTATACCAGATTAAAAGAGTCACAGGAGAATATAAGATAGATCACTCTCCCCTAAACTATTGATTGTATGCATAGGGTTCTTGTGTCTTCTGAGACTACTGTCCCCATTGCACACTACAATAGTAAGTGGAGAAATAGCAAGGCAAAAAAACTTTAGAAACTCAACAAAATATCAGGAGTATGCACATTATCTCTGAGATGAGTTTATACCAGGCAATGAGTTCCATTTGGAACATTTTCTTACTTCCTTTCACCTCACTGACCACTTTTTCAATATATAGATTTACATATATTAATGGGGAAAGGAGAGTCTGGCTATTTTCAGCTGCTATAACAGTATTACAGCAGTCAGTTCTCACCCACTTCACACACAATTCATCTGTATTGACAAGGATTGGTGAGTTGAATCTGAGTGAAACAGATTGAAATTTATCTGGGTTGAGTGTCCACACTACAAACTAGCAATTTTGGTTGGGTGTCCTGTCAGCCAAAGTAAACTTGCAGGAGTTGTCAGTGACAACCATAATGATGGATTGTAGGACATTGTTTACATCCATGTATGAAGAAAGAAGCTTTACCCATGCATTAGATGTTAGAGCTTGAGCTAGGGGAGTTTTACAAATGACTGGTGTATGACTGGGCATGCACACATAAGTGAGATACTGGGTATTCACACAGTTGTTGCGTGAATAGTCATAGCAGGGGACAACAATGGTTGTGGTCCTGTGTTAGGACTGTTCACACAACAAATAGGATTCAGTCAATTTGTGTCAGTTTACTTGAAACCAATTCCTGATCATTGTTAAAAATAATCTTGATCAATTCTGGCTGTGGGCGTTCAGACTAACCTCCAATTTGATCCAATCTGAGTCACCTTATTTTAATTTCAAGTTGTACGTGAATGCCATGCACTTGTGTGCAAGCCCATTCATACACCAGGCATCAGTAAAATTCACCTAGCTCAAGCTGTAGCATTAAATTGTTATTATTTATTTGTTTATTAATCATATACATAATATATACAGTTTAATAATACAATAGACAAATATAAGGAAAACAGCAGGAATTGTCACTTTCATTAAGTGGATATATTTACGCTTTTGCAAGATGGATAAAATTATGTATCTCTTGTGATGTTAACCAGATAAAAATTAAGTATAATATGTATAAAAAGTCCTTGAACAATTTGGACTTGGCATTTTGTTGGAATATGTAGACATTCTATTCTAGACATCAGATTTATTCTTATTCTAAGAATTGGCTTTGTAAATATGGCCTCAAGATAAATAATTAAAGTAACAAAACTGTAAAAAATGTCCTCTTGTTAAAGTAAAAGTGTAAAACGCACTAACAAATATTGCCTAATACAGCTTTAGTAATTGTCTGTTGGTCCAGTAGGTAGAGGTATGTGAACTAAAGTGACTGGCTTACAAGAGATCAGATAAACAATACAAAAAATCAGTGCAAAATGTCACTCAGTCATTGTTATTGAAGAAACTGAAATGTATAATAGCCAAAGCGCAAATTATACAGAATGGTAAAAATATCAAACATATTCTTTGAAGGAAGTAAATTTTAATTAGTCTGAAAAATAACAAACATATGGTTGAAGTCTATTAGAATCTCAACTGATTAGACAAGATACCTCAACCCAACTCAAAAATTTTAACTCTATGAATTTTTTCTTGGAAAATCAAAATGTTTAGAGAAACTGGAGAAACAATATTTTCTGAGAAAATTTTTAAAAATAAGAATTATGGGAAAATATAGACCCTGGCCAAGTTTGGCACTTTGTCTACAAACAGTGAGGAAAGTATGTTACCACTCAACCATGTTGGATATTTTATTGTCTCAAGAAGCTTGAGTTTGAACCTGGTCCAAAATACATGATCAACTATATACCTGTTCTTTGGAAGTAATCTATGGCTACATTACACTTGAAATAAATTGAGAGCTGATTGTATAAAATTGGTCATGAAGAGCAAATTAATCCGGTAGTAAAGCTAGATATTGATCATTTATCTCGTAGAATAAAAATCTTTTGTGCTGACACTTTAAATGCCTAGAAAAATAAGATTTCTTCATATAATATTTAATATCTACTACTGTTTTGCAAGTCATCTGTAAAATCCAAAACGAAGATCATAAAAATATCCTGATTTTCAAATAATTTTTCAGCTTAAATCAAAATAAGTCTTGCATCAAAATGACAGCTGTAAGGTATACATCATCCTTTCTGCATATAAATAGTTTTTACTCTGGATCTTATTTAGTGCTGATTATGCTGTGCCTCCTAACTTGAAGCCACAGTAATTCTTCTCCATTATTTTATGCATTACACAAGTCTCTTTATAAATCACACACAATCTCCTCTTTACAGAAATGTTCTCATTCAGTTATCTTGGAAACAAGCTGAGCATCTTATGGAGTACAAAATAGCTGAGACAAGCCAGTGGCAAATCATTGCGGTGACTTTTTTTCACTCTGCATAAACAGTAGCATGTTGACAAAATGCTCGATTTAAAGTACTTTTCGGTATTTAAAGTTGACTTCTGCACATATTAAAAACTGAATCATGATTTACTTGTCTTATTTCATACGGATATTTATTGAATTCAAAATGTGCAACAGATCTTTACATTATGATTTATATAGCACTTAGAAATCTTAGTGCTTAGAGATCTTCTATTATCCGTTGATGTAGAACCAGAGATTCACCCACTTGTCTTTTATCATAATAATAGAAGCATTTATATAGCATTTATCCATATATTCAGTTTTATAAAATCCTTTCAGCTCTCACAAATTTTTGTTTCCTTTTGTGTTATTCTAAGACATAGTAAGAAATCTAAAATTCGCCATAAATCTAAAATTCACCACCTCTAAAATCTTAGTAATTCTATGAAGAAATTGATGCTTTGTCTTGAACTTAGTATATTTCAGTTCAAAAAGCCTTGATTTACTATATATTCAACAAATCTCACCTCAATTTATTATTTCTATTAGTATTTCCACATGGGGCGAAAAACTACGAAAACTTTCTATTATCCAAACACAGTCTGAAGCCATTGCAATATAAAGTAACATAATCTAAGCAATAGGATAATACAACATACCTTATCTATTTGTACCTACAAAAAGCCAATTTGAAACAATTTTATTAGCACAAAACCACTGAATCCTTTAAATAAAACAACCACAACTCTCTCATTTATAGTCCAATTTTAAAATGATTTTCACCATTTTGTTCAATTTAGGACCCTGTGAGTGTATTATTGTTTGGGATCATAACAGATCAGTTTGGTCTGTAAGAACTTGAAATCCAGTCCAACTAACAGCAATTTAACTAGTTTTCATGACTTTCTATATCCCGAATTTTAGGGGCCCAGACTCCATGATGTATTGACCTTACAAGTCTTGACCTTATGTTAACTTCTCTTTATTTGTTAGAAATGACCTTGAAAGGTCAGCACATTGTTAACCATTTGTTTTTTTTAAACTAAATTGCTTCCATTGGATGCAATACATGATATTGTACTCACCTGTCTCAAAGAAGAAATTTGCAACATTTGCCAATTTGCAGAGATCTCCTGCTTTCAGATCTCTTCATTTAATACTTCATGCAGAATGGGAATGCCTTCAGTCATGTCACATTCTATTGAAAACTGTGTTCAGTAGTCGAAGAGCCAGCTGATAACTGTTCACATTACAAAACATTTCACAGAATGCTGATAACCTTGTCACCCGATGAATTACAAGCAAACCATCATATCTTCATGACAACTGCTTAATAAGTGTTTCAATTTTCATTAATTAGCCTTCTTTTGACTCTGTAATATTCACACAAAATCCACCTTCTTATGACTGCTTCCTTTCTTCTCTCCGCATATTTTCAACTTCATTCAATTTTATAGGAATATATACTTCCTTTTTATATATATCTTGAATCTATCTACTCATCCTGTGAAGCACATTTCTAACAAACTACTGACGCATTTGTAAAACTCCCAGCCAAATTGTACAATGTTGCCACAGTAATTTCCCATAATTCATCAGCCAAGAAAAAAAAACTATTTCATTAAGTTGCTGGTTATATATTCCATGTCTATTTACATTGGAATTCTCTGCACAGTTTTTTTGTAGTTTTTCTGCACAAATTTGGAGCTTTAGTTGATCTATTACTACATCTAATTGTCTTTCTTCTCATACATGCCAGTGTCCACTAGCCAGTTTTCCTAGGGTTTCTCTCCCTACAGACATGATCTGTCTCAATTTTTTCTATTGGAAATTGTTTTAACCGGGTGATGACATTATGTATTAGGAAAGCAATACATTACATAGAGAGCTATACAAGTTACAGTGTAGCATATGCCATAAGGTGCTATTTGGTTTAAATATACAAATTACAAGTATTTTGCTGAAACAGATGAAATGAGTATGATAGAGATGAGAATTTAGATCTTTTAACTTTTAAGTTTTTTAAATAAACAGACTTCAATTCCATACAGCCATCACAACTGAATAGACTTGAGGTGACAAGAAGTGATAATTTCATCAACAGTGCCTTACTAGTTACTGAAATAATTAATCATTAAATAATAATTGTTTTTACAGATTTTACCCCAAATTGTCTGTTCGAACCTGCCATAAGAGCAAAACTCTGTTTTATGCAAGTGATGGGGTGCTTGTGATGACATACCTGTGTCTGATAATTCTCTGTGAAGTCTGCCCGATGTCTTTCATCTATCAGTCTGAAATCTTCAAAGTCCACCCTCTCCTCTTCATCCATAAAGCCATCATCAACCTGAGAACAGAAACAAATTGGCAATATGTTCAGGGCCCATTTAACAATTTTCTCATAATATTGGCTGTTTCTTAAAAAAACACCAATTCTAAGAATAAGAAATATTTTTAGAACAATAATTTTTCAAAAAAAGTTTTCCATAAAAAGTGTATATTCTTTAAATAGATATTTTTTCTATACATAATGCCTTCCTGTTGATAACAACTGGAAATTCTAATACTGCTGCTTTCTACACAGCTATAGAGGCCACGGTGGCAGAGTGGTAACACTCTCGCCTCCCTCCTCTGAGGCCTGAGTTTGGTTCCCGGCATGCCCTCAAGTGGGAAAGCTGGTAGTTGCTTGCCGTTGGTTCGGCAGTTTACAGTACAGAATCTTGACCAACTGTATGTACTGGTTTCCTCTGCCCTTCCAACTACCCGTCGTGATATGACCTGTACAGTGTTGAAAGCGATATAAAGCCCCAAATAAATAAATCTACACAGCTATAGCATCCAATTTACCATTGTTACCTTTAAAAGTCTAAAAAAATCATATAAATTAAAAAATTCTTATTCTTAGAACTATTTCTTTGTCTAAGAATTATTCTTAGAAAATGGTTGAAGAAAATTTTAAATTTTCTTTTCAAGTTTGTCTTGTAAGAGTAGCTAAAGGGTTGCAAGAAAACAATCCAAGCTCATTCTTTGGGATAAAGACTAAATATATACAGTCAGTAAAACTCCTTTCGTCAAAAATACCCTGCGAATAGAAGACAAATTTGTAAATTCCTGCAATTCTTTTCCTCTTTCAGGTATTTAGAATATCTAAACTAAATTAGTTTCCAGTGTAACCAACAAACATGCTATTGCCATACATAAAACATGGATTATTTAAAATTACTAGAAGCCTTTATTGTTGTCCCTTCAAACAGTCAGGATTCTGCAGTGCAAACCAACTGGAACCAGTAAAGAACTATCCACTTTTAAACTTATGCTTCAGACAGGGTTCGAACCCTCAACCACAGAGGTGAGAGATTGGAGTGTTACAACTAAATCATGAGCCTTATTTAAACAAGTTAGTCAAAAGTAAAATTATGATCAGAATTTGATTGATTTCACTAAATAATCAATAGAAAGAAATTGGTGAAAATGAAAGCTATAAAACTGCTGTAGCAAACAAAAGCAAATTGTATCCACTGGTATAAAGAAAGCCCCAAATGTCATATGCAGTAGTCGATACCCAAGAACCAGCCAGCTGGTGAGCTGCAGAGTTATAACTGAGTTACAATACCAACACATTATAAGTGAATGTACATCTCATGGAACAAATCAGATACCAGCAAAAGTTTTATTTACTTATAGGGGAAACCATTTTCAAGGTGGCAGTTATGGCAGCCATCTAGTTTTTGAGAGAAAAAGTTTTAAATTGTCTACTAGGCAGGTAACTGAGACAAAGTCATATCTGCAATGATTTGATCATAAACAATAAAGAGCTATTTTCAAAATGGTGGCCTTAGCAAACCCTCTAAATTTAGGGAAAAATCTTATTTCACGCATAATAAAATAAGTTATATGCTTATTTTGAAATCTGATGGCAATATTTGTCATAAGTAACAGTGGTATTGCTCACAACCCCCACTCCCTTTGCTTTTGGAGTATCAACTCACCTCTTCCAGTTCAGAGTGGGAATCTGGTAAAGAAATGCATAGTTTTAATAGAGCCATTGTCTCTGTGTTTATGTCTTCACTAATTGACACGCTGTCCTATAGATAATGTTCACAGATACAGTGATATCCTTCAATTTAATCCACCAGTGTATCATTACAAATCACATTATCCATGGCAAGAAAAAAATTGTTATTTTATACGCCGTATTCAATCCACTGAGGATTCTATGTCACATCCTGAGTTCTAGCAAGCAGCTGATTAGATGCTAATATTTAAACTCTCACAAATATGTCCATGTTCAGTTTCTGTACTATAGAAATCAATTTTCAACAAAATATCTTAAAAGTTTGTTGCAACATGAGAGAGACTGAGAAAAGAAATTCAGGATTAAGATGCCACACCATCTCAAATACAGTCAAATTTCTTTAAGTAAAAGTCTTTTTATAGAAGCTCGGCCTTTGACTCAATTTAAATATATGGGGCCAGTTTCACAAGAGGGACTTGGACTTAAAGTTAAGAATATTGTCTTTAACTTAGACTAAGTTGGCATGCTAGACTTTGGCGAAGTACTGGGCTTTAACTTATGTATATCTGGCAATGGGCTTAACTTTTGCAAGCAAAGATTTAAATGTAGCCACCATAAATATTTCACCACTTCAAAATTTGAAATTGCTGAAAATAAAGTATAAATATACATATAGAATACCTCCCTAAATTTGTCTTTGGAGGCTTTTATGTGGTTAAAAGACTTTCCATTGCTAAAGAGCATGTTTTCTGAGACAAAATGTGTTGAACAAAGGATACATGTCACCTGTCGTATATTTGGAGTACAAATAAAGGGTCACATGAGACAAAAAGCCACTATGGTTAGATGATAAATCAGTCTAAGCCTGGTATTAGCCAAGTCCCTTTTTTTGTGAAATCCACTTAAGCCCAAAACTTAGCCAATAGTCTTATATTAAAATCTTAAAACTGAAAATTTGGTTAAGTCTAAGCCTTCTTGCAAACTGGTCCCTTATCAATACATAGTCATTTCCATTAACATTTATCCTGTTACAGTAATTCCTGCCTAAAATTTTTTTCTAGATCGCACCCTTTCCACGTTGGAGGCCAAGAGCTACAAACAAACTGTGTCACTGTGTTATGGTCCGCTTTGTTGTCCTGTATGATAGCAGGATGTATTCAACACAATTTGGTAAGATTCGCATTTGGGTAGGACATGTTTGTTACAAAACAGCATGCAATTTATGTTCAGAACCACTTTATTGAAGTGTTTGAAAAACCTCCGACAAACCTCTCACAAGCCATATTAAACTCTCAGTGCTGGTACTTCCCATGGATACAGGTTTTCCGAGGTGGCAGAACCACCTCGTATCTTCCAAGACTTGGTATAGCATTCACACTACAGGTGGTATAATTCATGGCTATAGGTGTTGGGCAAAACGTCCCCTGTCCTTCAACCAGCTGAGGTTCATATGCAACCTTGTGACTTTATATAAACCATGGACTACACCTTCAGTTACCAAAGTAGCAAGAAATTTATCTGCACATGCTCGCTTTCACCTCCACATGCCCACGGGTTCGAAGTCAGAGACATTTTAAACAGTTTAAAACTTCCGTAGGACACACAAGGTAATGAACAATTTGCCACTGTGTCACACGGTCGCATACAAACCTCGGGCGGAAGTTGAAGGACAGGGGTGTTTTTCCAAATGCAGACTACCTCGGGGATACTGCCTGTAGTGTGAATGGGGTATAACATTTTGAGTTACCACACACACAGACAAACAAACACATGCAAAAACATAACCTCCTAGTTGAGGTAATATTCAGATCTAATAAGGCTTTAAAATGCTAAATCCCTGCACTGTCTGATTCTATGGTCAAAATAAAAGACACAAAGATCTTATAAACTGCTTATAAGCAAAAGAATCACTAACTTTGTGAAAGTATCCATTCTGAATATTTTTATGTGTGTAAATAAGGACTAGTTTGATTGACCAAGAATCATGTGGCAGACCATTGGGTATTTATGTAAACAAATGGATGGAAACTTAATGTTTTGTGGATCATATGACAATAACCTTGTCCACTGTTTAGATATTTTATCATATAAAACAGCAACAGTAATAAATTTAATATGCAATTACACAAACTAATTCACTGAGTGGCCTGCTCACAACTTGACAAGAAACTAGTGATTTAAACAAAATCATATCCTTTCTTTTTCCCCTAATTACTAGTTTATCATAACCTCTGGTTCACTTTAAATCATTCTCACATCTTCACAAATTAATTAATACATATTTAATTTGACCATACCAAGGCCAATAACTCTTTCAACATGCCACCCTGGATTTTGGCAAAAGACAGTTTTGAAAACCTTGACCTTCACTTGAAGCCCCTTCACACTCAATATAATATAATACTACAAAGTCATTGAAAAGTCACAGTTTTAATTAAACACATAAAATTATTATATAACATTGACATGTTTTTTTTAACAATACAAAATGTCCTCGATGATTGTGTTGCTGGTATGTGATGGATGCAATTAGTGAGAACATCTTCGTTTTCTTCATTAAACACATTCAAAGGTCCTTTTTTGAATATGAAGGATACCAGCTGTCAGTACAGGGTCCAATTGCTGATATTATACAATAGAAAATTCCATTTTGTACTAAATATAGGTTGTAGTGTTAACATTCTGTGGACACAGAAGGATAAAGCTATGTTTCCACCACACCATTTGACAATGCCTGTCACCAATGCTTGTATTTCAGCCACTTCCCTTTCAAAAATAAGCTAAACCAAGATGTAGATACTCATAACTGTTATAAATATATGACATATATAGAAATCTATTTTTTTACATACTATGCCAATTGTATTAGTATTATGTGTTACTGGCTCAGAAATAAACTATTGTTTATTTATTTATTATTTATTTATATTTCCACAAAGACTGATTGGAGACTGCTGATTACCCATCACCAGTACTTGTGTTTCAACATCAAAGGCTGAAAACAAATAGAGTTAAGGTTTCTAAAATGTCTACCTGTATTATATTACTGTTTTTAATATGTTTAATTCGCTATTGTTGTACTAAATGTTTATTTCTAATTGAGATAAGATCATGCTAAATACAAACATCACATCCACATTTTTTTTAGAACAAGGCCGAAAGGGGTTTCGGTCTACTAACGCGATCCACAGAGCCATCAGAGAAATGAGTAGCACACTGAAGTGGTCACCCATCCCAGTATTAACGTAGCCCATTGCCACTTAACTTCAGTGAGGAGGCAGGCATTCATCATGCTATGCCACAATACATGAAGGTTTGTACACAAAATAAGTGTTCTCTAGAAGCGCTAGCCTCACTAGAGCTTGCGCTTAAAAACTGTTCTTCAGACAATGTTCAATTTTCTTTGATACTTATAATCATTGTAAAACTTCATGCACTTGTGTTATAGAACTAACACATGTGTGACTGTAGCAGTAGTCTTTAACAGGTGCCTAACAAGGGGGACATTATTAGGGAGTGGGGGCTGTTCACCCCTTACCCAGATACTGTAAAGTCAACACAACACAAAGTTCAGGAATGACCTGTCAGATGATGTTAGAAACATTGAACTTGCATTAGACATCTTCAACAAGAAATTAAAAACTCATTATTTTCAAAGTAGCATACTGTTGAGAGCAAGCTAGTACAATGATTGTTTACTCTTAACCAGAATTGCACTTTACAAATCTAGGCATTATTGTAGAAATAATCCATGAGTGATGATGGTTTTACACGGCATTCAACCATGGCACTTCCGGTAATAATTTTACGAAGCCGAAGGCTGAGTAAAATTATCCGGAAGTGACATGGTTAAATGCCATGCAAAACCATGATCACGAGTGGATTATTTCTATTCTAACATGACATTTAAGCTTATTTTTGAGGCTTTTTTAAAATTTAAAAAAATTTTTTACAAGGAATAAATTGTTTCACGTAGATTTGTTTACATTGTGGTGACCTTAGCAACCGGCTCTTCCATCTATTGTAGCTTTAATTTGATACAAAATATGTACAAAAATATATAAATCACTATAAAATAAAACATTATAAAATCTGACACTATTTCACACTATAAAATTTGACATTATAAAATTTGTAAAAAATATTAACGCAGGATGGAAGGGCAGTGCGATTGTTGTCGGATAATGTGTGCGCATAGAACTGAAAACTCGTTTCTGCGCAACTCGTCATGTTAGAATATTAATTGAACTTAATTATGTTAAATCATTCTTATCTAAAAATGTACTTGTAATCAAATGACAAAGAAAAGTTCTTCATGATTATCTTGAATTTTTTAATTTTCCAAAAGCCCCAATTAGGGGAACATTTATTCAATATTACTGTTTATGCAGTCATCTGTATTTCATTATATAAAAGTCGCTGAAAAGAGTTTCATAGATTTTTACAGATTTGTTTGAAGTCTGGGAGATGTTTTTTGTTTGCCAATGTATGATACCCAGTAAGTTTATGATGCAATAACTTCTAAACTGTACAAGTGGAATGCACTACGCTATGTTTACTGCAGTTTTGTGACATTTTTTGGTTACTTAAGTCCCTTTTGTTCAGATATTTTGTCCTCTAACATATTGTACTGTGTAACTGAGTGTACTAAAGAGTCGCCTTTTATGCCTTGCCATACAATAACAGTGCTGGAATGTTTTATTTGCTTATGTTACAAAGTCACTACTTACTTGATTACTGAACTGAAAATTACCATAAGATTTCAAACTTTACTGCTGTGAGAAAATCTGTTCCCTTTGAAGAAATATGTATGGTTCAACATTTATCGAAGCATAAAAATTAGGCAAAACTTTTATGATGAAATTTGTTTGTGACAGAATGACATTCTTTTTGTGTATTAATACTCTTAGTAAAATACAAAGAAAAAAAATTGTTCTTTTTCATACCTTTCCTTTAATTTTTTTATTATTATTATGATAAAAATTCTGATCATGGAAAATTACCACATGAAGGAAAACAAATTACATAACCTAAAAGGAACTATAAGCTATATATAGTAATAAGTAGTTAAAGACACTTAAATATCTCTGTCTAAGTCAATAACATTAATGAAATACCTATAGTTCCAACACGATTTAGTTAAAGATCTTATCATCCCTCACTGAGTAAAGTCAGTTTATTTATGACACTGAGAACTGTGTGGGTAGGTGGTGAATGTCTTGTCTATTTCACATTCATAAATATCTGAATATTTGTACTACAAATGATGAATATTTGTGGAATAAATCAGATAATATATTTTTTTTTGGCATTGTGAATGGAATGTCATGATTTGTTTATTGCTGCTAATTGATTTTATATGATGTGGCTTCCAATTCCAGTCACCTTCAAAACAGATTCGTAGCCCTCCCTATTTCTTCTGTTATTTATTGATTAAAGAAACTATTTTTCCTGTACACTTTAATCTACCTGTACCAGAGTTATAGGGTTATTTTATCTGTTTCTATGGGTTTGTAAATATCAGGGGATTTTCAATCCTCGGATTTTCAACGTACACTGGAACGTCACATCTGTTATCTGTACAGGCTGATGATCCAACATGTAACCTTATTGTAGGCTACCCATTTAATAGTTAATTTGTTCTATTTGACACAGTAAGGTTAAGCTACTCTTACATCCCACCATATGTGTTATAACACGTATGGGCTATGCAATTTTTGTTACATTTTCAGACTGTGTCTAATTTGTAGGGGAAGCAGATCTTTGCAAACGTATCTTACTTGCAAAGTAAGTGAATCTTGTGGCTTGTGTGTATGTCAGTTATTCCAGTGACCTCGCAAGAATTAATTTGCTTACCAATTTCATCTCTACAGGCTTGGTGTGATGTCTATAACCTCAAATCACATACAGAGGACTTGTTTTTTACTTACCTGTCACCTGCATGTCACTTGCAAGTTGGTCTATTTTTTTCCCCCAAACCACCACACATATGGCTGGATGTAAGAGAAGCAATAATTCTAAATCTATCCAAAATTGGAAGTTTGAACATTCAAATATTAAATATTTAACCCATTTCTACCCTCCCAAAAATTCAGTTTTCTGCTATTATTGCCCCCTCCCCCCCCCCCCCCCAAGCCAGCTGGATAAAAAAAACACTGTTTCAGTTTCCACCGCTGATCATATTGGGAAAATGGAATTTATCATCATAACTGTTAAGAATTACAATGTTTCTGTCATATATGTTGCGGACTTATTTTTCATGAATGGTATCATGAAAACATTTGAATCCAAAGCTCCACAGCTATCTGAGTGATAGCTATTTTCATACCTCAGCATAATAAATCACTTGTAACTTAAACACTTTTAAATATAGAGGATTTTTGTCGAAAACCTTGCTTGACTACTTCTTCATGTACTGGAAATGTTCAGAGCTGTAGCTCCATACCTGAGTACTAGCTACTTTAACAGTTCCCCATTAAGTAAATCACTTGCAACTGTACAATTATGGAATTTAGAGCATTTTTATGAAATATGTATTGCATCTGCTGTTTTATGTATTGTAACATAGCAAATTTTGACAGCTGAGTAACAGCTATTTTGATTTCAAATTTAGCCTTGGACATCTCCTTCAAGGTCGAATGTGGCCCTTGGTACTTAGAATGCCTTATAGCTTCTTCATTATTGGTGACAGAGCTTAGTACAAGTACATAAGAAAATTACAAGAAATCATGTGCCCGAATCTTTTGATAGGGTCAAACTGAACCTTGCACACACACACCCCCCCCCCCTTCGAGGTCAAATGTGGTCACTAATACTTATAATGCCCTGTATTTTGTTTATTATTGGTGATACAGGTTTTGGATGCAAAAAACATCCTGTGGGAATTCATGCGCCCCAAATATTTTGGTGGAGTCGTTGATACTTCTAATGCACCACATCTCCTGTAATTTTGGTATTAGATGTTTGGGACGTAAAGTACAGCAAATCATGTGCCCTGAATCTTCTGTGATCATTTGGTATTTACACCAGTGATAAAACTTCATAACATTTGTCACTCAGATTATTTGCCCATTTCATGTTTTTACCCCTCAGGAACTTATTTCTGTCTTCAAATTTTTTCTCACGAAATGATGATAAACTGGGCAATTTTATCATCATGCACACATATAGGGGTTTTACAGATCTCTGTTGGACAATTATTGATGTGCTTCATGCAGCTAGATACACTTTTAAAATAATAATAATTACATGTGCATTCAATGATTGTTTAAGTGCTTTATGATGTAGAGAACATCTGAGATAAATAAAAAAAGTTAAGGCTTCTGTTGTATGAATAAATAGAAGATGGGCCTTTTAATATCTGGTATGTGAAAATGGTGGTGTTGGGAATTAATGTTGGCCATTAGCACTCAGAAAACACAGCCTTAAGGACCGTTCACACTGAACCAATCCAATACAATATGCTTAGATATGAACCCTCTTTAAACCAAACAATCAGACAGTAAAAAAATAAAGTTTTGTCTATTTTAACTTGAGCTCTATGGTATGTACTGGCAATATCTAACCATCCAATAAAACTAAAAGAGGCCTTCAAAATATATAGACGTGGTATTTCATATTATTTCAATATTATTATCCGATCAGGCTGTACCTTGTAGATATATTTGACCTAAATATCGGGGAATAAGACCAAGCAATGATTGTTTTTTGTGGCTCACCTAACCATGAATACATTTTGTAAATTTTACACAAACAAATGCTGATTTGTTTTGCAAATATTTCAACCACAGAGAATGTTCCAATCATCAATAAAAACATATTTTTACAGAGATTCTGCTCAACTTTGTGTATCAAAACCAAAAACAGATGAGAAATCTTAACTTAAAAGTTGAAGTTTCTTAATCAATGATACCCCTTATTATGGATAAGTTTAATGGCTGATTTCTTCGCATTTTTAGGTCAGTATGTATGTATTTTACTTATTATTAAAAAAGGGGTTAATAATAAAATCTTTTGGACAGATATTTTTTAATTTTGTCACTTGAGAAGATAAAATACACAATCCTCATCCTAAGGACTCAGATCATATAGATTAATATTCTCTTGTGATAAAATTTATAATATATGTCATTTTCCTATTTTACCCTTTTAACATTGTCCCCAAATACTTTTCTGCACCTTTATAAAGACAAAGACCAAAAGTTATACAAAGAAAACAATGTACATATGTTAAAAGGTCAAGTTCTGATGTGACATTATCTGCACTGTTAGTTCTTTATGAAACCTGTAATTTGAAAACCTAATGCACTTGAACAATTGAATAAAATTTTTTTTTTTGAAGAAGAAAACAATTTATTTTAAACATATACACATCTTTATTCCAAAATCTGAAAAAAGGTTTTTGGGCATCTGGTGCAGAGTACATAGGGCTGAACATCTCTCACCAACAACTCAACAATTAGTTTTGTGTATAATTAGTCATCTCCAGTCATACTAAAAGCAATTTAGGTGCATAAAAAGAGGCAAGTTGTACCAAGATTTGTCATTTCTACTGCATGGATAAGCATGTTCAGATTTGAGAAATGTTCACCATATTTATCTGTATAAACACTCCCTCCCTATTAAATGCAACCCCTCCTCCCTGTTCTCTACCTTTGCAAACATCATATTTCGGGGTTTTACATCAGTCGTAACAGCCAGCAACTTTGCAATTCCGGGATTACGAAAAAGATGCATTTTAGTACTTCCCCAATCAAATTACCACTAACAGGAAATGAAGGAAATCTAAACAAAACATGGCAGTTTCTGATCATAGACATCTTAAAATGATAAAATCTAACAATAATATGAGAAAGAAATTCATAATTTCTTCAGATTTAAGGTTTATTTCTAATATTTAAAGTTCTCCTACAGTTATACATGCTGGCAATCGAGAAGAAGCTGTAAACTATCCATTATCGCCCACTGCCATTAGACTCAAGAGTTGTTTGTGTCTGTAATTGTCCCCTCCCCCCCTTGATAAAAATGCATCTGCCCCGGGTGTTTATACAGATAAATACGGTATATTGTGACAAACTAAAGTTATACTAACAAAGACCAGTTTACTAAGAGCATTTGTAAAAATGTCATAAAGATATCTGTGGATTTTGTACATTTTCTCATGATTACAAGGAGCACAAGTACATCATGAGTACAAGAAAAAATTTATTATCCACCACGCGACGTATTTGCCCTAAATACGGGGAAATACAGACCGGGATGTATTTTTTTTGTACACACCGGCGCCCCAGTACTATGGATAATGAGTGGGAATAACTTTTGGTTTTTCAACAATATCTCGGAAAGTATGTAACTTACAAATATGTATAATATATCATTAGAAAGGTGTTCTTACAGCGCTTCTGCTCATGTGAATTACATAAAAATCCATGCAGAAATAATTAAGATATTGCAAGTTAAAGATTGAAGTTTTTATATTCACTGTGGCTACTGGTCTTTGATAGTTTTTTCACATTCTCTCATTAAAGATTCATGTTATTTAACCCATAAATCATACAAAATGGTGGATAATAAAAGTAAAACACCCCTCATCAGACATATACAGAAAAAATATATCACTCATGAAGATTAACAATATAATACTCGTGCTTCGCACTCGTATAATATTGTTATCTTCATTCGTGATATATTTTTTCTGTATATGTCATTCGGGAAGTTTTCCTATTGTACTCGAGTACATGAGTACAATCCCAGATAGCATTCCGCCATCGGACCGACGTTGGCTGTTGGTCGCATGGTCAGCAGATTTTGCTAACGTTGGCCTTACGGTGGCTTGCCGACCACAACTCAGGTTAGATAGCTCTATATTTTGCCGACGTTCGGCCAACATTGGGCCAACAGTGGATTTTTATTCAAGATGGCGGTGAACAATAATAGGGGATTTAGTGAAACTTAGTAAAAAATTATTTATTATGGTATGTCTAAAAATCATATTTCAGTGAGCCCACAAATTTTAACTAACTATTTAACATTTTTAGACATAAAAATAATATTCTCATTATAAATTCACACTGAAAAAGTTGTTTGTGAACATTATAATTTTATCACTGTATTATGAACTATCACCTTATGACACTGTTCCACCATTGTTAATGTTTGGTCATGTGACTTATCAGGGATTCCCTTAACTAGGATCCTCCCACAATCTGTCTATCACTTGCCTTCTGTTAAACAATGGCCACATAACACCACGCTGCAATCTGATTTGCTGATGCTATACACTGAGTAAAATTTTTTTACGCATGGCTTGCCGATATTGGGCCAACGTCGGACTGCCGGCCAAAAAGCTGTTGGGCCAATGTTGGCTGCAACGGATGTACCGACTTTGGGCCAACTTTGGGACAACGTCAGAATGCTATCTGGAATGTACTCTGGCCCCAACATTTATGTCAGAATACAGAAAGGATTTACTCTCTTGAAAATATTAGCAATGTATTTTGCAATTTCTTTTGCTTATACCAATACAATGGTTAATAATGACAAATAAGCCCAAGAAGAGTTATCATCTTTTTCTTTTCTAAATGATAAATCAAATTATGTATACTATGTTGCCATAATAAAACAATAAATAAATAAAAGATCATATCATGCTATAACTTTGTACAGCCATAGTGTATCCCAAATGCATCACACTTTAGTTCATATTTGATGTGAAAGATTTTGAATGTTTAAATAATGTAATTAATTTATTTTTTTCTGTTTCAAAAATTTAATCTACCATGAAATTATTTGAACCCCAAAACCTCTGTAACAATGATTGCGTAAATGAGCACCAACCCTTGAGTGGGTATCCGGAACCAAGTAACTCTGAATAATTACCCATAATTTTGGGATCCCAAGGCAGATCCAGAACATATTTGAAGAGGACCAAGCCAGAGGTTGATCCCACATAGTATGAAATAAGACCCCAATGTGGGAAACACTGTTTGAGTTATGGACAGATATTGTCAAAAAATCTGGAGTCTCCATCTGTATCTGGATCCGGATCATATTTTTGCAAAAGACACAGAGTGAGACCTTGTGTGAAAATATGGCCCTGCTTCAATGAACAGTTTTCAAGTTTTGCATGTGGACAAACAGACCACAATAACCTTGCCCCTCCCTTAGAAGCATGATAATTGTCAGTTCATTAAAAAACATATTTAGCAAGTTATAAATACACTGAATTGAAAGCTACTATTTAAAAAAATTGATACGTGCATGTTGGGGGAGAGGGGGACTTGGGGAGAGGTCCTGGACAGATCCACAGGCAGTGCCAAGGATATATTTATGTTTTCATTTTTAGATAATCAGTTTCTAGATCCTGATCTGGATACAGCTTCTTGGAATCAAGCTTAAGTGTCACATTTAAGTGACACCTTATACAGTCCAAGTTTTACACAACTTCCTCAATGCTTGGCACTATAATGTAAAATTAATTATCATCAAGTGCATAACACTTTAGCATAGCTGGAGAGTCTGTATATACCTATTTATTTCAGTTCATATTTAACACTTAATAATCTCCATTTTATAGCAGTGTATATCCTGTTGTGGGGGGTTTTATTGAGTTTCTTTGTTTCAAAATTTCATATACCTATCATAAGCTTTAATTGTCCCTGTATGATGTCAGCTGCTCACTTTAATCTCAAAAAGTAATCACCTTTATTACAAGTTTCTTTTGTTCACATTTTCAGATTACTGTCACAAGCCTTAATTGTACTTAGAAATCATTGATTGCTTTTTGCCTAAATTCCAAACAGTAATCATTTTATGTAACATGTGGCATGAATTTCATCTTTGAGAACTAAAACATAATTATTTGAATTAATCATCACAAGATATATTAAAAATTTCCCTAGCTTTTTCTACCATAGCCTACTCTCCACTTCAGCACTAAATTTTTGTGATAGTATGTTTACTGGGAATGTCCAGTGAGTCCTGTAGTATATGGAGATATTATGCTGAGTATAAATACACAATAATAATAATAATAATGTGGAAATAGAAGATTTGTAAATATGATCTGAGATTATAATAACTTTCGAGTATCTTAAAAATTAAATATTTTGCATTTGGAAGCAAACATATAACATATCCGTCGTTCACACTGGATGTACATTTATTACTCTGCCAAGGACGTATCATTTTCATGTCTGTTTGTTTGTCTGTTAGCAGGATTACGCAAAAACTACCCGTTGGATCTTCATGAAAAAAATGAGAAGATGAGTCTTGCTCCAAATTAGATCCCATTAAATTTTGAAACTGAGCTGGATCAGCCTCTGGATACAAAGTATATCAAAGATCTGGATTCTCCAATTTACTTATTACTGGATGCCTACACGGAGGTATGCACTCTCTGAGTATTCTTGTTTTAATTATTCTTAAGGGCAATTAGAGCTAGCCATTTTTAAACTGGAGCTTAAAAATATATCTCCCTCTTGGCAAAACACAATTCATATATTTGAAAGTTCTGTTATGTCTAATATTTACATGGACCTATTTCATAATTCTGGATCTTTCAGGTGAATCTCCTAAATTAATTACTGGTACAAATACTGAATGTCGGAGAAATCATTCATCAGTTTCATTGAATATCAATCATAGTTTAAGTGAGTATTTGTTTCTAGTTAAAAATGGAATTAGTCTGGTTCATGCTTTCTTCCAGTATGAATAACAGGAGCAAAGAAATACCTTTTCTGGAAACTCATTGAAGGTATCTGAGCTACTTGGACAGATAATTGTGTGCATAAAAACAACTGAAAGTAGAATTGTTTTGGATTAATTCTGGTACACTTTTTATATGGAATTTAGTTGGCCAAAAATATTGTAAAAAAAGTAGGTGGTGAAGTAAGAGTAAACAACTTCCCAGTAAAAACAAAGACAAAATAAAACAAAATTTGAGTTCAACTCAGTAAAATTAGAACATCAGATATTATTTTATTATCTTGTTTATCTATAAAAATGTAATATAAACCCAAGTGTAATGCACTCAAAACTGTTAAGATTTAACCAACTTTATAATTTGTTTGTATAGTCCATGAATTGACTTGCTCTGTATTAAAACATAATTTGTGTAGACCAATCAATAGGATCAACAACAGAATGCGTACTACTCCTAGCATTTGGCTCTCAATAAAGTTACCCAACAGAGTAATATAGCTAGGCTTTGTCAGGGACAAATGATACTTTTTGTATCGAAAATGGCCAAAACATCGGGATGAACTGACAATTTAATAATGCATTGTGCATGATGAATGTAAGTTCAGATAATTTTGTTGGTTTGTCATCCTTGCCTTACCAGAACTTTTGCAAATATTGCACAAATGGGATTCATATCATAAAATATTTATTCATTGGAGAAAAATTGCCAGAATAACTAGAGGAATGCTTTTGCTAACAAAAGCGAAGCATCCCTGAAAGTTTAAAATGCTTTGTGGTTTTAATAAGCATGCTGTAAAGCTAAGAATGTACAAAGCTGCGCCGTATGCTTTCCCAATACCTCTTAATACATTCTGAAGCTATAAACGATAAAGGAGATATAAGGCAAAAACTCCAAAGCAGCTATTTATGACCCCAGTTTGGCCCATAAGGGGGGTCGGGGGGTAAAACTGACCGGCTATTTAGACTCTCCACATATGCTTTCCCAATACCTCTTAATACATTCTGAAGGTATAAAAGCAACAATAAAGGAGATATAAGGCACAAACTCAAAATCAGCTATTTTATGACCCCAGTTTGACCCATAAGGGGGAGCCAGAGGTAAAACTGACAGGCTATTTAGACTCTCCACATGTGCTTTCCCAATACCTCTTAATACATTCTGAAGGTATAAAAGCAACAATAAAGGAGATATAAGGCAAAACTCCAAAGCAACTATTTTATGACTCCAGTTTGACCCATAAGGGGGGGTCGGGGGATAAAACTGACCGGCTATTTAGATTCTCCACATATGCTTTCCCAATACCTGTTAATACATTCTGAAGCTATAAAAGCAACGATAAAGGAGATATAAGGCAAAAACTCCAAAGCAGCTATTTATGACCCCAGTTTGGCCCATAAGGGGGGGTCGGGGGGTAAAACTGACCGACTATTTAGACTCTCCACATATGCTTTCCCAATACCTCTTAATACATTCTGAAGCTATAAAAGCAACAATAAAGGAGATATAAGGCAAAAACTCAAACTCAGCTATTTTATGACCCCAGTTTGACCCATGAGACTCTCCACATATGGTTTCCTATTACCTCCCAGTACATTTTATGGCTCTAAATGCAATACTTAAGAAGATAATAGGGGGGTTGACCCAAATTTAAAATTTAAGGCTTTCAGATTGGAAGGTGTCAGAAAATCACTCATAAATGAGACATTTTTCAAGGGATTGCTCCCAAAATCTAATCAGCTCGCGTTTTTGATAGTATGAACAGGTGTATCAAATTATAAGGCTGGGTAGCAAGTAGTTTTTCCTGAATTGCGATGACGGGGGGGGGGGGGTGGGGGGGGGATTGTGTACTTCAAAAAAAATTGTTTTTGATCATGTGACCTTCATAAAGGTCAAAGGTCAAATTTAAGCATGCAGAAAAATTTTCCCACGCCTAAGGTATATAACTGCCAAATATGGTTTGAAACCTTCTAATAATAAGGGAGATATTCAAGGGAGACCATAATTGCGGCGGCGGCGAGGAAACTGAGGCAAAAACAAATAAGCGCCCTTTCAGGGACGCTTAATTATAATGGGTTATAGCAACAAAACCATAAAAAATATTAACATTCTTTGGTTGTTCAAATTCACAGTGTCTGTATAATCTGAATATCTTAAATAATAAATCTGGCTCAGACCTAAAGTGGGGAAACTAGTACCATATGGTTTTCAATGCAGAATCTTGACCAATCGATAAACACTGCATCTCAGCTCATCCACTACCTGTCTTATTATTATTATTATTGTGTATTTATACTCAGAGCAATATCTCCATACACTACAGGATTCAAAGTGCTATTTAACCCATCCAACTGCACAAGTACAGCCCAAACTCTCAAGTAACTGACATTCCCTAACTGAAAGAGAGGCTCATGGATGAGCATTTATCAATGTCCTTGAGGTTCTTTAGCCTGCCACTGGGGATAGGACCCAATGACAAAGGACCGCCATTTAAAGTGGTCATCCAAGCCACTATGTGTCTGCCTGTACCTTGGTGTGAACCCATGTCCTCTGTGTTCCTAGGCAAGTGTGTTACCCGCTGGGCTATAGTGGCAAATGGACTGTCCTACACAGAGAGATGTTACACCAAAATCAATCAAGAAATCATAAATCTAGGACAAAGTTTTAATGAGATATTATGTGGACAAAAAGCCCTTCACAGGAGAATGACACATGAAGAAAATAAACACTACTTCAGTGAATTCCCAGGGTTGTCAAACAAGTCTGTTGATTGTAAAGTGTACTTCAACAATTGTTACAGCCATTATATTGCCCTAAGGAATTGATATTTAGATAGGTTAATTAAAAACATCATATCACTTACATAAATGTATACAGTTTAATCCCATTAAAGAGGAAAGTTTTCTTCTAGATTGAAAATCCTATCAAATTTCATGTCTGGTATAACTGGAGGTGCTATAGAATAGCAAAAAAAACCTTGATTGAATGAGGTATTACAGAGCCAACTGTTTGACTGTGAAATCCACTATAAATCCTTATATTCACAGTAGTATTGTTGGTATGGCATGTTTATTAATTATTCTGTAGGCCTTGCCATGAAATTGTTTGAGATTTTCTTTGGCATTACAGAGCAAATGGTGATTCTTGATGGCCTTTAAACCTTGAACTTTGGGTTTAAGAACTGTTCTGAAGTACAGAATGCCTCTTGAGTAAAAGTACATATTGGGTCCTTAGAGGGATATATATATTAAAAAATTGATAAATACCCTTTTTTACCTGGAACAGCTTATGAAGTAAAAGTATTTTATCACATCCTCATGACTTTATAACATTCAACCATATTTCATTTCTATAGAAATAAAGATATCAAACCTTTTACATTATGGTTCTAAGAAACTTTCCACTGACACTAAATAGACCACAAGGTTAAGTAAGGCTTACAGACTGGTCTACAAAGGTAATGATCTGTAGACATTGCCTCGCCAGTGCAAAATGGTGATCCAAAGAATTGTTCACACATGGGGTATAATGATGATGTGGTTTGTTAATCAGAAACCTTAAGTCTTTTCTGCTACTTAACTTCCCATGCAATTGTGGAGATAAAAGTTGACACGTTTTATGAGATGTAGCATGATAAATGCTTGTCATTGAAGCCAGCTTATCTTTGGAATCCTGTCAACAGGATCTATTTTTCCACACCCTATGGTCTTGAAAGTACAAGTATAGACAATTGGCAGGCCTGATTTGTACACAGCCATTGTAGTTGACTGTATATGGTTTCATCCTTACATAACACAGGGATATTTATGAATTGCATCAGAAGCAATTACACTTCCTAATAATGTCACTACAGAGTTAAGTCTCAATGTACTTAACCAACGGAATAAAAGAAAGATCAGATGACACATTCTATGTCAATATACAAAGTAGTATTTATTATTTCTTTGCTACTATTATGAGACTAGGTAACATGATAATACATGTTATTTTTATTTCATAATCATGACTCTACCATCTTGACTCTGTTCTAAAATAGGTCAAGTGACCTACTTATGCCTAGGAAGCTGTTACATCAGTTATTACGTTGTCAGTTACCTTACTTTTTAAGATTTTCCTCTTCTGAAGCCTTTTAGTAATACCTTTATAACAGACATCATATTTGTTTTGATGGTAAATCTCTAAATTTTTATGATTTTATGTTTTGGTTAAAAGAAATCAATATGTCTATTTTTCTATTACTGAAATTATATCATAATACCTTTTTACCTGTATTTTTACTATGTGACCCTTTACCTCTGTAAATAAAATTACCAATTTTCTTGAGACAATGAAACGGTAGCTCTAATTTTTCACAAAATCTGTCTGACAATTTAATTTTTTTATGCTCACATGACATCTTAGAAACTGCAAAATAAGTTAATAATAGACTTTTACACAAATAACAGAAGCCAGAAATGAATACATGTTGTCATTGTGATTGAGAAATCTGACACAAATTAAAACACAGAGAAAGCTATGCAGTTGCTAATTAATCCGTAAGAGCACACACTATAGTTTGGTCACAATTTATCCAGTAGTAATAACATGTCTGTGACTTAAATCATGTATCATTCACATACAAAAGAATCACCCACAAATACAATTCCTAAGTTCTTTATAGTCCATCATATATCCACACTAATTCTACATCTGAAATCTGAAAACCATCGTTAATTGAAATCCCAGAGCTGTTTGTCCACATCTTGTCAGATTCTAGAATTTAAGTTCAGTCTTCCCGCCCTTTTTTACTCTCTGTCTCTCTCTCTCTAAACTTTGTTCTGTCTACAAAAAACAAACCCCTTGTAGACCCTTATTGCCTATCCCCTCAAACTTATTGCCTTTATCCTCTATTTATATTCCGCTGGCACCTTCCCATTCTGCCCCACTATACTGATGGATGGCTCCTAGGTGGCATTAATCCTGTGGAAACGAGCCTAACTTCTCCACAGGTTACCTAAATAGGTTCCCACCCCCAAGACACCAACAAAAAACACTAACTGCATCATCCTGTTTCAAGATTTGCTTAATTTTGCAATGCAAATTCTTCTGCCTTTTTTACACTGATGGCCAATATACTTATCTGCTTGCCTTCACATGTGGATCTTCGTTTCAGTTGTTGAATTTTGAAACAGAGAAGCGTTGAAGAATTATTTGGTTTCTTTTAAGTTTGACTTAGTATTTGGGTTTTATACGACTTCCAATGCATTGAGAAGGTCATATCATGACAGGTAAATGTGAGGGTGGAGGGAACCAGTGTATACTAGTTGTTGAAGACTATATGCCAACACAGAAAACAAGTAGATGTATTGAAAGCTCAAATGCCAAGATTCAAATCATGAAATCACAATCTCTAAGGTATGAGTTCATTGAGGTATCGTCTTTGAAATATATTACTTTGTACAATATCAGGACCTTCAAATAATATGGCTAAAATACAGTTGTGCAATGAATGGTCTTTGATCTGTAAAACTCCTTTGACACTACAGGTGGTATAACACACGGCTATAGGCATTAGAGAAAACATCCCTGTCCTTCAACTGTCCTCTGATGCCTGTATGTGAACTTGTGATACAGTGGCCCGCCATCCCATTCCTTTAGCATCCTACAGAAGTTTTGAAATGTTTAAAATTTCCACCTCTGAAGGCCACAATGTCAGTTACCATTGATCACTGTTCCTTGTCAGCTCTACCACTGTCATTATATCCACGTCTGTCAGTCCCTGTCAGTCAATTTCAGTCACCTTCTGCAGATAAATTTTTCATACGGTAACTGAAGGCTTGTTCTTGTTTTGATAGCATGTGTCGTCTGATGGCTACTGAAGGTGAGTTGAGATTAATGGAGGTTGCCTCTTGGTGACCAACATTTGTACTACTGTCATCTTACTATAACTAACAGTTCCACACTGTGTCCCATCAGTGGCCATGTATGTCATATGGATACACACAATCCCGGAGTATATGTGGCATCCTGGGAGGCGGTTCCACTGCCGAGTAAAACTTCTAACTATTGCATACACATTGTACTGCCTAGTGTGAAAGGGCATTAACAAAATTCACCCTTGGTCTTCTACTCTTTTACAAATATCATGGATCCCACGAATCCATTTAGATTCAATCTGGATTTGAAATAGTTCAAAGGATTTGAATTAAATCTTTTAAAAAATGATTTGACCATAATCCTGCTTGTTTGTTACTACTGGTAATAAATTGCACAGAAGCTTTATCACTCAAATCAGCATCTCAGGTTAACCCAAGCAAAAGGTAGCTTTCTATGATGAAAAAGGGGGCTGCAGTCTTGAAGCTCATTCAACAAGACAGTGGTATCCTTAACACAGTCAAAGCAAATCAGTTAATTTGAAAATTTTAATTACTTAAATGTAGCTTTTATAAGCTACAAGCTTACCATGTGGGACTTAATGCTGTTCTCGGGTTGCCACACCCGGGGCCAACGTCTTAGAAAAAAGATCGTTCTTGTTAGCCACCGGATATACTGGTAGTTGTCGTCACGTGATAACTTCTGACCAATCGCCCTACTTTCTCGTTGAAATTTTTTATTAAACCTACCCCTCAGCTGTAAACAGCGGGGAGGCAGGGTGGGACTCTCCTAAGTCCCACATGGTAAGCTTGTAGCTTATAAAAGCTACATTTAAGTAATTAAAATTTTCAATTTTATTACGCTACAATAGCTTACCATGTGGGACTTAATGCTGAATTCAACCGCCCGGTGGCGGGATTACAGCTGAGACTGGAAGATATGTCATTTTTTCTAAGATTTTGAATTAGTATATACAGAATAGTGCCAGAAATACCAGTCCGAGTCCCTTTTACAGTGCCCCGATCCCAAAGATCGGGCCTGTGACGAGCCAAAAAACCTAAGCAAAAGGGGACAGTGCTAAAACTGTCCAGATGTTTGGTAGTAGGACGGAAGTGCAGCGGTACTCACTTCGAGGTCTAAGGGTCCCTAGTAGACCTTCACGTGTGACTGACCAACCCAGTGGTTGGGTATCTCATGAAATTTTTAACCTGAAATATGAGAATAACAACAACTGAATAAGTCCTTAATAGAAATTACCTGGTAATTAAAAAATAAAATGACCTTACCCGTAACATCTTGAAGGTAAAGGAATACCTAGATCCTGGGAGAGACTCCTGAAGACTTGGTTGTAGCGGATGTGCCCCCCCCCCCCCCTTTTTTCTTTCCGAGGACAACTGGTCTGAGGGGAAGGATCTAGGACTTGTTGTGCCGCCACCACGGGTCCCAGATACATATTGTTGTCGGTGTCCGACCAAGTAAGGTCTTTTAGGTAAAAATTTGTGAATGTGTTGTGAGCTTTCCAGTGACAGGCTTGCATGATTTGGTCCACCGATACTCCACCGTAAAAGGCCTTAGAGGGTGTGAAGGCCCGAATGTCATGCGCTTTGACTTGGACCAAGTCCAAGGCTTGTTGATCTGCTTGTTTGTAACAAAGTAGGATGGTTTGTTTCAACCATGAAGAGAGTGTAGCGGGTCTGATGTCTGAGGTATGTCCTTTCTTAAAGGAGATGAAAAGGAGAGAACGAGACCCTCTCAGGTCTTTAGTTCGGTCCAAATAAAACCTCAGGGCCCGCACGGGACACAGGGTCCTGTCTTCCTTAAACTGTCTATCTACAATGGTAGTCAAAGCAGGGATAGTCACTGGTGACACACTTTGAGAACCTTCTCTTGCTAGTTGGTTTTTGGCTATGAAATCAGAAGAAGGGAACAAGGCGACCTTTTCCCATTGGCCTAAATTAGATACTTTGTTCGCGACCCAGGCATGGATTTCGCTGCGGCGCTTGCCGGAGGCCAAGGCTAGCAAGAAAGCAGTTTTGAGAGTAAGATGTTTGTGGTCTGAGTCTTTCATGGGCTCAAATGGTGCTTTGGTGAGCTCATTAAGGACAACAGAAAGGTTCCACTTGGGTAAATTTCTGGAACTTTTAGGACGATCCCTGTGAAAACTGGAGAGTAACCTATGAAGGTCTGCATTGTGTGCAATGTGTTGGGCCGTTGGGCCCAAAGTGTCAACGATTGCAGTCCTGTAACCATCTATGGTCGAGGGGCGCCTGTTTAAGTCTTGGTACAGGTACATGAAAAAATCCGAGATTTGTTTCACAGATGGAGTGGAGATATCCACCGAATTTTCTCTGCACCATTTTTCAAATAGGGCCCACTTTCACCTGTAGATGGTCCTTGTTGATGACCGCTGAGGGGCAGCAATTCTCTCTGCCACCTCCACAGAGAAGCCTTGTTCTTGGAGTTCTCCACTCCTAGACACCAGGCGTGGAGGTTCAGCTGTTGTGGGTTGTTGTGGAACACATACTTGTGGGACTGTTTGAGTAGGGTCGTTGACACCGGGAGTTGTAGTGGGATCTCTGTTGAGAGCTGCACTAGGTCCCAAAACCAGGGCATCCCTGGCCAGCCTGGGGCTATCACGATGATCAGGCAATGGCATTGCTTGATCTTTTGGATCACCTTGTGAAGGAGAGCCGTAGGAGGGTAGGCGTAGGCCGTGAGGTTGGTCCAGTTTATGTTCAGAGCATCTATGTTCCAGGCCCTTGGGTCTGGGATAGGAGACACATATAGAGGGAGTTTGTGATTCAGGTGAGTGGCGAATAAGTCTACATGAGGGGTGAACCACTTCTGGCAGATTTGCTTGAAGACCTGTGGGTGCAGAGACCATTCTGTTGACTGCACTTGGTTGGACCTGGATAGCAGGTCGGCTATCACATTCAGACACCCTGGAATGTGCCTGGCTTTCAATGTTATATGGTAGTGATGGCACCAGGTCATGATTTTCCACAGGAGAGCGCACATCTCTGCTGAGTGAGTTCCCCCCTGCTTGTTGATGTAGGCTACCACTGTTGAGTTGTCCGTCGCAACCAACGCTGTTTGATTCTGGCACTGGTCCTTGAAGTCTCGAAGGGCCAGGGAGACCTCCTTCAATTACAGGACATTTATGTGTAGCCTTTTTTCCCGCTCTGACCACAGCCCTTTTGTAGAATTTTGATCTAAGTGAGCGCCCCAACCTTCGTTTGAGGCGTCGGTAAAGAGTTGGATACTGTGGTCCTTGGGATGAAGGTCTGCGCCTTTCATCACATTTGAGGGGTTTTGCCACCAATCTAGGTGGGCTACAATGGCTTCTGTCCAAGATGGGGGGGGGGGTTGTCCAGCGACTGAGGATATCTCCAGTGCTCCTTGAGATGAAACTGAAAGGGCCTCATGTGAAGGCGTCCCTCCGGGACCATTTTTTCCGTTGAGGCTAGCAACCCAATTAGAGACATCAAACATCTTGCAGTCAAAACACGTTTTGACTTGAGTCGTAGGATCAAATCCTGAAGTTTGAGCTATCTCTCGTGAGTGGGTCTTACAAGGGCTGAATCTAGGTGGTATTCGTAGTCCACGAACGAAAACACCTGAGTAGGTTTCAGTTCTGATTTTTCTTGGTTGATTATCCAACCCAAGGATTGGGTTAGGTCTACCACTGCCTGTGTGTCCCTTTGGGATTCCTCCTGAGACTGGGACCTGATCAGCCAGTCATCCAGGTATTGGTGAATTCTGAGTCCTCTTGAGAGGGCCATTAGTTTCACTTCCTTTACGATCATCGTAAAGACCTGGGGGGCTGTGGCCAGTCCGAAAGGTAGGGAGGTGAACTGGAACACCTGGGCCTTGTAGCAAAACCTTAGGTACTTCCTTGAGTTTGGATGGATGGGGATGTGAAGGTATGCGTCTGACAGGTCTATCGACGATACCCACTCCCCTGGGACCAGGGAAGTCCTGATGGACTCCGGGGTTTCCATTTTGAACTTTTCTACATGTAGAAAAGTGTTGAGCCTGCTTAAGTCTATGACTGGCCTCCACCTTTGGTGAGGCTTGGGTACTAGGAACAGGCGACTGTAAAACCCGAGAGATTTTACGTTTTTCACCCTTTCGATAGCGTTCTTTGACAAGAGAGACTGGATACAAGTGGCCAAGGCTTGGTCTTTTTGTTGGGCCTTGTACTCTGATAGAATCAGAGGAAATCTAATCAAGTTTGGCTTTGAACGGAATGGCAGAACGTAGCCATTGGTGATAATGTTTAACACGTTTTGAGAACATCTGTTTATTAGCCAGTCTCTCTTGAAAGAACGGAGGCGACTTCCTACTGGTGGACTGAGTGAGGCTTTGGAGGAGTCATTGAGAAGGGGGGTTTCCACGCCCCCTTCCCCTATTGTGGGGTCGAAAACGACCCCTGGAGCCTCTGAAGTTGGATTTTCCTCTTCCCGAGGGAAAGCATTGGTTACTGCTTTGAGAGGTATTGCCCCCATAGGGGCGTTTCCTGTAGGAGCCTCTTTTCTTGTGGGGGCCACGAAAGGGCTTATTCTGGTAGGGTGCGAAACCCTGAGAATCTTTTGAGGTGCCTTTTTTGAGAAGGAAGTCCTCACCTTCCTTAACGAGTTGAGACTCGAACAAGGAGGAGTCCCAGAAAGATGAGTTCCTGAGTTCTTGGCGTCTCGTTTCCCCTAGCTGGGGATGTAATAGAGTCATTTCGGCTTCGCGCCTGAGCAAGCCGGTATTAGCCATGGAATATAATTCCCTCTGGAGAATATGGGCTAGAGATTTGCTGAGACAAGTAAGAGCTCTATGTTTGACAAGAACCGTCTTGTTCCAAAAATCCAAGTACTCAGCAACTTCCTCATATCCGCGCTTTGCCACTTTCTCAGGATTGGCACCTTTCTGGATCTGAGATTTTATCTTCTTGACAGTGGACTTAATGCTATGTTGGCATTTTTCCAAGGAAGCATTGCAAGAAGAAGAGGTTTTGGCAAAGGCAGCGGTGAAATTGAGGGTTGAAATATTTTGTCTAGCCTGATGTTCCAGCTCCTTAAGAACTGGCAGAGGGACTTTGGCTACTGGTGCCCCAGGAGGTCTAGGAGTAATACAGATCTTAGCAAAGTCTGTATTCAACTCCTGAATTTTGTCTTGAAAAGTGGGCTGTCCAACCTTATACCACTTAGAAGTGGATGGAGGAGGCTTGACATATTTGCCCTCAGCTAAATTGGCAGCTTTGAAATCATGTTGGAATTTATCAAAGGCGTCCTTGATAACTGAGCTAAGTGGTAGAATAGAGGAAGGACCTCTAGGTCTGAGCTCTTGACAGCCTTTTTCGTCATCCAGACCCAACACTGAAGTTGAAGACCTAGGCATAGAGTCCCTGGGGTCAGGGAGGGAAAGAATGCGCCTGAAGGTGTCTACTTCTTCAGAGTATTGGGAGGGAATGTCAGACAGAGCTACTTCCCTATAATAAGGGGGGTCTGGATCATGTTGTGGGAGGTCTTGATCAGAAGCTGCGCCTGAGGGCTGAGCCCTAGAGGGCTTAGAAGAACTGTGTCTGGCAACAGGGGAGCGATCTTCCTCTGAAGATGACACATATCTGGACCTAGATTTATGCTTGCTCTTGTCAGAGTGTTTCTTAGGCCTAGCTGGATGGATCCGAGGTTCGTCGGAATCCTCATCCAGTTGATCCGAGGCAGAGTTCGGTGCTACTGTTTGTCTGCGGCTTTGTTTTTTGTGTGAGTACGAGGAATCCTTCGGTATAGCCTCAGAAGGGGCAACGTACTGATCCGAGGTAGTTTGGTTAAGTACAGTAGAACCTCTATTATCCGACCCTCTATTATCCGAATTTTCAATTATCCAACCTCAAGTCCACTCTCCCAACTCCATTTAATCCTGTTATTTTACCCTTCCTATTATCCGACCATTCTATTATCCGACCTAATTTTTACTCTCCCAAGAGGGTCGGATAATAGAGGTTTTACTGTACTAGTCGAGGAGGGAGTGCAGGACCAACGTCCACATCCATTGCCTCGGACTGAGCATTAGTACTTGACCTCGGAGGGGGTAGGTCCAGATGAGCAGCAATGTTGCTGGATGGACCAGCTTTTGAAGCATGAGACGAGGGTTCAACCTCGGATGGCTTTTTAATTGACAACTCCTCTCGGAGTGATTGAAATGCTTCTAACATGGATGCCTGGAAGGAACCCATTTGCTGCTGTATATGTATATTTAAGGAATCACCCAGGGATTTCTCTAAATTTCTTTGAATTTTGTTTTGCAAAACAGTACCTGGGGTGGGCGGGACAGCTTTAGCTGGGGTTTTTAATGATAAAGAACTGAAGGCGAGTGGTTGAGGACGGGGGGGGTGAGGTAAAGTGGTTATCGGCAGCACTCTCTAAGTCTGCATTAGAACCAGTAAAAGAGTCCCCATCGCCTTCACCCAAGAGATCTAGTTCATCTTTAGAACTAGTTTCCGCTTTTTGCTTTTTTAAGTACCGCTTCCTGTTTTGAATTTTTTGCAATTGCTCATCAGTGAGAGATGTGCAAATATGGCAGGGTGCTTCAAAGGTGACACAGGGGTCATCTCCCTTGCCAGCCTCCCTACAGGTAGGGCAGTAATTATGATTATCAAAACTGAAGCAAAAATGGCGGCATTTCTAAGCTCTCGGTTTGTCTTTGTTTGCTTGATGAAGAGACATTTTAACGCAATAAAAAGACGTACAATTGAAATTGCCTGAACCGAGAAAACTCAAAACACGCGGATTGTAAGGAAAATACTTAAGTTGTGAAAACAGTAATTTTACAGAACAATCTATGAAATATATGAAATAAAATATTCAAATATTAGCCTCCAACAATACGTAAAGACTGAGAAATAAATGAAAATGTCTGTATATTTACAAACTGCTACCAGTCAATCGTGGCCAACGAGAAAGTAGGGCGATTGGTCAGAAGTTATCACGTGACGACAACTACCAGTATATCCGGTGGCTAACAAGAACGATCTTTTTTTCTAAGACGTTGGCCCCGGGTGTGGCAACCCGAGAACAGCATTAAGTCCCACATGATAAGCTATTGTAGCGTAATAAAATAATTAATTTAGTTTAATTATTCATCTTCCAAGGTTACAATATGATCAACCTTTTTCTTCTGCTGTACAATATTGAATCATCATTAGTGATCACTACAAATTCTAGACCATCAGAAATACTATTAGTTAGACAGGACAGAAAAGTCTTGCAGTTGTTTCAGAATCAGTGATGAAATATGAATGACACAGACTTAACTTGTGTCTGCTGTCACACCAGGTCCAGGGTCGTGTAGAGAAATAACCCATTGAGTACTCCTCAGGTTAATCTCACACACACAAGATGAATGGTCCACTTCTATGGACAGTTAGTTATCTGCACTTTACTCTCAAGGTCAAAACCTGACAAGTAACAGCGTCACCTGACTGTTAGGCAATAAATCTCTGATGAGCTGATGACTTTCAAGAGAAAAGCAGAATTGAAGACCCGAAAATTTTGATGACAATATACTTTAATAGCATTTGAGCATTACTGTTTATATTTTAATCAGTTGTGAATTGGTTTTATTGATTAACCAACTTGGCATATAACAGATAGTTAGGGGTACTGAGGAAACCAGTGTTTTAAAGTTAATCAAGATACTGGACCCTAAATTATCTGCCATTGGCATGCAACTACCAACTTTTCTAATTTGCATTCAAGTTGAGATTCAAACCCACCCAGCAATGTGAGATTCAGGTGTGTGCTGCCCAATGTACCAATGTGCCCTGATGATGCTTGAACTTAACAGTTCCTTTTCTGTAAATGAGGGAACACGGACAAGATGCCACAGTGCTAGACAGTGTGGTCTCACTTTACCAATGTGAGCATCAACAGGAGTATCACAATGAAAACAAAGGTTAATGTAATTACAACAATGTGTAGTGTATCTGTACCCTTTTCCTTGCTGGATACAGCACAAGGTCATGTTCATCTGGACTAACCTATAGAGGAAATAATGAATAATTCACGAAGGTGGACATTCTATTATCAATTAACACACATAGGAGTAATCCACACTCATTGGGGTGGAGGACACTTAGATTACTCATTAAATCATATGATGTACGACCATTACCCAAACAGGCTGTAATGACAAAACATCAAACCTGACACCACAAAACCTAGAAAGAACAAGGCCTCATAATACAACACTTAAACTACAGGCATCCGCTCGCAATGATTGAATACTCCAGCAGTATGGTCAATGGCCATTTGTGTCATCAAGAAATCATGAGAAACTGTTATGCCTCAACTGGGTTATCATTCAACAAGCCTCGGAAGGTAACCTTGAACAAGAGACTGAAGAGTTGGGTCTCTTGATGATATATTTCCAAACAGAAAATATATTACAAAGTACAGAAGAGTATTAGACCAAGCAATTTTTTTGAGATACTAACTCAATTATTTTAAGATAATATCTCAATTTTTATTATACTAAGCCAAATTATTGAAATAGTAAGTCAATTTGTTGTATTACTAAGTCAATTTTTTTAGATAATATCTCAATTTTCAGAGATACTAAGTTGATTTTTCAAGAAAATTATCTCAATGTTCTGAGCTACTAAATGGATTTTTTTTTTGAGATAATTATCCCACTTTTTTAGATACTAAGTAAATTAGTAAAGATAATTATCACAATTCTTTTAGGTATCAAGTCTATTTCTAGATGATATCCCAAATGTTTTAGATAATTGTTTTACTGAATGACTAATGCATAACTTGAGGTATAATGTGACGTCAATATACTTTTTTAATCTGTCTTTATCATTGTTATATAATTATAAGAATTTGGCCCAATATATTTTATATTTATAACATAATATTAAGGTTTATTTTGATTCAGCACCATCGAATGCAACAATAACCACAATATTAAACCAGAATTGAAACTTTTAATGCATCTAATGCCTTGCAACAACTTTGTTAAATGAATCACTACTGATGCATCTAAATTTTTGTATTTCATTTTTATGTGCATATTTGATTTTTTTTATATCATGTTAGTTAAAAATAAAAATTTTTTAAAAAAGTTATAGGCAGGATATATCTGAATAACATTTTGTAAAATAATTGCAATTGTAGCAAAGAATATGACAGTAAACTGGTAGTCAAGCATTTAGAAACAAAAATGAAACATGACAATTAGCTTTTTTCAACCTATGCACACTAATGAAACAGCTCATATTTGCTCAATGCTCGAATTTATTTAAGATCTACATGTTTTCTCATATTAATGCTTAAAGCTACTTGATATCATTCCAAACATTCAGTAACTTTTCTGATCCAAACAAATAAATTCCCTTATTAATCCTTGTTTATAAAAAAGCTAAAGAAAATAAATATAAACAAATAACAGTTGCAAATCATTAAATACAGCATTGCTTGTTTTTTTACAAATAATGTTCTATTTTTGCAAGGCTCCCAATCGCAGTATAACTGTAGTTATCCCAGATACGAAATACATTATCCAGATTCAAATCCCACACACGCTGATCACTGTCAATCTAAACTTGCTATAGTAGCACATATTTATGATATATGTACAAACACTATTCTTTTCACAATAATACTTTTTTCACAATCATACGATAAAGACATAATAAATCCAAGGAAAACCACTAAAACTAGCATATTCACTAAAAGCAAAATTTCCCAGCCAACCAAGCAATAAGTCAGTAACCAAAGACCCAAATCAAGAAACATGGCCAAATGCTGAGCCCTTTTATGAAGTTTGATAGAAAAATATCTCGCTGCTCTTTTACTCCTCACGGGATGTTTCATCATGGAGAAAAATATGCATTCTATACATGTATATACAATTATATTAATGTAAAATTCTATAGCAAAAAAAAAATATCTCATGCTTTATACAATGCTATTACTGAAGGCGAAAAAAGCCCATATTTTCCCAGCTTATTGTTTTAGCATAACAAGAAGAAATGTCAAAAGCCAACAGAAAAAAATAGAGAAATCTAAGAATGACTTTAAAACACTCCGACACTAACAGATGAGAGTGACCATGTGTATTGCATATCAAAGCCTATCTTGTCTCATATATCGAAGATTTCTTATGAAATGACTTTTTTCTTCAATTATGGAAGACATACAGTTACATCTATTGGATATTATATATTAAGCTGAAGCCTGTTCAGGCAAATTGTAAGGGACTTGAATAGCACTTCTCCTTAACAATAATCTATAGATATTTATAAAGATAAGTTTCAATGGAAAAGATTCTGTGGGAAGTTGATATTTACATCAACTTAACAGGAGTTCTAGTTATCATAGTACGTGTAAAATAGGCTTTGTTTGTATTAAGTTATAAGTTCTTTTCAGTGTTTAGGGGATCATACATACATTTTGACCTTATGTCCCTGCACCACAGTCCCAAATACCATTGCCTGAATGACATATGAATTAGAAAAAGGGTGTCTGAGACATCTGTGCAGAGTTCTATACAAGATCAGTAATAATTATGTGAAAATATTACCAAAAAAATAAAATTTCTATACCAAGAATTTTGAGGTCAAAAGAATGGAACCACCATTAAAAATTTATACAGTTAAAGGACAAGTATTGTCATTGTAAAGGAAACACAAGATTTTCTGCCAAGCAAATACACATGCAATATTGTTTATGAGTGCAAAATGCCTGGATCCAGACAATGATCCAGATCACAACCAAAATCAAACTATCCGTTTCTTGTACCACTGTCAATATTTCCTGGAATATTCATCAACATCCATCCATAACTTTATGAGTTATTTTGCAAACAGACAAACACATGCCATCACAAACATAACCTCCCTGGTGGAGGAAATAATACCTGTCAATTGGCATGTAAGTCAGTTTAATAAATCACAATCACTGAAGTACAGGGGCTGTATTCATAAAACGGATCAAGTTCAACTTGTGCCAAAAATCAGCTCAAGTTTACAACTGTTTATTCTAAATTTGAGCTGATTTTTGGCTCAACTTGATCCGGAACCCTTTTGTAAATACGGGCCCTGAAACATCATTTTGAATAATTAAAAAATAAAGTCTTGCATTACTTTACAAACAAAGGCTATGTTTTAAAAAATGTTTTTTTCTTCCAGTATGTTAAATGTATTCAGAGCAGGAATGACGAATAGTTTGTTAATGACTATGACAACATGCTCTGGTCACACTGAAGTGTAAAGATTCAAACTTTCAATTGACCTTCACAAGACTGAGGGGCAGTACATTTAACCCCTTTGAAAGTGAGATATAAGACATCTTAAATCATCTTCCTGCCATAGGAAAGCTCAACAAAGCTTAAGGTTACTGAAATCATCAGAACCATACCATTTGGAAAATATCTTTAAGTAGGTGACACATGGGATCATTTTCAGTGTGAATTTCATCTGACTAGGTAAAAAGCGTGACCTGCCATATTTTATGAGATCTGATGTTAAAATGTGCAAGTAGATTTCTCCAATAGGTGATTAGATATACTCAATATCTTACATATCTTGGGTTTCCATTGTCCTTAAAACACACAATCTCAGTTGATAAGGATGGAGGATTAAAGCAGACTGACCACAATTCATCTTTATCTGGATTGAGTGTCCACCCTACACAATGCATAATCTTTGTTGGAAAGATTTCAAAATTAAGTACAGCAAACCTCAAACAATGAGTAAAGTGTTGTATGGGAATAGATACATGGTAATCTTACTGACAGGACAATTTTAGCATTGGTCCTTATGACTGTTCCCCCTTGTATATGTTGAAATTGTTTCAAAGAATTTTATAGTTTGGTGTAGTATGTCACTCTAATCTCAAACCTATTTAAGAAAACTCTGATAAATAAAATCTATTTTAAGAAGAAGTATATAATTGGAAACCTTCCTGAATTACATATGCAAAAAAATGTATCACAAATGAAAATAATATGCAACGCAATGAAATAATATATGCATGCGTAGGTCACACCATGATGTTGCACACCTACAACCCCTAACCAATGTCCCTACCAAGTAACAACTTTCTACACCTTACGGTTGCCTAAATATAGCCTGGACATGATTTTACAGGTCAAGGTGACTACTGCAAGGTCAAAGGTCAAATCGAAGTCACACTATGACGTTGCACACCTACAACCCCTAACCAATGCCCCTACCAAGTTTAAATTTCCTACACCTTACGGTTTCCTAGATATAGCCCAGACAAGAGTTTATAGGTCAAGGTTACTACGGCAAGGTCAAAGGTCAAATCAAGGTCACACCATGATGTTGCACACCTACAACCCCTAACTAATGTCCCTACCAAGTATCAACTATCTACACCTTACGGTTGTCGAGATACACTGTATAGCCCAGACAGGATTTTCAAACTCAAGGTCACTGCGGCAAGTCAAAGGTCAAATCAAGGTCACATCATGATGTTGCACACCTACACCTCCTAACCAATGTTCCTACCAAGTATCAACTTCCTACATCTTACGGTTTCTGAGATACAGGCCGGACAAACTTTTTCCCGCCGCTGGAACGCCCATCTGGACACCATGGGTGAAAACAATACTCGACAGCCCTTAAGGGCTGTGGGGTAAAAAGGCCTTTCTAATGGTGTATAATACATATTTGTTGGTTACAAAGTTTCTGAAATATTAAATAAAAGCTGGCACTTGTTGATACTAATTATCCATGGTAAGTAGGCACTGTTTTATACAAAAATATCATATCCCTGCCCTGTATATCCCTCTGTAATGCCTGCATATGGAGCTTGGTGGATAATAAATGTAAGTACCTCAACAGCTTTTTGTTCCAAATGGTATTTACCCTGTTATCTGGACAGTCTGGTATAGTACAAGTATTATTTTGGTCCTTCGATATGTGAATTAACAGGGTTTAACTGCATTCTAAATTCAAAACAACAGTATCCCCCCCCACACACACACAAAAAAAACGAAGAACGAAATAGCCCATGACATTTGGGATTGATTAGCAGTTAATGACAAGATAATCCCAATATAAACGTTTACCTGGATGAGAAATGACCACAAAGTAGATAAACATCACAGATATTATGCAGTAAAACCTTTGTTAATCAACCATGCTGGAGGGCCCGATTTGAGATGGATAACAGAAGAGTTGTTGACCAGAAGAGGTAGATGAGGTAAAGGCAGCTTATGCCTAGATCATACTGTTTTGTGCTGATCTCACAACCTACCAACGGACATAAAACATTTGACTAGTCCAGACTAGTTTCTGGCTGGATGCATTTTGTGTTATTAGCAACCATAAGGTTTAATAAGCCATGATTCATATTTGGGTAGGATACTGTCAACAGAGGGGCAGCCATTTCAACATGAAGCAAATTTTTTTAAAAGCCTCACACAAGTTTTCACATGCTAAACTAAAATTTACACAAACTAGAGAGGTGAAGCAGAGGTAGGATGGCTACATAGCCTAACACAGGACAGCTCACTTTTAAGTATAAACTGCAACAATATGGACAAGGTCCGGAAGTAAAATTCAAGTACGAGTTGTTACTACTTCACTGAACAGTATGATCGGGCCATTATGGGCCTTACTGCTGAATGCTTACTTCTAATTCATGTGGCATTAAACAGCTCAGGTTATTTCTACTCTCCAGAACAAGATGTCAGTCTGTCACAGGTTTACCTCCCCAACTAGTGTTGGTACCCACCAGTACTCCTGGGTGATGAGGGACACACATGTGTAAAGTACCTTTTCCAAAGCTACGATCTTATTGATCTGACCTTCTGATCTGAGATGCAATGCCCTAAATACAAAGCCACAGAGACACATAAAACATAAACAAAGTATTTTTGTATAGTTCTAATTCAACTTTAATAGTGCTTAATCTCTGCAAACTGCAAATTCTAAGGTGCAACGGATCCATATACCAGAGTCCTAAATCAGATAACAATTAAGGGGCATAAAACAAGTCAGTGAATGCAGAGTTACCATGACTAAAAACAATAGGGAAATGCAAATTTAAGAGAGTGGAAATCAGGCTATGAAACTGAACATTCAGATAAACAGAAGACTGGATAATACAGGTTGTACTGTATAACAATAAGACAATATTTTAATAATCCAGGGTTCTGAAAATAAATAGCAATGAAGCTCAGAAGGTGAAAGTTTCCTTTGGCTTAGCACTGAAAGTTTAAATCTTTATTCCGGGGTTACACATTTGTTTTATGAGTCTAGAGAGACCAGGTGAAGTACATCACTCATTTATTCATGAATCCACAGCTCAAATCAAGTAAAACAGCAGATTTTGATACTTGTTTCATGTTGCTGTGGTCACATGACTTACATCAGTAAAAAACTGGACTTTTGATTTTTTGTTTTATTTTTTATTTATTAATTTTTTTTTTTTTTTTTTTTTGGGGGGGGGGGGGGGGGGGGGGGGATTATCACTGAGGATTATTGAAAGAAGCAGAAACATTTTTAAAAAGTGTTTTGCTCATAAAGCTGGTTGAGTTTCAAACAAAATCATTTTGATGAATATTTTATAGTGTCACAGTAGGTACAAGTTATATTTGCAGATTTTAATGCCTTCGGCTAATGGACTGGATCTTCTAATGACTGTGTGAGAAGTTAATTCTCATTTTCTCCACTGCTTAACCTAACAACTAGTGTGTGGCCTACACTGTTTGAAATGATAAAAACAAGCATATTGCGAAAGAGTCAAAAATGAGGCACTTGAGACCTGTAAGTGAACTTTCATTGACAATTCTGGAAAACAAGCAAAGAAAAATACACATTGCATCAATAATAACTCATTTTAGTCAGAATCCTAACTGTATTTGGCGACGAAATATGTGGACGTTTAAACAGAGCATACAAACTGCATGAGAAGCATGCCACCAAATAAAAACTCAACATATTAAACTATTTCTCTGAGTATATGGCAGTAAAAGAAAATCATCAAAAGTATATATATTTTAACCCTACATTGCATTCAATAAGTGTATCTGTACATGTGACAATTTGTGAACCATTTTAAGATTTGAATTGAGGCATGCAGTTCTACACACAAATTCATGATTTCATACTAGTTTATGCTAAAATCCTTTTCATTTTTTCGTACATAAAACTCACTCTCCTTGCACTCCTCATTCAAAGGCAGAAGTTGGGAGCTTTTTTATATAGCTGAGATTTTATCAGGACAGATTTTCAGTGAATCTCACATTGTCATGAGCCAGATTCAAACCCAATACCAGAGCAGTGAGAGTCATGTGGATTAAACACTTGCTAAACACACTATCACTGAAGACGTTTCTGCAAGGTTAGGTTATGAACATTCCACCATATCTACTAACATATAGCTACAGATTTACCCATAGACATTTTATGATTGATCACTGACAGTGAAAAGTGCTGACAGTGTACTGCTATTTCTATTTATCTTGTATTCTAAGTACTTTTAAAGTTGTATAGATATTGGTAAAGAGTCACGTGATTTCATCCGAACTTGTTACGGTACAAAGTTTAGTATACATATACAACCTAGCAGCTGTTATGGATAATGTTATAGTACACAATTTTATATATGTCATGGTAGAGAGTCCAATCTGGTAGAATTTCAAATTCTACCTTTAGAAAGTCTAATTGGAGTTTCTACTAGTAGAAAGTCCAATTGGACTGTCTACCAAGATAAGCTTGGTAGAAAGTCCAATTGGAGTTTCTATCGGTAGATTTGGGTATTGCCCTGGGTCCAAAATCTAATAAACTTGGTTGATATTCCGGTGTCAGAGATTTAGGCATTGCTCTGTGTACCAGAATGTTATCTTTGTAGAAACTCAAATTAAACTTGAAAGAAAGTCCAACTGAAACACAAAAAGTGGGCCTTCTATACATATAAATCTGTCACGTACACAAGGTGCAGCTTTCATAAATGAAGAAAATGCATATTAAAGAAAAACTTTACTGTAACACACCATTTTTCAAGGGAAATCTGTAATATGGACATTATTAACTGATGTAAGATTTAAGTGTCCTATAACAAGTGTTATACAAAGTACAGTTTTAGCCAATTAAATTTTGACAGCAGTCACTTCCTACATAGCATTTAGTTCAACAATTAATACCTATGCTTCTAGAAAAATTTGTGACAACTGCCCAGTTGGTCTGAGCATGTAAAGTTTGTAGTACTGTTATCTCACCAAGAGTTTCAACATCTAGATTGGAATATCATCCAAGTTTTAGATTTCGGACCCCAGGGCAATACCCAAATCTCCTAGATTGGACTTTCTACCAGTAGAAACTCCAATTGGCCTTTCTACTAAGTTTATTTTGGTGGAAAGTCCAATAGGACTTTCTACTGGTATAAAGTCCAATTGGATTTCTACTGGTAGAAACTTCAATTGGACTTTCTACTGGTAGAATTTCAAATTATACCAGATTGAACTTTCTACCATGACAAATGTCTATACATATACAAACTAGCGGTTATTGTGGATAATGTTACGGTACAAAGTTTTATATATACATATACAAACTAGTGGTTACTATGGATAATGTTATGGTACAAAGTTTAATATACATACACAAACTAGCAGCTGCTATGGATAATGTTATGGTACACAGTTTTATATACATATACAAACCAGCGGCTGCTATGAATAATGTTATGGTACACAGACATTTCCACTTGTCTCCATTTGCAGCAAATTCTATGAGATAAAAGAGACCTACCCTTTAGGGTAATCAAGGGTATGTCCCTGCTTCTTTTACAGTTGGTAAAGCAATGTTAAAAAACAGGCAACTTGTTTTAATCATGACAAAGGAGAACATATTCTAAAAGAACAGTAAAAATACTATCTAAACCTAGTCACACATTGTACTGTTAGCTGGCAAGTAAGTTTACAATGTTATAAATCTTGAAAATATGAAATACCTTTATATCTTCTGCTTGTTGTAAATAAAACTATTACTTTGAAAGTGAAATTGGATCAATTCAAAATAACATTTGTAAAGATACTGTCTAATTTTTGTGTAATTAAAATTTTGTATTCTTTTTACATGAACTAAAACTGGAAAGAAACTATTTCTTGCCTTGTTTCCAGACAGACACATACTTTGGCTCTGTAAAGGACTTCTATCTCACACTGTGTTTTAATTAAATGCTTTGTTTTTTTTTATCTCACAGAGATGGAAAAAGAAATTTTTTACCAGTTTTATTCTTACCACAATACTGTCTGGAAATTTGGTGTCTTCCTTTTTTGTATGGTAAAAAGTAAAAAGAAGTTTGTTCCCATCATCCATGAAAGCACGGATATTGATTTGGGCTTACGAGTACCTTAAAGATGCCATATCTTGTATTTTGAAGCACAAATAACATGTCCATTGATAACACAATACAAGCAGTAAGTTTGTTTAGGATATTGCAATCAGACTATTGTCTTTTATATTCAATTTAATCACACGAATGAGTTATACACAATTGCGGTTAATGCTGATCACCAAGGGTGAAAAGTAATTGCCATGTACTGCTATTACTGGAAATTTTCCAGGAAGTTTGTGACCTTTAAGAATTAATCAGGGCTGAATAAGAGATTGTGAAAACCACAGAGCTCCCAGGACACGATGAAGAACCATATGTTACAGCAGTTGTTTTCTCTGGTTTAGCATCCAGTCATGCAGTTGTACATTTTTACACCAGGTGTTGGGCATACAAAAAGGTCTCAAATTGACTCTTCTCAAATCTTTGATTTGTCTGAGATTTAAGACGTTTCTTAGTAGGTATTCATGTAATATTTTGACTTGCCTTTGACTTTAATCTTGTCTTGTATACAAGACTTTTAAGGCAGTTACTGAAGTTTCTCAATCTGACCCCGGTCTTCCATGACAATTCTCAGCAGAGCAAAAGTCGCTCTATGGATGACAAACTTCATATATACCATGACATATAGTCATGAATAAACCATGACTGCATAATTCATTTGTTATTATTTTTGGTGAAATCTCAACACTTTGGATTACAGACTCTTAAGGGCCCCACACACCAATTTGATATGATCTGAACTGATCTGACACCGATAATAATCCTGCTACGATATATATAATTTGTCAATACACAACAATAACATTACAATATCAGTCGATGTGGAACAGTTTTTATTTTGAAGGATTCTCCAATTTTTTATTGGATCAATATTAATCATCACCATCTTCAGCTACAATTACTTTCTTATTTCTGGTCCAACTGTGGCAGTTTTTATCATTTCTTTTACACAGGACAGGTAGCTGTGCATATTGTGTCCTGACTGGTTTGGTGATACAGACCTTTTCTTTATATCATGACTATAATTTTGTCACAGAATTAAGTTATTGTACTCTGAGTTCCATAATGGAGATATTTAATATTTAAAAAGTATATAATAAAATTGAACATTAGTGCTGGCTTTCATCACTATTAAGACTACAGTTATTTAATTAAGTTTAACCAGTCTAAATGTATAACCTACGATGATTGTATTTTTACAATATACAAATAACTAAATAATCCCAATAAAATGAAATAACTGTGTTGCAGTATATTGTCGAAATATCTCACAATATGTCATATTTTGACACTTTCATATACAGTATTGTATTTTTTGGCAGTAGTTAAGTGTTTGTTCTGCCTAATCTTCCCTTTCTATGTGCCCAATTTTATTTGACAAAGAAAAATACACAAACTGTACTGCAATTGAAAATGAGATATTCTGTGTCATGACAACAAAAGTCACTGGGCAATTATTAATTCCAATCTGTAGGATAAAACTTCAATTAAACTTGACCTAATAACTGACTCTGGTGCACACAATGCAGAAAAGATATGTCAACAAATAAACAGATAAATACTATTGCTTTAAGGAAGAGACACTCAACACCTCTTTAAACTGAAGTTATTTTCTTTCTAAACACAAAAAGCCACCAAATCTGCTTCAAGGATGCAGAATGTTATTTTAATGTAATAGTATTTATTTCTAGTATAAATATGCTAACACAACATGGTTGTCTTCTGTACATACAATTAGGGAAAAGAATGTTTTTGAAATTTGGGATTATATAGAAATAAACCACAATATTTTGGGATTACCTATTGAATTAGTTGTGTAATAAAGATTGGTGCATTTCTGTGATTTCTGATCTGTTAATTAGGTAGAAGAGCATCAAAGGTCTACTAATCCTTTTAGAGTTTGACCTTTAGGTTCATGCATAAGAAGTAAACAAATACCAGTAACTGTGACATGCATAAAGGTTAATGTTCCGTGTGTGTCTGTTAAATGCTTGGCGTCAGACTGAAGTCATAGCCACTATTTTTACAAATCATGAAGCTTTTCCTGCTGTCTTTTATGAAGAGTTAATCCAGGGAAAACATGTCAATCAACTGTTCACTAATTTCATTAACTACAGGTCTGGTAGAAATTAATTCACTTATATGATCAACGAATACATCTGTTTAGGTAGATTTCCTGTTTGCATTTTACTTATCTGATAACGTAAGTTTGTATTACAGATTTCAATGACTTCAAAGTTTGATGAAGAAAATGAGAACCACAAATTTAAAGGAAAGTTTTAACAAGCCCTATAATAATTAAAATTATTTATTAATTTAATTTTACACACATCAAACAAACAAAAAAAAAAATACAATAAAAGAAGAAAGTTACAAAAAAGACAGAAATCAAAATAATACATATCATCACATTATCACTTGAAACTTGGTACAGATTGTGTACACATTTAATATGTTTTAAAAAACATTATTTACTCACAACAAATGTTTTTTGAGTACACTGTGAATACTTTATTCTTAAGTTAAAAAAATCCTGAGAAATGTTTCTTGGAAGTACCCAGTTTTGATTCTGCTGTCCACAAAACCAAGTCTCACTTCCATAATAATAGATTTCACGCAATGTTGTCAAATTGGAATTATCTACCTTTGGATATTTGTAATGCAGCATGCAATATCATTGTTTCACAGAAGGTTAAAAAAACAAATATTTTACCAAATTGTTTTTACCAACAATTACAATGTTACCGTACTCCATTAACATTTCTAGAAATGACTTATTATTTTGGAATATAGACTAACAATTAATTAAACTTTCTATGTTTTTTTTGGTAATAATCCAGAAGTATGGACATTAAACACCACTTAAAATCAGTTTAGTTTAGATACAATATTCTGTGCTTGTAGGACCAGTGTAAATACCCATACCTTCCATTAAGAATATAATAATATCAAATCAAAGTTATGCCCCATTCCCTCTGCAGGCGGTATGGAAGTTGGAAGTTTTACTTGGCAGTGGAATCGCCTCCCAGTACACCTCATGTCTTAAAAGATTTGGAGTATCCATAAGGTATGATGAACACAGCCACTGATTGGACACAGTGTGTAATTGTAAATAACAGTAGGACGACATTACTACAAACGTTGGTCCCCGAGTGTCAACCTCCATTAACCTCAACTCACCTGCAGTAGCCATCAGATGAACATATCCTATCGAAACAAGACCAAATCACAACCTTATATAAACCACAGACCATGCCCTCAGTTATTTTTCGTAAAAATTTATCTGTGGAATGTCAATGAAATGGAAGGATGGGGACGGAGACACACGTATAAAGGCACAGCGGTAGTATACTAACAAGGGAATGGTAATTGGTGGTGACTGGTGGTGCAACAGTTAGAAGTAGAATTTCAAACATTTTTAAACCTTTGTGAGATGCTCAAGGAACTGGACATTTTGCAACTGTGTCACAAGCTCGCATACAGACGTCAGACGGTAGCTGAAGGACTGGGGCATTTTGACCAAGGCCTACTACTGCAGGGTTTTCTCTCTGTAGTGTGAATAGGGTATTAGGGTTTTATGTTCGGTTAAACAGCCAAGGTCATATTGGGACAGGACCTCAGCATTGCTACTCGAGGGAGTTGTACCCACATGGAAGTGACTGCCTGTAATTATATGCCACATTTGCTAATCCACTATTAGACACAGAAGACCCCTGATAATATGATACAAAACAGCCCGATCATACATTTGGACTGCTGTGATGTACATTGTCAATGTGCACTGACGATCTCATGATACCATCCAAGTAATAAACTTGGAACTGCTGTGAACTACACTGTCAATGTCCATTGAGGATCTTATTATGTGAAGCCATCCAATTAATAAAATTGGAACTGCTGTGAAAGATACTGTCAATGTGCACTAACAATCGTATGATAAGAGACGCTCCAATTAATATGCAAGTAGTTGGAACTGCTAAGAAAGACATGGTCAATCTGCACTGACAATCTTATGAAATCAGATGATCTGACAGTATAGTTAGAAATGCTGTTAAATACCTTGTCAATATGTACCAACAACAATACAATACACACTGATACAAAACAATTTCTATTTTGAAAAATAGCATCAGAGATGCCCGTACCCCACAGCCTGGGGAAATAGTTTTCAACACCATGAGATATAGAAGTAGTGAAACAGTACAAAGATTGGGATACTTTCACAGCAGTGTCAGTTACATTAAGGCCTAAATGATGTTTAAGTAGAGAAAGTAACATCTAAGAGAAACAAAATGTATGCAAAGATAAAGTATTAAAACAAGACAATTCAATAGCAAAGATGACAGCATTAATCAGTAAACTAAAAACTATGATGCACACCTACAACCCCCAACCAATGTCCCTACCAAGTATCAACTTCCTACACCTTACGCTTTCTGAGATATAGCCCGGACAAGATTTTATAGGTCAAGGTCACCACGGCAAGGTCAAATCAAGGTCACACCATGACGTTACACACCTGCAACCCCTAATCAATGTCCCTACCAAGTATCAACTTCCTACACCTTACGGTTTCTGAGATATAGCCCGGACAAGATTTTCAAACTCAAGGTCACTGCGGCAAGGTCAAAGGTCAAATCAAGGTCACACCATGACGTTGCACACCTACACCCCCTAGCCAATGTCCCTACCAAGTATCAGTTCCTACACCTTACAGTTTCTGAGATACAGGCCAGACAAACTTTTCCTGCCACCCGCCCATCCGGATACCATGAGTGAAAACAATACCCTGACAGCCCTTAAGGGCTGTGGGGTAATAACTCTCCAGCTTTTAGGAGTTGGAAGCTAACATCAGCAATCACAGCATATTCCTCCACATAAAAAGTTTTTATCTCCCACCAGTACAGTAGCCAAAGGCTGTCGCTGGGAGATAACAAAATGCCTTCTGTGTGTGTGCACGTCTGTTCGTCACGTTTTTATATAAATCTTTATTTCTTATAAATTTATAAAGATACCTTCACCAAGATACCTTTGCAGGGAATGTTTAAGGCTATCAAAATATGTCTGTCCAAAAGTTTGGCCTCATTTTGAAAAACCAAACGGTCGCCATAGGCAATTTTTGCTCTAAAACTTGATATATTGTAGCTGGCTTCATCAAATTTGTACAAAAGATATATGGGTAGGTAAGCTAGCATTATATTAATTTTAGCCTTGTTCTGAACAAACAATTGTTGTCATATCGAATGCTTAATGTCAAATGGGGTTATCTTATTAAAAGGCCATATATTATCTCCCTTTTCATTGCTCCTGTGGTTTAGAATGTAAAAACAACTTATAGAAAGTCATGGCCTGAAACTCTTTTCCAAATGTTGAATTTGACCTTTAACCCCTTCTTCAATGTCAAGTGGAATCATCTTACTACAAAGGCCTTATATCTCTCTTAGATCTCCATTGTTACTGATCTAAACTGCGTCAGTAGTCTTGTTTATTTCTGCACCAATTTTGAATTTTTTTTCCACAAAAGCTGTATTTTGAAATATAAGTGTAAGTTAGCCACAGCACTAGAGCAAACTTCCATTGATGTTAGAGGTTCAAGTTCTATAAAGTCTACAGTTCTATGAAAATCATGTAATTCAAATAAAGCTGTACAAAGAAATAATAAACTGTCTGTAAAGTAGGCTTATGATTTTTGAAAAGCCAGAGCAAACAAGACTATTCCCCGGAGCCCTGTAAACGTGTGATAAATCGCCAGGCACCATAAGCATGTGATTAATCATCATGCACCATTGACAATCTGGTGGGGACAACCCCTTGAAAGATTTCTTCACAAAACCCCCCAAAAACTGCTGTATAATGACAAAGCCAACAGAAAAATATCTGGAGACAAACTATTGTTTGCCATGACATAACAATAGGATGATGCCTGCCATCATTTTGATACAATATTGTTACCTTATGCGGAGTTTGACATTGAACAGAAGTGTATGTAAATAAATATGAAAAATACACATGATACTTGTTACTAAAAATTTACGAAAAAAACTAACAATGCTGCTTTGGAAATTTAGTGCTACTAGATTTGGTTTACAAATCCACGACTGTAGGAATAGAGGTATTGTAATCACATATGTCTTTTTTCTGTATGTTTGTCCACACGCCAAACTCAAAAACTATATATTGGATCAGGGTTATATTTTCATACAGGGTGGAATTTATCTATGACATGTTCCTCTTCAAAGATAATCTTGCTTGAGTTTTTTTAATAATATCAAAAAAAATATTATTAAGCCTGGAAGTGCGCAGTAAATGAAAACATTTCATACGCATAAAATCAGCAGGCCTAACTATAATAAACCTCATCACCTTGTCAAAAGGGATATTTCTTTAAAGCTGGTAGGCCGGTCTTTATGATAGTACTAATACTTCATGCTCGGTCATTTGTTACACTATTTATGCCCGGCAAAACTTCTTTCATAATATTTGAATTTTTCCTGGGCATAAACAGTGTAATAAATGCCCTCGCATTTGGTATTTATTCCTTCAATGACATTGAGTTTTTATTTTCACACCCAGGTGGAGTCTACCCCTGACTTGGTCTTCCTCAAATATCATCCAGATCCACACAGGGACTCCAGAATTTATTTGCCAATATCTGGTTCCAGATCCATGAGAGAGGATTTGTGCTCCCTCAAGCACTGCTTGTTATCACAATATGGCTGGCTGCTTTTTTGTTAGAAAGTGAACTTTCACTTTCAATAAATCTTTGCTATACATTGTCTTACTAAAAACTGTATCTGCCACTATGGCCTAGCAGGTAACACACTTGTCTAGGAACTCAGAGGACGTGGGTTCAATCCCAGGTACAGGCAGATACATAGTGGCTCGGATGACCACTTAAAATGGTGGTCCTCTGTCATTGGGTCCTATCCCCAGTGGCAGGTTAAAGAACCTCAAGGACGTTGATAAATGGTCATGCTTGAGCCTCTATCTTCCAGTTAGGGGAATGTTAGTTACTTGTGAGTTGGGGCTGTACCTGTACAGTAGGATGGATTAAATAGCGCTTTGAGTCCTGTAGTATATGGAGATATTGCGCTGAGTATAAATACATAATAATAATCATTTCAAACTCACAATGAAAAGTCACTTGTATATTTTGTCCAATTTTAAACACACTTGGGTTTATATTGTGAGAGTAGGGCCTGGTTTATTACAGATGTTACAATTTCATTACTATGCTTCATTGAAAATAGTTATTGCAGACACTGTTTGAGATTTGTATATATGGAAACACAGTAAAAGATCAAGGAGTGTTAAAACAAACCATCATAACATTGACATAAAAATCATAGTGTTAAAAACCATTCAAGTCTAATGGTGATATATTTGTCCACAAAAACAACAGAACCATGAGAGCTCTTCAGTAGAAACATCTTACATGATCATTAACTGGGATTTATGACTAACACTGAGAAAATTCAATAAGTGCATGCAAAAAACTAACACAAAAATTGTATTATGACATGTCATCTCTTCAACTGTAAAACCTATGTGCCACACAGAATTTAAACTTTAAGCCCCAAATGCCCTGTCTGAAATTATAAATCCATTTTATTGAAAATTGCTTTTACAACAGATAAAAATATACCATATTTATCCATATAAACGGTCCCCCCTCTCCCCTCCATTGGGTTTAAATGAAGGAAAGCAAAGAAAATCAAAACAAAACATGACAGTTTTGATCCAGAAATCCTTAAAGATACCAATATTAGTTCTCCACTACTATACGTGCTGTCAATCGAGATGCAGGTTGGAAAATGCCTATTTATCACCCATTGCCACCAGATTTGAGAGAGTTGTCTTTTCATCTGTAATAGTCTGCCCCCCCCCCCCCCCCCCCCCCCCCCCCTTTCTAAAAAATGCATCCCCAAGGGCGGTATTTAATTTAATAAATACAGTAGTTTAAAAAAAAACTAGAAAACTTTGTTATGTGATGCAAAGAAACCATAAAACCCTCCATGTAAGCATTGTTTACATATATTCCTCAACAACATTTTATTGTACAATATGGACAGCCGATTATCCCTTGGTTTAATACATAGTGATTCATCAATACCTGTTATGAGCCTAAGTGGCCAGATAATGTAGGAAGTGAGCACTTGACTCTTAACTGTGTGGGCATGGGTTCAAGCCCAGTTTTTATGTGTGTAGACACTTAGTTATTTTAAATATTTACAACAAAAAAATCTGGCACTTGTGTATGCAAGCATGACATATATCCATATTAAGGGGCACTAGTAAATAAATTATTACCTGGTATTAATTTCTTGGTATGAGGTCAAATACATCTTACAGTGGATAATAAAAGTCTCCATCCACAACCCCAGAATAAACTAGACCTAGCGCATCGGAGAACCGATGCAAATTGTATCCACCAGAAGAAAACTCACCAAAGCCATTCTAACATTGCTTAACCTTGAAGGAGAAGCCCAAGGTGAAATCTCACCATATCAAAAGATTCTTAGCCCATGATTTCCTATAGGTTGGTGTAACACTGCAAACCTCTAGGAATACAAATAAGCAAGATATAAACACTAATTTTGGCAATCCTCATTTGACCTTGAAAGAGGGGCCAAAGGTCAAATCCGATCATACCAAAAGATTCCCAGCCCATGATTTCCTAGATTTTGGTTTACCATTCCAAAGCTCTAGGACCAATAATAAGCGAGTTATAAGCACTTTTAAGTTTGGCTATCCTTGTTTGACCTTGATGGAGGGTCCAAGGTCAAATCCGACCACAGCAATAGATTCCCTTCACATGATTTTGTGTACTATCCTCGTTTGACCTTGAAGGAGGGGTCCAAGGTCAAATCCGACCACACCAAAAGATTCCCAGGCCATGATTTCCTATAGGTTGGTTTACCATCCCAAACCTCTAGGACCAATAATAAGCGAGTTATAAGCACTTTTAAGTTTGGCTATCCCCGTTTGACCTTGAAGGAGGGGTCCAAGGTCAAATCCGACCACACCAAAAGATTCCCGGCCCATGATTTCCTATAGGTTGGTTTACCATCCCAAACCTCTAGGACCAATAATAAGCGAGTTATAAGCACTTTTAAGTGTGGCTATCCTCGTTTGACCTTGAAGGAGGGGTCCAAGGTTAAATCCGACCACACCAAAAGATTCCCAGCCCATGATTTCCTATAGATTGGTTTACCATCCTAAACCTCTAGGACCAATAATAAGCGAGTTATAAGCACTTTTAAGTCTGGCTATGCTCGTTTGACCTTGAAGGAGGGGTCCAAGGTCAAATCCGACCACACCAAAAGATTCCCAGCCCATGATTTCCGATAGGTTGGTTTACCATCCCAAACCTCTAGGACCAATAATAAGCGAGTTATAAGCATTTTTAAGTTTGGCTATGCTCTTTTGACCTTGAAGGAGGGGTCCAAGGTCAAATCTGATCACACCAAAAGATTCCCAGCCCATGATTTCCAATAGGTTGGTTTACCATCCTAAACCTCTAGGACCAATAATAAGCGCGCTATAAGCACATTTAAGTTTGGCTGTGCTCGTTTGACCTTGAAGGAGGGGTTCAAGGTCAAATCCGACCACACCAAAAGACTCACAGCCCATGATTTCCTATAGGTTGGTTTACCATCCCAAACCTCTAGGACCAATAATAAGCGAGTTATAAGCACTTTTAAGTTTGGCTATCCTCATTTGACCTTGAAGGAGGGGTCCAAGGTCAAATCCGACCACACCAAAAGATTCCCAGCCCATGATTTCCTATAGGTTGGTTTACCATCCCAAACCTCTAGGACCAATAATAAGCGAGTTATAAGCACTTTTAAGTTTGGCTATCCTCATTTGACCTTGAAGGAGGGGTCCAAGGTCAAATCCGACCACACCAAAAGATTCCCGGCCCATGATTTCCTATAGGTTGGTTTACCATCCTAAACCTCTACGACCAATAATAAGCGAGTTGTAAGCACTTTTAAGTTTGGCTATGCTCGTTTGACCTTGAAGGAGGGGTCCAAAAAATATGAATGCAGGATGGAAGGGCAGTGCGATTGTTGTCGGATAATGTGTGCGCATAGAACTGAAAACTCGTTTCTGTGCACCTTGTCATGTTAGAATAACTGGTACTTATTTATTGGTATTAGGTCAGATATATAACATGGTGGATAACAAGTCATTCACAAGCAAGGTTGTTAATCCGCTAATAGTTAAATGTATGAAGATATATTTTGCAGTTTTTATTTCACAAGCATAAGGCTAAACAGGATACTTCAAGGTAAATAGTGATTATGCTGTTCTATATTTTTTGTAAAATTTTCAAATTTTAGTCCAGATACTAGGATACCAGACAGGCACGGGGTACATATCTTTTCATTTCTTTCATTCCTCAGACCCATCATTCAAATTACTCTGATCTAAACAAGGTTTACTTGAGCACTGGTGGGATTAAAACCATTCATCAAATTATGGACAAAACACCAAAAATTATTGGTCGTTTCTATGCTTATGTATACATACGGAGCCCACACTACCCTATCATTATAGATGGTCTTATTTCACTGAAATGGTCAAAACACAGAAAGACACATCTAGATCCATCCATCGGAAACTATTAGTTCAGTATAGCTTTACATTTCTTGTTCAAATGAAAATTGTCAGAAGCACACAGAGACAAATCTAAATCCATCCATCAGAAACAACATGTTCAGTGTATCTTTAGATTTCTTGTTCCTGTGAAGACAGTGAGAGACACGTAAGGACAAATTTAGATCCATCGGAAAGCACTGTTTCCCTCTGCCAAGGAGGTTATGTTATCACTGGATTCTGTTTGCTAGTTTGTTAGCAAGATTCAAAAAACTTATGCACACATTTACCTCAAATGATCATAGTAGGTGAGTCTTGATCTGGCAATTAGAACTGATTAAATTTTGGGAATGGTTTGCAACCAACTCTGGATCCAGGATTTTTCAAAAGGATTTTTTAACCATGGCATACATAAATAACAGTGGAATTGTTGGCCCTTGGCAGTGGTATGCACTCTATCAGTGCTCTTGTTCAATATATGTTTACATTCCTTGTTCTTATGAAACTGAATATTGGATTAGATAAGATATAAATCTAGATCCACCCAAAAGAAACCAAATTTCAATGTATATCTATATGTCATGCCAGAAACTGTAACTTCAATACATGAGTCAATTCTGTTAAGTATCATCCTGTTAAAACGATTTTCCACATTAGATGAATCTCAACATTAGGACCTTACCAGGCATTTTTCCACTGAAATTTACCATGTTGTTTGAAAATCCCTGAAAGTACCCCTGAAAGGTGGGCAAAACACCAACTGAAGTATAATGTAATAGCCAGCCTCACCCGGTAGGAAACCCAGCCGGCAACATTGAGATTTTGGAAAATCTATGGAACAACTTCAAATGTAAAGTATAGAGTAAGAAATCTAAAATTCGCCACCTCTAAAACCTTAGTTAATTTTATGAAGAAAATGATGTTTTTGTCTCACAATTGGTATTTTTCAGTTCAAAAAGCCTTAATTTACTATACATTCAACAAATCTCACCACAATTCATTTATTTTATTAGTATTTTCACATGTGGCGAATTTCAGATATGTGACGAATTTTAGATTTCTTACTCCACAACCCACCAGATGCTGTCAGCTGTATAAAATTTCATGTTGTTGAAGAATGGGGACAAACTTACAGATTTTATTCATTCTGGGAATGCACAATTGTGTATGGATTTTGCATGTTAAAATCCATTCATGGGTTTGGGCTCTAGAATACCCACATACTTTATGCCTGCCACTGCTACCACCCAGATGGCACAGGGGATGACTATAGTAAGCCAAGCCTTTATGGACTGGGATTAAAAACTGTATACTATTTTGCTGATCACTAATGTGGCTGAAGTAACTATGTAGAGTTTATGTGTATTTTTCTGAATGTTCCTTGCTAAAATTTTTCGAGTGATGGTATTCACAAATTGATCAGCCAAAGATCAACAAAATATCAGCTCCAAAATACAGGATTTTTATTGTAAACTGTAGATGCTTTTTGGCTCATGTTTCTGTGATTGCTTTATGTGAACACAGTAGCTGGTTTTGTTATGGCTTATAGGGTGAACTCAGGCATAAAGTTCTTCAGGGTTCCATATAAAAACTTTATAACTGCAGCAGTTATGAAGATGAAAGCTGTTTGATCATTTTGATTATTATTAAAAACTGAAAAATAGCTCTAACTCTCTTAGCTGGTAAGATGGACCTCCTTTTGGAGTTATAAGAAACTTATCTGTGACAGCAGTGCAAAAATAGAGAACACATGGAAATAAACCAAAACAATTCAAGCAAAAAACCCTACAGCCTCTCTTTCTGAGAGATATCTGCGTGACACACGCACATACAAGGGGCTTTCTAGTCTCTGACTACAATATCTTAAGGATGATTCATATTGCACCAAATCTGTACATATGCCCAAATATATTATTTTATTCAGGCCATATTTTTTTTAAAAAAATTTACTATTTCGATCAAAAGTGAACAGAGTAGCATAAATCTATCCCATTTGTGGGTTTAATTCTCAATTTCTCAACCTTTTATTCTATGGACCTAATGGTATAACTATGTTCTGAAGACATTAAGTTAATCCATCATTGTCAAACACCACTGACCAGTCCTCCCACCAAATGTAATTGGTAAATAATTAATGAAAGGATTCACTTTGCATTAAGGGATTGATTTTACAAAGGCAATCAGGTGGCTTCCTGGTTCACTTCAAAGATATAACAAAGTAGTCATATTTATTGGAAATATTAAGTATTCAAAAAAAATTCTAGTGGAAATTAGAAAAAAAGATTAGTGCATTTTAGATCCTGAATAAATTTCTGGACCAACATCCAGATTTGGTGTAATGTGAACAGCTATGTTAATTTATACCAATCAACAAATCTGTATATTCGGATTTGTTGCAGTGTGAATCACTCATAACTCTCCCAAAGGGGCCAAGGTGGTGCAATAGTAACACACTCACCTCCCATCTCTGACATCAGAGTTCGAATTGCTGCCTGACCTCATGTGTGAAAGCTGGTAATTGCTTGCCACTGGTAGACAGTTTACAGTAAAGAAACTTGACCAATCATATGTACTGGTTTCCTCTGACCTTCCAACTACTCATCATAATATAACCTATAAGGTACTAGGTGTACACTAAATAAATAATAAATACTTTCCCAAAATCATCTGGATACTATAGTTTTTTTACTGTGTAAAAGCTTAATAACCAACAATACAACCTCCATGACCTAGCTGAATTTGGATGTATAAATCCCACCCCAATTATTATTTCAAGCATTCTAATTCTTCCAATTTACAAAGAAAACATTTGGTGTCATGATTGTCATCATTCTAAAACACCTTTAGCAAAATATAGCACACTAGATTTGGTATAACTGTCACATGTAGAAATTCAACTTAATAAGAAGTACACACAGTAGAAACACATAGTTCAAACAATTATTAGTGCATAACATATAAATAACATTGGGAAACTAAGAGTTTTGACTCATAGAACTTATAGCTATAACTAGAACCTGATTTGATGTACTAAGTATTATTTTCCTTTATGGAAATAACATCACTGTGTCTCTGTATTGATTAATGGCCAAGTAAGTGTCCAATATTTGAAAATAATGGACTGTTTATGAGGTTCCAAAGGGACTGAGTCAACAGTTCATCATTTTCAAATATCGGACACTTATAATGCTATTAACCTATTTAAATTACACCCATCCCTTAATTTGTAATTTTAAAGATTGAAAATAAATATAGAAGGGTTTCTTTGGAAATGTGTAAAAAAGGCTTCTGTACATGGCCAAAATCACAGAGTGGAACAACTGCCCATTAGTGAAAGATATTGAACATTTTTAACAAAAGAAAATCTCTAAAGTGCAATTTAAGTGTAACTCAATGCTCATATAACTGAAATGTTAGCTTAGTAAAACACAGTTGTGTTGTTAGATCTGAACACCAAACAAATGGGTGATCTATTAGAGTGATTACCATTCAAGTATTAAATGCAATAGAGTTCATTTGTATGATATAATCAGGACTTCACACTTCTCAAAGTGGATAGAACTGGAACTTGCTGTTAACACAAGTAAATGACTGACATCCTTGACACCAAACCTACTGTATTTGGATATCAGAATAATTCACTCCATTTTTGACCGAAAAATTCCTGAGCAGGATTTATATTTTGATATATACCTATAAATCCAGATTCGGCTTGGTGTGTTTTGACCATTATTGCAAATTCTATTGCCTTGCTGATAGTTCTAAGCCCCGTCAGCCATAAAAGCAATCACTATACATCAGTGGCTTATGCTTGGTATCACTGCAGTCTTGAAAATGAGGCTCTGCCCCCTTGCGTAATATTAGCATCGAGGATATGGGAAAGAGTCAATTCACAGATATATTAGCTTTAACAGTGATGTAAAGCTGGCTACCCCAAAGCCATCATGCTTCATCATTATAGGGCTGGGCAACCCAGTTCGGGCCCACATCTAGTGCTCTGTGTGTCTTTATGGGCCCATAAATTCACTCTTGGATCAATTTTGTGAGGACTGAAAACTGTAGATTTGTTGAAATGGAGTCCTTGACACATATTCTGAGGAGGCAAAGGATATGACATGATCTAAGTCAACATGGACGATGTCTTGTAAAATGAAAAAAACACCTTGATGAGTTTTCAAATCCTAATGTGGTGGTGTGACATAGTGAAAATCTCATAAAATCTTGAATTTATACATTAATCATACTGACAGTATCAAAACATAATTCAAGAAGCTCACTCAAATTTTTTATTCAATAAAATAATTTCTTTAGTCAAAGGTACATGTATATAATATAAATTATAACATTACATAATCAAATTTTTTTTTCCTAATTTTGAATCTGTGATACCCCTTTTCCACTGTCATGAGTTTGCCTCCCGATTGTCATGACAATGTTATCCCAAGCATAACCTTTGTAGTCGTATACCTTATCTTTTCAGTTGTAAACATTGGGAGCATAATTCAAATTCTAATTGTACTTTTATAGTGCTTAATCTCTGTCTATTGACAGACTCTAAGGCACATAATACCAAAAGTCAGAGATCGTAATCATTAAATCAGAAACATTGCAGGGGTTGGCACCACGGAGAAAGACTGAGACAAGACCAGAAAAATTAGGGTGCAACTGGGTAATCTATTGCACAGAGCTAGGTTTTCAACTTCTACCTGAACTAAATCATACAATTGTAGACACTTAATTAAAATACTGAAGGCAAACCCCCTTGAAATAGAAGTCCCTGTTTAGTAGAAGTAAATGTCCTCAGAGGGCATTTTATTACAAATTATCCTCTTATCTGGAAATCCTGCTTAAGAAGAAGTATTTTTATGGTCACTTGACATTCAACTTGACAGGATTTCGCTGGATGTATGGCATCATTCTTGAATATATCATATTCATTAAAACATAGCATCAGAGATGCCCATGCCCCACGGACTGAAGAAATAACGATGGGATATAGAAGAGGTAAAAATGTACAAAGGAGTCTTTCAGAACAGACAATGTAAGTTATTTAAAGGTGCAGGAGAAATAGCACTTAAGAATGAGAAAATGCATGTATACATAACTGCAAATGGTGAAGTAAAAGATGACTGATTATTTTATCTATTGTTGTCAATGGCGATAGCACAATTTGGGAACAATAAATATGATTGTCAGTAACAGCAATCCATATTGCTTTGTGATAGGAGAAACATGTCTCAAATTTGGCAGTAGAAAACATTATGGCAGAAGCAAGGTCAAAGGTCACACCAAGGTCACACCATGATGTCATGCAGTTACACCCTCCAACTAAATATACCTACCATGTAGCAACGTCCAACATCTCACAGTTTTTGAGATATAGCCCAGACAAGATTTTAAAGGTCAGTATCACTGTGGCAAGGTCAAAGGTCAATCAATGTCACACCATGACATTGCACTCCTATGCATACCAACCAAAGTCCAAAGCAAGGCAGACATCCTGTACCAAAATTACAACAAATACAAGGCCCTCAGAGAGTCTTTTCAACTAAAAACTAACCTCCCAATATCTGGGAAAATCCAGGTTAAGATGAACAAATATTTATAGTTTTTTTACATTAAACTTAACAGTGGTAAACTTTACAGCAAATGTTAATCTACAGAGGAAAATAAACTATATTTGTTATTCTTTGCAATGCTTATTTTTGTTTCATAAAAAGGTTTATAAATTTGTAAGTGAAAGGATTGGAACTGATTAGAATTTTGTAGATAAGTGGTTTTACTCAGAAGGTCATCATGCAGCTTGTGGCAGTTTGAACTTTACATGTTTAATAACACTGACTTTTATATACAGAACACATTGGAAAGGGTGGGAAAAGAGTGGATAAAAATAATTCAGAGGAAAAAATACCATGAATGTATTTACAGTAAGGCTGTGTTCCAATACATGTGATTTGTGACTGTGTACCCAAGAAATTTTTGGTGTAATTTTAATAATATTAAACCACATGTCGAGCAATTAAAAAAAAAGAAAATTTAACAAATGTCTATAAAAACAAAGAAGATCACCGATTATAAAATCAAAACAAAGACTGCAAAGTGGATGAAGATGTGTTTGTGTGCATCTCGGCAAAGTACTTTGCTGAGAAATATTATTGGCTGTTCTTAACATGATTTTAGATCAAAATTAATTGATAATCTCACATAAAATGAAACAGTTTTAACAAATAACAAATTGAGAACACTGAATATGGTTTTATTACAGAAATAAACTACATCTGCTTTGACAATTCACTCACAAAATAGCCTCAAACAATGGTTGAATTGATAATATGGTCCAAGCGGAAATAGTTTACCAGTATTTCTTCTTTCTTTTTCTTATCACCCATCACCACTCCCTTATCCATTACTAACCCTTCCTGAGATGTCTCAGTGTTAATACCTCTATTCCACCTTGACGAAAGCCAAGGGCAGATCCAGCTTTAAATAAGGAGGGTGTTCAGCTTTGGGGTTCTGAGGCACCCACCCCCACCCCCCACCTACCATGCCCCCCCCCCCCACCTACCATGACCCCCCCCCCCCCCCCCCCTAATTCATTATGTGTACCCTTTCACTATGAACTGAGAAACAGCTAAGATTCCATCCATACCTGGATATTACATGTACATGTATTATCATCTAGTTTTGTTTACATGCCATCAATTTCCAAGTAATTTTGATATAAAGTTTATTTTCCAGAAAATTAAAGTAGGTTTTAAGCCTATTTGACATCAACAAAATTACACTTTTATAGAAGGTTGTAAAATTTGATGTTTATTATTATAATTCTGAATAAATCTGGATCCAGTGCAGGATGTTAAACTTACAAATCTGTGCCTGTTGCTTTGATTTCTTTGTCGAACCCCTTTACATTTTTCAAGGGGGAGGGGATTTGAACCCCCAAAATTCACCTCTGGATCCACTAGTGAAAGGCATCCTATAACATCTTAGGAATGCAAAAAAATATATAGATTTTTCGCAGCAGTTTCCAGTCACCATTTTAATTGTATTCCTTTTGGTTTCCAACATCACTCAGGAATGTTCAGGAAGTTTATAGCATGTCTGTAACCCGATCTTAACTAATATTTGTCATCACAAATTCTGTCTCATCATTTCTGTTGTCTTTCGTGGAAACTTTTTCCCTCCATAAATGCCAAACTAATCCCGATTGGTACTGACAATAAAAACAGCAGTTTAAGGTGTTATATTGTACTTTAAGGTGTCATATTGTACTTTAAGGTGTCATATTGTACAAAACAGATAAACTACTGGAAATGAAGGTGTGAGTGGAAAAAAAGAAAATTTTCATTTGGATGCCAAAAAATGGCATTCACAAAATTGAGAAAAATGTGAAATTTGCTGTTGGGGGGCCATCCCTCAAAATTTAACAAAAGAAAAACAAACTTTAAAGAAATTCTCCACACAATTATGAGAGGAATGTCCCATAATTTAAGGTACATTCTAAAATGGTAGGCTGCACAGTGACTGTGGACCTGTCCTTTTTGCACAATTCTGGAATACAGAAATAAATGGCATATTCTCGTGCTTTATGATGGTTTTAAACTATCGATCGGCTAAATATTAAAAAAACAGCCGATCAATAGTTTAAAACCATCATAAAGCATGAGAATATGTCATTAATTCTTATAATAAAGCAGGGTCATGTTTGTGATAGGTCTTAATGTTAGTGTTTTCCTAGACAGTTTTAAATCTAAGAGGAGGGTCTTAGCTCAAAACGTTCACACATATGCATTCACAAAGCGGGTCTTAGCTGGGAGAAAAATCATACTGCTATGACCAAATTAAGACTAATTTTACATATCACCACAGCGGTGTTTCTGTGTGATGCAACTTTACTTGAGCACTTTGTGCAGTGACATAATAAATATACTGTTGGTTGACTGTCTGTTGTCATCACATTTATTTAACACATGGATCAGTTGGCATTGAAAATCTTCTAATCATGTTAAAAATGAAATAAACGAATTTAAAGAGGTGTGAAAAGTATTTTTAACTTAATTATGGCCATTGGAAAATGTGAATGGGGGAAAATGTACATATTGATGACAGTCTTAAAAACTAATCTTAAATATTTAATACTACCTCTAGCCAGTGTAAGAGCTCTGACCAGAGATAAGTCTAATTCCTTTTGTTAATGTCACATACATTTTTGTCCAAGGTTGTAACAAAGTATTAGATTTAGGTTAAACTTTTTGTGAACACAGCCCCAAGTCTGGTATTCATAAAAAATCTCAAACTTGATCTCAAACTCAAATATAATACCTACAATTTAGGGTATAAACCCTATATTTGACTTTAAACTGAAGCTGAAACTCAAATTTGAGTTTAAACTCAAACTCAAATATAATGCCTATTCTTGGGTAAGTATATACTTAAAACTCAGACTCAAAATCTCCCTATATTTTTGGGGTATAATTAAGTTTGGATGAAAGGAGTCTTAATTGTTTGAAATTATAGAGCATTAATTCTATTTGACCATTGCTTAGTCTTAGTTTGAACAAATACTACTAAAGTAGGATTTAAGATTGTTAGTAAGTTTGAGTTTGAGACTGACTTTGACATTTTATTAAGAATACCAGCTCAGATTTCCTCAGTGTTGCCTTTTCACATACCCTGGTATATTCATCCTTTTTTGTAGTTCTCCATAACAAATTTTCTCCATAAAATAAACAGGAGTTTTTCACAACTGACCACCAAAAAGGCTCCAGAAATCTTGCCAGACTATTACCTAATTAGGTTATGATGGGCACAAAGCCAATAAAAATGATGCTCAAAACTGGCACTGGCCAATAAAAGTGACATTACCCCGAGATTGAATCCAAAGAAAAATGTTTCCTGTGTGAGAGTAAATATATGGCAAGTAGTGTTGTAACCTTTACTGCACAAACGATTAGTTTTAGTATGAACCTGAGCAATTATACAGGGCGTCGGTGGCAATTTGAAGAAAAGGGATATAATACATGGTTATTATTATTACATGACTAGCAATTTCCCTGGAATGTTGAGTGTTCTAGTATCAAAGATCACTATTATCTTCACTACTATAAATTGAAACATTCAGTTATTTTTAATGTAGTCTACTCTTAAAATACATTCCTTCCTATGCTTGTAATTTGCAAAAAAATCCAAGTTTGTGTCAACTATTCTTAAGCCCCAAATGCACTAAACTAATAAGATGTAACTGCATAACATAGCAAAGTTAGAAGTACAATGACATTAACTTTGTCTATACACACTAAGAACAATGACAGCTGATACAGTCATTTGGATTTTTGCAAAAGTTTTCATGATTTTAATAGATTGGTAGGTATTGTCTGTAGAGAAAATAGAACTCCAGTTGCACTGAGACCTTTCCTATTTTTGGTCCTATTTTTTAGACTAGTGCACAAAGTTTTACTGGAAAACTTTCATCAGACCATCAGACCTGTTACCCAACTACGTTACAGGTCCATAGCAAAAGTTGCTAATCCATATTTTAATGTAGGCTAAATCAATATTGAGTTTCAAAACTGACCAAGTGGCAAGTGCTAAAGAATAAAAGGTTTAATATTATTTCCTATAATGGCATGAATGTAAAAAAATTCAAATCTCGCCAATTGTGGCGATTAAAAAATAAAATATGAACAGTTTTCTTAAGTTACAGGACATCCAGACCTTTTACTGAAAAATGATACAGTCCCATGACAATAGTTACCTGATTCTTGGTACTAGGGTAGGTGTCTATTTTGCACCCAAATTATATTATACTAATTTTCACAGGCATCCAAATTTTCAGTGCAATCTGGTACTACATGTAATTTACATACAGCCGATGTTTGACTTGGGTCAATATTTATTGGCATTCTCTTTCTTAGAATACTCCTATTCAGAGAAGTTTCTTTGCCTTTGCACACAAATGTCAAAGATCAAAAGTTTGGTGAGATGGATTTGAAACCATGACAACACTGGTGAGAGCCAAGTGATTAAAGATGACCGGCATGAAGCCACTGGAGCCCCTCCCCCCCCTCCCCAGCATGAAGCCATTGAGGGGCCCCCCCTCCCCCACGTATCCACACATATGTCCACCCTAGTCTGGAGAGAAAGATTGACTTGGCTGATAGTTTCACTTTCACCTATTACACTGGTTTATTTTATTCTATTTGGGTTTCACATCATTTTCCAACCTATGTATAGGTTTTGGCATGATGGGGATTTTTAATGGCAGAGCAAATCAGTACATATTAGTTGGTCAAGATTCTACACTGTAAACTACCAGGCATCAGTAAACAACTACCAACTTTCCCACATAGGGTCAGGTTCAGGGTTCATGTCACTGACCGCAGAGATGAGAGGTGACCTATTGCACTGGCCATATTACATCTGGTAGTTGTAAGGCTGGAGGAAAATGTTCCATACCAGCTGGTCTAGAGTCTAAAAATTACCAGACATCTGTACTAATCTACCTTCCTCATTATTGGCTGTATAAGCAGTGTGGTAGAAATTCTCTGGAGTTTAATAATCTTTCTTCTTAAACTTTTTTTCTTATTCCAAGAATTTTTCTTTGAAAATGGTTTTTTAATCAGGATATTCTTAGAATAATAGTAATTCTAAGAATGTGCGTATGGACCTTAGCTTTTCATCATTCATTGTTAAGTTTTTCTGTGTTTTGTGTCATTTGAGTTGATTTGTACAATAAATATAATAAATGCTACTAACATATGCCACAGAATCATGTTTCTTCATACTTCCTATGAAGTCAAAGTCAAAGATAAGGTTTTATATTCCCTTGTATATCTGAGGTCACATTTGAGCAGACTTTAGTAAATCCCACATATCATCAATTGGGTTTGAACCCATAACCACAGAGAGGAAGACTGAGTGATTAAATATCAAACTTGTCAAACACTAAGCCACTCAATTCTCTCCAAAGTGCAGAAGACATTTTCAGTGAAATCCCAATGAGGGTGGGGGAAACTATTCCATCCTTGCAACAAAAACGACACTGTGTCTTGTTGTTATGGTAGCAGTATAATATATTATAATGGGATAGATTCCCTGGGGTAATGGTGCAGAACCTATATTCAATAACATTTTTATTCTCAGAATTACATGTATGTTTATTCGGAGGAATTTTTTATGAAAACAAACATTTTCTCATATTAACTCTCAGAACAAGAAAGTACTCCTGGAGCACCGTGAGACCTACACAAAGGCAGACAAGTGTCCCCTCTTTTTTATTTTAACCCTCATAACTGGATAGACTAACCATGAAAATATAAAGAGTAATGGTGAACACAAAGGCAAAATCATTGAAAATTCAGTGAAAACTAATTTTTGTACATTGCAGATGTTTTAGTTTGCAAAATATTATACAGATCTTTCCCAAAATATAGTGAATTGTTCCATTGGTCAGGCTATAAACAGATCAAAAGTTTCAGCAAGAACTGTTCATTACTTTTAGAGTAATCTCAACCATAATCTCAAATCATTGCAAATGTGACTGTTGAAAATTCATGATTTTCTGTATGCAGGGTATGGTCTTGATCACTCCTAATACTTCATCACTTCTTCTATAGGTCAGACCATAACCACATAAACATTTCATGAAGATGCACATCTTAGCTTCAGAGTAAACATAAACACAGACAGCTAAACAAACAAACAAACAAATTAACACACCCCAAAATAAAACCTCCTGAACAGAGGTAATAAGAACAATTTCTTAGCATAAGAATTTTTACTTAATGGACTTTTTACTTAGACTTCCAAAGGTAATCATGATAAATTGGATCCAACAGTTTTGTAGAAAACACAAAGGAAGGTATTATTTGCAGAAAAAATGTCCTTTATAAAAATAACTTGGAAAAAAAAATTATTATTCTTAGAAGTATTTCTTATGCTAAAAGTTAAATCTAAAAAAATCCTTAAATTGTAAGAAAATTCATATTTTAAGAATAAGTATTTAAGTAAATAAGAACCCTGTTCAGAAAATGCCACATTAAGATGAAAATTGTATCTAAAAATTTCTACCTTGAAAATTCATACAGAGAAACAGACCCAGTTTGAAAGTCTGACCCAAACCTTTCCAACAAAGGATGGATACACTGAAGCATAATGAAATCAAAACTGAATGAGCATCTGAGGGAAAGACCACCATAAAGTCTCCATCATGAATAAAACAATGCTTATTGTGTCCCCCTGGTCTATATTACCCATTTTTAACACTTGTTGTGAGAATCCTCTTTTCCTTGAAGAAACACCTGAATCAGCAGCTAATCCATCTCTTGGATGTTAACCTGTGAACTCCTTACAAAATCATTTCAAGCAATGACAGCCAAAATAGTTAATCCAAACTGAAATATCTTGAGGTACAGAATACTAGTATTTCATTTGATTTATATGAGTCCACTTTGCATGGATCATACCACGATGGGGAGATTTTAAGAGTGGAGGAAAGCAATACGCACAAGTTGTGTACCTTATTATCTTGAGGAGGTCCTAACTTCTTATATTGCATGCCATATATTTGACAAAAAAGAAGTTATCTCTTCATAATAGCAATTTTATACTGATAAACATTAAATAGTAAATTTTAAATTGAATAACACTTCTTATTTTAAGTGAGAATGTTCTTTATGATGTAATGGATGTAATGTAAGTAAACTGTCAGATAAGAAAGATAAAAGCTAAAAGTACCGTATTTATCCGTATTAACGCCCCCCCTCCCAATTAGTCACACACCCCCCTCCTGTCTACATTTGCCAAGTTTATATTTCGGGGTTTTACATCGCTTTCAACAGCCAGCAACTTTGCGATTCCGGGATTGCGAAAAAAGATGTGTTTTAGTACTTCGCCAATTGAATACCACTTACGAGAAATAAAGAAAGTCACAACAAAACAAAGCAATTATGATCACAAATCCAATGAAATCTGCAAAAATACGAGATAAACTTTATAATTTCTTCAAATTTAAGGTTCGTTTCTAATATTTTAAGCTCTCTTGCCATTATACATGCTGGCAAGCGAGATCAAGACTGTAAGTGTCCATTATCACCCATTGCCACTGGACTCGAGAGTTGATTTTTTTATAGGTAATAGTCACACCCCCCCCCCCCCCCCCCCCCTTTTAAAAAATGCATCGCACCCCCCCCCCCCCCCCCTCAGGGCATTTATACGAATAAATACGGTATACCAAAAATCATATTGATTTTAGTTTCTTTGTTTTCAAAATTGTGATATGTCCCATACATACTTCAACCAATACATATTTAATTCTAGATATTATCTCATGCATGTGCTCTGTCTTTGTCAAACACTTTTCAATTATATATGTATTTATCAAAAAAAATTATACTTTCAAATGATATGTTATTAAATATGTAAAAATCTAGCCATATTCACTTTCTTGTCATAAATATGGAATTCATGCAACAGTGAATATCTACTTGTCATGAAGTAGTAGTCCTATCAGAACTCTAAACTTCATTTTTGGATTCAATTGTTTACAAATTGTATTGCTACCAGGTTATTTAAATGTATATACAGAAAAATACATACTGGTACATCATGGAACCCCCACTCCCCTCATGGAATTTTTGGGAGGATTTCATGCCCCCTACCTCCGCAAAATACCCCCACTATATATACATGTACAACGAATATGCGTAATTTAAAACATATAAATAATTGACAGTAACAAATGTTATAAAGGTAATTCTTGTCAACCAAAACAACTGCTGAATACCAACCCACAAAATCCAACCAGAAAATTAGCAAAACAGGAAAGTTCTTTGGAAAATTAGCCCTAACTTGTGTTTTTCATAAGTTTAACGGCAAACTTATTTTCAAAATGTAAATAATACACTGATTCTGCAGATATGCAAGTGCAATGCATACAACACACTCAAACACTATTGAAATCTCAAAAAGTTAAAGCTGGAGCTTTATTATGTCCCATACAACAGGTAACTTCATATCAGAATAATGGGGTTAGGCCCCCTCACTGAACCCCACATGTTGCTATCACCTGGATTTAAACCCATGACCCCAGATGTGGAAGCCAGGTGATTATATGGCAAACTCCTTCAGCAATAGGACACTGAGGCCCTCTGTCTTCTGCTTAGCCAGGATTTACTCATCATACACATTTATATGGATGAGGCATTGAAAGCAATATCAACCAGAAATTTAACTATTTAACCAGGAAATTCTAGTCAGTACAATTGTAGTTTAATCTTTACATTATCAACTGTTCTTAGAATTGTCATTGATACTTTCTGCATGGTTTCCATGTGTGACACCTCTATTCTATATAGAATTCTACCAAAATGAGTAAGAATGTAACTTTTTTCCATTTGGATGAGATTCCTATCTAATTCTGGAGTCATGTCTGAATGTTAGGGAGCATTCTGAAACATTTTAAAATCAATCCTGATCATTCTTGAATGATTGGCAGTTGTTCCTTCCCTTTTCTTTCTTGTTTTTTATCCAATTTTTTGTTGCTTTGGTACATGAATTAAATACTAAACTACTCCCGATTGTTGGGAATCACTGCTGAACATCACAGGATTATTTTGTAAGTAGATGTAGTCCCTATGCAGATTATCTTTGGACACATGTATTCATAATGTTCTACAGTCTTCTGGAGAGTGTTGGGTAGGTATCAGAAGAAATTGGCAGAGGGAGAGAAATCTGAACTTCAGCTGTGCTGCTGTACATGAATCATACAATTTCACTCCACAGTGGCCGGAGGAGAATAAAATAAACTCATTCAGTAAGGTTCATAAACCATCCATGAGAGTATAGAACATGCCTATCATGTGGGCTCAGTTTGTCTCAAACTGAACACAAAAATCATAGGGTACTCTTTTATCTCTTAAGGTGTCATTATACAAATGTATCATAGAATTCTATCTTTCTGCCTTTCCAGACACTTGGTATAAAAAATACACCAAACCATGGTTTGCAAAAATGAATTGGCACAAATAGTGTCTAGTATCTGGCACACAAAATGGATGACACCATAAAACTCTGATTTTGCCTGGAGTTTGGGCAATTCAAGAGAATTGAACCAGCCATCCTAATTCCGAGACTGCACTTGATAACCCTTCAAATGCCATCTAATTTATTCACAATCAGTTCTGCACAGAAGAGCCACTGTAAAAGTCCTACATGTGACCAGACATATCACTCCAGTGATAAAAAGTACAGCAGGAGGACAACTACAGGAGACTTAATAAACTTTAATTCTAGTCAGTGGCAAAAGGTAACAAGATCTATCTGTAACAACATATAGTACAGCCTATATAACAAGAACCTCCTATATCCACAGGATTTAGTTATAGTTATGCCTAGCTTCTACTTACCCCTGGCAAAATACTGGATTTTCTGGTATTGTTACCTTAATTGCTTTCTCTTATAGCTACATTTGACTCGTTCTGCTTTAGCCCCAGTTCCAAATGGAGGGTCCTCAGTACGTGGTCATGTTTGTGAGGAAGCCCTTTCAATCAGTGAATGAACTGGAAGCAGTTGTGCATGTACTTAGGACCTACAAAGGTTATCTAGGGACACATACAGGTACATATGGGTACAATTCAGGGAGATCTGGGAGCAAATCCTGGAGCATTACCTGGATGTCCAGGGTAGCTCCTGGACCACAAGATTTGCCAAAAAAATACAACTCTTCCAGACTGCTCCCGGACTGTAAATGAAAGTGGAACTGTCCCATTATGTAGAGTTGTCTGTGCTTATTTCTCTGCTTTTAGAGTCAGTCCTATTGCTCCTCCACAATATGAAAATACTAGTAGAGCAGTTTTAAAGGTTCTACAGCAATTTGATGTATACCATTTCAAAACGGTTTGCTGAATTGCCCATAAAAAGAAACTGATTCAACTGACTGCAGTATTTATAGCATTTTGACAGACTCTTACTTTCTTCCACACTCTGATATATCTGTAGGATAAGTAAGAGATTCTTAAAAGGAATATACAAGATTTTTTTTAAACTGGGGGTTGACATCATTTTTATCAGCACAATGGTTTTTTTCAACAATTCAAAACTTTAAGTGGATAATTTCTAAAACATCCATATTTATGATTTTAAAAAAAAATTGTACAGCAATTGTTATGAGTGTCAAACCTGGTAAACAGCCCGTGCAACCAGTAGAGAGATGTTTGCTCTGTTTTCTGAAAACAACTGTATTGCATCTTCTCTGCTTTTCACTTCTACACCATTAATCTACAAAACCACAAAAAAACAGGGATTGATTGATTGATTGATTTAGAATATATTGGAATATGGAGAAGTAACTTTTGCTACAGACCTGTAACATTTTAAAGTTACAAGTCTGGTGGATTTGGAAAGTTTTCTGATATATTTTGTACACTGACAGCTGAGTAGTAAAGTATGTCAGAATGGAAGACCTAGATTAAAACATGTCAAAGTACCACAATCAAGATACACAGTCTATAACATCATTCACATTGGACAAACTCAGTAACATAAAGTATGAATTTCCCAGAAGAAAAAGAAGTAAAACCTCTATCATTGAGGTCATATGAATGAATTTCATAAATAGAAAAGGTATTTTAGCATGAAAGTAGAAAGCACTCATAGAATGCAGACCTCCACCAGAGATTGTTTCCAAAAAATTCAGGATTTTTTTATTCCAAAATATGAGCTGGATCTCTTCCAAAATTTAATCACTTATTTCTTTGGTCAGGCCCCACCCACCTAAAAATTTTCAGAAAGACCCGTTATTACATTTGGAATTACAGACGGACGGGACGGGACAGGACAGGACAGGACAGACAGAACAGACAGGACAGGCAGGACAGACAGACAGACAGACAGACAGACAGACAGACAGACAGACAGGACAGACAGAACAGAACAGACAGATCAGGACAGACAGAACAGGACAGACAGACAGACAGACAGACAGACTGACCAGAACAGACAAATGCACCGAAAAACATAACCTTCTGGTGGAGATAACAATGAGGAAACACAATTTGGGAGAGTGGAAATGACTTCATAAAATTTGAATACGTGGATAACAGAAGGTTGGATAATTGAGGGTCTACTGTAGTCTATATCCAGTATAGTGGCATAATGCAAACCATAAAAATACACACCTACATCAGGAAATAAAACATAAATATATATTATGGTTTGTGGGATCTTAGTCTCTTGTTACTTTCATCAACAATCAGCGGTATAGCAAAATGGTACTCATACACTCAGCATAAGCAAATATCCTGTCTTCACCAAATTGAACAAAATTGTCCCATTTGATCTTAAAAGTCTCTCCTAGACCAAAGCTTGAGATTTATTTGCCACTAGCGCCACAGACTACGAGTGTCCCATTTCCTGTTACTCGCCCATAAAACAAAACAGGCCCGGTGTTATGAGACTAGGAGTCTATAGATCACTGCTGCTTATAAATTAGTGAGGTATTTGTATTACCAGAGCAGTTGTTAATATATAAAAGCTTTGAGAGCTGAGTTTACACCAGAAATCCATTATCTCTAAAAGGACAGTTACAGACGACATGGCTTTATGGGATGCCTTTATACGTGGGACATGTTTGGAAAGGAAAGAGATGTCTGATGAGTAGGTGTGTGGGTTGGGTAACTATTCTTGTACACCTTGGTGGGTGTCTGTAAACTGGTTTTATTCCTTTCAATCTTAGTTTTCCCTCCATGTAGCAAATAATTTGCCAATATCGATGGTCAGGCAGTAAGTAAAAAACAAACATTCAACAACCTGCTCACATACTTCACTATACATGTGTATGTACATGTGTATGTACATGTATGTACATGTATTTTATTTCAAAATTTTAATTTACTTGTTTGTACTGAGGACATTTATGAAAAAGAATCGGTCTAATTAGTTGGGAAATAAGAAACCTGTCATACGAAATTTCAAAATGGCATCAGAGATGCCCTACCCCAGAGCCTGGGAGAGATTTAAAAAGTACAACTGACAAGGTGTCTTCCAGAACAGATAGTGTAAAATGACAAATGCATGCGTATATGATCCGTATGCGTAAAAAATCGCTCAGAAAGGGATTGCATCCGTATTTTTGTTTACGCATACGCATCTGGATGTAAGTACACGGATATATGGAGTCATATAAACTTAAAACAGTGGGAGGGATTTTTTTTACGTATACGCATGTGTACACGGATACGCATACGTATCTGCCATTGCGTATAAAAGGACTCTCGGCTTAAGTCATATAAATTTACAGGAGAAATAATACTTTAAACAGAGAAAATGTATGTGAAGATGAAAACAACACAAAGAGAGTATTCATTTGTAAACTACAAGTTATGAAGCAGTAAAATATATTACTTTGAAAAGAAGTAAAGCAGTCAATGGAACAATTCAGCACAATTAAGTAAAAATACAACATCTAATAATCAGTTCAGCAACAATCCATATAGCTTGGTGATAGGACAAGCATGTTTCACATGTGCCAGTAGGGAACAGTTCAGCATAGTCAAGGCCAAGACCACTCCAAGAACACACATGACATTGCACAGCTGCATCCCCGAAGGAACACCTCTGCCATAGCTGACCCTCTTCCACCTCAGGGTTGTGGAAATCTGGCCCTAACAATATTTTCAAGTCCAAAGTCAGAAATTTTCCAAGTGCACAAAGGTAAGGTAAAAGGTTACACAAATATCACACCATGACTTGCACACCTGCATTCCTCAAGGAACATCCCTGCTATGTTTGGAATCCTTCCACCTAACTTTTGTACAGATTTGGCCTGAACAAGTTTTTCAAAATCTAAAGTTGGAAATTTCTTGCCAAATGCACAGAGTCAAGGTAAAAGGTCAAAACAAAGTCACATCATGACACTGCATGCCTATATCCTCTATTCAATATACCTACTAAGTAACAACTTCCTGCACCTTACTGTTTCTGAGATATAGCCCAGACAAGATTTTAAGGATCTGAGGGTCACTGCATCAGGGGAAAAGGTCAAATCAAGGTCACAGCATGACCTAATATACCTACACCTCCAACCAATGTCCAACCAAGTATGATTTCCTATAGCTCACCACAGCTTCTGAGATACAGCTAGCCCACCTGTACATGAACTTGCCCACTGCCCCGCCTGATATAATGGGTGAAAATAATAACTACATAGCCTTTAAATTCTAATTCTAATTGGACTTTTATAGTGATTTATCTCCCTTATTCAAAGGGGACTCTAAGGCGCAACAAAACCAAAACAGTCAACCAATTTCAACATCCAGGGACAGAATAAAAGGGCCAACCACTACAGAAAACACCAGGGGGTGAGTAAGACTAAGGTGGGTATGCCTTGGTGTACAGGTAGGTTTTGAGCTGCTTTCTCAAAGAGGCTAGGGAGGGGGATGTACAAATCTCATCAGGAAGAGCATTCCAAAGAGTGGGGGCATCAAAAGCAAAACTATACCCAAAATGCGGGTTTGAACTTTGGAATCACAAGGAAATTACCACCACTCTGACTGGTACTATAAGAACTGCTGTAGGAAGAGATATATGGATCAAAATACTTGGGAAAGCCAGTATGAAGAAACTTGTAAACAAGGGTGGCTGTTTTTAAAGACTGAGCGATGTTCAACAGGAAGCCAATGCAATTTCTTTAGCACAGGAGTTATACTAGCGTATCTACTGGTATTTGATACAATTCTAGCTGCACTTTTTTCAGACTTCTGAAAATGAGTTACAGTAATCCAACCAACTACTAACAAGAGCATATGCCACAAGTACAGAATCATCATGAGTAAGAAACTGCCTCACATGTCTAAAGTCACAGAGTTGCACAAAACAACTTTTGCAGACATTCTAAACATGTTTGAACAAGGAAAAATCAGAATCGAACCATACTCCTAAATTCTTGACTAATTAAGAAGGGCCAAGGGGACTACCCAAGATGGTAGTTGGGAAATATGCTTTCAACTTATCCCTCTGTTTTTTTAACCAAATACAATAAACTCAGTCTTATCTGGATTCAGTTTGAGTTGACTAGTTGACATCCACTCTTTTTTACGTCATTTAGGCATCTGTTCAACTGATAAAAATAAAGGCTTATTTCATACAATATATATAAAATTGTCCCATAAAACCTGATGTATGGAAACAGTGACATCAGCTATAGGTCTCAGCCATTGGTGACTGGGTCCCAGTGTTGAGGAAACTAAGCCCAACTGTTCTGTTTAAATCTATGGCACTAAATCTATCTACAAAACAGGGACTTAGTACCTTAAATAGTCTGGCTGGCATCCTGCTGTCACCCTCGGCCTATATTAACAAAGGGGTCTTACATCTGAGACAAAAAGTAGTCACCTAATTACACACAGTCTTCTCTGTATAGGTTTAACTCCCACAAGTGGCAGTGCTGATGTTCTGTCCCAATAAGATCCTGGCAGCTGAATGAGACATAAAACCCTAGGTTCAAATTGGCTAAGATTTTAGATTTTGTATCAACTAAGGCCAAGTCACAGCTTTGTATTCAGAAACTGGTTCTCAGCTGAGGCTAAGATGGGACTAGTCTCAAGTCTGTCTAATGGAAACAAACCATAAAAATTTCACTGGTCCAACTTCTGTTAATTATCACATAGAGTATTTGTGTTATAATTAACAATATTTATAATGTTGATTTGGTCAAATATTTGTTTTATTTACATGTCACATGATCTGCTTGTCCGTTGTCAGAAAACACTATTAGAAAAGTGCCTCAATATAAGTTGATTTTGAAACCAGAATTTGGGCTATAAATGTAATTAACAGTTCAGGCCAAGTTTTCCTTCATGTTGTAAGTTACAGGTATTTCTACTTTATTTGAAACCATAAAGATTAAAACTCTGTATCTCAGTTAAATAAAATATTGAGACTTTTACAAAGTATTTGAGGCAACAAGGTAAACTGGTCATTTTTTCAGTTTGACACCAAATGTGAGATTAAAGTTAGTCTCAACTAATGTTTTGAAAAGACAACTAGTTAAAAATTGAGACGTGAAGCAAAGTTTGGTCTTGTCAAATTTTATGAATACAGGCCCAGGTAAAAAACCAATACATTTCCATCAGCTTTTGGTATTTTGAATCATGACAAAAAATCAGCAAAATTGGCAGTGAGATACGAAAGCTATAAGACAAAATTTCTAATATTGAGGCTTTTTTTATCAAATAGAAGATAATCCTTTAAGCCTGCTGTGAGGAGACAGTGGCTTCAGCCTTTAGCATTGGCCATAAGTGATCATGTATCCTTGAAACAAACTGTCTAAAACCTGTTAAGTATTTTGGGCTTTTGTACTGTGGTCTTCTCGGCTTCCTATCGTCTCACTGGCTAAAGATCCAAACTTTTCTGTCAGCTTTATGAAAATACGCAAAACTGTTACTACTCTATTGCCTTAAAATCTGCTAGAAGAGAGATTAAGTTCTATAAAAACCTGATTAGATTAGTTTTTGCAATAAAATTCAAAACAAAAACGCAAGAAATATGTTTTGCATTCAGAAAGTTAAGGAACAAATGATAGTTTTTGACAGCAAACAAACTAAGGGCCAAATGACGTTTGAGGGACAAACAAATCCAGGCAATTTAAACTGTTACATCAACCACTGCATATTTTCAAGAACCAGAAAAGAGATTTTAGTGATAATAACATCCACATCTAGGATACAAACACTGTAAGAGGACATTACCAATTTCTTTACAATTACATGAAATATTTTAAGTATTCAAGTAATACATTCTTTTAAACTATTTTTTAGATAAAACTACTAATCATTAGTGATCCTAACAATATAGAATGATGATTTTTCAAGAGATTTAATTTTATCTTGATAACTATTACTTTTATATTACACAATATACATAATGATCCCTGTATCAATAAATATGTTACCTGCAGTATCTGATCACCTTCTCGAATATCACCATTCATTGCTGCTATACTATCAGGCTCAATCTGCAAAACCAAAAAAACAACAAATTCAGTGAGAAAAACCTTTAAAACTCATATGTTTAAAGATGGAAAATAACTTTTTAAGCTCTCACTGATTACTGCTATTTAATAGGTATCCAAGGACCGAATATCTGCATCTATTTAATAGGGAATTTTACTTAACAGTTCCACATAAAGGGGTTTAAATCTCAGTAAACATTCTACAGAGAATCAGAATTCAACATAAGCTTAAACTTCAGCAATAAATCCCCTTTTGTGACAATAAACTGACTTACCAGGGTATGCTGAAAAAGGAGTTAAAAAATAACCTTAACTTGTTCAGCATGGGCTGAGACTGCCAATATGTACTTACATAAGTCAAAATAAAAATTAGCCCTGTGTGAAAAAAGATGTGGCTTGGTTTTAAAAAAAATTATGGAAAATAAATTATTGATCCGCAGGGAAGATGGATGGGTAAAAATAAAAATATTAAACAAAGACAAAAAACTGTCAAATTAGATGGGTAGCGATGATGTGGATGAAGAACGAAGGCAATTTGTGTCTAATGGGACATATGTGTCGGACAAAAGGTTCTAAAAACAGCCCAAGATGAGAAAGAACCCAGGAATTTTTGTCACTTCATGTGTATTATAGAAACTTCTATTTCTGGAATAAAGGGTTTTGGTGTTTTTTTTCCACAGACAGTCTCTGTATATGAGTAACAAATGTGTAATAAGCAACAGTATGTGAAATTCGCCCCGGGAGGGGGGGGGGGGGGGGGGGGGCAACATCATTTCAGGGTGAGCTAATCAGATCAAAATTTGTTCTAATTTAACATCAGGGGAGATGAGAGGCTTTGTGTCATACAAATCACAAATGTTCTAAGATTTTCCCACAAATCAAGGAAATAAGAGGGAGTTTCCCAACTGGTGAAGTTCATATGCTTTTGACAATTCTTGTAATACATTAACTAAAAGTTAAGGTGTCATTGCTGCTATATGAAAAAGCCTGGGTTTTCCTATAAAAAGTAAAATTCATTTAATATTTGTTCTATAGTATAACCTTCATCAGCTAAACATGGTGAGGGAGTGATATTTTGCTCTGATAACAGAAGGTTCATAGAATCAAGAGGTACGTAAGTATAAAATCCAAGAAAAGAAAAAGTTTGGGAAATATGAGTGGAAAAGAGTTCATAAATTTAATATTCCAATAATAGTAGTTTGGATAATAGAGGTTCTGCTTTATAATACAGATGATGTAGACGGAGTAATTATATACCTTTCATTACATAATTATATTTTAGGAGTTGGACCATTTATCAAGGTCATGGTGAAGCTTAACCAGGAGCATACATGAGTCATAATTTAAAAATAGCATCAGAGATACCCATACCCCACAGCCTGGGGAAATAGTTTTCAACACCATGAGATATAGAAGTAGTGAAACAGTACACAGATTGGGATACTTTCAGAGGAGTGCCAGTGTCCAAATAATGTTTAAGTAGAGAAAACAACATCAAAGAGAAAGAAACTGCATGTAAAGATTAAGTATTAAAACAAGACAATTCAGTAAACTAAAAATTATGAAGCTGTAAAATTTATTAACTGGAGAATAGCTATCAATGGAAATATCACAATTATGTAAAAGTACATTATATAATAATCAGTTGCAGCAATCCATATCCTTACGGTTGCAGAGATATGCCCGGACAACATATTATAGGTCAAGGTCAAATCAAGGCAGGGTTCGAAATTAGCGCCAATCCACCAGTCTGCAACTGACAGAAATGCTTTCAGGTTGAAAAGATTAAGACCCTGCCAGTCTGTTTGTCCTAGAAACTGTAAGATGGTTATATATGCACATTTCACACAGTTGAATTATGACTTGCATGTTTTTGATATTGTTCAACCATACCAAAGTTACCTCGTACATGTGAAGATTTAAGACTTCTCCCATTTTGATATTCATTTGTATTAGGGCTGCCAGCGAGCCCGAAAATGCGCCTCGATTCCTCGTTTTAGAAGAATCGATTCGGACTCGGTTAATCGCTTGATTATCGCCCACGAAATAAACTGCTTCATATTTTGACATATCACGCCTTATAAAAGGGTTACAAACCACACAACAGGAAGGAATTTTGATAATTTATTGAATTTGTGGGAAAAGACGCATTTATATTGCAAAATATAAGAAACTTTAACCATCTTTATATTGCGAGATTTGAGGCGTCTTTGAAATACGTTATATTAAAATGCCGTCTTATAAAACGTTGCTACACAAAGAATTAAAGCTTGCAAATACTTAAAATATATAAATATTGAAATGGAAATGCCTGATATTAGTAAAATATATAAATATATTCATATATTTGAAGAAAAAATTGAATTTTGTGGTAGATTTTACGTCTTTGTTTAGTTGTTTTCGAAGACCCGGTTCACTTTTCTTGCCTCGAGTATTTAACTGAATTGTTTCGTTTCCGAGTAACCGAAGAATCGTTGCAGCCTTAATTTGTATGGTCGAATTATGGTTTGAATGTTTTGAATATTACCCATACATACAGATGTGGCAATACATGCTTTTATGTGGAGTTGGGGCAAAACCTGTGACTCACTTGATGCAATATACCATCTGTTACAATGGGAAGTTGCAAAAGTAAAACGCTTAATGAATTCTAATATGACTTTAACAGTGCTTAATCTACATCAAAAGACACCCAAAGGTGCAACAACCAAGATTCAAGTAAAAAGATATAAGAGAGATATAAGAGAGATACAATAGTATCAAATATCCCCGTAGAGAGATAAAATAGCATCAGATATGCAAGATCAAAGGTCAAATCCAGGTCACACTATGACGTTGCACACCTATAACACCCGACCAATGTCCCTACCAAATATCAACTTCCTACATCTTACGGTTTCCGAAATATAGCCCAGATAAGGCATTATAGGCCAAGGTCACTACGGCAAGGTCAAAGCCTCAAAGGTCATATCAAGGTCACACCATGACGTTGCACACCTACACCCCCTAACCAATGTCTCTACCAAGTATAAACTTCCTACACCTTACAGTTTCCGAGACATAGCCGGGACAAGATTTTATAGGTCAAGGTCACTATGGCAAGGTCAAAGATTAAATCAAGGTCACACCATGACATTGCACATCTACACCCCCTAACCAATGTCGCTATAAAGTATCAACTTCCTACACCTTGCAATTTCTGAGATACAGGCCGGACAAACAATACCATGATGGCCCTTAAGGGCTGTAGGGTAAAAAGTGGGAATGTGCATCGTGAGATCCTTTTTACAGTTAATAAACTCACTATAAACTCCATATAAAGTGAAATGTGAGATATTAAACCAAACTGAGAGGGTTTCTTATTGTTTTAATGAAATATCAACCATTAAAAAGCCATATAAAAACAGGGTTTACTGCATCTTTGCCACATCAAAAGCAAAATATGTTAGTTTATAGTTCACATCACTTGTATATCTAGCCCTAAACCTATAAACTGTGAAAGATGATAGGTAAACGATTAGTGTAGCATAAATTTCTTGTCTGCAACACAATGACACTCTTAAGGGGACAACAATACATCAAGCTGACCTATAAGTACAGCTGGAAAGCAAAGGTTTCTATAACAGCTTAAGGTACACTTTTATTCCATATTTTTTTAAATAACAATCATCAGACCATTATGGCTGGATCACAGAAAAATCAATTTGCAAAATATGGCGAGGGACCAAAATGGCCCAGTGGTTATTCAGCTTGGCATATTATATCTTGGCTCTTACCTTTATAGTTCTGGGGTTTACATGTGTTGTTACCCAACTTCAGAAATTGAAGTAAATGGTAAATATGAATGTACATTTTATAGTTTTTTCAGTCTGGATCTTATATATCATACAGATGTAGCAAAATATTAATAAAATATAATAAATATTATCACTTACATTTTTAAGGAGTAGATTTACACAATTAAAAGTATGCAGTAAAATACTCTGCAATATTAATTTTGTCAGCTATGTTTGTTGACTGTTACACATTCACAAAGAAAATCGAAAAAATGTGTGACTTACAATTCTAAATGAAATATTTCGAGGAAGTTGTTTAACTTCTTGTTATGACCCCAACTCCTGTCCACCTCGTTTTCTTTTGTAAAAATGCATGTCCCCAAGGCATTATGATATAGATAAACACTGAGTTTGGAATCTGTCTCATTTACATAAGCCAAATATTCAAGCTAAATACATTATGTGCCTCACCTCACTGACATAGATGTCTGTGATTTCATCTTCATGGTTATCATAACACAGAGTCAGTCCAACCTTGTCCTCTATTGAAGATCTTTCTAGTATCACTTCCTGAAATACAGAGCCGATAGAGTGAAGAAAACAAGAACAAACCTTTCAATTTGATCAACAAAAGATCCTCAGTAGCCTTGTTGTTACCAAGTTTGGCATCTAATCACCAGACTGTCACCTCTGTGTGTGTTTGACTCCCACAAGTGACAAAATCATGAGAGCATGTGACAATAAGAAAACTTCCTGAATGACATATACAGAAAAAATATATCACGAATGAAGATAACAATATTATACGAGTGTGAAGCACGAGTATTATATTGTTAATCTTCATGAGTGATATATTTTTTCTGTATATGTCTGATGAGGGGTGTTTTACTTTTATTATCCACCATTTTGTATGATTTATGGGTTAAATAACATGAATCTTTAATGAGAGAATGTGAAAAAAACTATCAAAGACCAGTAGCCACAGTGAATATAAAAACTTCAATCTTTAACTTGCAATATCTTAATTATTTCTGCATGGATTTTTATGTAATTTACGTGAGCAGAAGCGCTGTAAGAACATCTTTCTAATGATATATTATACATATTTGTAAGTTACATACTTTCCGAGATATTGTTGAAAACCCGAAAGTTATTCCCACTCATTATCCATAGTACCGGGGGGCCGGTGTGTATTAAAAAAATACATCCCGGTCTGTATTTCCCCGTATTTAGGGCAAATACGTCGCGTGGTGGATAATAAAATATGACCCTCACTGTTGAACAGGATGTAAAAACCTAACTAACACTGATGTGATCCAGATGCCAGATTCATGAAAGGTCTCAACTCTCAGCCCAAGCCCAGCTGAAATAGGTCTCAAATCCAAGATCAGCTTCCTCTGCTGAGTTTTGGCTCAAACAAAGACTTACAAAAGAAGCCTTAGCTAAAATGTTCAGCTGACCATAAAAAGTACTCGTACTTATCCATGAATTCCAGACAACCAGGTAAATGTCTATAGAATTAGGACCTACTTAAACGTGACCAACCACAGTACTTTGTGTTGGGACATTTCCTCTCTGATTGACTAGCTACACTCTTTGAGTATTCATGAGTTAAAGACTCAAAATATTTGACATCCTTATTGCTTTCTGAAATGCCCATGACCAAACATTTACATAAGTTGGTGATCTAAGCATGGATATGCTAAGAAAAGACCACAAGTTAATTTCCTGAATTTTTAGTATACACTAACTGGAGACAGGGTTGAACCAAGTGATTGGAAGTAAATGTGAAATAACTACTACTAAATATAATGAAAATTATGTTGAAAACAAATACCGGTATAAGTTAATCAAATTTGTCCTAAAATTTGGTTTTAATGAGTTTATATCTGAATGATATATTAACAATTTATGGGTGATCACACAAAATTGGGGTGGACATCTACAAACTCATGAGCCTTTTTGACCACAGGATGATATCTTTAAAAGGACCTGAGAATGACTTCCAATTAAAAGAGAATTCTGCTTATCACAGTTCTGTTTGAAGGACTATACAAATAGATGAGCACCCCAAACAGACAAACTGGATTTCGGCTGAACAAATTTTTATTGATATTACCATGTTTGTCTTTCTCTTTTTTTGAATCTATTTGTCTCCTAACAACACAAGAAACTCAATTTAAACAGAACTCTTTGACATAAACTCTCTTCAAAAGGGACACCTGTCTGTAGAGTCCCTTGAAAACAATTTTTATATTCATAACACATTATTATCTGGCATCGTTTATGGTGTCTTACAAAAATGTTTTTAATCGGGCTTTATCTCTTCATAAAGGATGATTTATAGTGTGTTAGACCATGATGAAATCCCATGCATTTGGTTATAAACCAAGTCCACATTAATACAGTATGAGACAGTTATGAAACACGATGTCATAATTATGTTATGTCATCTCGGGAAGAGAACTGTAAGTACTTGTTATAATGGTGAAAATATCTGAAAACAAAGACAGAGAAGGAGGACAATTTCTTATCAGCAGTTTACAAAGCTACCACTCTCCATGAATATCCCTTCATATACAAAATGCCCTTGATTAAAATAAAATACATTAACATTAAGGATAACTCAAATTTTCGCTAACTGATAGATATGTATTTTCAAGAATATCAAAAAAAAAATCCCCAGATAGGTCAGCATGTATACATTATTTACATGTATTTGCTATATTAACACTTATGATTTAATTGTTGTTCTGTATATGTAATAAACAACAATTATTTAAATAAGTTTCTTTTGTCATTTATAATTTTTTTATAATATTAAAAGAAATTTCATCATTTATTTGCCAGACTAGCACTTATTTATTTGTTCTTCCACATAAATAATAAACTACATTCTATTTAAATAATTTCTCTTTTGTCATTTTATTATATTAATGTATTTTTAATTATGTTAGATATACTTTTACCTCCAAAAAGTGGGGGGGAGGGATCAACCGTTTCTCTCTCACTATGAACATAATGCTCTCATACATATCACACAGTACCTTATATGAGAGCAAAATACAAGATTTTTCTGATAGAACTAACCCATCCTAATGTGAATATGTTTTTAACAAAACCAAACTCTCAAGCAGCCATAAAGAATTGTGAGAATAATCAAAGATCTCTTTGGAACTACTTTTGTTTGGTTATTATTAAAAGTTGGGAAGGCTACTGATTTTTGTAAATAATCTTGATGGAGAAACAGTCTCCTGTTGCAAAAATTTCTTGTAAAAAAATTAAAATGAACCCCTACAACAAGAACGACTTCTTTTGAAGTCTAAGGAGTCTAAGGTGAGCCAGAACTACTTAATCTTCAACATTTGATGCCAAATTAAGTATTCAAACATATGCATAAGAAATGCCTCATAATTAATGTAAATAACAAATGATTTTTTTTTTGTCAAAGAAATAATGCAAAATGCCTTAATCAACAGCTGTGTTTGTTGAATTTTTGTATAGCACAACAATAAATATATGAAATTTAACTGATTTTTAACCTGCAAAGACATTCCATTTAAATGAGCTTAAACATTTGTTGTTATTTTTGTATATAATTGGATCCAGGGTAATGCATGTTTACAAAACAGTGTGTTTATAACAACGACAAAAATCTCATGGTTCAGGTCTTCTATATGGAAAGTTGGACAATTATCCTCACTTAATTATCTCTCTCTCGTATTTTTATGACTAACTTCCGGTAGTGTAACAGGTATGAAATATAGCTAAAAATTAAATGCAAGGTATTTTGCTGCACAATTATAGCTTGTGTACATCTACTGTAAAAAGATTTATTAGGAGTATTTATGTACCTTTTGTGAAAATGTTATTGCATTAATATGACATACAAGATCTAAACTGAAAAACTTTAAAATTTACGAATCTCTAAACTGGATCGGTTTGCCTTAATTTTTAACCCTAGATGAATCAAAATTGCAATATTTAAATTATTGTTAAAGACAAGTAGAGAAGGGGTGTTTATTACAGATATTACAGTATGTAAAAACATGTTTACATCATTATTTCCACTCTGTTACTGAAGCTAGCCATTTTATCAGAAATTTCTGTCTGTAAAACGTTAAATCAAACACATTTAAATGACTCGTCGACCATGTAACTAATTGCAAAAACAAGATACATTATTTCAATTTATTGCAAAATTTTTCCCAATTAGAGTTAATTACATTTCTGAAAAATTTAACCATTGAAAAATATCAAATAAATTTGCCACATCATAGACAGTCACCTGGTGTTTGTATATGGTGAAAAAAAATAATATTTTAAAAATACTTCAAACTTTTGAGAGAAACACTGTATTTTAATTTGATACAAAATGATGACAGTTTTTAATTTTAAGTCACAAATTACATCCAGCAATTGCCAACTGACACAAAAATGCACGATATATTTTCTGCTACAAAAGAATATTGAACCTCTTCTTAATGTCATATTTGTCCATCTTTAAAGATTTACAACACAACTTCTGTTATCTGACCATGCTGGGATCTAGTTTGTTTGGTTTATAGAAGAGTCATACAATAGATAGGGTACATGTATTTTATCACAAAACAAGACAGAAATAGAAATTTTGGAGAGAAGAAATCAATTTATAAAATTACAAAAATTAGACAACAGAAGATCGGATAAGGCTGAAAAGAAATAACAAAATCACTATTCAAATATTTATCATGGTAATTGGCAAATATCTGTATATTTGGTATCTGTTTTCAAGTTTAAGAAATTTTTCTCACACAAAACCATATAATTGTATTGTATTGTGTATTTATACTCAGCGCAATATTTCCATATACTACAGGACTCAAAGCACTATTTAACCAATCCGACTCTACAGGTACAGCCCCAACTCACAAGTAACTGACATTCCCCTAACTCGAAGATACAGGCTCAAGGATGACCATTTATCAACGTCCTTGAGGTTCTTTAACCTGTCACTGGGGATAGGACCCAATGACACAGGACTGCCATTTTAAGTGGTAATCCTAGCCACTATGTATCTGCTTGTACCTGTGTTTGAACCCACGTCCTCCTAGGCAAGTGTGTTACCCACTAGGCCACAGTGGCAGATTATGTCTTTCATTACTTATATGAATCAGCAAGTTCATCATGAACTGTAAAATTCAATATACATTTCAATATCTGCATAAATAACAGCTCTGCTGTAATTCATTCTTCATTGTCAAAAAGTTCTTCATACTAACTGGTGATAGGGTATGACTGGAGGGTGTTCAGACCTTCTTATTCTTTATCAGCAGTTCGACAACAATCATAAAAGTTCAATTATGAGTCTTTTGCCAACCTTCCTGACAATGCTGCCCAACCTATTTGATTGCCAAAATTATGGTCATGTCTTAAATCGGTAAGAGTCGGGGCCACAACTGGTAATTTTCAATCACCAATTTAAGGTTGGTTAACAGATGCTTCAATACTTAGGAACCTTTCTGACAACTGATGTGCAAAGATGTAGTTTCTGGTAAAGTGTCACCAAATGAATTCATTACAGTGACACATCACACCTTATTATACACAGTTTACTGCTTATTGTGTCATAGCCTCAGGGCTGCAGGCGTCGAAACACAACATAAACTGATGCAGTACCTCTAGGCAATTTGGCAAGTTATAAAACTCTTATGCAATGATGTATTTGCAGTGGGTTTGGTTTACAATTAATGAGTAGAACATATTTTCAGTGGGAGTGGCCAACTTTTATTTATGTCTAAGAATTTGTACAAGAACATTTTTACCTTTGCATAAGAATTCTATGTAAATATCAGATTTTGGAATTTCTGTGCAGTTCACATTTAGCAGTCAATATAATGAAGGAAACTTTCACCCATTCTGGTTTCGTCAATCTTTCTCTTTTTTCATTCATGTTTTTGGCAGACACAAAGATTCCATGACAGTACAATGTGACATAATATAAAGCTATATAACACAAACAAACAATGGCTTGTGCTCAGCTACATTTGATTGTCATGAATAACAACAGTAGAGCTTGAAAATAAGTCAGTAAAATTGCACGGATACTTACGCATGATTTAATGATGACAAAACGAAGTATTTTAATTTTTCCCCCAAAAAAAACTTTAAACAATGCTGCTGGCAGTCCATTCCAGGTGTCTTTTGGTATTTTGTAGATTTAAGATCTAATTTTGTCCAGTTTTAGATGACCCTCCAGTGCATCTGCCTCACTGTCACAAAGTCGTAGTGTCCCGTGTTGTGATTTCAGACAGATGATTGAATACCAAGCACAATGTTATCCCTATTTTTAAATAAGTCTTGATAATAATTCTTTACTTTGTTTAATATTTTATTATTATTATTAAGTATTGTGTCAATGTCAGTAACACTCTTGATAAATTGCTAATTTGTTAATTTATAATTGTTTTAATCAATATTTATCTGAATTTATGATTTTGGTAGGCATTTATAAACAAATCTTTACATTAAACTTTTATGTTTGCTATAGATTTCTGTGCTTTGACTTTATGAAATCTTAAAGCTTCACAGTTATGCAGATACCGAGATAACTGCTCTCGGATGAAGTTGGGCACATAACCCCAAAAAAGCAAACAGCTTAAAGGGTGAGATCTTTCAACTTAATTTGCATGCGTTATGAGTATTTTATGTCCCTGAAAAACAATCAAAACAGCAGCAAGTCTGTGGAAAATATTGTGAGTGGGATAAAAACCATTAGAAAAATAGTTAAGCAACAAATATTATTTTATATTTAACAACTTTAATGCCCTGCTGTGCCCCTGATATGCCAATCAGCAGAATACTATGTTATAAAATGTGTCATGCAACAGTAGAAAGTTATGTCCCAGTTGCAGTGTGAAGAACTTGCATAGTGACCACCCTGATAATGTAGTCAGGAGTATAATTCTGTTGATCATGTGGTAGTTGTGGATGTCTATCCAAATTTTCAAACATGTTTGAAAACAGTTGCAAAACCTTGCATTTCTATCTAGGCTGCTGAGTAACCAATCATATCAGTTGTGACTGTGTTACAACCTTTTATGCTGGACTACCAATCTCACTGTCATATGACCTATCAATTTCATTTTGTTCATGACATGACTAATCTTGATGTTAAAATATAGGTAAGTGACCATGTCCTACAAAAAAGGTAGGTCATATGACTCTCAGGATTCATCCCTGTTTTCCAAAGTAATCGTGACTTCTTCTGATGAGTTTACTTCTTGAGTTGTGGTGGTCGAGAGGAGTTCCTATTTTTTGGTGATACAACTTTATCTTTTCTGTGGTAAATCAACAACTGATGACCAGCATTTTCCCCACCTTTTCTGACTGGATGTGTCATGGCAGGGCCCTGACTTTAAAATCAGTTATGCCTTACCACTGGATGCAGAAGTGGAAGTGGAGTGTTACAAGAAAATAACATTCTCACATTACAATATCTGAACAAAGTCTGTTTCATTTAACTTCAGTTCCATGTAATATGCAGACAGTAAGGTAACTGTTTATTATTTTGTCAGTGACAGTAAAAGTGTATTAATAGATGACTTTGAGATTCCAGCCCAGAAACTGTATGGATACATATTTATCCCTGATAATGGCTGAGGCAGTTTTTCCATGTTCAACTGCCAATACCTGCCAGCTATTATAGTGATTCCCTACTTTAGCTCTTACTGGCCAACAAAATAAAATAATAATAATAATTTATTTGAAGCAACACACAATATTTCTTCATTATACTTTAATATTTTTTGTAAATACAAAAATGTGTTCCAAATATCAGTTTTAGTTCTAGGGCAGATTCATTGAGATCTTCAGAACTAACACAAAACTCAGCTGAATCTCAGATCCAACATTATTACACAATGACCTCTTACTATGACCTAGGCTGTAGAAAGTGATGTTGATAAATAAATGCTTCAGTTCAATTCTCAGCACTTTATTTCTTGTTTCTAGACTGTGTTAACAGTTTAATTGTCTCAGGTGTTTTGTTCTTTTTCAAAATATGTACTATAATTAAAGCACATTATTATTATAACTAAGACGTTAAAATTGCAAAGAGGCATTAATACCAATTTTAGCAAATTTGTAGGGACATTAGATTTTAAAATATTTTTAGTACATTTCACATTTTGTTTTCTATGCATGACACAATACATTTCAAGACAAGCTTGATTTGTTACGGTATTTGATAAAAATATGAAGCTTCATCAGAATGAGACCAAGTCATAAGCAATAGGAAAAAAAGAAAAAAAACTAGTCAGCTGTCAAAACAGCAGAATGGCACATGTGTGCACCACAGAAGACTAGGATTATAACCATACCTCCATCTTACAAGCTGCTATAAACACTAGATCATTGTCCAGAAGGTGAGAAGAACCTTCAAACGTGAGAAAGTCATTTTCAGAGAGGAACTGAGCCTAAAATATTCATAGCGGCTTTATGTTTTGTCTAAATCCTGCTACTATAACCCACAAGCATGACACTGTCAGTGACAAGTAAATATACGGTTTGCAGAAACAGAAGAAAATATTTTTAGTTTTAGGGCTGATATCCACTGTCCTTCTTAGTTGTAGAATACTGTAAATCTTGGAATTTTCTCAAAAATAGAGACGTTCTCATGAAATAAGTCAAAGCATAAGAACAAATTTTAAGAATAACATTTTTTTTAGAATTACCATAAAATATATTTTCAAGAAATTTTCTCCTGAAGCAGTGACATTTATATGTGCCAAGATTTACAGGTCAAATCTTTAACACCACCAGTATGGGGTGGATTTCTGCCAGCTATCATGCCATCTTATTTTGCAGAGAGAGCGTTAGAATCTGCACATCACAGTTTAAATGCAGATAGTATTATTTAAATTCTCAACCTTGTGCAAGGTTCTTTATGCATTTTGGCCTCAGCTTTGCTTATGATGCTTCAAAGATTTGGAATGATTTGCCTGATGATGTACGTTCGGCCACTTTTCTCCACTCATTCAGAAAGAAGCTCAAAACCTATCTATTTGTACAAGCATATCCACCCTAATTTCTGCTTTTCCCGGTATCTCTCAGTCGCCCTGACCCCTGCTATGTCTCAGGTTAATGATTATAGTCTTTAGATGGAGATTAAGTGCCAAAGAGATACTATTAGAATTAGAACACACACTGTAGAACCTATTTCATCTGACCATGAAGGGGGGCAAGAACTGGATAACAACAGAAGGTATGTAAAACAACAGGGCTTATTATAAATTACCTTAACATGGGGAGTTTATGTAATTGACTGTATTTGTTGATCTATTTGTTTCTTTGCAGCATGCTCGATAAGTTATGGATGGATTTTGATGAATTTTTTTAGAAAATCTTAACCATGACACAGATGATTAGATTTTGGTGGTGATCTGGATCACTGTCTGAATCTAGGAACTGTTAAAGGAGTTTTTATCATTGCATTATCACCAGCAACATTGGAGGTGTTGGGTATTAGCTGTTGTGTGCACACTGAGTGGTCTTGTTCAGTCTAAAATAGCAGTGACATACAAATTAGTAGAGAGTTGAAAGGAGGTCATAAAGCCACATATTCAGATAATAAAGTGTTAGATAACAGCAATTCACTCTAATATTTGTCAGACTTTACTGAGGAGTATAAATAAATGGCTACTTATACTGTAGAAGTAAAATGCAACATACTGCTATTCTACTAGAGAATTGTGATGGCTAGACTATGATAAGATCCATACATACATTCCAATGCAGTATATGCCATACCTTGCCTGTATGCACTGATTATGATACTATCCAAAATAAAGAAGTTTTTATTTTGAAAGACTTTAACTCTGATCGTGATCAGTGAGGTATCATCAGCATACATCATACAGTTACTGTTAAAATGACTGGAAATTTATGTGTGTCAGCTCCAATTTTGGATATTTTGTCACCATTCTTCAGTTGAAATAGGATTCATATCTGAGTGTATAATATCAGATCATACTGCTCTAATTGGGTGCATTCATACCTTTTCTTTGCTATACAAACCTATGCATGAAGGATATTTGTTTTCCAGAGATACCAAACATTTTTTGGGGATTTTACAATGATTTCTACTTTCTTGTCCAGTAATTTCAACTTGTGAATATTTTATTTTTTATTTACATTACTAAACTGGTACAATCTAAAGAAAAAATGAAAGTCCCTTTAGCAGGCAACCCTTTCATCTGTAAGGAACAATCACTTAAGAGAGTACTTAAGATCATCACTTTACAGACACTATTTCCAATGGTTATAGAGGGCAGGAGAAATAAAGGTGGAATGCTGCACCTCCTGTGAGATCCAGCCACAAACCTTTAGATGTAATTTTGCTACAGAAGATAATGAGAATCTGGGAGGACAATGGCTGTGGTTTGACACAGAAAGGTAACAAAAGAGATACTGTACATACAGAATATTAGAGCAAACATACAACTCAACTGACAACACAGAAAGAGAGATAATCATACAGAATGGGGAAGAAAGGCAGCTGAAGAGATACAGAAGTGATAGAATGACTTTCAGAAAGCCACAGAAAGCAAGGATAGGCACAGTGTGTAAACCTTACTGACAAAAGTCAAGCAATCTTTTGATTAAGGAATGAGGCATTATATAAAATGTCTTTAAATATAGGTACTACCACATGTAGTGTGATCTTGGCAGAAGAGTATCAGGTGTTACACAAGGTTCAAAGGACCTGTAATGGTACACCAAAATGACCCAAACCTCACCAGACAAAAAACTGAAAAGAGAAAATATTTTTATTGATTTATTGCATTACAAACCGCCCACAACAGCACCATATATACTTATTATATTTCTATTAGTAACATATCACTTGTATATCAAACAGGTCTGTGTCATTTTACTAAATTTTTACTGCTACAATTGGAGTGAGTCTAGTGGCTTCAATGAACAATGATTTTACTCCAAAGTAATTACTTTAGTTTTCTTGCTTAAAAAATGTGAAGGCGTTCTAAAATGATTCAAATAACAGTGTGGATAGGCAACTTTGAGATCTGATAGCATTTTAAGATCACATGGTACTCCAAAACTGTATCTCAAAAATACTTCAGCAAGACATTGGTTGTATTGCTCCGTACCTTTGTAATTAGAGTCAAAACATTTTACAAATGTTGGAAATCTTGAAAGTAAATTGATTTTTTATTTATAAATCTGTTTATATTCTTGAGAATATTTTTATCATCAGTCAACAAAGGTTACTTAAATATAAGAAATGTAACAAATCACCATTCAGAAGGCACCCTTTGAAAGCTAGACAAAATAACCAAAATGTATGCCAATTTTACATAACGCGTATGCTTGCTTAAACTCAAAACATAATGTGCTGTAAAATATAAAGAAGGGTTGGAAAACATCAAGTTTCAAAATATTTCCAAATTAAAAGTTGAGTCTCACTGTAAAGTGAAAAGGTCATCGGAATATAAAGCTGTGGAGCAATTAACTAGTTAAATATTGACTAGTGTTAACATGCTTACTTTACTGCAAAGACTTTACTATGTACATGTATTCTTATATTTACTCGATTTCAATATTATTATTATGCTACTATGTGTAATTGATTGTTTACCAAAGAATAAATAAAACAGTTATTTTAATGGGTTTTTTTTCATTATGTGATAATAGTCCTCTAGGGTTTTGTTTTCCATTCAGATTTTTCATCATTTTGGAATGAACATTTTGTCCTATACTGGAAGGTATAAGATGATGGAAAGATGGTATCAAATGATGCTTTGATTTTTAACAAATATATTTGGACTAAACATGGTCAATGTAACTTCTGTGTCACTCCATCACAAAAAGAGTTTTAATATGGGCAAAATATCAGCTTGATTAGGACATAAATAGTATAGTGTTGATTTGTGAAGGTCAGAGGTACTGCAAAAAATTATGGTTAATATAACTCTGTATTTTATGTATGGCTTGATACTTTTTTCTTTATTCAAAATAAATTTTTTTATTTACCAAGAATGTCTTTTTTTGCCAAGCATTTATCTTTATTTGCCAAGAACACATCTTTATCTTTAAGAAATTTCTTTGGTTTTAAAATTTAAAAAATAGTGATTAAAAAAGATTCATTATTATATAAAAAAAATACAAGTACCCACCCTAAAAATATAGAAATGTCAGTTTATTATCCAACACAAATTTTCAAGCTTGAGTTCTTTGCTTCAATTAAATTGAACAATTCCACAGTTAAAATTCTCTATTCTAATAGAGAATAATTCTCAAAAATAAATAAAGAGTAACTCTTAAATTTTAAGTATAATTCTTTAAAATAATGAAAAATTCTTTAATCTCAGTAAACAATGTTACAGCCCTTGGGGAATCATGCAATAAAAGTATTATTATTTACCTATTTGTACATGCCTATAAACAACTGAAAAGGCTGACATTTCACAACTATAAACTCTCACCCAATTAATGTAAGGGTTGAAATTTTAGGCTGCAATCAATCTGTAAAATGGTAACATTGTGATTTGAGGCAACATTCCTCCACACATTTCATGCTAATTAAAATATCTTAATTGACCTTTGAGACATGTTAATTTACTCGATGCAATAGATATTTCAATTTTTACCTGTTTGTGTAGTGAAGGTGTTTCAATTTTTTCACATCAGTCATAATAAAACAGAATCATTTTCTGACAGACCTATGGCTGGGCAACTTCCTTCTGTACATGATTTATGAATCATGAATATAATAGCGACTTTCTCTTGAAGCCTTAACTTGAGTTATTATGTGTATAAGTGCCTTAAAAATTCAAAAATAAATATATAAATAAGAACTTTACTTTTAGGAAAGATCGGAGTTTCATTTCATCCAGTTTTTGTCAGAGATACAATTATAAAATTATCTGAGTGACAAATATTTTAAAAATTTTATCAGGAGCAAAGACAACAATTAGCATCTTATTCTGATGAAAATCAAATTTAAAAATATACTTCACAAGGGATTTTATAAATTTATAAATCTAAAACTTTGCTTAAATAATAAGGTAATTGGTTTATAACCAGCAGAAAGGTGTCCTTAGAAATGGGTCCAACTGACTATAAAGACATCATTTTTTCCATTCTCAACTTTTTAAATTCCTCCACATTTTAAATGCATTTTCATTTTATAAAAATGAACAGAAGATCTGTAAAAATTCCTTTCTAATGTAGTTTTACTATAGGTTTAGAACTATTTACCAGAAACAATAATTGTTACATGACATTTGTAAAAATATCCTGGTGGAGGTTTGCATTCCATGAGTGTTTTCTAATGACATTTGCACAATGTATTTTTTTTATTCATTTGGGTTTTAATGTCGCTTTCAACACATTGTTTTAGGTCATATCACGACGGGTAGTTTTATGGGCAGAGGAAACCAGTACATACAGTTAGTTAAGGTTCTGTACTGTAAACTGCCAACCAACGGCAAGCAACTACCAGCTTTCCCACTTGAGGTTGGGCTGGGATTTGAACTTGGATCTCAGAGGTGGGAGGCGAGAGTGTTACCACTGCCACTCTGGGCCCCAAATTGTACTTATAGTAAGGGGCACTGGGCGATAAGGATAATTATTACCTTTCCTTATTTCCTGGATATTTAAGTCAAATCAATGGCGGGTTAAAAAAATTAAATGCAATTAGAAGCTACTTTCATGTGTATTTCCATTTTTTACACAACTCTCTATCTTGCACAGAAATCATCGGTTTGTGAGGCCTTTTATCATTATCAGACAGAAAACAGCCAATTCTCATATCCGGTTTTGTTATTCCCCTGAAAGCTGTCAGGACTGTGAGGAAATCCTTTGATCCTTCGCCATTCCACTTGTGATCCGGTGAGAATTTATCACAATGACATTGGGAGCCGGGAGAGTGGTCATGTGAGGGATCAGTTTCTGATCAGGTTTTGATGACAGGTGTAACAGCCTGATGAATAACAGATAAGGCCTGGATTTTTTTTTTCAAAAGAACGAGAAAAACCCTTAGAAAATTGACTCAGATTCTGATGAATAAAGACTATAGCTTGCTTTACTTTTTTTAAGTGAAAATGGAAAGCAACTGAAAACCTTGAAAAATCACAGCAGAAATGATAGTACTTTATAGTGATGTTAAGTCTAATGGTTTGTACACACCAAACCAATCTGATGCAATCCAATAAAATGTGCCCATATGTGAACCCTTTTCACACTGAACAAAATGGTGAACAATTTTTAAAAATGGCCTGGAAATAAAAAGTTATGTTGATTTTAACTGGAGGTGTATGCTAAATGCTGATAATACCTTTCGACTGGATACAAGTTGGAGAATTCCAATAAAAAACTAGAAAGCACTTGTAGAGTGTAAGCCTCCACCAGGACAGAATTCTGAAAATTAGGGATTTTTCATATCCAGAATATGATCTGGATCTTTCCCAACATGTAATCACTTCTTCCTTTGGCCAGGTCCTAGCCATGTAATATATTTCATGAAAATCCACGTATTACTTTTAGAGTAATGTCAACCAGGAACGCCAAAGTAATTGAAAATACTTTGAAAATAGGATATCTGAAAATTCGGGACCTTTTGTATCTAGAATATGTATGATCCAGATGTTTACCAAAATGTAATCACTTCATCCTTTGGTCAGGTCCTACCCACCTAAAAAATTAGAAAGATCTCATTTTTTGAGATCTCATTTATTGCTTGCAATAATTTTACTTTTTTGGTTGTCTAATGGCCATATGCTTTGTACCTTAGAACCTGGAAGTGCAGAAGTTAACAGTAATAAATGCCAAATTGAAACTTGATTGGAATTTATAGGCCTGACCATTTGACAGAATATTTTGTCAATCAACTTGTTAAACACAGGTCTTCGTTTTGACCTAAAATAATGGGACAGAGGAGACTTTTACCGCACATAGAATCTGTGACAAGCATACAAAGAGGTGATGTAATGTTTTAAAGATACTGGATCAAAGATTTTAAAAAGTTAGTTCAGGAAGTTGCACCCTTTGAAGCTAGTGCTACCATATATATTGATATACTTATATAGAGTATCAAGACCAAACCTATCAGAAAATAGGTATGACAAATTCTGTGTAGTCATCAAAATTAGCAAATTTCTAATGATAACATAATGTCAAGGGTCAAAGTCAGGTCAACAATTAAGGTCATATTACTGCAGATCCTCAGTACATTCTTCTTCTTGTAAAACTTGATCGCCACTTGATCATTGTGGCCTTAACAATATAACAAGTGAGCAAGATGACTCAGAGAGTGTAGATCTCCATCAAGGCACTGGTTGTGGATCTTACCAAAAATTAAATTAATTTCATAATACACCAAGACCCACCTACAAGTAAATCCATGCAGTTGTTATCGCAAAGTCTTGGTGGAGGTAATTAAGTAGAAATAGGTACTTATAGTTTGAAACAACTTTTTAAAAAATGGGTGAAACCAGTTATTTTTTTCTTTTACCATTTACAATAATTCAGGTGAGCTTATTTTAATTTCTTTGGTTTCTCAGACACTTCTTTTTCAGAATTTATCTTGTGCACAATAACATATTAAAATAATTACACACTTCTTAAACACTTGTATGAGTGATAAATAAAATTTTTGAAATAGTTTCATCTCTCAGATGTAGTTCAAAGTGGAGAGGTCAAAGAGCTTTCAGAATCACTCATATCTCTGTCAAAAGTGATGCAAAAGTGATACATCCTACCACACACATGTGGCAAGTGACCATATTATAGATATACATATCAGAATATTTGTAGTCTTATGAATATAAGGATTTATTCAGAGGAATTCATTAGTAATAAACATTGCCTCAGAATGGACAAACCTTCACCCATGGATAGTACTAAAAACAAAACTTTTCACTTCAGATCCTAATCCAGAACAACTTTAAGGAGGACCAAGCCATGGGTAGACAACATCTTGTGTGAAAATATAACCCAATCTGATTGAATAGTTTTAGAGTAAGAAATCTAAAATTCGCCAAGAATGTAAAATTTGCCACCTCTAAAAACTTCTATTAATTCTATGAAGAAAATTATATTTTGTCTTAAAGTTGGTATTTTCAGTCCAAAAAGCGCTTAATTTACTTTACATTCAACAAATCTCACCTAAGTTTATTTAATTTATAAATATTTCCACATGTGGCGAATTTCAGATATGGGGCAAATTTCTGATTCCATACTGTATTAATTATGTATGCAGATATTGCCAAAAAATCACAAAAGCGATGCTGGATTCATTATCTAGATCTAGAGCATCTTTGATTAGACAGCACTTGACATTGTGTAAAATTATGACATAAATCCCACGCAACGTTTTCAACTTATGTGCACAGATAGACAAACAGGCTCAATTACTATGTATTCATCCCTCCCCTTCAGGGGTTGAGGGTAAACAGATTACATATAACACCTTAACAGTTAGTTGACTTTGACTTTATTCATGTAGACATCATCTAAGAATATGCCAAAAGTGAAATTTAATATGATTTTCACCCTGGAACAAAACTTTCCCCTTTAAGTGACCTACATCTTTATTTCTGAAATCTCTGCACTGGAGATATTTTTTCTTGTCATTTTATAACCCTGCCCCCTGTTTGTTCAGACTAGACTAAGCACACTTTAACACCCCACCCTGTGATTCCTTTTCATTTACTCTCGGCATTTATTTTCCCCTGGATGACTTCAGCCGGATCCATTACAATGCCCAAAGTACATATTATCCCATTCTCCTGAGATATGGAATGCAAACCTAGATGAGACCCTTAAAACCTTCTCCCAGCACGCCCTGAGTTTATTTCCATTTCCGACTGGATGAAGAGTCACATCTAGTCTTTCCAAGGCTCAACCTGCTTGTTTTCAATTCTGGTGCACAGTCATACAGTTTTAAGAACCTCATGTTGAATCTCAATGTGTCACCTCAATGTGAGGATTTCTAGATTGTTCAGTTAATTTAAATGGACTGGGCCAACAAACATATACATTATTTACTTGTACTTATAGGAATTCTTGGTGCTCCACTTAGAGGGATTCTATTGTACTAAATAAACCTTTTGAGAGAGTTTTCTTATGTGTAAAATAGAGTATTTTAAGAAATATTTTAATGCTGAATCTTTCACTTACCATTCTGTTGAATAATATGATCATACAATATCAGATTTATGTTTTTACTGTATCTGCTTATCCAATAAGCTATGTGATTTCAAACCTCTTTCACTTGATATTTTATGGTCCAAATCTCAATTTTATGAACTCATTTCTATTTTCCTAAAAGTACACTTTCCTAGTATTTCATATTGAATTTAACCTCTTCCAATATAAAATATTGCATAATCTGAAGCAACTTTTTCATATTCCAGTATGATTACAAGAGGTTAAACTATATTATAAATATATTCCAGATACACTCATTCAGTAAAAGAAGTTGTGTTTTAGTCTGTTTGTTGATTCATGTTTATGGCAGACATTTAGTGTTCTTGTTAGATTTCAAGAAAATACTTGTTACCATATTTTGGAGAGGTGCCGGTACTTATGTGAGAAGCATAAAAACAGTTTTCTTTATTGTGTATTGTGTACCTATACTTCAACTCAAGTACCAGGGGCCAATTTCACAAAGGGACTTAAGTCCAGATTTAGACTTAAATCTAAGACTTTGGTCTTAAATTTGGTCAAAAGACTGTTAAGTCTGTGGTCTTAGACTTAGCGGATTTCACAAAGCAGCTAAGTCCATGAAATTGCTAAGTCAGTGGACTTAACTTTAAGTCTGGGAGGTAGTGGGCTTAAATTTTGTGAAGAGGACTTAAATATGGCCGCCATAAACTTTTCTCCACTTCAAAATTTGAAATTGCTGTAAATAAATTATAATTGTACAGAACACCTCACTAAAGTAGTGTTTGGGAATTTATATGTGGTAACAAGGTTTTCCATTACAAAACAGCACTTATGCTTAGATAAACTACATCAAAATGAAGAATATGTGGCACCAACATTATATTTTGAATAGATACAAATGGTCACATGACACAGAAAACCACTGTGGTTATTTGATAAACTTGGACTTAGCTAAGTCACCCTTTGTGAAATCCATTTTAAGTCCCAGACCTAGCTAAGACCAAATTCTTAGATTTAAGTCCAAGACTTAGCCAATAGAGGGACTTAGTTTAAGTCCTTTAGTGACTTACAGGTACTCCAGTAGAGTAAGTACACAATACCTTTCCCACATTTTTGTGACCTGTGTTACTGTAAACATTGTCATAAAGCACATCAAAACATCATAATTAAAAAAGAGAAATTCTTTACTAAAATTGCAATATTAAAATGAATTTGGACAGGACAAAACCCAGAGATTGTGATTCTTAGTTTATGAATAAGTTTTCAGAATTTTGTTGCTATGGTCTCAAGTTTTATAGGAATGAAATTTCATGGTCAACTATCACCTTTCAGGCGCAAAAATAAAAACTGTTAACATATTATTGAATGATATTTTATTTATAGTTTTATGGTAAAAAGAGCTGCTGAGGCTAGTTTTGGGTGTACTTATGAACGTGTATGTGTTTATGCCAAACAAGGACAGAGGATGAGTCTATTCTATTATTTTTTTTCAGGAGAAAAATCTCGGCGTCCAAAGTGCCTCTATCAACACTCTGAAGTTAGAATGTCAACATCAGCAGCAACAGACTGAGCCCCTTATGGCTAACTATGCAATGTTGGTGCAATAACACAGGAAATTGAATTCCAGTGATTCTATGGGGACAATCTATTACTACTTCCATTCTTTTTCCCTGCGGAGGGATGAGTGGAGGGGGTTACAAGTGAAGAAACGGGGTGGGGAAGGGTGACTGCCGCCTTTATCATGTGACACCCATTAATCTCCTTTTCTTGATCTAATCTTTTCCTTGTCAGTCTTGACTGCGGCAAGAAGGAAGAAGAAAACAATTTCTTTCTTTTGTTGTAATTCTTTGTCTGGTGCTTGTTGAATTGCCAAGAGATATTTTAGATTTTTGGTCAGGTATCTCTTTTTCCCCTGAAAATTAATTACAGGTTTGAAATGTAAAAAATATCTGCTTCAAACTTTTTTATGTAAATCCCTTTCTCATTCTTTTTTCTCAAATAGACTTTCAAGTGTCATTTAAAAAGAATGTGGGTTTAAATAGACAACTTTAAGCCCTTAATATGATATATGAAATCAAAATATCACTTCCAATTTTGTTTTTACTAATAAAACTTCTTCAAACTTTAGTTTATCCTAGTCATTGGCTAATGGCACATTTATAACTTTACACATACCATGCAAACCTCTGTTATGTGAACAAGCAGAGAGAGTAACAATAATGGTCAGATAAGTGATGGTTCATAAAATAGAAAAGAAAAATATGAAGTTAAGAGGGTGAAAAGAAGTCTATTAAATCAAATAATAATAGTAATAACTGACCCATTTGTACAGCAAAAATTGATGAAAATCCTTTATGCGCTGGAATCCAAAAAGAGACAGTCCTTAAACCTAGCAATGTTATAACCCAGCAACTGCCCACCAGGGGAAAGATTTGAATAATAGGTGGTTCTATTGAACTGCACAATTATAAGTCACACAAACCTTTACAGCTATTAACTATTTACTGCACAACTTGAGTTAAATTTGAACATAGTTAGGGATATTATAGCACACGGAAATGTACAACATTCTGTGATAGTTTTCCTACTATACTTTTTAACCATACTTTGTTCTAGATGAAAAAAATCAGACATACTGTCTATCTAAGTGTGGCTTTTCATCAGGTTAAAAGCTTAGCTATTTAACTAATAAGTTTACAATGATGAAAATTGAACTTTTAAATCTGTATTAATCTCTTAAGCAGAAACTAACCATCAGTGAACATTAGCTTTGGTGAATTTCTTAAAAACTGCAAATCAGTGGAATTTACTTTCAGCAGTATGTGACTGGTATAAAGGCAGGATCATAACATAACTTTAAAATATGAATATAAAGGTCTGTACATACACGATGATATGCGAGGATACGATATTACGATAATATAGCTGGAGCTGATATTACATAACTTTTCTATTCACAGCCAAAAGGATACAACACCACCCGATACAAAATGGTTAGTATTTTAAAGTGTTCTTCAACTTTTATCAAATTGTCAAATGTACCATAAAACACCAGTTACAATGCACAGAACTTCCTTATTTCTGGTCCAATTTGGAATGTTTTTTCACCATTTTCTTCAGTTTTAAGAGAGCAGATATCTGAGTCTGTCACATTGGAAAGGATCTGATTGGTTTGCAGTGTACACACCTTTTATGAGTGTTCCAAATTTGTGTATAACTCAGTTAACACCCACAGCAAAATACAAAATCTGTGTAAGTCGCAGACTTGAAGAATTCACTGAATTATTATTATTATTATGTATTTATACTCAGCGCAATATCTCCATATACTACAGGACTCAAAGCACTATTTAACCAATCCAACTGTACAGGTACAGCCCTAACTCACAAGTAACTGACATTCCCCTAACTGGAAGATAGAGGCTCAAGGATGACCATTTATCAACGTCCTTGAGGTTCTTTAACCTGCCACTGGTGATAGGACCCAATGACAGAGGACCGCCATTTTAAGTGGTCATCCGAGCCACTATGTATCTGCCTGTATCTGGGATTGAAGCCACATCCTCTGAGTTCCTAGACAAGTGTGTTACCCGCCAGGCCACAGTGGCAGATAACTGAAACATTTCAGGGCTAATTAATTATATTTCCAACTCCTAACACACAAAAAATACTTTTATGACTACTACATTTGGTTGATATCATTTGAACAAATCCTGTGAATATACCTTTTTCAAATACAGAGGCTCAAGGATGACCATTTATGAGTATCCTTGAGGTTCTTTAGCCTGGCACTGGGGGTAGGACCCAATGACAGAGGACAGACATATTTATTGGTCATCTGAGCTACTATGTACCTGCCTGTACCTGGGTTTGAACCCACGTCCTCTGTGTTCTATGAATACAGCAAACAGTGAAATAAAAAACAAGACCACAGAAACAGGATTTGAACCCCAAGGACAAATAATATATCAGACCTTTTAGTATGATGACGTAACTTGATCTTGAAGCAGGGATCAAAGGTAAAATTCCACACTTGGAACAGATTCACAGGCCATGATTTCCAAAACAAAACTGTTTTCATATTCCAAACCCCTAGGGCCAATGATAAAAGAGTTAAAAGGCTTTTTTAATATGGTGACCCCCATTTGATCTTCAAGATGTGATATTATGACAATTTTTTCACAATGAGGCCAAAATTACTCTCATGCAAGCTTTCCTAGCCATATGCATTTTGTGCAAATCTGATGATGCTAACTGCAATATTGTAAGTTTTACAACATCTTAATGATTTTCAAACTACTATAGCGGCCATTCTTTTTTTCAAAATGAAACCAAAATATTTTAAAGAAATGTTTTCATAGCCATAAACATTCTCTGCAAATTTGATGAAGATATCTTCATCAATGATTGAGATATAAAGACTTAAATGCAAGGAAGACGTTTCATAATCTCCCGACCAGGCCTCTGGCAAGCAGGAAATAATTGATGAACCATGTCATCTGATCATTATTTTATACAAACTTTTTCAGCATTTATTTCCATGATAGCACAAATTCTAATGGGCTACAACAGTCACAATCTGTTAGTCCTTAGACAGGTGTGACTCAGCACCATGCAGTATTCTAAACCAGTGATAAGTTAATTTATGGAGGAAATGCATCATGAAAATGATGTTCTTTTAGTTGACTCCTAATGGTTAATAATGAGGAGGCCAGTCTTGTGTTTTGTGGAAGGTTGTTACAAAGTGTAACAATATCATTAGTAAAACAGCCATTGAACTGAACTTCAGACTTTCGAAACCCAGGCATTACATGGTGGAAACACAAGATATCTGATCCCTTTAAAAACTGAAATAAAAATTATTTCAGCTGTAGGTTCTTTACTATTTTTACCTGTAAAGAAGCATAATTAAACTCTTACTTTTCAATTTTGTTGTTTAAATTGAAAAAAAACATTAGACCAATTAGTTTTAAAGGTATAAAATGTACACAGACTGAAACTTTTGTTTCTCATATTTATGCTGCAATAAATAACAAAAGGAAAGCAATACCTGAACGTAATAATTGTGAAGTAAATTACTTAAAATTTGGGAATTATTTTTCCAGTTGGAATTTGTTGTTACAAAGTATATGATAGAAATGGGAAATTCTGACTCCTTAGCTTTACTTATGCCCCAGTCACACTACAGGCGGTAGGTCCTACAGTTAGAGATTTCACTCGGCAGCGGAACGGCGTTCGAGGAAGCCTCAGATCTACTGAAATTTGGTGTTTCCATCACCCTACAGGCAGTATAAGCCATGGTTATAGGCGTTGATTGAAATGCCCCTGTCCTTCTACTACTATATGATGTTTGTATGCGAAGTTGTGACCCAATGGCAAAATGTCCATTACCTTCACTCACCTTATGTGACCGTGTTACACTGAAAGAGGACCGAGTCACAACCTTATATACACCGTAGACTACACCTTCAGTTACCGTAGCAGCAAGAAATTCATCTGCTTATGCTCATATTCATCTACACATGCCCACAGTACCAATTCAGAGGTGGAAATTTTGAACATTTTAAAACTTTTGTAGAAAGGTAATGAACATCTCACCACTGTGTCACAAGGTCACATACAAATCTGAGATGATAGTTGAAGTACAGGGGCATTTCACCCAACAACTAGAGTAAGAAATCTAAAATTCGCCACATATCTGAAATTTGCCACATGTGAAAATACTAATAAAATAAATGAATTGTGGTGAGATTTGTTGACTGTATAGTAAATTAAGGGTTTTTGAACTGAAAAATACCAATTGTTAGACAAAAAATTATTTTCTTCATAAAATTAAATAAGGTTTTAGAGGTGGCGAATTTTACATTCCTGGCGAATTTTAGATTTCTTACTCTATAACCATGGGTTATACTTCCTGTAATGTGACTGGGGTTTTACACTAGAGCCCAAAATAAAACAGCTACAAAGAAAAAAAAAAGGACTCTGCTTGAATTTTAGTTCTTATATCTAAAAGAGACTTCACATTTTTAACATGAGCAGATAAAATAAGATTAAATTTAATTTAAATTAAGTAAAAAAGATCGATGATAATATACAGTTCTCTATTAACACAGTACTAATCCTTTGTTATTTTACCTCCACAAATATGAAATCACTCCAAAAAATCAACCTTAATTTTATCCTTACCTTATATTTTTAACAATTGTAGACATAATTATATTATCTATTATTACCTAACTTGATATGGTTCCAAACACTCGAAGTAATAAATACAACAATTCTATTGTAACTGTTACAAAGACTTGGTATTACTGTTCTAGGACATCTACAAACAAGATACGGTTGGCTTTTAACTAATTCTCTTTCAGTCTTTCACCAATGCTTTTTTCACAAGATCTCACTATTTTACCTCAAATATAATGCTCTCACAATGAGCAGGTGTTCTGGATTACTCATTAGTACCGGGGACACTACATTAAAATTGCACGAAGGCAAAAATAGCAAGGAAATATTAAAGGGATCAATATTCCGACATCTGAGAAGTAAATTGAATGCGGCAAGTTTTATAAGCTTAAAGGGAATTGGGAGTTTTACTTTCAGCTTCACGATAATGTTTGGAACAGCTGAGGGTCTCTTAGGTCATGAATGGTCTTCTTTCTTACTGAATATATTTATGTCACATTTATCAAAGTACTTTTTTGGAAAATGCATTTCTTTATGAATTTTAAACTTGGATTTATGCACGATTTCTGACAGAAATACCATAGTTTCTGTAATGAATGCCCCTTCTCTAATTATGGCCTCCCCCCAACATTTTAATACCAATTATCAGTGAGCAAAAGTGCAGAAATTGCAGTATTAACCACTATTACATGTTCTCCTATTATTCCCCCCTCAACGCTTTTATATATAAATTGAAACATTTCCCAGAACCTTTCTACTGTACTGTCACCTTGTTTTGTTGATATAACTCTGTGTGGGTTTGATCCCTGCAAGTGACAATGCTGTGGACCTGTAGCAATGTGACCCTTGTTGTTTGTTGAATGGGACATAAAACCCCAACTTATTGACACAGCAGAACCTTAATTATCAGACCTTTTACAGTTCAAATGTTCACTTTCTATGAACTCATTACCACTATCCTGAATTTGTATTTCCTTGTTTTGTTCTGTAGTGAACTAACTCTTATATTTCTATTATATTTCTATAACCTTCTATTATCCGACTAGAATCTTACTTTTACAGTATCGTTGGTTAGAAGAGGATGCTTATGTGTATCTTTAGGGTGCCAATTTTTAAAGAAGAAATTGTATTATCACCCCCCTTAGAACTACTCACAAAGGTTAATTAGTGGGAATTCCCTTTGTTGTGAAATTACTGTTTATATCCTGTGCTTGTGTCACTGCACATTCTTACCAAAAGAAATCCACAGTAATTTACATCAAATAAGTGTAAATAATGGAGTGAAGCAGAGTCTGTGAAGAAAGAGTCTCAAATATCTGCAGGGAAGGTTTAGTGATATCAAACTTGCTCTAATACCTACAAAATTGTCATATCAAAATATCTGAGTCAAGGTCAAATTAATCACCAAGTGGGTGTACATATACACTTAGTGCAATATCCCCTTTACTGCAGGACTCAAACCACAACTTGACCGGTCACAATTGTACAACTACAGCTCATTCTATAGCGACTATCAACTTCAAATGTTAAACCTGATATGTATGGTTTAAATGCAAAGAAGTGGTAGACTCAATCCTATTGTAAAATGCAGTGTGGAGAAAAGACCTGAAGGTTCAAATTTAACTTGCACAGGTTTTGTTCTATATCTACTTGTCTGAAGAAGTGTGATACACTAAACTGTGGATTAAAAAAAATCTTTATGGTATTTGTTTTAATTGTCCACTGAGTCATATCACCTACCTAAAAATAATGCAACTCAAGTCAACTGAACTTTCTAAGAAACATTTCCATGTAAACATTATCTACAGTGACAATCTTTTATCTCGTTTTAGTTGTCAATAATGCAGGACTGAAAAAATGTGTCCATTCAGTTTTTATCCCTGTAATACTAATCTTTTCCTTTAAAAAGTGTTTGGGAAAACAAAGTCTCCTATTAATGGGAAAGGATATTCGATCCAATGCCATTGTCTGTGCAGTGATGACAGGTGTTTAGTAAATTATAGATTCCACCTCTCCAGAATAATGGGTGACGTTTTCACTCAAAACATGCAAGACAATTTGAACAGAAACCTATTTACTCAAGGGGAAAAAACTCTTGAGATTGTGATCAAAATACAAGTAAAATACAATTGAAATTCTCTGTTTTTAACAAGCTAGACTTGGTATTTGGACTTAGTCTATTCATCTATTTCTAGATCTACTGATAGACAGCAAGAAAATTAAACCATTGTCCAAAAATTAGAAGATATGCAACGTAAATAACCTAATTTATTTCAGTTTTTTGCTGTGAAAGTAACAGAAATAAAATTGAATTTCTCATTTATTGATAAACCTGACAAGGTATTTTGACTATTCACATGTTTTAAAATGTTACTGATAGAGAAACTATTGAAACATTGTCCCCATTTAAAGATGTTCAATAAATATAATTAATTTCATTTTAACTATGATAATTGTCCCAATGACATGAATACAAGGGGAATTTTTATTGATAGGGTTGTGAATGAGTAGTTGATGGTCACTAAACAAGTCAAATTTTATGAATATTTGCTCCAAATTTTAAAGGTAAAGTGCTTGTGGATAAAAAAATACCATGGAACTGGTAACATTTTTATGTAATAAAAGCATCAATAACACACCTTATTGTAACCTTAAATCACTAAGTGCACCATTTTTGACATGATATTCACTGTTTTATCTGGTGACATTAGCTACTTTCAAGGATTGAGCTGAAACTTCATCCAGAAGCAATCAACACCAATTATTGTGTACTCATCACACCCCTAGTCATGAGTTTGCCTTCAGACTGCCCTGACTACGTTGTGTCAAGCGTGTGAAACCGTACTGGTCATATGATGTATCTATTCACTCATGAGTATCACGAGTGTAATGGTGCTGATCACAGATGCTCATCAAAAATATTAAACTTTTGTGAGCATGTATTTTTGCCTGGAGTACCCTCACAACCCATCCCTTCATTGTTACAACTAAATCTTTAGGATGTAATAACTATTCTTTGACTGATACAATCTGTTTTATAAACTTACTCAGTGTGAAAAATTAACAACTACCCCCTGTCTGAGACTTGTAACTATTCCACCGGCGTGTATCTTGTTTATGTTACATGTCCGGATGTCCTGTAACTTAAGAAAACTGTTCATATAATTTTTCTGCCAATATATTTTGGTACTAGGGTGATATTCTTGCCATTGTACAAAATAACATTAAACCATTTATTCTTTAGCACTTACCACCTTGCCAATTATGAAACTCAGTATTGAGTTAACCTCCAATGAAATAAGAAATGACAACTTTTGATAAGGACCTGTAAAATTTTGAGCAGTGGTCCTGGAAAGTTTTCCACTAAATTTGGTTCACTTTACATACTTATCCCACCCTTTTGTGACAGGATAAGTCACAACATCAACCTAAGTTTATAATCTGCTAGGTCTTGCGATAAGTCACACAAGTGGAACAGTAGTATTCGACAGGAATTCCTGATAAGAGTATATGTTCCAATCGAAATAGGATCTAATATCTGGTATAAGTGAGAAACAAGTGAGAAACAAAACAAATTGTAGATCATTCCAAATTTCTATTAAGATAAACACATGCACACTGCATTCCTGAAGGGATTTTTCCCTGTTACCAGATTTTGTTGACAATGCCACATTTTGACCAGGCATTTATTTTTTTGGCATTTGCTGATTTGGTGTATGCAATCAATTAGACTTGTCAAAAGCTTACATTACCACACCATTGTCCTGACTCTGCAGAAATTTTAGCCATTAAAATATCCATTATCTCATTATGCCTTGTTCTAAAAAAATAGAAGCATTATTGTCTCAGGTATAACAACTCGAAGAAAGAAAATTACTAACTGTATTTAAGCTTTCAATATTAAAAATGAAGTTATCAGAATCTGACGTAACAGTTTTGTTGGACTTATTTTTGTGAGCCTGTGAATACTTTAAGATTTTTTTTTCATTAATGCAACAGTATCCATATTTTCATTTATACTTGATCCCAGTGACCTGATTTTGGAATTTACCATGTCTCATGTGTCATCTAAGATATAGATATATAGAGAATCATGGACCTGTATCCACAAAGTGGTCATCCAAAGTATTTTGTATAATTTTAGTTTCTGGCTTTGTCCTGGTCTTTCTTCATGGTGCTGACCCCTGCTATGTCTCTGGTTATATGATTATGGATTTTTGCTTTTCTATATCATGCTCCATGCATCTTTTGATGGAGATTATCTGCCACTGTGGCCTAGCGGGTAACACACTTGTCTAGGAACTCAGAGGACGTGGGTTCAATCCCAGGTACAAGCAGATACATAGTGGCTCGGATGACCACTTAAAATGGCGGTCCCCTGTCATTGGGTCCTATCCCCAGTGGCAGGCTAAAGAACCTCAAGGACGTTGATAAATAGTCATCCTTGTACCTCTATCTTCCAGTTAGGGGAATGTCAGTTACTTGTGAGTTGGGGCTGTACCTGTACAGTCGGATTGGTTAAATAGTGCTTTGAGTCCTGTAGTATATGGAGATATTGCGCTGAGGATAAATACATAATAATAATAATATAACAGTACTATTAGAATTAGCATATAAATGTATATAATCATATAGCTACTTTTTATGATGGATACATGTGGTCTTGTAGTTAATATATCCAATAGACATGCATGACCTTGTACTAGTTACTGTATGTAACAGTCATATCTGACCATATGGCTACTTCGTATAATAGGTATTGTACAATGATTACATGTAACCTTGTAACTACTTTACACACATGCAATCATGTAGTTACTATATGTAACAGACATATACCACCTTATAGTTAATTTGTATAACACGCGTATGCTACCTTATAGCTATTATGTAAAAGTAATATATGTGACCTTGTTACCACTATATGAAAGAGAAACAGGTTACCCAACAAACACATGTGACCTTTGGTTACTGTATGAAACAGACACATGTGACCCTGTAGCCACTATGTATAACAGATACATGTGGCCCTGTAGCCACTCTGTATAACAGATACATGTGACCTTGTAGCCATTATGTATACAGATACATGTGGCCCTGTAGCCACCATGTATAACAGATACATGTGGCCCTGTAGCCACTATGTATAACAGATACATGTGGCCCTGTAGCCACTATGTATAACAGATACATGTGGCCCTGTAGCCACTATGTATAACAGATACATGTGACCTTGTAGCCATTATGTATACAGATACATGTGGCCCTGTAGCCACCATGTATAACAGATACATGTGGCCCTGTAGCCACCATGTATAACAGACACATGTGGCCCTGTAGCCACTATGTATAACAGATACATGTGGCCCTGTAGCCACTATGTATAACAGATACATGTGACCTTGTAGCCATTATGTATACAGATACATATGGCCCTGTAGCCACCATGTATAACAGATACATGTGGCCCTGTAGCCACCATGTATAACAGACACATGTGGCCCTGTAGCCACTATGTATAACAGATACATGTGGCCCTGTAGCCACTATGTATAACAGATACATGTGACCTTGTAGCCACTATGTATAACAGATACATGTGACCTTGTAGCCACTATGTATACAGATACATGTGACCTTGTAGCCACTATGTATACAGATACATGTGACCTTGTAGCCACTATGTATAACAGATACATGTGACCTTGTAGCCACTATGTATAACAGATACATGTGACCTTGTAGCCACCATGTATAACAGATACATGTGACCTTGTAGCCACCATGTATAATAGATACATGTGACCTTGTAGCCACTATGTATAACAGATACATGTAACCTTGTAGCCACTATGTATAACAGATACATGTGACCTTGTAGCCACTATGCATAACAGATACATGTGACCTTGTAGCCACTATGCATAACAGATACATGTGACCTTGTAACCACTATCTACAAGAGATACTTGTGATCTTGCAGCCACTATATACAACAGACACATGTAACACTGTAGCCACTATGTACAACAGTTACTTGTGACCTTGTACCTAACCATGTATAATGTATGATACATAACATCAAACTCCTTTAAGTATTACTCTGTAAAGTAGAATTCCCTGTCAAGTAAAAGTAGATAACAGATTCATAGAAAGCCATTCCCATTGATATTAACACTGTTTTCTAAAATTCCTAGATAACTCTAGTATTTTTTATCCTTTGAGATTCAATTCAAACTGGGTTTAACTCTATGTGACATTGTAGCTTACTTTCTATAACTGATTACATTACTTTAAAGATTCTATACTTAACTAAGATATATTAAGATGTGGCTAAAAACCTAACATCTCACTTCATATTATTATCTCCCGCCTATAAAACGCCTTCCGTATGTACATACGTCCATCCGTCCGTTCGCCACGTTTTTGCATAAACCTTAATATCTCTTTCATTTATGAAGATATCTTCACCAAATTTGCAGGGAATGTTTATGGCTATGAAAACCTGTCTCTGAAAAATTTTAGCCTCATTTTGAAAAACAAAATAGCCGCTATAGCTAATTGTTTGAAAATCGTAAAGGGGCTCTAAATCTTGAAATATTCCAGCTAGCTTCATCAAATTTGCACAAAAGCTATATGGCTAGAAAAGCTAGCCTGATAGTAATTTTGGCCTAGTTCAAAAGACAAAATGGCTGCCATATCACATGTTTAATGTCAAACAAGGTTATCCTATTAAAAAGGCCTTATATCTCCTCAAATATTGCTCCTAGAGGTTCGGAATGTGAAAATAACTTGTAGGAAGTCATTGCCTGGGAATCTGAAAAATTTTAGCCTCATTTTGAAAAACAAAATGGCCACCATGGCTAATTGTTTGAAAATCGTAAAGGTCCTCTAAATCTTAAAATATTCCAGCTAACTTCATCAAATTTGCACAAAAGCTATATGGCTAGAAAAGCTAGCCTGATAGTAATTTTGGCCTAGTTCAAAAAACAAAATGGCCGCCATATCACATGTTTAATGTCAAACAGGGTTATCCTATTAAAAAGGCCTTATATCTCCTCAAATATTGCTCCTAGAGGTTCGGAATGTGAAAACAACTTGTAGGAAGTCATGGCCTGGGAATGTTTTCCAGGTGTAGAATCTGACCTTTGACCCCTGCTTCAAGGTTAAATGAGATTGTCACATTAAAACGTCCTTATTTCTCCCTTATTATTGGTGCTATGGCTTCAGATTGTAAACACAGACCATGAAAAGCATAGGTTGTGGTCGAGAGATTGTAAACACCTTCCATACGTGTGTCTGTTTGTGCATCCGTCCGTGCATCTGTTTGTCAGGTTTTAACATAAAGCTTAACATCTGATTCATTTATAAAGATATCTTCATCACATTTGCAAGGAATGTTTATGGCTATCAAAACCTGTCTGCAAAATTTTGGCCTCATTTTGAAAAACAAAATGGATGCCATCCAACCATTTAAAAATCATAAAGTTGTTCTAAATCTCGAAATATTCCAGCTAGCTTCATCATATTTGCACAAAAGATATATGGCTAGAAAAGCTAGCCTGATAGTAATTTTGACCTAGTTCTAAAAGGAAAATGGCCGCCATATCACATGTTTAATGTCAAACAGGGTCATTCTATTAAAAAGGCCTTATATCTCCCCTAATATTGCTCTTAGATGTTCAGAATGTGAAAACAACTTGTAGGAAGTCATGGCCTGGGAATCTTTTCCAGGTGTTGAATTTGTCCTTTGACCCCTGCTTCAAGGTTAAATGAGATTGTCACACTAAAATGTCCTTATTTCACCCTTATTATTGGTGCTATGGCTTGAGAATATAAAGACAGACCATCAAAAGTCCAATTATTTATTTGTTCATCAAATATGCACAAAATATATATGGCTAGGAAAGTTTGACCCCTTCTTCAATGTCAAGTGGGGTTATCTTACTACAAAGGCCTTATATCGTCTTTAGTTCTCCATTATTACTGATTCTAAGGTGGGAGATAACCGCTGCGGCAGTGGCCTTGTATATAATTAATACATGTGTCCTTGAACCAACGTTGTAAAATTTGACCTTAAACGTCATATTCAGAATGATTTAGATTTATTTTTTGTTTTACATTGCGTTCAACAGCCAGGGTCATATTGCGACAGGTAGTTTACAGGTCAAGGAACCAGTGCATACTAGTTGGTCAAGATTCTGCACTATAAACCACCAGTCATCAGCAATTAAATACCAACTTTCCAACATGAGGCACCCGGGCTGAGATTTGAACTGGCAACATCAGAGGTTGAAGGCATACACTCTAATCGCTACACCACCGAACCCCCCATATTTACAATGAGCTATTGGGGCCGATTTCACAAAGGGACTTAAGTCCAGGGGCGATTTCACAAAGGGACTTAAGTCCAGATTTAGACTTAAACCAAAGACCAAAGTCTTAAATTTTGTCAACAGAATATTAAGTCTGTGGTCTTAGACTTAGCGTATTTCACAAAGCAGCTATGTCCATGAAAGTCAGTGGGCTTAACTTTAAGTCTGGGAGGTAGTGGGCTTAGATTTTGGAAAGAGGACTTAAATATGGCCGCCATAAAAGTTTCTCAAATTCAAAATTTGAAATGGCTGTAAATAAAGTATAATTACACAGAACACCTGACTAAAGTAGTCTTTGGGAAGTTTATATGTGGCAAAAAGGTTTTCCATTTCAAAACAGCCCTTATCCTTAGATAAAGTACATAAAATGAAGGATATATGGCACCAATATTATATTTTGAATAGATATAAAAGTCACATGACACAGAAAACCACTGTGGTTATTTGATAAGCTTGGACTTAGCTGAGTCACATTTGTGAAATCCAGTCCCAGACCCAGCTTAAGTCCCAGACCTAGCTAAGACCAAAGTCTTACATTTAAGTCCCTGACTTAGCCAATAAAGGGACTTAGTTTGCGTCCTTTAGTAAAATCAGCCCCTGGTTTATAGTTTGTAAGAACATTAAAAAGCATTAACAGTAACACCAGAAGCAGAGATATTTTGGCAATATAGATATGGCTGTTAGTTTTACTATTATGAATGAACAGTATTGGTGTTTCCTGACTTTTATAAAACCCCTAATTTCCTGAAGTTTCTGCGAAAAATGTAGGATTAAAACACTTTTATCCTCTCACATAACTGCTTGTTTAAATGGTCTATCACCAATATATGCTGAACATACTTTATCAAAGAGACCCACCTCCAAGCTTAGGTGATAGTCATTTAGATAATGACCCGTCTCCATTGCTTGCAGAGAGTAAATCACATGACAACAATTCATCACTGGGGTAGTTGCTATTCAAGGATCAAAACAATTAAATCATCTTCTGTCAAGGTTATGGCCTCAGTACCAAGAATAAATAAATATTTGGACAGTTAAACATCATGCAATTCACCCAGTTTTTTCCTATAAATAGCGGTTTATAATAACAGCACAAAATTACATTTTGATGTTATATTTATGTAGGGTTACAAGACTGAAAACAGACTAATACATATATGTATCATATATGTTTCATTCTGCTATTATGTAATATTTTAAGCATTTATACTAACATGATAATTAATTTACATTTGTAGCAAAACCCCAACGCATTGGTGGCATTTTGCCGAAAAGTTCAAGTTACTTTAGCTGAATCAAAAATTCATAATACACATTGAAGAATGTAATGAAAGCAAAGAAAATCATTTGAATCACAAGTATTTTATTTTAACAAGTATCTTTGCTTATGATTTCTAATGCTCAATGGGCAGCCAGTGCAGTTTATTTAAGAATGCTGTCACATGACTGAACCTGTTGGGCCTCCATATACGATAAGGCATTCTCAACTTTCTGGAGTCTACTGATGTTTGCCTTTGTTCTGTGACAGGACAAGGAATTAAAGTAGTCCAGGCGACTACTGACCATGGTGTTTGTCACCATCAGAACCATGGCATGAGTAAGATACCTCGGGATGCTACAGAAATAGCAGTAGCATATACAGCAAACATTGGTAACATGACTGCGCATTGAATTATCTGCATTACAATCCCGAAATGACATTATTTGCATAATACCTGTTCTTTTCTGAAATTACCACTGATTGTTTTGTACTCACTGATTGCTGTCAGCTATTTTAGTATTCCTTGGATTGGAAAAAATAAAACAGTCAAACTATTATGATGCAAATATGTTGCACTGGGATACTACTAAGTGATATACATTGTATGTGACATTTGCGCTGTATACTATGTAAGTTAATTTTACTTTTGTCTTGAACTGAACTGATTATATAGTTGTGAATTTGATTATATGGTTGTAAATTTTTCTGCCAAGAAGGCACTTATGTAGCAGGTGCATATACTCCCAAACATGAAGTGATTTCATGAACCTCAACTGTGAACAAGGCATAAGTCTGTTGCAGGTTTACCTCCTCAATTAGAGTTTTTAGCCAATTATACCTATGGGTGAAGGAGATATATATATATTTGTACCTCATTCAAGAATATCATTTCCATGAAAACAATGACAACAGGCCCAGACCTTCCACTCTGAGGTCCACCATCCTACCCACTATACCACAGAGACCACTGAACTGATTATGACATAACCTTTAATACATTTAAATGTCACTCTTGTTTGAAGCTTCAACCCAAACCATAAAGGGATTTTTATCAATTCCACAAAAAAATATACAAGTTAAAAGTCCTAACTTAGCATTTAAACATATATTTCATACTAAGCTGTAGGTCAAGACTTCATTATGCACAGTAGAAGGTGTGAGACATTTTATGAGTATTTACAATCCCTTGCTCTTAATTCATACAATCAGGTAGAGAGTGGATTCCCTGGTTTATTTACTCATAAATCCTCATTCAATGAAGAGGTCTGAAGTGGAAGAGTCCAGTGTTTTATCAGAGATTTTCAAGATGATGTTTATCACGACACAGTAAATATCCGTGTCCCTGAGGTTCATTATCTTGTCATCACCTGCATGGACTTATAGGCTCACATGGTATTAACGGATTTATTTTGCCCAGGATGGAATGTTTTCTAATTAGAATTCTGTAAGAATATAGAAACATAAGCTGCTCAGCTTAATAAAGGGATTATACATTTTTTATTTATTCAAAAAATTTGTACTTGAAGCATGGTACAAACATTTGTCATAAAATGAAAAATAAGAACATCATAATACATTAAACTCAAACATATTTACTCTTTTTTCTAAATTTATTTTCTACCATTGTTTTTATTGGTTTTAACACCTTCAACACATTGTGAAGGCCATATCATGACAGAAAGTGATCAGATTGAGGAAAGTAATGCATACTAGTTGGTATTTACTCTGCACTGAGAACTGTCAAACACCAGCAAGCAACTACCTCAGGACAAGCCAGGAATATCAAACCCTGGACCTGAGAGATAGGACACAAGTGTTCTACCCATATACATTACCATGTCCCCATTTGTGCTTGAAACACAAATATACATTTCCACTCCCCAGATAACATTTCACCGGTGGCCCAATGCCTTATGGTCGCAGATTTTGTCACCGTTTGCCCACCAGTGGTTTTTGGTTGTATAATCAGCAGTTTGCCATTGTTGGGCAAATGGTGACTTTCCAACCAATCTTCATGTCTGTAGAATTTGCCACAGGTGGGCCACTAGTGGTTTTTGTTCAAGATAGCAGTGAGCAATAATAAGGGACTTTGGGAAACTTACCCAGATAGCAAGACTCTGTAGGGCCACCGCTGGCCCACTGGCGGCATAGCTGTCGGTCCAACTTTGGCTGCAGGCGGTGGCCAGCCGTTGGCGTGACCGGCTGATAGGCAGTGGTCCACCGTTGGTAGCCGACAATACGGTTTTCTGATGGACCTTCAGTGGCCCACTGTCGGCAGCCAATGATAACCTTTTCTATTGGCCCACCAGTGGCCCACCTTTAGTAGCCGCAAGGTTGACTGGTGGTCCACCAGTGGCCCACTGTTGGGTGCCATCAATGGTGATTCTCTGGTGGCGTGACCAGCTGATAGACAGTGGCCCACTGTTGGCAGCCAACAATAAGGTTTACTGGTGGCCCATCAGTGGCCCACTGTTGGGTGCCATCAATGGTGGTTCTCTGGTGGCGTGACCAGCTGATAGACAGTGGCCCACTGTTGGCAGCCAACAATAAGGTTTACTGGTGGCCCATCAGTGGCCCACTGTTGAGTGCCAACAGTGGTGGTTCTCTGGTGGCGTGACCAGCTGATAGACAGTGGTCCACTGTTGGCAGCCAACAATAAGGTTTACTAGTGGCCCATCAGTGGCCCACTGGCTTTTTGGCCGGTGGATGTGTCGGTCTGACATTGGCAAGCCACTGGTAAAATTTTACTACCACTATAATATAGCATCAGCCAATCAGATTGCAGCATGAAGTTATGTGGCCATTGTTTAACAGAAAGCAAATAATTGACAGATTGTGGGTGGATTTTAGTTAAGGGAATCCCTGATAAGTCACATGACCAAACATAAACAACGGTGGAACAGTATCTTAGGATGATATGTTCCATAGTCAAATAATAAAATTATAATGTTCAGAAACAACTTTTCTTACTGTGAATTTCTAATGAGAATGTTATTTTTATGTCTAAAATTGTTAAATAGTTAGTTAAAAATTGTGGGCCCACTGAAATATGATTTTTAGACATACCATAATAAATAATTTTTTACTAAGTGTCTCAATATCCCCTATTATTGCTCGCCGCCATCTTGAATAAAAAGCCATCATTGGCCCACCGTTGGCCCAACCTTGGCAGCCTGAGTTTTGGTTGGCAAGCCTTCATTGGGCCAGCGTTGGCATGGGTAATTCGGCCACTGATTGGAATATATTTCAAGGGTAATTCAGCCACTAATTGGAATATGTTTCAAGTGTGATTATTCCTTTCAACTTAAGAAACTTTATATTTTATCGGACACATACATATTGCAGCCAGTGGACCAAGGGTCGTCCAGTGGTGGCTACACCTCAACCCCAATTAATAGGATTTTGATTGAATATCATATTTTTCTCCTGTACATGTTTTATGGTTTGTTTACAGGGGAAACTTTCACTTCTGTTAACTTTTCTGTGTAATTATCAGATGATTTTATTGATTAGATCTAAAATCCGGGTGGAAATTAGAAAATTCCCATCAGTGGCCCATCGATCATAGCTTATATACCACTGATATAGTTGGTGGGCTGCCAGTGGTAAATCTTGGAAGAAATTTGTGGCCCAAGAATGGGAAGAAAAGAAATATATATTAAGGCAGAGATGTGACATCTGTTATTTAAAAATGTTGGTGTCTCGGTGATATACACACACATACATAAAGTATCCAATTACTTTGCCATCTGTGGGCCACCGGTGGGCCAACAGTATGTGTACCATGCAGGCAGAAGGTGGACCACTGATGGACCACCAGTGGCAAATCTTACAATTTTTTCATGTAATAAAATTCAGAACAGCTACTTTTGGAAAGTAATTCACTTGAAACAAATGAATTTAAGCCAAGACAGCCTCTCTTCAAGATCTGTCAAAACAAATGCCGTTCAGCAGAGCTTGAGGTGTAGCCACCAGAGGACCACCATTGGTCCACCAACTAAGTATAGCTCTTACAGATGATAGTTGCATGTGTCAGACAAAAACAAATTCTGCGATAGTTTTAGGTTTCATCAAAAAACAAATTAATATCAAAAGAAAAAAATGAAAATATCTTTCTTTAACCTTCACTAAAAATATATATATATGTGCCACCAGTGGCCCACTGGCTGCCCATCATGGGTCATATACTACTTATGTAGTGGGTGGACCATTGATGGACCACCTGTGGCAAATATATAAGCAAGTAATATATAAAGTAATAAAGTGGAGAAAAGACTGACTGAGCAAAATGAAGGAATACAGAATAAGTTTGTTAAAAAATGACATTAACTTATGTTAAGTGAAAGAAAACACACATTTTATCTAATTTTTCCCAGGATTTTACACCAGTGGGTGTAGGCTGGTACCTGAGCTACAGCCACTGACTCTGGTAGTTGGTGAGCCAACTGTGGGCCATGCAATGTATTTATATTTTGAAATAATATGTTTTTAACATTGAATATTGTTAAATAATATGTCAGAAAACAGTATTTGAGGTTGCTTTTGAAGTTGTTTATAATGCTTTAAAATTTTGAAAAAAAAATGCAGTCAGTGGGCCACCAGTGGCTCAGTGGTGGCCCACAAGCTATATTTTGCCACCCATAGCCAACGGTGGCCCACTAGCGTCTTGCTATCTGGGTAGTAAATATGTTCACAAGTGTGTTTCTAATAATGAGATTTCAGTGAGACCACAAATTTTAACTCACTATTTAACAATTTTAGACATACAAACAATATTTTTATTATAAATTTACAATACAAAAGTTGTCACTGGACATATTATAATTTTATCAATGAATTATGGAATATCACCTTAGGACTCCCATCCACCATTGTTTATGTATGACTGATTATATCATTGGTCATGTGACTTATCATTGATTCCCTTAGCTAAGATCTGCCCCAAACCTATCAATAGTTTGCCTTATCCACAAATGTCCACATACCAATAGGCTGCCGTCTGATTGGCTGATGCTATTGCAGAATTCAACCAGTGGATTGCCACCGGTGGGCCAACGTTGGCCCAACAGACAAAAAGATGGTGGTCCACCGGTGGCAGCCTCCGATGGGCCAACGGATTTGCCACTTGGGGCTCACCGTTGGGCCACCAGTGGACTGTTATCTGGGTCAACATTGCACTGACTTTTATCTTTAACTTGTAAAAAAATATGTGTATGTTAACTGCCAAGGTTACACCTTTCTGTGCAGTCATTTGTGTACATATCTGCTTTCCCTCTGATGACCTTGTCCTTCTGTCTCTGAAAAGTACACGCTGAAGAACAAGCTCCCCTATAGATCCAGCCCACCCCTCACATCTCCTCTGTTTAGAGTTTCATACAACTACTGAGAAGATATGACAGGTTTTGAAAATGTTAAGGTTCTCAATGCAAATCACATTCTGTGATGTGTTGAAGGCATCCTACCCAAGTTAGAATCCCATTAAATTGTCCTACCAAGCGGAGTGTACCATTTATCTGTGACCGAGCCCATTTGTTTGTAGTTTGTGACCCCAGCATGGAGAGTTGGGACCCAGGCATAATGTGTTGATTTCATTCTTATTTAGATTTAGATCATCAATGTGTTTTTATACACATAAATCTCAAACATGGCCAGCTGCTTTCACGACTTCATTGCATAACTTCCACAAATATTCATTAATGACTGAATCAAACTCTGTGGATGACATGCTGTAAATTTCTTTTTGTCAGTTCAGTTCCTGACAGCTAATATCAATATTTTAATTACATTTCATGTGATTCTGAATTGATTTTCCACATACTTTATTTGGGGAATCATCACTCTGAATAAATTTATGAAGAAGGTTATTGTACCTTTTAAATACTTGCAAATGTAAAGCAATATTATTACAAATTGGAGTAGATACCTGGAATGGGTACAAACAGCTTTGTTATGGTATAGGCAACATTTTAAGTGACAGAATTCTTAACTCCTTCATAATGGTCATATCTACCATGGCAATATCTGCTGACCAATCATTTCTAAAAACTTATCAGCTCAAGTTCCTCTGGTGACACATTCTTAAAATTTGGTGGAAACCTGTGCAGTAGTTTGGTCTGTCTGGTGCTTACAAAGTAAAAACACAAAAAGAAAAAAAAATACAATACCTGTTGCCAAGGCAAGAGCTGTCTCATCTCTTACATAAACTAATAAGCTCAGCTTCCTCTGGAGACAACCAAATCTCTAACAGGTGGTAAAAATCCAAGAAGGGAGTGATAATGAAATGTTTTGGTAATCACTTGTGTGGTTCACTTACTCTTTAAAGTTCTGTTCTGTCTAATTTCTGTTGTTGAAATCACTAATACATCTTCAAATCATGTGACCTATGGGTCAAGGATGAGGTCACACAGACATACATGATGTCTGACTATAGGTAATTACCACAGTATATTAGAGTGCCCATAAACCTTGTGCCTCCACCACTGCTGTCACTGTTGCTAACAGTGACGTGAACAACAATAGCCCAAACTTTATGGGCTGGGCTCAAAGTAGTTTGCTTTTATTTTTTTGGAAGTTATTTTACTCTTTTGTATATTTGAAAATTGTACATTTTATTCTCTCCACATTGGTGATTTAAGGGGTAAAGACAAACTTTGTTTCCAAAATACATGCCAAAAAGACAATTATATAAAGCTAATTATGTCATGATAAAGACAAATCATTATCAATATATGCCCCAGATAATACTCCGACATTGGGCCAACATTGGCCCAACGTCGGCACATCCGTCGGTCCAACGTTGGCCCAACGGCTTTTTGGCCGGCGGAGGCGACGTTGGCCCAGCGTCAGAAGGCCACCGGTAAAAATATTTTACTCAATGTATAGCATCAGCTAATCAGATTGCAGCATGGTGTTATGTGGCCATTGTTTAACAGAAGGCAAGTGATAGACAGATTGTGGGAGGATCTTAGTTAAGGGAATCCCTGATAAGTCACATGACCAAACATTAACAATGGTGGAACAGTGTCATAAGGTGATAATCCATAATCCAGTGATAAAATTATAATGTTCACAAACAAATTTTTTAGTGTAAAATTATAATGAGAATATTATTTTTATGTCTAAAATTGTTAAATAGTTCAAATTTGTGGGATCACTGAAATATGATTTTTAGACATACCATAATAAATAATTTTTTACTAAGTTTCCCAAAGTCATCTATTATTGGTTGCCCCCATCTTGAATAAAAATCCACCGTTGGCCCAACGTCGGCAAAATATAGAGATATCTAACCTGAGTAGTGGTCGGCAAGCCACCGTTGGCAAAATCTGCCAACCATGCGACCAACAGCCAACATCGGTCCGACGGCGGAATGCTATCTGGGGCTTTGTTAAACACAATAAATACATATATGCTAAAATTCACTCATTAAGATATTTTTAATATTTAAAATTGTATTTTTTTGTGAAATCAATGATTCTGATAAAAAGAACAACATAAATGAATCCTTCAGTTCATTTGATTATGAATTTATAATATTTCTCATTAAAAATAAGCAAATTAGTAAACAGAAAATGTTGATGTTGTGCATATTTTCTCTATTTTCATTCTTAAACGTGTTTTTGTTTCTAATTTGAATTAAATGTGTAGTACAAACTGGAAGTAAATAAATAAAAAATAAAGCTACAGGTAAAAATGAGTACGAGTGACTGGACAATGGATGATATGAACTATTTCCTATAGACTCTGCTCATTTCTCACACATACCATCTCCTGCATGTCATGTCAGAAGATTTGTCAAAGCAATTTGATGCACTAAACTTATCTATCACTATCACACAATCACAGGAAACTGAGACGCACAACATCCGGGGAGAAAAAAGTCTGAAAAGACTGTAAAAGAAATGGCAGACAAGGATAGATAAATGCAGTAACAGGGTGAAAATGTGCTTCAAATCTGCACTCAATTAAATGTGACTAATACAGTAATAAGGTGTTAATTGCCATGGAATCTTTAGCTGCAATTCTCCATATACAAGACTTAATTAGGATCTGCGATTTACAACTGACATTTGCAATTTTCTTGTGTCCTTATAAAGTCATAAAACTTGTGTAAGCATTAAGGATAGAATATCATTCAGTGTCATGTTTGTATGATAATTTACAAAACTGCCAGTGACAATTATTCAAAACTGGTTCAACAAACTAGGCTTCAAATGGGCTTATTGGACTCTTTAGCTATATCCTATACATAAGTGTGACCATACAAAACATTCTAATTGCAAAGGATACGCCATTAAACATACATGTATTTTGAAAAGGAAACAGCTCTAACATTAGTATTAGTTAATCCACATTATGGTGTAGCACTCTTGATCTTTGTGCCATGCTGTGTAGGATGACAAAGAATAAACTTTATTGGATGAATTAATAGTTTTATAAACAAATAATCTACTGACAATATAAATGCTTGGGTTAAAATTTAGTTCTTTATGGGGTTGTTCTCCTAAATCATTTTATTATGTGTTAAGCAATAGATAATTTTGGCTTTTCATCTTTAATTAACTTGCTACAACTTAAAATACACAACTGATTATTAAAAGATTTTCTTTTATCACCAAGTTTCAATGACAAGATGTAAAGTGTCTGTTTTTATCATGTCTGTCAATCACAGAAACTGCAAAGAATTCTTAAAATTAATCAAGGCCTGCAAACCACAATTGTTATATGAATATATACACATATTGGTCATATCTTCATGTACATAAATGCAACACATGTTAAGTATATATAGTAATATATATGCAAAAATATTTATTGGAAAAAAGTTGTGTATGTAAGTAAGGGTACAAAGTAAATTAGTGCATAGGCATGCAATCGGCAATAGATAATGTGGTTTCTGTGAAACAGCTTCATCCAAATATTCATTGTGTCCTCACTATGAAACGGGACTGGTATTCACAAAGGGTCTTTGACTTAGTCAGGTCTTAGGCTTAAATCCAGTCTTAAAGTTAAGACTTTTGTCTCAGCTAAGTTTTGTCTTAAAACCGTATTCACAAAGGGTGACTTAGCTAAGTCCAAGATTATCAAGAAACCACAATGATTTTCTGTGTCACGTGACCTTTCTTTTCTACTCAAACTATACTATTGGTGACATATATCCTTCATTTAATGCATTTTATCTAAGGAAAAGTGCTGTTTTAAAATGGAAAACCTTGTTACCACATATAAACTTCCCAAAGACTGCTTTAGTGAGGTGTTCTGTATAAGTATACTTTATTTACACCCATTTCAAATTTTGAATTGGAGAAAAGTTTATGGCGGCCACATTTAAGTCCTCTTTACAAAATTGAAGCCCACTACCAACCAGTCTTAAAGTTGAGCCCTTGGCTAAGCCTAAGACCGGTCTTAAATTCTTTGTGAATACCACTAAGCCTAAGAAAAAAGTCTTAGCAGTTTTTGGACAGAAAAACTTCTTCTTTTGGTTAGGCCCTACCAACATAAAAAACTTCAGACAGATGCATTCTTCAATTTTGCAGTAATTGCTAACACAGACTGACAAACAAATGCACCCCAAAACATAACCTTCTTGGTGGGCAGAGGTAACATTAGGGAACTACAATTATAGGAAAACTTTCTGAATGACATATACAGAAATAAATATATCATGAATGAAGATAACAATATTATTGAAGTGTTGCACGAGTATTATGTTGTTAATCTTGAAATGAGTGCATATGTCTGATGAGAGATGTTTTACTTTTACTATCCACCATCTGTAACCTGTGATTTCTCAGCCATTTCTGCATGAATCGTTATACAACAAAAACGAGCACAAGAGCTATATAAAGACCTGTCTAATGATATATAATGCATATTTACAGGTTACATAATTTCTGAGATACTATTGAAAAACTAGTTATTGACACTTTATATCCATGGAATGGGGGCATTGCTATATACAAAAAGAAATATACCCCGCTCCATATATTTCCTTATACTGGTCAAATATGGTTTGCAGTGGATATTGGATAATAAAAATGAGTTTAAAAAAATCCAATATTTGGACACTAGAAGATCACAGGTTCTTACTGAAACGTGTCTGCTTAAGGAACTCACATGTTGGCATTTTTAATCACGTAACTTAAGTCACAATAATATCATTTTAACTGAGGCATTTCTGAGACTTCATGCATCCAGAATAATGACAGGACAAATCATGTGTTAATCATTAGTAGGGTGGTAATATCTAATGATATACTATCAGTGATGAATCACTCTGTTAAAGCCCAGCCACAAATGAGTTTGTCAATAACTTGTCACTTGTCATCTGATATTCCTCATTTTGGTGTATAACCTCCACTTATAATTTTACATGCTGTTCCTATGTACCTTTTGGCACATCAGGCAGCTGAGTGGAAGGAGAAAATAAATAAATAATAGAATGTATTTGATAGATAAATATACTCATAAATTATAGTATGTGTCACATTATGTATTTCACAAAATTTGCAAGTAAAGCAACTTGCTTTCTGCATGGTAACAAGAGACACTAAGTTAACTTGGAAATTATTCGAAGCAGCTAGTTTTGCAGCTTCAATGTAAGCTAAATGTTTTCAATGAAGATATTAGTAATATCAGTAAAGGGGCACCAATCTACTGAATTATGCAACTAAAATACTTTTACTCATGTAAACTTGGCATACAATTACACATTCTTTCCTGTCATAGAATAAGGAAGTAATAGCTCTTAAAATAAACTCTCAGAAAATTATTAAAGAAAATACAAAAAATAATGCTAAATGCACACATTTCAATGGGTATGAGTGTTTTCAGAATATTCTCAATGTTTTTTCTCAATGTTTAAAAGTATACAATAAAGCAATGCACCAAAATTGTACAAATACTGACATTAAACAAGATTCCATTTTAATTTTTTATTGAAATTTGAATAAGTCTGGTGACAGATGTTATATTTCACTCCTATGTGTGTGCTAGGTGCACATTTCCACTTATGTGACTTGTGACAGCAAATTTTCTCTCCTTCTACAGTGATATGAAGTGTTTCCGTGTGTACAATATGATTTTGCAATCCATGATTTGCATTTTACACTGTGATTTCTTTACTGCAAACAAGTGATTTTTGATCTACCTTTGTCTATGTTTCACCAATAATTATTATTTTCGGGGGATTTAAGACTTATTATGGTAAAACTTGTACACAAGCAATGTCATATACAGAAAAGCTACATCACAAACATGGCCTAGAATGTGACATCAAAACTTACATTACATGGAAACATGCATTAAAATTAATCTACTGTAGCTTCTGTAATAATTGTCACCAAGGGAATGTATTTTTTTATAAAAAGGAGAAATTAGAACAACAGATGTGTAACATTACAGGCCTGTTATAAACCAAAGTTAATTAATTATCTTAACATATTTCTTTCTCAATGTTTCTGACTTACTAGCTGTAGATGTAACAGGTAAGAAAAATGGCCGACAAAATGAATAGTTCAATGAATTGTTCAGCACAGTTATAAATTGTTTACATCCACTATTAAAAACTTCAGCATTTATATCTATGTATGTTTTATTCAGATTTTGCTACATTTTCTGACATACAAGATCCAGACAGAAAAACTGTAAAATTTACTGATCTATAACTGGGCTTTCCACCGATATTGTTTGTTTAAATGTCTGAACCTTGGTCACTCAAAATTCCTTTATTTAGAGTGAGAAATCTAAAATTCGCCACATATCTGAAATTCGCCACATGTGAAAATGAGATAGACAAAAACATCATTGTCTTCATAAAATTAACTAAGGTTTTAGAGGTGGCGAATTTTAGATTCCTGGCGAATTTTAGATTTCTTACTCTAACAGTTTGAGGTGATAATTAGACTGGATACATTAATCACAGAAGGTACAACATATTATAAAATAATTAAATCTGCTACTAAGAATTCCAGAACCTTCTAATAAAAAAATTGACCTTTTATGACATCTACAAGAATAGTAGGAATTTCTAGCAGTCAAAACATGATAACTACCTCTTAAATTGCAAATGTGAAATGATATAATATAGGTGTAATGTCAAAATCACAGGGTTTTATGTCCCATTCAACAGCCAGAGATTATATGCGTGAATGCCAAATGCCAAAATAGAGAATTTATATTCGATAGAACATTTAGTACATTGTAAAACGTTTAAAATTGTCTTTGAAAGACCAAGAAAAGTGGAGAAAATGGAACGATGGAAAACTCACAGAATGTACTCAGTGCCCGAAATTAATCTATATTTTTCATTCAGATCTAAATTCTTTTAGCCTAATTGAAAAGGGAAATCATGAAAGAAGTTAAGCCACATAGAGTCACATCAATATTCTTGTACTTGACTCTCTACTTACAGCTAACAAATGATAAAATATTCAGTTCTAGATATTAATTTTAACAGTTACAAACACAATTGTCCATCTTAATGATTTTGAAAGTTTCAGATAAAGAATCTAAACTTTCACTGAAATATCATCACCTTTCTCAGAAAGTATGGCACCAATGACTAATTTGCTAAAAAATACATCTGGAAAGTTACAGCATTAAAGAGCCATAGGTTAATACAGAATCCATTAAAAATGGAAGAATATTCAGGGAGAAAATTTATAATTTCTTGTTTGTACTGCATTGAGGATTAAGATATATGTATGATATTAACAAATACATATATATATATATATATATAAACATTATAAACAAGAGCACTTGGAGAGTGCAGACCTCTACAAAGATGTGTAATTGTAAGTAAACGAGAAAATCTGGATTATTTGTTTCTTGTATCCAGATGGTGATCCAGATCTCTCTCATAATTTAATGGAATCTAAGTAAGACCAAGACCCATCTTCTGACTTTTTTAGGAATTTCCAACCAGTAGTAGAGTAAGAAATCTAAAATTCGCCAGGAATCTAAAATTCGCCACCTCTAAAACCTTAGTTAATTTTATGAAGAAAATGATGTTTTTGTCTAAAAATTGGTATTTTTCAGTTCAAAAAGCCTTAATTTACTATACATTCAACAAATCTCACCACAATTCATTTATTTTATTAGTATTTTCACATGTGGCGAATTTCAGATATGTGGCAAATTTTAGGTTTCTTACTCTAGTAACTGTGTAATCCTACTAACAAACAGATAAATAAACAGTCCTGAAAATAATACCTCCTTGCTGGAGGTAATAATAATGTAACAATAACAAGTAGTTCTTGGTTTATTCCCAGAATTCCCTGTAGTTTTAGTGACTACTTGTTTTCACTGAATACCAAAATGAGGGATGTGTTATTCAACGTTATATTCATCATTCATTTTAAAACCTTCTATCCGGGCATCTCTTTCAGCAAGCTATTTACTAAAAAGTCATATGAACCTTACTAAAACTTGGCATTTTCTAAATCTATGCAATTCATTTCATTTGCAATCCATCATTGCTGTAATTCCTATCAGAATCAATCTGAAACGTTATTACACCTATATAAATGTCTAAATCGCAATTTTTTTAAAATTTTCCAATTTCTGTACCACAAAGATCCTTTAACTGACACCATATTTCTCCAAAAGTTGGCCTTAGATTAAATAAACACTTTTGCACGAAACCAGTTGGAACCAATTAACTGCTCTGTTTAGGTGCTTTAAATTATTTAATACCTTGATAGAATAGAATAAAATAGAAACATTTATATAGCACAAAATTGATGCAACATCCTCTAATGTGCTTGAGGCAAAAAAGGGAAAGCAAAAAATCCAAATTTAGGACCCACAAGGGGAGATATACTATGGTGGAAAGTATGCAAGTCTCTATGAAGTATGAAGAACCTATGAAATTATTTCATGATTGGTGCTTATTATGGCAAAGAAATATATGGTAAGCAGTCCCATATATTTTTTTGTAAAATATAAATATTCTTATAAATGACAATTAATGTATAGGCAGAGAGAGCTTCCAATTAATGAATCTAATGATTTTGTTAATATTATTATTGTTGTTTGCAAAACAGTTGATAGTAAAATGTTTCCCAGTAGTTTGCAAAATATAGAGGCCTTTGCAAATAGCAATTAACTGCAATTAAATTGCACTATTTTTGGTATTTTAAACTGCTTCATGATGTACAGGCCTTGATAAACAGTTAACATTTAGATCATATTCAGAAAAAAATGCAAAATATCAGGATCCTACAAACAGCAATAACTGTTAATAAACTAAATGTACTGGTTTTGTATCTTAAATTTATGGACAGTCCAAGGACCTTTAAAAATATTTAAAATATTTTGAAGAAAAGAATGAAACATATTTAAGTTTTTTTCAAAATATAAAGACCCTGTAAGGAGTAGGCATTTAAAACCCCAAAAATTTGAAGAAAGTTTTGTCTTGGATCTTCCATTGGAGGTTTTTGCCTTTATAAACCCAGACTTTCAAACAGAAACGATTTTTGCCCCAAGAACCTAGCAGACACACAGAAATAATTCTGTACAACTCGGTGATTATCAATAATCCATCTTCCTTTCCTTTGTTGTCCATGGTCAAAAGCAGGTTCTGTGTAATCGCAGCATACAAAGAACTAACCCTCTGCCCTCAAACAAATGTCAACTACAAAAAGCCTGATTTTCAGCTTCAGTGACTGCCAAATGTCAGCTTTCAATGCGCTGTGTTGTTACTTTGATAAAACATACCTATTCACACTGTTACTGCAGAAAACAAACCTGCATCTCTGTTTTCTTGCTGGCACACCAACTGGAATTTAGTCTGTATCCAGTTTTTGTACTTTTAATTATCCTGGATCTATAGGCATTATTTTGTTTTGACAACATTTAGGCTCCAGCGGTGCATTTCATCACGTATGAACCCATTTCTAAAGCCAATCATATTTGCCATGTATTTGATGAAATGATGTAATAGGTCCTGGGTCAAACCCCCAGGGCTGAACGACCAGCAATTAAATGGAACAGAATCATATGGACACTTGCATTTCAGCTGTGTGTTTATGTTAATGTTTCAGTATACATGTGAAACAGTCTAAACAAATGATGCAAATTGTGTTTCAGATATAAAAATAGCATCAGAGATGCCTGTACCCCACAGCCTGGGGAAACAGTTTTCAACACCATGAGATATAGAACCTAACCAATGTCCCTACCAATTGTCAACGTTCTATATCTTACGGAATCCAAGAAATAGCCCTGACAAGATTTTAAAACTCATGGTCACTATGACAAGGTCAAAGATCAAATAAAGATTGTAGCATGATGTGTCACACCTACAACCTCTAAGTAATGCCCCGACCAAACATCAACCTCCTACACTTAATGGTTTCAGAGATATTGCATGGATAAAATTTTAAAGTTCAAGGTCTCTACAGTAAGATCAAAAGTCAAATCAAGTTTACATCATGACATTGCACACCTACAACTACCAACCAATGTCCCTACCAAGTATTAACTTCCTACACCTTACAATTTCCGAGAAATAGCCCCGACAAGATTTTAAAGGTCAAGGTCACTACAGTGATGTTAAGGTCAAATCAAGGACAAATCATGACGTTGCACACCAACAATCCCCCACCAGTGTCCCTACCAAGTATCAAATTCCTACACCTTACAGTTTCCAGGATATAGTCCGGATAAGATTTTATAGGTCAAGGTCATTATGACAAGGTCAAAGGTCAAATCAAAGTCGCACCATGACGTTGCACACTTACACCCCTAACCAATGTCCCTACCAAGTATCAACTCCCTACACCTTACGGTTTCCAAGATATAGCCCAGACAAGGTTTTATAGGTCAAGGTCACTACGGCAAGGTCAAACGTCAAATCAAGGTCTCACCATGACGTGCACACCTACACCCCTAACCAATGTCAGTACCAAGTATCAACTTCCTACACCTTACGGTTTTTTATAGCCCGGACAAGATTTTATAGGTCAAGGTCACTATGGCAAGGTTAATTGTCAAATCAAGGTCAGACTATGACATTGCACACCTACACCCCCTAACCAATGTCCCTAAAAAGTATCAACTTCCTACACCTAACGGTTTCTGAGATACAGCCCGGACAAACTTTTCCCGCCTCCTACCCACCTACCCACCCAGCCATCTGGACACCATGGGTGAAAACAATACCCCGACAGCCCTTAAGGGCTATGGAGTAAAAATCATGGAAAATCTTTGTGATCCCACTTTATAAACTGCCACAGATGATTCTGTAATACTAGAACCTCTAAAGCCCATTTGATTTTCTTGCAGTTAAGAACCGAAGTGCAAGAACAAAGAAGTTGAACTGGTGTGAACATATCTTGTCTATACTCACTATCAACAATAGCCTACAACAGTTTTCAAAATTAACACCTACAACTACTCTCCACCCTTGGTCTGAGACTGGTCACTTTTTTCACAGACCAGTAAATCTGTCTAGAGTTACAGATGTGGATGTCCTGTACCTTAAAATGCTGTTCATATATTTTTTTCTTTAATTGCTGAAATTACTCTGGAACTAGGGCCACCGCAACAAACATTCCTCCCATAATTGAAAATAACAGTGAACCATTTTTTGTTGTTGTTATCATTTGCCACTCTCTCAACTTTGAAAATTAATATGCAATATTGTTCGTATATTGAAATACAGACTGACAACTTTTGCCTTGGACCTGTAACTTTTTTGATTTCCAGTGAACCTGGAAAGTTTTCTGGTTAACTTTGTACACAGGTTTACAACTATATGTTTTTCAGTTTAAAGAATTCTCTAATTTTTTATCAGATTGGTATGTTTTGTCTGCTTATACATCAACATGCTATACCTAAAATGACCACAACTTTCCTATTCCTGGTCAGATTTTGAACATTTATTCACCAATTTCTTAAGCTTTTACTGTATTGAATCTGTTTGGTCCATACAGTTTTTATTGCTTACTTACACATACATGTACAAAATACTACCCTTTTCAAATGTTGTGAATTGAAAACTATTTGAAAAACTTCCATCTAACTGCAACATCAATATGCTGGTTCTAGTTGTACAAAATTGACTGGTAAAGTCAGAACCGATATTAAACAAATCTATGAGTTAGTCATAGAACTCTAAACCTTTGGTTATCAACAGTTATAAATCAAGTCCTTACTCTGCACTCAACATCCTGCAGTGGTATGGTCAATTTGGGGGTCGCAGTGATAGAAAACAATGTCCTAAACCTGTAATCTTCATGGATGACCAAACTACTGGCTATCTCTGGTTTTTCCTTGTGCTTGGTGATATAACGGGACTGTTACAAAGTATTAGTCTTTATGTCTGAACATACTAAAACCTTGTTCCCTGAACACCCATGGGTTGACAGAAAACTTACAACCATCAGTTGCTATCTCTAAGTTTTACCCAGTGTTATACATTCAAAAAAGATGCTTGTATAAAGTGGTATAAGTTGCCAGTTTGGAGCTGAGTTTGTAGTATGGTGAAATAAAGCACCTTACCCTGTATTCAATATCAAGGGGTTGTTCATAAAACTCTAGACCATTGGCTATCTCTATGTCTGTAAGGCCCAGGTCAGCTGTAGACTCCAAGGCAATACCATGGCGTGAGTTCGGCTGCAAGAGGCTTCTGAAAAAAAAAAAAGAAAAGTACAAATGCTTCGGATGCATGCAGCAAAACCATGGCAAACTATGAAATAACTAAACAATGTACCTTTGAAACATCAATAGTGTCTTGAACAAAGAGCAGAAAACTAGAGTAAGAAATCTAAAATTCGCCAGGAATCTAAAATTCGCCACTTCTAAAACCTTCGTTAATTTTATGAAGAAAATGATGTTTTTGTCTAAAAATTGGTATTTTTCAGTTCAAAAAGCCTTAATTTACAATACATTCAACAAATCTCACCACAATTCATTTATTTTATTAGTATTTTTACACGTGGCGAATTTCAGATATGTGGCGAATTTTAGATTTCTTACTCTACATGAGACACAAGTGAAAATGTGGAGGAAAAAAATTTAGGCATCTTTGGATTTATTAACACAAAAACTTCGCTATTACAAAGAGACTGCAGTTACAAACATCATGGTAATTGAGGTGATCCAGTCACATAAAAAGGATATATGTGGTAAAATAACTACATTGTTATCTGTAGTATTGTCTGTACTTTAATTCTTATTTATGTTTATTAGCATTACATTCAAAAACTCTATACAGCAATATCTCATTTCACTGAGGTACTCAAAACATATAAGAGCAGAACACATACTTTATAAGTTTTATTGATTTTTAAAAAGAATTACCAATATCTTTGAAACTTATCTTCGGAACAATAATAATTATTGTACTTTGCAATTAAATTTTGTTCATTATGCATGTCTTTAATTTTCAATTCAGTTCAACAATATTCATTGGTAATTTTTTTCTAGAACTGAAATAAATATCATATTTGGTCACCATAATTATTATACTTACATGAAGGAAAGTCATCTCTTTTAAGATATCCCGTTATAACATTTAAATAGTTAAATTTGATGTCAAAATCAGTCAGTGAAGAAAATAACACTCATCAATGTAGTTATTTATATAACTGAATATCTAGAAATAAGCCTTTATTAATACTATCCACATGGAATGTAATCAGTGCCTCAGAGGATGTTGACATATATTTAATGCTGTATAAATTATTCAAATCAAATCAAAATGTGTGTTAATCCATCTCTGAACTTGGCCCAAAGCCTGAAAAAGGTAAAGTCATTTTTGGGTCAAAAAAGTTCCCCATATACCCCATATTAGAATTTGAACAAACATACTATTTGGTTACCATAATTATTGTATTAATAGGAATAAAAAGTTATCTCCATATCTATCATTGTTACTTTTGTCATGCAACAACCATGTATTGATACTTTGTATTACTTCCATACACAACCTATTGCCCTGATCACACTTCAGGCAGTATTTCCAGTAGCTATAGGTAACAGTAAATGAGAGGCAGTACGGTATAAGACAGAATAACACAGAATTGGGAGGAAAGGCAGTGGAGGAGCTACAGAACTGATAGAAAAGCCTGCAGTCACCTTACAACTATGTGATAGACAGAATGCCAAACTTCTGTTTGGATTACCACAGAAAGCAGGGAATGCCACAGTATGCAGCCTTTACAGACAGAAATGTGGCAGTACATGTAGGAATGAGAAGTTATATAAAACACCTATAAACACTGGATATACTGACAGTGGTGTGATTGGGCCATCAACAGCAGAATTGTGTAAAAACGTAAATACAATTATTCTGATACAAATTTGCCAAAACACAGAATTAGCTGTGAACAAACGCAAACATGATAAGGAACAAATAACATTCTAAACATTACATATTTAAAGAACAGAAGAATATAAGAATAGCATCAGAGATGCCTGTACCCCACAGCCTGGGGAAACATTTTTTAATACCATGAGATATAGAACCTAACCAATATCCCTACCATTATAAGTGTCCCTGTTCTACATATTACGGAATCCAAGAAATAGCCCTGACAAGATTTTAAAACTCATGGTCACTATGACAAGATTAAAGCTCAAATCAAGATTGCAACATGACCTGTCACACCTACAGCCTCTAAGCAATGTCCCTATCACACATCAACCTCCTACACTTAATGGTATCAGAGATATTGCCCGGACAAAATTTTAAAGGTCAAGGTCACTACGGTAAGATCAAAGTCAAATCAAGGTCACACATAATGACATTGCAAACCTACAATACCTAACCATTAATGTCCCTACCAAGTATTAACTTCCTACACCTTACAGTTTCCAAGATATAGCCCAGACAAGATTTCAAAGGTCAAGGTCACTACAGCAATGTTAAAGGTCAAATCAAGGTCAAATCATGACATTGTACACCTATAACCCCCCACCAATGTCCCTACCAAGTATCAACTTCCCACACCTCACAGTTTCCGAGATATGGCCCGGACAAGATTATATGGGTCAAGGTCACTATGGCAAGGTCAAAGGTCAAATCTAGGTCACACCATGACAATGCACACTTACACCCCCTAACCAATGTCCCTACTAAGTAACATCTTCCTACACCTTACGGTTTCCAAGATATAGCCCAGCAAGATTTTATAAGTCAAGGTTAGTACGGCAAGGTCAAAGGTCAAATCAAGGTCACACCATGACACCATGACATTGCACACCTACAACTCTCAAACAATGGCCTTGCCAAGTATCAACTTCCTACACCTTACAGTTACCGAGATATAGCCCAGACAAGATTTTATAGGTCACAGTCACTACGGCAAGGTCAAAGGTCAAATCAAAGCTACACCATGACCTTGCACATCTATGTCCCCTAAGCAATGTCACTATCACGTATCAACTTCCTACACCTTACGGTTTCTGAGATATGGCCCGGACAAGATTTTCAAACTCAAGGTCAGTAAAGCAAGGTCAAAGGTCAAATCAAGGTCAGACCATGCTGCTGGACACCTACACCTCCTAACTAATGTCCCCACAAAGTATCAACTTCCTACACCTTTTAGTTTCTGAGATACAGCCCGGACAAACTTTTTCCCGACACCCGCCCGCCCGTCTGCCTGCCCATCCAGACACCATAGGTGAAAACAATACCTGACAGCCATTAAGGGCTGCGGGGTAAAAACAGCAGAATTTTTTCTAAAAAGTCAGGAAAAATATACACTCAGTACCCTGAGTAAAATAATAGTTTGCATTCACACCTAAACCATAAAAAGAGAAATTCTGAAATAGAGTTAAACTGAAAAGAGACACATATCAATTGGATTTGTTGTTCTTTTTATAGTTGACAAATCCGACAATTTGTTCTACAGGCACACAGGGAAGAGCCATTAAATTGACACAAATGTCTAGCAGTAACTGCTGGCAAATATGAGTCCACTGTGTGTATATTATCTGTTATAACTTAGATATTCTGATTTTGCAAAACAGCACACTCTAAGCTTTGGCTAAGTCCTGGGCCCAAAGTTAAGTCCACCTGGGAGTGGCTTTATTTGTAAACAAAGACTTAAATATGGCATCCAGTAATTTTTCTCCAACTCAAAATATGAAATGGCTAAAAATAAAGTATAAATATATAGAACACCTACCTAAAGTAGTCTTTGGGAAGTTTTTAAGTGGTTACAAGGTTTTCCATTGCAAAACAGCAAAAATGTGTCAAACAAAGGATACATGTCATCAATAGTATATTTTAAATGTAAATAAAAGATCACATCATACAGAAAACCACTGTGGTTACTTAAAAACCCATTTAAGTCCCAAACAAGGCTAAGACCGAAGACTTAGATTTAGTCCCTGACTTAGAAAAAAACTCAGATGAGACCCTTTATGAAGTCTACCCGTGAGATGCATAGAGGACCATGTCTTGATGTGATTCTACCCTCTTAAAAATGATCTGAAACAACAACTTTCACCTTTTCATTTGACTATATATATAAAACAGTATGGATTACCCTTGTCCATTAATCATGAACATTTCATAGGTGGCAAAGTCAGGATCTAGAACTGGTAAGACTTCTCCTTCAGGTAATGCATCTGTTTGGGTTGCCTTGGAGACCATGTCTTCCATAGCAACTGATGGAGTCTTTGGTTTTATCTTTTGTATGTTGTTGTTATCACAGGCATGCTGGCTGACTTTCCTGAGCACCTCTACCACAAAACAACCATCATCGTCTTGGTCATGAAAGGCTTGAACAGCTTCATCCTGCGTTGTACTGCCTAAGTCTTCTTCATTGAGCTGCAAAAAAAAAATCAATATTAGCTATATTAACTTTTAAAGATTATACTTTTATTGTTTTAATTTATGAACTGAATGAATACAGCTAAATACATGTATGCTGTTTAAGACTCAAGTATAGCGAAACCCTTATCATCAGTCCTGCTATCATCAAAATACACGTATATCAGTTTATTCTCACTTTGGCTTTGAATTCTAAAATTTCAGATATTTGTAGATCTGTGCCAAAAAGTAACTATCCTTGAATTGAACTTTTACTGGCTTACATCAATCAAAATGAGAAATTAAAGTCAATAACAATAGTAATAGGTAAGTGAAACATATCTTTACATATGGCTTTGACAATAAATGTTCCACATGAGCACTCAGAGAGTGCAGACCTCCACCAAGGCATATATGATTTTTCAAAAATGGCTCAATAATAAGTAAATGGGTAAATCTGGATCTTTCATATTTTCCTGTGTCCCAGCAGTGATCTGGATCACTTTCAAAGTTTATATAATTTGGACCAAGACCCATATCTTCTCATTTCTTTTTTTCATGAATATCCAACCAGTAGTATTTGCTTAATCCTGCTAACAAACAGCTAAACAAACATGTAAACAAACAGGTAAACAAACAGGTAAACAAACAAAGAGACAAACAAATGGTCGTGAATTTAAATACCTTTAATAATAAAACAGTTTATAAAACTATTTTTATTATGCAGATAAATCTGAAAAAGATGTATATAACTTTGGTTAATCATCTTTCTAACATTGAAGCAACAATTGTGATAGTAAAGCTTTTCAATGTCAACTTTTGTGATAAAGTCCTTTTTGCAAAAGGTCAGATATAATTCTTATTGTGAAAGTTTCCAATTGCATAAACACAATGAGTTGGAAATGTGAAACCATTGAAAACCAACTCTGAAAGTCCCTTTTGTCTTTGTCCTTGAAGTTATAAACTGGAGATTTTAAAATACGTGACCAACTCTTCCTCACTTGTACATGTTATTTTTTTCTTTCTTTTATTTTTTTTTGGGGGGGTCGATGTGGGTCTACAAGCTGCAATCACTGTAAGCATTACCATCAATCACACACCCCATCTGTCTATTACACCCCTTCTTACAGACTTCACATTACCGAGGCTTGATCCATGAGTAATTTCCCAGAGCATAGAGCTAATTGAGCAGGAAAACAAGTAAAGGCAACCCCGACCATCTTTTCTCTTAAAACCTTAAATCGGGTGATCTATACGGATGCACAAAAATTCCCCCCTGAAGACTCAGGAGGAAATCTAACTTTCATCTCCTGGAATATTGACCAGTAAAAGCATTTTCATTAACCCAGTATCAGGCTGCGATTACCCTCCAGAGTCGTCAGATGACTCAAGATTGCAGAAGAAAATTGAAAGAACATCCCCCTGTCACATAGAGTCTGTGTTAACAGGCTACACACTTAAATATATAAGATATATTTTGGGGGATTTAAGGTTAAAATGGATGATGCAATACTTGATAATAAGAAGACATCACAGGGGTAACAAAAAGGAGGAAACAGAATCCAGCTAAAGAAGAGAGCGTTCATATTTCAAGTCAACAGACATGTATCTAGAATGTTTATAAATAGTATATTTTCTCCGGAATGAGTGAGAGAAGATATATGTCCATAAATATTAGATGTCTCTGGGTGAGAGAATCAGTCTTTTTTACTAATGAATATATGGGCCAATGAAAGTGTAGGTAATAACAGTAGGGGAAGCCAATGAAGTGCTCTGTACATCAATAACATGTCACTTCATGTGATCTTATGGTGTTTCTAAATTTCCTGGAAGAAATATATATGGTTTCTAAAGTATATAATTTATAAAACATGCACAGTTTTTAAAATGTCTTAAACAAGAAGTTGAATGAAAATGCAGTAATTTATAGCAAATATTCAGGAATTAACCCTCCTTCCAGCATCTTATTCTCAAGATGTTATTTTTGAATTTTTTAAATTTACAACATTCCCAGAATATTTAAAAATTATAAGTGTTATTCATATGTATTTATTCTTCTTTTAACATTTTTTTCTGAGAAACTTTTTTATCGTCAAACATTTCCAGGAAAAAGATAAATTCTAAGAACAAGAACATTGGTGAACACAGGCCAAGATGTGTTAAAATTTTAAGCCTGTTTTAACATATTTCAATATATCATGTCATTTCTGTAAATATAAATTAAAAAATTACTTTGACAGAATGAAGAAACAAAGCAAATTAGTTAATGATCACGTTGGAAAACAGTATGAGATTTGAGCAAAGCTTTAGCACCACAAGTGACATGACTATGTGACTCAGTATTTTACTCACAAAAGAAAGTGTGACATTCAGATTTACCTGCTTTTATCATCTGGTATTCCTTTGAACTGGTACATATGCAATGTCAAAAAATTAAGGGAACTCCATTGTGTAACTATTGTGAACCAATTCATGTACCCGAACATCACTTAAATCATTGTGCATACATGTCAAAGATTTTAGGAACTCTTTGACAAGTGGAAAACTGTCAGCTTAACCATAGATGTAAATTTAACTGTTGTGAAGTTCTGTCAGGAAAAATTTGTTGTAATCAATATGCCAAATAAAATACTCTTCTTTCCCTAATTATTTATGGTAAATGGGACATTAATACATAAGGAACAAGCAGCTGTATCCTTTCCTTAATTTTTATATATATGTGAAAATAAAGTTACAATTTACAAAGAATTATATCCTGACATAGATATAAAGGAATTCAAAATTGATATGATACACTACAAATTTTGTAAAATTTAAATTCTTCATAAGATAGAAGCATGAAAATTTGAGTGAAATATTGATTCTACACCCAAGTCATTAAAGATCTCCTGGTATTACAGTTGCTGTTTGTCATTTATACAAAGTGTTTTTTTTAATTACTGTAACTGTTCGATAAAGTGTGAATATGTTCTATGTGTGTATAAATTAGAAAAATAATTTTAAGTGAAGGGTGCTAATAGTACAATAGTGTTATTTTTTTCTGAGTTATAAAGGAAAATTAACACCATTAAGGCAATCATAGACGAATCAATGGCAGTTGTATATACAAGTCTTATTTAGTTGGAAGTCCAAATGAAAAACCAGAATTAATATGTACTTTGTTTAAATGTGAGATCAGTTATGTCCAAAGCCATGAGTCTGGCCTTGACAAATGTTTTGAATTGACATATCTTGTCAAGTTATAACTGCAAGCAATAGTTGCTGGACATTTCTACAAGCAACTTTTCATGTATGCTTATGTTCTGAGTGTTCTAACAGCCCATGAAGCGCCTTGTCAAATTCCCACTTTAAATCTTACGATATCATTTTTTTGTTATTACTAAGATTTTATTCCTACACATTGCAATATTGCTGTAGCATTTTAATGAGATTAAAAGTGAAATCAAAATATTAAATATTATTATCAATAGAGTAAAATCTCTATTATCTGACCTATTATCCATATACTGTAAAAGTTGAAATTTTCACTAGGCATTAATTTTAGTTATTTTAACTAATGAGCTTGGATAGCAAAAATACATAGCAAAATTTTAAATCTATAGTAATCTTTCAACAAGAAACTAGCCATTAGTGAAAATAAATGTAAATTTCTTTAAAAATGAAGAATTAGTGAAATTTTCTTGTAGCTAAAATTTTCTACTTGTTAATATTTTATTTTTATGACCTCATTTCTTCTCACTTAAATTTGTATTTTCCTATTTTTTATATACTACACTACCTCTTTTATTTTACAAAGCTTCTACCAAGATCTTGCTCCCTAAACACTATTAGAGAATAGAGGTTCCAATGTCTGACCAAGATAAAACATTGCCATATAGCTGTATCATGGTGCAACCTACCTCTTTTGACTTTAATGAAGAATTGTTTCCCATTGTTCAGTCCAAAGAAATATATCCAAATGTAAACTTATTAAAACATTTATTTTATTAATTATATTTTTGTGACATGTATACAGTATATACATATGCAAACATAGAAAGTGCATGAATGTTATACCCAGCCCAAACTGGGCTTATAATTGTCACTTTAAATCCATTTTATTTACACAAAGAATATCTGAGTAATTCATGACATTTCATTTTTTTCTACAGTCTTATCCAACATAAAGATGATGTAAAATTTTAATTAAAGTTTAACATCAACAGATTGTCAAAAGGGAAAACAACTTACAAACGCTCTGTTCTTATTTAAAAAGCCAAACAACAATTCAATAAATCATATTGTTTAATAAACTTGATGAGGGAAAATTAAAAGCAAGCTACAATTATTGATATTGGAATTGTGCATAGTAGCCTGCGTCTCATTTATTATTGCAGTGTTGTTTTGCACCATCATTCCCCCCCCCCCCCCCCCCATTAATCCCATCAAATATAGACCAGGTAGATATTCTAATAATCCATTTGCTACACAGTTTTTTAAAGGTATTCATCCTTAAGGTATGACACCATTATCTTCTTACAACATAAATTCTTTAAATCTCACACTATGATACCTGTACTATCTATACCTGTCTCTTCAACAACATTAAATACACACCAGGCTAATGACTAAAAATGGATTCATCTTTGCAAAGTAATATGAACAACTTTTTCAAAGAAATAAAAACCAAACTTAAGATGGCCTAAAACTGGAGTACAGAAATTAAAAAAAATGCAGCAGTGGGATGTCATCCGATGTATGAAAACAGGTGTTCTGTGTAATCAGGCTGAAATTTAAATGACAAATGTGAAATGTAACCTGAGTAACAATACACCATGTTTATCTGTGCATTTCATTGCTATATTTTTTCAACCTGACTACAAGCACGTCTGATGGACCTGTGCCAGTACTTTGACTAGTTTATTTAATTACTCAAATATCTACAAGTCTTCATAGCTATTACAGTTCATATTCCTTATTGGGCAATTGGGAGTGCCTTTACTATACTACGGACACCAGGGGTCGATTTCACAAAAGGACTTAGCCCAGACTTAGACTTAAATTGAAGACTTTTGTCTTAAAATGAGGCTAAGTCTGTTATCTAAGACTTGGAGGATTTCACAGAGCTGCTAAGTCTAGGCTTTAGCTAAGTCTACCCAAGAGTGGGCTTAACTTTTGTAAACAAAGGCTTAAATATGGCCGCCATATATTTTTCTCACTTCAAAATTTGAAATGCTTGAAAATACAGAATAAATATATAGGACACCTCCCTAAATTATTCTTTGGACATGTCTGTGTGATTATAAGGTTTCCCATTTAAAAATACAGCATTTTTTCAAAGATAAAATGAGCTAAACAAGGGATATATGTTACACTAAAATATTTTGAGTAGAAATAAAGGGTCACATGACATAGAAAACCACTGTGGTTATATGATAAGCTTGGACTTTGCTAAGTCACCCTTTGTGAAATCCATTTAAGTCCAGGACTTAGCAAAGACAAAAAACTCAGATTTAAGTCCCTGACTTAGCCTAAGTCTGAGACCCTTTGTGAAACCGGCCCCAGTACCTTAGAGGGTGGTGACATCACTTGAGTGTTTCATTAATGTTTCAAGTATTACCTCTGCCATGGAGGTATTATTTTCAAGACCGTTTGTCTGTGATGTCCATTTGTCTGTTTCTTTGCTGGATTATGCAAATACTACTAGTTGGATATTCCTGAAAAAAATCAGACGGGTCTTGGTCCAGCTGAGCTACTGTTAAATTTGAGAGTCATCTGGATACGAAAAAACCCCCAAAATAATCTGAATTTTCCAATTATTATTACATGCCTTGGCAGAAGTATGCACTCTTCAAGTGCTCCTGTTGTTAATTATATCCTGTGACCAGAATAAATTTTTCTATTTAGCCAGGATCTTCAGATGTACAATATTTAAGCCCACTAACTACCATACTTAGAGTTAAGTCAACTAACTTAGCAATTACATAGACTTAGCTGCTTTGTGAAATCCGCTAAGTCTAAGACCCCAGACTTACCATTCTGGTGACAAAATTTAAGACCAAAGTCTTAAATTTAAGTCTAAGTCTGGACTTAAGTCCCTTTTTCTATTTAAATGGAATTCTGCTGAACAGAGTTTTAGATAAAAGGGTCTGAACAAACAAGAGGACTTGGAGAAGAGCCAAGTGCATACTTTGCAAAATTTTTGTATATCACTTATTCTATTTGGGAACCACTGATCTGCTTACACAGCGTTAAATAAATCATCTCATTTCTATGGTAACGTAAATGGAAAATTGCCCCAGAATCAAGCATATTGAACCAATTAGGCCCAAATTTGAATCAGTTCTTTTTTGAAACAGTTCTGATGCTCCCTAAAATTTCATTACCAACCATACAGTACTTTTGGAGTTATGCTACAAACAATTAAACATACAAACAGAATCAATAATATATTTTGCAAAAATTTTGCAAAGTCATTAAACTACAGCTCTGATATTACATTATTAAATGCTGGCTGTTTGTTTTGGTAAAAAATACAATATGAATGAGAAAAATGTTAATAATGTGTGCAACAATTCATAAAAAGGTTGCAACTGAGCTTAAAAACATTTTCCATAGCTGTTTACTTAAAAAAATGTATGTTTACCTAGCATCTAATCTAAAAATATCCCTACTTATTTGAACACTAACTGCAAGACTAAAAGCAAAAAAACAGCAAAATTTTTATTTAAAATGCTTCCGTTCTGACCAAAGCAAAACTTTTCTATTCAGATTAAAGCTTGCTGAAGCACTTTTTACGCATTGGGCAAGTAACTCCCAGCTATTTACTGAATCTTTCCTGCTTGCCAAATTCTTCCAAGTGAGTGGACTTCAATAAACCAGCCCTGGAACTGATGGAAGTTTCTCCATTAGTTCAGACTGATGAAGTGAAAACTATGATGTGTCTCTGCTTGTTTGATGCTTCTTTTATCAATCAGGGCGGGTGCTCTAACCATCAATTCAAACTTAAACTGATACTTTACTTCATCGCAAAGCTCTGTGGAGGTTTTTGTGCATGAAGATACAAATAGAACTATATATTTCAATGAAAAACTTTCAGCAATGAAATGAAAGTTAAAAATTAGATAACTGTACTTATGTGAAAAAATGGACATTTATAGGCTGCAGATCAGATCGGAGTATTAGTTTAAGGCAAGAGTATTTAGAGGGGATTTATTTTTGGAGGATTTGTGTAACATGCCTTTTTGTTGTAACATCAAGTCAATGTAATGTTTATATTCAATTACTTGTATAAATAAAAAAAAAATCATTATTTTTGTCTATTTAAGGTAAAGTTTATTCTTGGCAAAAGGCAAGGCTATTTTTGGCTATATTAAAGCATATTAAAAATGGTTGATCCATTTGTTTGCCTATCAGAAGTTTTACTTCAGAAAATTTTTAAACTAAATTTTGCTTTAAAGTTCAATACTTTTTTCTTTCTTTTTTCTTTTCCTTTTTGTTCAGTTTTTATTATCTTCACGCCATGTACGGTGTCACTACAATTATTTGTCTGTTTGACTGAGAGAAGAAAAAGTCAGCAATCTATGATCCAATGGGCAACACATGCAGTGAGGCCAACAAATGTAAACCACTGATTACATGATGAGGTCAAATTGTGTAAACTGGCCCACTAGTCTACAGGTCACATGTGTTCCATAATACAGTTAAACTTCGAAAAAGTGGCCAATACCAGAAAATATTGGAGAGTGAGGCCCGATAATATGTTATATTAAGGCTAACATGGGTATTGCCTTGGTGTAGACTTAGTACTTGAGCTATCTTTAAAGAAACTTCATTAATCTTCATTAAGAATTTTGTGAATATAGCCCAGGATGCTGAGACTGCAGTATTAGTTGTGTAAATCCTCATTTTTATATCCAACTAAATATGAAGTTATCATTATTGTCTAAAACAAAGTTATTGAAGTATTGTACAATAAGGCTGTCTGTAATTTAACTAAAAAATTTTACAGCAATTAAGAAATTTCAGTTAATATTTATGATCTGGATTGAATCTCTAATGACAATGTAAACACTACTGACAGTGTTGTAATGCTTACTCGAAGAATGCATCTTTTACTCCCTGAATTCTTTAGTAAACGTGTTGTTGCACTGTCATTAAGTATAAGGTAGTTTGCGAATACTTGCATTTTACAGGGCCCCTGATGTGATAATATTGTTGGGACTAGTATGATATAACTTGTCTGAGCCAAAAATGATTTAAAACAAAACAATTTCTATTCTGAAGAATTTTCCAGATCTGTAAGTAACAGCAGCATATAGTACAGATTTCCAGTGGATATGAGCAAAACTTCTTTATTTCTGGTCCAATTTTGAAACTTTTTCATGGGAGTATATTGCATGGAATCATACCAAGTGGGTGTGTTTGGGGCCCTTAAAATAAAAAAAACTATCCTCTGAGAACCTGACATTTTCTTCCACTGGAAAAAATATTTTACTTAAAAGTGAGCAACTTTAAAGAGGGTTCTGTTGCTGATAAACTTTTTGACAATAACAGTGATTTTTATGGTATAAATAGTACCATATCACAGCTCATGAGGATATGTTTTTTGCAAATTTGTAAGGAAAAAATACCTTTTCAGATTGCCAGTTATAACTAAAACATGTCAGGCAGAACTGGGAGATATACAGAATCAAAATGTCTGACATTCTGACTACTTGCAAAAGGAAATGTTATCAAAATATGATGCAAGACAAAAATTTGTCAATTATTTTTCATCTCTATCTCAATAAATGGCTGTGTATTTAAACATAACAGGTACTTCAAAATATCCATTATGTGATTTATTTAATTTCATTTAGCTCCTGAATGAAGTTGCAATTTTGTATAATTATTACATGCTCTAAAAGAGGCCTAAGTGCATTAAAATCCCACTTCCCATTACTAGTTTGTAGGAATAGCCTATTGGAAACTAATTGGTTCCGGGAAATTGCAGAGAGAAATTTTCTTTATAAATTGTATGATTTGTTTCTTTTGTTGCAATTCATATCAACATTTTTATGGAAAAATCTGAAAAAAAATTGATCAAGTACAGTATAAAAATACATAAAATATTTCAGATTTTGAGTTTCAGTAACTCTACAAAGCACACTTAGCTTGTAGGAATTGTTACAAAGCATGACTTGAACAGAATGTCAGATTGAAATGCTATTGGCGGACACTTCATGCAGTTCAGTGCTTGTGAATGTGAGAATTAGTGAAAACCAGTATGCTGCACCGACTGAAGTAAGGTGAACCTATTAATGAGTGGGGATCAATACCAGATTACTCACTGCTGTAATTGAGTGTAGTTTTCATAACCCAATTAAATGCCTTGCGGCTTTATGAAACACAAAAGCAGATTGTGTAACATTGCCTCTTTGTCACAAGATGCATTGGTCACATGTTTAAATATAATGGAGTCAGTTCGCTGGTTGCTGTGGGTTTAACGTTGCCTTTAACACATTGTATAGTTCATACCAGGACATATAGTTGAGGTTATAGAGGAAACCAATGTATACCAGTTGGTCAAGATTCTGAAAACCATTAGACATCATCTAGTAACTTCCAAGTTTTCCACTTATGATCAGAGAGGGATTTAAACAAATGACCTGGGAGGTGAGAGTGTCACACAAAACACTACTGTGTGTGCCCTCTTAGAATCTAATCATCTACTCTAATAAGAACTTTTATAGGAATTAATCTCCATCATCTAACAGATTCTAAGGCACAACTATATAAAAACATATTGAATGGTCCTTTAACATGGCAAGCTCATACCAGAGAAGACATAGCAAGGTGGAGTGTGGCTAAGGCAGACAGGTTTTTGCAAACAGGGCACGTTTTGAGCTTTGTTTTGAAAGAAGCAATAGAAATTAGAGAATGCAATTAACAAAAACTTCCCAAATGATATACATGAAAAAATTTCATGAATAAAAATGATGGCATATAAGTGTGCAGCATGAATGTTATATTGTTAATCTGCATGACATAGTTTTTCATACAAGTCTAATGAGGAATACTTTGCTTATGTTATCCACCATTTTGTATGAAAAAGAAGTAAAATAAGTCGATCTTATAAAAAGAAAGCAAAAAACAATGGCACCAGTGAATGTTAAAACTTTTATTAACTTTCTAAGTTTTCACTTGATATGGCTCTGCCATTTTTCCATAGTTTTCAATGCAGCAAAAATGAGAAGCATTGCAAGGACAAAGTTTGACACACCTCAGCAATATAATCCAACATGTTTAAACTACGATAACCTCTGTTTCCATTGTGACATTACAATAAACCTGAAAATGTTCATCCATTTTTTGATATTTTCTTGCAGATATTTACCTGCTCTGATACTGTCTCTCTGATTTTGCCATGTCAGAATTTACAGTGATCCTCTTTTAATTAAAAGACCATTATGCGTACCCCACAGTCTGGGGAAATAGCATTGGATCTGGATCCCTCCTAAAATCTAACCACTTCTTCCTTTTACCATTTCTAATATATCCTAAAAATATCATCAAAATCCATCCTAAAATTATCTGGCTATAACTTCCTTTAAAAAAAGCCAGGATCCAGATGATCCTGACAGTGATCCACATCATTCCCCAAATCTAATCACTTGTTCCTTGTCCCATTTAGGATATTTTCTGAAAATTTCATCAAAATCCATCTATAACTTTTTCAGTTATCTGTCTTTAAAAATTACATTTCATGGATCCAGAAGATCCAGATAGTGATCCAGATCACTCCCAAAATTGAATCATTTCTTCCTTTTATTTTTTCAGACATATCCTGAAAATTTTTATCAAAATCTGTGCCTAAGTTTTTGAGTTATTTTGTTCACAAAGAAACTCACAAACCCACAAACAAACCCAGGCAAAAAAAAACATGGTGGAGGAATATGGTGGGGCAATAGTCAAATCAAGGTCACGTCATAATCTTGAACACCTACTCAACCCCCTAACCAATGTCTCCACCAAGTATGAATTCAAATACCTATACCTCACAGTTTCTGAAATACAGCCTGGACAAAATATTTTAAAGGCTGTGGGGTAAATATGAGTGTAAATACTTCACAAGTGTCTACAGTATTTTTGAAATTCTAATATCAAATAAATCTTTGTTCTTCTGTTGGTGAACTAAAGTTTGGCATAATGTGATGTGCAATAAGCAGTTTTATAGAAAAAAAACTATATTATTTGCCAGTGATGCAGACTTAATATTGCTAAATCCTACTGATTATGAAAGTTCTAGTCCTACCTCTTTCACAGAAACCTTATCTTTCGACGCTAAAAGTCACAAATGGATATAATATATATTATAATACTTCAGTGCTAAATCTATGAATCTGATTGGCTGCAAACTGATCACATGACACTTTAGAGATACATTAGTATTTCTAAGCTGGCAACAATAACAGCTCCAATGCAGCTGAGTGACTCACACATCTTACATTTCTGATGAAATGACAGTTTTAAACTAAATATATAAAGATAACTTAATTTTTTAAAAAAGTACTTATTTTGGTGAAATTTTGCGGGGAGATAGAACTTTGCAAATGAGTTCTGTTGTACATCATCTTTCCATCAGCAATTTTAAGGAACCTGTGTAGCTAGTAGCTATTAAGATTCTCTCTCTGTTGCTACTTATAGTGCTTGTAACCAGCTATTTAGTAACCAAATCTCCAGTAACAACCTGAAACCTTTTCAAGTCTCCGGCCTTAATGTACCTCTATAACTGACTTGGAGCCATTAGCCATATAATTTTCAAGATTTGCATCCACCAAGGCCCAAGCCCAAGATATTGGTTATGAATGCAATGATAAAAAACCTTCAAGAAAAAAAATCTTCAATCCAAAATTGGTTGCAGATCATTCCCAAATTTAAATAAGTTCTATGTTAGACCAATACCTAGCTACTGAAAATATTTGTTGTAAATCTGTGCAATAATATTCTTTTACTCTTGCTAACAAACAAACGAACAAACAGAAATCAACAATCCCTCCATGGCATAAGTAATAAAATTGCATGAAAACATCATCTAAAAAAATCAATGGTAATGCATGTGTATTATAAGTGTAATGTAAAAACTGTAAATTAGTTCCAGCTAATGATTAAATGTAAGACAGAAATATAATGCGGTTTATCAGTTTAAACATTTAAGATTGAACCTCTTTGATGTTTGTTTATAAAGAACTAAAAATCCTGCAGTGTGCAAAGTTGCTGCCATAAAAACTAGAGACTGTGGCTCGCTGCAGTGTACCCCCGGACGGGACATAGTTAAGGCGTGAATATGTCGGTCTTGAGCCTGTTTCCTGGAGCACCAGGTCAGGATTCTCCATAGTACCAGATTACTCCCAAAAGCTAATCACTAGTTCTTTCACTTATATCTGTCTTTAAAAATTACATTTCATGGATCCAGAAGATCCATATAGTGATCCGGATCACTTCCAAAATTCAATCATTTAATCCTTTTACCTTTTCAGACATATTCTAAAAATTTCATCAAAATCCGTCCATAAGTTTTTTAGTTATCTTGTACACAAACACATCTGGCAGCCTGGATCCACATGATCCAGACAGTGATCGAGATTACTCCCAAAAACTAATCACTTGTTCTTTGTCCCATGTAAGACATTTCCTGAAAGTTTCATAAAATCCATCCATGACTTTTTGAGCTATTTGTCTTTAAAAATTATATTTCTTGGATCCAGAAGATCCAGATAGAGGTCCAGATCACTCGCAAAATTGAATCATTTCTTCCTTTTACCACTTCTTCCTTTTACCATTTGTAACATATCCTAAAAATATTAAAGTCCATCCCAAGATTATGTGGCAGCCTGGATCCAGATGATTCAGACAGTGATCCAGATCACTCCAAAAATGTAATCACTTGTTCCTTGTACCATTTAGGCCATTTGCTGAAACAATCCATCCATAACTTTTTGCGGCATCTGTCTTTAAAAATTACATTTCATGGATCCAGAAGATCCATATAGTGATCCGGATCACTTCCAAAATTCAATCATTTCATCCTTTTACCTTTTCAGACATATCCTGAAAATTTCATCAAAATCCATCCATAAGTTTTTGATTTATCTTGTACATAAACACATCTGGCAGCCTGGATCCAGATGATCCAGATCACTCCCAAAATCTAATCACTTGTTCCTTGTCCCATTTAGGACATTTCCTGAAAATTTCATCAAAATCCACCCATGACTTTTTGAGCTATTTGTCTTTAAAATTATATTTCATGGATCCAGAAGATCCAGATAGTGGTCCAGATCACTCGCAAAATTGAATCATTTCTTCCTTTTACCACTTCTTCCTTTTACCATTTCTAACATATCCTAAAAATATCATCAAAATTCATCCTAAAATTTTGTTGCAGCCTGGATCAAGATGATCCAGATCACTCTAAAAATGTAATCACTTGTTCCTTGTTCCATTTAGGACATTTCCTGAAAATTTCATCAAAATCCACCAATGACATTTTGAGCTATTTGTCTTTAAAAATTATATTTCATGGATCCAGAAGATCCAGATAGTCGTCCAGATCACTCGCAAAATTGAACCATTTCTTCCTTTTACCACTTCTTCCTTTTACCATTTATAACATATCCTAAAAATATCATCAAACTTCATCCTAAAATTATGTTGCAGCCTGGATCCAGATGATCTAGACAGTGATCCAGATCACTCCAAAAATGTAATCACTTGTTCCTTGTACCATTTAGGTCATTTGCTGAAAATGTCATCACAATCCATCCATAACTTTTTGATTTATCTGTCTTTAAAAATTAGATTTCATGGATCCAGAAGATCCATATAGTGATCCGGATCACTTGCAAAATTCAACCATTTCATCCTTTTACCTTTTCAGACATATCCTGAAAATTTCATAAAAATCCATCCATAAGTTTTTGAGCTATATTGTACACAAACACATCTGGCAGTCTGGATCCGGATGATCCAGACAGTGATCCAGATCACTCCCAAAATCTAATCACTTGTTCCTCGTCCCATTGAGGACATTTCCTGAAAATTTCATCAAAATGCACCCATAAGTTTTTGAGTTATCTGTCTTTAAAAATTAAATTTCATGGATCCAGAAGATCCAGACAGTGATCCGGATCACTCCCAAAATGTAATCATATCTTCCTTTTACCATTTTGGACATATCCTGAAAATTTTATCAATATCCATCTGACAGTTTTTGAGTTATCTTGTTCACAAACAAACAAACAAATAGAGGGCCAAAAATAACCCTCGGTCAGGTACTTTGGCGGTCAGTGGATGACCTTAAATGAAGATCTGTAACCGGTAAGCCTGGATGCTGGTACTCCATCATGCACTCAACATCCAAAGCCATTTTCAATAGTTTCCATGCAATGTAGTCACCATTAAGTGTGAAAATATCTCCAAATTTGCCAAAAATGACCCTTGGTCAGGTACTTTGGCGGTCAGTAGATGACCTTCAATGAGGAGCTTCAAGGTCAAATTTCTGCAAGCTTACAGAGGACATATATATGTATTATATATAGCAGCCATAGGATGATCTGACTTTCTGTATAGGAGAACTGGGCCAAAAAGTGAAAAAATGGCCAAAATGTGACCTTTAAGAGGCCACCAGTGACCTTGAGATTGAAGGTCAAGGTCACAAAACAATAGCATTCGTGGCATTGCCCATATATACCCACATACCAAATTTGAAAGTTGTAACTAAAATATTTTTTAAGTTATCGCGTTCAAAAGGAAATCTCTGCGGCGGCGGCGGCGGCGGCGTGACCGTACTGAATCCTAAGTATCCCCGACTTTCGTCCGGGGATACAATGAAGAGTAATAAAAGCATGCTGTTCCAAGTGGTGAACATAACACCTGACTGAGGTAACATACAAATGTTTATATTAGGTATTTACGGTTTACTTGATGGAATGACCAAAATGGCAGAACCAGTCAGCTAAGTTTATGTCAAAAATGTTGCATTAAAATAATATTAAACCAGGCTATGTAATACAGCTCTCATTCATTATGTGATTTCTAATAGTACATTTATAGCATAGTAATGCACTCATGCTTGGTATTTATTTCTGTAACCTCCATTATCTGACAGTACTGGGAGAATAAGATGGTTGAGCCCTTTGTTGAGGATATTTAAATTATTCAGCATGTGAAGCTCCCATTTAAAGACACAGATCTATTGGTCTATTTCTCCAGGTATAAATCAGTTACCAGTTCTATTATGGTTGAGCTATGAAAATTGTACAAATATTGAACTTAGTAATTAGCATTTATTACAAGGTATAAAGAAAGTTAAAGACCGCTTTATACTTCAGTGAATGGCACTGCTCTCATGTTTATGTACCTTTATGGTACATTTCCTCCTACCGTAAACTAATTACTTCAGAGTAGTGAATCATTAGTAATGATGCTTTAAGAATCAATTATGAATGTGCTGAGATGACTCAAAGTCTTAATCAGTATCAGTAACTCAAACATGAAAAGTCTGAAAAACTGGCACTGTGATCTTTCATCTCAAGCATAAACCTTCACAGTAATATGTAACAAATGTGTAGCTCAACGAATAAGTAACCTAAGAAAAGCCCTGTTAAGTAGTACATGTATTTTCTTTCAAATAGAAGTAAATAGTCATTCTTTTCTCATTCAAATGTATTGAGAAATTGTATCTGATGTGGAAATAATTCTCTGCTCCCTTGAAATTCAACTCATGACCATATAAACATCCCCCGCTATTGAACACTATGTACAACCCTTTCTACACTTAGTGGTTCTGTGATTCAAAAAAAAAAAACAGATGCATTTTAGTACATGCCAGTCGAATAGCTGCAAACAGGAAACAAATAAAATCAAAACAAAACATATCAGTTTTGATCAAGAATGCCTTAAAATGCACAAAGGTATGAGATAAAAGTGTATAATGTCTTCTGATTGAAGCTTTGTGTATAATATTCAAGTTCTCCAACCATTATATACTTTTACAATTGAGATGTAGGGTGTAAAGTAACTATATACCCAGACACTTAAGATTGACTTTTTGTATATAATAGCTGCCCCCTTGCTGAAAATGCATGGTTTTGCACAGTGAAATATTGTAACTGTTATATTTTTTTCTGTAGAATATAACAGAAAAATTACCAAAGTGAAGTAACTTTTTAAAATTTTATCACCTTTGTTGGAGTCTGATTGCATATCTTTGTGTTCTCTCATGAAAATTTTTACTTGTATCAAAATAATAATCTGGATTTTTCCCACTACTTATCAGAAATTTATCAGGAATTTCATGGAAAACACATGGAAGCACAGACAAACAAACAAATGATCACACCAAAAAATTACTCCAAGTGGAGGTGAAAATTGCTGCAAAGTAGGGGGAAAATATTGTCCTTTTAAGGTAACACCAAACAAAAATAAAATATATATAAAGACATTAAAGGTATGGAATACAGAGCAAAAATCCCCAAAAGTGAAAGAACTTGTCAAAAAAACAGGAGAGACAAAAGTGCATTTTCTCCCAACCAGAGTGAACCGATACAACAATTACTGTCGCAATTAATGGCTCTTTTCTTTTGGTAAGTGAAAGAAAGCTCAGGAAATTATCACTGACAACCCATTGGCTTTTTATGTTCCTTTTTAAAGATTGCCATGGTAACATAGGGAGAAGATTGACCGTTTTCCAAATGGTGTGATAGCATATGGATTCTCTCTCTCCTGTAACAGTACCTGTAATCATCCGGCCTGGTATGGTCAGCCAAAACTACACTCAACTGATAGGCTAATAGTACAAGAACAGAACTTTATATCAGCACATTCTGTAGAAATGGACCGCCATCGATGATTATTGGCCTGGTTCATCCATTATATTGCCTGAGGTTTGCTCAAAGAAATTGTGTTATTGCTATTATTGTTAGCTTAGATAATGCAAATGAGCCTGATTTAAGTTAGTTTTCAGCACAAATGAATTTTAGACACTGTGTGAGGAATAAAATGTCATATAGAATATGTCAAAACCATTTAATGTACACATTATCAGTGACCGAACGCGATTGTACCATGACATCGACAATTAATCGAATGTTCGTCTAATCGTCCACCCACTAGTATATACATGGACAAACCAGTTCAAATAAAAACATGTATATGCTACAGTGAATTTGTGTAATCAGGGAATTCGCGAATTCCCTAACCATTTTTAGGGAATCCGCGAAATCCATAAATGGACCAGGGAATTCACGAATTCCCTAAAATCTCTAGGGAATGCATGAAATCCCTAAAACTTTAGTAATTGTTTTCACAAATTCACTGAATGTGTTTAGGGAATTTGTGAAATTACATTTATTGTGCATTAGTCCATAATTGTGCATTTCAGTTAAGGTTTTGTATAAACTAATGGGATTTTACAACAAACCTTCTTAATTTAAAATGATTTTGTGTGTCATGCACAATAATTCTGATTGTCTAAGATTAAGTTTAGGAAACTTGTAAATTTATGTTTTTGAAAATGTTTCATTTGTTTTAATTAGTTTAGGTTTTGTATAGAATAATATGATTTTCTAACTGATCCTTTTAGTCTTTTATAATATTTTGTGTGGTATACACAAAAATTCTTACAGTAATTATAGATTTTTATTCAAGTCTAAATTTGAGTGTATTCGATTTTAAAATTTAACATTCGTGAATTCCCTGATAACACAAATTCACTCTAACATATATGTGACATGTGACAGAAGTCGCTGTGTTTCTTAAATTTATTTGATAAGCAAACAAAACGATAGACCTAAACTTCTAAACCCCGTCAATAATGTCCATCATCCAACACAGGAATTTGAACAATAATCACCTAGTACTGCACACACGACTAATAATATGATCTTAGTAATGCATTTTCCAGATTCAGATTCAGTCAGATGGTGAGAATCTGCAGGTTCCACAGTTTTTCCTTGTTATGGGACTGTTCCATTATTGTGATCTGATCGTTAACCTACTCCCGATTGAAAAAAATTAAAATATTCACGATCAATGAGTGTAGTTTGAGATAGGTTTAAGATAGGTTCCCTATTTTTCCTTACAGCTTTCTCATGGACACTATGATTGCTTCAGGAAGTCTTTCAATGGGCTCCTGATAGATTTGCATTAGTTTCCCGATCCATCTGATTGTTTTGTAAACTTTAAAGCTCTACTTAAGATAAAAGAGATGGTTTTAAGATTGCTGTAAGATAAACAAAATGACTTTACAGGCAGAAAGCTAGGTTTCAGATGGCTTTAAGATGACTTAAGTCTGATAAGGATCAGGAGCAGTTTTCAATAATTTCAAACAGTTTAATATTATCGTAAACTGTTCCTGATGGACTCCCAAGCACTACCATCATAGACCCATCGGGAAATACTGGAAATACATGAAAATCTCAATTGTAGTCTGCGATGGCTTTGTCTAACTAAAGATAGTTTCAACTGAAAATATTGCCCCCCCCCCCCCCCCCCCCCCCCATGACAAAAAAGGAGGGATCGTATTTCAATCAGGGAGATCATCAGAATAGTGGAACAGCCCTCTTTTTCACTTGTTTTAAAAAATTATGAGAATGAATTTCACAAACTGTATGTCTCTGCATGTGCGGTTTCAAATTTAAAACTTTTACTCACTTAATTTTCACCATATAATCTCATTGGTAAACCTATTTCTAATTCATTTGATCTACTCCCAAAAGTGCAAAACATCGTTGCTTAAACATCTTACGTTATATCAGAATCCTCTAACTGTGGTTTAGAGTTTCAAATCAAATACAGTTGTATGTTTCTAATTAAACATGGAACACTTTTTCCCCTAATTAAATGGTTCAGCTAACAGTGCATATTTCATTAAAAATATTACAATCTGAAATGGCAAGAAGCTGGCTTTGAAAATTTTAACAGTGGGTTAAGAGTGGGTGTATACAAATAACATCCATCAGTTGCAATTACCACACTTAAATTTTTATGTGGGTAGGGTCTAGGAAGAAGTGATTAAATTTTTTTTTAAAGATCTGGTCATATTTTAAAAAGGATACCAAAACAAATCTAAAATTTTCAAAGGTACCATTTTTAATGTATTTGCAATGACTTTGACTTTCCAGTTGACATTACTCTAGAAGTACTAAGCAGATCTCCAGGAAATTTGTACGTAGGTAGGGTTTGGCCAAAAGAGGAAGGAATTACATTTTGGAAATGACCCGGATAATATTCTGGATACAGAAGAAATAAGCAATATTTCTGCAATGAGCCCTGGCGGAGGTCTGCACTCAACAAGTGCTTTCTAGTTATTAATGTGACTGATAATTTCAATTCTATGAGTCATTTCAGGGGAACAGTTGCGCAGTGGGCTACAAAATTCTCTCCCATTTCTACTATATTCTGGGTTTCAATTTATGGGTGGAAATCTGTAGTGAGAAAGTAGGCAGTTGTTTATCGGTTCCCAATGGTTTTCAATGTGCATTGCTTTTCATCCTCTATAGTACCTGCAGTTATGTGACCCAGTACAATGTGTTGAAAATAATGGACAACCAAAATCATCAAACTGTCAATAAATCAACCAAAGGCCATTTAGGCACTAAAATTAAGATTTCCATTATATTAGTTAAGAATGGAAGCTGATATGGAGTTTAATTTTTTTTCAAGACATCAAGGAATAAACCAAAGCTACAAGACATGTATGGGTGTTCTTATGCCCGTTAAATGTTGAAATATGTGAACACTTCATACCAAAAGACAAACCCAAATCTACTGAAAAGTCAATATAGAAAAAGATTGTAATTAGTGAAATCCAATGAAGTTACGCCTTAAGAGAGATGAGAATACATAAGTCTTTCAGAGATGGCGATTAACACTTCCAAGTATCTTATTTGTTTCTCGTTTTCTATTGGGAAGAAAAATTTTTAGCAAGTTTATATCAAATATTTCAGAGGGTTTAATTGGCAAGAAATAAGACATTTGTCTGTTGTATTCTGTTGATTCAAACTGATAGAGTTCTGGGTCACAACGTGTTAATGTTCCACAGGATAAGCTTTGATACTTCTACTAACAAGGCCGAAAGGGGTTTTGGTCTACTAGCACAAGCTCCTTAGCCATCAAAGACACAAGTAATGTACTAAGGTGGTCACCCATCCAAGTACTTACATAGCCCATTGCTGCTTCCTCAAGCCATTAGAACCATAGAAAGCATTTCTGGTTTCAGAAAACAGTTGAAAATATATCTTTTCAGATTAGCCTATCCTACACCATAGCCTATCTCCCCTATCAGGATGCTAATATGAAAATGGACCTCTTTTTAGAATTGTACTATCCCTTTTTGGACATCAGCGCCTTAGAGGATGTTTACATCAATTTCGGCGCTTTATAAGTGTTTCTTACTAATGTAGTGTTTCCACTGGAACCGACCCTGTAACCGACCCTACAACCCTAGGGTCGATTGCAGTAGAATCATGAGAAAAAATGCGGGAAAATGGTGGGTCGGTTATGAAATCCCCTACAGGACGGTATAGTTACAGACAGGACGTAATGTTCTTCCCGAGAAGACGTAGGGTTGGGGACGTTTATTGCACGGCCAGTCGTAGAAGTATTACGACAAGCCCTAAACCCCTAACAGACAAGCCATATCAGGTCCCAACAAGCCATACTGATAAACAGACAGGACTGGAGAAACATACAGAACCCCACGACCAGACTTGAAGTCGGTATTGTAAGAACAGTTTTTGATGAATTTTTGGGAAAAAAGAGGATCAAGTGTCAACCAATAAACAATTCTTAAAATAGGCAACTAGTAAATATTTGGATCCCATCACATGACCAAAACGTTCAAATTTATTTTTTTTGTTATTTTAATTATAGTTTCCACGTTTTTGCTTTAACATTATATAAGAAATAAATCAATGTATGTCTGCTACAGATTATGAACGAAAAAGCCACTTAAAATATGAAATTTCCATTTAAAATGTTATATCCTGTGCAAACAAACAGAGAGAGATGTGCTTCTAACAATCTCTCACGTGACAATGAAAACCTTTTGCTTAATGCTGCCTTTTATACTCGAATTTCGAGCTTCTGGGAAACACCTTATTCTCGTGAAGGTAATAAACTTGCTGTAGTTCTGGTCACATGATGGGATCCAAATATTTACTAGTGACCTAGTTTAAGAATTGTTTATTGGTCGACACTTGATCCTCTTTTTCCCAAAAATTGCTAATGGGTTTTTACAGTGAGAAGAAATATGTTGTGATTGAATCCAAATAGTTTGTTAACTTTTATTTAAATTGCTCTGGTAAAATAAGCTGAGAATTTGATTATTATGTCACCAAATAAAACACTTGTTCAGGTTTCTCAATTATTTACAGCATCCATGTGGGCCTTTTATATCTCTTTAATTTTGAAATTATGATCACTTGTACTGTTTCTTTGTCATTCCTGACATAATTTTTGATCATATGTTTACCTCACATCATGCTGGAAATGGACTGCAAATGAGCAGTACCTAAGTTACAAAAGACAAGCCAGCTTCATATTACGACAGGCCTGCAAATGGTAACGACAAGCATGGAAGGGTTACAGACAAGCCTTGAAGTTTAACCGATAGGCCGTTAAGTTAACTGACAGGCCTGTTGCTAGGGGGCTGAAATTAGGGTCGAATACAAGGGTCGGTAACAGTCGTAGAAATATTAAACATGTTTGAAATTTCATCGACTCTCCCCGACAGGCCGGGAACTTGTAACCGACCCTAACCGACCATGTAAACATTGGTCCTGACTCTCAAAAAATGCATAGTTACCGGCCTATCGGTTTCAGTGGAAACACTGCATTACTTACTTACTTAAATTCAGTGATGAGACAGGTACTCATCACGCAATTCATGAAAGTCCAGAGACAAAAAAAAGTTATCTCTAGAAGCATGAGCCTTGCTACAGCTTGCGCTTAAAAAAGTATTCCACTTAACAGAGTTTTCCTTAAACAGGTGTAAAGAGATCAGTAAGGCCTTGTTAATCTGAACAAAATGGGGAAAAAGTCTAGTAATTTTAGCTGGAGTTTGGTGTTTTAGGCTGATAACTACAAATCTAATGACAGAGAATTATTCCAAACAAAAGTACTCCGAGAGTGCATGTCTCCCTAATTTTAGTCATTTGTTCTTTGTATCCCTGTCATCATTTCCTGAAAATTTCATCAAAATCTGTCCATAACTTATTTTGGAAACTATCAATTGGAGTCATTTTGGAAACCCTGAAAAACCAGACACACGCCACCAATTAAATAATGTCCCTAGCAGAGGTAATAACCCACAGCCTTGGAAAATAGTTTTCAACACCATGATATTAAAGTAGTGAAACAGTACAAAGATTGGGATACATACTTTCAGAGCAGTGTCAGTTATATAAAGGTCCAAACAATGTTTATGTAGAGAAAATAATGTCTAAGAAAAGGAAAATGTATGTAAAGATAAATTATTAAAACAAGATAATTAATCAGCAAGATGACAGCATTAATCAGTAAACTAAAAATTACAAAGCTGTAAAATTTATTAATTGGAGTATAGCTGTCAATGGAAACAGCACAATTATGTAATCTTTGTCATAAGAGGAACATGTCTCAAACATTTCAGGTGAACACACTTTGGCAGAGTTAAAGGTCACACCATGATGATGCACACTTACACCCCGTAACCAATGTCCCTACAAAGTGTCAACCTTTTACACCCAAATGACCCAGACAAGATTTTTAAACTCATGGTCACTACAACAAGGTCAAACGTCAAATCAAGATCACACCATGATAACTTGCATCATGACACCGACAACCCTCAGCCAATGTTCCTACCAAGTGTCAACTTCCTACATTTTACTGTGTCCAAGATATTGCTTGGACAATATTTTAAAGGTCAAGGTCACTACAGCGAGGTCAAAGGTCAAATCAAGGTCACACCATGATGTTGCACACCTACAACCCCAACCAATGTCCCTACGAGTATCAACTTCCTACACTTTACAGTTTCCGAGATATAGCCTTGATGAAATTTTATAAGTCAAGGTCACTATGGCAAGGTCAAATCAAGGTCACAATATTAGATTGCACACCTACAACTCCCAGCCAGTATCCCTACCAAGCATCAACTTCCTACACCTTACAGATTCCGAGATATAGGCTGTACAAGATTTTATAGGTCAGGGTCACTACGGCAAGGTCAAAGGTTAAATCAAGGTCACACCATAATGTTGACACCTACAACCCCCAACCAATGTCCCAGTGCCAACTTCCTACACCTTACAGTTTCTGAGATACAGGCCAAACAAAAACCGTGGGTGAAAACAATACCCTGACAGCACTTAAGGCTGTGGGATAAAAACTTTTACAAACTTCCACAAAAGTATGTCTCATATAATGATTTTTCCAAACATGTCTTCATGCTTGTCAATAATTACAACATGAATACTATTTTCTACATGACTGTTGTGTTCAAGTTGTCAGTATTAGTTTTAGAAATTCTAGGAATTTAATAAAAATGTTATCTGCAGAAATTTTTCATGCTGTAAGAATTTTTCTTAACTAAACCACACACTTACTAAATTATAAAGTCTCCAAAATAATGCCATATTACCAATGTCAGCCTCAATGGATAAATTTTGCATATATTTTATGGCATAATGCCAATGTTTGTTTCAAATTTACACCTGATATTTGAAAATATCAGTCAAATATGATATTTCACCAAAAAGTATGTTTCAGTGAGAGAGAAGCCTTCTCATGATGGAGAGATATGTTATATTTGATGCTCTTCATTGATAAGTACAAACTCTGCCAGAAACACTAGCTTTTATGTAGTATCAAAACAAAACATCAGCAACTACTGGAACACGTAGCTGTCACTTTATTCAGCACAAGCTGTTAAGGCAACTTCATTAAATGTTACAGGTTTGCAACATAGAGATAAAAAAACATGCCAGTTACTACTTTACTGTCTCCATATGACCCTGGCTGTTGAACAAGGCATAAGGCACCAAATTTGACCTTCACCATTTCCAGTTTGACCTTTAAATTCCCCAGTATGACTTAGTCCATCCCATTCTGCTTCTACCAAAGTAAGTTGACTCCAAACTGTGAAACATGTGAAGATATCATCATCATTTAGTAGTTTATGATTTATAAATCAGGTACAGGTTAAAACAATGATTATTATGTTGGTGATTCATTACTTAATCAACCGCAGAAATGAATCAGATCTCTGTAACAAAGTAAAGATTTCTTTTGCCAATAACCTTTCCCTGGAAACATTTGTTGAACTCATTAATACTTTACTAGTATAACTTCCATATCTTGTGCCTAGAATCTTTGGTTAAAATTGCATGTTATTTTGCAAACATCGCCAATGAACACCAGCCACCAACTAAACAAACCACAGCAGACGGTCAAAAGATTAATAAGACTGGACTATTTTTTGCGAGTATTGATACAGGTGAGTTGGTTTCCAAGTGGTTTTTACCAGTCTTGTGAAATGAGACCAGCTGTTTGCTCCATGGCTCACTTGCTAATCAATGCTCAACCTACCTGTGTAATAGTATCCACTGAGGAGTCCTCACTGTCAATATTTGTGTAATCCTGACTCCCCACTAAATTTTCCATAGACATGGCCACACCTTTAATGCTTTCCCAGTATATCCAAGGTTTTTTTTATTAAAGTACCTAATATCAATAACTGAACTGAAGCACAGCATGAAAACAAAGCAATCAAAGCAATTTGGTCATTCAACAAATATCCAAGAGACCAAGACAAAAGATGCAGAATAAAAGTTTGTGCTGTTAGAAATGTATCCTCTATACATTTCGTTTGCTTTTTATATACATACAATAATATTTAATCCTTTTGCAAAGTCACCAAATATTGTGCATAGTTGCATATTGCTATCCCCAACACTGAATCTAATATCCAATTGAAGACTATCACTGACTTTCTTTCACACAATTTTTATATCGTCCATAATATATATAACACTATTTGTAATTTATTAATGGTACCTACATCGAGAAAATCAAAGAGAATATATGTTTAAATATAAATTGCTGTCTAATTTTCAATAATATAAGTCAACATATCTGTGTTGCAATATCCTTGATCTAAGACTAGCCAAACTGTAGTTTTCTGCTTGTCTGTACCGAAATCAAAAGATATCAGTTTGTCCCATTAATCCCGATCAGTTCTATCCATCCCAGTGGCATTAAATCTCCTGATCCGAGACATTAAAAGCCTTCCATCTCTGTATGATATATAACAGCCTCACACAGTGTCTGGTGACGCTCCCTTCTGCACTAATTAATACACAGCCTCTCGTTTACTGTACAATGACCCAATCCATGCCACAAACACATACAGCTCCATGAAACCATCTCCTGGTGGTGTTTATAAATACGAATCTATTGGCAATGAATCATTAATGCACAACTTTTCCCCTCTTTTTTCAGCATTTACACATTAACAAAATTCTGATGTACACACTGTATATAGGTTGCTGGTACCAACTAATGATTGGTTTAGGTTGTGGTAAAAGCAACAACTCCAAGTCAGTCCTGAACCCTTTTTTTCTGGACTTCCTGAGACTATAATAATAAATATCCCATATATACATGCACAATATACATATAGAAACCATATATATCATATCTATATCAATATATTTATAGTCATAAATGGCTTAACACTTCTGCGTCAATTTTATGGTGATGATAATGCTGCTGAACTAATATAGCAAAAGGTCATAAGGTATTGTGGTAATCAAATTATATTTATTAGATGAAAAAATAATCATTTATTTTATAGTCAATAAATCTGAATCAATTAGGTGAACTACCATTGAGTTTTTTTTTGAAACCTATTGAAGTGAATTAACTCATTGAAAATGATAAGTGGTCATAATTTTTAATTTGTTTATTTCAGAGATTGTCCCAATATAGAGACAAAATGAATAGTGATTACAAAGTCAAAATATGGAATGTATGTTCCTTCCAATAGTTATAAATCTATATTAGTACAGGCCCTCACTAGATTCTGCATGTTGTCATGAGTTGAATCCTAACCTACAAGAACAAAGGTCACCGTAAAGGGACTAAAGGTCCAGTGATTGAAAGTCAACGTTTCATTAATGATGTGAGAGATTTTAAAAGCTTGTGAAGTACTTAACAAAACCTTAACGTAAAATACTTGTCTTTTGATTTAAGTGCACAGGTACAAGGACAAGCTATAAAAACACTTTACATGAGAAACAACCAGTTGATTAATGGTTTATTTACCTTCTGGTGGGTGATAAATAAATTTTAACATAAATTCAGCGGCCTATTTGCCACATGGCCAGTCAACATACAGCTTACAAATCCCAATTTTTGTATCACTCATCCTGGTTTGCTAGATGCTGAATTTATGGTTTACACCATTTTGTGTGCCAAGTTAAGGTTTATGTCCAGTTTACCAAACCAAACTGTAAAATTTAAAACAATAGAAAGCGCAGAAGATTTGTGAGTTAACTAATTTTTCTCAATTCAGCCCAGCAGATTTAAATGGTTGTCTTTCTCCATGACGGATGTAATCAAAAATGTTGAAATTCTCATAACAAATTGTGTAAAAAGAGGGTCATATCAAAATGGATCTTTGAGCAGAGATTGTAAAGATATGGAATCCCAAATGAAACCTTGAACAAAGATTGCGAGGTTTTCATTTAAACATGTCTGAAGATCAATAAATGCAATTTTCTCATTTTGACTTCTTCATTCAAACCATTCTAACACTATACTTTGCAGATTTCTCCAAACATTGTACAAATGTGTTTTTATTTGGTATGATATATCCTGTGTCATCCTTTTAACTCCTATTTATTGTAATATCCATTTTCAATTTTTTTGTCTCTGCTACTGTTTAGAAATTATTTATTAGGATGTATATTAGGCTCTCTCTCTCCAGCATTTGTTATCAAGGACTATATAACTGGTTGAAGGTCAAAGTTTCTTATTTCCCTCTCAATAACTAACATTATATAAAGACATGTCTGTAGTGGGTCTCAAGATGCTATCACAAACTGGACTGGAAACCGTGATCATAGAGGTGTGAGACAGTGATTACATAGCAACCACAAATCCACTGAAATTCTCACCTTGTGTTACTAGAATCCTGAGTATCAACACTTACATTGGAAATGCACTGGTTTTAGTTATGCATACTTTATTGCAGTATGTTGTCCCTTATGCCCAGGTCACACAGTGGCGAGGGTGCTACGAGATGGAATATAGAAGAACAGAGGCGACTTCAAATTCGCCAGAATTCGCCAAAAAAAAAGCGGGAAAGTGTAGTCACGTGATAAAAGATCTTCATACTTCTACGACCCCTCTACGATGTTCTACGATGCCTTTCGAATGTCCTGAGACAAAGCAAGAATATACAAAGAATACCCTACGAACTGGTGAAGATATCTGGCGAATTTACCCACGAATCAGCTACAAGTAGGGGAGAATGAATGCGATACTTGAGGAATCTTCTACGACAAAGGAAGAACCAGTTGAGAACAAGGAAGAATATTTGGCGAATTTACTGAGAACAAGAAGGTAGTACGATTTGCTGGATAATCCCAACCTGTCTCAAACATGAATATTTCCCATATCAGTCAAGATGCCACAGCTGTTTATGTTGAGTTTACTGTGTCATACCTTCTCAACATTTTTATCCCACAACTTTAAATATACTGTAGAATATAGAACTTTAATGTTTGCCAGCCATCCATTTCTTCATGCTTATCCATTTTGATGATCTCTGACTCAGTAACATTTTACTTTGTATCCGTCAACAAAGCTTCCATGTATTCGTGCACCACTATTTACTATGATCACATTCAATGCTGAGTTCTATTTTATTCCAACCAAAACATGAAATATATTATCCAGTGATACAACATTTAACTATCAGCCGGTGTTTTATTTGTTGTCCAGTATTCACCTTTTCACCTTGTTCAATACTAAAGAAACAAAATAGTTACAACATCATAACTTCTAAGAAACATTACTGCTTTACTGAAATTCATGTTCCTAATTCATGTGAAAAAAACAACAAGATTAAGGGTACAAGACAAAGCTCATTAAGTAGAAAGTAAATGCCTTAAAACCCTTCTTTGAGTACCACTGGGATATTTTTCATATTCTTTTGGATAAAAGTGCCTAATACACATTAGATGTCTAGATTCCCAAGGCCTACAGGGAAATTTAAAGTAACAGAAAGAAACTATAATCACCTTGCCTGAGTAAGCTTATTTAATAACCCTTTCTACCTGAGCTCATTTTGTGTCCAAAAATAGTTCCAAGAGATACTCTGTGTCTTAAAGACAAATGGTAAAAGCTTCCTTAGCACGGAGTCATGCTGCGTCAGATTACTAAATGCTAAAAACTTGACTTAAAGATGCAATATTGCTGAAACATGACATAAATTAGACGTGACCTTTGCACAAGCTACATGACAATTTTACAAGAATCAAAGTCACTAAACGTCATTGACCAAAATATTTGGCTCTTTAGTTTTCATGTTATCTTGATAATTGGAGCGGTTCTCAGAAATATTCTTATGTTCATCATTCTCAGGTTCTAAATGCCTCACTATATTCTGAAGTTTTATGATTATACTTGGTCTTCTACCCCTGACAAGGTCTGTCAGTATCCTTGTGGTTACAAAGTTTGGCATCTAATCACAGGCTATCCCCTCTGTGTGGGTTCAACTCCCACAAGTGACAAAGCTGAGGACCTGTCCAAATATGACCCTGGCTGTTGAACGGGACATAAAACCCCAATTTTGATTTCTGCCCTTGAGTGGCATCACACAAAATTGTTATAACTAGCTCATATGTTGATTGCAACAAAACATCTATAGTACCATAAAGTCTGATATAGATAGCCTATTTATAATCATAAATGTAACAAATTAAGCTTTTGTCAGATTACCCATGTGTCATGGTGTATCTTGATTTCTGGACTTTTTATGCCGATATATCAATATTGAGATACGTTGGCTATAAGTCGTTGACCTATAATCAGAAACCATGAAAAAAGATTTTTTTTTTTTCATTTGTATGATTTTTACATAATGAAAATTTATTATATTTTTTATCACACATTCAAAAGTGTCAAATATATCTTCCGGTCTTGGGGTGACTAGATAAATTATATTGTACTATGTAAACATTAGTACCTTGAAACACATGTAACTTCTCAGTCTACGAGTGATCAAAAACAAAACTCTCTCTTGAGATCAGCTATATACCTTGTCCAAATGATACTAAAGAATATTGATTTCAGTGAGTTGTGAGCACCTATAGCATGATCCTTTGATAAATAGTCTGAATAACTTCCTGTCACCAGTTACATGATAAATACATGTACAAAAATGGTTTTTACCAGTGACTGCATGCTTTTATGTCTTTGCACTGACTGGTATTTTATATCCATTCCTGCATGTCTACATTTTGTGATGTGTAAATTCATTATTCATTAACACACGTGAAGCTGCCCATCATACTGTACAAATGACCACATAAAAGAGAACTTTATCACACATCCACTCACACACACACACACACCTATTAATGAGAAGCAGTAGCTTTTTTATTGATGTCGGTGTTTATTGGAAAGCAGCAATGACCACAGACCAGAGAGAATGGCTGTTTTATCGCCCAGACATCATAAATGTAGACATGGAGCAAGTGTGACCTGGAATTGCTGCCACACCATTGCACATTAACAACTTCTTGTGAGTAATTCCTTAAAAGGTTAGCTGATACCACATGCTTTTGTATTACCAACACAATCCCCCTTTTGTTGTTTTGATTTACTTCGCCGTATCATCTTTTCCCAAGGTGGAAAAAACCACACAGTTAGAGTTGAATGGATTCTCTCCCTTTGTAACTGTATCTGTTAACAGTTTGCAAAACATCACAGACTAAAGTTACAGGTTATGACATTTCACCAAGTTTGTAACAGAAAAACAATGGTCTATTATTGTTGTTTTATCAGGTTTCCTTTCTTATTTGGGGCAATGTCAGTGTCTGAACATTTTGTAAAGCTACAAATGACTTGTTTTACAGACTACTTAAAGTTGAGAAAATATTTCTAGTTGTAAATTGCAGGTTAAAATGTTGAGGATGAATATGGGTGTTTATTTTAATCATATAGATACACATCAACAGGATAGACTGTGTCCTGATATTTTTCAATGAAAAAGTGGAAAGAGAATTTTTAAGCGTGAACTCTAGCCAGGCTCGCAGTTCTAGAGATCAATCTTTTTATTTATTTATTTTTTTTTGTCACCAGACTTTTATGAATAGTGGCGTAGTGAGATGAGTACCTGTCTCATCACTTAAGTTAAGCAGCAGTTGGCTACATTAGTACTTTAATGGGTGACTGTCTGAGGTTTAGGCCAGGTATAGGATGTATCTGACTCAGAATTTGTTTTTGCTGCCAGACTTTCGAAAATGCTAGTGCAGTACTCGTGTCTCTGATGGCTTTGAAGCTCAGACATGTAGACCGAAAGACTTTTCGACCTTTTTCACTATTTCAAACCCTAAAGACCTATACACATCATGGACAATACTATTATTACCAAGCATGATAACATACAAAAAACATAGAAGGCACTTTTAGGGCACAGACCTCCACCAGGTGGTATTTCCCAAAATTCATTTTTTGGGGGAATCCAGAATATGATCCAAATCTTTCCTAATTGTAAAGACTTCTTTCTTTGACCAGGCTTTACCCACATAAACAATACATGAGGATCTACTCATTACTCGTGTCTCTGATGGCTTTGAAGCTCGGACATGTAGACCGAAAGACTCTTCGACCTTTTTCACTATTTCAAACCCTAAAGACCTATACACATCATGGACAATACTATTATTACCAAGCATGATAACATACAAAAAACATAGAAGGCACTTTTAGGGCACAGACCTCCACCAGGTGGTACTTCCCAAAATTCATTTTTTGGGGGAATCCAGAATATGATCCAAATCTTTCCTAATTGTAAAGACTTCTTTCTTTGACCAGGCTTTACCCACATAAACAATACATGAGGATCTACTCATTACTTTTGGAGTAATCTTTGACCAGGCTTTACCCACATAAACAATACATGAAGATCTACTCATTACTTTTGGAGTAATCTTTGACCAGGCTCTACCCACATAAAAAATACGTGAAGATCTACTCATCACTGTTGCAGTAATATTTGACCAGGCTCTACCCACATAAACATTACGTGAAGATCTACTCATTACTTTTGGAGTAATCTTTGACCAGGCTCTACCCACATAAAAATACATGAAGATCTAACCATTACTTTTGGAGTAATCACAGACAAACAAATGCATCCAAAAGTATCACGTTGAAGCTTATATCACGTCTAGACTCCCTGATGACAGTACAGTATGAGACAACAAAAAGCAATTGTTATTCTGAAATATTCTCCAGCTTTTATCAAATCAGTAGGTGTCATCAGCATACACTATAAGGCGCCAGTTAAAATGACCAGAAATTCCTCTTTTTGGACCAATTAAAAAAAATATTTTCACAATATTTATCAGATTAAAGAGGACTACTATTGGAGTGCATGGTACTTGATATTATTGGTTTGGTGCCTCATAAATGTTAGTGGATGGTATAATACAACAATATAAAGAAAAAACTCCTTACTTCTACAACATTTTAATCAACCCTGCTGTAGGCTACACGTTAGATGTCCAAGGAAGGTATGTGTTTTCTCTGGCTATGTGAATGGACTTATGTTAAAGCAATATGTACTTTGCATTATTATTAGACTAGATCAAAGTACCTCTAAAAGAAGTCATATAAACCTGTCAACCAAATGTAACATTGTATGCTGCAATTGATTTAGTGTCCATCTTTTCTGGTGTTATTTTATCATGTTTTGAAAAAAGCATAAATAGCATGAAACTATGGAGTTTTCCCTAAATATCACAGCATGAAAGCATGAATCTTCCCCTAAATATTGTCCAACCTGCACGAAAGCATACAAACTGCCCTGGCTGTTTAAGAATAGGCAACTTGGGAATGTTTGGGAACAGAGGCAGGTTACTACCAATTTACAAGAACTGGGAATTTGACAAAGATTTTGTTAATTGTACATTGTGTATGAACTAGGCATACAATATATATGTGCAGAATATTTTGTGTAAAAACCCTCATATTATAGTTGCTACAATAATTTAGATACGAAAGAAATAAACTACATTAACTGGAGAAAAAGTTTGACAAATGTTCTTAAATTTTGAAGATTTATACAAAATATTATATATATGTAAGTAAATATTTTTTATCCAAAAATGTTATGTCATTCACCTTGTCCATTGGGAATTAAATAAATACACAAGCACATATTTCTCCAAGGGTCGCTCGACATGAGAGGCTTAACTTGCTCATAAAACCAACAAACAGCAATATAAAATATTGCACCAGTGGCAAAGGTATTAAGAGGAAAAGAACACAGGACTCAGCAGTTCTTGTTTGGTCACAAGAGAACAGAGATATTGCTGTTCCATTCATCATCATTACCCTTGTGAGTCCCAGGTAATGCATCTATATGGTGATGTGTATATGTACACAAAGGCCTAATGCACAAAATTAACTTAAGCTTAATCCCCCAAACTAATTAATTAAAGCAAGCCCTCCAATGTAGATACTGTCCACATTAACCAAGGGTAATTCATCTTCTACATGCCCAGGGGTGCAGCAACAGTACTCAGAGTGTTTCCAGGGATTTCTATCCAATACTGCCACCAGTTGAAAATTGAAGCAAAACTCCCATCAAATATTAAATCATGTTGCTATTGCAGCAGCAAGGAAGCAATTGCACTGAAATTGTATTGCATAAAATAAAACATGAAAAGATACAATAAAAGGCAGGACAGTTAAATTAAAAACCACTGACACATAGTTCAAACCCCTTGTCATGACATTTTAATTCCTGTGTTGAAGACAATTGTTAAATCATTGAAATGTCTTATGACATAGCTATCATCTTTACAAAGGTACATTGGTGAACAAGTTGCATTGTGAAAAAAAAGAAAGCTTTGTAACAATCTGGCTTCAGTTTCCCTATCTCATAACTCCAATGCTCACACTTTATAATCAAAACCAAATCAAACTTAATTAAAGCAAAATAACTGTCAAATAAAACTAGACAGCAAAGCAGGATGCGCGACCATTAGATTGTGATCAATATCTGTCAGCATTACTGGTTGTGTTGAAGTGAGGGGGAGAGATGGTCATTAATTTTTAGGAAAAAAGAAAAAAATCCACTTCTCTCACTAAACCCTACTTCCCTTAGTAGATAAAAGCCTTTCTATTTAATCCTGAAGCTAATCTGTTCTTATTTCCCCAGTTATTACAGATTATAGATCCATACCTCAAGTAGTTTCCTCTCCACCCTATTTAGCTTTTATTCTTGCTTGATTCTGTGCAAGAGCCAAAGATCAATTCGCCAGTCTCATCACTGAAGGACTTACACTTAAGAAAATGACATTTTTGTCACCCCCAAGAGAGTCTACACACAAGAGGGTAACAAGAAACACGAAGTAGAAAGATGAGACAACACTGAAACCTGCCAGACAATGGCTCTGAACTTCTCCAACCACGCAACTTCCAAAATGGGTCCATAATATTGTCACGAAAACACTTCTTGCTCACTCCAGTAATAAAGGACAGTATTTGGCAGAGCCAAGGCAGGTCATCCCAATTTTTAACAACTATAATGAGAAGCAGTTTCCTTTCCCCCCCCCCCCCCCCCCCCCATTGAATGAGAACTTTTTTTGTTAAGGCACAGCACACACCATATTGGACAATCTTCAGTGAAAGAAAGAGAGAAGACCTGAAGAACCCAGCAAAGGTCCCGAGTTACTAATACAGTTAAACTCCGAAAAAGTGGCCAATACCAGAAAATATTGGAGGGCGAGGCCCGTCAGGGCAGAGATTTTCAATATTTTTTGGTATTGGCCACTTTTGAGGAGTTTGGCTGTTGTAAACCCCACTCTATCATACTTGATGCCTGTTCTAAAGATATATGACACTCTGTCCCCGAATTCTGTTATTTCTGTTTTTACAGGAATAAATTAATTCCCCCAAAATGGTCACTGAGAGAAAGTGTCCAATACTGATTAGTATTGGACACATCAGTCAATAGTGAAAACCTGCAAGTGGGGTTTACAACCTGAGAATTTATGAGAGAAATAAGCTAAAAACTTGAACATGGCATTTTTCTCATTAGTATTGCATCTCTAGATGGGGGGTATTACTGGCTATTTGGGAGGAATTGGTATGTGAGGACAGTGATGAGGGGGGAGGGGGTACAGGCTTTTCATACTTTACTGTCTTTACATTACTGACAGCTGCACCTTGGATGTTTAAGGTTCTTGTGTTATCAGAGTAACACAGCTTCTACAACTACATGCCAACTGCTGTCATTTCACGCTTTTCAAGAACTGACGAGATCCAATTTCAGGAAACTCTAATTCTAACCAACTTTTATAACGCTTAATCTACACTGCAATGCAGACTCTCAGTCACAATGATCAAGTATAAATTCTAATTTCAAAATCCAGGGATAAGCAAACTGTCAGAACCAGGGAGATGTAGAATGAATGAAGAGGCTATGGTAGATTTGTTTTAAGAAAGATTTAAGGCTTAAGTTTCTTTTTGAAGGAGACAAAAGAGGAGAAGGAAGGAGTCTCACCGGGCAAATCATTCCGCACTCTAGGTACTTCAAAGGCAAGCTGTGGCCATATTGTTTCACTGATTTATGAATTGATGAACAGAGCCGTAAAGCCGCAAAATGTTTATCATCACATTGACACTGCATGATGAGTATTGTTCAGAATAGTATAAGGAGTCAAATATATGTCAAAATATATAGGGTAACAAGTTCTAAGAAACTTTATAACATATTATCGCACGGAAAACCTTTATTTTTGCAGATTTTTACTAAAGCTTCACTTCATCCCGGCAAGGCAGACATGGTTTTGCCACTGCTGCCCCAATTGAATAGAACAGGCTCCCCACTTAGCGTCAGATCACAACAAACTATTTCAAGTTTTAGAATCCAACCGAAGACCTGAAGACTTACCTGTTTAGACTTGCTAACCTTTCCACATAAGTCATCCTCCCCTGGCGGGAGATTGCTGAGTTACGACTTTGCTAGATTCAAAGACTGTCCCTTTTTGGATTCCAATGCATTAGAGGATGTTCATCAATTTTGCGTTATATAAATGTTTCTATTATTATTAAAGCTCAGCTGGTATCGTTTTGTACTATTTGGTGAGTACTGCTGATACAGTGTAAATCACTTGTTTTTAAAAATTCAGAAAATTTAGCCATCAAGATATAAGAGAAAAAAACAAGTAATGTGCTATTCACACTGTTCAGTGTGGTCATATCAACACATATTTGATTTTTGCTACATGACTTGGCCCTAATTGTTCTGTAATTATGTCTTGTATACAGTTAGTGCATGTGAAAAATGAGCCGCCATGTATGACCATTAAATATGGCTAAATATTTCACATTTGTGTGTACCTTATGGGGCAAGCACAAAACTGTTTGATCTAGAAATTAATCTCCTTTGACAACAACTGCTGTTTTACGTAAAGCTATCCTTGGAGTGAGGTGGTAAGCTAACCTTGTTTCTTGCATACAAGTAATTAAATCAATTTATTGTTTATAAGAAATGTATGCACTTCTGTGAATGTAAGAATGGCACACTATTTCATAAAGCGTACATGAGACCTTAATAAAAGCAAATAAAGTCAAAGGTTAAACTTGGGGTTTTACATCCTGTTCAACAGCCATGGTCATATTGGGACAGGTCCTCAGCATTGTTACTTGTGGGACTCGAACCCACATATCAGTGACAGCCAGGGATTATTTTATGACCAAAACACAAGCAAAAGATTTACCACGTGAGTGTTAAAATTAGTTGTGTTTTATTAAAACTTATGCTACATGTTTCATGTATAAGAACAGAACTGTTAGGTTTACTGGATATTTACTTTAAATTATCATTAAAAGTATTGGGGACCATAAACAAAAGGAGGAATCTACGGTGTGATAATCTTTGCTTCTATCACAGTTAAGGTTTCACGTCCCATTTAACAGACTCATATAGGGGTAAGTCCTCAGGATTGCTACTTGTGGGAGTGGAACCCACACAGAGGTGACAGCCTGTGATTAGGTGCCAAACTTGCTAACCACTGGGTCACTGAGGACCTCTGTTTCTATCATCCACAAAATGAAAAACTATGGACAACTTCATCCACGATTGTGATATGTTACAGGCTTTTTTCTTCCTGAAAGACTATGTCAGAACTATAACAACCAAGACATATCGGACAAGTGTACAGCAGTGTATTTTCACCCATTTACATATCTTTATGATGCCTCCATCCAAGAAGATTAATGCATGCAAAAAAAGACAAAATGCTCTCCAGATTGCAAACTGGTCTGACAGGCGAAAAAATAGGCTTAAAAACTCCAATGTGAATGAAAATATGGGTTGAAGAGACATTCCCAAAATAAGATTAGTGGCCTCCAAATAGGGATCAGTGTTTTTCAACCCATTTGCTTCCGAAATTGGCCTTTATGCAGACATTGCCTTAATTTCTGGGGTAAATCACTCCAGCCAAAATTGAGTTACGGTGATTGATTCTCAGACAATATCAAGTGAAATCCCCGAGAGGCACATTTGCAGGAAGCTCCTACAACATGAAAGGGGGATGTGGGGGGGATTCAATGGGTTAGTTTGGTGCTGGTGTATATATTGACAGAACACAGTGTTTGTTACATAATCAACTTTAGAAGTTTAGTTTTACATGTAAAATTTGATGTAAGTTACCGGCACAAAAAATATAATGTACCTATGTATATAAAATATATATCCGAGTTGCTACTAGGACAAAAAGTGCAAAGACAAAATTGTTAATAATTAAATAGATGGCAACATATTTTGAAAAACAAAGAAAATTTGTAACAGATTGGTTCAAATAAGCTAGCATATTCAAATATGTTGATATGCATCAAGGTATACAAAGCCGACTTATCACCATATAGTTACTAGGTGTTATTGAAATATTATTTTAGACTTTTAAAGCCATTATTCTGTACTTTTATGTTTCAAATTAGATAGCTCAATAAAACAAACAGCATATAAGAGAGAGAGAGAGCCATAGAGGTATCAGGTATCAGGTATCCATGTGCTTAATCTCCGATGCTCGCGGATTCTAAGGCACACCATCCAATCATAATGTAAGAATCATATGTCGAAAACCATAGCAATGTCGTCACCAGGGGATCATCGGTGTTCGGTAGCGAGAGAAAGTTAAGGAGGGAAAGACTTCTGAAACAAGTAGGTTTTAAGTCGCCTTTTGAAACATGATAGCGTTGGAGCAGTTCGAATTTCCAGAGGCAAATTATTCCAGAGTTTTGGAGCATCATATGAAAATGACTTATTGAAATGAACCTTGGACTTGTGAACTGAGGAACTGTAAAAGGGTACATTGAGGAACATTTTTTCTGGATTACTGCGCCTTGTCTTAACAGCAGATGTATATAAAGACAAGTATGGGGCAAAGTATTTCGGCTTTCCAGTAGTGAGGAACTTATACGTGAGTAACAGGGTTTTAAAAATGATACGTTGTTGAACAGGAAGCCAGTGAAGAGACTTTAGGATTGGAGAGACATGAGAAAATCTGGACACCCCAGAGACAAAGCGTGCCAAGCAATTTTGGATATTCTGAAGCCTTGTGATATTCTTAGAGGACAAACTGCGAAACAGAGAATTACAATAATCCAGACGACTACTGACCAATGCATTAGCCACCATTATTGACACATCATAAGAGAGAAAGCGTCTGATGCGATGCAGATCTCGAAGGCTGGTAAATGAGGATTTAACAACAGAATTCACATGATTTGTGAAGCTGAATTTAGAGTCAAAAAGTACACCTAGATTCCGAACAACATCATTCGGAGAGAGGCAGTTTCCCAAGATGTTCACAGGGAGAGAATCTTTAAGCCATTTAAACTTATCCATAGAGCCAAAGACTATAAACTCCGTTTTTCCAGGATTTAATTTAAGCTTATTTTCAAACATCCACATGCGAATCTCATCCAAGCAGGCCTTTAGCTGGTAAAATGAGTTGGGACAACTTCCAGGAGATAGATGGATGAACAACTGGGAGTCATCTGCATAAAAGTGATATTTGACATCCTTAAATTTTGCAATTACATTACTAAGGGGGGAAGTGTAGAGGGAGAACAATAAGGGACCAAGAACGGAGCCCTGAGGCACACCAAAATTTAATTTGAAACATTCTGAAACAACCGAGCCAATTTTGACAGATTGAAAACGATCCAAAAGATATGATGTAAACCACCTGAGGACATAACCAGTGAAGCCAAACCTTGTTGATAGACAGGCGAGGAGTGTGTCATGGTCAATCGTGTCAAAGGCGGCCGACAGGTCGAGGAGGACTAGGGCCGTAGGCATACCCTTAGACAATGACAAGTGTATCTCATTCTGAATACACAACAGGGCGGTTTCAGTAGAGTGTCCAGCTTTATAGGCAGACTGAAATGTGTTACCGAGATTGTTAGAATCAATATGAGACTTTATTTGAGAAGCAACAACACGCTCCACTAACTTTGATAAGAAACTCAGCCCAGAAACTGGCCGATAATTCTTGAGCTCATGGACAGATTCTAGAGCCCATGGACAGAAGTATATACAGTCATGGCCCTAATCTACCCTAGAGCTGTAAATCCTGATTTAACCCTTTTAAACATCTATATTATATTACACTAAAATTTTACGAAAATGACTACAAAATACAACAGAGAAGTCCTTCATTGTCATAAAAACGGAATATTTAATTATTTCCTTAAATAAGTACAAATTTCACTGAGGTACACAGGAGAGCATGTGAAAAAACTGGGTATGGTGAATCAAGAAGAAAAATTGTTCCACTTGATATCAATAAATAAGGAGCATTCTTTGGTAAAAGGCCATCCAAAAGCTATGAATAATAGATAGTGAAGCCAAAATTACCTAAACAACTTTTTTTTTATTCTCGTGTGTTTGGGGAGAAATTTGGACGTAGTAATGCAGTCACTACGTAGTTCTTGATCAATTTTTAAGTTGAGTTTGATTTATATCACAGTATATTTACATGAACCTCACACTTTCACTAGTTGCAATCTTTATTTTACATTTTTCTATTTTGTACCATATATGATTGGACATAGATGTTTTTAACTGTGAAACCATAGTTTTAATCTTTCTCATTTATTGCCTAGGAGATTTAATCAAGGTACATACCGTTCACTAGTTTACCCATTTATATACATAGAAACAGAAAACGGTAAAGCACCCACTTCCGTTTTACTGTTTTACTGTTTTGAAACAGTTAAAGGGTTAGATACTTAATTCTATTTTCTGGCAAGTCAATGGGAAATGTGTAAAGCACCTTTTAACAGTTTATATTCTGTATTAAAGCATCAATGAATGTATGGTCTTTTACTGTTTAATGTAATACCTTTTTACTCTTTTACTATTTTTACCCCATTTTGTCTTTTTGGGGGAGGGGGACAGGGAGGGCAGCCACGTGCTGGTGAGAAGTGTCACTTGTGGTTATACTTCAAAGGCCTATGACGTCACTCATGCTAGTGATGTCACAACACAGTGGTTTCTATGTTCCATCAAGATTTTAAAATAATTCATTTCAGCAATTATATATGAATTTTTGGTGTACCATTAATATACATTATTTTATACAAAAGATGGCTGTTCCTCAATTCTGTATAGTAAATATAGCCAACTATAGCAAACTTGCCCCCAAGTTAATTCAAACAATAATACGTAATGCAATACGAATAATTTCATAGTGCTTAATCTCCATCAAATGAGAGACAATAGGGCCAACATTTATTTATGAATGGTGCAAATACTATCAAGTATGCTTCCTTAATTATAACTTAATTTCTATTAATTAGCAAAGTGTGATTAATGCGTTGTCTATGTTAGTTTACTTATAAAGTCTTATTAGGAAAGGTCTAGTGAATATATGTATTGTTTTCACCCATTAGTCAGGCGGGCAGGGAAGTTTGAAAGACATAACATATCTCTTAAATATGACATTGCTTAAGTTGTAATTATGATATAGCCAAAAAATTCATAAGTCGTAATAACAACATACACTATCTTGTAATTACGACATAATATGTCATAATTACAGCTTACTTGTAATTATGACATAGCATATGACTTAGGCTTTGTCATAATTACAACATAGCATATCTCAAAATTACGACATACCATAAGTCATAATTACGAGATATGCTATGTCATAATTACAACTTATGTTATCTCATAATTACGAGATATGCTATATTGTAATTACGAGATAGTAAGTTGTAATTACGACATAGTATGTCATAGTTATGAGTTAGTGTATGTCATAAATATGACTTATAAAAATTGATTTTTCTTCACTCATATCACCCTTATGGGCATCACATCATGTTTGAAGTTTGTATTTGAAAATAAAATGAAAATAATTTGAATTTTCAAACTAGATTCAGATCCAGAGTTGTGATTGCCGACATTGCAGAATAGTGACAAGATAATTCAATTTATCAGATTTGAATTTCCATTTCTATCTTGGGGCTTTATCTCCCATTCAACAGCCTGGGTCATTTTGGGACAGGTTCTCAGAATTGTCACTTATGGGGGTTGAACCAGACAGAGGTCATATCACGATGGGTAGTTTTATGGACAGTAGATACAGTTGGTCAAGGTTCTTTACTGTAAACTGGTGATCATAGGTAAGAAAATACCAACTTTCACACATATGGTCCAGGGTTTGAACCACAGAACCCAGTGGTAAGGCAAGTACATTACCACTGTGCCACTGTAGCCCCTGAAACTTGCAGAAACGGAATAGACCTCTTAGCCCCAGTATCCACATATTGATGATAGTATCTGTCTGGAGTGCCTCCTGACCTCTATGTTTTGACTTAATGGTATTACGATACGTTGGGCTGACAGTTCTGTCTTGGGGAGTCAAGAAGCAAAGCGAACTTTTTTAAATTATCTAAATTTTCAGAATTTTGTATATTGTGTCATTTAGGAAGTTTAGTTTCCTTATAGTTTGTAAATTATAAGCTTAATACTAAATACAATTTCTCAGTACCCATTCCAAACAATAACTTGAGGGCCATGGTAACACAGTGGTGCTCTGAGATTAGAGTTAGAATCCTGGTCTTATCTTGTCATGTACTATGTGCTTCCAATTACCCCCTCACAATATAACCAATAATGTACTATGTGTGACATTAAACACTAAATAAATGAATGTACAGAACACTCTTATAAATTATTCTATGAAAATACATATTTGAAAGCTTTAGTTGTACATAAACCCTCTTGAATTTGTATTGATGAATCTTAAATTAATTAATGACTACAAAAATTTATTGTTGGTGTTAGGCCCCGGGTCTATGCACAACCATTTACCAAAGTGAATTGAATCTGTCAAGTCACTCTTGTCTGACCTTTGAAAGTCATTTCTGAGTCGTTATTGCTCAAATTTTAAGGACACTTTTAAGGACCATGTATCAATTATAACTGAAATTCACCAAGTATTTTTTTATATTAGCCCTGTAAGTGCTAACCTTAAAGTTGCTATAATAGACTTATTGTACGGAGTTTAAGGTTACCATAAAGTGGAAGTATGCTCCATACTTTGTGCCCTCCTCATACCAAATATTCATGAAGCAGTTTTGGAGTATTTTAATTTATTTTGACAATATAAACTCTGTAAACCCATTCACATGTTTAAATTTTGCACTGTGACGTCAGCCTACTATGGTTGCCAGGGACATGACCTTCACTTAATAAGCAGTGGGATTTTTGAAGGCCAAAATATACCATAAACTGTCAAAGGGAAAAAGGCCATTTTCTGTTTCAAATCCTGACCCTTATACAGTTTTCCTAATTATAATTAGTCATTAGGTAAAGGGTAAGAATACAGTATTTCAAAACTATAAAACAGTAAAACAGTAAAACGGAAGTGGGTGCTTTACCGTTTTCTGTTTCTCTGTTTATAAATGGGTAAAGCAGTGAACGGTATGTACCTTGATTAAATCTCCTTTTCATGCATGTTGTTTTGGTATGTTTTTGATTTCCAAGTCAGACCTCTTCCTAATACCCCTTTCACATTACAAGTGGTATAACCCACGATTACAGGAACTGGGTGAAATGCCCCTGTCCTTCAACTACCCATCTCATGCCCCTATGCAAACTTGTGACACATTGGCGACCCATTTCCTTATACATTCTATGGAAGTTTTAAAATGTTTAAAGTTTCCGTGTCTGAATTTGGAACCATGAGCATACACAGATTCCTATGGTAACTGAAGGTGTGGTATTATATTATGCTGTGACTCAGTAGTGTTTAGGTATCACATGTTCATCCAGTGGCTACCGAAGGTGAGTTGGGGTTAATGAAGGTTGTCTCTCAAGGTTGACCAACGTTGGTACTGCTGTTGTCCTACTGTCGTCATACTGTTATTCACAGTTACACACTTTGACCAATCAGTGCCCATGTGTGTGATACCGTATGGATACACTAAACCTCAGAAGATACGAGGTATCCTGGAAGGTGTTTCCACCGCCGAGTAAAAGTGCAAATGGGGCTTTATATCTCCAAAAAGATATCTGGTATCTGGCTACTGTACATTGATGAAGAAGGCATCCACCAGCTCTTCACCACTGCATTGTGGCAGAGTGAAGCGGTAAGGAAGGAGTTTAATACAGGACACAGAAGGTTTGTTTCAAATATTTATTAAAAAGTGATTGCCAAAAGCAAATTGCATTCCGTGTAATGCTGAATGCATCCTAACCAAATGTGAACCCCATTGACTAAAGCCAAAGAAATCCTACCAAGACACTAAATGGGTCGAACCACAACTACAAACAACCTAAAGTACACGAGCCCCTTTATCACTCATCTCCCAGCATACAAATGTGTCACCTAGGTATTATGTTAGTTTTGTACATCTCCTTGTTTACAGTGCTGGATTATCAATTTCCTCCACTCTGATAAGGTCTCAAAAATATCGCAAGTTCAACTGTTCAAAGCAGTCCAAAATCTACTGAGAAAAGTAATAACTAATTTGAAAAATTCTAAAAAGAATATTTGTCAGCCGGTTACTTACTAATTAACGCTCGACGATAGGAGAGGGTTATTGTGATCAGTTTGTTTCTGTCTGTCTGTCTGTGCACCGTTTTGCCCTTATAACTCAAAAACTATAACATCAATCAATCTCAAATTTGGTAGGCAGATATTTCATGGGGTACAGATGGATTCTTCCAAATTTGGTGTAATTTGTTTGAAAATTAAAGTCAGGAGAGAGTTTTTCTTATTTTTAATTGGGAATACACAGTGAAACTGCTTCTCTTCATCACATATGTAAACAAGATGCACTCAGAGAGAGCAAAACGCTCGACTCCATGTGACCAGTTCATCAAGTGATATAAAGTATTGTAAGGAAGACAATAAAATAAAACCAAACATGTAAACAAATCCTCATAGAAATATCAAGTAGAAAGCTAGTCATTTAAAATATATTGAAATGGGACCTCTGAAAAACATGAATTTTTTGTATCCAAATTAAGATCCTGATCTTTCTTTTAGTAACTACACCCCCCCCCCCCCCCCCCCCCACACACACACACAAAATAATAAATAAAATAAAATAAAAAAATAAACAATAAGCACACAAAAACATTAAACTGCTGGTGGAGGTAAACATATTGCTTAAAGGTCACTTGGTGAAAATCACACATGGTAATTTTTTGTGATGGATTGTCAAGGAATTGAAATAAAAAAGAGAAAATAAAACAGAAATAATAATTAATAAAAATGATGAATATACCACCTCCCTCTTTATTATGTTTATTAAAATGAGAAGAAATATTTTTACTTAAAGACAGCAAGTATCACAAGCTAGGTTTGTGACCTCACAATGACAGTTGCATTGTGACATCACGGAGTAATGACATCATCAGAAAGCAAAATATTGATTTTTTACCTATGTGATGAAGAGAAGCAGTTTCACTGTGTATTCCCAATTAAAAATAAGAAAAACTCTCTCCTGGCTTTAATTTTCAAACAAATTACACCAAATTTGGAAGAATCCGTCTGTTTCCCATAAAATACCTGCCCACTAAATTTGAGATTGATTGATGTTCTAGTTTTTGAGTTATAAGGGCAAAACAGTGCACAGACAGAGAAGCAGATTTCACTGTAAAAGCCCAATTAAAAATAAGAAAAACTCTCTCCTGGCTTTAATTTTCACACAAATTACACCAAATTTGGAAGAATCCATCTGTTCCCCATAAAATACGTTCCCACCAAATTTGAGATTGATTGATGTTATAGTTTTTGAGTTATAAGGGCACAACGGTGCACAGACAGAGAAGCAGAATTTTCACTGTAAAAGCCCAATTAAAAATTTTAAAAACTCTCTCCTGGCTTTAATTTTCACACAAATTACACCAAATTTGGAAGAATCCGTCTGTACCCCATAAAATACCTGCCCGCCAAATTTAAGCTTGATTGGTGTTATAGTTTTTGAGTTATAAGAGTGAAACGGTGCACAGACAGACAGACAGATGGACAGACAGAAACAAACTGATTACAATAACCCTCTCCTATCATTAAGCGTTAAAAATCAATATTTTTTTGCGTTTTGATGATGTCATTACTCAGTGATGTCACAATGCAATTGTCATTGTGAGGTCACAAACCTAGCTTGTGATACCAGTTGTCTTTAAGTAAAATTATTTCTTCCCATTTTATGTCTTGAAATTCAAATAAATATAATAAAGAGGGGGTGGTATATTCATCATTTTTATTAAATTATTATTTCTGCTTTTTATTATCTCTTTTTTCTTTCAGTTCCTTGACAGTCCATCAGAAAAAAATTACCATGCTGATTTTCACCAAGAAGTGACCTTTAAGCAATATTTTTACCGCCACCAGCAGTTTATGTTTTTGTGTGCTAATTGTTTGTCTATTTGCCTGTTTTTGGGGGGTTTTTTTGTGTGTGTGTGTGTGTGGGGGGGGGGGGGGGGGGGGGGGGGGTTCAGTTTACTCCAGAACCAATGAACAGATCTTTATTAAAAAATTTGTGGGTAGGACCTGACTGAAGGAAGAAGTTACTAAGAGAAAGATCTGGATCTTATTATGGATACAAAAAAATCATGAATTTTCAGAGGTCCCATTTCAATGTATTTTTATGGACTTTAGTTTTCTACTTGATATTTCTATGAAGATTAATTTACATGTTTAGTTTTATTTTATTGTCTTCCCTTACAATACTTTATATCACTTGAGAGACTGGTCACATGGAGTCGAGTGTTTTGCTCTCTCTGAGTGCATCTTGTTTATTGGTGTTTTAACTGCCAAAAGCAATACGGTTAACCTAAGAGATCCTTCATTAAGTGTAACCATTTTTTAATTCAAGTTGATTAGATTCAGTTATTCAAGCATTAATCACTGCAGGTTTTTTGTTTTTCCAATACCACGGACTGCAATATTGACCGCATTTGCATGATATTTACATATTTTCCAACTATTAAAGATGCGGGTTTTCATTTTGTTATTGAAGTGAACTGGATGGTTTAAACCCAATAGTAAGCTTATTCCCGTGATATTGTATCTTTCCATTCTTCTTAAAAATCAACTCCATCAAAAATCAAGGTTTCGATGAATATTTTGTACTTGACCAATACTAATCATACTTTCATACTAGTTTACAGGATAAGATATATTTGAATGGACTATTCCAGGATCTACGGCACTAGGGCAGATCTATATATGACTTGAGGGCCGTGGGATTTGAGCCATGTATAATTCTGTCCATCAAACAGATCCTATATTCGGTTTATCAGTCAAATTAACGTATTCACATATGCATAATTATTTTGAATATCCAAATAATATTCACAAATTAGCTAGTTACTATGGTGGTAAAACGTTAGTACAAAATCTTTAGTGGTAGACGTTAATCTTTTTTTCTAAGTGTACACAATCTATTAGAGAGTTATGCAAGATATTTTGCTCAACAAAATTACAATCGGTAATATTTTAAGTCTCTACCCATGTTATATATATGGTATATACTGTTTTTTTTATGTCTCAGTTGAGAACATGAACGATTGAATGTAGCGCCATTAAGTATCATACGGCCCTGCTACCTGTCACAGTCCTGCTGTATCTGTATGTATAAAGGGTCATGTGACCAGATTTTAACCAGTCATAATTATATATTTAGCACTGAGGTATAATAAGTTATACATGCATTGAAGATAATGCTTGCATGTTTTCATCAATTAAATCAAATTTTACCCACAATTAGACTTTTGTGAAAAATTTGTTTCTGTTACCGCTCAGAATCATTTAAAACAGAAATGAAGCAAACTCGTCAATATTCCATTCAAGAAAATAATAATCATCAAATGTTATACACATATAACATGATAAAGTGTAATTTCATGAGTGTATCATATCAAACTGGCTGACTTACTTGATTTGCTTGTCAAATAAATCACCTCAACTTTCTTCAGAAAACTAAAAACAAAGAAACTAATATTCATTTGTTTTTCCTATTTTCCTGTGACACTGACCATGTTTTTACTTTTGTAACAAAGTGCGAAAATATACAAAGTCCTTCTTACTAGTGGTATTGATTTGCAATAAACCATAAAAGAAGACATACATGAACCTATGATAAATCATAAATGTACTTGATAAAAATTAATCCCAAAACACTTTTTTAAAGAAGTTATGTTTAGGTTTCTCCCCTTTCACAAAATCACAAAAACCATGGTTTGCACAAACTACAAAAACTGAACAATAACTTTGAAGTATTAGGATATCAGAGATATTGTTTTTCATTTTACCAGTGCCAAACTTTTTGGTTCCTCGTACAAAACAAGGTTAATAGAACAAGTTACTTCTCTGCTATATTTAGTTTGTACATATGTTATCTAAGGTATGTAACTCCCACATCATTAAGCAGGTTACTCAGTTTAATCTGTTCCAGTTAACTGACTCAAAACAAATAACATATGCATTGTTTTCCTGTCTACAGTTAAAGCAGTCTTAGAAGTAGTAAAGAACATTGCATATATGTGCGGTATGCTTAGGCAATTGTAAATATAAGAACTCCATTGCTTTCAAGTAAAAGTAGTACATTTATTTTTATTTAGAAAATTTTATAATTTTCCAATGTACTAAAATATTTTGTACTATTTTACCCAATTTTCTTCAGTATTGTGAGATCACAAGGGTCAAAGTTGGGGTTTTACGTCCTGTTCAACAACCAGGGTCATATTCAACAGGTCCTCATCATTGTCACTTGTGGGAGTCGAACCCACAGAGGTGACAGCCTGTATTAGATACCAAACCTGCTGACCCACTAGTGAAACTTCCAGTGGACATCATGTAGCACTGCACAAAATACGCTATACATAATCACACTAAGAATTGTGATTAACTTTTGCTTCTCTTCCCATTTTACAGTACTTAATTGAGATATTTATTGGAATATTTTGCAACTCCTTAAACTGAAGATGTAATTGGTAATGATTTTAAAGGTCTTCTCTCCTTTCATGTTCTGATATTCTTTGCTATGTTATTGGTTCACTTTTTTTATTTGCATATTTGCTCCACACATATTTATTTTTCTTTAATCAGTTTACCTTTTGTGTATGAATACATGATAAATATAAATAAGGGAACAAGAGGGGTAAAATCTGGTGTGGGGTCATATCTGTATAAAATTCTATATACAAGTGAATTTAATAACACTTGTGACATATTTAAAGTTTCAAAAATATAACTGCGAAAAAATCAGCATTTCATGTGGGAAGTGGAAATAATTCCTCATTTAAGTGAGTATTAAAATTCACATTACTCTTCAGTATTGTCGCTTATGTGTACAAAGCCCTTTACACGGCCGAAAATTACCTAACAGAGAACCAATAGCTTCAATATCTCTCACAATATTTTTATAAATCTACCAAAACATTTCCTTGGACTACCTTAGTGCAAATTCTGTTACATATATTTTCATCACTATTGATCATTGAGCATCAGACAATATTCCAGACGAAATATATTAGTCCAGCAGCTAGGTAAGATTTATTCTTTTGTAAGGGCCAAAATTTCTTAGGGTTGTTATTTATGTGAAATTTCCTCAGAAATCAGAAAATCCTTCTTTATGATCATACAGGTAGACCTAAGAAATGAAATTGTACTTCAAAGTGAGCTACCCCCATAGCAAAAAGGGTCAATTTCTGGGACCGAAAGTGTGCATGTGTAATGAGCGTTATCTGCTCCTGTACCAATCTTAAATATAAAACATAGAAATACTATATATACCACCAGAAAGTACAGGCATTGAGCTTTACTTTCATATGAAATATCACTGTCTGAGTAGCATATAAGGTGAAAAAACTATAATTCCATCACTTTTTGATACCAATATCATTAATATTTCAGATAGATATTTCAAAACTTTATCTTGAAAGAGTAACATCTTCATGAGTGCTCGATATAAAACTTGTGCTTAAAATGAGAGAGCTGTGTGCTTTATTTTAATATGTTTGCTCTGTTTGTACCTCAAACAGAAAATAGTTCAAATGCTTCTTTTAATGAGTACACCCATATCAGTTTGACTCTATGAGACCAACATTTTGCACACTACAAGAATATATTAAACATAATTGCCTAACAATTAGAGAATTAAATTTTTATAAGTTAATATCTTACCTAACAGACTACTGTCATTGGTCCAAAGCGAGCTGGTCCCACCAAATATCAGAAAAGATAAAGTGTCCTGAGTCTCTTCCAGAAGGACTGGCAATGCCCTCACTCACTAGAGGGCTAATGCATCCTGTACTCACTAGGTGGTTATACACACACATCCTCTCTTTTAGTTTTAAAAATCCTACCCTAAGATCCCCAGCAAGGCAAGAAAGCGGGATGGTAGGTAGGAAATCCCCCGTTTGCTAGGTAAGATATTAACTAAAAATATTAATTTACCTCTTAAATTTTCTGTTTCATTGCAGACTACTGCCAGAATAACTACCCAGTGGAAGGTGGGTAGCTAACTGGGGAACTGAAAAGATCTCTAAGAGGAAGTTAATCCCATTATAAGATGCCAAGGTCTTGCTGGCTATACCAGTTACTGGACCGGGTATCACACTGCTTCTTTTTTTCCCTGATATGGTAGAGGGGGAGGAGTTACATCCCTGAGGATTCCAAGAGGAAGGATCCAGGAAGGCTAAATACCCTATCATCCTACACCACTGGTGCCAGGATAAGGGATTAAATCAAGCTTAAGCCCCTCCTTAGAAGTGGGACATCATCTTGCATCCAGGTGAAAAGGAGGTTGGAAAAAATGAAGACACCCAACTACCCAAATATACCCGGATTACCTGTAAATGGGTTTTATTGTGAAAATCTAAACATAAAACTACATTGTGAAAACCAGTGTCAATAGAAACACACATGAAATCATTTTATCAAACACACAAACTATTTCCATTTGTTGGAGCAGATATCTAAGACAGGAAGTTATAATCCTAACTATTTTGCTCCTACAGACACTGTCATTAGTATGTTATACAACATTTACTAATTAAAAGTCTTTATTAAATATGTCATAAATAGACAACAAAATTTCATGTTTATATCTAAAACTTGTGAGTACAGGGTGAAAAACAATCAACAAAAAGTCAAAAATATTAAATGTATTCATAAAAGTATTCATGAATACGAATACTTTTGAAATGTATTCAAATACAAATATGAATACTTTGCTTTTTTTCCCAAAAGTATTCGAATACGATTACAGAAAGTGTATTCAAATACTTGTACTGAATACAAATATGAATACCCCAGGCCTGGTGCCAACAGGAAACGGTCTTAGAGGTAAGATGCTTCAAGGAAGCCTTCCTGAGAGGTTCAAAAGGAGGCTTAATCAGTTGAACAAGCACTAAGGACAGGTTTCAGGAGGAAAAGCCTCAGCGCGCTTTGGGTCTGTCCCTCTGCCTGGCTTCTGTAAGCTAAGCCAGCACTGTAGTGTTGTCGGTGGCCACAAGAACAACTTGTCCTTTGCACAAAAGCCTGAATTCCTTTAGGGCCAAAAGGACCACTTCCAGTTCCAGAAAATTTATGTGCAGCTTGCTTTCTGGAATGGACCAAGCTCCTTTTGCTCTGCAGTCTCCTAAATGTGGACTTTCGTTTGATGCAACAGTACAACTTGCGGTTGCAAAAATCAAGTACGGTTCAAGTACCTGTTCACATTGATACTTCTGAGAACCATGAATTTTTGGAAAAATTGCTAAAATCTTGTGATAACAATGACAAATTAACGGGTTCAGGGGAGTCTGACATTAGTGATCTTGATTGTTCGGATTTGTTAAATGTTTCGGATGAGTCGGATGTTGCTGTTGAAAGGAAACCAGAACCAGTACATGATCAAAGTTCTTGTGTAGGCGAACAGCAGGCAACAACTTTGTGCAGTGCTACGGGCAATGCACAGGATCTGATAAACTGCGAAATCTTGCAACAACTACAAACCATTGGTAAATGGTTAGACAATCTTGAAACCCAAAAATGTAAAAAGACTACAGATCCTACAAAAATCAAGAGTAAAAGTAAGAATAAAAAGTCCCAGGAATTAAAAGGTTTAGGTTCTAACACAGCAAGTACTCAGGCGTTGCCTGAAGTAGGGAGTGCTCAAAATCAACAAGCTAAATCCATGCCCAGTTTGTTTGAACTTAGGCAAGACCCTCTCATACAGGATAGGGTACAGCAACCTATACAAGAATTGAATGAATTGGTGAACACAGGTGATTCAAAAATTAAGTCACAGAGGGGTGGGGTTGATATTTTTGTTAAACATAGAGTGAAGTGGCCCCACGAATATGTGTTGTCGGGTTCCAACAAAGAAAGGGGGTCATATGACCAGTTGTCAGTTGTTCAATGGGTGGCTGGCTTTTGTCGCACCATGAAGGTAGAAAAAATTCCAAAAATGAGAGAGCATATGCTTGACTATTTGGTTGCACTATTGGATGATGCCCAGGATTTTTCCTGGGGTGCTGCAAAAGCCAGCCACGCCGTTCTACTATGTAGGATGGAGCAGGGCGAGATTGTGGATTACAGTTGGATAGACCAAATCGATAGAATCAGAAGGGCCAATGCCCCAAAAATTCTATTGTTGACAAAAAGGGCAGTCAGAAGCCCACAAAGGTCATGGCCTGTACTTTTTTCAATCAAAATTCATGTTCTTCTGGCAAAACACATGAAACAAAAGGTGTCCTTTACAGACACATATGTATGGATGTACCTACTTCTCGAAAGTGCATCCACACTACCAGATGGGTAAATGCAAAAAAATTGCAAAAAGTGTCAGAATATTGTGTACCAAAACACATTTGGAAAGATTGGGCTTCCAAAGTCAAAGCTTTTGCAAACAAATATGATGGTAGATCTTTTGCTCAAGTAGTGAAAAGTGGTACATCATGGAGCATTAAACCACAAATCAAACAGTCATACCTGAAATGTTAAAAAATGTCAAAGAACACACAACATAGTCATGCTGTCGGTAACCAAGTGAACCTTATTAACAGTTATCAAAAAGGTTTAACTAGCATGGTTCAGAAACAAGGGAACCTTGATTTTATCTAATAGATTTCACACCCTGGCTTCTGATGACATGGAATCAGATAGTAGTTCCTTGGTCAGTGATAAGGATTCATCGGGTAGTACTTGTATTGGCAAGACATCAAAAATCAAGCATATACATAATGGAAAAGAAACTCAACAGGTTCCTTATAGACACAGTAGGTTATCTTGTGCTCATGTAGATGGTAAAGATCACCAGCATAAAGAGGTTGTTTCAATGACTTCAGAACCTGGTAAGAATCAAACCTCTGACATACAGTATGTAGGTCTGAATCCAGATGTTCATGTTGTAGATGAGCACTTTGATAACTCTCAGTTCTTTCTAAGGGAACCAAATGTTGGTGATCTACAGACACAAAATGATAGCCAAGAAATGGCTCCTATTTTTGACATAACTTTCAAAGGTTTAAAATGTAAATCTTGACCCACTGGATAGTAATGACTATTAATTTATGGCCTCTGAAAAGGTCTGCATTTTCAAAATTTCAGCCACCATCTGGAAGATTGTGGAAAATTGAAAATATCATTCATCTCAAAACTGCCAAAGATAGAGCGATTTGGGGCAAATATTAGACCCCATGAGCAGTACGGTCTACTCCTTTGTGACCTCTAAAAAATTTTGAATTTTCCTTATTCCTACTGCCATCTTAATTTTTTGTAGAAATCGAAAATGTTGTTTATCTCAAAAACTGTCAGAGATATAGCAGTTTGGAGCCCTTTTTACTTTTGAACCCAGCATGAGAGAAAAGTTAAATCATTAAAATAAGAAGGTCTTATATTGGTTATACTTTTCCAGTGAATACATCTTATATCTGGGAACAGATGCATCCTTGGTCTAGTTCTGTCATGATTTTATCCAAACAAACCTTATTATGGCGAAGTATAAGTCTCCAGTATATTTAAACTTACAGACCATCATTGGCTTAACAATCCGACCCTGTTTGACATGTGAGTAATTTCATTAGATTCTGGACTTGATCCACATGGGAATATGCTCAAATAAGTTCACTTATTTAGTTCTCATTAATTTAAATTTCCAAAGTCAAACTTCCACTTGCGCAGAAAAAGTTTTCTCAGGGCTGATCCATAATGCACCCCACATCTTTTCGTGTGATGGATTTGAACCCAAGTCCGAAAAGGTAAAAGCTACATGGTTAAATACAAAACTTGCTAACCACTCTACCACTGACACTGGAAATGTCAACTACTAGACCTTTTTATGCAGATATGCTAAATAAATAGATGGACTATGAACCGAAATGTATTGAGATTCCCAAATTATGGGGTAGCTATCCCTAACTTAAATTTAATCGGGTTTTATGTATATTTAATGTGTATTTATATTTTGATTGTTTATATAAAGGTGCAGAATCAGAGCACTTTGAGTGTGATGTTACATCCTGTTCAAGACTTGTCCCCATACTTATAGAAACTGTGTTCGACAATTGCAGATTTGACATCCCGTACTTGAAAACGTTCAGATATGCAAGCCCACTATTACACATAAAAATTAATGATGTTTAGATGTTAAACATGAACACTCTTTGTTAACCTGTTTTTTTCTTTTACTGGCTGATATGTAGCTGTTGTTAATTAGAAGGTATTAATAACTAAGTATACTATGTTATGAACTTGTAGATATTTAGTTAGTTGTATGTAGACAAACATAACACTAACCTAGTATCTTGAAAATACCAGTTAGTAACTTGATTCTACGACTTAATAACTTGAATATATGAATAAGTAATTGTTAGATAAATACGATTTAGTAACTTGTAGATAATATAACAAGAAAAGTGGCAGTTCAGGGCTTCCGTATGTAAACTTAGTGAACCAATAATACGTGTCAATATTTAAGTAGATCTTAATATATTAGGCAATTAATTTCACTTAGATAGCCAGAAGGGAAAACATCAGAGACAGAAATGTTGTATTCACATTTTCAAGCAACATTAATGGGCTTAAACTATCAATAGAAATGAATGAAATATTACCATAGAACACAAATCCTCTGTTCTCCTGTTTCAAACACCAAATAGACCGGCAGAAATTTATTTACATTAAATTTTCAAGATTAATCAGCTCTCTATATAAACTCTCTGATACCAATACTTAAAATATATTTCCTCTTCTATTAGAAGAACCATGTTTAGGTCCATTAAAGCATAATAATCTTTCTCACAAACACATTAAAACTGGGCTCTAATTGCATTAGTCATCCCGGCGGGGGTACAATACAGGAGCTAGCAATCAATTTGGTACATAGAGTGATATTCCTGATAAACACACACAAAAAAATTAATTCCAAGCTTGAACCTCAAACCATATCCAGGAGTTCTAATGGATTCTGGGTCGATACACTAATTTATGCCAAAATTATGATTAAAATTAGAAACTCGAAAGGGAAATACTATTAGGAATTTGACTAAACCTTAAAGCCAAGTATATTTAGTTTGACCAAGATAAGAGAGATGACTCAGTTTAAGTGTAGGTCACACATACACGCAAATAATAAGGGTAGAGAAAGAGAGAGGGTGTGTGTGTGTGTGTGTGTGGGGGGGGGGGGGGGGGGTTCCTGATGTTAACTACTCTGTCCTTGATTTTATCATTGAAGACTCTTAAAACCAGACAATGCATTTTCACGAATGTCTGTCCAATTTAGATTGTTGGATAGAAATTATTTACTTTAGACTCAGAACATAATGGTACAAGTTTTAGAATATGATAAATGTCTAATTGATTTACATACAAAGAAGGAAAAACTAAAGATGTTTTCATAGATGTAATGGTATTAATTTTACAAAGGCAGAAATGAAGCAATCCATCTAATTAATCTTCCATCTGTCTATCGTTTTAGTTTTAGACATATTTTAATGGCTTTTAAATGTTTACACAAAACCACAGAACCCCCACAATGGTGAGTTTCACCCAAAGAGAACCTTGCATCACAAACTGCTTTTCAATTGGTCCCTTTGGTGACATTATGATGATTGCAATTTTTTGTGGTTTGCAGTTCCGAGGTTTGCTCGAACCAGCCATTTGTCAAATTATTATTTTAAGTCAAAAAGGCCTTTTATGTAATAAGAATGAGCAAAAAATAGGAACCAAGAGACCTGGTTACCTCCAAAGATTGCTGATCATGGTCACAGCGTCTCAAGAGACCAATGCCCAAAATGATCCGTGACATTAAGGCCAAATGTCCCTCATTACATGAACAATTTCAGACAGGCTTTTTTATCCTAGAGCTCGTTGTAGTGTAGTTGTCATGACAATTCCAACTTGAGGGGTTAAATGCAGATAAAACTACCCATTTAGTTGTCCAGCTAAATTTTAACAATACTTTATGGCATATGTTTGGTAATTGAGACAATTAACTGATATATACTACTTTGATAATTACCTCCACTAAGGAGGTTCTGTATTTGGTATGTTTATTTGTCTATTTGTATTCATGACTACTTCTAAGCTAATTACGTGGTAACTGGCCAAAGGAGGAAATTATTAAATCTTGGAAAACATCCAGGTCATACTTTGGATTAAAAACTAGAATTTCTCCCACCTTTAGTGCTTTAAGGTTTATGGTTGAGAGTAGCTTTTGAATGAAAATTTTCATATGGTGACACATACTGCTTTTGCAGAGGTTTGCGTTCCAGGAGTGATTTCTAATTATAAAGGTTGTGTTTATTTATGCAGTGTGTTAAATCTGCTAGTGTGGTTGGCAGAAACCTAATGGTTTATAAACAGAGGTAAAAACCGGAGGGCAGGATACAACAGCCGTGAGACATTTAATGATTTCTCAATTTAATCTTCTACCACATTTGAACCAGAATGGATTATGTTATATTGTCAACACTGTTTATGTTCCTCGGCTTACAAACTCCAAACTCTGGACAACTCTTGGTCCTCCTTGCATGGATTCTGAGTCATCTAGTGGGCTAAGTAGGCTAGGCATCTAATCACAGGCTGTCAGCTCTGTGTGGGTTCGATCACCATAAAGGGTATATCACTGAGGACCTGTATTAATATCACACTGGCTACAAAACGGGAGCTTTGATGTTGACTTGGATCAGTCTTGCAGTCGACCATGACAACCAGTTCATAAGACGCACCTCACTCATAGGTTGGTTTAATGTGTAGTTGTTCAGTGTAATTGTGTACAAGTCAAATGGTCTGGACAGACACAACGATGAATATTCACTATTTAACCTTAGCAGTTCTAGATGTAGCAGGCAATCCTAACCATAATAAATCACCACTCTCTATGAATGAGAGGTAAAGTCCTGATCATACTACAGACTTCTGGCAGCTACAGATAGCAGGAAAACAGAGGGAAGTCCTATATTCCTGTGAAACCCAGCTACCCACTTCTAGCTACAGTTTTGCTATAGAATAGATTCAGAATTGTGGAGAATAATGACCACAGGTGGACACAGTAAAGATACAAACAAACAGATTGTAAAAATGCTGAAAAGTTATAGCAATGTTACTGCAAAAATACTACTTCACTAGAGACACAGAAGGAGACAGAATTACACAGCATTAGCAAGAAAGGTATCTACAGAATATCTACAGAAATGATGGGACAATCTGTCGTTAATGGTGGTTGTGGGAATTTGGTACATAGAGTGATATTCCTGATAAACACACACAAAAAAATTAATTCCAAGGTTGAACCTCAAACCATATCCAGGAGTTCTAATGGATTCTGGGTCGATACACTAATTAATGCCAAAATTATAATTAAAATTAGAAACTCGAAAGGGAAATACTATTAGGAATTTGACTAAACCTTAAAGCCAAGTATATTTAGTTTGACCAAGATAAGAGAGATGACTCAGTTTAAGTGTAGGTCACACATACACGCAAATAATAAGGGTAGAGAAAGAGAGAGGGTGTGTGTGTGGGGGGGGGGGTCCTGATGTTAACTACTCTGTCCTTGATTTTATCATTGAAGGACTCTTAAAACCAGACAATGCATTTTCACGAATGTCTGTCCAATTTAGATTGTTGGATAGAAATTATTTACTTTAGACTCAGAACATAATGGTACAAGTTTTAGAATATGATAAATGTTTAATTGATTTACATACAAAGAAGGAAAAATTAAAGATGTTTTCATAGATGTAATGGTATTAATTTTATAAAGGCAGAAATGAAGCAATCCATCTAATTAATCTTCCATCTGTCTATCCTTTTAGTTTTAGACATATTTTAATGTCTTTTAAATGTTTACACAAAACCACAGAACCCCCACAATGGTGAGTTTCACCCAAAGAGAACCTTTCATCAGAAACTGCTTTTCAATTGGTCCCTTTGGTGACATTATGATGATTGCAATTTTTTGTGGTTTGCAGTTCCGAGGTTTGCTCGAACCAGCCATTTGTCAAATTATTATTTTAAGTCAAAAAGGCCTTTTATGTAATAAGAATGAGCAAAAAATAGGAACCAAGAGACCTGGTTACCTCCAAAGATTGCTGATCATGGTCACAGCGTCTCAAGAGACCAATGCCCAAAATGATCCTTGACATTAAGGCCAAAAGTCCCTCATTACATGAACAATTTCAGACAGGCTTTTTTATCCTAGAGCTCGTTGTAGTGTAGTTGTCATGACAATTCCAACTTGAGGGGTTAAATGCAGATAAAACTACCCATTTAGTTGTCCAGCTAAATTTTAACAATACTTTATGGCATATGTTTGGTAATTGAGACAATTAACTGATATATACTACTTTGATAATTACCTCCACTAAGGAGGTTCTGTATTTGGTATGTTTATTTGTCTATTTGTATTCTAATTCTAATTCTAATAGCACTTTTATAGCGCTTAATCTCTGTCAAAAGACAGACTCTAAGGCGCATCACACAAAAACATTGTTCAATATTCAAAAACCAGAGACATTGCAGGGGTCAGCACCGCGGAGAAAGCAGAAAGGAGATTGGAAATTTAGGGTGGGTATGCTTTTCCAAAGAGGTATGACTTCAACTTTGACCTGAAAGAGGCAAGTGAGTTTGCAGAGCGGACCTCATCAGGAAGGTCATTCCAAATCATAGGTGCGTCATACGCAAAACTGAGTCCAAAATGTTTTCGAGACTTGAAAATTGAACCAAAGTGGGGAACCTCAAGAAATATGCCATCAGATTGACTTCGACGAGTGTTATATGCACTATGTCTGGGAATGAGGAAGGGTTCAAAGTATTTGGGGTTACCACTGTGTAGGAACTTATATACCAACATGGCAGTCTTAAAGATAGAACGGTACTTAATTGGCAACCAATGTAGTGCTTTTCTAACTGGAGTGATGTGTGAGTACTTGGTGGTGTTGGCAACAATTCTGGCCAGGCTATTTTGAACACATTGAAGTTTGCGCAGATCTAGAGCTGAGAGACCTCTGAACAGAGAGTTACAGTAATCTAGTCGACTTCCGACCAGAGCATTGGCAGCCATAAGAGTAGCTTCATGTGTCAGATGTCCTCGGAGTCGCTTAAGATCCCGGACATGAGCAAAACAAGCCTTGCAGACCTTCCTAACATGGCAAGAGAATGAGAAATCAGAATCAAACCAGACACCAAGGTTCCTAACTGCATCTGTTGGTGATATGAGATTACCAAGTATGTTGACCGGGAAGGACTGATTAAGTTTTTCGCGCTGAGACTTTGAGCCAAACACAATGAATTCGGTCTTATCTGGATTTAGCTTGAGCTTATTTGTAGAGAGCCATCTCTTTACGTCTTCAAGGCAGTGTGACAGCTTATCAAGGGCCGAGGCAACATTTTTATGTGTGAGGTGTACATACAATTGTGTGTCATCAGCGTAGAACTGGAAACTAATACCAGGATGATTCTGTATGACTTTACTCAGTGGAGTAGTATAGAGTGAAAAAAGGATTGGCCCCAGGACAGAGCCTTGAGGCACACCATACAATAACTTTTTGGCATCAGATAAAATTGACCCAATCTTAATGCACTGAACACGGTCTGAGAGATAAGACTTAAACCAATCGAGGACAACCCCGCTCACACCAAACCAGGAGCTAAGAGAATTAAGTAGCGTATCATGATCAATAGTATCAAACGCTGCTGATTGATCCAAGAGAACGACAGCAGTAGCCTCACCTTTAGCAAAAGCCAAATGAACATCATTCTTAATTGAAAGCAATGCAGATTCAGTTGAGTGACCTAGTTTGTAGGCAGATTGCCTGACATTCTCCAGTCCGTTCAAACTAACATGGTCATTCAACTGAGAAGCAACAACACGTTCAACCAGTTTGGATATGAAGCCCAACCCAGAAACAGGTCTGTAGTTTTTTAAGTCATTGGGTGGTAGTGATGACTTTTTAATCAATGGGGTTACAATAGCCTTCTTGAATTCATCAGGTACAACACCTTCTGACAACGAGCAGTTAACAAGCCTGGTGATAGAGGGCAGTAAAATATCAATACATTCCTTAACAAGAAATGTAGGCCATGGGTCTAACAAACAAGATTTAGTGGGTGACTTCATGATAATTTTTCTAATTTCCTCTTGAGAAACTTGTTTAAAGCAGCTGAAATTGGGTACATCAGGTGGAGGAGGCAGAGTGAATGAGTCACTAGAGGAAAATGAGTTTCTGATTTTATCTATTTTGTCACTGAAGAAAGTGACAAACCGGTCAGCAAGACCTTTCTTAGATTCATGAGAAGGGAGTACTGCTTCAGGACTAGAGTGCAGTGCGGAACGCAAGACCTGCCATAGCTTCTTGGAGTCATTGGTATTTTCTTTGACCAGGTTTCTGAAGTAATTTGCCTTATCTTTGTTGACCAGTGAATTGCAGCGGCCAATCTGTCTTCGAAGTCTAGCTCGATTATAGGCAGATTTATCTTTACGCCAGATTCGTTCCAGCTGTCGCCTGATGGTTTTTGCCAGCCTGTAGGTGTCAGATAGCCAACCAGTAGCTTGCTTAGTAAAAGTGCGAGTAACCAATGGTGCATGCTTGTTGAGCATGACTACTTCTAAGCTAATTACGTGGTAACTGGCCAAAGGAGGAAATTATTAAATCTTGGAAAACATCCAGGTCATACTTTGGATTAAAAACTAGAATTTCTCCCACCTTTAGTGCTTTAAGGTTTATGGTTGAGAGTAGCTTTTGAATGAAAATTTTCATATGGTGACACATACTGCTTTTGCAGAGGTTTGCGTTCCAGGAGTGATTTCTAATTATAAAGGTTGTGTTTATTTATGCAGTGTGTTAAATCTGCTAGTGTGGTTGGCAGAAACCTAATGGTTTATAAACAGAGGTAAAAATCGGAGGGCAGGATACAACAGCCGTGAGACATTTAATGATTTCTCAATTTAATCTTCTACCACATTTGAACCAGAATGGATTACGTTATATTGTCAACACTGTTTATGTTCCTCGGCTTACAAACTCCAAACTCTGGACAACTCTTGGTCCTCCTTGCATGGATTCTGAGTCGTCTAGTGGGCTAAGTAGGCTAGGCATCTAATCACAGGCTGTCAGCTCTGTGTGGGTTCGATCACCATAAAGGGTATATCACTGAGGACCTGTATTAATATCACACTGACTACAAAACGGGAGCTTTGATGTTGACTTGGATCAGTCTTGCAGTCGACCATGACAACCAGTTCAAAAGACGCACCTCACTCATAGGTTGGTTTAATGTGTAGTTGTTCAGTGTAATTGTGTACAAGTCAAATGGTCTGGACAGACACAACGATGAATATTCACTATTTAACCTTAGCAGTTCTAGATGTAGCAGGCAATCCTAACCATAATAAATCACCACTCTCTATGAATGAGAGGTAAAGTCTTGATCATACTACAGACTTCTGGCAGCTACAGATAGCAGGAAAACAGAGGGAAGTCCTATATTCCTGTGAAACCCAGCTACCCACTTCTAGCTACAGTTTTGCTATAGAATAGATTCAGAATTGTGGAGAATAATGACCACAGGTGGACACAGTAAAGATACAAACAAACAGATTGTAAAAATGCTGAAAAGTTATAGCAATGTTACCGCAAAAATACTACTTCACTAGAGACACAGAAGGAGACAGAATTACACAGCATTAGCAAGAAAGGTATCTACAGAATATCTACAGAAATGATGGGACAATCTGTCGTTAATGGTGGTTGTGGGAAGTGAGCTTTAACCGACTAGAAAGGTTAGAAACTTTGAACAGGTCATAACTTTTGTATGTCAGGCTGACGAAAGCCAGGTAGGTAAGACTATTTAAAGTTGCCTGGCAGATGTCAGTAAATTGATGAATGGGGATTTATATAAAACGTCTCTAAATATAGCTAATACCGACTGTAATATGACCAAGACATTACGGCTTATGTCATATTTGGTTTGAAGAAAAAGTTCAACATGAACAACTACTGATTGTTTTGCTAAATCACCAAATAAATATTTATATAAATAAAAAAAAATCGTGTAAACAAGAACAGAATGAAGAAAGTTTAGTCAAATCTGGACTTCAAAAGAAGAATAAAAATATAGCAGGTTGCATCGGCCAAACTCAAGCTCACTGTGTAACTAGCAATAGCTTTGCTACATAAATTTGAGTTACCATTTTGGCTAATGCAAGCCACTCAGCCTCTCCACTTCTGAATCTTAGTAATTCATAAATAATTTGCAGTCATAAAATGTAAGTAAAATCCCACGCTACTTGTCCTGTAAATACTCCCTCCTGTGACATCCCATGTAAAGCCACCCTCTTTTAAAGCTTTCAAGGCACAGAGATACAGAGAATAGGGCAAAAACTGTCCATTACACACCAGCAGTGAGATTTGATTTAATTTTGTCTGAATGCCACCCCACTGCACAATAGTATGCCCCCAGGGACAGACAGGGAGAGAGGGAAAATCACATCAATGACAATAGGATTACAGCAGCCATAGAATGCTTCCCTGACCATGCAATAACCCAAACCAAATTGGCTACAATACCCCCACAACATTGGCAGCCAATTACATGGTTTTTTATAGCAGAAGATATTGGATGTTTCCTATTGGCACTGATATAGTGCAGCTACAGCCATAGAGTCTTGTCAGGACAAGCAGGTTTGATACACAGTTGAATACACATAAATCTCATCTTTTTGGGCCGAAACTGGGCATAAAACATTGTCATCTGTCTTGATCCAGACATTAAGCCGACTCACAAACAGTATTAATCTGCATCTACAAAGCAAGAACGGAAAGATGAAACTAACAATGTTTGTTGTCTATAGTTAAGCTATATTTTGTTATTTATTTTTATTTATTTATGTTTTGTTATATTTTTTCTGTGGGGTCTGGAGTACCCTGTTGACACCCAGTAGTGATGTTGGAGCCCAACTTAGGAGTCAGCCCATCTTAAGATGGGCTATAGCCCAACTTAGGATCCTAAGTTGGGTAGCCTATCTTAAGATGGGCTAGCCCATCTTAAGATGGGCTAGAACATATCAGCCCAACTTAAGATAATAAAATTCAAGAATGATTTCAAGAATTCAAGAATGATTTTTATGTTGAATAAATATGTTCAGCTTATCTAACCTCAACAAAAAGTATTTAATTGTAAAAACTAAAATGAATTGTGTTTCCTGCGCCTTGAAAGCATTGAAATATTCCTTTGATGTCGATTTCATTGTCTTTCATTGGAATGATTTCTTAATTGGATTTCTGCCTATTGTTTCAACATTCTATTGATGTTGATTTGTTTCCTTGGGTTGGGTGAAGTACACAATAGGGAATACCCCAAATCATAAAGTGAAGCAAATCAACATCAAAGTAATCTCTAAATATATTGAGGCTTAATTCTATCAAACCTATGAGGGGTAATTCTAAGACTAATCCAGTTACCAATTCACACACATAGTCAAACAAATCAACTTAAAAGGAATGTTGAAACAATAGATATATCACAATCTAATCCAGTTGCCTAATCACTCCCCACAAGTGAAACAAATCAAGTTGAAAGCAATGGTTGAACAAAAGATACCTTATGACCTAATGACCCACCAATTGTCAGATTAACTGAGGCAGTGTCTTGAAACAAAAAGAGAATTAACATTAATACTATCACTGCATAATGAGGTAAAGAAAAGAAGTAACATTTAAGTAGAAAAATAAGTAAATAATATTTAAATTTCAAAAATAAAAACTCTGTGTGTAAATTATAAGTTGGGCTAATATCTGTTACCAAATCTTCAGATGAGATAAGCACAACAAATTTTAAATAATATTTCACAAATATATACTGTATAATTGAAATATAAGTATTTAAATAAACTAGCATAGTTATATTCAATTTCATGATTAAAACCACCAGTGGAGTGTGACAATACATTAATATTAAAATATAGCTGGTTAATATTAAATTTTAGTTTTAAAATCATTCCTGAGTTTACTTATCTTAAGTTGGGCTAATCTGCTCTAGCCCATCTTAAGATGGGCTTAGCCCATCTTAAGATAGGCTACCCAACTTAGGATCCTAAGTTGGGCTATAGCCCATCTTAAGATGGGCTGACTCCTAAGTTGGGCTCCAACAGCGACATGTAGTTTTAGCCTCTTAATTTTTCATTCCAACTTTACTAAACTGGGTTTTTTTTAAGTGGCTTTAGTTTAAGCCACTAGTGTTTTTGCTGGCTAACAGTTTATTTAACCTGGTCATGAAGAATAACTGACTATGTAATCAACTTATGATGCTTTATTCACACAAAAATGGCTTTAAGCTTTTAAAATAGAGCAATCACTTTTTTCCTATTGCATCAAGTAATCAACTTGAAATATAGGATGAGATTACAATTGTATACCTGTCAGAAAGCTTCTGGCATAATGAACAAATACAAACATTCTTTTACATTTGAATTTTCCTCCCTTAGTTGGGATGCATTAAAATTGCAAAAGTTGCATCCAACTTTCTTTAAAGCCATTAAATAATTGTATAAAATTATTGGCATTGTGTGTCTTCTGAATAACCCAAAATGATGCCATCCATGAATTATGGAGGCTCTGATCTGCCATTTCCTTGTTTATGTTGTAACCAAAAGTTAGAAGGTTATATATTCAAGTCCTAGTCACATATTTAACTTATTTATCCGTCTATTTATGTCATTATATCGCAAACTCAAGTAATCCATATGTAAGTAGAAGTTATAAGCTTGATTATTCAAGCTTTTAGCTAGTGTTCTCAATGTACCAATTTTTCTGGGACTGGGGGGGGGGGGGGGGGGGGGGGGGGGGGTAGTAATTTTAATGGGCATGTACCCGGGTACTCTCGCTGATGGGCGATAATAGATGACACTACAAAGCTCCAAATTTACAAACTGAAGACTGACACAAATCATGGGATCCAACCATTTTTTAATTTTTTATCAACCATCTTTTTTATTTAACGAATGACAAAATAATCCTGTGTATTTTAGGATAACATTGCCTTTTTGGCTTCACCCCTTGGTCATTCAAAATAATTAATAAAAAGGACTTCTGTAAATTCAAATTGTGGTTGTTTATACATTGTCAAATGCAGGACCCCTTTGAAAATTGTCAGAAAAATTAAAATATGTATCGAATTCCGACTATATAAAATGCTGTATAATGGCTATACTATTGGACTAACACTTTAGAAAATGAAACTAAAATCGATTTACTCAGTATTTTATAACTTTGCAGTGATCTAGGTATATGCATGACGTGACAAATGAGCACAATTGTAATTCCGAAACTACATTCGCATATCGTTTTAGGCTCTGCCAGGTCATGTGACTCCATTTGTATAGACTGGGATGTTATAAATGCTAAAAAATATCAACACAAGACATTACAATTTGTTGTAATTTAATTATTGTTTAGACGGTGGGGGATACTAGGGTATGTGATTTCAGAATTGGGTAGATATTTGACAGTCGGGTACCCAGATTTTCAGACACCCGTTAAGATTTCTACTTCTAATTAATATTTTCAAGTAATTAGGTTACATGTTGTAAACACGTAAACAACATTACTATCTGGTATATCTACAAATTAGCATCTGTAGATACAACTTAACAACCGAGAAGTACAAGCAAACTCAGTAGTACATTATATATAAAAGTGTCATATTTTTACCCAAGATGTGACCTACCAGTGGGTCATCCTCTTTTAATTGATATAAATCCGGATCAAGACTTCAAAATTCTTAGAGATCATTTAGCAATACCTGTTCCATAATGTCAGTAATATTTTCAGCAGTAGGCGGAGATTTGTACTCCTCGGGCACTGTTTGTTTTATAATTCTGTCTCTTTTGTGTACAGACCATACAGAAAAGTTCATCACTACATAAAAAGATGATCCAGCAGGGTGCAACTGAGTTCTGTACCATTAAATGCTCTCATCAGATTACATGTCTGCATGCAAAATGTACACGTGGCTGGAAATTGTTTCCAAGTCACATATTCCCGTCTATTGATGAACATCCAAGGGAGCATATCACAATTACACGCTTGAGAGGGCCTGACGTTTGTTCTGGATCAGATCTCTGTTAAACATGCTATTTGCAGCTTCTGAGGCATCGGAACAAAAAAGTCTACATGGTAACCCTTTTATTAAGTAATAAATACAGTTGTTTATTCATTCTTATATTAATGCACGTGCTTAAAATTTGCTGAACTTTCTGTTTCTCAGACTTACTATATAATTAAGCTCCTGTAGACAATTATATATTGCTATTTACATATTTTAATATGACTGATTATAATACTTCCTATTAATTTTCTTTATTTGAAATAACTGTTATATAACTATTGCTTTACAAAAATGACATAAGTCCAATGGCGCCTGGTAGAATCTGTGGTTCTTTTTTTTTTGTTTTATCATTGTATTGATATGATTGTCAACAGATGCTTGTCACAATAACAATTCAATGGTGGGTAAAACGACTGTCATTCTAATTGCTGGGGACATTTGCTTTCCATCATGTTAAACTTCTGGTTATATTTGGCAGATATTTGTTGGTTTATCTGTCAGAGTGCTGTATGTTTGTGTGCAGTTATAATTAGCCCAATACCTCCAGATTACTAGAATTAGAACTATTGACCCATATCTGAACTAAGTTTGAATGTGTGGTTACTAAGCAGCTATTAGAATATATCCATATCATTGACTTAGACAACTCGTACCAGTACAAAGATGTGAAACATGTACAAAATTTTACATTAACTTTTATAATCACAGTGATTACACTCCTAACCTTAATGACTGATAAAAGAAGTCATCTAATCAATAAGATTATGCTTAGGATAATAGTACCGGGGCAGCAGGGGGTGAAAGAGGGTTATGAAAATGTGAAGTAGGATATGGGGAGGCACTTCTTAAAAGTAAGACTGGAGAGTTAAAATTGAAAAGCAGGGTTGGTTTAAAATAATAATATCAGGGTATTTGGTTATATTGGTGGATGCCCGCCGGGAGTAATGAGATAACATGGAAATATAAAAATAAGGAATAATGTTGAACACACAGACAAAGGTATTGAAAATTCAGTAAAAATGGGACTTTTATACATTCTGGATTTTTTACTATACAGAGTATCATCCTTTAAAAATATTGGTCAGGCCCTAAAAATGTCTTTAAAAATCATGACCACAGACAAACAGATGCACAAACCCCAAAACATAACCACCTTGGCAGAAGTAAATACTCTAAATTTGCCCAATTTTTTATCATTCAACATCAGAGGCCTCATATTGTCAAAATGTGTAAAGAATTTCCCACAGCTGAAGGCAATAGGAGGGGGTTTTCTCACTGGCTAACTTAATATAGTATGGATAATTTCAGATCTCTTATGTTTGACATACAGAAATATACTGTCACTTAACCAGCCATAAACAAAGTCTGTCCATGGTTATTAAGTCTTTGTCAATTGCTGAACTTGTGCTGGAAAATGGGGTCACATGGTCTGCCCTGCAGATTTGGCCATCACTCTCGGTGGTTCTGACATGTTAATGTTGCGATTTAAGCCAAACTATGTTAACACAGAGGAAGATTCATGAAGGTAATCATCTGCCATAGTTGAACAACTACTATAGTTGCAAGACTTCTGTCAACTGATGAAAACTGTGATGAGACAATTGACAACCAAGGAACATTAATCCATGGTTATATTCTGCCTCTCATGACGGAGTAATGAGGCTTGTATATTTGTCATCAACGGCACTGACAAATATCTTCAGAGATTGCCCTATAGTTTATGACGACTGACACAGACGACATCATCTTGACAGTTTTACTAGAGAGTAGACTGATGCTACAATGATTAATGAAGATAGAAATCAAAGTAACAATGGACGACGAAACTTTCAAGAAGTTAAAATAATGCCACACAAAGAACATAAGAGGCTTATGCCCTACTCCCACATACAGGACTACACTATGGCAATACCAGTGGTGAACAAAGACTAGGCATGAATGGCAATTCTTCAGTCAGGTGCCTAACTTGGTCCAATACATGTGGTCTGCTTTGAAAATGTGTCACCACATTAAAGCAATTTAAGCAGAACTGTAAAAAGATTACAGAAACAGGAAGACTCATGAAGGTAAATGTACGAAGATCTATCTTAGTTGTAAGACGGTTAGTGACTAAGGAAGGCTATGATAAGACAATTGATGACATATGAACATCAGTCTACAGTTATACTGCCTGTTATGAGGATGTATATGCTAGTTATCACTAGCAGGTGTCAGGTGACAGATGACCAGAAATTGCCCTTCGGATTAGGGTGACTGATACAGACACAGATGACAATATCTATGGGGTTGCAGGTTTGGAAGAGGACGACAAAACAATGGCGGTAATTTGTGTGGCAATAGATCATAGTATTTGCAAACACTTCAAAATATTTGTCAGGATAGGAAGGCAGACAGTGGAAAATGGAGATGAAAGTAGGATTGATGAAGATGTCAAATTCGTCTGTACTGGTGATAAAAAATCGACGATGTGGAACCTTGGCATAATGGGATCACAGAAGGACTTATGAAGACTTATGCAGATAGTAGTACTAGTGATGACACCTTCAAAGTCACAGGCCATCATCCCTTCAAAGGACTTTAAAAACGTCCAGGAACTGTTTGAATCAGATCTAGAAAAGTCTTGAAGGTTTTCACAAGACAAACTGGCCTATTATTTGGCCTTGACATTAGTTTGAATTCTGAAGTACTCTTGTTCTAAGAATATAATATTTTCAGAATAAGAAAAAAAAGCTTTCAAAGTTTCCATAAAAAGTGTAGTTGCAATACATATACATTTTTTCGACAAATAATACCTTGTGTTGGTCATCTACAAAAATGCTTATGTACATGTTTTCCTTACACAGTTATTGCATCTAAATTGTCATAATTACCTTTTGAAGTCTTAATATTTTCACCTATTTCAAAGTTCTGCTTCTTTTAAACTTGTCTTAATCTCAATATGTTACCTATTCTAAGAATTTTTCTTATAAACATTTTTAGAAAATTCTAAGAATAAGAATAATTCTTAGAGTGGCAAATGTAAGAATTGGACTGTAGGGAATTCTAGTATTAAATATTAATTCAATTTCTAACCCTTAATGTGATTTTATTTGTATTTGAGGTGTCACGCTGAAATGCCTATGAACCAAAACCCAGCCTTCTAGTTAGGTACTTGCCAATCATCAAGGTTCCTGATATTCCAGGCTATATTTTAAGTTACTTACTATACCATATATTTTAAGGATTACATTGATGAATGGCAACAATAAACAATACTGAAACCCTTCAAAGCACATATAACAATGCAAATATAGCATAACCACTAGAAATACATGTATTGAGTTCAGGGCCGTATTCACAAAAGGGATTAGCAAAAGATCAGCAAAAAACTAGCTCACATTAATCCAAAAATTGGATTAGGATTAAGATTCGTATTCACAGAGAATCAAAGCTAATTCACATTTAAATTCAATATAGCTTAATCTGCTGCACTTAATCCACAACTTAGCTTAACTTTGTGAATACCGATTTGATCCAAAAATTAGCTAAATCATTTTTTATGAAAGTTAGGGTAATTTTTAGCTTAACTTAATCCACTTTGTGAATACGGGCCCAAATGTATTTCTGTAGAGAAGACCGGAGGGGGATGTTGAAGTGGGGTTCCACTCGCCTTCAACCTGTCAGTTCTTTGGTTCACTTTCCACCCCTGACTCTTAAGTGTAAAGGCTCTTATATACTTGTCAGTGTCGAATAATGTTCAGAGCAGAATCTTGACAAACTTACAGCCCAGTCATGTCTTTCCTTACAGTTGTATCTGTAACACATTTCCTTTCTGTTTGACAACTTAGTCCTTATGGCTCCAAAAAAGTGTCCTTTGTACCCGGGCACTGCACATTGAAGAAGAAACAGCCTTGTATATCCATCTCCCCTTTACCCCTCTATTGTGTGTATTTTAATGCTGTTAAAGAAGGGTTGTAACATATATTTCAAACATTTTTAAAAAGCTGTCCTGAATGAAAGTCGCTTTCCATGTTGTGCTGAATTCTCCGAAAGGAGTCCTAGCCAAATGCAAATCCCATCGAAAGACTTCCTACCAAAATATGAAGCGGATTGAACCAGAAACTAAAGAAGAAAAGCCGGCTTAATTGTAGCTTGTGGCTGCAGGAAAGAAAGGTGTGAACTACCTATTGTATGCACTGTATTCCTCCATTCTCTCAAGTACCTGGTGGGATATGGAAAACATTGAATTCAATGTTAAACCGAAATCAGTTGAACAATTTCTGCAATTTTAATTTAATTGTAGGATCCTTACAAGTAATATTAAACATTACAAAGATCTTCTAATTATATTAAACAACACAAGTATAGCATAAATGGAGCAAAGTTAAACAGAACAGTGAGAAACAATAACCCCCTGGCAAGATAATGCTTCTCTGCTGCCATTAAATCCTTCAAAGCTTCCCCTTCCCTCCTCTTTTAGGAAACAAGTGGAAAATAAATCATACTCAACAAGTATTGGTCAATGGACATAAAGGCCTCTCTCCCCCTTCTTGGAGAAGATTAATGGTCGCCGAATATCCCACCATAAAAAGCTTCCCCACATAGTCACTGAGTAATGCCATTTGGTTAAGTCTCGGTCTCACTTCTCTGTTTCGACAAAAATAATGTTGTACATGGAACCAGGAAAAAAACAATTAAAAATTTTCGCAAATTGGTGGTTTTTTTCATAGCCATGCACTTTGCAGCCTTTATCACCACACCCAGTTTTGGAATTTTCTATTACATTTACATCACTGAGATACAACTGGCTAAAAGTCTAGGAAAAGTAGGTAAAAGTGGAGACAAGTAAGTTACTATATTTCTGTGTGTGCTACTATTAAGGTATAAGGGAAACTCCTACCAACCTACTCCTACAGGTGATTTTTACTCCTTTCAAGTAAATTTAAATTTAATTGTCTAATCTATATTCTGAGTACCACTTTGCTTCCTACAGACAGTTTTAAAAGTCTTGCGGTTTGCTTTGATTCGGAGTTTTGAGTTGGTATTCATGTCAAGAAGGTAGGTTGAAGCTGTTTTTCTCAAAGGTGTGATCTCAGACATCTCAGGAAGTGTGAAGCTGCAATACTGGCCTCTAACCATCTTGTGGGCAATCATTTAGACTAATATAACTACTTAGAATTCTGTCCAAATCCAGTGCACTAAAAATACAATGTGTCCAAAATAGGTTGATTCGTATCATAACACACTTTGAAGTACCTAAGTACCTAAGGATTTCAGATCTCTTCACAGCAGTGCACAAATGAACAACTGAAAAAAGTACTTTATTCACAGCTTTGATACTACATTTTTGTGGTAAGTACTCCCAAATTATACCCAATCTGAGATTTTGCTGTCTTCAGTAAAGCTGACCCTTTGGTCTTTGGTGTCTGGCTGGCTATGTCTCCGGATTCAGAATTCTTTCTTCTCACATTGTAGCTTCAGCACCCTACAGTCTATCATATAATGGAGATTAACCGCTATAAGATTACTTATTAGATCTTTCGTCATTCACTGACCTCTTTTGTCAAGACACTCCCAATAGTAGTAACTTTGTCCCTTCTGAAATTCTGTTAAACCATATATGCCATGGCTGGTTAAACAGAGGAGTGAGACAGGGGTCTTTATGAGCTGTATTCCCTGATAGAACTGGATGGAAAGCATATCGGCCAGGCACAGACACTTGTCCAATTATGCTTATGACCCAGGGGGAACTAAAAGAGAATTGAACTGCTGGTCGTTTTTCACTTTGCCTTGTAGATTTGTCAACCCCAGACTAAGACCCCTCTTGTTGTGAATTGTGTAATGATCCACTCTATCCCTGTTGGTCTGTAAATCACCACCCTGAGAGACCCTGCACCTTCATGATTTATGACAGGAGTCTTCAGATAAGGGATACAACAAAAGAAACATCACCAACTTCCTTTGGCTAAGGTTTTCTGATATTTTTACCCTGTTAATGTTGCTTGAGATATTAAAGCTGTCAGTGCTTCTAAAGTGAGGAGGATTTTTAAGGTGGTGTATTTTTGGTAAGGGTTGTACTTATACTGTTAGTTTGAGATAACAGAATAGTGGATACTAATACCCATGTCTCATTATCGTGACTAAACCACAAGAGAAGCCAAAAAGAATCTTCAAAATATTTGTATTAATATTTTTCTCTAGAAATGTCGAGCTTGGTCCCACATAAAGATTTTTAAAATTTTGTCAACAGTGAAAGAATTCTTTTCAGAATCTTCATGAAATATAAATACAAAGATAAGGTCTTCTTTGAAGACATGGAAACAGTTTTGGGAGAAATATCTGGGAGTCACCGTCTGCTGATAAACAGTCTATTTTATGACAATATCCAATAAAAGAAAATGACTAAGAAAATTAACTTTCCTAATGTTATCCTAAAAATAATTTTAATCTTTATTTATGGTATTTGCCGACGAGTCAAGGATCCTTATAATCTAGACAAGTTTTAAAGTGAGGACTGTGCAACTTTATCACCCATCACGGGACATATTTGACTTAAATATTAAGATATACAAATATAATAATAAGAATAATAATAGTAACAATAATTTGTACTAGCATAACAGATAATCATATTCAACAAACCTATTTTACCCCAAAGGGTCACCTACAGCAAACTACATTTTACAACAAGTTACAAATGTCTGTTAATATCATAAAGTAAATATATATGCTGATATAAACAATAAATGTATACATTATATCATCAAACACCCATCTGTGTGTGGTTTTATTTCACATCAGGAGAACCCATAATCCTCCTTCAACATATCACGTTTGTTGGATGTAAATCACAACGCTTAATGAAAAACCATAACATAGGGGTCTGATACCTGTTTTATACCCCAGCCCTTCCTCTCACATTAGTGTGTGGCTTGCATGCAGATAACACTTTTGTAGGGCTAATCAAGCATAGTCTTGCAGTTTGTACTGGACTTTTATGGGCCACTGCTGTATTGGCAATGTCTGAACAGAGACGACATTAAAGCTGTTTGCAAGGGGGAGTTAATGGAAATCAGACTCAGTTTTAATTGTCTACTGCATTATTCCCAGTAGAGGTGTGGTGTGTCTGTTGTTGATTTTTTCCTCGTCTCTTGTTTTATGGCTTCATGGGTCAATAGAACAAGAACATTGTCTCTCTCTTTTTGGGGAGGAAATGAGTAATGCATAAAACAGAAACATAGAGATTAGTTAGTGATGACTGTTGCCTTTGCTATGAGGTCATTTCTGGAACAAATCTCAGCACAGGGCATATATATGGCCAGGCCTTGTACCTGGCTAGGTAATTTGCCATGTACCTCAAAACGGCACAAAATAAGGCAAGCCAACCAATTTAAATTCTAGCCAAACAGTATGGCTGATATAAAACTTGTGATTTGTAAGCTGTGTGCTGATTGGCTGTGTGTAAATTTGCCACATTGAATGTGGATAATTCACCTATGTTTCATTTGCAATTTTTACATGTGACTGAATGCATGATCCACCCTACACAGCCAATTGACACTTTTCACATGTATTTTTTTTAAGTTCATACTTTCACAACCGACCTTGAAGGGACGAGATCAGACTTGTCATCAGTATTAGCATCTTGCATTTTAACTTGCATTTTGACAGACATCATGTCAAGGAAGATAAGTTGTATTGGTGGAACACAAAACAGAACGATTCATACAACAATCAGTCAGTTGGGCAGTAAAATTGCCAATGGAACATTGGAATAATGGATCCGGTTTGGATGTGTATGGATTAACGATCTGGATTCCTAATCAGATGACCTGCCTTCTGAGGTGGATAAGTGAATTCAAATTGCTTATGCGGGTCCACATCTAGGTGTGGACGGGTTCATTCCTATAAACCCTCTCCAAGCTTTAGCAAGCACACTTGTCCTAGTTTTTCCTCTCCTCTGATTGGTCATACTTGAATGCTTTATAATCCTTCACCTGACATTGTCATTCAAACTTCAGCTGGCAGTGGGGTCACATTGAAAACAGCAGACATCTTGTCTTCTAGTCAAACTGGACTTTGGTTTTATAATTTCATTTTATATTTTCATTTTATTATGCTCTTTTATATGTTTTAGTGTTTTATATTAACTATATATTGATGTACCGTTAATACACATATCTTTTTATCAGATTCTATATGTAATGTGGTGCCGTTAACGCACATAGAAGTTACCGTTGTTTTCTATATGTATTGATTTGCCGTTACCGCATATAGATATTATTCTATGTTGTACCGTTACTGCATATATGTAATTTATAATTATGCTATATGGTCTGACATTCTCTTGATCACAAAACACTTGTTAAATCTTGTCTTTTCAAGGTGATTGTATTATAGAGTCCAGTAGTATATAGTGAGTTCTGCCTAGGTTACTTGGCTATTTATGTATGTAGATTTTAAACATGTCGGAGAGCACTTACAATTTGCGGTCTAACAAAGCAGATCAAATCCAAGTTCCCATTCAACTACAGTTGAATAATGATTCTGATTTCCTGTCACAACTTCTCAAAACAAATACTCAACCACACAATGAGGAATCTGATAGTTCCTCGGAGTCAGATTTAAATTGTAGTGATGTTGTGGAGACTTCTGATGGGGAACAAACAGGGGGACAGGAGTCTGAAAGATCCGATAATGTTAGTGAGAGTGCTCCAGACAATTCAGCAGTCCAACAACTGATTAATTCCCAGATATTGAGTCAATTACAGACAATCAGTCAAAGACTTGATAAAATAGAGCAGACTCGCTGTAAAAAAACAAATGATCCTAAAAAAGTTAAGACCAGCAAAAATAAACATCCGAGTAATGACAAGTCCAAAAGTATCAGTGCAAAACAAGGGGAAACCTCCGCTACACCAAATTCTACTCAGCATCAAATCTTGCCACAGAGTGTGGACCAAATTCCACAGTTACACACTATTAGACAAGATCTCTTGATCCAAGCCCAAGTTGAAAAACGACTCAAAGAGTTAGCTGAGGCAGAAAAATCAGGTACGCACAAACAAAAATCGTTACGTGGCGGCCCCGTAGAAGTCCTTGTGCCAAACAAAGTTAAATGGCCACATGAATATGTCTTGTCCGGCTCACAGAAAGAGCGTGTATCATATGACCAGCTATCTGTCATTCAATGGGTGACTGCCTTTTGCCGCATAATGCGTGATGAACAGAACAGGGACATTCAAAATTCTATGTTAGATTATCTGATAGCACTTTTTGATGATGCAAATGATTTCAGCTGGGAGGCGGCAAAGGCCAGTCACGCCGTTCTTTTATGCCGGATGGAACAAGGCGAAATTAAAGATTATGCACAGGTCGAAAAAATCGACCGAGTTAGAAGAGCAAACGCTCAAAGGCATGTTTCTCCGGTTAGTACATCCTCCCAACACATAGGTGCTAAAAAGCAAACGACTAAAGCCACCAAAAGCATGCCGTGCCAGTATTACAACCAGGGTTCCTGTGCCCACCTCAAATCCCATGATACCCGGGGAACCCTGTACAAGCATATCTGCACTCATTGCTTTGCCACGTCTGGTAAAACATTTACTCATCCTGAATCACAATGCCGCAATAAACAGAAAAAACAGACAAAAAACGAATAACTCAGGGTATGAGTCTTGGTACCCATACCCGTCATTTTGGCACACGAGTCGTTCAGACCAACAATGTTCACCTTGCCCCCCGAATACTAGAAGTTGAGACAAACAAACAAACAGCCCTGCAATGGTATCACATGCAGAGGGCTCTTCGGGAAAATTCCCCACGTTTATCATATGCAGATGTCGTAAAGAAGCAAAGTACTAGCCTTGACAAACAGCTTTCGAAAACACTACCCCAAAAAACAAGTATCAACAATGTCAAGGCTTCTCGGGATCAATTCCAGAAAGAGGTTCACAATTATGCCCCTGCAAATACACAATTTGATGGTAACAAAAGATTACCTTTTCTCAGGAATACAAAAAAATCCGGCAAGGTAGAACGCGATGCACATAGTCACATCCCCACCTCTAACCGTTTCCAAATACTACAGAACTTGAATAAAGATTCGGATAGAGCTGGGGATAGTGTGCACACAGATAGCATAGGGCAAAGTGCATGTAATTTTAATTCCCAACGAAAGAGAGATAAGATTACTGACCGGGCACAGAAAGTCAGGTCGCCAAATTCTCTGCAAACAAATCCACCGATTGAGCAATCTCAGGTTGTTCATCACCTGACCACTGCCTCCATGCCCATATTGGCCAGTAAAAACAAAACTGGGTTAACTCCCGAGGGAATGGATGTCACTTTGGGCAGGCGTGACAATCCATTTCCTGCACAAGATGATTTACCATCACAAGTTAACAATGGCATAGCAAAACAAACTAATGTTAACAGTTGCTACGCAACTCATGACCCCAATAGCCTCGATATTTCGACCCAGCGTATACCAGATCATGTGTTTGCCAACAGGCATAAATGTATGGAATACAATAACTGTGTGCAACAAAATGGTGAAGACTTTGGCTTCATCCCGCTTACGCCCCTCAAAGTATATCATGGCGATCCTATTGACTATGATTGACCTCCCGACATCATTACGGCCCATAAGATTGTTCGACAAACTGGCATTCCCAATTTCTTAGGGGCCAGAATTCCTATTGCTTCTCAGCTTAAGCCCCAAAGGTGGCGTTATCACTTACACCGATTCTGGGATAAGCAACTGCCGGACTTAATCGAATACGGCTTTCCGTTAGATTTCTGTCGAGATGGCATCCTCCATCCCTCAGATACAAACCATATGTCGGCACTCCAAAACACATCACATGTTGAACAATATATCTTGGAGGAACTGTCATACGGTGCAATACATGGACCATATCATGAAAAACCTTTTCCCATGCATGTCTCCCCTCTAATGGTAAGGGATAAGCCAAATTCCAACAAAAAACGTACCATTATGGACCTGAGTTGGCCAAAGGGTTTTTCTGTTAACCATGGAGTGTCTAAAAATAGTTATCTTGATACATATTTCACACTACACTATCCCTCAATAGACCATATCATACAAGCAATTCGTGACTTAGGCCCGGATGCCCTCCTTTACAAAATTGACATCAGTAGGGCCTTCCGCCATATCAGAATAGACCCAGGCGATCTAGATCTCCTAGGTTTTCATCACAATGATTATTATTTCGATGGGTCTCTTGCTTTTGGGTACAGGCACGGTTCTGTATTTTTTCAACGTTGCTCAGACGCTATACGTTACATCATGAAAAACTGTGGTTTTCACACCATTTTCAACTATATTGATGATCTGATCTACGTGGGATTGCCCCATGAAATTCATCAGTCTTTTACATTCCTCCAACACTTATTGCAAGACCTCGGCTTGGAAGTCAGTCCTAGTAAGTTGATCGCTCCTGCAACGCAGGTCGTGTGCTTAGGAATACTGGTGGATACGGTCACTCAGACGATTTCCATCCCTAAAGACAAGCTTCAGCAGATAAAAGATATCTGTTTTTCTTGGTTAAGTAAGACGTACTGTAGCAAACGCGACCTACAGTCACTACTAGGTTCCTTGCTATATATCACCAAGTGCATTAAACCTGCCCGTTATTTTCTTAATCGCATGTTGGCACTGCTAAGACAGAATGTCAATCATCGTAAAATACTACTCCACCAACAATTTTTTGCTGACCTAAACTGGTTTTTAACCTTTCTGGATACTTACAATGGCATTACATATTACAAGATCACTGAACAAGATGCCCAGGTTTATCTGGATGCCTCCCTTACAGGCCTAGGTGGAGTTTATGGCTCCTTTGTCTATGCACTCCCCATTCCAAAGGGGTTTCGCGACTATAGTATTGTCCATCTCGAGATATTGAACATACTGGTTGCATGTAAAATCTGGGCTTCTCAATGGGAAAATAAGAAAATACAAATATTTTGTGATAACCTTGCAGTTGTAGAAGTCCTAACCTCAGGCAGGACCAGAGACGAGACGCTGGCCATCTGTGCGCGCAACATATGGCTCTTGTCAGCACTATACAACATTCATTTTACATTTTCCCACATTGCAGGTGTCCAGAATACCATTGCTGATTTGCTGTCCAGATGGGGAAATAGTCACCACGATTGGTCTAAACTCCAAAGTCTTTGCCCTGATCATGTTTGGGTGGATTCCCATATCGATCTAACATTATTGAATTATACCATATAATATACTATTTTTCAGGCTTACCTGCAGCGGCGGCCCAGCTGGTGTCCCTGGCGTCTGTGAGCCTAAAGAATGGGTTTCGTCCCGCCACTCTCACACAGTACACCCGAATGTGGAAAGACTTTCTAGCATTCCAGGTGGCTGCTGGGTTGTCGTTGCATCAGGTGACTCCTTTAGTTCTACTAGCATATATGCAATACTTGATCAATGCTAGTTTGTCAGAGTCTAACATCTCAAATAATCTGGCTGCAATAAGGGCGTTTCACATAATACATGGCCTTCCCACACATCCATTTCAGGATCGTCGGATCCCTCTTCTCCTAAAATCCATCAAAATCAACAGGCCTTTTGCTCCAAAAATTGCTCAGTGCCTCACAATTGATACGCTACACCAAGTTATGGCCACATCGGCTGGTCTTCAACATAATATCACATTTACAGCTTTGTACTCTTTCGTCTTCTTCTCTTTTCTACGTCTTTCCAATTTGTTGCCACATACTACCAAACAAACCTCTGAGGTCGGGGGTTCGATCCCCGTAACGGCCTTAAGTGGGAAAGCTGGTAGTTGCTTACCGTTGGTCGGCAGTTTACAGTACACAACCCTAGCGAACTCTATGTACTGGTTTCCTCTGCCCTTCCAACTACCCGTCGTGATATGACCTGTACAGTGTTGAAAGCGACGTAAAACCCCAAATAAACAAACATACTACCAAACAATATGATTTTACTAGACATATGGCTCGGGGAGACGTCATTTTCACCCAGTTTGGTGCCACAGTTATCATCAAATGGTCTAAGACCATCCAAGATAGAAAAGAGACCAGAACCATCAATGTTCCATATCTAGGTGATTCACAAATATGTCCTATTGTAGCCTTGAAAACCATGCTTTGCCATATTCCGGGTTCAGAAAATGATCCCCTTTTCATGATTACAAAGAAAGGTATCCCCATGGTCCTGACCGATTCCGTGGCTCGTAAGCATTTGAAAAAGGTGTCTCAGTTATTACACATACAACCACCACTGACCTTTCATGCCTTTAGGAGAGCCGCCTCTTCTTGGGCGTTTCAGCATGGGGTCCCATTAGAACACATCCAGGCCCATGGCACATGGAAATCCAACGCTGTTTGGTCCTACCTTCGGGCCCTTCCGTCATCCTCCTCTCCCATCGCACAAACCTTTAGTAAACACTTACACACTTAAGTTTGGCCTTGGGAGTCACATTATTTCCATTTCACCGCTTATTTCTTATAATTTAACTCCAAATTGGTGCTCTCTGGACGGTTACACCATATCAAGGTCAGGTGAGCCCGAACAATGACTCGGTCTATTAACCTTCAAAACTGGGGGACCTGTTCACGGTCTCCCCCTTTCAGTCAGGTCTCTCTTGACTTTACCTGTCTTTCAATCTGACGGTTTGACCTTTTGACCTCTTACCTCAGATTGCGTTCATTTCATGTTCGAGCTCCCCTGGCCCAGAGGCCAAAGGTTTATAAAGTAGTCACAATCTCACAGTGGGAAATTATGCTGAAGTTTGGATCAGTGAATGTAATCAAATCTTTATGGTTAGTTATCGTAATTATGCCTGTAAACAGTCACATTTATTAATCTTGAGTGTGCAGTTTGAAATATCATTATGGTTTACTTTTCTGTTAGTATCATTGTTCTAAGCGTTAAACAAGTTAAAGTAATCAATAATGATGTATGTAGCTGAAGTTTGAATTCCCACTCATTTTATCATAACTAGTGCTAATATGATGATTTAGTTCATTTACTGCTATATATGTGTTTTAAACAATTGTACTAATTGTGCTTGCTTTAATGTTAAAGAATAAAATTTTAAATCCCAATCTTCTGTCCTTGGGTTTGGGGGAATGTGCGGGTCCACATCTAGGTGTGGACGGGTTCATTCCTATAAACCCTCTCCAAGCTTTAGCAAGCACACTTGTCCTAGTTTTTCCTCTCCTCTGATTGGTCATACTTGAATGCTTTATAATCCTTCACCTGACATTGTCATTCAAACTTCAGCTGGCAGTGGGGTCACATTGAAAACACCCACCCCTAGTAAAACCCACCCAAATTTTATAGGGCGTGTAATCTGTTTAGGCCCTTGATACTGCATACATTATGTTGTGTTTCAGACTCTTGCCACACATGATCGTACAAAATTTGAGGTGCTCTGGTTCGGCTGCCGTCCTAGTCGGGGGCCAAGTGTTGACAGCCGCCGTCGGACAGTCACAACGCAGCTTACCAGCCTTCTATACCAAAGGACACAATATCTTGTTCTGCTATTGCCATTTCAACGTCTTTCAATATCATTTTCTATTATATTAAACGTGTAAATAGATTGTCAGTACTACTCAATGCTGGATGTTTACCATGTGTCTTGACGGTATATCATGTATATTATTGTCTGCCAGTAATTCATTACACAATGTGCCTCCATTGCTCACATGTACAGTAATTTTATTGTGTCCTTTTACGTATCTCATGAATAATATTATGTGAAATATCATGCACCTCAGGTGCCATGGTCTATGAGCTTTTTTGTTATAATTAGCGGGCCGTAATGCTCGGTCCAAACTAGGGATTCCAAATGCTGACCTAGACAGATCATGGCATCGACGATCAAAAGCCTTAAGTCTAAGTAGCCATACTAATATTAGGTCATATCATAATGGTAGCCTGGGATTCCATGGATACCCACAGCACCAGGAACCTAGCCTTTTGGATTTGGATTCTTTTAGCTCGGAATGCCCTTAATGGACAACAGGAGTGAGCCTAACTTTCATTCACATAGGAGGAACCTCCCAGTACTAGGAGCCACTTGGAACATTTCCAGTTCCATTCTACCATCCTCTAAAGGCTGTGTTTTTTGTTTTTTTTTCTTAACAATTTTTGATATGTATTCAATTGTTATGTGGCCTCTGTGAATTCCATGGTACGGTAACTTAGCCTTGTGCAAATTATAGCCCACTAACCTATGTTAATTTCATTCTTATCGTACTATTTTATAATTTGTTTTCCCAGTCGGAGTCACATTATTTCCATTTCACCGCTTATTTCTTATAATTTAACTCCAAATTGGTGCTCTCTGGACGGTTACACCATATCAAGGTCAGGTGAGCCCGAACAATGACTCGGTCTATTAACCTTCAAAACTGGGGGACCTGTTCACGGTCTCCCCCTTTCAGTCAGGTCTCTCTTGACTTTACCTGTCTTTCAATCTGACGGTTTGACCTTTTGACCTCTTACCTCAGATTGCGTTCATTTCATGTTCGAGCTCCCCTGGCCCAGAGGCCAAAGGTTTATAAAGTAGTCACAATCTCACAGTGGGAAATTATGCTGAAGTTTGGATCAGTGAATGTAATCAAATCTTTATGGTTAGTTATCGTAATTATGCCTGTAAACAGTCACATTTATTAATCTTGAGTGTGCAGTTTGAAATATCATTATGGTTTACTTTTCTGTTAGTATCATTGTTCTAAGCGTTAAACAAGTTAAAGTTTGAATTCCCACTCATTTTATCATAACTAGTGCTAATATGATGATTTAGTTCATTTACTGCTATATATGTGTTTTAAACAATTGTACTAATTGTGCTTGCTTTAATGTTAAAGAATAAAATTTTAAATCCCAATCTTCTGTCCTTGGGTTTGGGGGAATGAATTATCCACAATTCCTTGTTAAATGGAACCATTCATTTAATGTTAACAGTTTTAAAGAAAATAACAAAAACACCGAAAATAAGAAAGAAAATCCTATTCACTGAAACATGTGACTTTGGTACATCCCAGAAAAGAGCATTTCATTCTAAAAATTATTACTTTTTGTGTAAAACCAATAAAAATTAATATCATATGTTTAAAAGTTATGTTAATTAAACTGTTGACGTTCATGGGGATTTTGGTGCTGTTCATTTATCTTGTCCGTTTATCTCTTGGTTAAGGTACAATTTTGCCTAATTATGTAACATTTTGGTAGCCATTTTAAATCCACAAAATCGTTTTGAATTTAACAAAGCTGAGTGATGAATCCAGGGAACAGACTTTTTAAAGGTCTTCAGTTTAAAAAAGAACTATGTTCTTATCCTATAAAATCTCAGATTTGTCTGAGATTTCTGAGTTGCCTTCCAGAAGTAATTTCTCAATTTCTGACAATGGTTACATGAAAGTCTCACACAAGATTTTGATGACCTAAGTCTCCGATTGTCCCGCTATTGTTGACATTTATTTTAGGAGTCTCAACTTGAGCCAAAAAGTAGCTTACAAAACATCATAGGTTTTGGACAAAACTCAGGTGAATTGTTTTGGCAAAGATTTAAGCCCATTTGTGAATCTGTCGCCTCATCTTTACTTGGTTTCTTCAGGTCTGCCAGATTATTCTCTGTGTGAAAAAAAAAACGAATGAAAGTAATAAAAGCAGAGTCATCATTTCTGCTTATACTTATACCATTTTTGCTGGTTTGACTCTGTCAAAAAAAGCTTCCCAAAATATATCAAATTCTGACCAGACTCTGTTACAATATCATGTGATTTTGTTTATGACCTCATTTTGTTCTTCCTAGTACTTATATGAATGCAATATATTTTAGCATTGGTCATATTCCCAGCAGTAACTGCATGACATGTGGCCATATCACTGGGAGATGGGAGTCATTATCTGTCATAACAAGTGAAAATGTATAGAAATGTATAACTGGATATGTCGAGTTTATACTTAATAATTTTAAGTGTCAGTGTAATGAGACAGATATAGGGAGAGAATAAGGAGTAAAATGTAATCCAATTATACATTTATATACGGTGCTTAATCTCTATTCTAGCAGATTTTAAGAGTCGGAAATATGTTCACTGCTCAAAATAACTTCATCCATTGAACGTTTTTGGTCAGTAAACAATAAACACTGAGGAACCATGGACAACCGAGAGCACTCAGAGAACGCAAACCTCTGCCAAGACTCAACACCTCAAATATGGATTATGAGTGCAATGATAAGAAATCCTTTAAAAATTTCCTGGATCCACAGGGTAATCTGAATGACAATCAATATCTAGTCATCTATTTCTTTTTTCATTGTCGACATTGCCTGATTGTCCAGAATGTCTATTTTAATATGGAATTTGAGTTACAGCAAGGCTATATGATTAAACTTAAGGTCAACTTATTACTGGGTAGATGTGAATATATGTATTTTATGTTTGTATGAGATGAAATAAAAAAGGTATTTATCCTTAGATTTTAAAATCTTAATACAGATATTTTCGCCGATTCCTGAACACATAAGCTTTAAATGATGCATGATAGATAAATAGAAACTAAGCCTAGAAGGAAAGTTAAGCAATTTTCAAATTTACAAAAAAAAAAAAAAAAATATAGCAGAATCAGGATTTTTACCTATGTCAAGTTTGTAGTTTAGGAATTAATACAGGTATAATATTTTTGACAAGGGGTAAAAAAATCACTATTCAAGCTCATTGGTTAAAATTAATACCTTGTGCAAATTTCTACATTATCAGAGTATGGCTCCTGTCATGTGTATCTTTAAAATCAGTATCCTTCCATTACATTTACTGTTGTAACAACAATAGAAAAAAAATCAACTTATTCTACAAGAAATGTACTTTGTGCCACCTTGCTACAGTTCTAGAAAAAAAAAACACAAATAAAAACTGCTACGAGTAAAGCTATTTTCAACAGAAGATAGGAGGGGGAGGTGCCCCAAAGGAAAGGGGGTGGGGGGTTAGTTCATCTAATGCCAGACTGATTATACCTCAGAGATGGCAAGCAAGTGAGTGTTAATAGCCAACTGACACGCAATGTAGCATGCTACCCAGACATTCATTTGCACAGACCTTCGATTCAGACCCAGTTATTTCCCTGGTGTAAGACAATGTTCCCCCCCCCCCTTCTCTTTGAATGTCATACAAATGCAGCAGTCCTTCTTCTTTGGTTTGTGTCTGTTCAAAGTTTTTAGTTTTGTCCGTTTCTTACATCATTTCATTACCATGAAGCAGTAGGCTGTGTCGTGCCAAACGATGGTGCAAAGCTTGGCTGCAAAAGTTTTGGTAATCATTGTGTCTGTTCTGAGGACACTTCACCGATATCAGGGTCACTATCTTGATTCATTGCCATGTTTATGTATCATGTTACCTCTACCAAGGTTGTATAATATTCATGACCATTTATGTGTTTGTTTGTCTCTTTGTTAGCAAGATTATACAAATACTACCAGTCAGATTTTCATGCAAAAAAGACGCGTCTTAGTCCAACTCAGATCCCATTATTTTTTAAGAGTGATCCAGATCACGGCTTGGATACAAAAATTATTACAGATTCGGATTTTCCCATTTACTTATCATTGGGCCATTTAAAAAACTCACACATGCTTTGGCGGAGGTATTCGCTCACCGAGTGCTCTTGTATTAAGATTGAATTTTCTTTGTTGATATGCTTATTACCCTTTGCTGTTTTACAATATTTTGAACATTAGAAGGTTAAATGAAAGGTATCAGAAATGATATTTCAAATGTTTACCCAAATATTTGGGCGATGGATGTTTCTAACAACAAAGTATTATTGGCAAAAAGTATGACAGTTTGATGTTGACATGTGGATCTAAAATATGTACACTGGAATATTTCCTAAAACCATGGTGTTTTATTAAAGAGTGTAACTTTGGAGACAAGTAGATATTTTTGCAGTTCTGATTATGCAATACTGCCTTATGAATTTGATATATTGTCTTACCCATTGTTCTTATAACTTGATAGTCTCTCAGAAATTGAATATCAGTGCTGTGATTCTAAATTTACTGCTCATATTTGGGCAAGGCCACATTTTGTCATAGGCAGGATTCAAACTCAGAGCATCAGAGACTAGAGACAAATGATTATTTGTTGAATGTAACAAGTCCAAGGCCACTGATTCTTCCCATGTACACTTTCATAAAACAAAGGTCTACTTTCAGTTTCGTTTTTAGTTAATTCTATTTGTGTAAGTGGTTATTTAAGAAGTTAGTCCTGCAATGACTGACCAACAAATTTCGAAAAATATATATTTTAATATCACAATTAAAAGCAAGACTACATCTATCTATGTGTTCAAATATTATACACAAAAAAACCTTTAGAATTGTAAATAATGTTACTTTTTAGAACAGAATATATAAATAAGCCAATCGTTTTAAAGAGTGACGCTAGGACACAATAAAAAGGCAAATTTGGGGATAATTATTTATCATACTCCTCATGTGGGATATTAATGTGTAAGTTTCACTCTATTGTAATTAATTAATACACATAACATTTGGTATATAACTTAGAATATCAATAAATACCTTACCTCATCTGCAGCATCTGATTGGATCAATGTACCTTCAGAACTCTCTTCAGACATACCAAGGTTAACATGTCTCCATTATTCCAATAAACCAAAAAACCACTTTTCATTATTGAAATGTTCCAGTATAAACTTTACTGGTTTAAAGCCAGTTTCGGATCAGTTATGTCAGTTAAATAACTAAGTTACAATACGTTTTATCATAACTATCCACAGAACTAGAACAAAGAGATTAAAAAAACACTGTCTTTTGTTACAAGCGACCTCCTGGTCGCTCAAGTTCAAGATAAATAGATGAAACCCATGTTGCAAAAGCATATTATGTCACTTTTATGGACAGCTGATTTCCCAATAATGGTCACATTAAAGCCACTCCAGAATACAAAAAAATAGAAAGCAAGTCATAAAACTTCTTTCCAGGGAGAGGAGAGGGAGATTTAATGTGGACGGTTGTCACACTGTTTTCTATGAGCTTCAAGAAGGCGAGGACTGTTGATTGGCTAAGTTATGGTCTTAAATTTAAGACTTGTCCCTTATAAAAATCAATTTTCTGCTGGTTTATACTAAATCAACACTTTGATTTTCAACCTAAAATATTGGCTGAAGTTTTTATAAAGCTGACAGACATCTGTATTTTTGCTTTGGTGAAAATGTGAAGCCTTTACCCAAAATCAAAAAGTATTAAAAGGAAAGCTAATATTTTCTCCATAGTACGACACATATATGCTGAATATTTTAGATATAATGTTGCATGCAGTCACAGGTGAGCAGTCTTCTAATGGGACCATGGTGGGACAGTAGTAACACACTCGCCTCCCACCTCTTAGGTGGGCGGTTCAAACCCTGAACCCTATGTTGGGAATGACTGTATTTTCTTACCGATGGTCAATAGTTCACAGTACAGAACCTTGACCAACTGTATGTACTGGTTTCCTCTGCCGGTAAAACTACCCGTTGTGATATGACCTGTACAGTGTTAAAAGTGCTGTTTAAGATCAACTAAACAAATAAATAAGCAGTCTTTTAATGGGTTATACATATACTTCCTATATTTATTACTTTGTTTCAGTCTTAAGCATAAAGTTTGTATTATTATGTCCCATTCAGTGGCCAAGACCACATCAGCAACAGACTTCATTGTACCTCACAAATTGTCATAAATAGGATTCAAACACACCGTCACAGATCAGAGAGTCCAGTGACTCTACGCCCTAACTTCTTACCAACTCAGTTAGTAAGGCCTGTACCCTTTTTGATGTAGACCTTGGCTAAGTCTATGGTCTTACTTTTAGTGGATTTCACAAAGCAGTGAGCTCTAACATTTGGCTAAATCTTGGGCTTTAAATTAAAATCCCCTGGGGAGTGGGCTTAACTTTGTAAACAGAGACTTAAATATGACCACCATAAATTTTTTCTCCCCCTGTAAATTTGAAATGGCTGAATAAAAAGTATAATTATATAGAATACAGAATGCTTCTCTAGAGTAATCTTCTGGACTTTATGTGGTTACAAGGGTTTTCCATTGCAAATCATTATTTTTCTTAAAATAAAATACGTCAAAGGATATATGTGGCATCAGCAGTGTATTTTTAGTGGAAATAAAGGATCACATGACACAAAAACAACTACAGTTATTTAATTAATCAGTCAAAGCTTGTTCTTAGATTAGTCAACCTTTAATGAAATCTGCTTAGGTCCCACACTTAGCCAATACAAATGATTCAGATTGGCTAAGCCTGAGACCACATATAAAATATTGCATTACATTTTTATTTTCAGTGTTTATATACCTAAACACTTTACAATTTAATGTAATAATATAAAGTTACATAAACTAAAGTAAATTGATAATTAACACTCATAGCTATTTTAAATGAATGAATTTCAGTTGTTTTCTGAAGTCTGAGAGAGTGTTGCTATTTTGTAAATTTGGGAATTTGTTCCACAGTTTTGGAGCTGCTGTACTGAAGGCCCTGTCCACAAAGGCTTTGTAACTGGTTCTTGGCACAGACAACAGTTTCTTTTCAGAGTCAGATCGTAAGGAACGACATGGTATATACTGCTTCAAAAGACTAGAAATGTAAGTGGGTGCACATCCATCCACAGCCTTGAATGTGATCAGTAACATCATTTGTTCAATATACTGCCTAACTGGTAGCCAGTGGAGGGATTTAAGTACAGGTTTTATGTGATCATATTTCCTGACTTGACAGACTAGGCGAGCTGCAGCATTCTGTATATACTGTAGCTTCTGGATGAGTGAGTCAGGTAGGCCAGTGCATTGGTATAGTCCAACATAGACTAGAACTGGTTATCAGGAAACAACGACCAACTTACTCAATTAAAGCCTGGGCTAAGATTCCAATCTTGCCGTTATAACATGACAAACTAGTCTGTTACCATTATACCATGAAAAACTAGTGTGTTACCGTTATACCATGAAAAATTAGTGTGTTACCACTATACCATGAAAAACTGGTGTGTTACCATTATACCATGAAAACTAGTGTGTTACCATTATACCATGAAAAATTAGTGTGTTACCGTTATACCATGAAAAACTAGTGTGTTACCATTATACCATGAAAAATTAGTGTGTTACCATTATACCATGAAAAACTAGTGTGTTACCATTATACCATGAAAAATTAGTGTGTTAACATTATACCATGAAAAACTAGTGTGTTACCATTATACCATGAAAAACTGGTGTGTTACCATTGCAGGATGAAGAAAACAAGTGTTACCGTTGTTCTATGAAAAAACTGTTTTTACCATTGGACTAAGAAAAAGCTGTCTCGATATCCAGTCTGTCTGGTAAACCAAGACGTAAATTGTAATTACTTTCTGCTTTAAACTTTAAAAATTGATTATATGTCACGTTTAAACTCTTGAGACATCTTACCTTTCTTACTTTTTCATGTCAGGAGGAATAATTATTGCCTACTATTTTAATTAATGAAAATCACAACACCAACCGCTCATCTCTGTCTGATCATATCATCTGACAAAAATCTTCGAATTATGGTGTGATATATTTCATATTTCAAGAGATACAAAACCACTCAAAAAAATCAACCCCTGTCTTGCAACCTTGCTCTTTTTTTCAGAAATGTGACTTCATGTATTGTCGCCCACCCCAATAATTCGTGCGGCCATTTTGAATCTCAGTTTTTGTTAATTACCTTCAATTTTTCACCAAACTTTCACTGATTTTCAACTTACTTATACTTTGCTGCAAAGTATGGTAGGTGCCTAGGGTAATGTAGGTTCACCTTTTTCTACAATAGTTCTGATTTTTCATTTAGGTCTTGCATTGCATTCTTGCATTGCATTCTCAATTTTGTTTCCCCTTGTACTCATGTTTACATATTAAAATTTAGAAATAGTTCAACATGCTCACAACCAAGCCAATGTTTTATTGTGTTGGTGCTTGTGTTTTACATGAACAGTGGTATCACTTGGGCGAAAATATGTTTCTGTAACTGGCAAAATATCTAGCATTATAAAGTTGAGGGTTTTACGTCCCATTCAACAGCCAGGTCATATTGGGACAGGTCCTCAGCATTGCCACTTGTGTAACTCGGACCCACAGTGGTGACAGCCTGTGACTAGATGCCAAACTTGCTAACCACTGGGTCACTGAGGACTCTACCAGCATTTCAGAGACAATGACATCACAGATGAGTGGGAGAGTATTCTTGTAACATTGCATGGTTAACCAGGTGTGTCCTTTAATGGGTACAGCGATTTGAGGCTGCTGTATGTCATTAAGCTGTCATTGAACACTTCAGCGACTGGCCCATTGCTCAATCATGGTATACTCCTTCTATTCTATGGAGACATTTCACTCCTTCTGACTCTAATTATGTGAGGAAAATAATTATGGACCAAAGAATCTGTGGCAGGCACTGAGCCAAACTCTTTGCATGACTTCTGAATCTGTTCTGCCAGAAGAGTGCTCTGGCAAATAAATTTCCATGTTTGTAAATTTTAGGGTAGTCACCGAAGAAGAGATCCTGAAAATCGTACTGAAATCTTCTACAAATCCTGTCTCTTGGATCCAATTAATGTGACTAAAATTATGGCACTCCACTGAATCCACATTACCACCCATAGAAAAATGAAATTTACTTGTCTTTGGCAGCATTTGATAATATAGACTATTCCACACTTACTTCTAGTCTTTCCTCATGGTATGGGATCGGCGGTGCCCATTACCACAGGCAGTCAGGCAATTAAAGTCAGTTCTTCTTTGTCTGACCTGTACAAGCTGTTCTATTGTGTGTAACAGAGTTCAGTATTTGGGCCAGTCCTGTTCTCCCTGTACACAACTCCAATTAGCAGAGTCATCGAGAGGCACAACAGCATGAAACTCCAATGCTATGTCAATGACACCCAGCTCTATATCCACTTTGCACATTAGAACACTGCTGGTGAATTTCAGAAACTGAAATCTCGGTAATGTTAAGCAGTGGATGCCAAACAACAAACTCAGGTTAAATCTTGACAAAACAGAATTTATTTCATTTGTGTGAAAACAGCATCAAAACAAGTTAAAACTTTATTTTCCAAACAACATTCTGGGTATCCTTTGTTTCCAGCAAATAGTATAAAAGACCTTGAGGTTTGGTTAGACGTGTGGTTTTCATTTGGTACGCATGTTAAGATTAATGGCAGCTGTTTCAATCAGATGCATGACCTCAGATACATATGGAAATGCTTCATGTGTGAAGCTGCAATACTGGCCTGTAACACTTTTATGGATAGTCACCTTGACCCCTTTAATTCACTGTTCACATGTCTATCTAAATCCTATATGAAAAAAGTACAAAACAGCTTGGCTAAAATCATAAGAAACGGTAATAAATTTTCTAGAATCACACTTGTTCTAAAATTGAATCAAGAGCTAAACTGGTTGCCTGTTGAACAACACTCCATTTTCAAAACTCTGACTCTGGTGTATTTATAAGTACCCCCAGATTGGTTTGCCAAAGTATTTCAGCCTCTGTGTTATTCCAACACCATATGCCTGCAATGCCAGATGCATCAAACATGACAAAATTACCTAAAGGTTCCACAGTTATTGCATTCAGTGCACAAATAAAAAAGGCACTTTAGCCTTAACTTTGCATTTGATGCTCCTTCTTTGTGGAATGAGTTCCCTGATGCTCAACAGAGGTCATCTTTCAGGCAAAAAAGTAAATACATACTTCAGTGAAGCCTATCATACATAGTTCTCTGATCTCCAAGGCATTTTTATCAGCCTGCCATGTCTGTGGATTCTGATTGTTTCATTCTATCTTTTTGGTTCTAGTGCCTTAGAGTCTGTCACATGATGATATATTAATTACATCACATTTCATTTGTCTTTACTCCTGAAATGTTGTATTTGCAAATTTTATTACGTTTAATATGGAAGAATATTAGGGTAAAGTAAGATTTTTTTTCAAATTAGTGATATAGTATTTCAATTTTTTGAGATAATAATTCAATTTATTTTAGATACTATCTCAATTTTAAAGATACTTTTCTCGATATCCTGAGACATTAAGTCAATGTTTAGATACTACCTGAATAATTATCTCAATTTCTTGCAATACTAAATCAATCTTTGAGACAGTAAGTTAATTTTGCTGGGTAATTTTATCCATTTCTTGAGATATTAAGTCAGTTGTGGGGATAGTAAGTCAATTTTTCGAGATAATTATTTCTATTTTAGAGACAGCAAATCAGTTTCTTTATTAAGATATTGTAATTTTTGAGATAATTATACCAATCTTTTTAAATATTAACATATTTTTTCCAGAAAGTTATCTCAGTTTCTTAAGATATTATCTCAATCCTGCGAGGGAATATCTCAATTTTTTGCATGGTTATCTTAATTTCTTGAGATAGTAAATAAATGTTTAAAAAAATAGTTTAATTTTTCGAGATAATTATCTCAATTTTTTAGGCAATTTGTCTAGATGTTGAGTCATTTTTTACATAGCCATCTCAATTTCTTGAGATGTTAACGTTTTGTACAAGTTGCAAATTGTACAAAAAAACTTGTACAAGTTGCAACCTGTACAAGCTGTTCTACAAGTTGCAACTGTTATATTTGCTTTCCATGTTTTGGACGGTTAAGAAATTACTCCTCCAATATACAGTATCATATCCTGCCAGTTAACTATCTGCTGCTGCATTTTCCCTCTGTTTCAGCCCATTAAGTTTACATTATGGATCGCCACTTTGCCATTATCTACATAGTAAATGTTTGGCTACTTTCAAATTCATTCAATAAACAAATATCTTTAAAAATTGAGATATTATTTTAAAAATGGCTTCTTATCTCAAAAAAATAAGATAGTTACCCCAAAAATTCAGATAGTATCTCAACATATTGACTTATTCCTACAAAATTGACTTAATATCTCAAGAAATTAAGATAATACGAAAAAGTTGAGTTAATGTATCAAAAAGTTGACTTAAAATCTCGCCATTTTTTTTTCTACCCTAATACTTTTCCATATGTTTACGTCGTGTTATTTTATCTGCTGTTATTGTTTCTCTCAAACAGAACCATTCTTTTGTGTTATTTCATTATACCAGTTTGACACACAATGTCCTTTTGTTGAAAATTCAATTACAAACTGTTCAGCAGGACAAAAAACTCTTCTTAACTAATTTTTGGAGAGGGAAAGAGCCAAACGTTAATACTTCAATGGCAATCAAATCCACTTTGTTGTCACAAGTAAGTTTATTAATTCTCTAATAACATGAACTGTCTGAAAAAAATATCAATTGGAAGTCAATAACATTTTTTTTTGATTTAACGGCATATCACAATATTTCGGGTGAAAAAAATTACTCAACCATCCCAGAGACTCAGATGCCAGCAAGCCAGGCCTTCCAACCCGCTCAGCAGAACCAAGTGGCAACCAAAGGACAGCAGCAACCCAGAGGGAAGCTGACTTCCTTCCTAGTAGTTGATGATCAAAAGGCCAGATCTTCAAGACCACTTACCTTCACACTGACCATGACCAAGCTCTTCAACCCACCGTCAGTTGCCTCTGCCACAGGCGAAGAAAATCAACACAACATATCAGGACTGTTAAGCATCTTTGGGAACCTTCAATCTGTGATGAGCTACCAACAGATCTGTTGCACCACCTGACTTGTGAGTTGTCTTCTGCTGTAGAGTTTCACCATCCATGGCATCAAGGCAAATGCATTGTCACCCAGGAAGCAATAGTGCAAATCTGGCCCTCACTCCCCCAGTTGTTAGGGTGTCGGAAGCCCCAAGGTGCCATCACTTCTGTTGAATATCTGTGCATCTGATAAAGATGCATTTTAGCCATATGATGAAAAAAGCGGACAAATATAAATCCCATAGGTGAGTTGTTTTGTCCAAAAGATGTGGCTACAACCTTCAAGATAATATTTCAGTAGTCGAAAAACAAATGAACCCTGGTAAAGATATTTAAACGTGTTTGAAAAGTGGGACTGGCATCTATTTGACAACAAGATTACTCACCTGACCTTCACAAGTATAAAAATAAATGACTCTCTGATAACAATGTCTGACTAACCGGATTACACCTCAGACCACATGATCAGGGTGTTTTGGAGGAAACCTTTTACATATGGAACAGGGGTAGTAATATTCCATAGGTCATATCACAATGGTTAGTTGAGGGGATTAAGGCTGTAAGTGCCTACTAGTTGGTTAAATATCTGCAGTGTGTAAACCAAACAGATGTTGGAAAATAGAACTATAAAGAAATTAGGGTTCTAATTAACCAGTGTTTTCCTTTAAGTTTTTACGTTGGAAATTATATCTATTTTAAGATGTTAATTAAACAAGTCTGCCTTAATAATTTAGAGGGAGATATGTAGTTTACAATTAAGTAAAACAGTATTGACATCAAAATGACAATTTAATTCAGGCCCACCTGGAAACCATCCTGACTTGTCTTTTTATGTTGTAGTCACTTCCAGACTTCCTTTCTTTGTAGATATTGCATGCAATATCGGGTGACTCCGACCTCTTGCTTATTGACAAATCATTTAACCAAGGAAATCGGCTAAAACATCATTACTGCCACCAGAACACAAATCTAACCTTACCTCGTAATTTCATATTTTCTTACCACTCAAAACAAAACATTCTGTCTTAATTCTATCTTTCAGAACCATTTTACCATTTCACAGAATGACATCAGAGTCTTCTTATGTCCCATTTTTAACAACAGGAAAAGAGAAAATGCAAAAATCTATACCCTTCTCTAATGATGTTTATGACCCCAAAACTTCAGTCCCTGAAAAAAAAACGTTGACTTTTTCATACGGGGTGAAACAAGGGTGCAAGCAGATGACCAATCTCCAAAGGAAGTGGAGCCAGCCATATATAAATCAGCCCCAATTTACTGCAGTCCAATGGGGATTCAACAGAGGGCTCTGGTCCTCTTCACCTGTCACAGGTAAATTAAGATGGATGGTTTACATCAGCAGTTCTAGTTTTTGTGTCTAATGCGATGAAACCTTTTTTTTTCACTGAAACTGCTGAAAAGATGAGTTAGAAGTATATTAGTATGTTTATCAAGAGAAATATAATCAAACATTCTGAACTTACATAGAGAAAATTGTTGTGATAGAGTTCTAATTGGAACAGAAATAAAAACTTTAGATGTTTTTATACTGATAGGGGAGATGGGAGAGAAGGTAACTGAGTTTAAGACAGAGTCTTCAATTCTGTTTCTGAAACACTGTAGGGTGTAGTTCCAAGATATAGAATCCATAGGAGACTTATAGTCACAGAGATAGGTAGTACCGTTGTCTCTTTTGAATTATAATGTTTATAAGAAATAAATTAGAGAATTCTAATTAAGACAGTCAGTTATGAAACACCAGTTTTGTGTTAGTTGCAATTTAATATTGTTACACCATAATTCTTGGTTTTCAGGCAACCTTAAGGTTGTCTAAAAGATAAATGTGCAAATAAAGTAACAAGGTTAGTTTACATCCTATTTATGTATAGCCAGATTAACCTTTCGCCCCTAGTTCTCATAATTCTTCATTTATCTATTTTTTGTTTAGCACTGTCCGGGTTTGTTAGGATTCTCAGTTGTCGCTTTCATCTAGACTTATTTTTATGTTGTTTTTAACATCTCAGTTATGATAAAAGTAGACACATTATTGGCAAAAAGTAAGAAATTGAACTCTTCTGTTTGCTTGTAGAATTATTTTTAGTTATGCAGTGAAGTGATAGTGGAATGTACAGCATCTGTCTTTGTATAGGTTTGTCTGTCTGTCTGTCTGTCTGTCTGTGAGATTGGTCAGATATCTGTTGTGAAGTAATTTTGATCTTCTGTATCAATTTTTAAAGATATTTGATATACGATTGTGCTACTCAAAACAAAATTATGTTTAGTACATGTTTAAATGTAAATAAACAATTACTGGAGAAAACAATATTATAAACTCGACTCCCACCTTTGAGACCAGAGTTTGAATCCTGACTGGGATAAGCTGGTAGTTCCTTGCCGTCGGTGGGCAGTTTACAGTACAGAACCTTGACTAACTGTATATACTGGTTTCCTCTGCCCTTCTAACTACCCGTCACAAATTAAACATAATATATATTAAGGTACTATACATGTCATAAATACTAAACAAATAAATAAACAAGTATGGAAGGCGCCAGTTCCTTATAGGGGTGCTCCACTAGGGCTGTCTTGTCTGAAGGATTTTTCGAAAGTTGGTGACAATGTTACATAGTTGATTAGGATCAGTTGTGATTTCCTGGTTTATAGTGTGGGTTTTCAGTGAAATTTCAAACATATCAAACCTTCCTCGACTTTTGATCCAGGCTGTGGCTCTGCCCACCTGGAAACCATCCTGACTTGTCTTTTTATGTTGTAGTCGCTGCTAGACCTGCCCTATGCTGTTACCATCTTGTTGGGAAATATTTTGGGCCTGTCGTTGTCCAGTATCCGGACATCATTCAATGACAGGCCATGGAACAATACTGAACATACTTGAAAGGAAGAGAGGTCAGCACACCTACCTAATTCTAATCCAGGTTCCAGAAAAGGCATATGATGATCATTTATTTAACAGACTCATATAAGGAGGATATTGTAGACTTTGTCAAGTATCATGAGGAGCTTTATGACAAAGCCAGGAAGGATTGCCTTTGGGAGAGGGTTGCAAGCAGTTGCAATCTGTCAGTGAAGGTGTGCAAGACTTTGTTTGAATCACAGCGGGATCACTATGAAAAACTAATCCAGTCCAAGTCTGGCCAGGCTCCCAAAGAAATGATAGAGAAGCAGAACTGGATTCAGAAAATTTTTGAAGACTTATATTACAAGAAAGGGCATAAACAAATCTTTAGACTTTCAGTCACCACATTGTGGAGCCAGCACTAATGCAGCCTCAGCCCACCATATTTCATGACGGTCCACGGATAAGGATAGTATGGAGACCAGCATCCACTCTGAGACAAGACATCAGTCATACATTTGCAGCACTGCCAGTACTAGTGTAGTCTCCCAGGCTTCATCAGTTGACCAGCAGGTCATGGATCAATTTGCCCAGATGGAGACTATGAAAAACATCTTTCAGAGCAGGGCAGAGGAAAGGAACTGTCAGCCACAGCAACCTACACTTTTTAGGGGCTCAGGTGCCAATTCCACATGTGTACCAAAGACTTATTAGCAGCAGCCGCAGCAGCCACTGCTTGGGAATACATCTTGACTATTCCAAACACCCAGGTCATACAACTAGCTCAACAGACCCAAGTGGTGCAAGAGGACAACAACAGCCCAGAGAGCCACAGACTTCATACTTAGTTTTTGATAAACAACCTTAGACTTCGAGACAGCTACATTTCACCATCAGCCCTAGAATAAGTTTCAACTCTCCGTTAGTAGCCTCTGTCACAAGAGAAGAAAGTTCACGCAACATCTCAGACCTCTCTAGCCTTTTTGGGAATATGCAGTCAATCATGAGCTACCAGCAGATGGATACACCTCAACTGTTTACACCAAGTGACTTGCATCAACACACCGCCTCTCCTTCAACCAATCAGCAGCAAGTGCTGTCTCAGCAGCCTTCCCAGTCCCAGCCCCCCAGCAGTCATCTCAACCCAAGCAGCAGCAGCAGTGCAACCTACTGGCCCTACCAAAAAAGGTCCTTTTCAGGACCACTGCTGTAAAATTTCCTTTTTAGGACAGCTGCTGATTCATAGGTCCTTCTCAGGACCATGTGAATCTTTCCAAAACAATTAATAAACATGCGTTCCAAAACAAAAAAACATAACACCGCCCAACACCAAACTCATGACCCCACAGCACAATAAACAAAATGACTGAATGAGTGAGTGATTGCAAATTTGAAGTAAAAAAATAAAATGTGGGCTTAGAAACATTTTGACCTTCGAAAAATCTTTGAAACTTTTGAAAGATTTTAATCTTAAGAAATTTTTTAATTTTAAAGATAATTTGACCTTTGAGAAATTGCTCTGATTTGAAAAAACTTGGACCTCACAACAAATTTGAGTTTTTAAAGTGGGTATAACATATGAGAATTTTCTACAAATGGAAAAAGACTTTGACTTTTGATTAACTTTGACAATTTCCAAATGATTTTGATCTTTAAATTTGACCTTTCACTTTTGATCTTTCAAAAATTTGAAAATTATAAAAAGATTTTGACACTTCCCAATGTTTTACAGTTAGAAATATATTTAAAATTTTACAGAAAGAAATTGAAAAAAAAATTAATTTTTGTAAAACTTTTTAATCTTAATTCATTTTCAAAGATGAACAAAATCTGAAGGTTAACTAATTTTAACATTTGGGATATTTGAAAAAAAACTTAAGATATTACGCATTATTAAACCCTTCTTGGACTTGAGACTTGTTTGGAAATTCTTTGGAAAATTGTTGGGAATTTATTGGAGAATTTTGCGAATTTTGTTTGAAATTTGTGGGACATTGGCGTAACACTCGCTTTAATAAAAGTTCTTGGAATAATTGGGCAGTCCTGAAAAGGACTGATAGATGCCAGCTTCTTCTGTCCCCAGGGTAGTTCCTTTTCACATCTCAAAACCTGCCCTCCTGCCCAGCCAATGCACAAACATGATTGAAGTTATCCTTCAGTAAGTCATGCTAATACTTTGCCGCCCTTGAATGATTCGTGCAGTTTTCATCAGGCACATATACTCCTGGTTCAGTTGCTATTGCTGCTTTATCATCTGCTGTGGTGGGTAGCCTTCTAATCTGCCTTGGTGTCTCCTCAGTATGTTATGCATGTTAAAACAATGTCTCTAACAACCTTTGGCGTTTGCACCATTGTGACTGGTAGGACCCTGGATCTGCTTGCTAGTATTCCAAATGCATTTTCCACTACCCTCCTGCTTCTGGAGATATTGTAGTTAGCTATTCTCTCTTCCCTTGTGAATTGTCTTCTGCTGTAGGGTTCAAGAAGCCATGGCATTAAGACAAGGCATTGTCACCCAGCCAAAAATAGTGCAAATCTGCCCTCTTCCCCAAAGGGTTCAGGTGCCAGAACCCCAGGGTGCCACCCTTGATCTTTTTCTTCAACTTGCTGCAGTAACATATTTGTGCATCTGGTGAGGATCCACTTGACCCAACATATACCCAGAGGAATCTGTAGTCTGTGTTGACCAGGGCTATTAGGCACCAGGGAAAAGAAGCCCTTGTGATTTCAATAGTCACTCTCACATTTCTTTAGCTTCTTCATGGCGATATGTTTCCTGTCTACTGCCCACAAGTGCGTAGGGGGCATTCCATCTGGTTCTGAACTTCCCCTCAATGTGTATCCAGTCATCAGGAGTCTTAGGGCTGATCAAATACACTTTCTGGAATTCATCAAGAAGGGCTCGGCAGACCTTGGGAAAATTTACATTTAGTGATTTGGCCAACCAGCCATTGATACTGTAAGGACTTGTACATTTTTCCTGTGGCCAGGTGTCTCAGTTTTATTGCCAGTTTCAATCCAACTTGTAAAGGCTTCCTAATATTGATGACTTCCTTCTTGGTTCAGTTGTGTATGTGTTCTTCAATGATGTCAAAAACTGCAGCTGGCATCCTGACAAAATTCTGATAACCTAGGATATCAGTCTGTATTAAGTCGGTCAGGTACGGAGCCCAGGAAGGGACATAGAACTGTTTTATTATCTTTTTATCTCATTACCACAGTCATTCCCATGAGTTATGAAGTCGTCACCCCAAGATACTGTCATTCCCACAACTTAGTAAGTTGTGTTCCGACGAGTTAGTAACTCATTACCACAAGTTAACAACTCATTACCATGAGATACTAAGTCGTTCCCACAAGTTAGCAAGTCGTTCCTACAATTTAGCAAGTGGTTACCACAAGATAGGCAGTCATAATTACCACAGATTAGCAAGTTCTTACCATAAGTTAGCAAGTCATAACCACAAGTTACCAAGCCATTACCACAAATTAGCATGTCGTTGCCACAAGATAGCAAGTTGATTCCACAAGTTATCAAGTGATTACCACAAGATAGCAACTCATTACCATAAGATATGAAGTCATTCCCAAGAATTAAATCATGCCTTGATGCCAATGTACAGGCAATTTCTTTGCCCTAACATCTTTTGATACCCAACATGATATAGATATTTATACTTTAAGATAGAATGTTGTAAAAAAATACTTTGGAAATAATAAGTGACCCAAAGAAAGAGTATAACATGACAAATTAGGACTGTAGTATAGTTATCAAATTTTCTATCATCTGAAAAATTGTTTGATTTCTTATACCTTCAAACAGTGTCTTGAAATACAATATATAACCTATCAAATAATTACAAAGATGTGGTATATGACCACAGTTGATTGTGATGAGAAACGTAAAGCAAGTATCGCGATACCATGTATGATTGCACTATGATTTAAGAGTGTACATCTGGTCTAATTTGTTTTAAGTTCCCACTGATCTCTCCTCGCTGTGATATTGTTTCCTAATAAACAAACGCCGGATTTTGAAGGTATACATCACACTGAATTATCTAGGACTGTAAATTTATAAAGAAACGAAATAAAAACAAATAAAAAAACTCTCTCTATGTATTTTTTCACGCAATTGTTTGCAACGCAGGAAATAAATTCATTATGGCCTCATTCAAGTTTGTATGCTCTGACCTTTGCCGTGAAGGAATAGTGATAATATTGTTTTGTCCTGTGCGAATACATTAACCAATGCGAAAGCCAATCAAATCCTTAGATTCAAATTATGTTTTAAGTAAACCCCATAGCCGTACAGATAGAACACTATCTTAAACTAAAAATGTGGGGCTTTGAAATAAGTTATCTTTGAAATATGCACTGGGCAGTATTCATAAAAGGTATGACGTTTATGTGACCCCTTTCTGTGTAGACGTGTTCCACGACTTTGTATTTTTATTCCACCAAATCTGACGAACATGAAATCATTCTGAATCTACATGATGGGTGGGGAGCCGACAATCCGATGAAATACAGCACCAAATTCTGAACGAAAGTCATTTAGTCGTCATAAAACGCCAAAATAACTTGAGGAAAGTCTATACTTTATGTCCTAGGGTGATGATTCACAAATCTAGGTCGGTCCCTTTTGAGTAGAACTCATTTGGGGCAATTAAGTGGTAGAATTTGAATTTGGGTAGAATACATTTGGGGTGATTAAATTGAATTTAAATTTGGGTAGAATACATTTGGGGTGATGCAATGGAATTTGCATTTGGGTAGGACACATTTGGGGTGATTTAGTGGAATTTGCATTTTGGTGGGACACATTTGGGGTGATTCAACTCAGTTTGGAATGTGTTTAGTGTTCAGGGCTGCTTTATACAAACTTTTACAATAACCATTACATCATAGCACATCATAGCATCATACCTTCCAGTTCCTGGAGGACTTCATCGCCGGTATGACATCAGGACAGTCCTGCAGTTTAAGTACTTCTTTTTATAAGTGGTAATTTAAATATGCTGTCTCTGTAGTTAATTGAATATACTGATTTAAATTTAATGTAGTCAGTTTAATGAAGTCAGTTCAGTGTAGCCACTTTAATGTAGTCAGTTCAGTGTTGGCACTTTGATGTAGTCAGTTTAATGTTGCCACCTTAATGCAGTCACTTTAAGTTTGTTTTATTTATGGTTTATATAAAAGGAAAACTTCCCGAATGACATATACAGAAAACTATATCATAAATGAAGATAAAAATATTGTTCTAGTACGTAGCACGAGTATTATATTGTGATATCTTGTTCTGTAAATATCTAATGAGGGATGTTTTATTTTTATTATCTACCATTTTGCACGATTTGTGGATCAAATAAAATGAATATTTTATGAGAGAATTTGAAAAGGGCTTCAAAAAGCATAGGCAACATTGAATGTAAAACTTCAATCTTTAACTTGCAATATTCATTTCTACATGGATTTTTAAACAAAGAACACGAGCAGAAGCACTGTTAAATGACTTTTCCAATGATACAAAATATGTATTTGTTGGCAACTCTGCCTCTGCCACCCCTCCATCTCAGATCTAGCCCTCACCAACCCCATTGAAGCGGAGGTTGACAGTGTTGGATGTGGATGCTTCGGTGCACCAAGGGACTGCAATAATCCCCTTATACCTTCTGTTGCGGTACTCTCAACCTGTGCTAGCTGAAGGACTAGCTGAAGAAGCCATGCACAGTACTAGGTCCGAGCTTCTGAGGAAACTTTAAAGGAGGAGTGAGTGACACTGGTGCCCAGGGCTCAGAGAGACTTCAGAAGCTGCTATCCAACTTTGAGCTACGTCACATGAGTCGAACAGCATTGGTGAGTTGGATGGCCAGAGCTATGCCCGTGATCTAAGATGAGGATTCAGCAGAGTCCGGAACTAATAATTTTGGCACTTCAAGAATCATAGGATGCTGCAGACAGGGCCCAATAGCAGCAGGACCTTCATTTGGAGGAGTGGCTAATATAGCTTGACTAGTGACAGCAGGAGCTGGAAAAACGGCAGAGGCAGAAGGTTCAACAGCAAAGACAAATGGGCCAGCTAAACACACTGGATATGCCCATTCAGCAAGTAGCCTCAGCAACCTGTTGTAGTTTTACAGACCGATCTAACTGTTCAGACATATGCCCCATTACCCCCAGGGGGGCAGAAAATAACAAGCAGAAGTGGAGTTTAAAGTTTCTATTTATTCATTTTATTTTACATTTTATTTAATTGTATTCTTTAAAATAGTATAAAGTAATTCTGACTGTTTAGAATGAAGAACAGATATGCCAGATCACATAATCCCCCAGGGCAGAGTCGGTAATAAGAAGTGTTACAGAATACTCATGAAATTTAGAAATTTTGAAACCAATATGGTATCCAAAGGAGAAAACAAGTAATTAGTTAAATAGTGTGAAAATAAGGGGAGAAACCGCCCCGGGGAAAAAGCCAATAAGCCGTAAGTAAAGGGAGTAATTTTGAAATTTTGAAGGGGTCTGACCCCTGGAGGTCAAAATGTCAAAGGTAGGTTAAACAGCAACTTATGAGGCATAGTGATGGTAAAGAAGTGACTATTTGTATAAATGATGGAGTATAGGTGAGAGCCACCTTTAACAACATAGTAAGTCAAGTGTAAAATTTAAAAACTAAGATAAAAGAAGAAAAGATTTACAGTCTAGCAAAGAAGATCTATGACTGCTAAAACGTATTTTTATTGCGTTAATACATCCTATCCAATGGACAATAGCTTATCCGGTCGGCGCAGACCGCCAAACGTCAGAAAAAGACGTCCTGTGTCTCCACCAGCAGGTCGGTCCGAGTACCAGTGCACTCGCCAGATGGCGTGTCGTACTTCCTTCCTGTCTAGACAGAGGGACGTCATAGCATCTTTTTCGTTTGGCGCGAACCAGTGCACAGTGGAAAATTTATATCTGCCAGAATTTGTGTTTTATCAGTGTTTATTGTGAAGAACGATCTTGGATTTTATTTTATTATTATCTTCTGTGTTCCTACAATACTATGTCGTCTCCTGGCCAGGAGAGAGGGAGTTGTGGTCATGCAATGGCCATTTTCGATGGAAATGCGTTTTGCGCACGTTGTAGGGAAAAAGGAAAAGGTGAGGAACCTTGTGTGAAGGATAAGGACTCTGTTGACTGTTCTCTGTGTAATTCCTTCACCCCGGAGCAACGTGCCCAGATCTCAACACCATCTTATAAAATTAAGAAGGAAAAACGGGAGGCTTAACGTGCTGACATTTCCCAACCCACGGATGAACTTATAGACCCGTCAAGCGTTTCAGTTATTGGGGTTGTGGGTGGACCTAGTGCTGATAAATCGCCAGTTCCTCCTGAGAAAAAGACCAAAAAGGACAAACCTTCTGTTAAACCCAAGAAATCTACTACTGCAACTCTCTCTTCTGCTACAGACGACAAGCTCACAGCTTTAGAAGATAAGTGGTCCGACCGCTTTAACAGGTTAGAGGCATTACTGTTAGCCAAGTCTATGGAACCTGCCTTTTCGTCGGATGTCAGAGTAGCCCCTACTCATTCTGCACCAACTAATGTGACTCGGGATTCTGAGCCCTTTTTTCAACCATCTAATCCTTCAGATGACACATTTCAGCGCACTGGCCCAGACTCTAGTGCTGCCTTGCAGCCGTCGGCCGGTAAGCTTGTCAGAGACTCTTCATTACTTGGATCTTCATCATCTGAGCACACTGGCCCAGACAATATTGCTTCACAGCAAAAGTCGGCCGGTAAGCTTAAAGGTCAGAGCACTTCTCAAGGGCGCACTGGTCCAGACACCGCTTCTCAGAAGCGTAAGTCGACCGGTAAGCCTAGTGCTGGTTGTCACCAACCTACTACAGCTACTTCTGAGATTTCCAAACAACCGACCACCGACCATCCTCCCTCCGACCGACCTCTTGGCTCCACCGGCTCTGCTTCACCGACCCTTCAGAAGAGCAGAAAGGACAGCATTTCTAGCTTAGATTCAGATACTGATAGTCAAATCTCTGATACCCCTCCGGTGGAACTCTTTGCAGAGGAAGGGGATTTTTCGGAAGATCCAGAATTTGAACAGGAACTACCGACATCAGAAGAACAGACTTACAGGGAGACCATGCGCGGCATACGATCCTTTATGGGTTGGTCGCATATCACTGACATGGATAGTTCAAACCCATCTGACGACAACCCTTTCGCTGGGCCTAAAGCTCCCCTTCCCAGCAAGGTCTCAGTCCAGATGCCTACGGAAGATTATCTTTGTCGCAAGCTATCTAAACTCAATCTCACCATGACGGAGGGATACCCATCCAGAACTACAGAAGCCGGCAGCCTGCCAATGGACCACTTTCTCAGACCCCCTAAGCCGCAAACAAAGTGGTATGGACTATTTTCTGATCAACAATTGGACCCGGCCACTGTCACCAGTTGGAATACAGGCCTGTCTAAATTGAACAATAGTTTTGGTCGTATAGCCAGAAGAGCAGCCTTGGCAGCCACCCCACCGGGTTCCCGTAGAATTTCACAAGATACCCTGCGTCGTTGGGAAAGGACGGCTAGAGAAGCCTCAGTGGTGTGTAACCAGACTGCTAGCTTTAACAGGTATTTGTTTAAAGTTCAAGGAGAAATGAATCCACATTTGAAAGTTATCAGAAATGAAAACAAGGGCAAAGTGTCAAACAAGTTATCTGAGGCGGCTGAGGAACTTCAATTCCTTATGGAATTTAATTCCAGTATTACACAGGCGGCTGCGAAGGCCATGGAGCATTTAACTGACTTTGTCTTTCTTACCATGGGGAATATTACCTTGACCCGTAGAGACTCTTACCTTGGCCATCTGAAGAATGGGATCAAGCCCGACGCCTTCGCAGCTCTCGGAACAGGCCCCTTGCACATTGCCACTCTGTTTGCAGAGCCTGTGGTTAAGAAAGCGGAAGAGGAAATTGCTCTGTATGACAGCAAGAGTCATCCTGCACCTGCTACTACTGCACGGGCTAAGAACCGTTATCACCCATATGAGAAGAGTGATAGGAAACAAGAGGGCCGGTCGGAGGGGAAACAGGACAGGCCAGCCTGGAAGAACATTAACCGCCAACAATTCAAAAGAGGCAGAGGCAAGGCCTCTAGTTTTTCATCCTGACCTGCACGTGGTCAGCAGCAGTATAAATGACAGTTATTGTTTAAACAGGGTTTCCAATCAGCTGCTGACCCAGAACTTTTTCACAGATCAGACAATGAACAATTCTTTAAGTTCAAATGTAAAATATCATGTTGTACAATATGTTCCTTCTGCACCCGGGCTTCCGCAAAGGAAAGGTTTAAGTCCCGGAGTGTCAGACTGTCACCAAACAAAATCTCAATTAAAATCTGTGAAAGGTGCTTCTTGTGTCACTCAATTGTTGTTTGCCAATCCTGTCTCAAATGCCCCAAATGCTGTTCCCAATCTGCCTGTAGGGGCCCGACTTCAAAAATTTTGGGAAAGTTGGTTGAATCTGGGTGCCGGCCCGAAAGTAGTTCAGATCTTAAAAGAGGGCTACACCCTCCCCTTCCGGGTCCGGCCAAAACTCACAAGGTCTCCGACTGTCATAAGTTGCTATGTCAATCCCCAGAGGAACAGCTACCTACTGGAGGCATTACATCAGCTTATAGACAAAAATGCAGTAGAACAGGTCATGAACAAAACATCTCTGAGCTTTTTCAACAGACTTTTCCTCGTCCCAAAACCAAACAACAAGTGGCGCCCTATTCTAGACCTCAGCCATCTAAACCCATTTCTCAAGACGGAGAAATTCAAGATGGAGACGCCAGAAACCATCAGGACATCCCTCCAAGGAGGGGAGTGGGTAACCTCTATAGATTTCAAAGACGCCTACTTCCACATCCCAATACAAGAACAATCCAGGAAGTATCTGAGGTTTCATGTCCAGGGACAGACATACCAGTTCAAAGCCTTACCTTTCGGCCTGTCCACAGCACCCTTAGAGTTCACTGTAATAGCAAAGGAGGTAAAGCTGATGGCCACCTGCCAGGGTATAAGGATCCACCAATACCTAGGCAATTGGTTGGTCCGGGCTGGATCCCACCAAGTCTGTCTCCGGCATACCCAACATCTAGTGAAGATATGTCAAGAATTAGGTTGGCTAGTAAATTTGGACAAGTCGGAGCTGGAACCCAAGCAAATCTTCGACTTTGTAGGTTACCAGTTCGACCTCAAGGTCAGTCGGGTCCGGCCGACTCCGGACCGGTGGCAAAGTCTTCAAGAAAAGATTCTAGAGATATTAGACCAACCAACCTGTCTGGTCCGGCAGTTCATGTCCCTCATTGGCCTGTTAACGGCCACAGAGAAGCAAGTTTACCTAGGTCGGCTACACATGAGACCTATACAGTGGCACCTCAAGAACAGCTGGCACGTACCGGAATCACTAGAAAAAGTGATTCCCATCCCCAAATCCTTACACCCTCACCTGCAGTGGTGGTTACTGGAAGACAACGTGCTATCCGGCCAACCTTTACACCCAATCAAACATGCTCTGCAGCTCTTTACAGACGCATCAAAAGAAGGCTGGGGCGCTCACTTAAACGACCGCACTGCAAGAGGCTCCTGGTCTGTGCCAGAAAGCAGACTGCATATCAATTACTTGGAACTAAAGGCAGTTCTTCTTGCTCTCAAAGAGTTCACAGATCTCTGTACCGGTCAAATAGTACTTGTGGCAACAGACAACACCACAGTAGTTTCCTACATAAACAAAGAAGGAGGCATGAGATCAGGCCCCCTGTGTGCCCTTCTCTGGAGAATCCTGACCTGGTGTTCCCAGCGGCAGGTAACCCTGGAAGCCCGACACATTCCAGGCCGGCTAAATGTAATAGCGGACAAGCTATCCCGTCTGGGTCAGACCATTCAGACAGAGTGGTCCCTCCTGCCGGAAGTTTTTCAGACTTTATGCCAAAGGTGGCACCGACCTCAGATAGATCTATTCGCTATGAGGTTCAACCACAAGCTGCCCCAGTTTGTATCTCCAGTACTGGACTCCCTAGCGGTAGCAGTGGACGCTCTCACTCTGCCATGGGAGGACCTGGATGCCTATGCCTTCCCACCAACAGCCATATTGGGCAAAGTAGTGGAAAAGTTAATACACTCCCCGTGCAAGAGAATCATTCTGATTGCCCCGGGTTGGCCCAACATGGCTTGATTTTGGGACTTGGTGAACATGTCCAGCCAAGTTCCCCCAGTCTGCCCAACCTGCCAAACCTGTTAACTCAACCCTTGAATCAGATCCCTCACAGGAATCTGACAAATCTGAATCTGCATGCATGGCTCCTAGAGCCACAGCAATTAAACAACAGGGCTTCTCTGAGGCAGTGGCAGCGAGGATTGAGGCTCCTCAAAGAAGGTCAACCAGATCAGTCTATGAGGCGAAGTGGACCATTTTTACAAAGTGGTGCATCGCTAATCAGGTGGACTTCAGATCTCCGCCTGTAAAGTCAGTCGCTGAATTTCTGCTGTACCTCTTTGAGGACAAGAAGTTACAGCCCAGCACCATTGATGGATACAGATCTGCTATCGCTGATAAACTGGGTAGTACAACAGTCAGTATCAGCAAAGATGATAATCTCACCCGTCTCCTGGAAAGTTTTCACAGAGACAGACCCAAGGGGAGGAGGGGACTCCCCTCCTGGAACCTTTCCCTGGTCCTACACCAGTTGACAAAGGCCCCTTTTGAACCTCTTAGGGACGCATCCCTGAAACATTTAACTTTCAAGACGGTTTTCCTTTTGGCCCTGGGTTCGGGCAAAAGAAGAAGTGAGATCCATGCATGGCAGCACAAAAACATCAGACATCAAGCCGATTGGTCCAAGGTGTCTCTATATCCATCACCCAGTTTTCTCTCCAAGAACCAGCTGGCTAAGGAAGGTCCAGAGAGTATAGCCCCAGTGGTCGTGCCAGCCCTGGCTCCTACTCTGGACAGATCCCTCAAGTCTGATAGGTCTCTTTGCCCAGTCAGAGCTTTGCGCTACTACTTGGACAGGACTTCAGACACTAGGCAGGACAAAGAATTGGTCTTTGTCTCTTTCAAGAAAGGTTTCGACAAGGACATTTCACCTGCCACTATCTCATCATGGATCAAACAGACTGTGATCCTATGCTACGAGCTCTCTGATCATCATGCCCACACCCTACATCAAGTTAAAGCTCATGATGTCAGGGCCTTTGCTGCTTCTAAGGCCTTCCAGTCGGGAGTCTCCTTGGAGCAGATCCTATCAGCTTGCCAGTGGAAATCCCATAATACCTTCACTCAATTCTACTTGAAGGATGTGGCTTGGGCTGATTCAGAGCTTTTCCATCTTGGTCCAGTCGTGGCTGCCCAACAGATCCACCAACAGACTGGTACCTAGAGGAGATCAGAGCCTATGTAAATAGTTGTACATATTGTATATATATGACACATATATTTAAGCAGCATATATATAAAAAAAAAAAAAAATCTCACGTGCTTCCTCCGGGAGAATTAATTTTATGGGACTGAACTCATCCCTCTCTTCCCCTACCTCAGAGCAGGTATGATAGAAAAAAGGGAAGGGGGGGGACAAGGTCGACTCTGACGGTTCCACTCCGGTTAACCGGATGATGATATTCGACCATAGCCTTAAGGGTTTTGACTTCAATATCTACCCAGGCTTTAAGAAAAAATCTTCATTATCCCTAACATGAGTTCACGCAAATCCCTAGTAACTTACCCACCGACCAAGCGGTAGTTATTCAGCTATTGTCCATTGGATAGGATGTATTAACGCAATAAAATTGCAAATTTAATAAAAATTAAATTTTTATAAGTTAATACCCTATTTAATATGCTATTTTATAAGTTAATACCCTATCCAATGGATGCACAAGACCCTCCCACCGACCCCGCTCTCAATTTACTAGGGGCCTAATAGGTTTAGACAACAAAAAAGATGCTATGACGTCACTCTGTCTAGACAGGAAGGAAGTACGACACGCCATCTGGCGAGTGCACTGGTACTCCGGACCGACCTGCTGGTGGAGACACAGGACGTCTTTTTCTGACGTTTGGCGGGCCGGTCTGCGCCGACCGGATAAGCTATTGTCCATTGGATAGGATGTATTAACGCAATAAAAATACGTTTTAGCAGTCATTTACTTATTAAATTTGCAAAATTATCTGCCTGCAGTGATGATAATGTGCAAATTATCGCAACTTAGCCAAGTTTCACAGAATAGTAATGCTGATCTGCCAGATCAGACTAATGTATGCAATAATCCACAGGCAATTCTGAGATTATATTAAATGCAGAGGTCATGAATTTAGATTAAGATAAAAGCATAAATTCCAGATAAAACAAGAATATTAGTCCAACTTGGTTAAAGGTCACATTAGTGAATAAGGGACAACAAAATATGGACAATAAAACACAGCAATACAGTATACATGACAATCTGTTCCTCACCCGAGGACTATGTACCTGTAACCTGTCTAGCTCACTGCAAGACTCCCTACAGGACTGTGCAATATAGCCCACCTTAAGTTTAAATTTATTCAATAAAAAACACAACAACCTGATGAAAAAGGTTACTTGCACTTCAGTAATAGCCCTAAATGTCATTCTATTGGTGATATCACAAGTTATAATTTTAATCTAGACGGAAGGAAAGTGTCCATGGCAAGCCATTCACAACTAAGGGTCAGGAGTCCAGCAAGGGAAGCACTCCACCACTGTAGTAGAACTCCAGACGCACTCCGAACCAAGGATATCACATGGTAGCAGGTAAAATACAGGATATACAATGCTGGCCACACTCCTCATAACAATGCATATAACACACAAGGAAGAGATCTCTAATAAACAGCATCCAAGGATGCTGGCCATACTGTAAAATCAATAATAATCTCACAAACCAGTCACCTCAAATATCTTACAGCCTGGAACTAGAAAACTTTATAAGTACATTGTAACACAGATATTATATGCCATATTAGAAGATTTCTTTACAAACTGTTATGAATGACATAATAGTAATATTGTGTATATAAAGTATTTGTCAATTTAATGCACTTATGTACATAGAACAACCAGTACAATATCAGACATTAAACAAGGGCCTCTGCACCCTATCACATTTGAAATTTTGAATGGGTGGGTAGGGAGGGAAGTTTTGATGTTGTCCCTCCGACCACTGAAGTTGGAATGGCAGACCTAACGTGCAAGCACGGTGACCAAAGAGAGGGGAACCAATCAGAAACTGTCAAGTGGTCAGTTCCTGGTCAACCCCTAAGTACACTGACCACTGGTTAAGGTACCCCCCTGGAGGAATGGCACCCTAATGCCACCAAGCAAAGATCCAAGATGAGGAGGCAGCAGTCTGGACCTGATTAACTTGGCACTTCAAGAATCATACGATACTTGAATCATAGACATCTGCCACTGTGGCCTAGTGGGTAACACAGTCGCCTAGGAACACAGAGGACGTGGGTTCAGTCCCAGGTACAGGTAGATACATAGTGGCTCAGATGACCACTTAAAATGGTGGTCCTCTGTCATTGGGTCCTATCCCCAGGGGCAGGTTAAAGAACCTCAAGGACATTGAAAAATGGTCATCCCTGAGCCTCTGTCTTTCAGTTAGGTGAATGTCAGTAATTTGAGAGTTGGACTGTACTTGTACCTTATGGGGCCAGCACAAAACTGTTTGATCTAGAAATTAATCTTCTTTGACAACAACTGCTCTTTTAGGTAAAGCTATTCTTGGAGTGAGGTGGTAAGCTACCTTTGGAATTGTGTCTTGCATACAAATAATTAAATTAATTTATTGTTTATAAGAAAAGCAAAGTGAATGTAACATTGGCACACTATTTGATATGGGGCCTTAATACATGGGGCCTTAATAAAAGCAAATAAAGTCAAAGGTTAAACTTGGGGTTTTACATCCCGTTCAACAGCCATGGTCATATTGGGACAGGTCCTCAGCATTGTCACTTGTGGGACTCAAACCCACACATCAATGACTGTCGGTGATTATTTTCTGAACAAAACACAAGCAAAACACTTATCTCATGAGTGGTAATATTTAGTTGTGGTTTATTATCTGCCACTGTGGCCTAGCGGGTAACACACTTGTCTAGGAACATAGAAAACGTGGATTCAAACCCAGGTACAGGCAGATACATAGTGGCTTGGATGACCACTTAAAATAGCAGTCCTCTGTCATTAGGTCCTATCACTAGTGGCAGGCTAAAGAAAACTCAAGGACATTGATAAATGGTCATTCTTAAGCCTCTGTCTTTTTAGAGAAATGTCAGTAACTTCAGAGTTGGGCTGTACTTGTGCAGTCGGATGGATCATATAGCGCTTTGAGTCCTGTAGTACATGGAGATATTGCACTGAGTATAAATACAAATTCATAAAAAATATATTCACAGTTGGACCCCACAGTTTCTGTGCCTTCATCTGACAGTGTCAGTTACAGAAAGTATATGATCACTTATGGAGATGGGAAGCCCTTAAGTTTCTTAGACTTATATCTGTCGGATTTAAATGCTTCTTTTGAGGGTTTAGCATCAGTGCCTTCAACACTGTTGGCACCACGTTCCATGGTACCCAGATGGGCAGCTGCAACAGTAGCAGTAAAACAAGAGTGATATTACTATATACTATATATATGATTGTTTTTTTAAAGTTTGTACTTTTGTGTCGCAACACTTTCCAAGTGACTTCTTTTAAATGGACCGCTGTTGCTGTTGTATTAATGTTTACTTAACTGCTGTAAAATATATTTGTGTCACTACTTTATATGGGAATGAATATGTAAGTTTTGGATTTATACATTAAAACAAATGAGAGATCATCAAATATCTTGTAAGTCAACTTTCTTGCTCGCATTTCAACAAAAAAGCTGATTCTTTTCGCTCTTTTGATGACCTATCTGTGTGTGTGATCTGTAGAATGGTGAATTTTTTTTGTCCTTATGATCGGATTATCAATGAGTCAATAATCCTCGATCAATTAGAGCTTTTTGAACTACTATCTTGTGATCTGACCTTTAACAGTTCAATGTCCTTTATAATTCAGATGATTTTATATACTGACATGTGATCTGACTATTAGGAGTTAAATACCCTTGATTGTTTGGAATTTCTTAAGTACCACCATGTGATCTGACCTTTACAAGTTCAATGTCCTTGATCATTTAGAAGTTTTCAAGCAGTATCATGTGATATGAAACAACAACAAAAGACTTGCTGGTGATGCGAGGTACATAGCATACCACTTCAGTAGAAGGTCCGAATTTGTCATGCCCCCTGTGGGTCAGGGGATGTAGAATAGGCCCAATGTATCCTCCTGCGTGTCGTAAGAGGCAACTAACTGGGGGCAGCCTGTTTGCCATGGGTTGTGATCCATGTCAGTGGAAGACAGGGTCCTGGCTGTTGAGCCAATACTTAGTCGGAAGGTTAAGATGGCCTGGCTTAATCAATCGGCTGGTAGAGCCAAACCCTAGTGGCTTGTTTATGCTAATGGTTTATACTGTTGTTTTTGATTGTATATTACTGGTGTTTGGTTTGTACTTTTGTTTGGAGTATCTAGAAGGCGGCTGCTTAACAGGTCAATCAAGGTTCACTTTTTATGTGTTCTTTGAGCAAATTGCTAATGTATCTCTGATATCAGTGTGCAGGGCTCTGCTCCACACTATTATGATATCTCCTTGTTGGGCTCGAAGGGTAGGTGGAGAGCATTGGCAATGAATAATTATTGTTATACTATGGCTACTCAACACTCTCAACTGACCGATAGGAAACGAAGTAGAACTGATATATTGACTAGGAGCTTGGATTCTGCACCAATTTGTTCATGGCCACATTTTTTGTTGATAAAAGGCACAGACAATGAGAGACCCTTGTCTAAACTGTCGCCATTTGCTGTAAACAAGGCCATTGTTTTTTTTTTATCTTTTATTCATTTTTTTTTTCAAAAGCAAGTCAAGGTGTTACATGAAGCAAATATACAGACAAGGAGTAATATAGATATACTCATTAATACAGTAAAAAAAAAGAGTTTACAGACAAAACAGAAAAACAATTTGCATATTAATTATCTGGTCATGCATACTGATACAAAATCTCCCACACAATATCATTGTAGATGACAAATCATAATGCCCTTAAATTTTCAAAAAGGACACCAAATTTTTGAAAGAAAACCTGTTCTTTGCCTCGATTTATGTGGGAAAGATGGTCAGTAACCAAATTAGATTTTAGGGCTCTGCAGAAATGATCCCAGTAAATTTCTTTCTGTGACCTTTTTTGTTTATTAATAAAGTATTTACCATAAAGGATAATATAATTCATGGCATAAAAATGTAGTTTATCAACATGGATACATCCCAACAAAATTTCTAAGATTGTGAAATTTACAGGTTTAGAGAATATATTGCTAAGCCAATTTTCCAAGTAAATCCGGAATCTTCTAGAAGATTCACAATAGTAGAAAAAGTGTTCCAAATTATCTATTTCACCACATTCTAGACAATTTGGAGATTCAACAATCTTCCACAAAAAAAGTTTGTGTCTACAGTTAAAAACTCTATGGAGTATTTTATACTGTAGACTTAATAAATGTGTGGCACGAATTATTTTTCCTGGCAGTAAATAAAAAGATTTCCAATTAATTGTGTCTAAGAAAGGGTAATATTCCACCCATTTGTTCTGGCTAGTGGGAGCCTGATATAAGTGCTTAATCAATTGACAGTAAATCTGTTGGCTACTAATTTCATTTAACTTTTTCGGGCCAAAGGTTTCGACACTACTGGCAGTAACATGTATTGTTTCTATGGAAGATGATACTTGTTTTATTGAACTTACTATTTTATTATATTTTAGGTGGGGAATCACAATGTTAAACTGGTTTTCAAGTTCTATTTTCCCTCTAAAGGAACCATTGCTTTGTAAAATATCTGAAACATTTGAAATACCAGCTTGCATCCAATCAGAATATTCTGTGGATATGTGTTGGCCTCCAATTTGAAATACATCATTAAAAAACAATGGTTCAGCAAGAAGTTCAGTAAAACTTGTTGGTTTGGCATTGATAAAGTCAAGCCAGTTTGATAATATACCACAATAAAATATGTTTCTTGGAAAAGTCAGTAGAGAAGAAAATTTTAATTTCCTAAATAAATGTTCCTTGGTAATGCCCATCAAGTAGAAAGACAAAACTTTCCATTTCGCATTGATTGGGTTCATAAGTCGTTTAAACCACATGATCTGTGCTGTTTTAACTACCTCTAATACCGATACCATTTTTAGACCACCCAGATCCAAAGGCTGAATCAGAGTGTTTTTAGCTATTAAAGGTTTTCCATTGTTCCAAATAAAGCTAAACAACAAGGTATCGAGTTCAGTTATAGTTTTTGAGTCTACTGGTAATGTTGAGGCCAGCACCTGAATATGTGGTATTACTAAGGATTTTACAACTGTGATTTTGCCTTTCAGTGATAGAGACCTAGCTTGCCAAGCATTTAGTATGTCCTTGATAACTTGCACTTTCTGGTTTATATTCAAAATAGCAGTATCTTTATAGTTGAGGGTGAAATAAGTGCCCAGTGTTTTGAAACTATTTCTTATCCAACTAATTCCAAGATTTGTGTCTTCATACATTGAGCCATCATTCTGTACAATTATTGCTTCAGTTTTTGTTTTGTTCAACTTTAACCCAGCATATTTATAAAATTCTTCAAAAGATTGTAGTGTTTTCAGAATGGATTGATTGTCACTTAAAAACAGGGTCATGTCATCCGCGAGTTGACATAGCTTTATGCAGGTGTTTTTGACACAAATTCCCTTTATTGAATCGAGGCTACGGATTATAATAGCAATAACTTCAGCCGGCAACAAGAATAAGAGAGCACTGAGTGGACAGCCTTGTCTGATACCTCTAGAAATGTTAAAGTATTCAGACTGATACCCGTTATTTGAAACACAACTTTCAATGTTATTGTAAAGTATAGAAATCCACTTTTGAAAAGAAATGCCAAAACCAAATCTTTTTAGACAGCAATGTAGAAAGTTCCAACTTATTTTGTCAAATGCCTTTTCAAAATCAGCTAGCAAAATAAGACATGGGGTTTTGAGCAATGTACAATAGTCAATTATATCACTAATTAGTCTTATATTTTCACCACAGAAGCGGTTTTGCATATAACCAATCTGATCAGGATTTATTATTTCAGATAGTGCACCTTTGAGCCTTTTTGCTAATACCTTTGCTATAATCTTATAATCAGTGTTTAAAATTGACAAAGGACGCCAAGACTCTAATTTAGTTAAGTCCTTGCCCTGTTTTGGTATCAAACAAATTACACCTTGTCTCTGAGACTGGCATAATTGACCTTTTTTAAAAGCATCCTGAAAGGTTTTTGTCACTAATTTAGAAATATCATTCCAAAACATTTGGTAAAATTCACCTGGAAGGCCATCTGGGCCAGGAGCCTTGTTGTTTGCTAAACCTTTAACTGCATCTTCTATTTCCTGCAGTGTGATATCAGCATCACAAATTTCTTTAGAAGCATCAGATATACGAGGAATATCATATGCATTTGTATAGTTCATACAATCTAACAGTGATTTATTGTGATCTAAGTAATCGACTGAAAAAAGTTTATGATAAAACTCTTTCTGCGCTTTCAATATTTCAGCTGGATTACTGATACGTTGGCCGTGTATGTGTAGCGCTTTTATTTGGCACTTCTTTTGCTTTGCTTTTTCTAAATTTAGAAAAAATTTTGATGGTCGTTCATAGTCCTCAATAAATTTACATCTTGATCTAATTAGGGCACCTTTTGCCTTTTGGTCATAAAAATTTTCTACTTCTTTTTCAATATTAGCAATTTCTTCAAGAAGATGTGGTGTAGGCATAATAGAGATCTTTTCTTGTAGGATTTTTAAGTGTGAGTTCAAAGAGTCAATATGTTCACGACTTTTCCTTGCATTTTTTATTGAAAAGGAAATTGATTCTGTCCGAATTCGACATTTTACGTAGTCCCAAGCCATTTCTTGAACTTTTAGATTTGAAACATCTAATTTTGCTTCCCTAATTGTGGCCTTAATAAGATTAATAAAGTCTTCATTTCCAAGTAAATTTGTGTTCATTTTCCACAGACCTTTACCACGTTTAGGTTGGTCTTCAAGAAGTAAACATATTTGGAGCAAACTATGATCAGATTTTAGACCTGGAAGTATATCAGAAAATTTTGCTGTATATTCCAAATTGGATGAGATAAGAAAAAAGTCAATTCGTGATTGAGCGAGTCCATATTTTGTTTTTTCACGCCGTGTATATCTAACAGATTCTGGATTTTGTAGTTTCCAGATATCTACAAGATCTGTTGTGTCACACAGTTTGTGTAGGTAATTATTATATGAATGATTATGTGGATTGGTTATAATACTTTTTAGGGATTCTATATTTTTATTGAAATCACCACCAATTACAATATTGTGTCCTAGATACATCTTTAAATTGTCCCAAATATAGGCTCCAAAATTGGCCTGATCAGATGGTTTATCAATAGTTGGAGCATATAAGTTAACCAAGATATAGCCAATTTCCTTTACACAGCAATCTAGTAAAATAAAACGACCCTCATTGTCAAGAATTTGCAAATTAATTTTAAGTTCCAAATCTTTTCCAGTCAAAATTGCTACCCCACGACTATTTGATTCACCATGGGAAAATATTAAGTTTCCATTCCACTGTTGCCGCCAACTATCTTCTGTGTCTAATGAGGAATGTGTTTCTTGTAAAAAATAGATATCACCTTTTAAATGCTTGAGCCACTCAAAAATTGAAGCCCTCTTTGTCCTATTGCCAAGACCTCTACAGTTGAAACTGTAAATGTTAAGTGTATCTTCCATAGGTATGCCATTCAATACAAAAACAATAATCTGAGAAACCATGTACCAGGAAGCATGTAAAATACAAAATCAACAACATCAAGCAAATTATCTTTTCATACGTGTTGTACAAAATCCAAGGAAAAAACAATTGAGTAACACATCTTAATTCCCTTTGCAACACAAAGACAAATGAATACATAATTAAATGAAGATAAACAAAAGAAAAAACATGCTGCATGGCCAAGCACTTATTTACAACATGGCCTAGTATACAAAACATCCAAGTTGAGGACAAACAAGGAGAGAAAACAAGGACTTTGGAATAAAGTAAAAGAAAATAATAATTATAAATAAATTGATTGGAATAGGTGAGCAAATAGTACCAAATTAAATTATGTAAATAAAATGCCTTAAGATATTCAAAGAGAAATGTATGAAGAAAAAAATAAAAATAAAAAGTAAATCTATTTCACTAATTAGCTTTGCTATTTTACTTTCTGCAAAGGCAAAAACCTCCACTATCATCATACATTGAGTGCCTATAAATTTGACTCACAAATATACAGTTCTCTCAGTAAAGAAATTTTTTGTGCAAATTAGCTTTAATATTTTAAATTCATGGTAATAGTGCACCCTTCAATAATATCATACTGTGGGCACTCAAACTAGCAATGCCTAATAGCTGGACTGTCTGGAATCATAGAGTATCCATAGAGTGTAGTCAAATGGAATATATAACTAGTTTTAAACCGCAGTACCTATTCAAAGAACAAAGAAAAGGAAATGTTAACAATGTATGCATCACAATACAGTACTATGTAACTATTGTTGTAACTATTCTGTTTGTATTGATATTACAAAATAAAACAGATTGAATATTAACTTTTAACCATTGGGTTTCTGTTAGCTTTATATCTTGTTAGTAAGCAATTTGTATTTCAGGCGATTAATTATTTGTAGGACTCAACTGTTGTAATTTTTGAGATTTGCATTATTTACTAATTACAGATTACATGTGATAGTACTGATGAGAAACTTTAACTTGAAAATTTCGATTTGAAATATTAGATATAGATTCATGAATAGTTTGTACACTTTCAGTTAAATTTTTATAAGTTCTATTTACAATAATACAAAACATGGCATCCAGGGTCTGTCATAAGGGTATTAATAAATTTTTGTCCATTAAAAATTACACTTTTATCAGTTCTTCTCAAACTTTATCAGCTCTCCTTACAAACATACATGAATATAGTACAGGTTATCAATTTAAGAGCTTTATAGTAATCATTATTGATTGTAATAACATAGAGTAACAATAGAAGACAACTGAAAAAAAAATTTCAATTCTGCCATTTAAAAAAAACAATTGGGTTGAAACATCTAATCTAGTTCAAACAATAGGAATAAATTCAAATACATTTTAGAATTGTTTACCCAAACAAGGCCATTGTTGCTGTTTTAGGGTCTGATCCTTTCAATATAAAGAAATTAAGGAACAGAGAAATTTTTATTGAAGTTGACAAGGAAGCTCAAAGCAGCAAACTACTGAAAATGACCAAATTGAACTTGACTATGGACAATGTTATACCCATCAATGTGTCGCCACAATACAGCCTGAACACAAAGAAAGGAGTATTTAGATGCCCAGATATAAAAGACTGTTCTGATGAGGAAATATTAGCAGGACTAAAAGATAAAAATTTCAATTCTGCCATTTAAAAAAAACAATTGGGTTGAAACATCTAATCTAGTTCAAACAATAGGAATAAATTCAAATACATTTTAGAATTGTTTACCAAAACAAGGCCATTGTTGCTGTTTTAGGGTCTGATCCTTTCAATATAAAGAAATTAAGGAACAGAGAAATTTTTATTGAAGTTGACAAGGAAGCTCAAAGCAGCAAACTACTGAAAATGACCAAATTGAACTTGACTATGGACAATGTTATACCCATCAATGTGTCGCCACAATACAGCCTGAACACAAAGAAAGGAGTATTCAGATGCCCAGATATAAAAGACTGTTCTGATGAGGAAATATTAGCAGGACTAAAAGATGAAGGTGTCATAAAGCTGGACAGAATATCGGTATTCAGGGATGGACAATGGAAACCAGCAGGGACATTTATATTGACCTTTCAAAGCCAGACCTTACCAAAATACATCAGGGTGGGTTACTATAGAGTGGCTGTGTCACAATTTATCCCAACTCCTGTGAGATGCTACAAGTGTCAAAAGTTTGGTCATACTAAGTTCAACTGCAGAAAGAATAAAGTTTACACTAAATTTGGGCAAGAAGATCATAAACCGACTCTCAAGAATGTTAGAAGGAAGCAAAATGCCAAAAATTGCCAAGGAAAGCATGCATCAAATGATAAAGAATGTCCAAAATGGAAAGAAAAAAAGGAAATTCAAAGAATAAAGGCAGAAAGAGGGATTTCATACACAGAAGCCAAAACAAACAAATGGATATATTTAATTTTGTGAAGACAACCTATGCCGAATCAACTTCAAAAACAGACAACTAAAGTGAATAAAACAAGTTTATCAAGTGAGACAAGTACATCTCAAAATGACCCTATTAACTTGAAAATAAGTCAGAGCAAAGTATATTTGACCAAGCAACATAAGGGGTCTAATGATCTTATTAAACAATACAACAAACATGATACTTTGAGTGATAATGACAGTGACATGAGTGTTGAAGAATCTCCAATCACAAATTAACAAGGGTGGAGTGGCATTAAAAGTGTAAACAATGGAACCAAAGAAAAATAAAAGTATACTACAGTGGAACTGTTGTGGCTTTAGGCCAACTTTTGAAGAAATTAAAAACTTAATTTCCAATTCTAAACCCTACATTTTAGCATTGCAGGAAACCCATTTTAGAGATACAGATAATGTAAATATTAGAGGATTTGATCATTATTTTAAAACATGTGTGTCAAAAGTAGATGGTAGCCACTGGTGATGGAAAGAGGCCACTGTAATACCTATTTCTAAACCAGGCAAAGACTAAAAAAACTGTCCAATTATTGCCCCATATCTCTGACGAGCTGTTTATGCAAAACCATGGAAAGAATGATTAATACTAGATTAGTTTGGTTCCTTGAGAAAAATAATATTTTAAGAAAATATCAAAGTGGATTTAGAAAAGGTTGAACTACAACAGACCAATTAATAAGTCTCGAATCTTTTGTTCAAGATTCCTTTCTAAAAGGCAACCATGTAGTCTCTGTTTTTTTTTATTTAGAAAAAGCCTACAATACGGTATGGAAGCATGGTGTTATTAGAGATCTATATAAAGTAGGCTTAAGAGGGAGAATGCCCATGTTTATTCAGAATTTTTTATCAGAGTTTTTAGAGTTCGTTTAGGATCTGTCTTTTCTAACATACATGAACAAGAGATGCGGGTCCCTCAAGGCAGCATCCTCTCTGTTACTTTATTTATTTTAAAGATTAATAGTATTGCTGATGTAATTCTATCTAGCTTTGAAAAGTCTCTTTTTGTTGATGATTTCTCAATAAGTTGTTCATCTAGAAATGGCTTCAACAGAAAGGCAACTTCAGTTTTGTCTCAATAAGGTTGAAAAATGGGCTGAAGAAAATGGTTTTAAGTTTTCTAAAACCAAAACTGTTTGTATGCATTTCTGGAATAAAAGAAAACTTCATCCAGACCCAACATTAACAATATACGATTCACAAATCCCAGTTGTTTCACAAACTAAGTTCCTTGGTGTAATCTTTGACAATAAACTTAATTTTAAAGCTCACATTAATTATATTAGTCAGAAATGTGAGAAAGCCATGAACTTGCTCAAAGTAGTTTCAAAAATGGATTGGGGAGCAGATAGAAATGTTTTAGTGAGACTTTATCGTGCGTTTGTTCACTCTAGAATGGAATATGGTTGTGCTGTTTTTAGTTCTGCTCGTAAGTCATATCTTAAGAAATTGGAACCCATTCAAACCAGGGCTTAAGAATATGCCTAGGAGCCTTCAGGACTTCTCCAATGCAAAGCTTGTATGTAGAGGCAAATGAACCACCCTTGTATTTAAGGTTTGATAAATTATGTATTCAGTATGCTTTGAAATTGAGAAGTAATCCTGACAATCCAGCTTATGATGTTGTTTTTAACCCCCAGTATTATGATCTTTATGATAAGAAACCATCTGCAATAAGGTCTTTTGGGCATCGTGTAGAGGAAGATTTGTCTGCTGTCTGTCCTTAGCTGGATTTAATTCAGACTGTGTCATTGCCAGATGACCCACCCTGGACTATACAGAAGCCTCAGATAGACTTTTGTCTCACCCATCAAAAGAAACATCTAGGTGATGATTGTCTTTTTCAAATTTATTTATTTATTTGGGGTTTTACATCGCTTTCAACACTGTACAGGTCATATCACGATGGGTAGTTGGAAGGGCAGAGGAAACCAGTACATATAGTTTGCTAGGGTTCTGTACTGTAAACTGCCGACCAACGGCAAGCAACTACCAGCTTTCCCACTTACGGCCATGATGGGGATCCAACCCCGGCCGCAGAGGTGGAAGGCGAGAGTGTTACCACTCTGCCACCGTGGCCCCTTGTCTTTTTCAAAGTCTGTTTGCTCAGTTGAAAAGTTGTTATGCTGACGATAGGACTATATATACTGATGGATCGATTTATTTATTTATTTATTTGGGGTTTTACGTCGCTTTCAACACTGTAAGGTCATATCATGACGGGTAGTTGGAAGGGCAGAGGAAACCAGTACATAGAGTTCGCTAGGGTTCTGTACTGTAAACTGCCGAGCAACGGCAAGCAACTACCAACTTTCCCACATAAGACCTTGACGGGGATCGAACCCCAGCCTCAGAGGTGGGAGGCGAGAGTGTTACCACTCTGCCACCGTGGCCCCTATTGATGGATCGAAGGCAGAAAATAGGGTTACTGCAGCTGCTACATCTAGTAACTTCAGTGCCCAGGTCAGACTTCCTGACAATGCTAGTATATTCACAGCTGAATTACAGGCTCTTAAAATGGCTTTTAATATACAGATTGGGATCATTTTATTATATTTACTGACTCCTTATCTTGTCTTCAAGCTCGTGATAGCAACAACTGTGATGATCCTTTTATGCAAGATATTTTAAAGCTTCTTAATGTATGTTTGTTGGTGAATAAAAAAGTTGTTTTAGCTTGGGTTCCTAGTCACATAGGCATAAGGGGCAAAAAAAAAAGCAGATGAGCTTGCCAAACAGGCCTTGAATTTTAATGTTTTAGACTTGAAAGTCCCCTATACAGACTTGAAAGTGAATGTAAATAGTGTTTTAAACAAAAGTGACAAGGTCAATGGAATGCATGTCCTGATAACAAACTATTTCAAATAAACCCTACAGTAGGAGATTTTTGTTTGGACAGGTTTATCATGTAGGGAGGAAATAGTTATAACTCAAGACCACATAGGACACACCTATTTCACACACAGTTATTTGTTGAAAGGTGAAGATATACCCTGGTGCATTCCATGTCATTGTCCTGATACAGTCAAGCATATATTATTAGACTGTATCGACCTATGTGACACTAGAATAAAATATTATAGAGATATAAATATGATGGAAAAGTTATTTAATGAAAATGTTTATAATATTATAAATTATTTAAAAGATTGTGGCTTGTTTAAAAAGTTTTAATTAAATTATTTTGTGTTTTGTCCTTCATGTCAATTTATTTTGTAAAATCTAGTCTTGGTTTGTGTTGTTCTGTGATATTGATACTTTGTATTTTTACAGTTTATTTTGTTTCTTGTTTATGTATTGTTGATTGTGGTTTTTTTACATTATTTATTCTAGTCATTTCATATAATCTTGTTTTTGTTTGGTATTTTTTGCCAGTTTTTAATTATTTGTATACATATGTTTGTGAATATTAGTTAATGTATTTATAGTGCAGTAGAATTCTATGACACATTAGTGTTTTTGTACTAAAATTTTAAATATCCTATCTCAGAATTTGTCATGATAGAGTGGTTACAGTGGTTACAGTATGTCCAAGTTATGGTTCTTTGCCAGTCACGTACACTGTGCTTTCAAGGACAAGTTATATTTGGAGTGGGTGAGAAGTTTGTCGAATCAACACTGTCTGATAAAACTCCCGCCAAATTGCGTTTAAATAGGGCTTTTTAAGTCTTTAGTTGCGGGCATAGAAATTGTATAAAAAGGCTTTTTTATATGATTTCTATGGTTGTGGGTTTCATGCTGCTATTAAAAGCACAATTGTGATGTCATTCTATTGTTAAAAGTGTACATTATGTATTGGTTAATGGCCAAGTAAGTGTCCAATATTGGAAAATAATGGCCTGTTTACGAAAAGTCCATTATTTTCCAATATTGGACACTTACGAGGCTATTAACCTATTTAAATTACACCTCTTCTTTAATGTATAATTTTTAAGATATTGTTTAGCATCATTACTTTTCATTTCAATATTCCTGTTGTGTACTTTTTTTTTTTATGATAATTTTAGTTGAAATAAATGTGAAAGGGTTTCTTTGGAAATGTGCTAAAAAGACTTCTATATATGGTCAAAATCACAAAGTGGCCAATAGTGAAAGATATTGGACACTTTTAACAAAAGAAAAACTCTCGGGTGTAATTTAATTTTAGTTAAAATACAGTAGTGACGTCACTCTATTGTTAAAACAGTAGATTCCTACAACAGAATGTGCTGTTTTTTTCTACTGTTTTTGTAAAGGGACCCAAGGTACAAAGCTTGACCATTTACAGTTTAGCCTTCAATTATCACTACATTTTAAATTCCTGTATCAGTATTTTACATTCTTTAAAAATGCATTCAAGATAGACTATTTTGTGTGTAATATTCGTATTTTTATGTAATACAAGTTGGAATTTAAGAAGTATGTAAAAATGTTAACATTTACCTACATTTATTTTTTGTCGTGCAAAACTTTAAAGAGAAAATATTAAATATAGCGATATTTTAAGGCTTTACGTTTTGCAAGACTATGTGGGAAAAAAAGTATACTCAGTCAAAGCCCAGATCTATTTGGCATTCTAATTTCTACAGTTTAAGTATTTAGCTTGTATTTAGGCTGCACTCTTCATAATTTGACATATTTACAACAACTAATGGTAATACTTCAAGTACAATCAAATGGGATTAAGCTATAACATGAATATTTTAAAATTTTCTATATTTCGACTGATATACTGACAAAAGTGCCAAAATTCATACTAGTAAAAATCATACTAGTAAACAGTATTTTAAGTCAGAGAAAGCACTTGGAACAGTAGATTCCTTCGGCCCTCGTACATTCGTATCTACGAATCTACTGTTCCTTGTGCTTTCTCCATGACGTAATGCCCACTTTTTTGTTCTAATTTACAGACACCTGGGCCCGTATTCACGAAAGGTCTTAGCCAGGGCTTAGGCTTAAAGTTGAGACTTTTGTCTCAAGTTTCTGCCCAAAACCTGCTAAAACTTTTGTCTTAGGCTTAGTGGTATTCACAAAGAATTCAAGACTGATCTTAGGCTTAGCCAAGGGCTCAACTTTATGACTGGTTAGTAGTGGGCTTAAATTTTGTAAAGAGGACTTAAATATGGCCGCCATAAACTTTTCTCCACTTCAAAATTTGAAATGGCTGTAAATAAAGTATAATTATACAGAACATCTCACTAAAGCAGTCTTTGGAAGTTTATATGTGGTAACAAGGTTTTCCATTTCAAAACAGCACTTTTCCTTAGATAAAATGCATTAAATGAAGGATATATGTCACCAATAGCATAGTTTGAATAGAAAAGAAAGGTCACATGACACAGAAAACCACTGTGGTTATTTGATAATCTTGGACTTAGCTAAGTCACCCTTTGTGAATACGGAGACAAAAGTCTTAACTTTAAGATTGGATTTAAGCCTAAGACCTGGCTAAGCCTAAGACCTTTCGTGAATACGGGCCCTGAAACAGTCAAATGCTTTTTGCCAGAACCTTGAGATAAATGCTATAATCTGAAAAAAATAATTCTGAAATAAATGATTTCATAATTATGGAGGACATAACAATTGTATTTTAATTCTAGTTAAACAGTTGAATTATCCAGTTAATTTGCCCAAAAAGTAATTTGAGCTTTTGTTCCTGCTATCCATTTTAAAGTAGAAATTCTACAGAACACATGGACCCATAAACAAAGGCCAACATATAAATAACCACTAATCAAGTACATTGCAATTTAGGTTAATTGGTTTGTCAAGAGTTTTAAAAATAATTCCATAAATGTCCCATTGGGTTCTGCCGTTGGTCGGCAGTTTACAGTACAGAACCCTGACAAACTGTATGTACTGGTTTCCTCTGCCCTTCCAACTACCCATCATGATATGACCTTACAGTGTTGAAAGCAACGTAAAACCCCAAATAAATAAATAAAACCCCAAATAAATAAAAAAGTGTGCATTATTTTCCCACTAAGGCACACTTTTTCATACTTTACCTATCACGTCGCATATGAAATTCACTCACCCAGACCCCTCCCCTGTTTCCTTTGCAATTGGGTTTTAGAATTTTTAATAAGGGAATTTTAGTACTTTTACTAATACTATAGTTCTATTCATAGTGTTTGTTCTTTGGTAAAATGTACTATGCTGTCACAAGCTTTATAATCACCTACAATTATTATATATGGCTAGGTCAAGCTTCATAGTTACCAAACTCATATCTATGGGATACATGACTGTTAGATAACTGTATTTATTTATTTATTTGGGGTTTTATTTATTTATTTGGGGTTTTACGTTGCTTTCAACACTGTAAGGTCATATCATGATGGGTAGTTGGAAGGGCAGAGGAAACCAGTACATACAGTTTGTCAGGGTTCTGTACTGTAAACTGCCGACCAACGGCAAGCAACTACCAGCTTTCCCACTTCAGGCCGTGCCGGTGTAGCGCCAGATTTTACACCCCACATAAAATGCATGGGGGTGTAATATATGGCAAGTGAACTTGCCATATTTTACACCCCTTGCCATATTCTACATATTTTACACCCCTTGCCATGGAAGTACTCTTGGGTTATCAGACTTATGTCGTAAAAGGTTTTACATATAGTTATAGTTATAGTGGTAGCAACAAGGTATTTTCTTAGTTTGGTGTCATTAACAAGCTAATAGCTCATTGTTTGTGATTTATAAACACCATATTATTGCAGGTTAGAATTATGATAAATGTGCAGCTTCTATAGTACTAAACATGGTTAACAACGTGTTGTCAATGTTTTAACAATCTAATTTTATTAAAAGTTTTAATAAAACTCCAAAGTGTTCCTTGAACTGACTTATTTTATAATCATTGTGTTCCCTTCAACTGAATAACAACTCAATATCTGGGTATTCTTTATATGTATTTTTTTTATTTCTCCGTAGCTTCAAAAAATCAGATTGGCCAGACAAAAACATTGAATACACATAATACTGCTTTCATGTCACCTCTAAACGCTCAATGAAATGTTGACACGTTATATCATATCATTTGCCATGGTGTTTCCCCCCCTCCGCCCCCACCGGGACACTGCACAGACCTATGAGTAAGAGCCTGTACTTGGATATTCTGTCTTCATCTAGGAGCTCCCAAGCATTAAAAGGTTTCATCAGTCATTCGCAAAGTAAAAATGCATCATCCTCCATGAGAAAGTACCAAAGCAATCAGTCATTGCCTGGGAATGTTTCAGGTTTTCAAATCCCTGACATCAGAGTCATCAAAGATTTGCACATGAGAATTTAAACCTAATTGGCTTCCTACAGGGCGAGAAAACAATGGAGTAGAAACCCTTGTTTTATAAAGTTAGCCACCTGTCTTGGACAGGTTATGGGAAAAGTTCCATCTAGATGAAAAGTCAGTCAAATTTCTTCCCAGCCTTTGCTTCTCTTTGCTACAAAAGCCTTGAACCGCCATCCAAATTCAAAATATGAAATATGCTATTTGGAATTCCAAATACGTATTTGGAATTCCAAATACGCTATTGCGATCATAAATTGCGAAACCCCAATCGAACATGCTTTCATTGATTAGCGCATTATGAAAGAAGTTGAGTAGCAGGGTCTTGCAATTGAATTAATCCCTCCCCTATTGTAATAATGGTAATACAGATCAAAGAAGTTAGGCGTTTCCGTGAATGGTACGTTTCATAAAGCACTAGAATTAATAGTTTCCGAGACTGTAAAATCCTATATTATCGCTCACAGTAGACAGTGCATTATACATGTACATGTGTGTAGGGAGACATGATTTCTGTTCGGTTAATCCAGAGATTCGGATAATAGAAGGCCGGATAATCGAGGTTCTATTGTACATATTTATACTTATTTAGTAAGTCCATAGCATGGTCAGTTGGGAGGACCTCACCTGTTCATTAGGTAAGGTATTAACTTATAAAAATAAAATTTTAATTCGTTAATACATCCTATCCAATGGACAATTGCTAATCTGGTCGGCGCAGACTGGCCTGCCAAACGACAGAAAAAGTCATTTTATATCAGTGCATAATGCCCCCACAAGCAGGCCGGTCCCAGTACTGTGCACTCCCCAGATGGCGACTCGTACTTCCTTCCTGTCTAGACAAGATGACGTCATAGCATCTTTTTCGTTTGGCGCGTGTACTGTGCAGACAGGTTTTCAACATCTCCAGAGTTTTTAAAGGAAAAAGTGTGCATTATGACGGATTTTCAACCTTATTTGCTGTAATTTAGTGTGGAAGTGTTATCTACATTTTATGCATGGATTTACATTAAGAAATCTGCTGGAAATGCTCCCTAGTAGATTCACTTTGTGTAGATGATAGGGCAGTAATCGACGAGAAATATGAAGGCAGCCTTTTTGCTAGTTTCCTCCCATTCAACAATTGTGTTGTTAGGGGCAGATTGACAATATTTTGAAAATAATGGATATACTATGTACAAGGTATTTTTATCCATGTCTTTTGTTTGATTATAGCTTCTGCTACCTTCCACCTACTATCACGGAAAACCTCAGTTTATACTGTATTTAAATAGACGGAATTCCCCAAGGAAGATATGCATTCTTCAGATTTCTTCAGAGCTCACTGGTACTGATTTCTCTGCTGTATAGCATCAGTCACACCAGCCAACTCGAGTATTTAGTGTTTTCAACAGAAGCAAGAGATGGACTCTTCTGAATTTTAATCTTCAGAGTGCACTGGTTCAGACATCTTTGCTGTAACGCATTAGTTGACCGGCAAGCTCAAGTTCAGCCGACCTCACAAGTATTTACTACATAGAAGGAACTTCAGCTTTAGTCAATCTCAGTCCCATCCTTGTGGCCCTGGCACGTGTGTCGGTAATAAGGGCAGTGGATGGCCAGGACACTGGTTTGAGTACACAGCCAGCTAAAAAAGAAGAACTGACTTCAGACCGGCACCGACCAGGACTTTCATCTTCAGCGCACTGGTCCAGGCTTCTCTGCTACCAGCTGACCGGCCAGCTCAAAAGAACGCGACCTCTGACGTCATTTCCACAAAGCTGATCATGTGATTCACCAACCAGGAAAGTACGAAGCTGATCATGTGATTCACCAACCAGGAAAGTGGGAAGTGCATTCTTCAGAACTCATGTCCACTGTGATTCCAGTCCCTGCCTTGCACACCCGGCCTTGTAGTCGGTAGTGGGGTTTTGTGGACAGTCAGAATACTGTAAAGTTGCCGGTCAGGTATCACACAAAGAACACGACAACTGATGTCATCTTCAATCAGCCAATGGTGTTTCCTTCTGACAAGCAAGCTGGTCATGTGACACGCTGAACAACAATTGCTTCTAAAAATAGCTCACAAGGGCTTTCCCAGGAACTGTCAAATTTACAAATAAGACGTGCGTTTTTAAAAGAAATACTTTAATTAATGGAGGAATCCTACAGTAAGTTGGATTCAACACAAAAGATAGTTATTAAATTGTTTCAACAACTGGTTACAGAGCATACCGACCGGATACACAGCCTTGTACAGTGTACCCCACCACCTGGTTACAGAGTCTACCGACCAGCTGCCGGCATCACAGCCCTTAATGTACAGTGCTTCAGCTGGTTACAGTCTCCCTACCTAGTTCCATTCAGCCATTCAGATTTTCAACACAATATAGTTGTTAAATCGCTTCAGCAACTGGGTACAGAGTGTACCAACCAGGTACCAGCTATACAGCCTTTGTACTGCTTACCCGCCCCCCAATTGGTTACAGAGTCATCCGACCCAGTCCATTCAACTCTGTTGAGTCTGGGGCAGGTAGACAGCGAGTATCTACGAGATATGGTTTCAACTGACTGATTAGAGTCTACTGACCGGCCACACAGCCTGCACTGAACAGCTTGCTTCACATTAGCCGGTTACAGAGCCTGCCTATTACCAACCAGCACCAAGAGTCACCAACCAAAAGGTCTTCTACCAGCTGGCCACTTCTCATCAGCAGCTTATTCATTGACCTAAGACTGATGACAGGCCTAATAATGTATAGTCCCTGACAGAAAGTTTTTTCTTGCACAGAAACTGCTTCAACCGGTTACCGGCTATACAGTTTTAACTGAGCAGTTTTGCTTCACACCAGCTGGTTACAGAGTCTACCGACTTGCTATCAGGTGCAATTACTATCTTGCCCCCTTTTTTCAATACCGGTTTCAGAGGACCGGAACTGACCAGCAGACCCACCTGGGGATCACCTAGTTAGTAGACCAATAACTAAATTCAATGGTCAGCCTAGCTTACCAGTTTTACTGGTTACAGAGTATCACAGGCTACAGAGAATTGCTGTGGCCAAAATTGCTGGTTACAGAGCAGATGGACTGTTAACTGGTTTCATTCAAGATGGACCAGTGTCCAGAGAGACAGTAAATGTTTTTTCAGTCTACCAAATGTCTCAAATGTGGCACTAAAGTTTACCTGAAGGGGCCAGACTATATCACCTTTTGGAACTTAGGAAACCTTGGGAGCTGGACCCTAGGTAGCACAATTTTGAAGGAGGGCTACACCCTTCCTTTCCAGTTCAGACCAGGCTTACAAGGAGCCTGAACATCATAAGCTGCTATGTCAATCCCCACAGGAACAGGAACATCTACTAGTTTCAGACATTACATCAGCTTATGGACACAAAAAAATGGAAACACCGGAAACCAGTAGAACCTCCCTCTAACAAGGAGAGTGGGTTACCTCTATAGTTTTCAAGGATGCCTACTTCCATATACCGATACAGGAACAGTCCAGGAAATATCTGGGATCTCATGTAAAGGGTGGGACATACCAGTTCAAGGCACTGCCATTTGGTTTATCCACAGAACCCATGGAATTCACTGTAGTAGCAAAGGAGGTGAAACTGATGGCCATACACAAGGGTATAAGAACCCACCAGTACCTAGACGACTGGTCGGTGAGAGCCACATCCCACCAGGTTTGTCTCCAGCATACACAAGATCTAGTAAAAATATGCCAAGAATTAGGTTGGCTGGTGAAATTAGAAAAATCAGAACTGGAACCAAAGCAGGTCTTCGACCTTGTAGGTTACAAGTTCGACCTAATGGTCGGTCGAGTCCGACCTACACTGGACCATTGGCAGAACCTTCAGGACAAAATACTAGAAATACTTTCACTACTGACTTGTCCAGTCCAGCAGTTCATGTCTCTGATAGGTTTACTAACAGCCACAGGAAAGCTAGTTCACCTAGGTCGACTTCATAGGAGACCCATACAGTGGCATTTCAAAAACAACTGGAGGGTACCAGAGTCACTAGAAAAGTTGATTCCAATATCAAGGTCCTTGCACCCACATTTACAATGGTGGTTTCAAGAGGACAATGCCCTTACAGGCCAACCATTACTCCCAATAAAACATGCTCTGCAAATCTTTTCAGATGTATCAAAGAAGGGTGGGGAGCTCTCTTAAACGAACGCCCTGCAAGAGGCACCTGGACCCTTCCAGAAAGCAAGTTGCATATCAATTACCTAGAACTCAAGGCAGTCTTTCTAGCCTTAAAAGAGTTCCAAGACCTCTGCATACACAAAATAGTACTTTTACAGACAGACAACACCACAGTGGTGTCATACATAAACAAGGAAGGAGGCATGAGGTCGGGCCCACTTTGTGCTCTAAAATGGAGAATCTTGACCTGGTACACCAGAAATCAAGTAACTCTCAAAGCCCGACACATTCCAGGCCAGCTGAGTATGGTAGCAGACAAGCTCTCCAGGCTAGGCCAGACCATCCAAATGGAGTGGTCTCTCCTTCAGGAGGTATTCCAAGCAATATGCAGCTGGTGGCACTGGCCTCAAATAGACCTATTTGCCACGAGGTTCAATGCAGTGGATGCACTAAGTCTGCCATGGGAGGATCTGGATGCATATACCTTCCCACCAGCAACCATCTTGGACAAAGTGATGGAGAAGTTGTAGGATTCCCCATGCAAAAGAATAATTCTGATTGCTCCGGGGTGGCTCAACATGCCTTGGTTTTGGGACCTAGTGACCATGTCCAGTCAGATCCCACTGAGCCTGCCCTTCTTGCCCAACCTGCTAACACAGCCCTTCAATCAGATCCCTCACAGAAATCGGACAACCTAAACCTCCACATCAATCAAGGAGCAGGGCTACTCTGAAGCAGTGGCAGCAAGAATTGAGGCTCCACAAAGAGGATTAACAAGATCAGTCAATGAGGCAAGTGGACCATTTTTTACAAATTGGTGCCTCACTAATCAGGTGGACTTTAGGGCACCCCTTGTAAAGTCAGTTGCTGACTTCCTTATGTACCTATTGAGGACAGGAAGCTACAGCCCAGCACCATTGATGGTTACAGGTCAGCCATTGCTGATAAACTTGCAAATTTTAATTAGTAAATTAAATTTTTATTAGTTAATACCTTACCTAACAGACGATAGGTATTGTCCGGCACTAGCCGGTCCCGCCAAATGCCAGAAAAAGACATCCTGAGTTTCACCTCTGGCCGAACTGGTACACTCCAATCCACTCGCCAGGTGGCCTAGTTCCTGCTTTATTCGCCAGAGGGACGTGATGTCATAGCATCTTTTTCGTCCCAACTTAGATTAATAGAAGCTGAAAGCAGGGAAGGCCGGGTGGGAATCTCCCGTCTGTTAGGTAAGGTATTAACTAATAAAAAGTTAATTTACTAATTAAAATTTGCAATTTTATTGCGTTAATACATCTTACGTAACAGACGATAGCTAGAATAACTACCCAGTGGAAGGAGGGCAGCTTCCTCAGGACTAGAAGGAACTCTATAAATAGGCACGTAAACTCAGGCCTGGTTGATAAAGAAGCCCAAAACTGCTCATTAAGGTTCCAAGCAGTGCCACTCCCCCCCTTTTCTTTCTGCTCTGAGAGGAGGAAGAGAGAAGAGTTCAGTCCTAGAGATTCCATTTACCCTTTAGAGTGGAATAACGGTCTCATACTTATCGCCTCGGGCAACCAAGTAAAAAACCTTAACTATTATGTACACTATTTACAGAATAGGAGCCAAGAAGGTTTATTGGTGGATCTGCTGTGCAGCCACCACCGGACCTAAATGAAAAAGCTCCGAATCTGCCCAAGCAACATCTTTAAGGTAGAATTGAGTAAAGGTGTTGTGAGACTTCCAGTGGCATGCAGCTAAGATCTGGTCTAGCGAGATGCCACCCTGAAAAGCTTTAGAAGCCACGAAGGCTCTAACGTCATGTGCTTTCACCCGGTGAAGGGTTAGAGCATCCTGATCCGACAGTTCATAACAAAGGATAACCGTCTGCTTAATCCACGACAAGATCGTAGCAGGAGAGATATCCTTCATGAAACCTTTTTTGAAAGAGACAAAGACTAGTTTTTTTGCCTTGTCGGAGATCTTGAGTCTTATTCAGATAGTAGCGTAGAGCTCTAACTGGGCAGAGTGACCTGTCCTCCTTCAAGGACTTATCCAGAGTAGGAGCCAGGGCTGGTATGACCACCCTCTTTGGCCAAGTGGTTCTTAGCCAAAAAACTTGGAGAAGGGTAAAGGGACACCTTTGTCCAGTCAGCTTGGTGTCTAATGTTTTTGTTCAACTAAGCGTGTAATTCACTCCTATGCTTTCCAGAACCCAGCGCTAGGAGGAAAACCGTTTTAAAGGTCAGATGCTTCAAAGAGGCCTTTCTGAGAGGCTCAAAGGGAGCTTTGGTGAATTGATGCAAAACCAAGGAGAGGTTCCAGGAAGGAATCCCTCGGCGACCCTTTGGCCTGTCTCTATGAAAACTGTCCAAAAGGCGAGTTAAGTTTTCATCTTTGCTGACATTCAAGGAGGAAACTCCTAATTTGTCCGAAATGGCTGATCTGTAACCATCAAAGGTACTGGGCTGGAGATTCTTCTCCTGGAAAAGATGTAAGAGAAAATCTGCTATTTGCTTGACAGATGGAGACCTGAAGTCCACCTGACTCGCTTCACACCATCTGACAAAAATGGACCACTTTGCCTCATAGACTGTTCTGGTTGAACTTCTTTGAGGAGCCTCAATTCATGACACCACTGGGCTAGAGAAACCCAGCTCCTTGATTGCCTCGGCTCTAGGAGCCAGGCATGAAGGTTTAGATTGGTCAGATTCCTGTGACGTGCCTTGTTGAATGGCTGTGTCACTAGGTCGGGATGGATGGGTAGGCAAAGAGGAATCTGGGACGACAGTTCCACCAGATCCCAGAACCATGGCATGTTGGGCCAACCTGGGGCTATTAGGATCACTCTCTTGTAAAGATGGTCTGATAGTTTGCTGACCACCTTGCCCAGTAATGACACTGGGGGAAAGGCATACATGCCTAGGTTTTCCCAAGAGACTGTTAGGGCGTCCACTGCCCATGCACTGGGGTCCGGCACTGGAGACAAGTATTGGGCTAGTTTGTAATTGTACTTTGTTGCAAACATGTCCAGTTGGGGACGGTGCCAGGTCTGAACTAGGAGGTTGAAAACCTCCTGATGAAGGGACCATTCTGTCTGAATGACTTGGCCTTGACGAGACAGCTTGTCTACAATCACATTCAGACAACCAGGGATGTGCCTGGCCTTTAGGACAACCTGTCTCAGATTGTACCAACACGGGAGTCGCCATAGAAGGGCACAAAGTGAGCCTGACCTCATACCTCCTTCCTTGTTGATGTATGCCACAACTGTGGTGTTGTCTGTGGCAACTAGAACGACTTTTCCTTGTACTAGGTGCTGGAATCTTTTCAAGGCTAGTAAGACCACTTTTACTTCCAGGAAGTTTATGTGAAGATGACTTTCTGGAACTGACCAAGTGCCTCTTGCCGTAAAGTCGCCTAAGTAAGCACCCCAGCCTTCTTTTGAGGCGTCTGTAAAGATTTGAATGGCATGACCCAAAGGGTGCAGAGGCTGTCCTATCAAGACATTTGTCTCCTTGGTCCACCATACAAGGTGTGAGTGAAGAGACCTTGGAACTGGAATCTCCTTTTCCAGGGATTCTGGAACTCTCCAATGTCTTTTTAGGTGCCACTGGATGGGCCTCATGTGGAGTACCCCAGGGGTACTTGTTTTTCTGTTGCTGTAAGCAGGCCTATCAGGGACATAAATTTCCTGACTCGGCAACTTGGTTTGGATAGAATGGATTCCACCTTTTGGAGAATCGACTCCCAACGGTTCTGGGTCAGTTGGACCAGTCCTTGAGAGAGATCGTACTTGAAACCCACAAACTCGAAAATCTGTTCGGGTTCTAACTCTGACTTTTGTAAGTTCCCTACCCAACCCAACTCCTGGCAAAGGGATTGGGTGCCCTGGTAGCAGGATTCTTTGGTAGGGGCTCGAATCAACCAGTCGTCTAGGTACTGGTGGATCCTTATACCCCTGGACTGAGTCATTAACTTGACCTCTTTGACCACACAAGTGAACTCCATCGGAGCAGTTGATAGGCTGAAGGGGAGGGCCTGAAACTGGTAGGATTGATTTTGGAAATGGAACCTGAGGTACTTCCTGGACCTGGGATGAATTGGAAAAAATGTGGAAATAGGCGTCGCTGAAATCCAGCGATGTCACCCATTCCCCTTGTTGCAAGGAAATTCGAATTGTTTCCGGGGTTTCCATTTTGAATGTTTTTACACTCAAAAATTTGTTTAGAGCACTGAGGTCCAAGATTGGTCACCATTTTTGATTTGGTTTGGGAACTATGAATAGTCTGTTGAAAAAGGCTAGAGACGCTCGAACCCTTACCTTATCTACTGCCTTTTTGTGCAACAGGGTTTGTATAGCCTCTTTAAGGAGATGTTTCTCTGGGGGTGTGCATAACCACTGACTATCAGGGGGTATTGTACTAGAGGGGGTTTGAGTTTGAATGGGAGCAAATAACCCTCCTTCAAAATTGACACCACTCTCGGATTTGCACCCAGATGGGCCCAATTCTGCCAAAAAGGCTGAAGGCAGCCGCCTACTAAGGGAGCATGAACAACACTGTGGGCAGTGGGAACAGATGGGGCAGAAACACACTGAACGACAAAAGAAACACAGTTCACAGACTTTATTTCTACTTTCTTTAATAGAGGACTTAAGCCTTTCTTTTGCGGCTGCCTTACATTTTTTTGTTGCAAAAGGTACATGACTGACACCAGAGTAATTTACACTGGTTTGAAAATCTACTGTTTTGTGAGTTTCTGTCTTTGATAGTGGGCACACCACAGCCTCGGGAGTCGCAGCCAGCTGGTCCTCCGCGTCCTCTACCTCTTGACCTGCCGCCCCGCCAAAAGTTTTCCAGGCCGGTATGTCTTTACCCGAATTGCCAGAAGCTTTGGATGTATCCTGACTTTTCCACTCAGTGGAGAAGGGTTGATACCGATTTTGACCTCTTTTGTGCCCGCCTGCGAACCCCCCATGGCCCGGACCGGGAGGTACGCTTAGCATTTTCAAATTGGGCAATTTCATCCTCAGCTTTCCTGATCACAGCATCAGGGAAAAGAGCATATCCATTCAGAGGGCAATTTCTGAGAGCAGAAAAGGTGTAACTCCTTGTTTTAAGTGTTCTAAGTAAGAGTCCCTACGGACGAGAGTTAAGTTTGGCATCTGAGTGAAAATGAAGTCGGATAGATGCTGTAACAACTTCCCCATAGCAAAGCTCACATTCTGGTTGAAACTTGTCAAATAGTGGAGCTCATCTAATGCTGATTGAGCTTTGGATGAATACTTTCCTTTCCCCAGTTCAGACTTGAACTGAGTCTTGAATCTTGGTGATACACCTGTTAAAGCCTGACAACTGATTACAGATGTAATTTGATTCTTTGGCAGCTTTTTCCCACTTTCTGATAGTATCTTGGGGAATCTGACGGATAGCCGGTTGAGAGTTTGCAATGTTCGGTTTGGCAATACGGGGGAAAGAACTGTTAATTTTGGCCACGTCATTGGGCCAGGTGTTGACGTATTTGCCTGGTCTTGAAGGATCCTTGGGTTCTGCTGGATGTATCCCATACCAGCTACTCTGGGATTTTGGAGGGCGTAAGAACTGGTCCATGTGAAGGCCCCCTGGTTCAGATGACTTGGACGGATAACCTTCAATTAGCACTAAGTTCATGTTTTCCAATTTTTACATAGCCAGTCTTCTGGTGGGAGTAACACTGAGGCTTTTCCCACTGGCTTAGAATGGTGTCCAGTCCAAGGGCTGTCTGTGCGAGAGGTAGGCGAATATTCCACATCTGGGATATGTGTCCAACCCATAAAAGCTCTCACACCACGTACAGTCTCCCGGTAATTCTGATCTTCACTTAAAACTTTGTCTTTATCACCAGAATCAGAGTCCTGTTGATCATCTGGTTCGGGTTCAGAGACTTCCCCTTCCTCAAACTGTTCCGGTGGCATAACATCCCAGGCTGGGAAATGCACCGGGCCGGAGGATACAGCAGATGTCACCGGACCGGGTTGTTGAAACACTGGTTCATGATCAGAGCTTGGATATAAGTTTTCAAGCAGAGAAGACATGGTGATATTTTCCATAGAAGTCTTGGTTCCATCCGGGCTGGAAGCCGGACCGGCTTGGCCGGAAGGAACAGAAGACTGAATAAAGGGGGTCTGAGACAAGGCACCAGCCGGAGCTTGATGTGCTACCGGTACTTTTACCGGTGAAAAAGATGGTTGTTGGGCAGGTGGACAGTGCCCCATGGTTAACAAAGCTTGTAATCTGGCCATCCTGACAGACCATTTTTCATCCATGTCCTGTAATTCTTTACGGAAAGATGGAGCAGGCAAGGAAAGGACGGTCCGTGCCTTCCTGTTCGGCTTGAGAAACAACAGATACTGTTGATGGGTCTACAAGAACCTCCTTACTTTTCTGTTTTTCTTTCCGAATTTTGTAAGTCAGAGTAGAGAGTTGAAGCAACTGTTCGGGGGTTAACTGGTCACACAAAGCACAAGCAAGGTTATTTACACAGGGATCGTCGCCATGTCCTTTGTCTCAACATCTGGCACACCTATCATGCTTGTCGAAGGAGGCCATAATATGTCCACATGACCCCTTTCTTTGTCCCGGTGAAGACATGATGACTATTCAACAATAATACCCACTCGGAACAAAAGTTAATAAGGTAAAAGAAGAAATATCCACAAATTTATAACACACAATAAAAACACAATTTTTCAAATCACGCCAAACAAAAAAGATGCTATGACGTCACGTCCCTCTGGTGAATAAAACAGGAACTAGGCCACCTGGCGAGTGGATTGGAGTGTACCGGTCCGGCCGGAGGTGAATCTCAGGACGTCTTTTTCTGGCGTTTGGCGGGACCGGCTAGCGCCGGACAATAGCTATCGTCTGTTAGGTAAGATGTATTAATGCAATAAAATGGGAAATTCACCCTTTAACATCAGCAAGGATGAAAATCTCACTCGTCTCCTGGGTAGTTTCCATAGAAACAGGCCCAAAGGCAGGAGGAGAATCCCCTCCTGGAACCTCACACTGGTCTTGCACCAGCTGACTAAGGCTCTGTTTGAACCAATCAAGGGGCTTCCTTGAAGCATTTGACCTTCAAGATGGTTTCCCTCTTAGCCCTTGGGTCGGGCAAGCGCAGAAGTGAGATTCATGCTTGACAAACAGGAATATTAGACGCCAATCTGACCGGCTGAATTGGTGGTATGAAGGGTCTCTCAGATGTCACCACAGTAGTTGGCTGTGAAGGTCTTTGCTGGTGAAACTGGCATAGTGAAGGTCTTGGGTTAGCCATTGTCAGCCAGGCACCAGTCAGGCACTCCCTTGCCATTATCAAGCAGACTGTGATCCTGTGCTATGAGTTCTCTAATCAGGTGTTCCAGTCAGGAGTCTCCTTAGAGCAGCTTTAATCAGCTTGCCATTGCAAGTCACATAACACCTTTGAAAATTGTTCACAGTCCGAACCCCTAGGAGCAAGGGAGATATAAGGTCTTTTGTAATAGGATAACCCCATTTAACATGTGATATGGCAGCAATTTCGTTTTTGAAACTAGGTCAAACACTGGCAACAGACCTATGGGACTGACTAGAGTCCTGTTTAAGGCCACCTTTGTCTTAATATTACAGTTCACTTGTAGTCCCTAGTAACTGACCTGCGTACTAAGCGGTGAGGTGAGGCCCTCCCAACTAACCGTGCTATCGACTTACTAAACTAGTATAAATATGTATTTGGGTCATATTTGGAATTCCAAATAGGGTATTTGGAATTCCAAATACATATTTGGAATTCCGAATAGCGTATTTAGAATTCCGAATAAGGTATTTGGAATTCCAAATATGTATTTGGAATTCCGAATAGCGTATTTGGAATTCCAAATATGTATTTGGAATTCTAAATACATATTTGGAATTCTAAATATGTAGATTTCCCTCCAATATGTAGATTTCCCTCCATTCTAAATACGTATTTGGAATTCCAAATAGGGTATTTGGAATTCCAAATAGGGTATTTGGAATTCCAAATATGTATTTGAAATTCCAAATATGTATTTGGAATTCCGAATAGGGTATTTGGAATTCCATATACGTATTTGGAATTCCGAATAGGGTATCTGGATTTCCGAATAGCGTATATGGAATTCCAAATACTGTATTTGGAATTCTGAATACGTATTTGGATAGCGTATATGGAATTCCAAATACGTATTTGGAATTCCAAATACGTATTTGGAATTCCGAATATGTATTTGGAATTCCAAATAGCATATTTCATATTTTGAATTTGGATGGCGGTTCCAGGCTTTCGTACTTTGCACATTGCATAACTTCTGCTGAATACTCATCAAAATGATATCACAGCACAGAGTGTTTTGTGCCACATGGAAACAATACATCAAACTCCTGTTTCTCTTGTCACTTGCTAGGAAATGCATCATGATGACACGCCTACAACCTGGGTTGATTGCCTTTCTGTACCAGCTATTGTACTTATCTGTTACAGGCCTCACTCTTTCAAGAATTTCTTTAAACATAGCACGGTCTATTTTGACAAGATATAGAAGGCAGCCACATCTTCATTGTCCAACTCTGTCATGTGCCAGTCATAGTGGCAAAAATTCAAGCCTTCTTGCCAATCAAGCTTTGACCCAGTATCTCTTGTCCCTGGGTTGTACCCTGTGCCACCTTCCAGGTATGATTCTAGCCAATATCATGACATGTTACTGTGCATCTCTCAAATAATTGCTGCATAATTCTCATCCTCTATCTGAATTGTCATTTTAAAAGTAATTGATCTGTATTGAAAAGCTAATGCATGGAGGGAAATCTAGCTCTGGAGGCAGCTGATTATATGAAACATTAACCTGGGGGAAAATGATTTCAACTCAGCCAATTCTTTGTTTTCAGTAGATTTGCTGAATTATCTTCCTTGATCTCACCTTTTCTCACACCCCACCCTTTTAATTTGTGGCAGAGGAGTCTTCATAGCTCGCATTTGATTCTCGAAACTAATTCTTTGAAGATTGTATGATTGATGGAAAAGTCACCAAAACTCTTTACTTGTTCACAGGGTATTCATTGTCAAGTTTTTGTCTCAGCATTAATCCTGTGACATCACTTACCTTGTCTCTTTCTCGTGAATGTAGGCAATTTTAAAACTACTTTGAATTGCATTTTTTTCACCTTTGCCAAACTTGCTATCCACTGGGACACAGAGAGCCTGTTACATTTATTACAATAAATAAGACACATACCAAAAAGCTCCAGTAAGTTTGTGCAAAAATGAAATATGGAGACAGTGAATATTTTTATTGGTTTTATAAATATTTTGTTCATGTTATACATTTTATAATACACGTGACTATGATAAGGTACATCAGTGATATATTTTATACAGATATGGCAGGATTATAACAGATGACTTTCAATATATCTTTTAATAGTCCCACTCTAATGAAGATGCAAGCATTATTCTTTACACTGGTCTTGTCAAAGTATTGGTGTTTACTGGACAAAAAAAATCCTAACTTTGCAAAAGTCCCATTATAATGTATTTTCATTGGCTTTCTGGTTAACATTACCACAAAAAATATGAGTGGATCTTTATGAAGTTTTATGTGGGTGTTACATGGAAAAAGAAACAAGTGATTACATTTTTAGAAAGATCTGGATCGTACTCTAGAACAAAAAAAAAATAATAATAACTTTTTTAAAATGCTCCCTGGCAGAGGTCTGTGCTCCAAGAGTGCATTGTAGTTTTCATGTAAAACTGGATCAATAAATACTATGTTTTGTCTTTATATTTGTTTGGTAATTTATACACTTTGGAAATGCACAATTACACAACACCATTTTATCACAATATGTACACCTTCTATTCCCCAGTTCTAAGGTGACTGCCCCGATAATATAGTCCCAAGTATTATCTTATTGGTCATATGACAGGTGGTATGGTCCTATTGCCACCCGACTGCCCCAATAATAAACTCCCGAGTGTAATCGTATAGGTCATATGACTGACCGTATGGTCTTACTGCAAGCCAACTACTGTGATAATAAATTCTAAAGTGTAATATTATTGGTAAATGACAGTGGGGTCATATGGTCATATTGCCTTCTGACTGTCCTGATATAAAGTCCAAAGTGTAATATTATTGGCAAGTGACTGGCCATATTCTTCTGTCTGGCAACTCCGAGACCTTTCCTTTGTAAATGAAAGCAAATTACATCTATGGCAGAGAAACCAGTAAAAATTACAAAAAATTAATTTATGTGAGTACTATATATTAACACATATATATTGCAATAATTATTACTGTAAATAGAGGAATAAGTTAGGGAATAAATTAGTCAGTTTTATTTTACCTTTCTGATGCAACCTACTTCAAAGTAGATCACTTATGACGCATTACCGGACAGAAGAATCATCTTATTGCCTCCCAACTGCCTTGATAATAAAATCCCAAGTTTAATATAATTGGTAAATGACTAGTTATACATTATTATTGCCTCCCAACTGCCCTGTTAATAAAGCCTGGGCCCATATTCACGAAAGGTCTTAGGCTTAAAGTTGAGACTTTTGTCTCAAGTTTCTGCCCAAAAACTGCTAAAACTTTTGTCTTAGGCTTAGTGGTATTCACAAAGAATTTAAGACCGGTCTTAGGCTTAGCCAAGGGCTCAACTTTAAGACTGGTTGGTAGTGGGCTTAAGTTTTGTAAAGAGGACTTAAATATGGCCGCCATAAACTTTTCTCCACTTCAAAATTTGAAATGGCTGTAAATAAAGTATAACTATACAGAACACCTCACTAAAGCAGTCTTTGGGAGTTTATGTGTGGTAACTAGATTTTCCATTTCAAAATAGCACTTTTCCTTTGATAAAATGCATTAAATGAATTATATATATCACCAATAGTTCAGTTTGAAATAGAAAAGAAAGATCACATGACCCAGAAAACCACTGTGGTTATATGATAATCTTGGACTTAGCTAAGTCACCTTTGTGAATACGGCTTTAAGACAAAACTTATGCCCCCATTCCACTGAGCAATTAAGGCCCACGATTAAGGAAATTTGCAAGTCGTGGGTGAATCTTGGGTAAGTCGCAGATCGTCTCGTGTAGTCGTTAGCTGTCGTGAGCAATATCAAACATGTTTGATATTATTCGCGACTCCTAACGACTGGCTTAATCGTGAACCTTCACCTTGTTGAATCTGCGACTGCCTCAGGCTGTCCCAGATGGCCTCAGACAGAATTTTGGTCAGTCTCCGACAGTCTTATGCATTCTTTAACTGCTAGTCTCCGACCAAGAAAATATTGTCCCAGGCAGTCTGCGACTGGTGGCCGACTAACGCATGTATATTTTTCCCACGCTTTCTTATCCATGACCCTTAGTCGCAGACTGTCGGCGAATATCAAAGATTGTCTGAGGACACTCGGGAAAGCCGACTAACAGTCGCCGACAATTCTCACACTCACACAAGATTCTTGCACATGCAAACATCAAGGCAGTAGCTGACTGCCCCAGGCAAACGCAGACAAAGAGAAGACAGCCTGGGAACGTCGGGGATTGTCTGGGGCGGCCTGAGATCAAAGGCAAGATTGCGTGACAGAATGTGTGGCGGGTTTGGCTGCGCATGTTGGATGCACACTAGTTTTCCTTGTGGTCGGCGACTATATAAGGAGACCCCCAGCTTGCATTCACTTTAACTGGTACTGGCTGGCTACTGAGAACGTCGATTGTGTCACAGGGATTTTACTTGGGGGATTTCAGTTTTTATTTTGATATATAAGTTGAGCTTAGGGCAAGTTTCACAGATAGACACATTTTACATTTTTTTTAATTTACGAGATGTATAAGAGGAAAAGGAAGAGCAAGCAACAGGAGGAGAGGAGAGAAGAGGCTACAGGGGAGGAACCCACTGATACTGTTGCACAGCCTACACCACTCCAAGCTCCACCTAGTGATGAGAGACTGCCTACTACTGAGGCAGCCGTTGATGATGAAGAGGAGGAGCAAGTCCCACAGAATGCACCACTACCTGTTATTTCGAAGAGATGTAGGCTAGTGACAGCCTTCACAGATAAGGAGGAGGATGCCATCATTGAATTTTTGCAGAACCACCCAGAAATTTACAACAAGGAGCACGAGAGATATGCAGACAAATATCACAAGGAAGCTCTATGGGTAGAGATTGCAACAGAACTGAAGCTAGATGTGAATGATGTGAAACGGTGGTACACATCCAAGAGGACAACTTTTGGCAAGGTGTCGAAGAACAAGTCTGGTCAGGCTCCAGCCAGTTTCACACCAAGACAGAAGTGGGTTTATGACCGCATGTCCTTTATGCATGGCCACATCCGCAGGAAAGGGGAAAACATAACAGCAGGGCTAGAAGCCAGTAGTTCCAGGGTGCACAACGACAGTACTCGCTCCAGTACGGACGTTGAATCACTAGACGCAAGTGGCAGATCACCTGTTAACTTGGGGCCGTTATCTACAGACCACAAGTTATTGGAACATTTTGAAACCATGAAGACTATGGTGTCCAAGTTTGTTGAGAAGCCAGTGGATGAAAGAACACTTTTTTTGACTTTGTGGCATCTGAAGCGAGCAAGTTGAGTGAAGAGCAGTACCACACTTTGAAGGGGCAGGTCTTCAATGCACAGCAGAACGTCACTTCCAGCAATTTGAAACCCGCAACAAAGTAAAGCTCCAGCCCCAGCTCAACCACTGACCCAAGGCAAGCAGCACCACTGCCAAGAAGAACAGCTACCGTAACTTCAGATACACAGGCAATGGGGATTTTACCACCACAGGGACCCACGAGACAAGCTTCAGCTTCCAGCAGCAGCCTGCTGTATTACACACCGTCACAAGTGGGATTTGGACAGGACGAGAGCAGTCGTCACAACCTGTCTGGATTTTTAAGTTTATCGGACATCACAGGAGTTACAGATGTCAACACTCCACAAGTCTTCATTGTGTCACCAGCAACACCTTCAACTTCCCAGCAACCTCTGCAACAGCAACAGCCGCCTCAGTAGCCAGCCAGGATCCCAGCCTGCTTTTGGCCCTTTTAAGGGCCCCCAAATCTTCCAAGAACTTTTATTAAGCTGTGTTGCTATACTCATCCCTCCCCAAACACATACAAAGCTCAGTACAAATACTTACAAAAAAACAAAAATAAAAACTAAAAGTCCAACACTCACACTGACCCCTCAAAACACAGAAATAACAGTACTGATTTTCAACAAAGGCCACATACATAACTTGAAGTAATTTCCCCTATCAAATATGGCCATAGAAATGCTAGTTTAATTGCCCCTAGATAAATAAAAAAAGTTAAAGTTTCAAAGAGGAATAATTCTTTAAAGCTTTAACAAAACAAAAACCTTTAAAAAATATAAGGAAACGGGCCTGTTGAGGTCTCCATTTATAAAGATATGTTGAAAAGTTGAATAAATATTTGGGCTTTTGATTTCGGCTATTCTAAATTTTCTGTCATTCTTCCAAATTAATAGTGTTGAAGAAATAGATATTTGGCTATTTCAAAATTCTATACGTTACAAAAACAACCTTTAAAACCTTTGAGGGCTACATTTATAAAGAATCAAAGATGATATATATTATAACTATATTACATTATATTATAATTATTCAAAATAATATAGTTATTGCAGCTTTTATATAAAAAATTTAGGTCAAAAATGGTCAAAATGTCAAAACAAAAATCGCAATTGCTGTCTGGGGAGTCCTGGGGTCGTCCTGCGACTAGTCCCAGGCTTCCTCAGATGGCCTCAGACGTTCTGCGGGAGTCTTACACCTGTCTTGGGACAATCGCCGATTATTCTTTGGTCTGTTCGCAGGCAGCCTTGGGTTGCCTGAGGTTGCCTGCTACAAATCTTGGGCAGTCGTGGATGGTTTCAGGCTTAATCTTGGCCCAGTCTGGGACTGGTCGTGAGATAGTTGGGGACAATCTGAGGCTACTGCAGGCAGCCTGGGATTAATCTTGAGGTCTGCTCAAGACGACCACAAGACTGGATACTCCACCCATTTTTGTCAAGAATGTACAAGATTCTACAGGAATAAGGGTCGCAGACTGAGTCGGCGGCCGATCGCTCGGTGGAACGGGGGCATTAGCTGAGACAAAAGTCTTAAGTTTAAGACCACATTTAAGCCTAAGACCTGACTAAGTCTAAGACCCTTCGTGAATACCGGCCCTGAAGTATAATATTATTGGTAAATATCTGGTCATATGGTCATATTGCCTCAAGATTGTTCTGTCCTCACAATGAAGTCCCAAGTATAATTATATTGGTAGATGACTGGTCATATGTCCTTATTGCCTCCCGACTGCCCTGATATAAATTTATTTATTTATGTGGGGTTTTACATCGTTTTCAACACTGTACAGGTCATATCTCGACGGGTAGTTGGAAGGGCAGAGGAAACCAGTGCATATAGTTTGTTAGGGTTCTGTACTGTAAACTGCCGACCAACGGCAAGCAACTACCAGCTTTCCCACTTGAGGCCGTGACAGGGATCGAACCCCGGCCTCAGAGGTGGGAGGCGAGAGTCTTACCACTCTGCCACCGTGGCCCCTTGCCCTGATATAAAGTCACAGGTTCAATATTATTGGAAAATGACTGGTTATATATTCTCATTGCCTCCTGATTGTCCTGATATAAAGTCAGAGGTGTAATATTATTGGAAAATGACTGGTTGTATATTCTTATTATCTCCCGACTGTCCAGATAATCCCAAGTGTAATACTAATGGTAAAATAAATTATTGTTTTGATTGTAGAGATCAGAAGGGTAATCATGGTGGTCATATGTCCTTATTGCCTCCCGACTGCCCTGATTGAAGTCACAGGTGTAATATTATTGGAAAACGACTGGTTATATATTCGTATTTCCTCCCAACTGCCCTGATATAAAGTCACAGGTGTAATATTATTGGAAAATGACTGGTTATATATTCTTATTGCCTTCCGATTGTCCTGATATGAAGTCAGAGGTGTAATATTATTGGAAAATGACTGGTGTATATTCTTATTGCCTCCCAACTGTCCTGATAATCCCAAGTGTAATATTAATGGTAAAATAAATTATCGTTTTGATTGTAGAGATTAGAAGGGTAATCAGGGTGGTCATTAGTTATTGTTGCTGGGTTGTTATGATTTATTTTGTGAATTCTAACACTTGGGAGCTAGTCATGACACTTCTCTTTTTGCTTAAGATTTAGTCATAACAACTTCTCCCCAAGTTATAAATGAGCCAGACCTTATGGTTAAGTTTTGGAAATAGGACTGGAGTATTACAACTTATATTCTTATGAGGTATTCTGTGGTATCTCCTTGATTCCACTTAAGTACATGTACATTACTATACAGCATATGCTGGACTTCAGTTAAGTTTTTGTTCTTTTGGTGAAGACTGGTTGAACGCACCATGGTGTCACATTCATGTCACATCGAAGGTGAACATTAATAACTGTGAATGGTGCTTGGTCTATCATCATATCCATTCTCCTGATGACGTCATACTTGATGCTGTCTATCCCTGTTACTTTTTCTGTAATGTATCTGTCCTGAATAAAACATTAAGACTATGTTAACATCAAAAATGTGATATATCAAGTGCACAATATCAAGTGAGATCAGGGTCAAAGGTCCCGTTTAACCGCCAGGATCATAATTGGGACAGGTCCACAATATTGTCACTTGTGGGAGTGGAAACAATACAGAGGTGGCAGCCTGTACTTAGATGTTAATCTTGCTAACAACTAGGCCATTGAGGACCATGTGGGATCAGGGGCAATACCCTACTCTGTATCTATTCTTTGCTTTAAAGAATGAATTACTCTTTATTAAAGGAAACTATTTTTCTTTATTTTAAGGGAATGCACCTTCTTAGTTTACATATCAGAAGAAAGCTTGTTTATAAGTTGTCAATATTGTTTAAAGAAATACCTAGAAAAGTGCCTAAACTGAAAATAACGAAAATTAATAACAGTTGCTTACATAAAAGGATTTTTGAACTTTCTGGCAGTCTTTTATTTATATATAACAAAAATTTAAATTAATTATAAAATACTTTCACTCCAGTAATACCACTAATTTAATACAACAAAGAGTGATTCTTTAAAGAAATTTATATAATAATATAAAGAAAAAAATCTGACTTTAAAGCAAAGAATAGATGAACAGTTGAAAACCTTTCTCTTTGCAAAAGCATGCCTTCTCTAGTTTCTGGCCTTGTCTTGGCATTTCTCTGTGACCCCTGAGATATTATTTGCCTTAGAATCTATCAATTGATGGAGATTAAGTGCTATAAAAGTACATTTAACATTAGAATTGAGGTGTGGGAAATCTTCAAATTCAATCCTTATTCCCATATACACAATCCGTGAACAACTGCGGGAGGAGGCACAGCAGGTATGTCAGCGACCTCCTACCTCCGACGTGGTGTTTTAAATCCCAGCCAGACCAGAAGTGGGAAAGAGTCTCCACTCGGCTAACCAACATGCATGTTCAGTGTGTTTTTTTCACTTCTGAGTTAAATGCAGGTTCTATCTCACTACACACACAGCAACTCCAGAATCACCTGAGATGCAGGCTTGCATATCCCTCTGTATAAGGATTGCTATCACTCAGTATAGACACGTTTTCTCTGACCTCTGTGTGAACTCTGTGTGAACTTTGTGTTTACTTCTACTGTGTGTTTTTGCTGTTCATAGTTATATAGTTTAGATTTGTGGATACTTATTTTGTAACTTTTCATTTCTGTATTGGAATAACTACTAATTTTTTGTGCACCATTAAGACAGATTGACACACTAACTACACACTTAATATAATTGTAAAGAGCTCTTTCACCTGTAAATATGGATCAGGTTAAATGCAGGATATGATACTCTTGCCTATTTAAAACATATATCTGGTACTTTTAGTACCCAAAGTAGTCTGTTTACTTCATAAACAAACTTTTATAACCGGAGATAAATTTCAAATTTACAACTGCCTGCTTTGGCTCTTTTCACCAGTCAGGTGGTGTGTTTGCATCACATGTGTTGATGTACTGTGTATGCAGGGATATAAACAGTGCTACAGTATATCTGTACTGACTTTTTTGTCTCCTCAATTTATTTTTGCATTTGTCAGTTTAAAATGGTTAAGTGTACATAATTATTGGTGGGTAAAATTAAGAATTATATTAGTAGCAAAAGGAAACTAGAAAAAAAAATTTTCTGAATTTTCAAAACGATCAAAACTATATTTTTTCTCTCATACTATTATCTTCTCTTCAATTTATCCACAATTATCTCAGACAAAAGGTCATTTGTACATAATTTCAGCCAAATTTGAATACCTAGATATTGAAGCTTGTTGATTTTGATAACAATGCTGTTAGTAAACCAAGTTTACAACCTTGGTCAAGGCAAATCAATAGCTCAAGTTAATATTTTCATGTGATTTTGAATACTCAAATTAAAACTTCTGCACTTTAACAACTAAATTGTAACCAACTGTATACATACTATTGTGACTGATCATTTTCTTTGTTCTGGTCACACAGTTTAACAGAAGCTATGTGTTGGATCATTTATTGAAACCTCTAGACACACTTGTTTTGGATTGAATTGGTGGACAGTACTTGTGTTGCAAAAAACTTCATTAAAATGCACATAATTAATCTATTACTGTAACTTAATATTTCTCAGATATATATAAAAAATTGCAAGGGTGGAGGGGAACAGAACATAGTAATAGTCAGTCCAATAGTCTGTAGTTGAATTATCTTAATTATAATAGGTACACCTCTGATGTCAACTGTCCAAACCCAGTACCCTGTGTGGGAAAGTTGGTACTTTCTTACTAATGATCGGCAGTTTACAGGAGAGAACCATGACCAACTGTATGTACTGGTTTCCTCCTCCCATAAACTACATGTCATGATATGACCTATACAGTGTTGAAAGCAACATTAAAACCAAAAAAAAACAACCTTAAACCTGTAGTGTATCATTCAGCAATTACAAAATACACTCCTGTTCAAGGCTTGAGATTATTTCTGTAAATACCAGCAAATAATATAATAGTTATTTGCCTTTTCAACTATTTCTTTATACGTTATTTGAATAGTAAAATAATATGCTAAAATTAAATATTCACATAAATGTACTAAATTCTAGATTTCCAAAGTTAGTTGTTGTACACTTTATGCAGCAAAACAAGCTTTCCTAAACTGATAGCTTACCACACACAAAAAGGCTGAGCTGGCCCAGATAATACTTGATACTGCAGTGTATACTTTCACAGTGAAACATTTACCAGAAACTCATCCCATTTCACATGGAATAGTTGATAAAAGAAGGAAGTGTTATAAACATACACAGTTTGGAGCAAAGAATATAAACTGTCTTTGTTCTCAGTATTAGTGTAGGCAATTCACCACCATAATAGATGGTGTTACATTTATCTTTTGTGCTAAACTCACACATTTTGTAAGTTTTATTGGCTCAAACTAATAGGTTTATACAGTTAGAACATTGTTACTTTTACTATGTCATTCAAATGCTCCATTTTATAACAGATAATGTAATGTAAACAGCAGTGTATATGTCAGAACAGTTGTAAGCTAAAACCAAGGCAAGTCAATACATATGATGTCACCCACACATGTTTATTTACTTCATGTGCACTCAAAAGCAATTTTCGGGAGGGAACATGTGACTAAATATAAATAACAAAATAAATATAAATAACTAAATATAAATAACATGTGACTAAACACTAGCGTATCCAGGGGGGTTGAGGGGGTTTGAACCCCCCCCTTGAAAAATAATGTAAAGGGGTTCAACCCAAAGTACAAAATTATTTCTTGAGAGTGGTGTTAAATTTACAGGAAATGCACTATATTTTTACCCCAAATGTTTTTTTTTCCCGGGGGGGGCATGCCCCCCGACCCCCTTAGTTATAATATGAACCCCCACCTTAGTCAATGTGTACCCCCACCTTACTTGATGTGAACCCCCACCTTACTTAAAGGCTGGATCCGCCCCTGCTAAATAAGGCAGTGCTTATTTACTTTTAAATGCAAATTACAGCAGATACAGGCAACTTTGACACATAAAACTTTGTCAGTACATTTATAATATATAAAGCCTGAATTTACACTGAAAAATGGGTATGTAAAAACCCTGATGTCATCCTTTAACCAATAATATCAGAGGAGTTATCACCATTCTCTCGAGGTATTTTTCTCCATTAAAAAACTCTGTCAGAAACAGCTGTGTCTGCAGCCAATAATGTAGCTGCACAATATTCATTTTCTAAAACTTGAATCCAGCATAACATAATTATGTACCCAATTAAACCCAGTCACCTTTAATGGTATCAGAACATTAGACTCCGACCTTTAAATGATTTTGGCCACATCACTGCAGTCACAGACAAAAGGCTGAGACAAAATATGCTCATAAATCATTCTGAACTGATAACTCCAGATGTCTATGATTGGTTTTGTTTGGACTGAAGGCAAAGGGTAAACTTGACAAATATTAAATGGTAAAATGGAGGAAAATTGAACAGTTAGAAGAGTACACTAGCTGTTGTTATTCGGTAGCTATTAATTAAGTCGTTAATACAAGTCGTTAAAAAGTCGCTGATACAATATACTAAGCCATATATATGAGTTTAGATAAAGTATATATGAGTAAATATAGAGAATATATATAAAGTAAATATATATGACTAAATATAAAGTGTATATCTAAAGAAAAAGCATTTTTGAAACCAGTCACTGAGAATTTTCAGGGGACACGTAATGGAATAGAATATTTATTTATTAAAGTCACATGCAAATATTGACAAGTAAACAATAATAAAGTGAAACAGAAAACAATTGGCCCAGCCCAATGGACTCAAATGTTACATTTGTAAAGTAAAAGTCAATAGCAGTGGTTTCTATGAAAATTAGAAATTGACAATATGTTACAATCTTCATAGTGCAAAACGGAATATACATAATAAAATCTACGATCCCTTTTGTGTGCTTTCAGAATAACTTTAAGTTTATCTTCATGACACTTTTTGCTTGTTGAAAATTTGGGACATTTTTCTCAATTATGTTATACCGATTAAGTCTCTGGATCTCGTATGCATAACATTTATGTAGAAAATGAATTTCATTTTCAAAATCACCCGTGTTGCAAGTGAAACTAGTTCTTTCTTCAGTATTTACTTTTCTGAAATACTCCGTATATTTGGATCAGTTTTCAACTTGAACCTTAGTGTTTTAATTCTTAGAGTTAAGACTCAAGTTCAAAAACAAGAAGTGGTTACATTTTGGAATAGATCCTGATTATAAACTAGATACAAAAACAAAACTCTTTCTTCGTGGAGACTGGCACACTGTTGTTATTTTCTACTTTCAAATTTTGTCACACAAGACGATAAATGTACAAAACTTATCTCCACTTAACAAAAAGGGATTCTGATGCACAACAGCACAAGGCATTCAGCTAAATTCAGTATCCAGGGACAGAAAAGAGGTCAAACACCAAAAAGAACAACCAGGGGATGATTAAGACTAAGGTGGGTATACCTTGGTGACCTGCTAGGTATAAGCTGCTTGCTGAAAGAGGCTAGGGAGGGGGATGCACAAATCTCATCAGGAAGAGCATTCCAATCAGTGGGAACATCGAAAGCAGAACTATAACCAAACTGATTGACAGACTTATGAGTAGAAGGATAGAACTTTAGAAAGACAAGGAAATCTCCAACACTTTGACTGCATCTTGTAACGTAAGCACTACTGAAAAAAAACAGTGAAACAGTGAATTGTGTTCAACAGGAGGCCAATGCAATTTCTTAAGAACAGGAGTTGTACTGGTGTATCTACAGAGTTTGACTCAATTCTAGCTGCACTGTTTTGGATGCATTGTAATTTACATAGGTTAAACTAATTAATAAATAAATACACTACTTTGTAACTGTAATGCATGAATAAATAACTTGAATATATGAGTTTCTAACTTAACAAGTTAAGAGAAAATAAGTGTCAGTTCAGAGCTTCTGTGGTAGATTGCTCCCAAAAAAATAGTTTCCACAGTCTAAACCTAAGCTTGGGAGATTTTTATGCACTGATTTTGTAGAAATCTGTAAGTTATATACTTAATCAGGTATTTTTCTATCTAGAAATTTTACTTATTCAGTGGCTTGGACACAGTCAACCATATACTTGAATGTAAGTTTGTCAAGGAGATTAAGTAATTGGTGGGGTCTATTTGTTCGTTTGTCAAATAACTCGAAAAGATAGAGACAAATTTTGATGAAATTTTTATTAATGTCGACTTTGGCGCAAGGAATAGATCCTAACATTTTGGTGGCGATCCAGACACTAACCTGGATCTAGGAATTTCTAAAGAATTTTTGTCCCTGCACTCATAAACAATATGGTTGGTGTTGGGCCTTGGCAGAGGTGTGCGCTCTATGTGTTCTCTTATTTGGTCTTCCCGGCACAACTTTCAGAGCCTTTTGCATTCAAAACATCATTAGACATATCACTCATAATCCAATACTTGTGCTTCAAAACTGGTGATTGTTGAACACATTTCAACTACGGTTTAATCCATCAAATTGATATTAATGCATTGAATATAAAACATGTCTGCCAAAGTAAATTTCAATATGTTTCTGTCTGTGTCTTGAAGAATTACCCTTCTGTTTCAGTCTGAAACAATTTACAAGTGAACAATTCCTGTCATGGTTCACAATAGCAGCCTTCAATCATTTCTATGCAAAGATAATTTACAGCAGTTAAAATATCAGACAGACAAATGAGCACATTTGCCAATAATTTACTGTCAATTATAATTTTGTCCCAATGGAAATGATATTATCACAGTGGAACCTAATAGAAGAAGCTCTACTCTCTGTCAGTCAGTGATATTAATGAGGGTGATGGATCCCTGAAAAGATCAATTGTGATTTATTTTTCAGGGTAATGAATCCCTAAAAAGATTCATTTTGATTTATTTTTTGTTTTACGTTGCGTTCAACAGCCAGGGTTTGTATTGGTACAGGTAGTTTACGGGTGAAGGAACCAGTGCATCCCGGTTCCTCTAGGGCATCAGCAAGTAACCACCAACTTTCCAACATGATGTGCCCCGGGCCGAGATTTGAACCGGCAACCTCGGAGGTTGAAGGAAAGAACTCTAACCACTACACCACCGAGCCCCCTCCCCCAACAGTGAAAAGATCAATAACATCTGCAAACTTGAATGTTGTGACATACTGCTCCACGCTGTAACTTACCACAACTTGGACACAGAAACGTCATGTTATGCTACTTCAAACACATAATTCGCAGACGGAATTCCCTGATGACTTTTAACAATCTCTCCCAAGGGGGTATTATTTTCATGTCTGTTTGTCCGTGTGTTTGTTTCTTGGTTACCTAGCAGGATTAAGCAAATACTGCTGGTTGGATCTTCCCATACAATCAGAAGATGGGTCGTGGTCCAACTTAGATTCCATTAAACTTTGAGAAAAATCTGGATCACCGACTGGATGCAAAAAAAAAATCCAAATTTTCCTATTTACATTTTTTTTAGTTTATTTTTTTTTGGTGATAAAATTTTTCAGTTGATACACATTCTGTGAGAATTCAGTAAGGATTGGTCGAGTGTAGTGGATGTGAGTAGACACTGATTTCCGACGAATGGAAGGACAGATGGACAGACACTGACCATTCTTATTCACCTTCAACTTTTTCTGTTGACAGGGGATAGCAAGCAGACTGTGTGATTTGGAAATCAATGAGACACATTTTCCAACTTTCAAGATATATTTTCAGATGGGGTTTCTTCCTTGTATCTTATCAGAAAAGTGTGAATGTTGATTATATTTGATTGACATGTTGAATACAAAACCCAATCAATTTCTAAATCATAGAAATTCAATGAAAGTATCCATCTCCTTTTTGTGCTTACAATGTGACACATGACATTTACAAATAAGTCTATTATTGAACATGAAGTAGGGCATTGCTATTAATTTTTTTAAAAGTTGAAATAAAATATTCAAACTAAATACTGGACATCCACAAATCAACTTCGATTCATCTTTAACTTCTGATTTGCATGGTTTATGCACTCTGTCATACACCTCAGAGTCTAAAAATCTCTCAAAATTAGAAATTTTTAACTTATTAAACAGCAATGTTCAGAAATATGTCTGTTTCAGTATATCCGACTTATTCAAGCATTTTAAGAAAGTGATAAAAGGGCAGACAAAAAATCTGCAAAAAAAACTTCTGGATATGAGCTGCAGGCACATTTTTGTACTCATGCCGAACATGAGCTCGAAATCACTGTACCTCTTTCTGTTTCTCAGATTTTTGAGGGTGTCATGAATATCACCAAGTCCCTCAAATCAACCAAAAATATACAACTTTTCAAAAATATTTACATAACATATTTAACATATACTTACATAACACAACCTTGAGGTGACCCCTTATTACTGGACAATTTAGTAAGCAACTACTTCTGATTGGTCCTCTCTGGTTTACAGTTGTGAACCCCACTGGTCCTCCCTGGCTTACAGGTGATATCTCCAGTGCACAAAGTCACTTTGTGATTTCACTTTGAGGGAAGGACATGATTGCAAGAATTTTTATTTGATTTTAAACTTTTTAGTTTGGTTATTTTAGTTTTTTATTGAGTGTTTTATTTTTAAAAGTGTAAGATAGTGTATATATACATGAACGGTTACTTATTCTGTAACAGATTTTAATATTGGACATAATTGTGCTGTGTAATGGAGAAACTAAACATATTGACACTGTGATATTCTGTGGATGTTGTGACATGTCATATTTTTGACACCTTGAGATTTTCAGTCATCAACAGGCTTTATGTGCTAGGGCACAAAGGGACGGTCTAACCTATATTTCATTCTTGTGCAATTTTATGCCAATTGGTTGCTTTTTGATATTTGTCCCACTTTATTAAGCCTGAGGTTGCCAAGAGAGAGTCTGAGTCTCTTTCTTGTATATTTGCAGTAAATGTAAAACTATAAAATAAATCAAAAATGCCAGATAACAAACAAAAATGTAAGAATTGCAAGAACAGACACTTGCCACCCACTGGGAAGCAGTGCCGTTATGTGGACAATGCTGAATCTGATGCTGAGCCAAATGGACTTAGAGATGCTGCCACTGCAAGTGAGTCGCTTGCTACAGATCAGGCGGATCTGGGCGGACAGCAGATCCAGGAGGAGATACTGGTACAGTTAAAGATGTCTCACAGATTGGATGTGGTAGAGCAGCAGATTTCTTCCACAGCACAAGCTTCGACCTCAAGTTCCCGATCAGGAAAGTTAAGTAGAAATAGTGACTTTTTAGACCAAAGCAAAAGTACTCGTAGTGAAAAGAGTAAGAAAAGTAAGGTAAGTGAGTTCAAGGATTTTGAAAAATATTTTGGATGAGAAATCTAATGGAGGATGCCACAGATTTCACCTGGCAAGGGGCAAAGGCAGCACACGCTGTCTTGATGTGTGAAATGGAGCGGGGTTCCCTCCAGTGGGAAGATACGGATTGAATAGACAGGATCTGAAGGGCACATGCCCAAAAACATGCTCCAGGAAAAGGTGTTGGGCTAAGCCATCAGATCCGCAAAAACTTGCAATCTGGTAACTGCACCCACACTCGGGACCATGAGTTCAATGGGAAATTACAAAAACATATATGTGCTTTCTGTTTGATGGGTGGGAAACAATTGGGTTATGCAGAAAAAGACTGCATTTTCAAGAAACAAAACCCCAAAAACGACCAAACAGCTGCCCATCACTAGGAAGGGACAGCTGCAGTAGTGGTTCTCAGTATAAAGTTCAAGTAAATGCTTGTAAAACTAGTGTGAAAGGTGATGCTAGTCATATATTTGAGAAACCAGGAAAGCATGAGTCTAAAAGTAGTAATGTTAAACACTACAGAACTAGGTTTTTCTACAATTCTAGTGTCAAACCAAAGGTCATTGAAGCTTCTTTGGCTAGGAAAAGTAGTGATAGCATAACTCATGTCAAAATGTTGTCAAGACCAGAGGTTCTCATTTAGGTTCTATCTCTAAGATACGTCCAAACCAGAATTGCAGTGACATAAATGTGTTCAGTGCTGTAAAAGATGGTGCTCAGCACAATCTCAGCCTCCTGTTGTACATCCTGTGGCGTCGAGTTCGAATGGCAATAATAACATGAGAGATAAACAAATCTCGGGGTTGAGCAAGCTCATGTTGATGTCAAACAAGGTATTGATCCAGGTTGGGGTTTGAATCCCATTATGGCCCAACATAGTGATCACAATGATCCCACAGGTCATGGTTTGAGTCCTCCAAAGCAATATACCAAACATATTATTAATCAGCAACTTGCTTCTGAGTCGGATCCAGAATACCGAGTTAGTGTGAACACAACATGTGCAATGAACCACAATTAACAGATCAATTTATGCCAATATATGATGTCAACCATGCAGGTGTGGAAGAGAAGTTTGTTAATAGTACTATGCATTTTAATCAGTTTAGTGATCATATTAACTTTGCTGGCTCCCAATCCCAGATTTTTCAACAGTGGCGTGAACAATGTGATTTTGACTTTGATTTCATACCATTAGGGAACCAACAAGTGCCCAATACTTTTGAAACAAATGTCATTGACACAAATAATTTGATTGAAATTCATGAAATTGTCAGAAGAACAAAAAAACCCAACTTTATGCAGGCACATATTCCTGTGACATCACAGTTGACTGTCATTTAAACTTTAACAGAAATGGGCAGTTACACTGTGAAGGGGGTAATCACTCCTCAGCTACACAGTACCCAAAAGATGTTGATGCCTATATACAGGAGGAAACTAGTTATGGTGCCATACTGGGACCTTTCAAAGAAAATCCAATAAAAAATTCACACCCTCACCTTTCGTGACTAGAAATAAGCCCAACTCTGATAGGCATAGGGTCATTATTGACTTTAGCTGGCCCTTAGGGGCCTCAGTGAATGCAGGTATTGACAAAGATACATACTTGGGTAGTCCCTACTGTGGACGTCATCACTGGGGAGTTGAAACGCCTAGGGAGGGGGGGCCTTCTATACAAGGGAGGGGGCCCTTCTATACAAGATAGATGGGAGCAGGGCATTCTGTCATGTGCGCATAGACCCTGGCGACTACGACCTACTTGGGTCACACTGGCGTGACGCGTACGTGGACACTTGTCTGCCATTTGGGACAAGGCACGGGAGCCAAATTTTTCAACATTTGAGCGATGAGAGAGGTTTCTGCGTCATCGACTATATTGACGAGTACGTTGAAGTGGGCATTCCGGATGTCGCGTGCGTCATTTGCGTCATTGTTCAAACTCATGAATGATCTTGGCCTTACCATCCGCGATAGTAAGCCTGTACCCCCCAGTACCCAAGTTGTGTGCCTGGGGGTTCTGATTGATACAGAAAATGGTACTGTCTCCATCTGTCCAGATAAATTGAGTAAGATAAACAACACAGTGCGTCAATGGATGCAAAAAGTTACATGCACAAAATGCCAGTTACAGTCACTTCTGGGACTTTTACTGTATGTACACAAATGCGTAAAGCCAGCCAGGGCATTTTGGAACAGAATGCTGGCTCTGCTTAGGTCTGGCCATGCTAGTCAAAAAATCCATCTGACCCCTGAGTTTAGGCGTGACCTTAGGTGGTTTGTGAAATTTTTACCACTTTACAATGGGGTATCTTTGTATGATCACAGAACCATTGATCACACACTGGAGCTTGATGCGTATCTCACAGGCCTTGGGGGTGTTGGTGCAATTTTGTATACCATCTCCCCATACCCCTGTGCTTTATGAATTGGTCCATAGTGCAGTTGGAAATGGTTAACATATTGCTAGCAGTTAGGTTGTTTCAGGCACATTTGGCTGGTAAGAAAGTGCTGATCAAATGCGATAATGAGGCAGTGGTCTCAGTGCTGAGGTCTGGCAAGACCAAAGACCCCTACTTAGGGGCATGCCCCAGAAATATTTGGTATGTCTGTGCATTGCCTGATATTGATACACAGTATGTGCATGTTAGGGGGTTGGACAACAGGATGGATGACCTGTTGTCCCGTTGGACAGGTAGTGGTAAAGATAGCCTTGAATTAAAAATGTATGTGCAAGATCCAATATGTATCCCTGTTGTTATAAGTTTTCTGGACATAGGTCCAGAGTTATAGCATGATATTGTTTTATTCTTGTCAGGGGCCATAGGTGTCATCCTTTGTAGGGCCCTATTTTCTTTTGTGTGTCATACCCTTGCAGGGGTCTGGAAATTATATTTGATAACTAACAGTATACTATGCTTTGTTGTAGGAAACGTGGCCTTGGAAATTCTGTCAGAAAAGGCAGCCTCTAGAACGCAGGTAGCTTACAGACCCAAGACCAGGCAGGCCTACAAGAGAATGTTTGAGGTGTTCATGGCCTTTTGTATTCACATCCATGTGCTGCTTCATAGTGTTGATGTCAAAATATTATTGTCTTTCTTAGAATGTCTTGTTACTAACAATTGTACCTACACTATGCTTTGTAATTATGTGTCGGCCATAAAGGCCTCATTTGTTTTGTATGACCTTCCCCATTAGCTTTTGGACCACCCAAGATTGAAATTGTTTCTCAAATCTGTTAGAATCAACAAGCCGTTGACCTTGGTCCCTCATAATATCATTGATATTGATATGTTGGAAAAGATTTCTGTGGCCTGTGATAGCCTTAAATCTGCAAAAGTATTCAGAGATATTTTCCTGACTGGATTATTTGGCTTTTTGAGGTTGTCCAATTTGGCTCCTCACTCCTTGGCTACCTTTGATTACATACGTCACCTCACTGGGCAGGATTTGTTTTTCAATCATAAATTGGTAAAAAGAATGGTCAAGTGGACCAAAACCATGCAAAACAGAGATACTGTAAAGGTCATATGCCTTCCAAAATTAAAAAATTCATTAATTTGTCCTTTTAGAGGCCTTAAGGCTCTGTGTAAATTGTACCCCATGTCTGTAAATACTTCAGTCTTTCAAGTGCAGGGCAAATCAGGTTGGCAACCTCTCACTGACACTAAGGTCAGGAAATGCCTGAAGGCAATCAATGTGTCCTTGGATTTGGATCCTCATTTCTTCACCTTCCATTCCTTCAGAAGGTCAGGTACCACTTTTGCATACAATTCCCACGTGCCCATCCAACAAATAAAGCTTCATGGCACCTGGTCTTCTAAATGTGTGTGGCGCTACATTCAAGCTGATCACTCTGCAGGTGAAACCCTCGCTCTCTCACTGGCTGCTGCAATAAATGTGTAATGTTCCTACTGTTGGGGTTGAGGGCCTTCATATGTCACTACCTTCTATAAAATTTCATTGTAAAGCTTTAGGTCTCATCACCTCCAGCTGTTAGGGTGACCTTAAATTCATGCCAAATTACTTATCTTCAAACCACAACCTCACTTTCAGAGGTCATTTGCAATGTTAAAGTTTGACCTTTTACAGGTCAGGTTGGAATGTGACCTTCAACAAGGTCAACCCTTCTGCTGGGTTGTTTAGACTTTCAGGATTTTACGTTAATTGTTAAATCAAGTAATTTTAAATGTATCACTTTATCATGATCTATATGGACAATGACTCTAGATTGATTGATCATGAATTTAACAAGTTATTTATGCATTACTAATTTCTGATACTTTATTTACATATTTTAACGAGATTGTGTATATCACTTGACTTGTATATAATTTTTAGTAGTAACTATATATATACATTTACTTTGTTAACTGTATTAAAATAAAGAGCCCTCAACTTTGTGTTTTACTGTCTTGGGGTGGGGACTGGTGAGGTTAGGCCAGGATTTTGATGGTTGAGCTGCCACCTTGGCTATAATTAGTGCTTTCTGAATCATTTTTGATTCTTAAATCTGTTTGAATTGTGTATATTATAACATGGAGTGAACCATATATGTATCAGTCAACAGGATTTATACTTTATAATTTTACCAACAGACCTGTGCCCACCCCGTGGGTGAAACATTAAATCTGTAAAGGTTAACAGGGATGTCTTTTCAAAAAGCTGTCAGGAGCATGCATAACCTTCAAAGTCCTTAAAACAGCTAAATGAGCCAAAGAAAAATGATTGTCATGGCAACATTTTTCATGAACTTTGGCAAAAATGTTTGTGATAAAATTCTTCAATGAGAAACACATCCTGTGAAAATTTGAAAGGATCAAGCAAGTGTAGTGAATGTGAGAAGACATTGAATTTGGACAGAAGAAAGGACTGATTGATGGAGGGAAAGACGCTGACTGTTCATATATCCCTGTTCAACTTTTGTTGATGGAGAATAACAAGCAGGCAGATATTTGATTGACAAGTAGAATACAAAACCCAATGAATTTCTGAATCATGGAAATATTCAATAGAAGTACTCATCCTTTTTATGTCCTTACAATGAATCATAGACAATTCGGCCCTTTACCAATTCAGCCCCGTCAAATCAGCCCCCAGAAATAACACCCTAGTCAAATCGGCCCCTGGAAATATTAACCTGATCAAATGGGCCCCTGGATGTTAAATGGCTTTAATATTTGATATCTGTGTATATAGTTAGGAACAACAATGTCATTCCTAAATTTATTCTATATCAGTCTATAATTTTTGTTTACATTAACAAAAGCTTAGTGTTAAACAAAATAGTTATTATAATTATTCTTTTTTAATTCATAAATGAAATTCGTCATTAAATAAAATATAAAACATTAAGAATAATCAACTTAGTCTCAAAACTAATACAAATATTACACATATGTTAATCAAACAAACTTATACAAATATAACACAAATATTACTGAATAAAAAAAACAATATTTCAAAAAATGATCACAAGAGTTACAAAACAGTTTAATGTCTAAGCAGAGGGATTATTAGCACAGCTTCTGATCAATCAGTAGCATACATTGAAAGCTAATTGCTCTTACCAAATCACAAACGTTACAAAACAGTTAAATATCTAAGCAGTGGGATTATTAACAAAGATAATAATCAAACAATAGGATATATTGAAAGCCAATTGTTTGTAAAAAAGATCACAAAAGTTATGGTCCCACCTGAACAGGCCATTCATTTATTATAATTGCAATTTTAATAATTCTGACATATAGGTTAAAAAGGATTGATTACAGCATCCAATTATCTTTGATGTGTATTAGTCATACTTAGCCAAAGTTTTCACCATTATACATAATTATAAAGATTTATCCCCTCCCACCTTAGTCAAGATTAACAACATGGACAAGATTATAATTCAACACAATTTCAGTTAAGGCATGCAATGATTATTGAAAAGGACCTCTTATTTTCCTATTTTAAAAATCCTGAATAAATATCTTTATCAACCCAGTCAAATGCTTTATGCAGGTCTATAAATAATTTCTAATAACAAAATTTTTCAACTTAGGGCTGATTTGCCCAGGATCGAATTTTTAGAGGGCCGATTTGCCCAGGGCTGACTTTTTAGGGGGCCGATTTACCGAGGACCGATTTGGCAAAGGGCCGATTTGTCCAGCTCCCTTATCAATGGGAAACAAATGGGTCCACCATTAAATCTGTGGTAGGATATTACCATTAATCTATAAAAGGTTGAAATAATGTATTAGTACTAAATACTGGACATCCACAAATCAACTTAAATTCATCTTTAACTTCTGATTTGCAAAGTTTACACACTCTATCACACACATTTTCTTTACAAATACAGCAAACTATAAAAATCTGTCAAAACGAGAAATTTTTTATTTTTTTTATAGCAATGTTCAGAAACATGTATGTCATGGTATATCCATAATATTATAATAATTGCAAAAAAATCTTCAGAAATCAGAAATTTTCGATTTTTTTTAATTATGAGTTACAGACACACTTGTGAACCTTAATATGGCTGAACATGAGCACAAACTTACTGTATCTCTGTTTCTGAGATATTTGAGATTTTCATAAATACCAAAAAGTCTCTCAAATTAACCCAAAACATACAGCTTTTCAAAATGTTTATATTTTTTCTGGAATAATTTTTTTCAATTATATCCACCAAAGTTTTTAATGGTTAGAGTTTCTATCTTTAAGTTACACAAGAGAGAATGTTTTCTTCGAAAGTGAACTGCTACATTGGTTAGAAGTTGTCGCTTTAGATTTGTGATTTTTTATGTTTTTTTTTGTGTGTGAACAGGTTAGTTTGATGTCTCATTGCCTCTTGGATATCAACATGGCTCCATTTTCTTTAAAAACCTGGCTGGTTCTGTCACATTTATCAGGCAAGAAAATGATCATAATGCTCTCTTAAACATTTATAAATATCTTTATTGGTCTTTGAAAATTTAGGAATCTTGTTGACTTTCATCAGGATCTATATTTACATTTAGGTTCAGAAATTTAGCAAAAATAGAAAGTCATGCACGATGCACCTCAGTAGTTAATCTAGGAATATTGATTTTGCTAAGTAAACAAAACCATCCTCTTGTCCCCTAAAACCGGAATGTATTGTAAACTTAAGACATACTGCTTTAGATTAGCATATCCATCACAATAACTTTCCCTTTTTTCTGTTGACGACTCAAGCCTGGACAAATAACTTTCCTTTTGGGATATCACTGCCTTAGTGGATGGCCACTTCAACGTGACGCTTTACAAATATTACTTTTATTATATTTTAAATAACTTTTGACCAACTGGAATAGCTGTAGCAGGAGGTAAAACACCAACTTTGACCTTTCACCAACTTTATCAATGTAAACAAGAACCAGTCAGAAAGTACTGTCTGCTTTTAAATTAAAGCAAGCTCAATAAATATAAAGAATTGACATTTTTGCATATGTAAATAGTCCCTCCTACACTTAACCTATTTTTCAATAAGTATTTATGAAACAAGTGCCTTGTTTAACGCACACACGAACAAAGATAAACCAGCAATCCTTCACTTGTTGAATTGCGTAACTTTGAAACTTTGAAATCAGGTTTAATCCAACCATGAAATCTGGTTGAAATACGTGTAGATTTTGCAAAGCATTTTTAGTTGGTATTTATTTATTTATTCATTTAGGGTTTTACGTAGTTTTCAACACTGTACAGGTCAGATCACGACGGGTAGTTGGAAGGGCAGAGGAAACCAGTACATACAGTTGGTTAGGGTTCTGTACTGTAAACTGCCGACCAACAGCAAGAAACTACCAGCTTTCCCACTTGAGGTCGTGCTGGGAATTGAACCCCGGCCTCAGAGGTGGGAGGCGAGAGTGTTACCACTCTGCCACCGTGGCCCCTCTGTTTTTAGTTGGATCAAACCAGTGAAATTATGTTGAAACCAACTGTTGAAATCTGGTTGAATTCAATGGGTGAAATCAGGTTGAAGTACGTGCAGATTTTGCAAACTGTTTTTGGTTGGATTCAACAGGTGAAATCATGTTGAAACCAACTGTTGAAATCTGGTTGAATTCAATGGGTGAAGTCAGGTTAAAATTCATTTAGATTTTGCAAACCGTTTTTGGTTGGATCCAACCAGTGAAATCATGTTGAAATCAACTGTTGAAATCTGGTTGTATTTATGTGTGAAATCTGGTTGAAATACATGTAGATTTTGCAAACAGGTTTTGGTTGAATCCAATGCATGAAATAGGGTTGAATTCAATGGGTAAAATCAGGTTATTTACATTGTCTTCGTTATTTGAATCATTGTAGCTTGTGTGTCATAATTATAGCTTCTTAATAATATTATACAATAACTACCCATATGCATATTTTACACTTTGGATACAACTTCAAAGTAATTAATTCTTTCCAAGATGACATGTATTCATGAATCATTGTATATTCAATTTTCTATTTCTGATGACATTGTAATGATACATAATTTTGCATCAAATATAATTATAATTGCTCAAGATATGTAAATCCATATTATCCAACTATAGATATCTATTTTTATGTTTTTAATAGGACCAGTATTATTCAATGTCTTCAATTGATTTTCTTTTTGTGAAATTTTAAAATAATTTTTTTTCTTTGTAAAAAACAAACAATTGTGACATTTTTTTATATCTTCAGTATTTTATCCAATCAATTTCCTTTAAATGTTTTATTAAGTTGGCTATAATTATATTGTAATTATAAAGAAGCTATAATCATGTAGCAAAGCCACAATGCTCAGTTCAGATGCTTGTGTCTCATACAACTTTGTCATATAAACTGAAAAAAGAACACAAGAAAAGCCACATTTGAAGAACTCCACCCATTATTCCCCACCTTAATTAGTTGTCAGTGCTGACCACAAAAAACAGACTTAAAGTAGTAAACACCATGCATGCAATTGAGCAAGGGTAAACCCCCACCTCCACCACTGCTGTGTTATCTAATTACTTTAGTCACAGGTCCAATGTTCTGTGTAGCAGGGTACAGATAAGAAAAACCAAGAATCCCCCCAACCTCACTGTTGTGTGATAAAATGTTATACCTTAGGTTCTCTGTGTATGTGTAGAGAAGTTTTCAGTGTAAACTTGTAAACTGAAAACTAGTTCTTTGTGTATGGGAGAATTTGAGAAACAAATTCTAATTACTAAGTTTTGATGAATAAGTTTGAATTTATCTTTTTTTATTTAAGATAAGTTTGACTTCAAAATGTTTTGTTTTAATTATCGGGAAATGCATTAATCAAAATATAATTATAAATTATAAAAATTATATTTGGATGCATCAGTTAATTAATAAGGAGAATGGATAAAAATGTACAAGTACATGCACACATAATCTTTATCATCTTTATAATCTTTAAAAATTAGTCTTTGCTTTACAAATACCTACAAATTCAAAAACAATTGCAATAATAGTTCTTTCAAAGAGTATGAGTTAATCACTATATCACCCTCTAGAAAAAGAGTTTTCAATCAACGATCACTAGTCATTCATTTCCCAACATTGAACCTGTTTTCTGTTCAATAACATGACTAAGATTTCATGTCGAAAAACTTAACTTGATTTAGTGGTGATTTTTTATGAAGTATCACTACTTTTTCTAGTCAGAAATGCAGCTTTGAAATAGTGTTGAAATTGTGTCAGCGTCAGTTTTTCAATCAAAAATCACCACGATTTCTGGTCAAAATATCACTACTTTTTCATGTCAGAAAACTAACTTAGATTTAGTAGTTGGTAATGCGTATTTCAATGTCAGGACCTGTTTTCAGCTCTAAATCAACAACATTTCAAGGTGTGTGCCTGTTGGGTTAACTTTTGTGCGTGCAGAGTATGTGAAAATACCTTAAACTGATTTTGAAGTCACCACTCATGTCAAGAAACAGATACTTACTTTTGCTTGTTGTGGGGTCTTGAATTTGTCTCTGTGACGTTTCCTAGGAACATGGATATCAAGAAAAGTTTTGTTCATCCCAGTTGTAAGCCCTTTTGGTCTCTGAATCTAAAAGTTAATTCAAAATATAGAAATACAAATAAGAGATACAGACTGATAAGAATAACAATTTGAACCAAACAGCTGGTAAGATCATTCTTATACAAATTTACCATTTTAATCTATAGTTATAATATATATATTCTAACATGGGGTATAATGGTGGGGTGTGTAACATTATTGTCTTAAATTTTGAGGTGGGGACAGTTGTTCGATGTTTGCCAAAGTCTGACAGCTCAAAATTAAGAATCTCTATAAGGTATGACACAACACTCTCTTCCATCAAATATGTTAAGATCTGCCCATGTGGTGTGGTTTGACAAGTTACTGAAGTTATGCAGCACTAGGATTGGTAGATGGTTGGTCATTGGATGGTTGACTATTTGAGTTTTGGGCCAGGTATGGGCACACACATAGTAACCCAGATGATTAATTAAATGGCAGTCTATTGCAATATAACTGAAACAAGATACCAGGCACGGCATTAAATAAGTCAATCAATATCATTAACAGCCTATTATGATAAAACTATGTATTGATAAAGTCAAAGCCAAGGTTTTATGTTCCATTTACTAGTCAGGGTCACATTGGGACAGGCCCGCAGCATTGCCATTTGTGTGAGTCCAACCCAGACAGAGGTAACAGTAGATCTATGTGATCAGATGCCAAACCTGCAAAGCACAAGGCCACCAAGGACCTCCAACAGCGTCTGGAAAGTTGCATTAAACCCAAGCCAATCAAACAAATCTAGCCGCAGTGGCACTGTCAATATATATGCCACTCGGGTAATTTTCCTATTTTTTAAAATTATCTTCTTTCTGAATGTTTCTATGTAAAATTGACCATCTACTTTCTAAATGTTTCTATGTAAAATTGGTCGGCTTCTTTTCTAAATGTTTCTATGTAAAATTGATTGTCTTCTTTCTAAATCTTTCTTAAATCTGTTGATCACTTTTCAGCTACCAGGATCAATTATTTATTTATCAGGATTTGACTCACTGTAAAGTGTGCGCCCTCAATGCGTTTATACAAGTCATCATCTTCTCTGCCCCAACCCCAGTACTTGGTAGACATGCCATTGATCTACATGCAAAACAAATATCATTACACTGATTCCACGGGAAATGTGGCACACACACCTTAAAACGGGACAAATAGACTGAAACAAATCCAAACTCCAGCCAATCAGAATCACTGATGTAAAAATACAGCTTGATAGAACATTGACTTTATGCAGTAAAAAATGAAAAAGTTACAAAAGGCTTTGTTAAAGGTTAGGTTGTAAAGTTAGCAAGTAAAATTGTGCTTTGAATCAAAAGAAACAAGTCTAATATGGAAGAAACAGTGAGCATAAGAGCATAACTGTATAATCTATTGATTTTACTTGGCTGAATTCAGTAAATGACTCAAGTTGTTTTGGGGACTTGAGTCCAAAGACTTGCATGCACCAGTCTAATTCAGTGCCATCTGATATCATTACGACTGATACAAGACTGATATAAACTCAACACAATAGTGAAAATGTTTTAAAATTTGACAAAATATAATGGAGTTCTGGTCAGTTTAACTGGTTCATTCTAACCAGGTTCATATGTGATGATCAGATTGTTTATGGGAAATAATCATTCAAATTGTTCTTTCGTATATATTTGATAACACTTAGTCCTTGAACCACCATTTTTTTTTAATGTTGGACATTTGTAATTGCAAGACTGACAATGATGATACATGATAATACAATGGTGCCATTCATACTTTTGAAACAATTTGACATCAAATCAAATTAATAAGCTCATGATTGAAATTGAATTCAATTATTTCATGAATAGTCATAGTTATCAATGGGATTCTTTGCCATTAAACAAACCCTTTGTGTTTAAACTTGAAATACATTTATTGGAGCCTAGTCTATTGCTTATATTGATTAAACGGCAAACTCCCAGTAATTTTCAAGTTAATGTAATTTATAAATTGTTTGTATTTGCTGTTTCGGAGATCAACAATGTTCAACTTTGATATTTAAAAGTAGGGCAGAAATGATATATTCAAACTTAACATCACATGATTTTTTTGGCGAGAAGGAATAGTTTTTATTTTACCAAGGTTAATATCAATTTATATTAGCACTTGCTCAATACACATTGTTTTCTTATGTAATTACTTTGTACAATTTATATGATAGAGATAATCCACATTAACAGGTTGTTTCTTCAACAGACTTGCTCTTACCATTGTTCAAATATTAAAATTTTACAGCTCTTTCGTTAGAGCAAGCCAATTTTCTGCTACAACTGATCTTGTCAAAAGGTGGACCATAACAGTGACAAGTAACATGTGAATAGGATGGACTGTAAAAGTTTGTCATAGAATCTCAAAAAGATTACTCACAATAGTGATCCCTGGCCACCTCTGTGCAGTAAACGTAAACTAATAATTCTGCTCCTTATTAAGAGCATAGAAGATGGACGTAGCATTGGCACGATATATAGTAACATGTCAATAATTAGCCACAGTGAAAAGATCAGAACACAAATCTGGGGCCAACAGAAGCAACTGCAACAGAATCTAACAATTATCTCTTTTCTTCCACAGAATGCTTCTTTTACATATTTTTGAAGAAAGGTATTGTAAGACTTTGACATTAAATTGTCTTACCTGTTTAAAGTTCTTGTTGGAGAAAATAAGGATTCCTCCAATAAATTTCCTGTATTGATAATTGGGGTGCAATCCTGGAGCAGAAACATGAAAAACCCCAGTTGATGGAAATCCATAATTCAAGTCAGGATTCAATGGTAAAAGGTCAATGTCATGCATAGCTATGTAGTCGCATTCTGACTCACTCTCCAGAAAACCAATATTTATCAAAGCGGCTCTGTTGAATCTAGGGTAAACAATTGAAGATTTAATTCATAAAGTATGAACTCAAACTACATTTAAATATCATTGTCACATTTGCAAGTAAGAAGATACCCATCCAAACTTTACATATCTTACAATAGTTAATACTCTTAATGGGGGTCCACTGGAGCTCACCCTCACTGACCCTAACTGACTTTAGGGTTGTGAAGGCAGGTCGTGAGTCTGGGAAACTGTAGTGTTGGAAATGAAAGGATGGTTTCACCTTCACAATCGAACAAAGAAGATCCAAGATTTTCTATATTTGCCTCCCAATATGTCTTTAGATTGGGCTGTTTTTCAGCACAATCAAATGTGGAAATGTTAGGACAAGCCATAGAGGCAAACAGACATGTAGTATCTGCGCACAGTAAGCTGTAGTGAGAACCTGATTAAACAGGAGCAGTGTCCAGACTTAACACAAGCGGACTGATTAATTTGTGCAGTCTGGATTGCAAATTCTGTTCCAAGGACCACCATGTAAACCCTTAGTTGCTGCTGTTAGTCATAATTTCTCAACATTATCATTACAAAGACTACAGCTGTATATCAAAGTCACTTCCTATAGAAGATAAGGACCAATTTGTTTTTCATTTTCAATCTGATTTGCTGACATTAGGAACATTAAGAACCTTTTAAAAATATACTGGCCTAACAAAATCTCCAACAAAGAACTACTAGAAAGAACAAAATAGAAAGTATAGAAGACAATATAAAAAAGAGAAGATGGTCAAAATCAGGCACATATTAAGAAGAGAGGAAAACACAAAGGTAGCAATGACTTGGTCTCCAGAAAGGAAAAGTAAGAAGGGCAAGCCAAAGGAAACATGGCGGAGAACAGTAGAAAGACAGATACAAGAGATGGGGTGGTCAAGCTGGCATGAAGTTCAGTGCAAGGCCAAAGACAGAGAAAACTGGAGGAAATTGTGTACCGCCTTAAGCGGAGAGGATAAGTAGTAAGTATAGTAGTAGGAACATTTGAACACAGAACCAGCACTTGGCACACACTCATCACATATATTGCAGTCTCCACAACCACTGTACTAATGTACAGTAATGCTATGACATAAACATAATTAATTTGAATAAATAAAAAGCGTAAACTGTAAGTAAAGCAGTAATATACGACTTTATTGTATTATACACATCACACAGCCAACCAATTAAAGCAAAGCTCTCTACTCAATCTACTTACACACAACTTTCAGAGAAAATCTACAGATAATGATTTCAGACATTACATCGATAATCTGACCAATCACAGTTTTACAAACCAGACATTCTCGCAAGAAAACAAGAAAGTCAGCAAACCCATGGGTTTTGCCATGAATACATCAAAAGAAAGATAAAGGATGTTACAATTAATAACTTCTTGGACGAGTTAATTCAAAGTGATGTTTCAGGCTACTAGATGCCTCCTGCAGCTTTTACCTCATTCAGGAGTGGATATATCACCATCTGAAGAGGACGACGCCAATTTTATGTAGTCTTTAGAAGTGGACTTAAAGCCTGTCAAATACTCAATCACCTGGCTACTGGAGAAAGCTACAAATCATTGGGTTATCACTGGAGGATGGGATGAACGACTATATGTAAATTCGTCCTTCATGTCTGCAGGGTCATCCTTGATGGATCACAGGAAGAGTATTTGAATGTTCTACTACTCCTGAAGAACTGAGACAGGTTGAGCAAATGTTTGGCAACAGATGGAACGTCCCCCATGCTGTTAGCTCTATAGATGGGAAAATATTGCCATAAGGAAGTCTACCGGATCTGGCAGCAAATATTATAATTACAAGGGCTTCTTTTCCCTGGTTCTGCTAGCCTTGGTTGAAGCAGAATACAGATTCTTTTGGGTAGATCTTTTGGGTTCAGTGGATCTTCATCAAATGTACAACATAACCACTGCAGGCTGAAGAAAAAGATAGAGGATGGGATCTTGGGGGTTCCCCCACCTGGACCCGTGGTAGAGGAAGGGTCTTCTTTTAACTATTTCTAGCTGGGTGATGGTGCTTTCACCTTGAAGTCATGGTTAGTGTTTGCCCTTGTCACCAAAATCTTAAACTTCACTTCAATTTTTGTCTGGCCTGATGTCTGGTTACCACTAACTCAAAGCACTCATTCACTTTCACTCGATCTTCCAATCACTCATTCACTCAACTTACTGCATCACTCAGTCATTAAATCACTCATTCACATCACACTTTGTGTGTCTGTATGTATGCATATGATATGTGTTTTTGTGGGAACGGTGTAATATTTAAGTTTTTAACTGTTTTGAAAATATTGGTGTGGTTCTCAGAAGGGCATATAGCTGTGATAGCTGCTGTGATGGTTAACATGGATCTTGTTGCTGGGTGGTCGGAGGAGAACAGGTGTTGTGCTGCTGGTCAGCTGGTGTACGTTTGGTGCATGTCATCTACCAGTAGCTCATGACTGACTGGATGGTATAAATGGTTGAGTGTGTCATCTGCTAGTAGCTCATGTTGTGATGGTTTAAACAGCTGTGTCTCTGGAATTGTGAATGTGTACTGCCTAAGCTGACTGCTGAGGCTATGTAAGCAGTATGTGGCACATATGTTAAACTTGTATTGGTATTTGTCCTTGAAAATGAACTTTGCTGTAAATGTGGTTGCAGAGCCCTCTCCTTTGCTTTGCTCTGGCTACCACTGAGTAGTTTTGCAGTATTTTTTCTGAAATTCTCAAAATCCCTTTCTCCTAAATTCTTCACTACTATGGACAAATATTACAAAATACTGTTCCAGTGCTCTATACTTTGTATCCAAAATATAGGTCAGCATGGTCTTTATTTGGAAGAACTGGTCAAGCTTTGTTTATCTACTGATGCCGGCTGGGATACTGCACTGATCTGATACTGCTTGCAATGAATTGCTGCTGTTTCTCAGAGTGAATACTGGTCTCCATGCTGTCTGTGTCCGTAGAGCCTGCACTGGTACTTAGTCCTCCCTGTGCTGACCTGAGCCCTGAAGACTTGATGATGCCCATCCTGTTGATATGAGATTTCAAAAAGTTGAATTTATTGTGTATCCAGTGCTGGCTGTCAGTGTGTTCCTTTGGCACCTGGCCAGACTTGGACTGATTGGCATCCCATATCTAGTCCTTTGGGACACAAACCATGTTGCAGACCTTTACATAAAGTTTTGGTCTGTTGGCTAAAGTATCCCGCAGGCTATCATTCCCGACTATGTTGCTGAAGAGCTTGTGTGTCTTATCATGATCCTAGACATATCCCACTGTTGCCTCTTTATCAGAATCCATGAGAAAAATATTGGTCATCTTGCCCTTCTTCCTTCTGGATTGACAAGATGAAAGAGTTCAACATTTGCTTACACACAAGATAATGTTGTTCAGGCACTACGATCTAACATTGTCAAATGGATTAAAGAAAAAACTAATCAAAATTCAAAATTATGTATTTTGTGAAATAAAAATAATGTTTGGACACTTGGTCCAGGATCAAAACTTTCTGCCAATAAATTTCACATAACTTTTAATAAGAGAATTTATATTTTGGTGTGCAAAAAGTAAAAGTATTTGTAAAAAATGAGACATTAAGTATGCATAGTTCCTACTAGGCATTTATACTACACTTATTGTATGTGCACATTTCATATATATATATATATATATATATATACATGATTTGTTGCTGTGGTCTTTCCTGAATACTTTGTTTCTCTGTACTTTATGACTTTTTGCTGTTACTTGCGATAGGGAAGAAATGAAAAACAAGAGGTTCCAGTTCGTCAAGTAATTTACCAAGTCCATACAATTATAAAAAGTGTAAACCGTTGACAACTTATAACAGATTTAGTCCATTAGGTGACCACTTAGACAGTCCTGAACTAGAAATGGAGTCTAAAATTACAACAGATGTTTTGTCCAATGTTTTGAGTCAATTGCAAGCACTGACTGCATCTGTTGATCTTTTTGTTGAAGGACAATCCTCAATGAACAAAACATTATATTCTCTGAGCAATAGAGTAGAAGCTATAGAACAGTCTACAAAATCCAATGCTGGAGAAATAAGTAAAATAAAGGATGACTATAACAAACTTGTCGAGGGGACCAATGAAATCTCTCTGGTCCAAGCTAAAACTCAATCACAAGTACAGAAGTTAGAAGATGCAACAAAGTCCATCCCTGGTGTAGAGGCAGGGATTGCAAATCCGGAGAACACAGTTGTGATTTATGGGTTACCAGAAACACACCAAGAGGATATCTATGCTAAAGTCCATGATATGTTTCAGTGTATGCAGAAGGATTATACAAAGCTTACAGAAACTGTAAGGCTAAAAAGTTATGTGAATAGAAAACCAGGAGTAGTGAAAGCCAGCTTCAGCTCTGTAACAGACAAAGTGGACATTCTGAGGGCAAAGCAGAGGTTGAAAGGCACACAATATGGAAAAGTGTTTATACGATCAAGTAAAAATCATGCCGAGCACCTAGCTGAAATTAACAACAAAATCATTTTGGAGAACAGTTCTTGGGGCAAGGATTATAAATTGACTTCAAATGGTCGCTTAATTCAAAAAGCACTGCTCGTAGCTAGCTCTATTTTTTTTTATTTGGAGTTTTACGTCGCTTTCAACACTGTACAGGTCATATCACGACAGGTATTTGGAAGGGCAGAGGAAACCAGTACATATAGTTTGTCAGGGTTCTGTACTGTAAAATGCCGACCAACGGCAAACAACTACCAGCTTTCCCACTTGAGGCCATGCCGGGAACCGAACCCCAGCCTCAGAGGTGGGAGGCAAGAGTTTTACCACTCTGCCACCGTGGCCCCTCGTAGCTAGCTCTACTAACTCGCTCACTCAAACATCACCTATTTTTACAATATAATGTGAATGGTTAGCATGGCCAACATTTATCTTTGAAAAAGGACATTATTTCTTCTTTTGATGCTGATATAGTCTGCATCTCTGAGACACATCTAGAAACTAATCAGAGTATTGATCTTCCAGGATACAACCGTTTCCAGAATAATAGACAGTATAGACAAACGAAAGCTGTAAAAACATCTAGAGGAGTTTGTATATTGACTAAAATGTATCTGACACTAAATTATGACATTTCTATTGCAGACAGTTCTTATGATGGTATTATTGCTATTTGCATGAAGCATAAAGTTAGTGATTTTTCATTTGTCATAGTTTGTGTATATATATATATATCTCCTGAACAATCAATTTGGGGTAAAGACTCACTGTTATTTTTCAGTCACTTGCTTAGTATAATATATGACTATAATGACAGTGATTATAAAATTTTGTGTGGCAATTTTAATGCCATCAATGGTGATATGAAAGATTTTGTTTTGGGAGTTGATAATATTACATATAGAACCTGTATTGATTCTGTAAAGGGTGGTCATTACAAAGACTTTATTGACTTTTTGATAGAGAGTAAAATGTGTTTAGTTAATGGTAGAATAAATAGTGAATTACAAAACTTCACTTCAATCTCTGAAAAAAGATCTCTGTCATTGATTATATGTGTAAAATTCATTGTTCACACTGTTATCAAACTACTTAATGATTTGAAACTCCAAACAGATAAGGTACTAGATCACTCAATACTAGAGTTACATTATGTTCCTCATAATCTTTTACCAATGATAAATCATTAGTCACCTGTAGTAACTGAAATTGCAGAGAAAGTTGCTGCACGTAAATATAATGTACAAAATATCCCTGGTAACTTTCTAAATCATAGTGTTGCTCTTACCGAAATTGAAAACTTAATTTCACAAATGTTAGAAGCTAAATCTTCACAAGAACATGTAGATACTCTATATCAGCAGTTTTGTGACATATACTATAATGAAATGAACTGTTTCCTGAAATCTCTAAATGTGAGTTCTAAAACTAAGAAGACAATAAAATTCAAAAGCAAACCATTTTGGAATGATGCACTTGATAATTTGTGGCATGAGATTGTTGTCAGTGAAAGACAATACTCAAAGTCCCCCCAAAACTCTCATTTACGTAAGATTAAATTTTCACTATACAAAAACAGTTGCAATAAATTCAATAAAGAATACAAGCAAGAAAAAAGGAAATTCAATAGACATAAGCAAAACTTGATAGAGCGTGTCAACTCTGAAAATCCTAGACAGTTTTGGAAACATATCAAATCTCTTGGGCCAAAGAGAAAATCAAACCAAATCCCTTTCAAAGTATACTGTTATGATAAAAATTGAAAAAAATATTTAAGTAATGATCAAAACACTGTTCTTGACACTTGAAATCTGATTTTGAAAATCTGTACAATTTGGATGGGGAACAACATATTGATGGAGATTTTGAAAAGACTATTGAGGAAAACATTTCTGTCAGTGAAAATTGTATGTCATATGATAGTCAAACTGGTATGAATAAACCTATAGAAATAGGTGAAGTACAATGGGCAGTAAACCGTTCCAAATCTGGAATATCTATGGGCCCTGATAACCTACCATATGAAATATTTAAGAATGAAAATTCAGTCAATCTTTTGGCTAAATTGTATAATTATATTTTTGAAACTGGTGTTATACCAAGTCTATGGCGAACAGCAAACATTAAACCTATACCAAAAAACTCAACTAAGGATTTCCATGTTCCAGCACAATACCGTGCAATTAGCCTCCTTTCAACTGTGTACAAACTATTTACCACCATACTTAATAAAAGAATCTCTGATTTTCTTGAGCAGAATTGCAAACTGTGTGATGAACAAAATGGTTTTAGACCATCTCGTAACTGCGAAGATCATATATTTACCCTGTTGAATATATTCAACAGAAAGGCAAAAAGTCAGCCAACTTTTGTGGTATTTATTGATGCAGAAAAAGCTTTTGATAAAGTTAATAGATCATGTTTGTTTTTCAAACTAATACAAACAGGTGTTACAGGAAAAGTTTCTCGAATCATCAAAAATATTTATAAATTATGCCAATGTTGTGTAAATATTAACGGATATTTGACAAAAAGTTTTCTCAACATTCTCGGAGTACGCAGGGGGATACATTATCCCCAACCTTGTTTAATATTTTTGTAAATGATATTGTTCAAGAGATAAGTAACTTAGGCTTGGGTATACCTCTGAATGATGATGATAAAATACCTATGCTCTTGTATGCAGATGACATAGCATTAGTAGCCCAAACTGAGGAAGATTTGCAAAAAATGTTAGATGCTTTATTTGATTGGGCATCAAATTTAACAGTAAAAAATCACAGGTCATTCACTTCAGAAAACAATCTAAACCTTTGACAGACTTTAATTTTAGACTGGGGAAGAACTGATGGAGTTGGTAAATAAGTATAAGTACTTGGGCGTGATGTTTAATGAATATATTGATGTGGGCAATAGTTCACAGTTCTGGCTAACTCAGGAAACAGAACACTTGGTTGCATTCTGAATAAATTTAACTACTTAAATGCTCTGACTTACAACACTTACACAAAACTTTCTTTATGTGTGTAGCCCCAATTTTGGATTATAGTGCAGCCTTGTGGGGTAACAGTTTAGTCAAACTGACAGTGTTCAAAATAAAGCAATGAAATTTTTCTTAGGGGCTCAAAAAACTGCCTCCACGGCTGCTGTATACTGTGACATGGATTGGGTAACATGTAATGTACGAAGAAAAATACAAGTTTTAAAATTCTGGAATAAGCTATGTCAAATATGTGAATCAAGGCTCTTGCGTAAAATTTTTGATTGGGATTATCATAATAAATACAGATTTTCTTGGTGTAAGGAGATTGAAAATCTTTTGTCAACTCTTAGTTTACATGACTCTTTTCTGAACAAGACATTAGTTGACATTAATCAATGTAAAAGTATTCTATGCCAAATGGATAGAGACAAATGGAAGGAAAAAATTACTACTAGTCCAAAGTTAAGAACATTTACATTTAAAGAAATCCCCATTGGAACCATACGTATATAAAATTAAAAATAGACAGGATAGATCTCTACTTTCAAACTTGAGATTTAGCATCTTACCTCTTCAAGTTGAAATTGGGCGATGGCAAAATATAAAGTTTGAAGATCGAGTTTGTCAAATCTGCTACACGGGTGTAGAAGACGAAAGCCATCTAGTCTTTTATTGCAGTGGGTATAACGAAGAATGATATAATTTTGAAAATAACATGTGCAGTATACAAAGAAATTGGAGGACACTCTCATGCTCAGAAAAATTTGGAATTCTTGTGCAAAAGGAAAATATTCTGATTTTTATAAACTTCCTGTCAAACATTTTAGGTAAACATAAATCCTATTTTTCACATTGCTGTATGTTTTGTTAATGTTGTTTTGGGGCCTGTCATAGGGAGGCCAAGGTAAAAAAACAGGGCTGCAATTGTTTAATAATTAGACAGTAGATCAATAGGACTGGACTGGAAGTGGGCAAGATAAGATATAAAGTGACAAGGACAAGATGGTTTAATTACAAGACTTTGTGGGCGGAGCTAGGGTGTGGATGAAGAGACTTGGACATTCTGTGGAATATGAGACATGTTTGATATTTAACCAAGCCTCAAAATAAAGCCCTAACCAACCCCAAGTAAACATGCTAAACCGACCCTAGAGTCGGTGATGGTCGGCTCCAGTGGAACACCCCTATTAACTAGCTTAATTACAAAAGCATATTAGTGCCAGCGAAGATAATTTTTTTTTTGTCAACTTAGTATCGCAACATGTTAACTTAAATATCTCAACATGTCAACTTAGTATCTCAACATGTTAACTTAAATATCTCAACATATCGAATTAATATCTTATCATGCTGAGTTAGTATCTCAAAATTTTGATTAGCATCTCAACATGTTGACCATGTGTCTCAACAAACTATAAACTTAATATATCAGTATGTTGAATTATTATCTCAACATGTTGACTGAGTATATGAACATGTCGAAAATGTATCTCAACATGTCAAAATACATGTGCAGTTGTGTGAAATATTTTTCCTACATCCTAGAACATCAACTTGATAATATGTGGCTGCTTTAACTTTTAACAGAGATGCAAATACTTAATAATATGACACATGACCAAACCACTTTCACAAACAAACTTGACTCATCTTTACACATTTACGGTACAATGAATGCTACATTGTATGAGATTTAGTAAGCACCAACAGAAATGTTAATTATAATTGGGCCAAATCTGCTAAAAGGGCTGATTTTTTCCATTGTTCTCATCAATGTGGTGATATCACTCAAAATGAAAATTAAAAAAGACAGCTTCAGTTGAAAAGATCAAGATATCTTACCTGAATAAATCAGCTTGATTGATGATAAAGATCTTGTGTTTTATGTTTTTTGTTAGTAAAAACTTGTGCATGTGTGGTACAAACTGTTGTAGTTCTTCAAAACAGTCTCTGAAAGGCACTATAACAGCTAAACGGTGTGAACTGTTTGAGCTTCTTGACGATTCATTATGTGGATGCTTCTGCTTCAAATCTTGTAAACTGTTTGACCTGTTTGATAGGTCATCCCGGGGATCTTTCCTAGGTGTATTTATACCTGAAACAACACGTTGATAATAACACTCAGGATAATGTCCAGCTTTGATACAAAAGACTGTTTAGCCTTGCTGAAGGCTCAAATTTGTACCATATCTTTTCCAAACGTGTAGACAAATATTTGGTATTGATAATGCACTGGTGCATGTTAATAAGATATTAGATCACCAGCCAATCTCAGCAGTATGTTGAAGTAACAGCCAGTATATGTAAGGGTACATTATATAAATTAAAATTTTTATGTGGTTAATGCCTAATTACAAGGACACTAGAGCTTGTAGCAAGGCTAAAATAGATAGACGAATAGATTGGATTAAAATGGATAGGATTCAATAAGGCAACTTCTCTGTCTCGGTCTGAAATATTTTACGGAATTTTTTTCAATCCAACGACACATCACTATGCGCACTATACACCCATGTAGCATGTATTTAGGACTAGTTTATGGCAGTTTTATTTACTCCCTCTTGAGCTAATTAGAACCTTTTAGTTGTATTTGATCTCTGACCTTGTTAATTATTTGGGGTCAATTCCCCTTTAGTGAGAGGTGTATAATGGAAATTGTTCTAAATTAACAGGCAGTAACTTATATTATGGCCCTCCGTGCCAGGCTGCTCTGTCAGTTATGCAGTATTATGGTAGATCATCTCATTAATGTTATCTAGATTTACATATTGATTACATACTTACGTTTTACAGTCAACAGGTTGTAATTTTAGTATGGCCCTCAGGGTTGGGCTGTTGTTACTCCTGTAACTATATTGTGTTTCTTATCAGCATATCACGTATTTTATATTTTTAAAAACATATATAAGTGATGGTTGATTGTGTAACATTGTTTATAATGTATGAAGAATGTTACATTATAGTAATAAAATTTTAAGATCCCTTTTTGCTTCTTTGTTATCCAGCGGCATTGTATACCTTACTGTCGATTTGAACCATGCTGTTATATTACAATACCAGCTTCAAATCTGCAGGGTGTGTGGCATTTTTAACTAGCTCCAACAGAAGGCTACCGTAATGCTTTAATGCAGCATTAAGATCTTTTTTTCTAAATGAAATAAAATTACACAGTTTATGCTATATATAATACAGAGTGAAATACTTGCGAAGTAATACCTCCTAAAGTCTTTTTGAAGTACATGTTGAAGTACATACGTACAAATCTGTACATTTGTATATGATTTTTTCCCACAGCTATTACTTAAATAAAGATTAATTGTGTACGACTGAAAAGTTAGAATTAAATAACGACAGACAGACTTTGGCATTCATTGTTATATAAAATAAGTTGTTGATACAAAACAAACTGTCACTATTACTATTTATTTTGTATCATTAACTTCTTTTATATAACCTCCCAAAAAAAATCAAAATTCTGTGACATACAGTACGTCCATTTTCGATACAAAATACTTCTGTCAATTACAACAAAATAAGTTGGTTTCACTGAAAATAAGTCAGTAATACATGGACTCTCAATTCTAATTCTGAATGTACAGCTCTTTCTGTGTACAGCTCTTTCTGTGTACTTTCTATGTACAGCTCTAATTCTGAATTACAGCTCTTTCTCTCTTTAAAATGCAGTTTCTAAAGCCCATTGCACACTAGCGCGGCGCGGCGCGGCTAAATAAAATAGAAATAATGGCAGTAGTTCACTACTTGTACATATGTGCGGCGCGGCAGCTAGCGGTGCGGCGCGGATTTTTCTATTTAGAAAATTTTCTATTTTTTAAAAAAACCGCGCGGTTTTTTCTCTGTTTTACCCAAGTTTTCATGGATATTAGGATTTTCCACATATTTAAAATTGTGGTGTATCACAGAATTCTACACAAATATATTAATTGGAAAACAAAATGCAAGCACACAGGCTCATTGTGAAGGGATTAGCTGCTGGCAGATAGATCACAAAATATGATGTGTGTCAATATAGACACAGGAAAGGGTTTAATTTAATGAAGATTGCAATTAACAGTAATTCTAGAAGGGACACACTGGCCAAGGGTCTTGTTTGTAGATAGATTAAGTACTTAAATGGAGGAAGGGATGTCAAGTTAGGTGTGTGGCAATATATATAAACAAAGCACAGCCAGAATTTAATTGAAAGGGGGTGTAATCACTAGTATTATAAAAAGGACACTGGTCAAGGGCAAGGCTCTTCATTGTGAAGGGATTAAATTGCATGTAAGGGTATGACAGGTGTGGAAATGTACTGTGGGGTATTAGATGTTTAATTATATGTGATTAGTTTAACTATTGTAGCCACTTTGCTGTAGTTTAATTTTTTTTTAATTTACTGAAAACCGCTGGGAAAAATCGCCCAAATGTGCAAATTAAAGAAAATTCACCTACTCAGCATGTAGTAAAAATCGTACCGCGCCGCACCGCGCCGCGCAAATGTGCAACGACCTTAAGGCAGAGTTTCTAAGGTGCAAGACACCACAAGCTTTAGTCCCAATAATAATCAGATAGAATTTCTATCCATTAAAATAAAAAGGGTCTGCAACCACAGGGATAAAGAGGAATGACACAAACTAAAGCAGAAGCCTTGGTGTACAGGCAGGATTTATATGTTGAACAGGAGGTTGTAAGAGAGCTGACAGAATGTTGTCTAACAGCTCATTCCACGTGCATCATAAATGAAGCTCTAAGTGAAATATGTCTTTGATAGGTGAACAGATTGTCAAAATGATATGAACGCTTAAGATATATAGTGCCCTTTTTTCTTATATTGATAATAGAATAATTTATTTATGTTTTTGTGACTAGCTGTAAGTCAGCCGTCCTATATAAACTGCTCTGTTAACGGACCATGATATTCATAAATAAAGATGATCAACGTGGGAAACTGGTTTTTTCATGCAACAAGACAATTTTGCACGTTTCAACTTTTTATACTTGCTTTCTTGTTTTAAAGTCAAATCAATAACGTGTCAATGTAAATCTCTTCAAATAATATGAAATCCGAAATCTAAATTATATTGAGAAACATTACAATGTTTTAAGATTCTTCCACAAATATTATCATATATTCACATGTTTGCCGCAATTATAGCCAGATAGCTCATATAATACTGAAGGTTATACGTTAGTTTATTTAAATATACGTTTGTTTATTTACTTGTGAAACCTTTACAACGCCTGATCTAAGTTGATGCTTCATTGGCAGTTTTAAAGTTTCATTGGAATTAAAATTAAAAATTTCACACTCAACAGAGCTTTAACATTGTCACCATTCCTACCGAGGGTAGTACACTGATCTATTTATGAATTACCAACTAAATCATTTAACAGACATGTGGGTGGAGCTTTATTAGTAACCATCAAGGGTAGTATGGGTGGTCAGTGGTGTACAAGGGGTGTTTAAGTTCATTAATTAAGAAGTGTTTAAGATAATCCCATTTTGTTGAAGGGGTGAAGGACTCAGTACACCTTTCCCAAACAGTGGGGCCATGTACTGGGCAATTGGTTAAGGGGCATGCATGTATGGTATTGTATACATTCTGATTTGGGGTAGTCTTATTGTAGGCTCTGTGATATTTTCTCAACAAAAATATCAAAGATACACTAAGCTAATTGAATGCTGGAACTAAGTGTGGCAGAAAGAAACATGTCATGAGTCTCTTTCAAACTATCTGAGCGATACAAAACATACTAAATTTGAAAACAAAAATAGCACTGTAGTGCTCATCAGGCATTGTGCCAACCATAAGATTCCAAAGGTTTCAAAAGTTTAACCATATTTAAATTTTACTTAATTCCAACTTAAGCCTATAAGCTAAGATCCAAGACCTAGTTTTTATTTCTTATTTAAAAGCTAGTACGATATTTGTACAGACTTACACCATTTTTGAGATTACGGATAGAAATACTTTTTAGATAGTACAGTTTATGTATTTATTTATTTATTTACTTATTCAAATGGGTTTCAACGTCACTTTCAGCACTGTATAGGTCATATCACGATGGGGATTTTTATCGGCAGAGGAAACCAGTACATACAGTAGGCCAAGGTTCTGTAATGTAAACTGCCGACCATCAGTAGTAAGCAACAACCAACTTTCCCACCTTTCTGGGTTTGACCAGGAGACTTCAGTGGTAGAAGGTAAGTGTGTTACCACTGCACCTCCGTGGCCATTAGATAGTACAATGTACACACCCCTACTGTTTCAAAGTTATGCATCACTTTATTTCCAAAGTATTATTGTTTTTAATATTTGCTATATAATTTACATATTTATTATTCTAAAACCAAAAATATAAATAAAATCTGTTAACAATGACAATACAAATGACACATGAAAGAATACATCTATTACATTACTAATGAAAGGAAAGTAAACAAATCCCAATCTTCAGAAACAAATTCTAAGATTAATTAACTGTAAAATTCTGGAATGAAACTCTATATTTAGTAAAAGATTTCACTTTGTTGTAAAAAAATATAATCAAGATACAATATGTACATAAACATAAGCACTGGTCCAGAGATAGCTATGGAAAATCTTATCACATGGCAAAAAAACATTAACACTAAATATATATGCAATGAACATATTTGAAAATACAACAGAATACATATTCAAGAAAAGTAAAGTGTATCTTCAAAAATTACAAAAAAAAATTACTAAAAATGTATTTTTGGCTTTGTCGTTTGATATTTTTTAGGTTTTTATATCTTCTCCAGCTAAGGCACAGCTCCATCATTTCTGAAGTAATTGGCCAACACAATGTGCTATGCTTTGGCAGCTTCACTGAGATTTCAGGCTTGATATGGAGGAGGATTCCCAGCAAAACTCCATCTAGGTTCAAACCCATGTTATCAGTTGAAACTGTCCCCTTCCGGATCTTGTCCAAAGTATATGATGCAGAACCACACAAGCTGTGATGATATACATTACCATGCCTGGCTCCTGCATAGTGAACTGTAGCACCCAAAATCTTCTGGCCAGTATAGCAAAAGCATTCTCCAAAACCCTTCTCCCGTGGCTGATCCAGTAATTGTAGACCCGCTTGTTCATTTCCAAGGTTCTTCGGGAGAAGTGGTTCATCAACCAAGTTGTATACAGATCTTTTCAATCATATACCTGATCTTTTTGATCGTATCACTAATCGGGGCCATCGTATTCCTACCACAAGCATCATGTATCGATCGTACAAAATTTTTGATGTATCAGGATCAGATTGCCAACCTTATCAGGAAGCTAGTGTAGCTATTGTAAACTTAAAAATCTAATCAGGAAGTGGATCGCAAACACATTACAAACCTTTTCTCCTACAATGGAGAAAATGGAAGAGGAAGCAGCTGATTCAGGAAAAATCTGATTTGGGAGCTAGGTTTACAGATCGCCACAATGGAACAGTCCCATTAATTCAGTGGGTCGTGGGCCAAGTCGTAGTTTAAACATGGTTGATATTTCTATGACCCTGCAATCAAGGATAGTCCTTAAAACCCCTACTCCTTCAAAAGTCTTGACAATGGGTAACAAAGGGCAGATCATGTAGTCAGTAAGGTTTGAAGATCACCGATTGAACATGGGTGTCAGAGAAATTGATGACACATATTCTATGGACTCACGAGTATACACGTGGTAAAGCTACAGAACCATGACAAATCTTGACAAACAAGAAATCAATACATGACTTCTTCGTAGAAAAGACGACTGTATGTGTTCAGAGCTATTGCCTTCAGTGCGAAAAACAAGGTATTAATAAGGTTCACGCAAGTGAATCTTTGATATACATGTACTATCTTGTGTTAACGAGATAGTACATATTAAAACAAAATTGCACCTTCTTGTTTTACACGCCACCCCCAACCCCACTTATGTGTGTATGGTTTTGTGCTTTGGATTGTGAAAATGGAAAAGAAAAGGCTTTGGACCATGGACTGACTGTAGGAATCAAACCTTAGTTGAGTGTTGTCTGCAAAGTATTTTTTTGTTTTTTTTTTGTTTAATTGATACTCGTAAAAGAAACATTATGATGAAATTGAAGAAAGTGAGACTGTCAATGAAAATGTGATCTATGATAAACAAAAGACAAAAAAACAACAACTTTAAAATAAAAGCACCACGGTAGCCTTACATTTAAGTCAAAACTTAAATCAAGTCTCAATCTTGAGACCATCAGTTAGGGGGTTGGTTAGGGGTTTAAAATCATCCAGTCGTCTGTGTATAGGCAGTGCTGAAATAGCAAGTTCGCCACGGTAGTGTCTCCTAAATGGATACCAATTTTAACCAAGTGGAAATTTGAAGTGCACATGAGTTTATTCAAGACTTTGTCAAACAGGGGTGTTTTGGGGGATGGTCTTCAGAAGTCGCCATTTGGAATTCTTAACATGCATTTGAAATTCCCAAATGTTCCCCGACAAACACTCGAAGAAGTAGGGTATGTTGGGGAAGACATCATAAAACTGTGCAAACAAATAACCTACAGATATTACATTCATGGTAATGTGCAGTTTGTAGAAGGTGCAGTATTATCGAGGTTAGGCTGCCCTAGGTAAAACTGATACAAAGTTTCACTGGCAAATAAACCCAACTCGTGTTTCACTGCAGTACAAAGTTGACTAAAAACTTTAGTTTAATTTAAAAGCTTATATAGTGAAAAAAAATACTTCATGCATAAAAATATGAAGATTAAAGTGACACATATGTCACATAAAACTGTTGTGAAACAAAACATTAAATTGAATTCATAGAAAACCAAAACCAACCTTCAAGAAATTTTATCTTTTATAAAATGAACTTAAGCACAGTAAAATAGATAAAAGACATGAAGTAAAAGTTATTTTATTACTCATTGCACAAAAAAGATATTTGTTTCAGTTTGAAGCGAAGATCAGTTTATGGGTTTAATTTTGGTTAAATGTATCATTTGAACCTGAATAACAGGAATTTCATGTACTATTTAATTTAAATAGCTTAAATAATAGGTGTGTTATCACTTTATGATTGTATCAAATATTACTTCCCAAAACTTAATGCATAGATTTTAAAATTTTACTTTTTTCTGTCTCTTATTGCTAGAACTCCTGTTGGTTTGGGGTCTATTTTGTAAAGATAGCAAGAGATACCGTACCCCATAATCCAGAGAAATAGCATAGGAATCCATTACACACAGAACTCACAAAGTTATCCAAAGGTACAGTAACACTTGAAAGAGACAACATGTTTGTACAAACTATCAAAACAAGACAGTTCAATAGCATAAATGAATATATTAAATCGTATGAAACTGTACAATTTATAGATTGAAGTACAGCTGTCAATGGAGATAGCACAATAAGGTAAAATACTTACAATAATTAATCGCAATAATCCATATATCTTGTAATGGGGGAAATATGTCTCAACAATGGCAGTAGAAACATTCAGGCAGAACAAACGCCAAAGGTTACACAGAGGTCACCCCATGAAGTTGTCAATCTATGTCCACCAACCAATGTTGCTACCAAGTATCCACTTCCTACACCATACAGATCCTAAGATATGACCCGAATGACTTTAAAGTCAAGATCACTACAGCAAGGTCAAATCAAAGTCGCAAACCTACAATCCCAAACATATCCCTACCAAGTATCATCTTCCCACACCTTAGGGTTTCCAAGATATGGCCCGTATGAGATGTTAAAGGTCAAGGCCACTACAAAAAGGACAAAGGTCAAATCAGTGCTACACCATGATGTCACACAACCCAACCAAAGTCCTTACCAAGTATTAACTTCCTATACATTAAAGTTTCTGAAATATAGCCTGGACAGGATGGTAAAGATTAAGGTCAAAACAGCAAAGTCAAAGGTCAAGTCAAGTTCAGACTATCACCTGTACAACCTACACCTCCCAGCTAAAGTCCCTATCAAGTATCACCATCCCACACCTCACGGTTTCTGAGATACAACCCAAGTAAACGTTTACATTGTAATGTTTAAAAAACGTTTGGTAAACATTCTCTATACAAATGGTTTTGCTGAAACCTTTATTAAATGAATATAAAATGACTCAAGAAACTGAGTTTTAACTGGAAACGTTTATTAAACATTTTAAAAACTAGATTAATGCCGCTCGCTTTATTGCGAGCCAGCGATGTATCCCCGAACATAGCAAACATATAGAAGCAATAATAAAAGACATAGAGGCTGAAGATTCCTGAAGTTATAAGCACTGTTAAGTTTGACTATCCTCGTTTGACCTTGAAGAGGGGTCCAAGGTGAAATCTGACCACATCAGAAGATTCCCAGCCCATGATTTCCTTACCAGTTGGTTTCACATTGCAAACCTCTAGTACCAATAATAAGCCAGTTATAAGCACTTTTAACTTTGGCTATCCTCATTTGACCTTGGAGGAGGGGGCCACATGGTTGGGCAAAATAAGCTCATAATTTGATAACTTGCCATAGGTAATAGTATCATATATGGTAGATTTAAAAAAAATAAATATTGATTCACTGTCTTCAGTATCATATATGGTAAACTTAAAAAAATTAAGTATTCATTCACTATCTTTCACAACAGTAACAGGATAACAAACCTATTATTTGAGCTTTTAAAGTTTAAAAAAAATTATAAAATACTGGACACGCCTTTGGACTATTGTAGTGTCCACGGCCGTTGATGAAAGTTGAAGATGTTATATTTGCATAAAAATGATGCTGTATTTCAGGTTATTTATGTTTAATTAACTGTTGATATACTGTTGAACTATTATGTATAAAAGAGGTTACTTGAATTATGTGAATATTTATCCTGTGTTATTGTATGTGTACTTGTGTACTTGTACTGTCACATGTTGATATTGTTGTGTGAACAGGATGTTGTCTCCTTAGCTTCTGGGGAAAGACTAAAGCTCTGATCCAATCAGGGTTGAGTTACAAACAAGTGTTTTGGAGGGAAGCACAGAACCTTTGGCAGGAAACACAGGAATTTTGGTGGGAAACTCTTCTGTATATAAGGGTGTGTAACCCTTCAGTCTGTGCTGAATTGGCCAAGGGGAAGGAACAAGATGCCAGGGTAAAACCTGATCTCTTGTATTTTGCTTCAGGGTAAAACCTGAATAGCTTAGTTTCTACAGGGTAAAACCTGTGTATTATAGTAAAGCCTAGAATGTAAGGGAAGAGAGGGGGCACCTGGGTAGGGGGTGCCATGAGAGGGCATATGCTTCATACAAACATGTTGATGCCTGCTGGGTGGAGTGTGGGGAATGCCCAAATGTAATATAGTTCTTGGCTTCTGCGCCTATTTGTGGTATTTGGGTTTATTGGATCCCCCATCCAATGTAAAATACTGAACTCCATATGTTTCACAGAATGATCTTTCTGGCTGAAATGTCTAGAGACAGGAGTGGATTTATCAGTGGAGAATTTATGGACACTGGAATGGTGTTCATACATTCTATTTCTGAATGGTCTCTTAGTTTCACCAATGTATTGGTGGCCACACTTTTTACAGTTTATGATGTAAATTAAATTAGTGAGTTCACAGGTAACTTTATGCTTGGGTGGTAAGTGTTTGCATTTAAACACTTGGTTAGTGTGAAAGCTGATGATCTGGTCAACTTTCCTGATTCTTGGGCAGTAGGTGCATTTACCTAATCTAGTGCAGATAGGAATGTGTACTGATTTCTTGGATTCAGTACTAGGTTTAGGGGGGTATGAGATAGTGCTACTGGTGAGGATATCCCTGAGATTAGGCAGGCGCCTAAAACCAATGAGTGGTTTAATATTGAAGATCTGTGTAAGTTCCTCAGTATTTTGGATTATGTTCCAATTGTTTCTAACCAGTGACCCAATAACTGGATTCCTGGGATTAAATTGAGTGACCATAACTGGTGCCTCTTTGGTTTCTTTAGAGACAATGTTCAATAATTCATCCTGATTAAATTTTCTAGCCCTCAGATAATGCCTTTTGAGGCTTTGGAAAGGGTACCCTCTGTTCAGATAGAAGCCAGTGAGTTTTTTGGCGTTTGCCTCAAAGTCACTGTCCAGGGTACAGATCCTCCTGAGTCTAAGGTACTGACCAAATGGTCCTTTGGTGAGGACACTTTGGGGGTGGGCTGAACTGTATTCCAGATACAGATGGGTGTCTGTGGGTTTGTTGAATAGGGTTGTGATAAGTCCTCTATTGGAATGAAATTTGACTGTTGTGTCAAGAAAGTCAATGTGAGTATAACTCATTTCATGGGTGAATTTGATAGTTGGGTGCAGAGAGTTTAAGTATTCAATGAAGTTTTTCAATGATTCTTCTCCATGGGTCCACACCATAAAACAGTCATCAATGAACCGTTTCCAGGTGAGTGGTTTCAATGGGAAACCTGCTAAAGCTTTAGTCTCAAATCTATCCATAAACAGGTTAGCATAGTTAGGTGCAAGTGAAGTACCAATAGCTGTGCCTCCAGTTTGTAGGTAATGATCCCCATTAAACGTAAAGCTCATACTATGAAGCACTAGTTTAAGTAGGTCAAGAATAAATGACGCTATAGGGGTTTTGGTAGGGTCATTCCTTAATTTCTCAGCTACAGCCAGAATACCTTCATTGTTAGGTATATTGGTATAGAGAGAGGAAACATCCAAAGTGCATAAAATCGCTCCTTCAGGGATGGGTCCTAAGTCTTTAATTTTCTTGATAAAGTCTTGGGTATCTCTGATGTAGGACTTGGTTTGAGGGACATATTTTTTAATATGTTCATCTACCAGTTTACTGATTCTGCTAGTGGGGTGGTTTACCGAACTGCAGATGGGTCTGCCTGGGACTCCTTTCTTGTGGATTTTTGGTAGCATATAAAACCTAGCCTCAGTGCAATCTGCTGGGTTTAGGTGGTCAAAGTTTTTTTCTGAGATAAGACCTTTTTGTTTCATCAATGTGAGGGTTTTGGTAACATTGGTGGCTATCTCTTGAGTTGAATCATGGCTCAATTTTGTGTAAAATTGGGTGTCTGGCAGGTTTATTGGGTAACTGCTATTGTCACTTCACACAGCTATATTATTCTTATTAAAGCCTAGAATGTAGCTTGAATATTTATTTTAGGTAAAGACAGACTCTTTAGGGTAAAACCTGAGAGTATTCTAATAATGAATTAATAGTCTCAGAGCTCTGCAGAACTTTGAATTAATCTACGGATGTAATCTTTATATTTCAGGGAGGGGCCACGGTGGCAGAGTGGTAACACTCTCGCCTCCCACCTCTGCGGCCGGGGTTCGATCCCCGTCATGGCCGTAAGTGGGAAAGCTGGTAGTTGCTTGCCGTTGGTCGGCAGTTTACAGTACAGAACCCTAGCGAACTATATGTACTGGTTTCCTCTGCCCTTCCAACTACCCGTCGTGATATGACCTGTACAGTGTTGAAAGCGACGTAAAAACCCCAAATAAACAAATTTATACTTCAGGAAGAAGGCAGTTGCCAGATTTTAGGAACTGTGTATAATTAGTAGTAGTTTGTTTCTTCTACTTAGGGGCCACGGTGGCAGAGTGGTAACACTCTCGCCTCCCATCTCTGAGGACGGGGTTTGATCCCCGTCAAGGCCCTATGTGGGAAAGCTGGTAGTTGCTTGCTGTTGGTCGGCATTTTACAGTACAGAACCCTAGCGAACTCTATGTACTGGTTTCCTCTGCCCTTCCAACTACCCGTCGTGATATGACCTGTACAGTGTTGAAAGCAACGTAATACCCCAAATAAATAAATAAGTTTCTTTTACAGGACAGTTTTGGGTGAACTATGACTATAGTTGTGTGTTGATATACTGCCAGGGTAAAACCTGCAGGTATTGTTATTTTTAGTTGGGGTGTCATTGTTGATTGAATGTTCACTATAGATCTATGGTTCAGTGCATTCTTTTCATTTCAGTTCTGGGTATCAGATATGTGAGAAATCAATGGGGTAAAACCTTAAGTTACATGAGGTACTGAACTTGGGCTTAGCGATAGATGAACTAGTGTGGTAGATACATTGTATGGGTTCTAAATGCTAAGGGTGATTCATACACATGCAGGTTTCCTGATGTGATTTTCTTTAGGTGGTTCTCCAGTATGTTTTTCTATAACTGATATTTCTGCTTATGATTTTCCTGTTTTGATTATTATTGTTTTATCTGATATCAAGTAACTATTTAGTGTGAATATTAAACTGTTATTAAACATGTAAACATACAAACTTTAAGTGTGCCAATTTAGCCCCAACTTTGTTGGTAAAACTTGTATATTTGTAAATAAATATTGTTTATTTGTTAACCCACATTTTCATTGGTAATTTCCTGACTTGTATAAGGCCAACCTGACCACTAGCACGCTACACTATGTAGATGCACAAGCTTTCTAATGAGACTGACTTTATAGTATTATTTCTCCGTTCACTTTGACTGATCTGAAAAATATTGAAATCCAAATAGGAATTTTGAAAATTCGGTAGGTTTTTTTTTTTTTTTTTGTTTTTTTTTTTTTATTCAGAATATGATCTGGATATTTAGTAAAATTAAATCACCCTTTTCTTTTTGTCAAACCCGCCTTCTTCAACAATATTTAGACTTTTCCTAACTTGGATTCTAATTGTTTTCCTCGAGATTTTACTAACTTCAATCAGAATGGTATTCATCAACATTCCTAACTCTAGGGTCACCTTAGACTTCTACTTAGATTTCAAGTTATCTGTAGAGGTATCTTAGATGATAGAATGTTTTTTAATGTGCAATTATTGCAGGGAATCGTTTGTTTTATTGATATTAAACTGTGTCACAATATTGAAACAGCATTTTCCCTCAAGAAAATGAGCTTTTTCAACATTTTAAACAAAGTACATGGTTTAGTAAAAAACAAAGAAGGCCTTATGTAAGAATTGTTGTGGAATAAGACTCTTCCTAAATTAGATACACTGCTTTCCAGGTTTACAGCTACAGTACAAAGTACATGGAGTTTTTCTAACTTAGAATTTAAGTAATACTTAACAAAGTAGAGGTTGATCAATACAAAATCTAAGTAATACTTAGATAAGTAGAAAACAATCATTCCTAACTTGGATCTAAGGTGACCTTAGCTAAGTATTGTTGATTGTGTGTTTGTTTATTTGGGGTTTTACATCGTTTTCAACACTGTACAGGTCATATCACGACGGGTAGTTGGAAGGGCAGAGGAAACCAGTACATATAGTTCGCTAGGGTTCTGTACTGTAAACTGCCGACCAACGGCAAGCAACTACCAGCTTTCCCACTTACGGCCATGACGGGGATCGAACCCCGGCCGCAGAGGTGGGAGGCGAGAGTGTTACCACTCTGCCACCGTGGCCCCTCTAAGTATTGTTGAAGAATACGACCCCTGTTCATTACTTCAGGAGTTATCATGAACACAGACAGACGAACGTACCCATAAATATAATCTCCTGGTGGAGGTAAGTGTACGTTACTAAGGAAAAATTCCTATAATACAAAACCAATTTTCAATTACAAACTTTCTGTGTAGACAAGGCACAATTGGGAGATCACGTTGACTAGTATTTCACAATCTTTTCAAACTAAATGATTTAACTGAATTACCTGTTACAGTAAAATCTGATCCGTCCTGGGGCTGGCAATTGTATTCACTTATGTCCCATGGTATTAATATTACTATATAGCCAAGTGCAGCAATAAGCACAAATAAAACTTGCTTCTTCTTGCAGAATATATCTGTCATACACATTTTAAAATAAACCACCCGAACAGATTGACATACATGTACATGGCAAACTGCGATGTTGTTGTGCACTCCTAATTATAAACACAAAGGACCGTGACAGAACTTACTTATCGCAAGAAGGAAGGTTATATACGGAAGTATGGAGCCCTTTTCAGGACATTAAAATATAAATTTTGACATGGGGTGATAATGGAAAGAACTCGCTATTACCATTTATTATGTTATGATAATGAGATGATATGATGACCATCACATGACATTATGAGAATGAGATGATGTGGCCATCATGAGAAAATAAGTTGTGATCACACCATCATCTGGTGCTCACAACTTATTTTTATTGTGATCATCATCAGTTGATGATACAGCAATCACTTGGTAAGCACCCAATCATCTGGTGATCACAGCTAAGTAAGTAGTGAACACAATATCGTCAGGCGATCACACCATTGTCTTGTGAGCTTGAGATAATAAGTGACAATTACGAGTTGATCTGATGCTCATTACTTATTTTCTTGTGAGCATCAGCTAATTTCAATATCACCAGATGATCTACTGCTCACCACTTCATGATTCGGTGATTACAAGAAAATAAGTACTGACAACCATGGTATTTGGTGTCACATGGTCACAAGATTTTTTGTGATCACAACAAAATAAGTTGTGCTCATGAGATCTTCATTCTCTTACGATCCCCCTGAAGAATCCCAGCGATTGTTGTTGGTGTTGTTGTTAATCAAGTACAATTTTGTGTGAAGTTACATATACTGTGACAAAGCTATAATCACCAAAAATCAATACCAAATGTCAAACATTAAGAAAAAGGTTTAACCTTTCCAAATTCCTTCTGTTACAGTGGGCTTAAGTTGATCAGCTCATAGGGACTAAATTGCATATTTTGAGTACATGAAGTTAAGATTTTGAAGGATGGTTGAAAATAATTTCACCAAACATTCAAGTCAAAATCAGGTGATGTGACATGGGGTACTGGGGAAACATCTTTCTTGACACCGTGTTGCATTAGATATTGAAAAGAAACCCAATAATTAAATGCCCAGATGGTACCTGGACAACAAAAATGACTTTAATGTGAGATAATGTTTAAGTGGACAGATATGTTTTTAAGATGCTTCCACTGAATCAATCTCCCCTTGGCATCAGGCCATGGCATCTGGAAATACAAATGAGGATGGATTTCGTTCACCTGGAACAATGGCTAACATGTTTTTTATGTTGACAGTGGGTATAACGGTGAGGATCCTAAACTGGGACCGGGAGTAGTGGCAATTTCTGTCCTTGAATCTGTTCATGTTAAAATTGTTGGTACTATACTTTAAGAAGAGTGCTCTTATGCGTACAAAGTAATTAGTATACCCGAGAGGAAGTTAAATTGCTTGTGACTGAATATTCAATAAATGCTAGAATCCCTGAACAAGAATAAACCTGACTGTTGCCGAGAAAGCCAAGAATTCATGAAATAATTTCTCCTTATTACTAATGGTTGAAGGTCTCAAAGCCTGTCTACGCTTGGTGATGGCTATGATGGTATACTGGATTATCGAGTAAGCCAATAAAATAAAATTAACATACAGTCTCCAAATTTTGTACAATTTCTTTCCTTCATGGTGCAGCAAAAGCCAGTCATCCAGTGCCCGATTCTCGGCTTTAACCCAATCCACCAGTACAAATGCATATAGTCCCCTAGTTCTATTTTTCACAAGCACATCTACTGGATCATCTCTCCCCATTCTACATTTTTTTGTGATTTGTGTCAGTTCTTTGATTCTCGGCTGTTCTTGTTGTTGGATATGCACATTTTGGAGTTCATTGACTGTGGGCAATTATACTACGTCATATGACGGTAGTGTTTAGCCATGTCTGTTGAATTTGGCCTCACTTTTCTGGCCTAGTTTTCTGCATCAACCACCTGAGTAGCTTTGTCTGCGTTTGCTGACCTGCTGATTAACACCTATTTATAAATCAAGACCAGAATTTTTCTGACGAGAGGTATTGGGTTTTGGCATGTGAAATTTGTCAAATGACACATACTCATTTCCTAGAGGGTTCATTAAATCACTGCAATACAGGTAGGACGGCTGAATGCCAGACATTTACCTCTGAGCTGTAGGCAAATGGCTAGATCCAAGCAGTAAAGTCACAAATTTGTTATCATCACATAGGCTGTTCTTGCATTTGAATCTCTTCATTTTATTGAATCGTAAATTGTACTTTGCTTTCTCCATCACAGAATATTTGATGGGTGTTATAAAATCATACAATTGTAAAATGTACACAGGACTAAATGTGGATGTTAAAAAGTTTTTATTCTCAACTTTAATCCTTTAGAGTATTTAAGGCATACAGAAACATAGTCACTTATTTTTCCCCTAAGGTACAAAAGCCTCGTCCACTGAAATTATCTCAACCAAATGCACTTTTGGAGTATGATAAATCCTAATTTTAAAGCATTATGCCCCCTCCCCCTAATGAACTTGCTGCTTCCCCTTCTGCCAGCCTGTATTATAATAAGTCATGTTTATAAGTCGTTCTCATGACTTTCTGTTTGACAGTTTTAGATACTCATTTATACATGGAACTTTAAGTAATGATCAAAAATTGGGTGTGCTCAATCTTATCCCCAAAACCCAAAAAGATTTACGATATCTTTCAAACTGGCGCCCAGTCAGCCTTTTACAAACTGATTATAAGATCCTAACTAAAACCTTAGCTTTAAGATTACAAAAAGTTCTTCCTAAAATAATAAGTACGGACCAAGTAGGATATATACCAAATAGATACATTGGTGAAAACATAAGAATAATACAAGACATCATGACATACTCTCAACTTAATAAAATTCTAGGATATATTGCCCTTATTGATTTTCAAAAGGCTTTCGACTCAATTGAATGGGGTTTCATGTTTAAATGTTTGTTGCATTTTAACTTTGGGGAAAATTTCATTAGATGGATCAAGCTACTGTACACTGATATATCATCATGTGTTGGTAACAATGGATTTTATTCTAATTACTTCAAGTTAATCTACATAAATGGGGAATAAAAGACTCGCCAGTCTGTGAATATTGTAATGAGTTGGATACAATAACACATCACTTGTTTGAGTGTCAGGTAGTAAAAACATTCTGGAATGAAGTCGAATTATGGATCTATGACCGATTGGGGGTTTTGTTTAACCTTACCGTTTGTGAAATTATTTTTGGAATACGTGAATTGGATGAATTAATCGGGCTTGTTAATTATATTATTCTCTATGGTAAACTTTATATCAATAAACAACGAACATATAGTAAAAAATTGACTCCTGCTGAATTTTTTAGTAAATTAAAGGACAAAATTATGGTTAATCTGACTTTACTTAGAATAAATGAATGTGACAAATGTACAATACCATTGCTTGAATCTTTAATTTCATAAATTATCTTTTTGTAATAAGTTTTAATGCTTGGGATATCCTTTAAATAAAGACAGTGTCATAAATGTTTTTGTCAAGGTGTGCAAGTAATGTCATGTTCCTAGTACTTGTTGGTGTATGTTTAACTTTGTTGTCAATTGTTAAATACATGTGTGTGATATTTGTACTCTTTGTATTGTATTTGTATTGTAATATATGTCTTCTTTCTAGTACTTGTTTAGCGTCTGTTTTAACTGTGTAATAAGTTGTTAAGTATCTGTGTGTGGTATTTGCAGTCTCTGTATTGTATTTGTGTTGTACATGTATCTGTTTATGAACAATAAACTATTAAAAAAAAAGTTGTTCTCATGATCACGACTTGCTACACACTAAAATAAAAATCACAATGTCTTAATATGGACTCCGTAGAAAAGTGCCAAAACAAAGTAAAAAATCAATGAATGGGGCTGATAAATGTAACCACATTCACCGACTTGCTAGATGATTTTCAATATAGATCTGGTGGTATAAATATTCTTGACAGAAAGGTTTACTGTTCATGTAAATTCTGTGTTTGTGTATGTTCATGGGCCTTTGCCTGCACCTAAAAAAGCCACTTTAATATTCATTCAGCGGAACTCTGTTTATTATTACTATTATTTCAAGTGATATCCAGATCACCCAGATCGCACAATATGCCGTTAAAAGCAATCATGTTGTAGGTGCAAATTTTATGTACGGTCAGGAAGTTCAGGGTCATTTTTACCAAGAATCTTTGCCATCAGGGGAATAATCTTGTCACTTGTACAGCTTATCTTATTTTTCAATTATTTTTTTAATAGCATCAGAGATGCCCATACCTCAAAGCCCGGGAAATAGTTTTCACCACCATGGGATATAGAGTTACACAGTACAAAGATCTGGAGACTTTCAGAGCAAACAGACATAATGTTACCCACCTACACCCTTTAACCAATACCCCTACCAATACCAACTTCCTATACCTTACAGTTTCCGTGATATAGCCCAGACCAGATTTTTAAAGGTCAAGGTCACTTTAGCAAGGTCCAAGGTCAAATCAAGGTCACACTATGACGTTGAATACCTACAGCCCAAACCAATGTCTCTACCAAGTTTCAACCTTCTACACCTTACTGTTTCCAAGATATAGACCGGGAAAATTTAAAGGTCAAGATGACTACAACAATGTCAAAGGACTACTTGTGTTCAATTTTTATCAGTTGTAGCTGTGTTAAGATTCAATCTCTAGGTCACACAGTATATCTTCCGTCATACGACTTATTCTGTCCCTAGCAATTTATCTTCCTGTAGAAATGGGGCCGAATGATTTAGCTGCAGAATAAGCCACTATTATTATTTGTGATTATTTACCTATAGCTGTAGTCATATCTCATTAATAATAAGGATTTAATATTTTCAGTATTTTTCATATCAGTCTCATCAAAATCAGTACCTTCGGTGATTCTTGAAATTTGTAATGAGTGCATTCATCCTGAGTATTTAAAAGTTTCACCATCAATCTCTTCAAACTGATTGTGTCTTGGCATACAATCAATTACATTTTTATACTTTATCACAAAAAAGACGTAACACAAAATACTTGTTCCACTTCTTTTCATATGTCTTGTCTTTTGATAAAATTTCACAGTAACTAATATTTCACAACATATTTTGGTGACTTTATAATCTCTTAAAACTAAATTATTTGTCTGAATTACCTTTTACCGTGAACATTGTTCCATGATCGTGGCAACGGTTGGATTTAAACATATTCCATAATGTATTTACTGTTGGAAAGACAAGTGCAGCTATAAGCACGATTGAAAACAACTTCTTGTAATTGCTTAACAGATCTGCCATTCAGATGTTTAACTGACCAGAATACAAAGACATCAGTTGGAAAATCCTGGCTTTGCTTATGTAATCCTATTCATATGCACAAAGTTTTCTAAAACAGAAATTCCCTTGTCCCACGAAGACAAGTGATACAATGAACATCAAGGTTGAGAGAGTTGTGCCAAATAATCAATGAATGGAAATCCAACCACAAGCAGGCCTTTGGCAAAACTGTATACATATAGATCTTCTTGAGAAAAAGCACCATTCTTTATGCACATTCTGTGACTGTTTAAATATTCATGAACCTTGGGCTTCCCTCACACAAAATGATTTTTAAAACCTTTGACAAGGACATAGTTCTATGTGATTTGTAGGGTTCTGTATGTTTAAAATACAGGTTTGGGACAGATTTCGATGAAATTTTTAGGAAAATTCTGTAATGACTCAGGGAACTGGTGATTAAGTTTTTTGGTGATCTTGTTTAATGTCTGGACCCAGGAAGTTTTTTCAATCGTTTTTATCTTGTGGAGGTATTGGAAATTGTCGGAGGTTTGCTGTTTCTGAGTGCTTTTCTTGTTATCTAAACTGCTGTTTCCCAAGTTTCAAGCAATACCCCTGTCCCACTGTAATAATAATAATAATAGTAGGATTTATATAGCGCAAAATTGATACAAATCCTCTAATGCGCTTGAGACCAAGAAGGGAGAGTCGAGGGACAGGCATGGGTCGACATCTAAGAAGCGCCTGCCAGGGTATGACTAAGGTGGAGGGTATGCCAGCCTAAACAAGTAGGTCTTTAGCTGGCTTCTGAAACCATCTATTGTTTGCTGAGATCTGACAGTCTGTGGCAGCTTGTTCCATTCAGCTGGTGCAGCTACTGCAAAGCCACGCCTGCCTATGTGCTTCTTAGGGTGGGTTGAGGAGATAGATAGCCTGTTGCCGCGAGTGAGACTGCTCGATCTTATTAAAGCTGAGAGATACGGGGGCTGTGAAAGATTAATAGCCTTGAATACCAAAAGATTATACTTAAAGAGGATGCAATGTTGAATTGGGAGCCAGTGGAGTTTTTTCAAAAAGGGTGTAACATGACTCATTTTGTCAAGTCTGAAGATGATGCGGCAAAGAGCATTCTGGACTCTCTGTAGTTTGGCTATGTTGGACTTGCTTACCCCATAGAGTAGAGAGTTACAGTAGTCTAGACGACTACTGACCATAGCATTTGCCAGAAGTATTGCTGTCTCAACTCCAAGGAATTTGCGAATTCGTCACAAATCACGAAGATGATATTACATGCTCTGCAAACCTTGGCAACATGATTGTCAAAGGAGTTGTCTGAGTCAAAAATAACACCCAGATTTTTTACTTCCACCGACGGAGAGATATTGTTTTGAAGGAGTGGAACAGGGAAATTTGGTGCAAGCGACTCTCTGATAGCTTTTTGACCTATTATGATAAATTCGGTTTTTTCTGGGTTTAGTTTTAGTTTGACACCGTCCATCCACTCCTGTACAGACTTGAGACACTCGGTCAGCTCTTCCATGCTAGAGTCAAAATTCCTGGAATCAACTGCTAGGTAGATCTGGGTGTCATCGGCATACAGGTGATGAGTAACATTGAATTTTGAAATAACTTGACTGAGGGGACTAGTGTAGAGGGTGGAGAGGAGAGGACCCAGTACAGAGCCTTGGGGGACTCCGAAAGGGAGAATTACGGCCTCAGAGAAACTATCACCTATTTTAATTTTTTGTTTACGGTTTGAAAGATATGATTTGATCCATGACAAAACAGTACCATCTAGACCAAACCAGTCATGCAGTTAATAACTTAACACGCAGACCAAACAACCTTGCTGTTGTGGGGAGTAATGTTAATGTTACAGGTACAACTGCACTTGGGGGCCAGGAAGGTCAAGAGTAATATATAGTGGTGACTATAAATCTCTGTCCCATGTTTAAGAACCTTTAACATTGGGATGTGATCCTGTCAGTCCTACAACTCATCTTATTGGTTAGGAAGGTCAAAAATATATCTGAGGAAATTGCAGAGTTTAGGGCCATTTTTTAAACATATTTAAATATTTTTTTATGAATGAACCTCTCTATCTAGATTACTTATATTCCATCTTGTCAGCTGTAGCCTTGCTAAGTCTTATTGTTTTGGACACACAGTTTAATTTCCATCATTCGGAATGTACAAAGTTTACCGGGAGACTTTCCAAGTCCACCGGATAATGCGGACATGCAGCTCAAAAATGTTACATGCCTTTAGTAAAAGTTGCCATTCTTAATTAAGTGACAAGTTCTGAGGAATAAATGGATCAATGTTATTTTCGACACTGGCAATATATATCTGTGGTGGTGGCATAGTTCTGGAATAATTTTGGCAATTAAAGAAAACAAGGCTGAAAAGTCTTTCGGTCTTCATGAATGAAAAGTGCACTGCAGTTTATGATAGTCTGGTGACAAAAACAAATTCCGAGTCAGATACATCCAATAGCTGGCCTAGAATTGAGATGGTCACCCATCCAGGGACGTACATAGCATATTGCTTATAACTTCAGTGGTGAGATGCTGAGTCGTCATGCTACATCACAATTCTCAAAAGTCCAGTGACAAAAAAAGTGATCTCTAGAAGCGGGAGCCTCGCTAAACATAAATATATGAACAGCTTCCTTAAGTTACAGGATATCCGGTCCTGTAACTCTAGAAATATACGGGTCTGTGAGATTAGTCACCAGCCTCATCAGACAGGGGGGGTGGTGGGTGTTAATTCTGTTCACTGGTCATATGATTTATTTATCCAATCTTTTCATGTCATGAAACGTTAAAATGGGGCCATGTGATCTAGTGAACTACACCAACGAGGCTATTTATTCCCAGGTTTTTGGGTGTGTTCATTTGGTTGTCTCTGTGATTAATCCAAACGTAATGACACATCTTCATGATTTTATTGGGTCGGGTGAGAGAGAAGTGACTAAGTTTTGGGAAAGATCAGTATCATGCTGTGGATTTAACATTTAAAAGAGGAATTTCCAAAGACATGCTATGCGGGCTTTTAAAAAGCAGTATCTGCAAGAAATTACAATATGTCGACATAAGTATTAAGGAGCTATTACTGAATCTGGCCATTGACTTTCTCTGCTTCCAAGACTGATCTTGACGTGACATTAGTGTACTTCTTGAGGTATGGTGATCAGTTGCAGACTGTCCACCCGTCTGTTTTGTGTATAATACTAGCACCCTATCAACAGGAGTGAATATTATCACCATCCTGTTCTACTTGGTAGAGGCTCATATGCTGATGGAAATGGGGATGGATATTTCTGTTTACATTCTGTGGCCTATTTCACAATTTATGCCTTGATTTTGGTGTGGATGTAAGAAAACAAATCAAATAAAACCCGTGCATGTTTATTTGCTCAGATGGTCACCCATCCAAGTACAAACAAAGCCCATTGCTGCTTAACTTCAGTGATGAGACGGTTACTCAACATAACATGCCACAGTTCATGAAAGTCCAGTGATAAAAAAGTGAAAAAGATGATCTCTATAAGCACGAGCCTCGCTAGAACCCATGCATAAAAATCAAAACCTTCTTTTAAGAACATTCATCATGCAGTAACTAAATGACTTGAAAATATGATTTGACATTCTGGCAAGTGTGTAAAACAGTGTTATAAATGATATTATCATTTCTCAAAGACTCATATAAAATGGTTAATTCATTGGTTGTCTCTTGCATGGAATAATGATAATACTGTCAACCAACTTTCTGGAGTGATTACCTCTTCTTTACATAGCCGCCTCAAATAATAATGGTAACTATAATTTAACTACTGATACATCAAATTTCAGTTTAATTTAGCTGTGGCTGAAACAATATATTTTGCAAATATTTTGCTTGTGTCAAGTAGTAAAAGCACCCCTTAACTTTGACAAGAGAACCAAACACACTTTGTACGGCTTGATGTTCCGCCAGCTCAAAGTCCATGTGAATGCATTCCAGGTCTGGGATGCAGCCATTCCCTTCACACGCATCAACAATGGCTTGGAAAAATTCCTCATAATGCAATCTTTTCTTCCCAGGTAGTAGTCCATAGGCACAGGTCACTGGTGTTCCCTCTCTGATTGTACGGATCACATACACTTGACAAAAACACTTTGGACACACTGAGAATGTTCCATCCACAAACCAGTCACTGCCACTTCCAAGAGTTTCCAGGCCCTTCTGTGAAGCAAAAGCCAGCAGTCTCTCTTTTGATATTTCTCCACTATCATGCACAAGCATTGGTTCAGGTTCGGCACCACCTGTAGTCTTCCAGGCTTCATCTAAGGTGAGGTCCCCAGTGCACATTGGCTCTGCTGGTAATGCAGTCCTGCGTTGTCTTCTCAATGACCTCTTCACTGTTCAGTCTTGCCAACTTCCAGTCTTGTGGCCATTGGTATGTCTGTGACTGCTTGTGCCAGGATTCTTGAAGCGCTTTCTCTTGTCTTCTGAGCCATGTCCCTCATAGTACACATAAAAGGGTTAGAAAGTATGAAAAGGAATCTTTAATCTTAGGTTCCAGAGTACACATAAAAGGGCTAAAATAGATGAAAAGGGATTCATTAAAAGGTGTCTTTAATTTTTGTTCCATTTATCTGAAAATCAGTATGAAAAGGGACTCCTAAAATGGTGTTTTCAAACTTGGGTTAAAGTTTAACTGTATTGCCTCAGTTATACTTAATAGCAGTTATTTTCTAAAGGGGGTCTTATGTCACCATTCCTTATGATGTGTTTTGATGTAAGGGGTGGGGGGCTTCTGTTTAACTACAATGTATTTATTACTGACAAATATTTTGAAAGGGAGGGCTTTGGTCACCCCCCCCCCCCCCCCACCCTAAAAATAGTGGGGCTTCTGTTTAACAGTATTTCCTCAGTTACTCCTTCATTACTGACAAATATTTCTAAAGGGGGGCTTTGGTCCCCCCTTAAAAACAGGGGGGGGGGGGGGGGGGGGGGGGGCTTCTGCCCTATGCTTCTAAAAAAGGGGGGCTTGTGTCAGGGGGGCTTATGTCCGTTCACCAGACTGATATTGTATTTGCAAATTACAATTATTTTTGTTACTTCTTTCATTTGTTTATTTCAAAGGAAGGCTGCATCTGAATGAAATAGTGGTAAAAAGCTGTATTATCATCTCAGTTGATGCTAGCTTGAAATGTATTGAGCCCTTTTTGCAATGAGATAGTGATAAAAGTTTTATTATTATGTCAATTTGTGATAGTTCTAATCCTTTGTTAGTTAAAATCTATGTTGTCTTTTCCAATAAAATAGTACTAAAAAGTTGTATAATCATGTTAGGTTGTTCTTACTCTAATAAAATTTGTTGAAAATGTTGTATTATATTGTCAGTATTTTAAATAAAACACTTAATTAAAAAATTGATGGGCAATTTGCCTGCTGGGCTTTTTTACTGATGGTATTCACTTGATGGGCTTTTTTCCCTACACCATCAAAATTGCAAAGGAGGACAAAATGCCACCAACTTTTATGGGACAGGGAGGGCAAAATGCTGATTTTATCAAAACACTTTATATATGATACTGATGGTCAAGTAACCTGAAAAAGCCTCTATAGCAGAAAAAAGCCTCTGTAAAACCTGCACTAGAAAATACCTCAGTATAAAAGCCCTCTAACTAAATGGTACATAACACATTTACACAACCAATGCCAAGTAGTGTATACCATGTAACATAGGTTTGGGTATTCTTTTCCTTCTGGGGAAAAATCACATGAAAGCTAAAATAAACTTCCATGGGGCTTCCCATAATAAACAATTGTATAACTGTAAAAAAATTGGAGGGAAACAAACTTTAATCAAAATTTATATGCCACAATGTTTCTTTAACTTTTTCATTTTAAAATAACTGATTCTTTCATTGTTTTTCTTTAAAAACACATAAATCAATTGATTAAATTTGCTGGAATATTTTCAGAATTTAACTTTTTTGCAATTTAATCTTATCATAGCTACTGTAGTAAATTCTAAGTAAAACATAGAGCTGCAGTAATAAATTATTAATGGGGTGAGTGACTGCAGTTTTGTAAATTGTATATCTCATGTTTAAACATATACTATGGTTCTATGGTATCTGCCATAGGCGGATAAGGTCTGACGCCTTATGTTAGGCGTCGTTTGCCTGACTTTATCTTTAATGACTTGACCCCTGCTGCAAGGTGGGTTTCAGGTGGCTGAAGTTTCTGTTCTTTCTTTTCTTTCTTGTTTCTGGACATCTTCTTCTTCATCTTCTTCTTTCTTCCACCACAGGAGTTCGAGAGAACTACAGCTGTGGTAGCCCTGATAAGGGCTGTTTACCCAAGGTTGCTTGAATAAATTGTTTTCTGTTGTTACTACCATTGGTGATTACTCTTTTCAAAAAAAAACTTACCACGTGACCAACTTAACCTGGGATGTGCCTAAACATTAATTACAGTTTAATACTTTATTAAAGGTACAGGTGTTTTTCTTTTAATAGTTTACTACTTTCTATAGGTACAGTTGTTTTTCTTTTAATATTTTTTCTTTTAGTAACAGACCAGTGGGGTTCTACCCTGATCCAGATCATTATATATTGACATTTAGTAACAGAGCTACTTTCTAATTTACATATGTTTTTCTTTTAGTACTGTTGGTTAGACTGCTTCCAGGACTTCAGCGAGATGTTGTTGGAGTCTGGAGTTCTCATAGCGTTTGAGTGCTTTGGTTCTACACTGTTCCAGGTAGTTTGTATGTATGGAAGGTTGAGTATTTCATGGCTGGGTCTTGGTGATTCGTGGGATCTTGTCCAGGTGATCATTCTAAGACATTTATTTTGGATCCTCTGTAGTGCCTCCAGGCGTGGTTTATGGTCGTAGGTAAGATGGTATCCTGTTTCTAAGATTGGTCTTATCATGCTGGTGTAGAATGTTTTCAGTGCTGCTTGTTGTGCAATTCTGCAGTTGTCTCATTTTTTCTATCCTTGGGGCAGATTTGTTGATGAGTTTGGTAGTATGTGGTTTCAGGTTCTATCTAGGGTTGTTCCTAGTAGAACTGCTGAGTCTTTTCCACTTGGTTGTTTCTGGCATTGATGGGGATTAGTTTCCTTGAGTTTTGGTGGGTGATAATCATTAGTTGTGTTTTCTTGGTGTTGAGCTTGATGAACCAGTCTTCACACCAGTCTTCCAATTCATCCACCTGTTTCTGGAGGTGGGCTTCTAGGTACCTTGGGTTTCGGTGGCTGGTGTAGATGGCTATGTCATCTGCATACTGTGTTACTTGGCAGGTTTGGGTGACTGGGATGTCATTGACGAAAAGAATGAATAGAAATGGGCTTAGGATGCTTCCCTGTAGTGTTCCTGCTAGCAGTTGTACTACTTCTGAAAGGGTGTTCCCTATTTTGACTCTCATGTTTAAACATATACTGGTAAACAAAAAAGGTTTATAAACAAAATTATCCACAAAAGATGTAATCCCCAGCTTGTTTGAGGATGAGACCTAACTAAGTACACACACAAAAGAGCCTAATCGCGTTTGATACTGGACAGTGACACATATAATAACTGTCACTTTAAACAGGTATCTTACCCTAGTAGAGACAGATCTTGGGGTGGGGGATTGGAGGGGAACGTGGACAGGGACAAAAAGCCCCATGACAAAAGTTCCAAACTCTGAAAAGGGGGGGCGTGCACCTTCCATGCCCCCCCCCCCCTCCGATCTGCCACTGTTAAAACCCAAATAAATAAATATTGCCCTGTAACTTGACCCCATATGGTGGCAATCCACACTTAAAACAAAACTGCCATATATAGCCATTCCATCCCCTGCTTCACCCCTCTGGCATGTACCTTTTACTTTACCACATGAGAGCTTGTGGCAGGTGTTTCACATGTTTTAAAAAAAAATCCACCACATCCTGTGAACAGTGTCTCCAACACATCCTACCCAAAATATGAACATCAATGTATTGAATCTTATGTATACTCCCGAAACACAAAGTGCGTCGAGCCAGAAGCAAGCCCGGATAAGTTAAATATTTTCAGCTTGTGTAGCTCATGAGGTCTACATGAAACAGTGTGAAATAGTTATTACAGAAGATTCCAGTTTAATAAAACATTGCTATCTAGAACTAAATAGTCTATTGTGAGTATTTTTAAGGGTGGCACATTTGGTTCTCTCAATATAGTATTTGGTCACATAATAATCTCTTCAAAATGAATTATTTTAATGAATTACCTTTAAGTATCAACACTGGTCCCTCTCTGAGATGACAATTGTATTTCACTATATTCCACAATGTAACTATTGTTTGAAAGACAAGAGCAGCCATTAAAGCAAGTAAAAGCTTCTTGCACTCACAGATTGGTTTTGCCATGTACAGTTGACAGTACTCGGAACACACTGAAATAAGTGAACGCACAAGTATGTACTCCTATTTATGTATACATAGATTGGAAATGAAATTGATTTATATCTCCTGCTTTCAGAAGGCCATTCATCCTATAGTAAAGAAAGCAAATTGAAATCATAACAAATAGAAATGACTTTGAAGTCATCAACTTTTAATTAGTACGTCAATATCTAATGCCTTATTTACTCTTCAAGAGATACTGTATCTGTTTCTTTTGATTTTATAGGATGAACAACAGTTGTTACCTGCATCAGTTTTTGTTGTATACATAAGTTAAAAGTAGAAGGTTTAAATGCCTTTGGGTTAGCATAAGTTACCAACCCAGATATAAATTCTAAAAATGACCCTTCCCAACCTGAGCATAAAGCTGTTTTGGTTGTCCTGAATACCACCAGAACAAGTCTTATACAAAATACAATGCGTGATCAGATTGTGTGAATGCTCTCAAATGTTTCAGAACATCCCCTAAAATCCGTAATTGTGTTACCAAATGACTTGTATTATAAGGCCTATGATGATACATATGGGACCCAGAAGAAACTTACAAATGTCAACAAAATGATACAGAAAGTGCTTCCACAGGAAATTGGCACTGAAGATGTATTCAAAATACCTTCAGTAGTAGTAGCATTTGGTGGCCACTTAGTATTGTATATCACTCAAAAATGTGCTGGGTTGCTGCATGTGTTTTGAAAACAGTGACTGGTCAGAATATTGTAACAGTTTGTGATGAAACTTACACTGACTGTGGATTGTTTGGTGGTGGACTAGCTGTATCAACTGGTAAACTAGCTGTCTTTGATGATAAACAGAATGGTTTTGCAACCCATGGCTCATTCAGACATTTAGAGGAGACATAGCAAGGTCTGGTACATGTTACATGTACATCTAGAAAGATATCGCCTTTGATTTACCTGCTTTGCCTACTAGATCTTGTTTTTTCAAGTTTCTTGGTTACACTTAAAATGTTCCATCTTGAATTCTTCATTGTTGGCTTCCTCCAGTTTGAGTGATTCTGTTGGAAACCAGTCAGCCTGTAGTTTCTAAAGGCTATCGTCTTTAATGGCTCTTTCACAATACAGGCGGTACGTTCATTGGTTAGAAGTTTTACTCAGCAGTGGAACTGCTCCCAGGTCACCCCATTTCGTCCAATTTGTTCACACTACATGCGGTGTAATTTGGAGTTCTAGGCCTTTGGCAAAACACCCCTTTCCTTCAACTACCGTCCAGGATTTGCATGCGACCTTCTGTCACAGTGCCAAAAGGTCCAATACCCCAGCTAAGCTACACCGAAAGACAACCGAGTCACAACCTAATGTACACTGTGGACCACAACTTTGGTTATAGTAGTAAGAAATTTACACGTGTATGCATGGAATCCTCTACATTTGCTCACAGTACTATTTCAGAGGTGGAAATTTTAAAGATTTTTAAACATCTGTAATGAATGTTTTGCCATTGTGTCACAAGGTGCCATACAAACCTTGGACGGTAGATGAAGGATAGGGGCATTTTGCATAAGGCCTATAACCGTGGGCATACCACCTGTAGTGTGAAAAGAGTATCAACTTCCTAGTTAGGACTTCTATATGGACTCCAAAACGTCTGTATTGTTGAAGCTCTCCTTGAACCTTACATAAAATCGTTAAGTATATTGAGTTTTTCCAAAGGATGGAGATCCTTCACTTGTTCACGGTTGACAGATAAATGGTTACGAATAATCTGTCTGGTCTCGTTTTACCCCCATTACTTTTATCATCTTGTGGATTGGACCCCCAGGTAGCAGATTTAGATTTAAACTGTGACATGTCAGACTGGAGGTTGCAAGCTCCTTCCAATATCACAATATCCCAAAGATTCTTATTCTTAGAAGTAGTCTTTTTCTTGGAAAGTTTCTTAGAATTGTCGTTTTTCTCAGAAAAGTGCTAAGAATAAGAATTTCCTATTCACAAATGTTTTATTCTTAGAATCACACTTATTCTTAAAAATTTTTCTAAGAATTGTGCTGTTCCTTGGAATTTCTCATTCACAAAACTCTTATTCTTAGAATATTTAAGAATTGGATTTAAATCTAACACTCGCACATAGCATGCTTAACTTAAGAAAAAATGGGTGCTTTGGTGATTATAGTGCAGCAACTGATTGCAAATCAACATCCAGAACAGAGTGTCGCATACTAAGTTGGCCATTGTGTATAAATGCAGTGAAATGCAGCTCTTAATATTCTTTTAAAAATTCTCACTTTCTGTTCACATTTTCCAGAATCTGTATTCATAAAGATTCTTAGAACTTTTCTTAGAATTACACTTAAGTCTAAGAAAAATTCTAGTTGTGTTGCTCTATTATAAATGGAGCCAGCGTTCTTCATACACTCCACCACAATTGTTTATGCTCACAAGTATCTGATGCCTCTCTGGAATCTAGAACTGCCCCAGAAAATTAACTATTGCAGGAAACTTTCAATGATACGATGGATTCAACATAGTAGTACCAGTCCACTTTTGCGGATGGTCCAGGAGCAGCCCAAGAGTGTCATTTTGGGACAAATCTTGTAGTAATTTTTCTGTCGAATACAATTTTAATATAGTTTTTAACAAAAATATTATTAACCCTTCAAGGTCAGGTACCAGTGCTACCCTGGATATCCAAGTTGTGGTCAAGGATATGCTCCCTAATCTCCCCTAATGTACCCGTATGTTTCCCTGGATGACTTACATAGTCCCAATATTGTACATGCAAAACTGCTTCAGGTTCATTCACTGATGATCAGACCGGACAAGATAAAAATATGTTTACTCCCAGACCATGCCTTAAACAGTCAAGATTCATCCAGTTTACTCCTGAATCATTTAGTTAAGCCTCCAATATGTCCACAATTTGCAAAAAAAAAAAAAAAACGAAAATTTTCTTGGTTCAGGGACATTTTGGGGTTCATCTGCTGAAGTGGAACTTGGACCTATCTGAGACTAGACTATTTCCTGAACAGCACTTACAAAAAATTTTTTAAAAAAACTACTCTCAAACCTGCTTATTGCTTCCTGAATGGCAAGTAACCAATGAGGAATGATTGCTAAAATTGCCTATTGCTTCTAGAAAGTGTAGAACTAACAAGGAATAGCTTCCAAATAACACTGAGTGACATCCTAAGCAATTGAGTTTATCTAGAACACACAAAAAACTTCGTACCAAGAAAGAAAAAGAAAAATAATAGGCACATGCAGATACTGTATGGAAAGAGGTAAGGTTGATGCATCCAACAACGAGAACCGTCCCATGGTATATATCCAGAAATATAAATACACAACCACAGACAAGTTCACATTTCTTCAAAATGAATCAGAAACAGCAGCTGGTCATAAACCACAACAACAAATAAACAATGTGGGCAACATGGCAGGTAACCCACAGATCTTTTTCAGGATGAGCCAAACAATAGTATTTGTGTAATCATGCTTACAAACAAACAGGGAGACAGAGACAGACAATACTACTAGAAAAATTTTCAGGGAGGGGTCTAAAATATTGGATATCCCCATGTTAGAAAATCTAAAGTTTCAAAACACTGTGCGTGCAGTCAGTTTGGAAGGTTCATATAAATATCCTTGAAACAAACCGTTATGTATGAATCATCATTATTATGTTAAATAGAAAACATAGTTGCAAATGTTGCATATTATCAAAACACATTTAAATGCAATAGAACCAGTTATTAAATGAGAAATTAAATAATAGGAAAATTTTTGTCATGTTTCTTTATAATAACTTTCTCAATACTAAGCCCAATTAATTTTTTCCTGAAAATACTAACACATATTTTAGCTTAAATTAACCATTTAAACCTAGTTTTATTCCAAAAGTTAATTCACCTAGATTTTTACCATTGTATCCAACTGAAAACGTTTGTAAAATCTACATTTATACTTTTAGCTTGCATTTAAAATTATATCATATGTTATATAAAAATAAAGTTTGCTATATCGGCAGGTACTCCAATCAGTTTGTACCATTGGATTCAACCACATTTCAACTTAAACTGTATTTTGCATAAGCGATGAACAGAGTTTAGATGGATTACCTAGTAGCATTTTGCTAAATCCGAACATTCATTGTATTTGTACAACAGTCCCTTTATGCCATGGTACGTATTACAGGAATATTTTTAACAGGAGAACCTGTTAAAACAGTCCATGACTTAAAGCTACTGGTTTAGTAAAATTTAAATAATTTGTCTACCATTAAGGTTGCGTGGTACTGAAATTGTGAAATACCATAGTTTTTGTAAATACCATACACTATACATTTTTATCTATAGTCCTAAGATAAACTTAATTCAAATTAAATACAACTCCAGGGGCGGTATTCACTAACATTCCTAGTCTTAGTCCTATCTTATACACAATTATCAATCATCAATTTCTAACGATACTCTAAATTAATTATCAAATTCAGTTACTAATTTAAAAGTATATTGAATCTACATGAAGATTTAAGAGCTAAAATTATGCTTACTGTAATAGAAATAAAATCAGGCATATGATTAAAGTGATAAACTTCTAAAGTTAGGACTAAGACTAAGATAGGAATGTTAGTGAATACCGCCCCAGAGGCGTAGGAAGCAATTTTTTGTTGGGGGGGTGAGGACCAAAGGAACTAGATTACGCCGACTCAATGCCAACATATCCCCAGACAGGCCATCTTTCATGCCCCAGGCATTCACTGGGTATTTTTGTAGCAGCCATTTGGTGTGATTCACAATTATTTATATTTATTTTTATTTATTTCTTTTGGGTAAACCTTTTTTTTTTCCTTTTTTGTCAATTTTTTAAAAAAATCCTCTGGGTAGATTGTTCAGGGGCCTCATATACAGGTTAAATATCTACTTAAATCCTTGGTTTTTGGCACATGTAAAAAGATCATATTAATATATTCCAATATGAGATTTCCGCTCTCTCAGTCACATATTATGACGGCTATAGGGTTTAAAAGTGGCAAAAAGTCCATAAATTGTGTCTGTGGGCATTTTAGTGACCATAAAGTGACTTTAAAAATTAAAGCTACAGACTTCTAATTTTTTCACAGACAAACATTACATATGGAAGTCATATCTACTGCAGTTTGAGACTTGTTAGACTTACAATTTTCAAGTCACAGGGCAAAATATGTAAAAACTGTCGAAAAACTGGGGTTTTTATTGGGCTCAAGTACAATTTTATTATTAACATAAAGTCTTGATGTTTAGCATTTGTAAAAAGAATATATTAATGTGTTTCCAGGTAAAATTTAAGTCAGATGAGCCACATAGTTGTTGACCTACAGTGCATTAAGTGGCCAAAAGTCAAATTTCTGACCTTAAGATGGCTATAAATTCTTTATTATTAGAGGTTTAAGGTCATCTTAAAATAGGGTTCCTCTTCTGACCCAAAACGTGTGTGTGCCAAGTTTGAATGAAATCCATGAAACCATTTTTGAGTTATCATGCACACATGTCAAAACATTTGGAAGCGGCGTTATTGAGGTGAAACCAATATATCCCCGACACCCATCTTGGGATATAATGAAATATATACACACAGAGCTGTTCGGTTTTTTATCCTTTCAGATATATTATAAACCTTTTAAGCTATGCTTTGCCCTTCAATGAAAATGAAAAAAATGATAAAAGGCCAAAGGTTTATGTGGTTCAAAATTTATTATTCTTGTTTCATGTCTTTACCTGGGACTTCTAAGGTCCAAATAGAATAGATTATTAAATAATTAGCCAATGGTTAATCTAAAGAAGAACTATTGGTCAATAAACTTTTGAAGTTTTTTGTACAATGTATATAATTATATCTTAGAATATTATAAGGTTGGCACTCAGCAATATATTTTTTAAATATCAAAACTAGGATTAAACTAACACTTAACTAAAGTCTTTTATTATGATGTTTTGTTATAATGTCTAACAATTTGGGTTAATCTTACAGAATGTATTACATGTAGTTAATATACAAATTTAAAAGGTCTAATTAATCCTAAGTATCACCAACCTTGTCTAGATATAGAAATAGAAATAACCTCTGCATTTGAAATATATTTCTAATGTCGTGACCATGTGACGTTCTTTTCCTAGAGGAGGATGTGAATATGAAAATCATATAATTTTACTGGATGTTTCCAGAACTTGTGACCTTTCCTGCAAATGTCAGGCAGATGCAAGATTTATTTTTAAGCAAGGTTAATCTCCAATTTGAGGGGGGATGTATAATCATTGGACTGGCTAGGTCACACACTGTAAAGAAAGAAGAGTTTTCTAGGAATATCTCATCAGCTGACAAATTGCTGTTCTAAACTGTTGCTCTATGTGAATTTGAAACTACATATTATCTAAGTTCTAATTAATTAGCAACAAGGTAAATTTAATGTAAAAGATTAGTATATGTATGATTTTGGTCTGCACAAGTGAAATGTTTCACAGAATTTTACAAATCCCATGGTGGGCTAACTGAAAATGTTCTGAAATCATAAAAAGTAAATATTTTATAGCTCAAATGGTAGCATACACCAAAGTACATGTGAACAGTGAACAGGGTCAAAGTGTAATTTGGCTACATATGATTGAGTTATCTTTAAAATTTGCCTAAACTTCAAAATTCCAGTTTAGTTCCAATGCAAAAAGTTGGGGGGGGGGGGGGCGAAAAGATATCCCCGTTCCCAACTATATGGTTGGTGGGGGGCAACCGCCCCCCCCCCCCCCCCCCCCCCCCGTTCCTACGCCTTTGAACTCTTGTCCCCTTGTCATATTTTATAGCTCACCCTCAACCTTATTGCTTGGGTTTCTGAATGATTTTAATTTTAAACAGGTTTAGCATGTACCAGTTTTGACAGGTGCGAAAGGTGAGTGGTTAATAATAACTTTTTAATAAATCGATGATTTGTAAATAAACCAGCTACATATATAGAATCAAATTTATTCATTGCATGTGGTACGTTTACGATTTCTTTTTAAAATGTCAAAAGTTTTTAATCTTCATGTACTGCACAATATATTGGGCGATAATTCAGGGTATTGTGCTGCAGCACTGTTGACTTACCCGTGGCAATTCAATTGCGCTTGAGGATCAACTAGCCACTGAGCATGCTCTTAAAAGTTGCTTCTGTTTTCCCTCAATAACTAGATATTTACTACTTTTGATTTGATTTATCATCCATGAAAATATGACACTTAAACCAAACTTATACTACTGCTCAGCCAGTGAATTTCGTCACCCCAGGGAAGTTCGTCACCTGCTATAAAAGCGTTCAAGGACTAACAATATCCACATTTTAAAAAGTGGAATACTTGCCTTGGAGAGCAAGGTATAATTGTACCAATTCAGGCCCACCCTCAATTTTCTTGGAAGATTTATAATTTTTCATAAAGAAGATGTTTACCATATCATAGATGATCATCAAATTGATCATATACATTTGTAATTTATTGTTTAACTGGGATTGTTTGGGATAAATTTAGGGGTGGGCGTGAATAGGTACACGGGCGTGAATTATTCCACCACCACTACTGTACGTACTTACATGCTTAATTAATTCAATGTACAGAAATTTTTGGGCTATATGACCATTTACATTTTCTAACCCATTTTTTTACTTTTTCATAATTAATATGTAATGAATATTACTTTTATCAGAGATGCACTTTGATACATTATAAATTAGTTTAAATTTTAATATGAAAGTTCTTTCTTCAATAGCTTGTACATTTGTGAAGTTTTGATCATTTTTCATTTTAACTGAGTGTTTTCCACCTTATTTTTTCTGTCTTGCGGCACATAAGTGATGTTAACCAGGGTTGGGGTCAAATCTTTCTGAAAAGAATTAAATCCAATTCCAAATCCTTTGAAAATTTTCAAATCAAAATCCTTTCCATTTCAAAAGGATTTCAAAAGGATTTAAATCCAAATCCTTTTTAAAACAAAGAATTAAAATACTTTTGAAAAATATGCTTGAATAAACTATGGACATTTATTGGAAGTTGAACTGTCTTCACACGTTAATAGGGACAAGGTCCTGTCACTATAAACAATATCATTAATATATGCAACTAAAACATCAGTATACATCATAGACATTTATATGTGATAAAAATGCAGTGAAAAGGTACAGATATACTTTTTTCCACATTTTATCATCATGAGATACTCAAAAACCTTGTCACTTGTCCTGCACCTATATGGTCTAAAAACCTTCCCTGCCACACTAAATAGTCTTTCTACTGGAGCTGATGAGACAGCTAGGCACAAATACTTCCTTGCTAATCCTACAAGGCAAGGTAAATCCTTCTCATACTTTGTCCAGCTTTCTAGTGGATTTGGATTTGGATCTTGTATAGATAGCTCCAAATTCGTTTGTACTTCAGGCAGGGCTGGGGTTTGTGTGGCATTTTGTTTTGGTTGTGCCTATCTCTTGAAAGCAAAACCTTCTGTCTTACAATGCTTGAGTGGAGGTGGTATCATCTCATCTGTTTTTTTCTGAGTTGGGGGTTCCACACTAAAAGTTATTACATTTGAGGAAGGAACTTAATAGCCTTTTTTGAAAAAATTCCTTCAAACTTCTAACCAAAGAGCAGATAAATTTAACCCTGAAAGAATCAATTTCATTGAGTAGATTTTTTACTACAGGGATCACCAGGCTGGAAGAAACTGTTTTCTCATTTTGGACCGACTTAGTGGATTGCTCAAAAGGTGTCAAAATTTTGACCAGTTCAGGTACATGCAGTTATAAGATGTCAATTAAGGGACGTCTAGTTGTTTCAATTTTTCTGTAGAAATGGACAGCAGTGACTTAAATCCTGGTGAGCTGACTATTCCATGTAATACTGGTTGCTGTCTGGACAAGATTGTTTCCTTCTGATAAATCAGATGTTGCGGTAGAACGTCTGATGTGAGACAATGCTTGAGGCTTTGGATATGACTTTAGTCAAGACACCAGCACTTTCAGCCCATCTTTTACATTCTGTTAATGAATTTTTTTAAAATTTTTATTAAGTTTATGAAAGCTAAGTGCTATTTCATCACAGTATTGAGGCTTCTTTCAACTGTACTCCCTTTCCTACTCACTGTAAGCTATAAAAGGTTAAATTAGATCTAAACCAACAATTGTATTTTGTTTTGATACTTGGATCCTGCAAAAGATTACCAGAATTTGTTAACATATTTTATGAAAAGTGGAAAAGAAACATTAATACATTATATTATTAAAAATAGACACACATGATATTATTAAAATTTAAAGGATTTTAAAAAGCAGAAGTGTTTTGCCAAAAAACCAAAAGGATTTAAGTTAATTCCAAATCTCAAATCCTGTTTTTGCAAAAGGATTTCAAATCCTTTGAAAAAAAAGAGATTTAAATCCTTAAAATCCAAATGCTCAAAACAATTTGACACCCTGGTGTTTACATGTATTTCAAGTGTTAATGGGTCTGTTAACTGGAACCTTTTGTAGTCCAAAACAAAGTTCAATATATTACTTTCTCAATTCTGTCCGCCTTTAAAAAAATTTTATACAATTTTTCCTCAATTTATTCACATTTTTTCCATTTTTTCCACACTTAATTTTAACCAGCATAAACTTTTGTGTGTCCAGCAAATTGAAACAATATTATTGCTTCTTTTTTGTCATTGGAATGATAGTATTCTGTTTTATTTTTCAAAGAAAAATTGGTCATAAGATCAACAAAATGTCTTCAAGATGATACAATTCTCGATCTTAATTACCACCGCCAAGGAGGTTATGTTTTCGCCTGGGTTTGTTTGTGAGTTTGTTTGTGCATTTGTTTGTGAACAATATAGAGCTCCCTTGGCAGAGGTCTGCGCTCGCCGAGTGCTCTTGTTGATTATCATATTTTGATTCTTGTATGAAATTAAGATATTTTTTTGTGACCCGACATCATGTGATGTTAATATGCATTGGGGATCCGATGCATACTTCCTCCATTATGTATCAGTCACCAACTCCTAATGACTTTGTAACATTAATGTGTAAATATCTCAGGAATCTTAAGAGATTTCAAAGCAATAGGGTACTTAAGATTTGCAGGACTTGGCTGAATTGAAAAAAAAATTGTGACCATTTTTACTTTGTCCAACCAGGCATCATTCTTGAAAGTTACAAATGTTAAAGAAACAGTAGGTCAGTTGTTCTTTAGCACTTGCTAATTGGTCAGTTTTGAAACTCAAAATTAACTTATAACTCATACCAAAGTATGACTTAGATTTTGTATTCATCAACCTCAACTTTGTTAAGTATTACTTATATTCTAAGTTAGGAAAACTACATTATATTGTAACTGCAAACTTGGAAACAAGTACTAGTATACTAGTAGGGATGTAGTTGTGCAATGTCATGGTCTGGCCCTGACTTGACCTTTGACCTTGCTGTAGTGACCTTGACCTATAAAATCTTGTCTGGGCTATATCTCGGAAACCGTAAGGTGTAGGAAGTTGATACTAGGTAGGGACATTGGTTAGGGGGTGTATGTGTGCAACGTCATGGTCTGACCTTGATTTGACCTTTGACCTTGCCATAGTGACCTTGACCTATAAAATCTTTTCTGGGCTATATCTCGGAAACTGTAATTTGTAGGAAGTTGATACTTGGTAGGGACATTGGTTAGGGGTTGTAGGTGTGCATTATCATGGTGTGACCTTAATTGGACCTTTGACCTTGTTGTAGTGACCTTGACCTTTAAAATCTTGTTGCACCTTTGGGTCTGTCTTTTGATGCAGATTAAGCACTGTTAAAGTCATATTAGAATTTATTAAGAATTTTACTTTTATAACTTCCCATTGTAAGAGATGGAATTTTATCAAGTGAGCCACAGATTTTGCTCCAACACCACACATAAGCATTCATTGAATGTATTACCACTTCTGTATGCATGGTAATATTCAAAACATCTAAACCATAATTCGGCCATGCAGATGTAGATAAAGAGTGTTGTAATTTTAGTTTACTGATTAATGCTATCATCTTGTTATTGAATTATCTTGGTTTAATACTTCATCTTTACATGCATTATCTTTCTTTTAGACATTATTTTCTCCATTTAAACATTGTTTGGACCTTTATATAACTGACAGTGCTCTGAAAGTATCCTGAACTTTGTACTGATACAGTACTTCTATATCTCATGGTGTTAAAAATATTTCCCTAGGCTGTTTGGTACAGGCATCTCTGATGCTATTTTAGTTATACTTATGTTTTTGATTTTTTTTTCTTTTGCATGTTTTCTGTGTGTTTCTTTCTCTTGTTATCTATATTTTCAGTGATTGACATGATGTAGTGTGATTGCAGATCAGTATAAGCAAGGAATATGAACGACTTGCACTCTGTACCAGTGCCATGCATCTGGACAGTTTTATTGTTTGGGTTTTGATTGTGTAACCAGCACTTAATGGAAGAGATTTCAGATGGAAGATAAATCCACCAGTGCTTCACCAGGCAGAAAAAGGATGAGATTTAAGAAATCCCGCCTTCTCTTTGCTGCTGTAGCAATAATGGTGGTGTACATAATGATTGAAATGCATGGCAGAATTGGAAAAAGTGGAATATATGCATTGAAAGAGATCTTTAGTCTGGGTCAGGATTTTCCTGAAGACTTTCAGAAAACAATAAGGCAAGGTATGCAGTTAATCCGTCTTAAGGTTACGATTTGTAACTCCAGTTGTAGTGTACATGAACATTTCTATTTATGTAAAACTATGAAAAGCTACAAGTACAACCAGATGAGGCCATTCTGCTCCTTGAAAATAAAAAGTACGACCAATAGTAAACATTATTTACTGACAGAATAAAAATTTTTTTTTCTGGTGACTTCTACATTAATATGCACAATTCATGGTGACATAGTAACATGTAAGTAAAATAAAGTAACACTATTCTGTTGGACAGTCTTTAAAATTAATGCATGTCTGCCTTGAGTAACAAACAGAAGACATCATTATGAGGGTTAACAGTTCATGTTAGGCCAAGAATGGAATTTGTAACCTTTCTCCTATTGTGTGTATTTTTGGGACGGATGGAAAAACTTAATATTTCAGAAAAAAAAACTTTAAATTTGAAGTTATCGTTGTCAGACACATTTTATATAATATTTCAGTTGATATTTAGTGGATGGATCTTATGTGATACAGTTTTATTAGATTCCTATTCCATTAGTGGTTCTTATTTAACGAGGACTGTACCAGAACATAACTTTATTACATTCCTAGAAGTGTAACATGGTTTGTACTGGCAGGATGACCGGAAACAGAAATAAAATATTTGGTACCAACCCAATGTTTCAAATTTATTGCTATTAGATTTCAAAATTGCTATTTTATCTTATGGGCCTTTGTTCAATAGAGTTGCCATTATTTTTTTCTATGTTTTACAGTTTGTTTGTGTCTTTTTAACTGGTATAAGAAAAACAATAATGGAATTGGCAAGTAAAGGTTCAACTTCATGGAAGAGTATATTGTTGTCAAAGAATTCAGACAATTGTCAAGAATTTGTCATTTGTCAAGTCTTTTTTGTTTTAAATATTATTTGAAAATGATAAAGTCAAAATTTGAGATTAAAGAGAAAAGGATAAGATATTCCTGATGATTTTGAAGGAGTTGTTCACTCATGCATAGTATCATCTGATGTCCTGATGATATACAGGTAAAAAGGTGTAAGGTGATAAGAAAACTCAATGTTCGGGAGTGCAAATTAATTCATAAAATCAAATATATTCATATAATACAGGGTTGGATAATGGAAATTTTGTGTTATAGTTTTACACAGAATGACTATTTATACTTCATCAGGCAGCCATGACCACGAGATACAACAACCTTTCATCCTAAAGAATGACAATGCCGCAGAACACACTGTGAAGAAAAATGTGTTTGATCAGCAGCCTGGCCAGGACAGTGGCAGAGCAGACACAGGGCTGGGTGCAAGGATTGGGTTTGAAGCACAGCTTGGGGATGAGTTGGAACCCAGTATACAGCTGCCAGACTCAGAGAAATCCATTGCCATAGGATTAGGTACATGACTTTTATATCTTTGAAAAAAGCAGAACTTACAGTCCTATTTTGAGAATTCTAAAAATGTTAGGTAGCATTTTTGAAAAAGAAATTACTCAGATTATGTCAGTGAACTTGTGTAACATTAATTTTGGTGTGCATTACACTTCCTCTCTGAAATGAAAACTATTTGATTTCTTAATGCACATTTAGTGCAAAATCACATTATTTTCAGATGGAACATATTCTTTATTCATGAATCAGTCTGGTTTTACCGTGGGAAGTATGCCACCACTCATGCCAACTGAACTGCTAGCCTGATTTCTCTATTATGACTATATATCCAAGTTCTGTTATGACCCTGTTTTGAAGCATAGAACATAAGCATTGATCACCCCTAAGAACAAAGCCAAAGTCTGTAAACCTTGTTAATTTAGGCTAATTGAATGCTACTATAAGTACAAGTAAAGCGAAATGCTATGAATTGTTTTGACAAAAAACCAGAAGAATACACAACATATTATCGTAATCTTTTTTAGAAATGATCTGGATTTTTTCTGACAAAGATTGAATCCATTATATGTACCTGGGACCATCCAACAGTCCTTCACAAAGTTTACTTTTAGAGGACAAATGGCCTGTAAACAAGCTTCAAATTTTTGGCTAATTTTTATTTTTGGCCCATTATATTTTCCACCATAATGATTATTGTATCCCCAGACGAAAGTCAGGGATACTTAGGATTGTATCCCCGGATAAAAGTCGGGGATACTTAGGATTCAGTACAGTCACGCTGCCGCTGCCCAGAGATTTCCTTTCGGACACAATAACTTCAAAAAACATTTTAGTTAGATCTTTCAAATTTGGTATGTGGGTATATATGGACAATGCCATGAACGCTATTGTTTTGTGACCTTGACCTTCAATTTCAAGGTCACTGGTGGCCTCTTAAAGGTCAGATTTTGGCCATTTTTCACATTTGGCCCAGTTCTTATATACAGAAAGTTAGATCATCCTATGGCTGGTATATATAATACATATAGATGTCCTCTCTAAGCATGCAGAAATCTTAACCTTGAAGCTCTTCATTGAAGATCATCCACAGACCGCAAAAAGTACCTCACCGAGGCCATTTTTGGCCTTTTTGGAGATATTTTAAAAATGGCTTTGGAGGTTCAGTACATGATGGAGTACCAGCCTACAGTTTGTTGACCTTGGCTATTGTTTTCAAGGTCACCTTATAGGCCTGCTAAAATGACTCAAAATGGTACCTTAGATTGTGAGGCCATATACCTCTATTATTGGCTGTTACCAGTCTAACAAAAAATATTATAGCTAGCCCTCTCAAATTTGCAGGATATAGTCATAACCATAAAATCTTGCCTGGGAATATTTTTGACCTCATTTTGAAAAACAAGATGGCCGCCAGGGACATTCATTCGACTTAAAGCAAGGACTTTTGTTTGCCCTCTAGAGCAAATGGTATTATACGTAGAGATCTCAAATTCGCAGAATATGTTCCACATTACAAATCTTGACTGGAAATATTTTTGGCCTACTGATTTATGACCTGTGTTATTTCACAAGTTTACTGGTTTGACTTTCAGTAACTATGTGAAATGAAACTTTGATGTTCACTGGTTGTAGCTATATAATATGAAATGGTAAACCAAACTGTACATTATATTGGAACACTTTACTCTATATAATATTAAATGGTAAACTAGACTGTGAATTATATTGGATCATTTTACTTAATTATGATGACTATTAGAACATACTAAGCATACTTCATTTTTCAGTACATTACATGCAAATATGTTGAAAAAATAGCACTGGGCTTTTAAATATTTATTTTTAAAAACTTTAGCTATGTGCTTCTGAAGATATTTCATTTAAGCTTATATTATTTTCAATCCCACAGCTACTAAGGACCTATGTCATCCCTATAAATTATTAAAGATCATTTAACTTTTCACTATTTTTATGTGACTACATAAAAAGGATTTTTATTGGAAATAAATAAAAATTTAAGAAATTAACTTAAATTTCTAAATTTTAACATATTTTAACTGTACTTTCATTCAGCAGAAATTTTACCTTATCATTTAAGACAACATGATTTTTACCCCAAAAGTCTGCATGTATTCTTGAAGAATCTATTGTTAAACACAGATTATTAATAAGTGGTTTCTTTATTTTATTTCAGTCAAGGCTTAATATTTTGCCATTTTCTGGTAGATTTATGACTTTAATGTAGGTACTGGCTACTTGATCAAAGAATTGTTGGTAGAAACAATGAAAAGCCCAGCTAGCCCCTAATTGGATTTCATCATAGTCTTTCAGAGGGACTTAATCTCTTTTAAGGCAGCTATGGTTGTGGTGTGGCTTCCTCTGTTAAAGTGACAATATTAAAGGGAAGCTTTATTCAACCCTAATTTTTGATCTAAATTATATTGGTAACCTTTGGAAAAGAACAACATTGTTAAAATACATTGTTAAAACTACAGTGAAATTTAGTTCTTGAACAAGAAATATATCTTAATCTTATTACCTTGCTTGTTGTTCCTTATACATAAAGTATCATAATTTGATACTTGGATATTTAAATTTATAAACTTGTCTTTTTATTGCGTTAATACATCCTATCCAATGGACAATATGCTAAACCGGTCGGCGCAGACCGGCCCGCCAAACGTCAGAAAAAGACGTCCTGTGTCTCCACCGGCTGGCCGGTCCTCACACTGCACTCGCCAGGTGGCGTGTCATACTTCCTTCCTGTCTAGACAAGCTGACGTCATAGCATCTTTTTCGTTTGGCGCATGCACTGCTGGAACGAATATTTGGAAATTGTTTTATATTTTATTTTATGTGAGTTTGAAGAAGTGCTGGATTGTTGAACTTTGCGTATCACTTCCTCACATACTATAGATCATCTCTACAGTTATTTTAGTACTTGGAACGCTTTGTGAGTTGTTAGAAGTGCGGTTTTAATTACCTTACGGATCACTTCCTCACGTGTACTTTTCTATCATGTCTTCTCCAAGTCAACGTAGGGGGGGGTGCGGCCACATGATGGCTGGCTTTGACCACCACACTGTGTGTGCTAGGTGCCGTGACAAGAAGAAGGGCTCAGACCCTTGTGTTAAGTCCCCACCTGAATTGTGTGATCATTGCGACCTTTTGACGCCGGAACAAAGGACTCAGCTTTCAACCCCCTCCTACAAGCTGAAGAAGGAACGGAAAGAGGCCAAGTCTTCAACACCCATCAAAGATTCAGACACTCTCAGTCCCACCCTTGTGGACCCGGCACTTGTGTCGGTAGTAGGGGTAGTGGATGGCCAGGGTACCTCCGGTGCCTCTGGTTTGAGTGGGCTGGAAGAGAAGAGGAGGAAATCTGAGAAGAAATCTGAGAAGAAGTCTGCATCTTCTAAGTCGGTTAAGCCGGACAAGTCGGTCAAGTCACCCAGCCGGCCTGCATCCTCATCTTCATCTACCAGACAGAGGAAGTCCACTGCCCCTTCTACCGACTCCAAATTATCAGATTTGGACAAAAAGTGGTCGGACCGGTTCAACAGACTGGAGGCCCTGCTTATGGCCAAGACGTTGGACCGACCTCAGGAACCAGTGTTTGGAACTGTAAAGGTCACCCCTTCACATGCTCCTCCAGCTGATTTGATCCGACCGGAACCCTTCATTCAACCGACTACTCTTCCTCAACCAGCCGACACTGCCCTTGCCTCACCGGCCACCGACCCAGTTCCTCACGGGTCTTCTACTACCTCAAAAGCCTCATCCTCAGGCCTACCAGAACTGGCACAACCAAGGCAGAAACGTCCGGCCACGGCCTTTGACATATCTAAGAAAGACGCCTCTCCCTCTAGTGATTCGGAATCGGACAGCCTGTCTTCCGACCATCCTCTTGTTGATATCTTTCCGGAGGAAGGGGAATTGTCAGACGATATGGAGGCAAATGCATCTGATCATGATCAGTCCCTCTCGGAGGAGCAATCCTACCGAGAAACTATGAGGGGGATTAGATCCTTCATGAACTGGTCTCATATTCCGGACATTGACACTGGGGCGACAACATCTGAGGACAATCCTTTCTCCGGCCCCAAGATGCACACTCCAGGAAAAGTCTCTGTTTCTCTACCGACAGATGAATGGCTCTGCAAAAAACTTTCAAAGCTCAATCTTACCCTTACTCAAGGATATCCTACTCGAGCTTCTGAAGCAGGGGGCCTCTTGAGAGACCAATTCGTCCGGCCACCGAAATCACAGACAAAGTGGTATGGGTGCCACCCAAACCCAAAGAAGGACTCCGACCAAGTAGTTACTGTGTGGCACACCGGCTCTTCACGCCTGAACAGTGGATACTTGAGGATTGCCAGACAGGCCGGTATAGCAAGTGCCCCACCCATGTCGCGGCCTATTTCCCAAGAGAACTTACGTAAATGGGAAAAATCCGCGCGTGAGTCCACTATTATATGTAACCAGGCTGCTGGATTCAACAGGTGTTTGCTGAAGGTCCAACAGAACATGGGTGCACAGTTAAAGGCAATAAGGGTGGAGTCAAAGGGCAAGGCACCGACCAAGGCTTCAGCTGCTGTTGACGAGCTTCAATTTTTACTGGACTTCAACGCCAGTGTATGTCAATCCATGGCTAAAGCAGTCGAACACCTCACTGAATTTGTGTTCGTCAACATGGCAAATGCAACCCTCCTGAGGCGGGATTCTTATCTGGCATACCTTAAGGCTGGTGTGAAGGCGGACACCCTCAACGCCCTCCGCACCTCACCTCTTCATGTGGAGACTCTCTTCCCAGACTCTTGTGTTAAAAAGGCTGAGGAGGACATTACTGACTTTGATAGAAACAAGTCTGGCTCTGTATATAAGGGTCGCCGCTACCACCCATATGAAAGGCAGGAACAAAGGTCGGACAGAAAACAGGACAAACCGGCCTGGAAGAATTTGTCACGCACTCAGCGCCGCAAGAACAAAGGGAAACAACAGTACTCCTCACGTCCTGCCAAGGGTCAGCAGCAGTATAAATGACAATCAATGTGTTTTGCAATTGAGACCACTGCTGCTGACCGGGAGCCCACAAGAGACTATGAACACTTTAAATGCAAAGTTAACTGTTGTCAATTCTGCTCATACTGCGCCCGGGCATTCGCAAAAGAAAGAAATAAGTCCCGGGGCAGCAGTTTGTTTTCCAGATCTAAGTTCATTAAAATCTGTGAAAGGTGTTTCTTGTGTCATTCCATTGTCTCATGCAAATATTGTAACAAATGCTCCCAATGTTGCCACAAATCTTCCTGTGGGGGCCAGACTCCAAATGTTTTGGGAAAAGTGGTCAGAGCTGGGGGCCGGTCCGAAAGTTGTTCAAATCCTGAGGGAGGGTTACACCCTTCCCTTCCGGACCAGGCCAAACTTGTCAAGAACCCCAACAGTTGTAAGCTGCTATGGCAATCCTCACAGAAACCTCAAACTGTTAGAGGCATTACATCAGCTTACGGCAAAAAATGCTATAGAACGGGTACACAAACAAACATCCCTAGGGTTTTTCAACCGACTATTCCTGGTTCCCAAACCCAACAACAAATGGAGGCCAATACTAGATTTGAGCAATCTAAATCCCTTTCTCAAAACAGAGAAATTCAAGATGGAGACTCCGGAAACCATCAGAACCTCTCTCCAAAAAGGAGAGTGGGTAACCTCCATAGACTTCAAGGATGCATATTTCCACATCCCCATACAGGAACAGTCAAGGAAATATTTGAGATTTCACGCCCAGGGACAGACCTTTCAGTTCAAAGCTCTCCCCTTCGGCCTATCCACAGCTCCCATGGAGTTCACTGTCATAGCAAAGGAGGTGAAGCTTATGGCCACTCAGAAGGGTATAAGGCTCCACCAATACCTAGACGACTGGTTGGTGAGGTCCACATCCCACCGGGCCTGTCTCCAACATACACAGGTCCTAGTACAACTGTGCCTACAGTTGGGTTGGCTGGTAAACATAGAAAAGTCGGAATTGCACCCCAAGCAAGTTTTCAACTTCGTCGGTTACCAATTCGACCTCCAGTCCGGTCGGGTCCGACCGACACCGGACAGGTGGCAAAGCCTACAGGAAAAGATACTAGAACTCATCTCCCGACCGGCTTGTTCAGTACGGGAACTGATGTCTTTAATAGGCCTGCTAACCGCGACAGAGAAACAAGTTCACCTAGGCCGACTACACATGAGGCCCATTCAGTGGCACCTCAAAAGAAATTGGAGAATACCGGAATCCCTACACAAACGGATCCCTCTGCCCAGATCTCTGCATCCTCACTTACAATGGTGGCTGCAAGAAGACAACGTTCTCACAGGCCAACCACTACACCCTCTACAGCATGCTCTGCAAATCTTTACAGACGCATCAAAAGAAGGGTGGGGCGCTCACTTAAACGAGCATATTGCCAGAGGATCATGGTCCCTACCGGAAAGCAAATTGCACATAAATTACTTGGAGTTAAAAGCAGTCTTTCTGGCTCTAAAAGAGTTCCAAAAGGTATGCATAGGCAAAATGGTGCTAGTTGCAACCGACAATACCACCGTAGTAGCCTACATCAACAAGGAAGGGGGCATGAGGTCGGGCCCACTTTGTGCTCTACTCTGGAGAATCTTGACCTGGTGCACCGGGAAGCAAGTGACTCTGAGAGCACGACACATTCCCGCCCACCTAAATGTAGTGGCAGACAAATTGTCCAGATTGGGTCAGACCATCCAAACCGAATGGTCCCTCCTGCCAGAAGTCTTCCAAGCCCTATGCGACAGGTGGCATCAGCCTCAAATAGATCTATTTGCTACGAGGTTCAACAACAAGCTGCCCCTGTTCGTATCACCGGTACCGGACCCCAGGGCCACTGCAGTGGATGCACTCAGTTTGTCATGGGAAGATCTGGACGCATACTCCTTCCCACCAACAGCCATTTTGGGCAAAGTGGTGGAGAAGTTACAAGACTCCCCGTACCGGAGGTTGATCATTATTGCCCCGGGGTGGCCCAACATGGCATGGTTTTGGGACCTAGTGGAGATGTCCAGCCAGATACCATTGCTTCTACCTCAGTTGCCGAACCTTCTGACTCAGCCATTCAATCAGACACCTCACAGGAGTCTAACAAACCTAAATCTCCACGCATGGCTCCTAGAGCCACAGCTATCAAGGAGCAGGGTTTCTCTGAGGCAGTGGCAACAAGAATTGAAGCTCCTCAAAGAGGATCAACTAGATCCGTCTATGAGGCAAAGTGGGCCATTTTTACGAAGTGGTGCGTCACAAATCAGGTGGACTTCAGGACACCTCCTGTAAAGTCAGTTGCTGATTTCCTCATGTACCTTTTTGAGGAAAGGAAATTGCAGCCCAGCACCATTGATGGCTACAGGTCTGCCATTGCTGATAAATTGGGCAGTTCAACCCTCAACATCAGCAAAGATGAAAATCTCACCCGTCTCTTGGATAGCTTCCACAGAGACAGACCCAAGGGCAGAAGAGGTATCCCCTCCTGGAACCTATCTCTGGTTTTACACCAGTTAACAAAGGCTCCCTTTGAGCCAATTAAGGAGGCCTCCTTGAAGCATTTGACCTTCAAGACAGTTTTCCTCTTAGCCTTAGGATCAGGCAAACGCAGAAGTGAGATTCATGCTTGGCAACATAAGAACATCAGACACCAGTCTGATTGGACTAAGGTATCCCTGTACCCTTCTCCCAGCTTCCTCTCCAAAAATCAGCTGGCTAAAGAGGGTCCAGACAGTGTGGCCCCAGTGGTTATCCCAGCCCTGGCCCCCACTCTGGATAGATCTCTTAAGTCTGACAGATCCCTCTGTCCGGTTAGAGCCTTGCGTTACTATTTGGACAGGACATCAGACTTCAGGCAGAATAAAGAGTTGGTTTTTGTCTCCTTCAAAAAAGGCTTCGACAAGGACATCTCACCTGCCACTATCTCCTCTTGGATCAAACAAACTGTGATCCTATGTTATGAGCTCTCAGACCAGGAGGCCCACAAGTTACATCAGGTTAAAGCCCATGATGTCAGGGCCTTCGCTGCTTCAAAGGCCTTCCAGTCGGGGGTCTCCTTGGAACAAATACTAGCAGCATGCCACTGGAAGTCACATAACACCTTCACCCAATTCTATTTGAAGGATGTGGCATGGGCTGATTCTGAGCTTTACCACCTGGGACCTGTAGTGGCTGCTCAGCAGATCCACAAATAACCCAGGCCAGAGAGGAGATCTGTACATATGTATATAGTGTATATATAGTTAAGAAGCATCAAAAAAAAAAAAAAAAAAAAATCAAACGTGCTTCCTTCGGGAGGTTTATTTCTTGGGACTGAACTCATCCCTCTCTTCCCCTACCTCAGAGCAGGTCTGTAAAAAAGGGGGGGGGAGGCAAGTCGGTTTGGACCGGTTAACCGGTCTCTGTTGACCGACCATAGCCTTAAGGGTCTTGATAATCCTAGATCGACCCAGGCTTTAAGTTGTTAGTTATTTTCTGAGTTCGTATAAGTCCCTAGTAACTTACCCGCCGACCAAGCGGTAGTTATTCAGCATATTGTCCATTGGATAGGATGTATTAACGCAATAAAATTGCAAATTTAATAAGTAAATTAAATTTTTATAAGTTAATACCCTATCCAATGGACACGCAAGACCCTCCCACCGACCCCGCTATCAGTTTACTAGGGGTCTAATAGGTTTAGACAACGAAAAAGATGCTATGACGTCAGCTTGTCTAGACAGGAAGGAAGTACGACACGCCACCTAGCGAGTGCAGTGTGAGGACCGGCCAGCCGGTGGAGACACAGGACGTCTTTTTCTGACGTTTGGCGGGCCGGTCTGCGCCGACCGGTTTAGCATATTGTCCATTGGATAGGGTATTAACTTATAAAAATTTAATTTACTTATTAAATTTGCAAATTTACATTACAATTTATTTTAAATAAAAAAAATATTACAAGTTTTTATCACATATCACATGCAAATGCTTTTGAAATTATAAAGTGATGTTAAATAGTTATCCCAGTGCTGGATTGTAAACAAGTATCAAACTTTGAATATGACAAAGCCATTTAAAGTTTGAACTGACTATTAATGTGAAGACATAGCAGATAACACCCAACTATTTAAGATATAAAGTCTTCATGATGATTTTAGTAAATACGCGTATTTACTGGACCAAAAACACAGTAAATACGTTTACTGAAATTTTCAGGGAATATGCATATTTACTTACCAAATCAGTAAATACTCGTATTTACTGATTTCGCATATTTACTCTAACATATATATTGTTTGTTTTTTGTATACTTTATTTTTGTATTCTTAGTCATAACAAAACAGTTTCAATAAAATTGATAATGGATAGTTTTATCATTATACCATTTTCTTCACTCTTTTTCGAAAAAGGACATAAAATATATTCTCTAAAATATATATTATGAAGGATAAAACTATATAATATAAAAATGATTTATGAATAACCATCAAACATGATAGAAAACTGTGTTCAAGCATTACATGTAATGCCTAGAGCTCACTTTCAGTCATTACATTTCACAAAATGCCTAAACTGTTTAATCATTTCGTGAATGCCTGAAATGTTTAGTGATTTACATGTTATAACTGGTTACACAGATTGCCTGTAACATATATATCGCTCTTGTCAAACAGTCTAAAATGTCTCTACTGCTGGGTTACCCTGCAGTCAAGATGAATATATTGTAGTCATAAATACTTCACTACAGTTATGACGATGATGCAATAAAAAATCTAGATGACATCGTGATGTCACTTACATACTGTTGTATTTATGTTTTGCACAATTTCTCCCTGACTGCTTGTAGTTGTTATTTTATCCATCCCAATTGCACAAGTACTCCCCGAGCTCTAGTGAGAGACATTCCCCAGACTGAAAGACTCAGTCTGTGACCTGCACATTCATCAGTGTTCCTAGGTTCATTAGCCTGCCACTTGGGATAGGCCCCATTGACAGAGAACCACTATATATCTGCCTGCACCTAGGATAGAACCCAAGTCCTCCATGTTCCTATTCGAGTATGTAAGCCACTAGGCCATAGCTTGAGATAAGTGATGGTGACTTGTCTCTCTCAATATGATCATTTCATACTTTTAGGTATTACAACAAGAGGCCAGTGGGAGCCACAGTTTGAGCCAGAAAAGCTTGCCACTCTCCTACCATTCTTCAAAGGACTCCTGGAATCGTTCTGCCGAACAGCCAGCTATGGTTTTCATTATCACTTTTATGTGGCTCATGACCATGAAGATCCATTCTTTGCAAAGAATGGCTCGCATAACCAGTTTGTGAAAACCTTTCATGTGGAACGACAGAGGATGTGTCCTGAGAAGTTGAATGTCAGTTTACATCTTGTAGAATGCGCTCATTCAGGGCATCCTGCATGGGCGCAGAATGATGCCATGATGGCTGCCTACATGGACAATATGGCTTATTACTACAGGTGAGAACACGTACAGAGGAACCAGGTAGAGGTCAAGGTTAAATGTGGTTGTCAACCAGAGCGTGTAATCGCAAAGATTCTTTGTTTTTAGCTTTAAATGAAGAATGTATTAATTCAGCAGAAGATGTTTTTTATATATTTTTACTGTGTTCTATAGATTGATTTAATGAATAATTCTCCAATGTGATGAACAAATATATGGGATTGATGCACTGTATAGAGCTGTTTAAAAGTTTGAAAATTAATTTTAAATTACCAACTCTTCTTTCTTTATTGTCATATAAGTTCTCGTTTTTGTAAATAGTAATTCCTACAAAAGCAAAGAGCCATTCTTTAACATAAACAAAATTTTCAGTTATCAGGTATCCAAGTGCTTAATTTCCAAAATCAAATTTCTATATTTAAAACTAATAATCGATAAAGAATCTTTCTAATTATGGCCTATAAGGATATTATAGTGTGTTAAAATTTTGAATGTTCAGCCCTGGGCTTATTCTTACAGAGTCCCTGGGGTCAATATTGTTCATAATTTTCACATTTTCTTTTTTATAATTGTGTTATAAAAATAGTGATTTGCTGTGAATTTTTAGTTACATGTTTAATGATTTCAGGTTCTTGGGAGAAACAAATGCAATTAATTTTAAATTTTGACATTAACTTATGTTTCCAGATTAGCATTTTATGAGAACTACCAAATATCAAACTTGGAATCAGAGAAAAAATATCTTTTTCAAGTTGTCTCTTTATTAAAGGTATTTTGTAACAAAAATCTTAATGCAGAATAACCTCAGTTATTTGAATTTTTAATAATGTTTTTAAAACATAAAGAACTGTTAATTTCATGATGTATTTTAAAGAGTGAATGATGATACAGTGATGGAAACAACGGGATGGACTGAGAAGATGATAATAGAACTGCTCAGATACACTCCACCCAATGTAGGAGTGGTGGGACCCTGGTTCAAAGAAGGTTGGTCACTCACTCAGAAGGTTATATAAGCAAACAGTTTAATTTCATTGAGATTCAAATACATTTTTCCCAACACTAGTAATAAACAGTTAACAGTAAATAATTAGCCGAGTAACTGCATGTTGTTCTCTAGTAGTTGAATTTTTTTTTGTGGAACTAAGATCAGCACAGTTTCGCTTTTGAGAAAAGAAATAACTGTCAGAAGGACAGTTACTGTTAAATTGTACTGTTATCTAGAAAACTAGAAGACTGTTTCAACTTTGAATATTTGGGAATTATCTTCTTGTATTAGACTGGGTTCTTCTAGACCCAGTGCGTTTTGTACTAGACCCAAAACTTTTGTACCAGGCCCAGTATGTTTTGTATTAGATCCAGTGCATTTTTCTCTAGACTCGGTATGTTTTGTACTAGTACATTTTGTACCAGATTTAGTACTTTTGTACAAGACCCATTACTTTTTGTACCAAACACAGTTCTTTTTGTATTAGACTCAGTATGTTTTGTACTAGAGACCAGTACTTTTTGTACTAGACCCAGTACTTCATATGTGTTGTATACCCGGTTATTAAACCCAGTATTTTCTGTACAGTAGACTCTGTGTAACTCGATTCACCATTATTCGAATTTCGGTATTATTCGAAGTATTTCTCATGTACCAACATTTTACTGTTGAAATTCACGGAATTACTTGAATGTTCGAATGTACATTTTCGGTATTATTCGAACTTATATTGAGGCCACAAAAACATATTTATATCCCCAGACGAAAGTCGGGGATATATTGGATTCAGGTCCGTCGCGCCGCCGCCGCCGCCGCCGTAGAAATTTCCTTGTGGACGCGATAACTCAAAAACAAATTAATATTTTTTTTTCAAACTTGGTACACATGTTAAGGGTGCCCAAAGGAAGATCCCTATTTTAAGGTGACCTTAAACTCCCAGTAAAAAAGAACTTATGGCCACCTTAAGGTCAGAAATTGGACTTTTGGCCACTTAGAGCCCTGTAGGTCACAAACTATGATGCTCAGCTGGCTGAAATTTTACCTGACAACACATTAATATGTTCTTAGTACATGTGCCGAAAATCACGACTTTAAGTTGAGGAGAAAATTGTGTTTGAGGCCCATAAATACCCCCACTTGGGGATTTTTTGCTATATTTTTCACATATTTTGCCCTATAATTTGGAAGTGGTAATTCTGATGAGTCTCAAACTGCGCTAGGTATAACTTTGATATGTAATCCTTGTCTGTAGAAAATTTTAGGGCTGTAGGTTTACCCAAAGGGGTCGACTTAAGGTCTCAAAAGTGCCCACAGAGACCCAATTTATGCACTTTTTGCCACTTTCAAGCACTGTAGCTTTCAAACTATGTCTCTCATCTAAGTTAAATATCATCTGGGAATATATCTATGTGTTTTCTTATATGTGCCCCAACATTTAGGCCTTTAATAGACAGTTAACCTGTGTATCAGGACCATAAACACCCACCCGAGTGACCCTTATAAGACATTTTTCACATCTTTTTCCCTGTAACTTGGAAATGGTAAGTCTGAGAAGTTTCAAACTGTATTAGATATATATTCTGTGTGTAATCTTAGTATGTAACAGATTTTAAGTCTGAAGCTTTAATTTTGAAGGTCAAATTGAGGTCTCTAAAAGGCTCCCAAAGACCCAATATTTGGACTTTTTGCTACTTTTAAGCCCTGTGACTGTCAAACTATGTGACTGATAGAGCTCAAATCCTATCTGGGAAGATATTAGTATGTTATTTATATATGTGCCAAAAATTAAGGCTTTAAGAAGACATTTAACCTGTGTATGAGGACCATAAATCCCCACCCGAGTGACCATTTTTAGACATTTTTCACATATTTTGCCCTGTAACTTGGAAATGGTAAGTCTAAGAAGTTTCAAACTGTATTAGATGCATATTCTATGTGTAATCTTAGTATGTGACAAATTTTAAGTCTGAGGCTTTAATTTGAAGGCCACATTTAGGTCTCTAGAAGGCCCCATAAAGACCCAGTATTTGGACTTTTTGCCAATTTTAAGGCCTGTGACTGTTAAACTATGTGACTGGGAATACATTATTATGTTCTTTTTACATGTGCCAAAAATCAAGGCTTCAAGTAGACATTTAACCTGTGTATGAGGACCTTAAACACCCACCTGAGTGACCCTTTTAAGACATTTTTCACATATTTTGCTCTGTAACTTGGAAATGGTAAGTCTGAGAAGTTTCAAACTTTATTAGATACATATTCTATGTGTAATCTTAGTATGTAACAAATTTTAAGTCTGAAGCTTTAATTTGAAAGCCACATCGAGATCTCTAAAAGGCCCACAGAGACCCAATATTTGGACTTTTTAACCACCTTTAAGCCCTGTGACTGTTAAACTATGTGATTGATGGAGCTGAAATCCCATCTGGGAATGCATTATTATGTCCTTTTTACATATGCCGAAAATCAAGGTTTTTGGTAGACATTTAACCTGTGTATGAGGGCCATAGACACTCGCCCAAGTGCCTTTTTGGACATTTTTTCCGTATTTTGCCCTGTTATTTGGAAATGCTTAGTGTGACAAGTCTTAAACTGTATTATATATAATTTTTGTTTGTTATGTATGTCCCCCAAAAAGTTTCAGATCTGTTGTTTAATTGCTAAGGTCTCTTTAACAATTGTAAAATGCCCACAGAAACCCAATTTATGGACATTATGCCACTTTAAAGCCCAGTAACTGTCAAACTATGTGGGTTATAGAGCTGAAATCTTTGAATTTTTAAAAGGAAATGCCTGTCTATTTAAATTTTGAATATTAATAATGTTATGGCTATCTTAGTCTTTTAAGAACTTATTTTTGTGTGTTATACCTCTGCTTGCTGAGTTTTTAACTTTTTAAAATGAAACTGGTTAAACATATTCAAGTAGACAAAATGGACACTTTAAGTGAGCTTTAAGTCCCAATATTAATGAAATTATATCCTTATGTAGTAAAAGTAGGGGATTTTTAACCCTCAACTAGCCCAGTTTTATTCAACTTGCCTCAGTTAATTTTGACACAGCTCCTACAGTTATGAACTCATTTCAGTTGATAATCACATACTTAAAATTCTCAATTCTTTTTGTATTTGAGTACCCCTTTTATATAGATTGTTTGTTTACCATTTATGCATCCCCCACCCGGATTCCCCCCACCCACCTCTGGGACCTCCAGCTATATTGAGTGACACTAAATAAACAAAGGTATTTAATGATGCTTCATTACATATAACACAAAGGGGAGTCAGAACTGAGATTGTGTCACATATTTAGGTTGCATATATATGGACCACATATATAGGTATAGAGGAAATGAATAACTGAAAACAATTTGCAAATTCTAAAAATAATACAATAAAATAATAATATAAATAATTTTTTTTAAATAATATTTTATTTGTGAACAAATATAGAAACAGATATGCGCTTTTGGGATTATGAATTTTAGAATGGACATTGAATCATCAATCATTTAAATACTTTGAAGGAAGATTGAAAAGTATGATGAGTTGAGTTAAAAATAATATTTTATTTGTCAACAAATATAGAAACAGATATGCTCTTTTGGGATTATTATTTTAGAATGGACATTCAATCATCAATCATTTAAATACTTTGAAAATACGTTTAGAGTTATCATTGCAGGAAGATTGAAAATATAATTTGAGTTATGTATTCGGCGTCTGGGGATACACCATCTTCCTTGGAAGATATAAACAGAGTAGATTGATGTGCTGAAGTTCATATAATAATGGGTAATTATGTTTTAAAAAATTCCCGATCAAAACCTGTGGCGTGAGTGATGACCTGTCTGGGGATATGTTGGCGCCGAGTTGGCCCAATCTAGTTTATGTATGATTTTGAAGGGATTACTCGAACCAAGCCTCAGTGTCACATATTGATGCAAATATTTGAAAGGGGATTAAGTGCACACCGTAATTCAATAGGAATACATAATGCTACCAATGGATAACAATAGGCGTGTCACATGGTCAAATACATTGTTTACAATACAGCCACTCACCAGACACACTTTCATAACATCAAAGCACATAATATTCTCAAATTTTAACTGTTAATCCAGTGGTTTAATGATTACATGGGCGCCGTCATGTTTGATCTCTCTGACGAGATTAGTAAACCCCATTCCCCATTCTCTCACTAATTCGACCGATTGCAATTAAGGTATGCAGCAATCTCTTTTCATCTGTCTATCAAAGACATAACCGTTTTCTGTGATCTGTCAAATCAAAGAAAACTGTGTTAATCACTGGTATTTATTCAAAATTTATTAAATGCAATCAGAAGTTGGCTAAGGTCTATATAAGTTGAGTCAAAATGTGTCAGAATCATTGAGTTATCAAACTTCCATACATACGCATAAACTGGAGTAAAATATGGCAACAAAGAGGAAAGTAAGTTCTAAACCACTACATGAGAAGTACCAGGCACTGTTAGAAGTAGAAGGAGGTGGGAAAAAAAAGGATACTGCTGAAAAATATGGTGTTCCTTTGAATACATTAAGTACTTGGATTAAAAATTCTTTAAAAATTAAACAGACATTTCAAAGTGGAAACCAAAATTTAGCTAGGAAAAGAGTCAAAGTAGGGAAATATGAGGATGTCAGTGCTGCTCTGTTGAAATGGTTCACCAATAAGATGGATCAAGGAGCTGCTATAAATGGACCTTTGATGATAGAGAAGGCCCAAAAATTTGCTGAAGACATGGGCTATGAAGATTTCAAGTGTTCACAGGGCTGGCTTACAAGCTTCAAGGAGAGATACAACATTAAGCTGCGTTCCATTCAGGGTGAAGAGAGGGCTGTAAATTCATCAGATGTAGATGCCTGGCACCAGACCATATGGACGGAGATTCTTTAGGAATATGAAGCCAAGAACATTTACAAGTGCGATGAGTCAGGGCTGTTCTACAGGGTTCTTCCTAACAGAACCCTAGCATTCAAGGGCCAGAAGTGTTCTGGGGGAAAGATGTCAAAAGAGAGGATCTCTGTCCTCTTCTGTGCCAACATGGATGGAACTGACCGGGTGCCACTCCTGTGCATTGGGAAGTCACACAACCCAAGGTCATTCAGAGGTCACCTCACTCTGCCTACTGAGTATAGAGCTAACTCCAAGGCCTGGATGACTAGTGACATTTTCACTGAGTGGGTACGAAAATTTGACAGCAAGATGTCCCTCCAGAATAGGAAGATTGCGCTCCTGTTAATAACTGCTCTGCCCACCCTAAATCCATCAGTGGGCTCAAGTCAGTGAAGATGTTTTTCCTGCCTCCCAACTGCACCAGTATTCTCCAACCCATGGATCAGGGAATAATCAGATGCTTCAAACACCATTGTCGGTCCTCAATCAACAAGAGAAACATTGATGCACTGGACAGTGGGACTGAGTTTAAACTGACCATGTTAGATGCCCTGAGAGAAGCCCAGCGTGCTTGGGCCAAAGTGACCCCTGAGACAATCTCTAACTGCTGGCTGCATATGGCTTTTAGGGAGTATGAGACCCCCAGGTAAGTCATCCCACCAGTCAGTGACCAGCCAGGCCTTCCATGTGAAGAATTCAGCCTGTACACTGAAGTAGAGGATGAGCTCATCACCTCTGAAATGCCTTCTGATGAGGAAATTGTAAAGGAAGTCAAAGGAGCTGAGGAGGAGGAGGACAGTGACCAGGAAGAAGAAGAGGGACCCCAGGAAGAGCCCACCCCGTCCCAACAGGAAGCAGAACGAATGTGCAAGCAGCTGAGAAGATTCATTGAATCCATTGAAAATTCATCACAAGAACTTGAATATGTCACCAAACTTGAAATTTTCTTAAATAAGACCCGAAATGAATCAATGAAACAGAGCACAATTTCGGACATTTTTTACAGAAATTAGTTAGATCCAACTTACCACGAAAGTGTATATACTCCTATGACATTTTAAAAAGGACAGAAAGTGAGCTGTTTTCATGTATTTTGATATTCTTGTATGTTTAAATGTTGTTGCATGTTGAAAGGAATGAATTACTCAATAAATGTATTTTAATTATTTGTATTTTATAGTGTTTTACAAAGATTCACCCATTATCGCCCATTCGGGCCGATTCACGGAGCCGAAAATAGTAAAAATATTACTCGAACTTGGTACAATTCGAACCATTTTGACAGGATTTTCATGGTTCGAAATATGCAGAGTCTACTGTACTAGACCCAGTATGTTTTGTACTAGATTCAATACATTTTGTACTAGACCCAGTACTTCATATGTGTTGTATACCCGCATAAATGCATTATTAATTGTAGGAAACATTGCCATTCTGACTCATGACTTTGTACACAGAACACATGTGGACATCTTTGGCTTCTACTACCCCAGAGTATTCACTGACTGGTTTGCTGATGACTGGATCACAGGTATATCAAATCTAGTGAAACTCTATTGGTTGAATTATGTTGTGATTTTGTACTGAAATCCTCACTGAGAGAACTATATCAGTGTTGTGTGACAGTTTTAGTTGTGTTACCAGTCAGTCATTTAACCCAAATCATAAATTCTTGGCTGATAGTTGCTTCAACTTACCTCCAGTGGAACTAAGACGATAAGGCTTTCAGAAGGATTTCAGTGTTGAGTCTAGTGTTAGAAGAACTCAAAGCTTCTGTAACAAGGATCAATGTTTCTCACAAGCACTATTTTCAATCTGTTAAGTAATACATCTATTTATATAATAGTAAGTTTTATTGCGAAAAATACACTTACCATTTCCTGACCATTGCTATATGTTGGTGCCATCCAACTCACTGGCCAACGTTGAGAAACGTTTTAAGAAACCTTAAGAGGCCAGTGAGTGAGTGTGAACTAGCATGTCCCCCTAGTGGTCATGTGACCACGCTAGTAAACAACCTTCATTATTTTTGTTGGCCATCCTAGAGTGTGGATGTGTTATTTTAATTTGGATTTTTATAAAGTTTGGAGTTTTTGTGGGAATTTGAGTTCTGTGGTAAGGCATCTGTGTTGACAATGTCTTCTCAGGACGAATTTAAGACAAAAGGACAGAGAAAAAGACTTTTGTGGCCATTTTTTTGGTGGATGTTTGACCACTATTTTAAGATGGCGGCATGGATGTATCGTCGTTGGATGAAGACTTTCTTCTTCTCAGAATTCTTCAAAAGGCTCGTGTTTCTTGAGACCAGTTATTTTATTTTTCACTTGATTGAAGATTTACAACTTTTTAATTCTGAAACTGTTGGCAGTCATTCTAGCTCCGACAGGGACAGTTTATATGTTTATATGTTGCTAGGCGACTAATGGAGGCAACCTGAAGAGAGGAGACAATTCGATTGTCATTGGCTATTCTCACGTCGGGTTCTAAAAGCCAGGCGTTTTGTGGTAGTCAACATCTCACCGCGACGATCTCACTCGAATGGGTGTCCGGTGGGATTCCCCGGTGAGAGCAGACATCTTAGTTTCTCATTGGTTGCTGCATCGTGGACAAGTTCCGGATGCAGAAGCGATCGTCACAGCTTCTAATTCTTCCGTCAGGTTCAGTCGGAACTTTTCACGGAGGAAAATACCTGCATGACGTCATCCGAAGACAATCGAGTTTCCATACCTCCCAAAAGGTCAGAAATCGGTTTGTCAGTTTCCCGGAGCTGTGATTCATCTCAGTAATTGGCTTTTGTTTCTGTGATTTTTTACCGGTTTTTCAGCTGGTCTGAAACCGTCACCGGTACATATGAACTTGTAACCATTGTCAATTTATTATTCAGGAGTACAGGTTCTCTGGTTTCTGCTACAGAGAGCATGTTAAGGCCTGGATAATTTTTTGAAGTGGTCTAGCAGGACCTCTGGCAGGACGTCTTCAAGGAGCTAAGGATTAACAGGAGCTCACAGAGTTTCTTTTTTGCCTTGGGCTGTGTGCAGAGTTTTTTGCAATTACAGTCCTCAGTGATCAGGAATTTTTTGTTGGGCAGTGCTGGGATCAGTTCTCCAACTTGTTATTCAACAGGAGTGTTACAAGTCGTACTTTTCTCTATCTTATCTCTTAGATGAGTTTGGTAGAATTAAGAGTGCATTTTTCACTCTTAATGAGGTTTTCTCCTGCTGAACTTTTGGTCAGATGTCCAGGGAAACTTCATTTTGTGATCTCAGGTGTATAGTGTTTCTTCTGTTTGGGAAGGAGCAAACTCCTACACATGGCTAGAAAGGGGATTAGTGCCCAGGGCACTTTTCTTCCCATTATGATACTTTATCCTCCAACTCTGTTACAAAACTCTCCTCTGAAGATTTAGAGGGGTTAGGAGTAATCTTTAGGAGTAGTGTTTGTCCACTAGTGCAGATATACTACACCTTACATCTCAACATAGTAAGAGGATAATCTTCAACCATTCTTTACCTTTCACAGAGGCAACAGTACCAGGAGGGATTGCTTATTCATGTTCCTAAAGCAGTTTGTGGACATGGGTGTTAAGAATAAATGAATAAAATGCGGGAGACATCAGTTTGCATAAAGCTGTGTATGGAATGATCGACAAAAGGGCGATAACACCAGTTAGATGGTGATATCGCTACAATTTTACACTTTATTGGTTGTGATAAGCTGGGAAGAGATGGCTACCACTAATAGTTGAGGTCAGGTAATAAACCTTTACATGTACCTTAATTTCGCATAGTTGGGATTTTCGCAATTAATTGTTACTAGTAAGTAAATGGGTGTGCCCACTCGTTTCCTTACAGTTGCATTCTTTCATAGCCGGATTCACGCAATTCTTATCTTCACTTCCCTGTTGATGACAATTCACACCGGTTCACTGCCTGTTTGCTATGTTAGTCCATGGTGAGAATGTGGGATCTATAAGAACGCATCATTTTTTACCAGTACAGACCATTTCATTGCTTGCGCTTGAAAATAGTTTATTTTCGACTTTCTATGGCATCAACGGATACTGAACCTGATGGCTGCAGTAGAAGGCATTGGGTTTCACCAGCTTATATATAAAAAAAAAAAAAAAAAAAAAAACTTCTTGGCTAATACACCAGGATTTTTAGTTTGGATTGCAGATTACACCTTAGGGTACATCTTTACTCATAGCAAAGCATCTTCTCCGGCTAATGGTTTCTAAGGAAGCCATTTCTTTGGTGGCGGTATGGCTTCATAGGTGAAAACAGTGCCATTGGGTTATTTGTTTATCAGGTAACCCCAAGGCTATCTGCTAATGTACCACAGATACCACACATAATACACAGATAATGTACCAGTTTTTCTGTTCTCAGGTTCCATCTTCAGTGGTGGAACGACTTTTCAATTTGCAGGAGCTTCCATTACTTCATCAGAAGGAGCACAATCTCCTTCTGTTATTAGATGCTTTCTTTAAGGGTTGGGATGCACAATTATGGCATCAAACAGCCAGTGGTCTGTTGTATCATGAGGGGTCAAGACTCCACATTAACAGGGCTACTACCTTTAGAATCATTTGGAGGTCTGATTCGGATTCTGAATCTGTTGATTTCCCCAGATATTTCTTCAGTGGTTTCCTATCTGAACAGGTAGGGAGGTACCCACTTTCAGGAATGTGTTTCCTTATCTGAAGGATCATTCCTTGGACGAATGCCATGGGTTCAGATTCAGGCATATCACTTCCCAGGGTATACAAATATTCCAACAAATTCTTTGTTCATGAGAGTCAAGATGATTCAAATTGAATGTGTTTTGGATGACTGTTGAATCTTCTATTCTGATTCAGGTGTTCAATCAAATCTGTCTTTGATTACTATCACCAATGATGGATTTGTTTTGCAACTAGTTTGAATCACAAGCTCGTCTTTTTCAACTTTTCTTGGGATGGACTGGACAGTTTGTTTGGTCCTGTGACCTTGATTCTTCAGGTGATGCAGGTGAATCATTTGGCTTCTAAGGCTCCTTGGATTTTCAACCTGTAGTCATTCCTGCTTTGAAACCTTCTTTAGATCATGCTTTGATGCAAGATAGGTTTCTTTGTCCAGTGAGAGCCTTGAGAGGTTATCTTGATGAGACAAAAGATCTCAGGAAAGGCAAGAAAATTCTTTTGTAGCTATTAAGAAGGGCTACTCCAAGATTTAGGTGCAGAATCATCTTGATTGCATCAGAGTGGCTAGGGATGTCTTATTTTTGGGATCTGGTGGATCTGTTCCACAAAGGTTCCTTTTAGGGCTTCCCTTGCAGGTGAGTTCAATCATTCTGCCATTGGTATCCAACAACCTGAATCTTAAGCTTCCAGTGTATGTGTTTCCTTTCTTAGACTGTGGGGCTTGGGGAACAGATGCATTACTCTTTTCTTGGGAGGATCTGGACAGCTTTGTGTTTGTTCCAGTGGCTCTCATTCCTCAGGTGACTCAAGATGATCACCTACAGGTGCAGAATCATCATGATTGCACCAGGATAGCCAAGGATTCTTCAGGTGATTTAGAAGATGACCACCTTCAGGTTCAGATTCATCATGACTGAATTATGATGGTCATGGTGGATGTTCTTGATTGTGGGACCTGGTAGATCTTTGCACAAACTTCCATCTGAGGCTTCTTTGTGGTGAACTTCTCAGATACTACTTTTCTAGATGTAGCAAATTTCCTTAATTATTTCTTTAAGGAAAAGAATCTTAAGCCATCTACTATTGCTGGTTACAGAATAACAATGGTAGATGGCTTTGCTTGAAGGGGAATAAGTCTCTAGAACTCTTCAGCTGTATAGATTGTTGACATATTTCTATAGAGACAACCCGGTAGCCAATAGGTTAAGCCTTCTTTACCTTTTGTCTCTGGCCTTGTTTGGTCTCACCAGACAGCCTTTTGAGCCTTTGGGGAAGATTTCTTGGAGGTTATTAACTTTCAAGACGGTCTTTCTTTTGACTTTGGCTTTAGGCAAAGGAAGAAGAGTATTCTCGTTAGTTTTGTCTTCCCTTACTTTGAATGAGTATTGCTCACAAGTGGCTCTGGCCATTTATTAGCCAAGATTCAGTTGGCTTCGGATGGGCCTACTTCAGTTAAGCCGGTCGATATGCCAGCTCTCAATCACTGGGACAGCAGTTTTACTCAAGATAGATCTCTTTGTCTTGTGAGGTTTTGAAATACTTTTACTTGGGACAAAGGATTCAATGAGGAATTATTATGTCTTGTCTGTGCCTAGTTAGGAAGGCTTTACAGCAGATATTTTCAGGTCAACTATCTTATCTTGCTGTAGGCAGACTATCATTTTGACTGAGGAGAAGTCAAATTCTGACTCTCAACAGCAGCGAGTCAAAGCAAGAATCTTTAGGTTTTAGGATAGTGTTTCTGTATATGAATTTTTAGATGCATGTTACTGGAAACCATAACTTTTTTACCAATTTTCAGTCTCACCTGCTTGGTTTGCTTGTGGTCAGACTTTGATATTGTGTCCTACAGTTTGTTTTGTTATAAGTATATGCGTGATACTTATATTGATACTTTAGTATGCATTTGCAGCTGTTTGTCTGTCATACTATCTGTTTTTATATTAGGCAGATTTGTTGACTTCATTCAGACTTAAAATTACACAATATGCTGATGACACTTCCAATATTTGTGTCACCTGTGTGGGTTTTGGATGTTTGTCTAGATACAGCATTTAACTGTGGCAATAACTGTCAATTTGTGAGAACTTCAACTACATACTATGATTTAGGGGATCTGTATGGTATGTGGTGACTGTTGGAAGTTTATATGTTGTTGTATGCATGTAAATTTCAATGTAAACTTCTCATAATGTTTTAGTTGTAGGCTAGGTAGTGAGTCTCTGTAATGATTACTTCCTTCCTACAACAACAACAACAACAAGGCTGTGTTGTTTTGTAGTGCTCAACAGTTCCACTGCCTCATCTGGGAGGTTAGTTTGGATCTGAATGCCTATAGGATTGTGCTGTGTATGATAGCTGTGCAGAGTGGTGTACTGGGTCTTTATATTCTAGTACTGCCCTCCTTCCATGAAGGCTGCATTCAGCAATGGTCAGGAAATGGTAAGTGTATTTTTCGCAATAAAATTGAAAAATTTTGTTGTAATTTTAATTTTTATTAGATAAATACTTACCATTTCCTGACCAGGATAGTCCCCCCCTACCTCCCCGCAGATTCAGTACTAGGGGAGTATTTTCTGCAACAAAAATAATGAAGGTTGTTTACTAGCGTGGTCACATGACCACTAGGGGGACATGCTAGTTCACACTCACTCACTGGCCTCTTAAGGTTTCTTAAAACGTTTCTCAACGTTGGCCAGTGAGTTGGATGGCACCAACATATAGCAATGGTCAGGAAATGGTAAGTATTTATCTAATAAAAATTAAAATTACAACAAAATTTTTCAATTTGGCAGTAAAGTGCAGTTGTTCAAAATACATTATGCCATGTAACAATGTTTGTTATCTGACCTTATTGAGAGAATAAGATTGTGTGTTTTGGATAATAGAAGATTTGTAAAATGGAAGGGGTATTTTAATATAAAATGATGAGGATATACCAAAATTTGGGATTTTGAAAATGAGTTCATAAAATAAAAAAATTAGATACTATAAAGTCACATAAAAAAAGTTTGTATTGTATTTTTTTTTCATTTTTATACTCCGCTCAATATCTCCTTGTAGCACAGTATTTAGGTTCTTGCTTCTATACTCGAAATGCTTTTAAATAGAAATCTCAACAGCAAAAGTTACTTTTAAGCTGTGGCGAACTCTTTGTCAAGCAGAAATAAGTATGAATATTTTTCTGGTTTAATTTTTCAGGGTGTACACCTCTGTCTCTGTGTTTTAGGTGTGTACCACCCAGAAAGGATGCACAAAGTTCCAGGAGTTCGTGTGAAGCACACTATGGAGATGGGAAATCGCTACGTGGTGCATTTTGACAGGGCCCAGAGGGTGGCCATTGAAGTGGAGATAGGTAAACTGATAGTTAAGCGTTGGCTCCAGAGACTGAAACGGAAAGATCAAGATGCTCAGGAATGGGATATGCAGTCTAAAAATGTGGTGGTGATGTCCTTATATGGTTCTAACATGGATTATATATATGGCGCTCTCAGATATGCTCAACTTGTTCCTATATTATACCCCAGCTGGCGTGTGAGGGTGTATGTAAGTAGTTTTGTTCAGAAATCTAACAGTGTGACTCCCTTGAGCATCATAATCAAGAAGCTTGGTAATATGGGGGTAGAGGTGGTGACACTGGACGAAGATACCTCGCAAGAAGTTTCTCCCGACATGTGGCGCCTCTTGGTGGCAGATGACACAACTGTTGACCGTTTTATCATCCGTTCACCAAACACTCGCCCCAGTGAGAGAGAGGCTGTGGCATTACAGAACTGGCTCAGAGTGGACAATCCATTTTACTGCATTAGGGACCATCCTTCTCATTCAAACTCTTCATTAATTCCAGAACTAGTCGGTGGGAGGCCCGCAAAGCTGCGGGAAGTTCTAGGGGAATCCTGGCGGACGTTAATGAGAGGTTATACCTCCGGGACAGCCTTCCTACAACAGGTGATATGGCCAAAGGTGAAAGGTTACTGTTACTGCCACGACAGTGTTTCTTGCCACAGATGGGAAGGGAGTGTGGCATTCCCCGTACTCAGGGCAGAGAGTGAGTTTATAGGACAGAGGTACGATGCCAATGACCAGCTGGTGGATGTGGAGGATACGTATTTCTGGAACGAGACCTTCATAAGGCCAGAGTGTGTGTTCATTAAAAATACAGGATTCGACGATACTGCAGTGAAAGCTGTCATTCGACAGCGTCCAGTATTTTGGTCTCAAGACTATCATGTGACTCCAGTCATGGACATGAAGTCCCTCTTGCTTCCTATAGGTGTAAAAATCTATGACAAGAGTCTGTCCTATTATTGCGGCAGTGTGGGCACTTGCGCCAAGAACTTGAGGGTCATCAATAAAGAGAATGGCATGCGACTCACTCCTGAACTGATTTCTCAGTTTTACGATGCCTATAAAGATGATTTAGAAATGAAGCGAGTGACCGCATTTGTGTGTACTCTACCGGTGGCCATGTGTGAATTGTTTGTTAAATTCAATAAGAGTATGATCATCATTGCTACGATTCGTTATGAGCAGGCCAGACCAGAACCCGAGAAATGGAAAGCCTTGAACCAGTTGATTGTTAACATCTCAAAACAACCAAAAAGCCTTGTGGCGGCCAATAACCTTTATGATGCAAAGTACATTGAGTATTTCACTGGTGTGAAGACTGTGGTCATCCCAAACTATTGTGCATATCTACACGATGTATATAATCCCACAAGAAAACAGTTTCTCATGGCACCAATCCATAGTACTGAGCTTTATGATGATTTCTTCACAGAATTCGATGAAGCTATCATGAAGAAGCGAGTGGACCTGTTTCTTGTCCCCTTGCGACAAATGTACCCCCAGTATCTGTTTGCTGACTTGGCAGCACACCAGGGGGTGGTCTACATTCCTTACCAAGTGTCCATGTCTAGTCTCACTGAACAGTACAGGATGGGAATACCCTTATTTTTCCCTACTGTTGATCTATTGGCAAAGTGGCATGTACAACATGCAGTAGTACACCAGAGAACGTGGATGGGGTTTATGCAAAAGCGAGAAAGTGCCTCACATATTAAAGGTCTTATCCCTAATGTGCCAGATCCAAATAATGACATAGATGAAGATGCGGCGAAATACTGGTTGAAGTTTGCTGACTTCTACCAGTGGCCACATGTTATTTACTATGATTCCGTTGAGGATTTAGTGAATAAAATGTTAACTGTGGATTTACATGAAATCAGTCGCAGGATGATGGAGTATAATAAGAAATTAGAGAATGATATCAAGGGTATTTGGTCTAAAGTATTGCTTAAAGTCACAGAGGGGAAGCCGATGACCCTATAGTGTGCTATGTTATTCACATAAAGTGGCCTAAGTGTCTACTTTATTTCAAAGAAGTGGCTGTTATTTAATTTCATTGATTAAAAGTGATTTACATTACACATACAGTGCTCCTGATAAATAGTTTTGAACAGTAATTATTTTCTCTCATATTGGTACTTGGGAAATATTTTTGAATGTAGACAGTGTAGATAAGTTATTTTTTTATTTTTAACAATACATTTTTTCTTAGGTTTTTAAAGTTTTAAATTTTTTCATCTGTAAGCTTCCAATTATAAAACTGTTATTGGTCTTTGTAAAAATTCTTTGTATTTTTAAGAAGATTTCTGCCAGTTTTCTGTATGTTTATTGTATTTCCAAGTTGCGCCTGGATAGTAGTAGGAGTTTTGTTGTCCCAAACGTTACAATACACACACAGCATTTTCTGGTGTTTCGGCCTCAAGGCTGGTTGCACTTAGTTCAACTTTCAATTGACACCGATTATATTTATACAGTCTTTTGTAAATGATAAATATTAAATAGACAAAAGAAGAGTACTTGGAGAGTGCATACCTCCACCAAGGCGCTTAATAATAAGTAAATGCGGAAATCCCTAGTATTTTCTATTTGCATCCAGTTGGTGATCCAGATCAAACTCCAAATTTAATGGAATCTAAGTTGGACAAAGACTCATCTTCTGATTTTTTTTCAGGAAGATCCAACTAGTAGTAATTGTGTAATCCTGGTAACAAACAAAAAAACAAACGGTTATGAAAATAATACCTCATTGGCAGAGGTACCTAGTTTCCATAATTGTATTTATTTAAAGTAAATACATTTTGTTAATGCCTTTGAGTATCAACAGGTTCAATTTATATTTTCCACTTTTGTTTCAATAAAGAAACAATAATTTAAGTTTATAAATCCCAATTGTCTGTAAATTTATTTAAATGCATTTGGCTTTCTGTGATGTAAATTACATGTACATGTAGTATATACGCTTCTATATATTGTTTGTGTGCCTAAATTTGTGAGGGGCCGTGAAGTTAATTGTTTTGATTTTCTAGCTAGCATTTTTATTGTACATTCTGACCAGAGAGGGCAGTGAGCCAAACCAGTGAATAGTAAATACATCTGGATAGATGCAAAGATTTACCGGTATAACCACAAAAAGAACATTTTAGTGAGATTTGTTTATTTAGCTTACCAGTAATATTGTTTGAACCATTGACTTACAATCGACATACATCTGTTCACACATAATCTCGGTTCTAGTTAAATGTTTAATCTTAATTGAGGGATGTGAACAACTGAGTACAGCAAAAACCTGTAAAATTAGCCTCGGCTCTAAAGTAAAAATTATTTGAATGACCATTATTTTTCCAATATTGGTGAAATTATAAAAGATACCATCCTTATGTCATATAACATACAGTTAAATAGCTTATTTAGTTATAACAAATGAGAAAGAAAGGTACCCTAGTAAGATTGTGTCACTTTTTCAGTAACAAATCAGTTGTAATTATTTGAAATATTTTTGTTTATTAAATTTCCTTGTTACAGTTACAGATATTTATCAATTTTATGCCAAATTGGCATCACGGAAAAAAATCACATAAAAATTATTTCTTACAGCTAGGGGTCAATTAATCCCTCCTGCTTACAAAGGTTTACGTCTACGTACACATGTATGCGGCTTATGACAACCGACGCCCGATTTGCGATAGCGACTTTTTCCCTCCTCGTTTATGTTTGGTTGTTTACATGTATCCGACTCCGATTTGCGACGTGCGATGGCGAATTTTTCGCTCTGGGACCCCAAAAATCGGATGACAAGTGAATTTAGATGAATGTCGACAGAAAATTAGGAAGCTTGAAAAAAATTTGTGTATATTAACTCATATTAAGGACCTTACACATGTTCAATATGTTATCGAAGCATGAAATTTGGTTAATTCCTTCACAAATTTCATCCCTGTTAAGGTTACCTTAAAATCATACAAATCAGGTGTCTTTGTTGCATAGTGCAAAGATAATTCTATTTAGAGGCAGAGGGGATTTGTAAAATGTCAAATGTCTCTTATTTTTTGGATTTAGAGTTTTGGAATACATTGGCAGGTGACAGGAAACCGTGGCCTAAGTGTCCAGAAAGTCTATGAAATTTGATTGAAAGTTGATTTTCTTGTATTTTGTGGCATGTTTACAAAAATGTTCTCTGGAATCGGAAGAATTTTCATTGAAATATGCTTCAGGACTGTTCACACATAATGATACGGCTTTTGTCCCATGATTGCATTGCAAAGTCAATTAGATGACCTTAAATAGGTCAGATGTTTTTCAACCTATAAAACTTGTGTATAAAAGATTATTAACATTGTTTGTGTATTTTATCTTTACTAATTTTTATGTCAGCTGACTTGTCAGTCAGCTGACATAATGTCGTCACTCTGCGGCGTGGGCGTACGCGTCCGCGTACGCGTCCGCGTACGCGTCCGCGTGAACAACTTCTCCTCCAAAACTACAAGGCCTAGAGACGTGCTGTTTTTTTTAAAAGATACCTTATCTATCGAGGATGAAAAATTGTTCAAGGCATGCAAATCTGTCTGTTCGTCTGTTTGCTAGAGACATTACAAGGGGGGTACCCCCACCAAAAGTGTGAAAATTTCAACACTTAATCACAATTTTCTCAGTGACTATTGCAGGGATTTCTCTCATATCTTGCATATATGTACTAGGCCACAGGTAGATTCTCTTGTGTGAGTATGAGACCTGGATCTGTCTTACTTTTTTTTTAATAAATTTTTTTAATAATTTTTAATGCATTAAAATTCATGAAATCATGCACAAAATCATTTATAACTTGAAAAGTGTTGCATTTAGAGCATTTTGTTAAAATATGTTATTCAGCTACTTTTTTCATAGCTACAATATGGTGAGTAAGTTGGGTGCCTGTCTCAATAGCTAAGTGAGTAATAGCTACTTTTGGGCTTTTCAGTAACTTCCATCATGAGTAAAATCACTTGTAACTTAAAAACTATTGCATTTAGAGAATTTCGTATAAATATGTTATTCAGCTACTTTTGGGTCAGCTATAACATAGTAAAATTTTAGACCTGTAGCTCATGGCATAGCTGAGTAATAGCTACTTTTAGGTTATCACTGTTGAGTAAATCGCTTATAACTTCAAAACTATTGCATTTAGAGAATTTCGTATAAACATGTTATTCAGCTACTTTTGGGTCAGCTATAACATAGTAAAATTTCAGACCTGTAGCTCATGGCATAGCTGAGTAATAGCTACTTTTAGGTTATCACTGTTGAGTAAATCGCTTATAACTTGGAAACTATTGCATTTACAGTATTTTGTTTCAATATGTTATTCACCTATTTTGGGATCAGCTATAACATAGTGAAGTTTCAGATCTGTGGCTCATTGCATAGCTGAGTAATAGCTACTTTGAAGTTCTCACTATTGAGTAAATCACTTGTAACTTAAAACCTATTGCATTTAGAGAATTTCGTATAAATATGTTATTCAGCTACTTTTGGGCCAGCTATAACATAGTGAAATTTCAGATCTGTAGGTCATGGCATAGCTGAGTAATAGCTACTTTTAGGTCATCACTATTGAGTAAATCAGTTGTAACTTGAAAACTATTGCATTTACAGTATTTTGCTTAAATATGTTGTTCACCTACTTTTGGGTCAGCTATAACATAGTAAAATTTCAGACCTGTAGCTCATTGCATAGCTGAGTAATAACTACTTTGAGGTTCTCACTATTGAGTAAATCAGTTGTAATTGCAAAACTATTGCGTTTAGAGAATTTCGTATAAATATGTTATTCAGCTACTTTTGGGCCAGCTATAACATAGTAAAATTTCAGACCTGTAGCTCATTGCATAGCTGAGTAATAACTACTTTGAGGTTCTCACTATTGAGTAAATCAGTTGTAATTGCAAAACTATTGCATTTAGAGAATTTAGTATAAATATGTTATTCAGCTACTTTTGGGTCAGCTATAACATAGTAAAATTTCAGACCTGTAGCTCATGGCATAGCTGAGTAATAGCTACTTTTAGGTCATCACTATTGAGTAAATCAGTTGTAACTTGAAAACTATTGCATGTACAGTATTTTGCTTAAATATGTTGTTCACCTACTTTTGGGTCAGCTATAACACAGTAAAATTTCAGACCTGTAGCTCATGGCATAGCTGAGTAATAGTTACTTTGAGGTTATCACTGTTGAGTAAATCGCTTATAACTTGGAAATTATTGCATTTAGAGTATTTTGTTTCAATATGTTATTCACCTATTTTGGGGTCAGCTATAACATAGTGAAGTTCCAGACCTGTGACTCATTGCATAGCCGAGTAATAGCTACTTTGAAGTTCTCAATGTTGAGCAAATCACTTATAATTTGAAAGCTATTGCATTTAGAGAATTTAGTATAAATATGTTATTCAGCTACTTTTGGGTCAGCTATAACATAGTAAACTTTCAGACCTGTAGCTCATGGCATAGCTGAGTAATAGCTACTTTTAGGTTATCACTGTTGAGTAAATCACTTATAACTTGGAAACTATTGCATTTAGAGTATTTTGTTGCAATATGTTATTCACCTATTTTGGGGTCAGCTATAACATAGTGAAGTTCCAGACCTGTGGCTCATTGCATAGCTGAGTAATAGCTACTTTGAAGTTCTCACTGTTGAGTAAATCAGTTGTAATTGGAAAACTATTGCCTTTACAGAAATTTGTGCAAATATGTTATTCAGCTACTTTTGGGTCAGCTATAACATAGTGAAATTACAGACCTGTAGCTCATGGCACAACTGAGCAATAGCTATTCTCAGGCACTGACTGTTGAGTAAATCGGCTATAACTTGAAAAATATTGCATTTGGAGTATTTTGTTAAAATATATTGTTCACCTACTTTTGGGTTAGCTATAACATAGTGAAATTACAGACCTATAGCTCATGGCATAGCGGAGCAATAGCTATTTTCAGGTTCTCACTATTGAGTAAATCAGTTGTAACTTGAAAACTATTGCATTTACAGTATTTTGCTTAAATATGTTGTTCACCTACTTTTAGGTCAGCTATAACAGAGCAAAAATTCAGACATGTAGCTCATTGCATAGCTGAGTAATAGTTACTTTGAGGTTCTCACTCTTGAGTAAATCAGTAGTAACTTGAAAACTATTACATTTAGAGTATTTTATTAAATATGTTTTTCACAGACGTTTTGGTCAGCTACAACATAGTGAAATTGCAGACCTCTATGTCATGGCATAGCTGAGCAATAGCTTCTTTCAGGTTCTCACTGTTGAGTAAATCATTGTATCCAACCTGTAGGAAATCATGGGCTGGGAATCTGTTAATATGGTCCGATTTGACCTTGGAACCCTCCTTCAAGGTCAAATGAGGATAGCCAAACATAAAAGTGCTTATAACTCGCTTATTATTGGTCCTACAGGTTTGGAATGAAAACCAACCTATAGAAAATCATGAGCTGGGAATTTTTTGGTGTGGTCGGATTTCACCTTGGACCCCTCCTTCAAGGTCAAATGAGGATAGCCAAACTTAAAAGTGCTTATAACTCGCTTATTATTGGTCCTAGAGGTTTGGAATGGAAAACCAACCTATAGAAAATCATGGGCTGGGAATCTTTTGGTGTGGTCAGATTTCACCTTAGACCCCTCCTTCCAGGTCAAATGAAGATAGCCAAACTTAAAGTGCTTATAACTCGCGTATTATTGGTCTTGGAGGTTTGGGATGGTAAACCAACATATAGGAAATCATGGGCTGGGATTCTTTTGGTGTGGTCAGATTTGACCTGGGACCCCTCCTTCAAGGTCAATTGAGGATAGCCAAACTTACAATTGCTTAGAACTCGCTTATTATTGGTCCTACAGGTTTGGGATGGTAAACAAGCTACAGGAAATCATGGGCTGGGAATTTTTTTGTGTGGTCGGATTTGACCTTGGACCCCTCCGTCAAGGTCAAACAAGGATAGGCAAACTTAAAAAGTGCCTATGACTGATTTATTATTGGTCCGAGAGGTTTGGGATGGTAAACCATCCTAAATTCTTTGGCTGGGAATCTTTTGGTATGGTCAGATTTGACCTTTGGACCCCTTCTTCATGGTCGAACGAGGATATTGCATTTATAGTATTTCTTTAAATATTTTTAACCTACTTTTTACACTTAAACAATTACCTTGTTACTTTATTTCATAATACCATTTGCAGGGCACAACTTTTTTGTCCTTTTTTTCTGTCAGCTTCGGAATATCTTTCGAACATGCTGTTCAGTTACCATTTACTGTATTTCTGTACAGCCCTTTCCCTGATAATTATGCTTTCCTCTCATTATCACCATCACAAATCAAAAACATTCAGTCAGCTGACACAGTGCCCGTTCACGGGCACTCTCCTCTTGTTTATTGTCTTACAGTTTAGTTGCTGAGGTATACTTCCTTTTTGCATCTGCAAAATAACATTTCTCTAGTATGAAGTTTAATGTTGAGATACATACTTGAAATACACTGCTGCATTAAATCTTACTTATTGCTATGCAATTTTTACTACAAATAAAACATAAATTTGGAGAAGTTGTGCTGTAAGTCATTTGCAATGTGAATATTGTGTTCTAAAAACTTTAGATTTAAATGTCTGCACTGACTAATAAGTTAAAATGTGTATTCTTTAAAACCATTTTAAATTATCAATAAAATTTTTTATAATTTAATGCAGTAGAATCTAGTCAGATTGTATATAGATTTTATTTCAATTGTGAACCAGTAATTTGTCCACTAACATTTACAAGATCAATACATATTAGACTTTGTAGAACCTGTAAACTCCCATTTTTACAAACAAAATAACAGAATATTTTGACATGAAGATCTCAGAACTAGTTCTACCATAATTCCATGTGTACTATGTACAGCATACAAGGTACTGTGTACAAGGTGAATGCCTTCCTCTTGCTAACATAAAAGTCCTTGCCTTAAACGTTTCTTTTTCTTCTGTAGTTCACATAGTTTATAAAAGTATCATATCAATGTGATGCCTACATGTTAAGCACACTGGGTGAAATATGATGAAAATCTGATCATCTAGTAAGCTGACTCTGGTCAGGATGCATGGACAGTCACTTCAAAGGTTGTATTGTCTGTTTATGACTTACTTGGTGGAGTTAAATAGCTGTATATTGTGGAACACTGGCTAGTGTGGCCTTCCAGGCTGTCTGAACCATAATGCGAACGTGAAATATTTTTGCCATAATGCACACTGTATCAGAGGCCTTTCTTGTCTGGGAGACAGTTCTCCTCAGCTAGCTAAGGTAAATGAAAATATTAGAACATTATGAAAAATAGTTCTAATGCAATCAACAGTTGGGTCTATATTATGCATATAAACATCTGTGGCAAGGCTACACACTGGCATAGATATAAAAAAATTGACCATCTATTAAATATTCTGTGGTGATAATCAATGAACATTAATACATTAAAAAGAATCTCTATTTATGAAAGATCGTCTCCACATTAACCTTGCTTCCTGATGAATTTCCATGTACAATTATGTGTATGTTATGTAGCAATAATTTGGTGATTAAAGAAATTGGGAAGATATGTGGACATTGAAAGCAATAAATCTTCGGTAACTGTTTAAAAAATGTGTGACCAGGATTAATCAGCGATTAATCAGTGTGCAAATTTGTGAAATAAATATATGGAAGATTCAGTGGAATTAATTGTGGTTATTACAATGTGGTTCATATATAGTAGATCTTTGGTTGTATTTAAAACAAACTACAATGTTTCTACATAATGTCGTGTCAATTTATTGCAATAAAATATTTATATTGTAATAATTTGGCAGTATTGTTCCATTCAAGTAAATAGAATCTGATATGTCTTGAAAAAAAATTATTTTTGAAAAATGATTGGTATTATTTCAGCATTATTGTATATAAAATATAAAATGGCAACTTAATAGGTGAAGTAATAAAATCTTTTAAAAATTAATTGTCTCTTTATTTGTTTATGTTGTAAGAAAACTAGTCTTAAAACTTTTCATTTATTGGACAGTTGAAGAAGTACTAAAAACATGTAAGATGTGCATCTTTCTTGTAGACCCAGTTTGTACAACTTATGTTGGCAGTTGCTTATTACTAATTCTAATTCTAATTGTACTTTTATAACGCTTAACACAAGGGGACTCTAAGTGCAACAGCACAAGACACTCAACCAAATGATTTCAACCAATACCAAATTGATTAGCTCGACCAAGAAGGTTATGTGATTGTTGGATTCTGTTTGTTTGTTTGCTAGCAAGCTTGCAAAAAAACTACTGTGCAGATTTTTTGGTGGGGGGGTTGTTGGGCCTTGATAGTAGTCTACGCTCTCTCAGTGCTTTTCTGTAGAAGTGGTACAAGTTCCAATCCATATGTATAGATATTAAATAGTGGTTTTATTATTATTTTACCTAATCTATTCAATACTCTAGTTGCTGAACATAGAGAGAGTGATGATATATAACATTAGTAAAATGATGGGTTGGTTATTCAGAATAAACAAGAAGGTCTTTAGTTTCTGTATTTTTAAGACTAGATGAGAGCTTGTTCCTAAGTTTAGGTAGTATGTTGATCAGGTACTCATGCAAGTCCCACTTCACTGTATTGAACATCAGGACAAGATTTTCGAAAATCATCCTTTTACAGCTAGGTTACTAATGAAGTACCTGAAAAAGTTTGAGTTGCAATTACTTGAAGCTGCCAAACCTCTGAAACACACCATGTCCAGTGCTGTAAATTTTCTACAACTTGACTGGTAAATAACACTTGGATTCTCCCTACCTTCATAGAGAACCAAAGCAGCAAAATCGTAATCTTTTGTTGTTCAACATTAGCACCTTGTAGTATTTACTGCCATCCCATACATGTAGTTGTGGTTTCAACTTATAAACCTGGCCTGAAGTCTTAAAATTGATTATTTACAATGCAGATTATAAAGCAACTAACGTGCAGTGCTTATCAGTATGTCAGTTATAATTGTATAATAATAAGTGTTTTCTGGATAAATTATTTCACCTGGATGTGTGGGTCCTCCATGGCCTAGTGATTAGTAAGTTTGACATCTAATCATAAGCTGTTATCTTTGTGTGGGTTTCATTCCCACAAGTGACAATGATGAGGGTCTCCCAGTATGACCCTGGAAGTTGAAGAGGATATAAAACCCAGACTTTGACATTACCAAGTCCTTAGTGGCCTAGTGGTTAGCAAGTTTTGCATCTAATCACAGAATGTCAATTCTGTGTGGGTTTAGCTTATACAGATTGCAATGCTGAGGGCCTGTCCAAATATGACCCTGGCTGTTGAACAGGATGTAAAACCAAAGTTTTGACCTCTGTTTTCAACCCAATGAGCTACTTTTCATGATGTGACCCATACAGTGCATTGAAAGCTATGTGTGCTGGAAAGAGAATTTATTGATTGTTTCTGCTAGGAGTCGATCCCACGGCCTTCTGATTACACACAGAAATAAACACAAGTCTAGCTTTTTAACCAGCTGAGCTAAAGAGGAATCCCTGGAAGCCTAGATGTTAACAGAATTGATATACAAGAGGATATTGCATACGTTATACCCAAGCCAATCAAATTTAAATATACGTATAGAATAAGGAATCTAAAATTCGCAAGAAATTTTAAATTCGCCACCTCTAACAACCTTACTTAGTTCTATGAAAAAAGATGTTTTGTCTTAAACTTTGTATTTTTCAGTTCAAAGAGAATTTCAGATATGTGGCGAATGTTACATTTCTTACTCTACACAAAGTGGGAATTGTAGTCCAACCTTTGGCCACCAACATGTTTTGTCTCCAGTATCTATTATTTGAAGGAGTGGTGTATTTATTGGGAAAATAAATACTGGGCCAAACAATTTTTCACGTAGAATATTATTTCAGAGGAAACTTAAAGTGGTTTTACGTGGATTTGAATATTATTTTAAACTAAAGTGCTCTAAGCCTATTTATTATATCCCCAGACGAAAGTCGGGGATATATTGGATTCAGGTCCGTCGCGCCGCCGCCGCCGCCGTAGAAATTTCCTTGTGGACGCGATAACTCAAAAACAAATTAATATTTTTTTTCAAACTTACTACACATGTTAAGGGTGCCCAAAGGAAGATCCCTATTTTAAGGTGACCTTAAACTCCCAGTAAAAAAGAACTTATGGCCACCTTAAGGTCAGAAATTGGACTTTTGGCCACTTAGAGCCCTGTAGGTCCCAAACTATGATGCTCAGCTGGCTGAAATTTTACCTGACAACACATTAATATGTTCTTAGTACATGTGCCGAAAATCATGACTTTAAGTTGAGGAGAAAATTGTGTTTGAGGCCCATAAATACCCCCACTTAGGGATTTTTTGCTATACTTTTCACATATTTTGCCCTATAATTTGGAAGTGATAATTCTGATGAGTCTCAAACTGCGCTAGGTATAACTTTGATATGTAATCCTTGTCTGTAGAAAATTTTAGGGCTGTAGGTTTACCCAAAGGGGTCGACTTAAGGTCTCAAAAGTGCCCACAGAGACCCAATTTATGCACTTTTTGCCACTTTCAAGCACTGTAGCTTTCAAACTATGTCTCTCATCTAAGTTAAATATCATCTGGGAATATATCTATGTGTTTTCTTATATGTGCCCCAACATTTAGGCCTTTAATAGACAGTTAACCTGTGTATCAGGACCATAAACACCCACCCGAGTGACCCTTATAAGACATTTTTCACATCTTTTTCCCTGTAACTTGGAAATGGTAAGTCTGAGAAGTTTCAAACTGTATTAGATATATATTCTGTGTGTAATCTTAGTATGTAACAGATTTTAAGTCTGAAGCTTTAATTTTGAAGGTCAAATTGAGGTCTCTAAAAGGCTCCCAAAGACCCAATATTTGGACTTTTTGCTACTTTTAAGCCCTGTGACTGTCAAACTATGTGACTGATAGAGCTCAAATCCTATCTGAGAAGATATTAGTATGTTATTGTTATATATGCCAAAAATTAAGGCTTTAAGAAGACATTTAACCTGTGTATGAGGACCATAAATCCCCACCCGAGTGACCATTTTTAGACATTTTTCACATATTTTTCCCTGTAACTTGGAAATGGTAAGTCTAAGAAGTTTCAAACTGTATTAGATGCATATTCTATGTGTAATCTTAGTATGTGACAAATTTTAAGTCTGAAGCTTTAATTTGAAGGCCACATTTAGGTCTCTAGAAGGCCCCATAAAGACCCAATATTTGGACTTTTTGCCAATTTTAAGGCCTGTGACTGTTAAACTATGTGACTGATAGAGCTGAAATCTCATCTGGGAATACATTATTATGTTCTTTTTACATGTGCCAAAATCAAGGCTTCAAGTAGACATTTAACCTGTGTATGAGGACCTTAAACACCCACCCGAGTGACCCTTTTAAGACATTTTTCACATATTTTTCCCTGTAACTTGGAAATGGTAAGTCTGAGAAGTTTCAAACTGTATTAGATATATATTCTGTGTGTAATCTTAGTATGTAACAGATTTTAAGTCTGAAGCTTTAATTTTGAAGGTCAAATTGAGGTCTCTAAAAGGCTCCCAAAGACCCAATATTTGGACTTTTTGCTACTTTTAAGCCCTGTGACTGTCAAACTATGTGACTGATAGAGCTCAAATCCTATCTGAGAAGATATTAGTATGTTATTTTTATATGTGCCAAAAATTAAGGCTTTAAGAAGACATTTAACCTGTGTATGAGGACCATAAATCCCCACCCGAGTGACCATTTTTAGACATTTTTCACATATTTTTCCCTGTAACTTGGAAATGGTAAGTCTAAGAAGTTTCAAACTGTATTAGATGCATATTCTATGTGTAATCTTAGTATGTGACAAATTTTAAGTCTGAAGCTTTAATTTGAAGGCCACATTTAGGTCTCTAGAAGGCCCCATAAAGACCCAGTATTTGGACTTTTTGCCAATTTTAAGGCCTGTGACTGTTAAACTATGTGACTGATAGAGCTGAAATCTCATCTGGGAATACATTATTATGTTCTTTTTACATGTGCCAAAATCAAGGCTTCAAGTAGACATTTAACCTGTGTATGAGGACCTTAAACACCCACCTGAGTGACCCTTTTAAGACATTTTTCACATATTTTGCTCTGTAACTTGGAAATGGTAAGTCTGAGAAGTTTCAAACTTTATTAGATACATATTCTATGTGTAATCTTAGTATGTAACAAATTTTAAGTCTAAAGCTTTAATTTGAAAGCCACATCGAGATCTCTAAAAGGCCCACAGAGACCCAATATTTGGACTTTTTACCACCTTTAAGCCCTGTGACTGTTAAACTATGTGATTGATGGAGCTGAAATCCCATCTGGGAATGCATTATTATGTCCTTTTTACATATGCCGAAAATCAAGGTTTTTAGTAGACATTTAACCTGTGTATGAGGGCCATAGACACTCGCCCAAGTGCCTTTTTTGACATTTTTTCCGTATTTTGCCCTGTTATTTGGAAATGCTTAGTGTGACAAGTCTTAAACTGTATTATATATAATTTTTGTTTGTTATGTATGTCCCCCAAAAAGTTTCAGATCTGTAGTTTAATTGCTAAGGTCTCTTTAACAATTGTAAAATGCCCACAGAAACCCAATTTATGGACATTATGCCACTTTAAAGCCCAGTAACTGTCAAACTATGTGGGTTATAGAGCTGAAATCTTTGAATTTTTAAAAGGAAATGCCTGTCTATTTAAATTTTGAATATTAATAATGTTATGGCTATCTTAGTCTTTTAAGAACTTATTTTTGTGTGTTATACCTCTGCTTGCTGAGTTTTTAACTTTTTAAAATGAAACTGGTTAAACATATTCAAGTAGACAAAATGGACACTTTAAGTGAGCTTTAAGTCCCAATATTAATGAAATTATATCCTTATGTAGTAAAACTAGGGGATTTTTAACCCTCAACTAGCCCAGTTTTATTCAACTTCCTCAGTTAATTTTGGCACAGCTCCTACAGTTATGAACTCATTTCAGTTCATAATCACATACTTAAAATTCTCAATTCTTTTTGTATTTGAGTACCCCTTTTATATAGATTGTTTGTTTACCATTTATGCTGTAGCACTCCATCTCTTTGTAGTCCCAACCCACATCCCCCACCCGGATTCCCCCCACCCACCTCTGGGACCTCCAGCTATATTGAGTGACACTAAATAAACAAAGGTATTTATTGATATCAGATGAGAAACAAAGAACTCAATGGGGTTGCAGATCTTGTGTAATAGTGAGAGAGGTGTGGAGAAGGGGAGAGGGGTGGGGGTGGGAGGTGGTGGGCTTCATTACATATAACACAAAGGGGAGTCAGAACTGAGATTGTGTCACATATTTAGGTTGCATATATATGGACCACATATATAGGTATAGAGGAAATGAATAACTGAAAACAATTTGCAAATTCTAAAAATAATATAATAAAATAATAATATAAAATTATAAATAATTTTTTTTTAAAATAATATTTTATTTGTGAACAAATATAGAAACAGATATGCGCTTTTGGGATTATGAATTTTAGAATGGACATTGAATCATCAATCATTTAAATACTTTGAAGGAAGATTGAAAAGTATGATGAGTTGAGTTAAAAATAATATTTTATTTGTCAACAAATATAGAAACAGATATGCTCTTTTGGGATTATTATTTTAGAATGGACATTCAATCATCAATCATTTAAATACTTTGAAAATACGTTTAGAGTTATCATTGCAGGAAGATTGAAAATATAATTTGAGTTATGTATTCGGCGTCTGGGGATACACCATCTTCCTTGGGAAGTAGATTGATGTGCTGAAGTTCATATAATAATGGGTAATTATGTTTTAAAAAATTCCCGATCAAAACCTGTGGCGTGAGTGATGACCTGTCTGGGGATATGTTGGCGCCGAGTTGGCCCAATCTAGTTTAAAAGTGGGGTTAGCCCATGGATTTGAATATCATTTTAGGGGAAGCTAAAATTGGTTTAAACCAGTTGGTTTACATATTACTTTAGTGGAAACTGAAATGGGTGCTAGTATGCCAATTTAAATAATATTTCAGAGGAAACTAAAAGAGTTAAGAACCTGTGGGTTTGAGTATAATTTCAGAGCAAAGTAAAAGTGGTGCAAGCCAATGGATTTGCAGTCCGCTTCAGGAGATTGCATTCTACAGAGACAGCACTTCATAAAACGCAAAATGACAGTGCTGCTTCAATGGACTCGGGTAAGGCTGTTGCTCTGACATCGCTGGACCTCTCAGCAGCATTTGATATTATTGACCACAGCATCCTTTTCAACTGCCACAGGAATTGGCTTGGTGTTGGTGGCACTTTGTTGATGTGGATCAAATCCTATCTCACAAACCCGAGACAGAAGGTTAAACTGGGTAATAGCTTTCAGATGCCTTCTCACTCCCCTATGGTGTTCCCCAAGGTTCTGTCCGGGTCGCCTCCTTTTTAGCATTAACACTACCCCCCCCCCCCCCCCCCCCTCGGTCACGTTATTTCTGGTTTCAGTGTCACTCACCATCTCTTTGCTGATGACGCCCAAATATATCTAACACTTGACTCTAGGAACTTTGATTCCAGTATTGCTGAGCTCACTGGGTGTCTTACTTGAACCCTTTCGTGAGTCACATAACCAATGTTTGTTGTGTCTGGTACTATCATCTCAAGGACCTCATACGCATCTGGTAATTCCTCAGTGTGGAGACTGCAGCCCTGCTGGCAAACTCAATGATTAGCAGTTGAATTAACAACTGCAGTTAACTACTTCTTGGTGTGAATAAATATAATGTGGCTCAACTCTAAAAGATTCAAAATGCCCTTTGTAGAATTCTCTTTAGACTTGATAAAACAAGCCATGATACCCTCTGTCTACAAAAACTACACAGACTCCCAATTTCATGCCACATCTTGTTTAAATACAATCTCATTACATTCTAGGCCATTAAATCCTCCCAACCTACATACTTGTCATCCTAAATTAGATCCAGTAACCTTACTCGTGGAAATCGGCTAACTCTTCCCTCAATTTGTCCTAAGAAGGCCTTTGGTATGTGAGGTTTTGCAACGGCTTCTCCAACTGAATGGAACAGACTTCCACAATCGGTCCAAACACAACACACAATAACTGAGTTCCCAAGCCAGTCAAAAAACATACTTGTTTAGACTAACATACCCTCCACCATAGTATATCTCTCTTGGTGGTCACTAAATATGTTTTCGACCTTAAATGTCCCTGAACCTTCCTTTTTTATCTCAAGCGCATAAGAGGAAGCTACGTCAATTTTGTGCTATATAAATTTATCTATTTGAATATAATTTCAGAGCAAACTAAAATTGGTGAAGCCCTTTGGAATTTGTCCTCTTCACCATTTTGTTAGTTTTATTATCCAACTATTATCTGTACACATATTCACTTGTAGTAGTGTGTTCATGTTAATAGTGTATCAAGTTTGTGTAAAAAGTCATTGAAAAGACACTTTGTAAACTTAATCCAACTCTGCATGGATAATTTTCTCCACATTCCTGCTTTTTGCTCCAATAATAAACGAGGTGATTTATTTTTCTCCCCTAGCCTTGTGTAAGGCTCTAGATTTCTCTTTAATTGTAATCTCAATTTGAAAGTTTACTTGAAAAATACATTCGACTGTCAAAAGCAGTGATGTTAAAAATTGATATATTTTTGTTTCACTGTCAGCCTATTCACTTGTTAAAATCAATGGATGGCAAAGATTCAATCTTATAATTATTGTATCACTATCTCAATTTCCGTTACTTTTAATAGCATCTTTTTGCATTGGTTTATAATGTATGAAAGGTAAGTAAAGTACCAATAAAAACACAGGTAAAGCCCAAACTTTTAGAAATAGAGCTGGGTATACACGTGTAGTAGTTAGTCTCTTGAAAATAATTGAAGTACAATGCATTATGTTTGCAAAATACTTGGTACTTTCGGCTATCAAAATATCCAGCCAACTTAAAGATATTTAGCAATCTTAACATCACAAAAAGCAACACACAAACTTTAAGTATATTTAACTGCACAAAAAAATGAATTATATTTATTAGAAAAAAAATACAAAGTGTTCTTAACTACGGAAAAAGTTACACATGTGACAAGATCCAAAGTATTTTTGACTGTGTCAACAGCTACACTTCAACTTATTTTTAAGGTAAACAGTAAATATTGGAGTACCACACATTATTCAGTAACCAGCACAGGCCCAAGTCAAACAATTAACCAGCTTCTATTAATTCTCGGGTTATCAAGAAATTGGAAATAAATTCTGGTATGAATTGTGCCTTACTGCCAGATTAAATGTCCCCTAGCTTTGTTGAGAAAACTATAACTAAGAATCAGCACACTGTCTATTGTTATGACAAGTGATTGGTGAGAGAAAACTCTTTTTAGAAAAGGTAAAATACTCCTCACAGGAGACACTGGCTTGACAGCTATTGATCCCCCTCACTGAGTTCTTTATTTATACTTCATAAATCCAGACCAATAACCGACCTGTGGGTCTTCATGAATTTAAGACACTCATAGACTTAAACCTATTCAAACTTAGGTGCAAATATACAAACATATATGACTTTTTAACTTACTTTTATGTCAAATATATCTTTTATATGAAAATGTTCATTAGTAATTGATAATATGCAGAATATCTATCAATATTGAAAGTAACTGATGATCCACTGGCAGTGAGTTTGTCAAGTTAGAGTGACCACATAACTTAAACACATATTGTCTACTTCTTAATTCTTTGTGTACATGGTTAAGTCAAATATCTCCACCTTTTGTAGGTATTTTTTTTTCGCCTTGGTTAAATAGTTAATAGTTTGAGAGGAGAAGACCTAATGGATAGGTTTAATCTTCAATTTCAGTGGCTGGATAGAGAAGATGAGATCATTAGTTTTATCCATAGAGTTGGTGGTTTCTTTCTCCAGTGTTGACATAAAATAAGAAGGGGACACATGCTGAACTGTCTGTTTTTGTGACCATAAAACTAACATGGATCTGAACTATTAACTACAGGATTTTTTTCACAGTTCACTTCTGGATTTTTCCATTTGAATCACTACATTTATAGACTATGTAAATGATTTATTGTTGGAAGAAGTGAAAGGCTTTTTTGTTTTATTGTTCTCTGGTGCTATTTGAATGTATTTATTGAGGTAAAGAACACACAGAAAGCTTTGTCTAATTATCATTATATTGATATTCATATCTTTGTGTATATATGTAAACATGATTTTATGATAATGACTTGCAAGCTAATAAAGTTCAGTATTTCACTGGCTTCCTTGGATACTATTTAGATTCTGGATTTTTTCATTGAGATCTGCGTGGGTTTGTAATATATTTTAGATGGCAAAAATTCATAGTACTGGATAGACTTATTGGATAGTTGAATAGCTATATGCAATAGTCAAAAGTAATTTAAATTGGCTTATATTATTTACACATAGAGTTTCCTTTGTCAGTATTCAACTGGATAAAATTAGATATATTCTGAGATCACAGAGTGATGATAAAGATATGTATCGCAGAGGATAGCTGAAACTCTAAACAAATACAAAACCGAGGATTTCAGGGTACAACATGAATTCGAGAGAGGTAGGTATTCATAAAACATGCTCATTGTTTTTATGTCTTCATAATAAATAAACTGTGACCATTAGACATGTAGATTACACAGGCCATTCACTCGTTGGTTTGCAAGAAATGTTTCCAGAACCCAGCAATTATTTTTATAATAAATTTGCAGAATAGCTTTAATGCTATACTGTGCGTGTAAAATTGGTAAAACAAATTTTAAATTTATAAAAATTAAAATTAAATTTATAAAATTGTTGATTCATCACGTTTTAAAGGTAGCTGTCCTTGTAGTGAAAACTACCATTTATCAAGAATGTGCTCTGTCATGTAAGGGGAACATGTTTTGTGGAAAATGTTTTGTCAGTATTTTGTTTTTGCACCATTTTGAATACAAGTCAGTATGCTCTTGTTGTTATTAGTAAGTAAGCTTTCTCTTAACATGTAAATACAAGTGCTTATCAATAGATTTTCAAGACTTTGTCACAATCAGTTTTGTTGTATGAGATAACAATGTACTGCATTATAAAGGAGTGTGAAAATGAATTGTGTGGGCCACAAGTAGTTTATGACACTTGACAGATACCTCGTATAATATATACATTTCCCAAATCTAAAAGTTTTAACACATATTGTAAGATGCCAACACTTTTTATGGATTATAAATCAAGTTATTGAATTTTATATGCAAATAAAGGTCTTATGGTAATAATAAAACATACACCTACCATGTTATTATCGAGATAAAATATGGAATACAAGTATTTTTTATAGGATTAAGGTAAAACCCAAAGTGGTGTGTTAATTGCGTGATCCAACCAAAGATACCTTTAAACAGAACTCATTAAGTAGTAATCCCTTTATGTAGAATATCATTAATTGGAGTATTTCTCATTTTACGTTTTGTTTTAACAATCAGCGACCTGACCGATAGAAGGCATTGCTAATTAGTGGTTCCCCATTTTATTCTGGATACATTTGCATGCTATCATGGTCCCTTTAATTTGATTAATTGTCTTCAATAGAACTTACCAGAGCTGTTAACCTAGGAGGGTCACCATAGTAGGGTGACTACTTCTCACTTGGTTAATTCTTAAAGTGTAGCTATTAACTTCACACTAATTGATGAAATTACAGTGTGGCTGACCAGACTTAAATAATTGGATTACGGTTTAATTACCAACTAGCTTACTAGTCGCAGAGGTGAATTATCCCGATGGTAAATTGTAATTATCTTTTAAACTCTTTTGAACTTATTTTCTTCATACCCCACCACTATTGTGGTCTTCCACTTGTTATTCTCCTTCATTTAGTTTATGAAGTAAAGGCTAAACATCAAACACAATTGTACTGAATAATAATAATATATGACAAGGGACCTGATACGAAAGACAATGTTTCTAACAAATGGGGCCCAATCAGTAGACTGTTGCTCGTTTTCCTCTGAAATGTATCCAGTTATCTAGATACCCCAGATAAGTCGAAGTCTTTCTCCACTCCCCCGAGATTTAACTTGTCATGTAGTTCAAACCATTTCGTTAATAATACTAATAATAATACATATATTGTCTCAAAAGTACTGGTATTTGCTGCATAGTATTGTCTTGTCACATTGTAGGATACTTTGTTGTTTTTTGTTGCAATTTTGTATGAATACTGGCCCAAGAATTTCCACATACCAGGATCAACTCCAAAAGCTCCAAAAATCTTCTACAAGGACATGTTGTTTACTGTAGTTTTACTTGAGAATCTAAAAACAATTTCATAGCAAAGCTTTGTAAAATTGAAGAGGCATTTTTAATATACCGGTTAAACAATAATGAAATATAAAGTTAGGAGATTGGAAATAAGGTTATAAAGTTCAGACAATAAACCTTTGTAGGGGACAACTGTACTTTGAAATATTAAGTTTTAATCCAAGCTTATAAAGGCTGGGGTTAAAGTTGTCCCCTGCGCTGTCTGTATGACAGTCGCAGTCATAAAGGTTGTTCCACAGCCTAAACCCATGCAGGGATTTTCACCAATTTTTACTCCACATCCCTTAAGGGCTATCGGGGTATTGTTCTCACCCATGGTGTCTGGATGGACAGCCGGAAAAAGCTTGTCCGGGCTGTATCTCAGAAACCATAAGGTGTAGGAAATTAATATTTGGGGGGGCATTGGTTGGGGGTGTAGGTGTGCATCGTCATGGTGTGACCTAGATTTTACCTTTGCTCTTACCGTAGTGACCTTGACCTTAAAAATTGTATCCAGGCTATAATTCTGAAACCTTAAAGTGTAGGAAGTTGATACTTGGTAGGGACATTGCTTAGGGGTTATAGGTGTGCAACATTAGACTATATATAAGTTATTGGTTGGGGAGTGTAGGTATGCTAAATCCCAAAAATCATTTTCCCGCCATTTTTCGGGGCCATCTTGAATTTCTACATAAAACGCAAAAATGCATTTATCTCGGAAACGGTGTGTGACAGTGCGATTTCGACAAAATTTTTTACCCCCAGGGTACCCGCAGAGTCTACTGGCGACTTTTCCCAAAAATCATTTTCATGCCATTTTTGGTGTCCATCTTGAATGTCTGTTAAACGCAAAAAACGTATTTGTCTCGGAAACTTTTCCCAAAAATCATTTTCATGCCATTTTTGGTGTCCATCTTGAATGTCTGTGTTCAATGCAAAAAATGTATATATCTCGGAAACTGTGCAAGATAGAGTGATTTTCGACAAAATATTTGACCCCCAGGTTATCTGCGGAGTCTACTTGCGACTTTTCCCAAAACTCGTTTTCCTGCCGTATTTGGCGGCCACCTTAAATGTCTGCGTAAAATCAGAAACGCATTTATCTCGGAAACTGTGTGAGATACAACAATTTCAACTCATTGGGACACTTTGTTTTTGCTGTGCAAAAACAATTTCTTTGTCTCTTGCGAAGCAATACTCTAGTTTTAAGCTATGTCCTTGTTTTTGTTACAATATTTTACTTAAAAAATGGATTTACCATAGTTCCTTTCCCATCAATTTTATGAGATTTATAATAATGTGTAGTTTATATGACATTTATTTCTTCAGCCTTTTTAGTTCTCTCAGCCATGGTAGAAATTGTTTTCCTCATTTCAGCAGTCATTTCAATATATTTTTTTGCAAACAACAAATTATTCTTGGAAATTAATTGAGAATGTAAATAAATGATATTGGGATGAAAGGTTAAAAGGAAAAGTATTGCAGATAAATAAATGAAATGACTCCTTATTTACCTGCTGTTTTATAATTCAATGTCATGTGTGTCTAATGGTCTTCACTTAGCCATGTGAACAGATCTTTTAATTATATCAGAATTATTTCCACCTTAGATAACTTGCAAGTCTGCTGAATAATTTGAAAAAGCTATATTGGCTTACACTTTTTACTTCACAGATAAAAGTATTTTATGGGATTCATATCAATAATAGTTTGATACATACATATTTGTAGTCAAACAAGGTGTAAATTTCTTTCATAGAAATCTTCACTGGTGAAAACCTAATATATTTATGATTTTCATATTATCTCAGAACCATGTGGTGTAGGAAGTTCATATGTGCTGGGGACACTTGTTGAGGGGCAGATGTGCAAGGTGGTGGTGTGACCTTGATTTGACTTTTAGCCTTGCTGTAGTGACCCAAACCTTTATAATCTTGTCAAGGCTATATCTTAGAAACTAAAGGTGTAAGAAGTTTATATTTATAAATTAAAATTTAGTGGGGACATAGGTTGGGGGTGCAGGTGAGCAACATCATGGTGTAATCTTGATATGACCTTGCTGTATTGACCTTGACCTAGGAAATCTTGTCTGAACTATATCTCAGAAACCGTAAAGTATAGGAAATTTATACTTCGTAGTGACATTGGTTGGGAAGCATAGGTGTGCAACGTCATGGTGTGACCTTGATTGCACCTTTTACCTTGCGGTACTGACCCTGACATATAAAATCTTGTCCAGTCTATGTCTTATAAACTGTTATGTATAAGAAATTGATACTGGTAGAGACATTGGTTGTGAGGTGTAGGTAAGCAACATTTATGGTGAATTTCATTGACCTTGCTGCAGTGACCTGGACTTGAAAATCTTGTCCAGGCTACATCTTGAAAACCGTATGGAAAAAAAGTTGATATTTGCTAGGGATATTGGTTTGGGGAATGTAGCTGTATATTATCATGGTGTGAACTTGATTTAACCTTTGACCATTCTGTGACCTTGACTTTTTAACCCCAGCCAATAAAAGCTGGGGTTATAGTCGTCTCCTGCACCATCCGGGTGGCGGCGGCGGGCATAAAGCTTGTGGGTGTTTCACAGCCTAATGGATTTTCACCAAATTTTCAGGGGATGTTTACCCCAAGAGGATCTAGATCTGATAAGGTTTTTTTTTGGGGGGGGGGATATCCAGTAACAACTGTTGCCATGGCAACACTTTTAAGATTTTCAAGTCTTAAAATTTATGGGTATGCCACAGCCTAAACCCCTGCACAGATTTTACCAAATTTTCAGGGGATGTTTACCCCAAGAGGATCTAGAGCTGATTAGGTTGTAAGGGGTATCCAGTTACCACTGTTGCCATGGCAACACTTCTAAGATTTTCAGGTCTTAAAGTTTGTGGGTGCTCCACAGCCTAAACCCATGCATGGATTTTCACCAAATTTTCAGGATATGTTTACGCTAAGAAGATCCAGAGCTTATTAGGTTTTGGTGGGTATCCAGTGGCAACTGTTGCCATGGCAACACTTTTAAGATTTTCGGGTCTTAAAGTTTGTTCTAAAATCTTTAATGTTTTCTGTAACCTAAAATAGTTTCATCAGATTTGCACAAAATGTAAATGGATAGGAAAGCTTGCCTGAGAGTAATTGTGTCCTTGTTTTGGAAACAAAATGGCTGCCATATTACATCTTTTATGCCAAATAGGAGGATCATCATATCAAAAAGGCCTTATATCTCCCTTATAATTGTTTCTAGGGTTTCAAAATATGAAAACTACTTGTAAAAAATCATGGCCTGTGAATCTTTTGTAAAACATGTTGTGGGTTCTCTATACTTCTTACAACAGAAGTTGTTCCTAAGATTTTCCTGAATCTCAATGTTTTTGGCCATTTAGCTGTACCTGCGGGCTGGAGTTCTTGCCTGTTGAGGCTGGCTATTTTTAAATCTTGTCTTGACTATATCTTGGAAACCATAAGTTGTAGTAAGTGGTTATTGGGTAGGTATATTGTTTGGAGCATTTAATTGCTCAGTGTCATGTCGTGGACTTTGTGTAACATTTGACTTTGTCTCAGCCAGAATGTTTTCTACAGCTATATTTCAGACATAATAATTTCTCCTATTACAAAGAAATCCTATCATCTTGCTTTTAAATTGTCTTGTTTTGGCATTTTGTCTTTTATGTATACAATTTATTTTTCTTTAATGTTATTTCTCCTGCTCTTTTAATAAAATATATAATTTACACTGTCTGCTCTAAAAGACTGACCTTATCTTTTTACTTTTCCATATCTTATATCTTACCCTGGATCTCAATATCTCATGGTGACCAATTTTATTTCCCCAGGCTGTGGGGTTTGGGCATCTTTGATGCTATTTCTCTTTCACTTCTGCCTCTGTGACCTGTGGGTAACACACCTAGGAACACAGAGGACCCGAGTTTGATCCCAGGTGCAAGGAGTGTCGCAGATGACCACTTAAAATGGTGGACCTCTTTTATTTGGGTCCTATCCCCAGTTTCAGGCTAAAGAACCCCAGTTACGTTGATACATAGTCATCCCTAAGCCTCTGTGTTTTATTTTGGGGAAAGTCATTCACCAGAGCTTGGGCTGTACCTGTGCAGCCTTATGGGTCAAATAGCACTTTGATCCTGTCGAAGTGGAGATATTGTGCTGAATATAAATAAACAATACTACAGCTTCAGCTTGGGGAGTGCAGTAGACTTCCTTATGCATGATGTTAATTTCATATTGTTACAACAAAGACCTGTTCTTTCATGTTCTGATTTACCATAAAATGTGACAAACATATATCTTAGTTTGAAAACAACATGGCTTAATGAAGACCTAGAGGCATCCATTTTGCAGTATTATAAATTATTGAGTGTTTAATTTTCTTTTTTTTTTGAGTGGTATTTAATATTTTATGCATTAGCAGCTTGGACTGCTATATTGGTGTATGTGTATATGTTACAGTGAATTTGTGTAATCAGGGAATTTAGCTAGGGATTTCATGAAATCCCTGAATATATTTTACTCTTCTAAAGTTTATTAAACAGAAAATTAAAAATTAAAATTAATTATATTTTTGGAAAGAAGCTTACCTAAGCGTGCTAACATTTATTGAATGACTATTACTTATTGTCTCTTCAAAGGTCTGAACAAAACTTTTAATCTATCTCAACCTTAAACTACTTAGGATCTCATGCCCTTCCATTGGTGCCTTTGATCTCCAATACCATCTACCTCCTCAAATAAATAAAATAAGTACTTTGCAGTTTTCATTGATCAGCCTGATCTGAACTGACATGGAGTGCACCATTGTGATGGAATCTATTCTGTGTACAGTTCCTGCTAATTACTTGAGATTGAATCTTTTTAACCTGTTAGTCAAAGATATGCAGTATTCTCCCCCCCCCTCTCTCTCTCTCTCAATCTCTCACTCTCTGTTGTGGATAAATGTAGATTGCAATTATTAAGTTTTAAGCCATGGAAGAACAGAAATGGCAGTTATAATATGCAAGTGTTGCAAGTATTGATAGGCTTAGTGTTTGTTTTATTCCTTATAATTTAATTTGCTACATTTATTCAAACTGTAAAAAGTAACAATATTTAGTGTAGAACTTAAGTGAAATAAAAATACCAGTAGCTTCAAGCAAGATATATTACTATTAAAAATACTTTAAATTACATTTAAATTTTAAAGGCAAAAAAGCAAATACTTTCAAATTTAGACTTAAATAAAAATCAATCATTACTGTATTATAAATTATTTTGTATACCACACATAAAATATTACAAAAGTCTAAAGAGATCAGTTAGAAAATCATATTAGTCTATACAAAACCTAAACTAGTTAAAACAAATGATATATTTTCATAAACATCATTTCACAAGTTTCCTAAAGTTAATTAGTGAAGAAGACTTTAATGAAAAAGAAAACAATCAGAATTGCTGTGAATGACACACAAAATCATTTTAAAACTAAAAAGGTTTGTTGTAAAATCCATTAATTGATACAAAACCTTTACTGAAATGCACAATAATTGACTAATGCACATTATAAGTAATTTCACAAATCCCTAAAAACCATTCAGTGAATTTATGAAAAAATTTGCTAACGTTTTAGGGGTTTCACGACTTCCCTAGAGATTTTAGGGCATTTGTGAATTCCCTGGTCCATTTAGGGATTTCGCGAATTCCCTAAAAACATTCAGGGAATTCGTGAATTCCCTGATTACACAAATTCACTGTAACATATATATATATATATATTTGTCCTGTTAATGGCCGGTATTATGTATAGTGGTGGATCAATTCACGCCCGTGTACCTATTCACGCCCACCCCTAAATGTATCCAAAACAATCACAGTTAAACAATAAATTACAAATGTAAATGATCCATTTGATGATTATCTATGATGTGGTAAACATCTTCTCTATGAAAAATTATAAATCTTCAAGAAAATTGAGGGTGGGCCTAAATTGGTATCCGGGCGTGAATTGGTCCACCACCACTATGTATTATGTATATTATTATGTATGTGTGTCTTCTTAAGTTGAGATCTGACCAGTCTTAAGATGAGAACTAGCCCAACCTAGGATGTTATAGTTGGTGACCAATCTTAAAACTGAAAGCCAATCTCAAGGTGGTCGGGCTTCTCTGTACCCTTCAAGATTAAGAGTGGCTGGCCCTTCTTAAAATCTTTGTTGTAGCAATAATGCTCTTAGTTACCAAGAATTTTTATGACAAATTATGACAGAAATAATGATTTTTGTAATGTTATAGATTAGATAACCTGACAGTGGGTAGTATCTGTAGTCTTAGGTACCCATATAGATATCAGGTATTTTAACGAGTAGACCTGTGTATGTTTTAACCTTTGATGCCCAATAAAGGTGACTGTATCTGTAGACTATTCTGATGTATCCATATAAAAGTTTTCTTTTGCTTCTTTTTCCAGCCACAAATGCAGATGAAGCTGTACTTATGGTTGAATTTGATATACCTATATATAAAATTTCTTGTATTTGTTCAAGTAATTCTGTGTCTTTCAGCCACTGATGCGGATGCAGAGGGCGGTGCCAATAGGTCAGCTGAATGAGTTTGAGCTGAACTACCGTCCTAGTCATATGTCTCACCTGCCTCCACTCAGTGCAGCAGAGGTGAGTTGTGATTGGTTGACTAGTATGTATTTCAACAGAACTTTTCACCTTAATCTTCTTTACTGGAATTCATAATAAAACTCAAAATACAACTTGAATATAAATTTCTATTATTCAGGGTTTAAATACTCAATTTTAAATTTATTTATTTTTATTCGTTTACATTTTGTATTTATGTTTTAACTCAAACTAAAATTTGAGGATATATTTATGTTGAAATTTTATTTGATTATATTAAATTTAAGTTAAAATAAATTTTTCAGTTAAATAAAGCCAGCAGAGCATTAGATTGGACCACATTAGATCCAATTCCAATTCCAATTCCACTTTTATAGCGCTTAATCTCTGCCAAAGTGACAGACTCTAAGGCGCAACATCATAGGTATAGTCACAAAAATCATTGTCCTTATCCATAGCAATGGTCGACATCACAGAGAATGCCATATGAGGTGGAAAATACTAAGGAGGATAAGCTTGGCAGAATAGGTATGCCTTAAGTTTTTTTCTGAAGAAAGCAATAGAAGTGGCAGATCGTACATCATCAGGGAGTTCATTCCATATTTTGGGAGCATCATATGCAAAACTTAGACCAAACTGCTTTGTGGATTTGTAAATAGATGGTTGGTATTGAGGAACATGTAGAATTATACCATCAGATTGACTCAACCGAGTATTATAGGCACATTGTCTAACTTTGAGAAATGGGCTGAAATGTTTTGGACAGTTAGTATGTAGGTATTTGTATACCAGCAAGGCAGTCTTGAAGATGCAACGGTGCCTTATGGGTAGCCAATGAAGGGTTTTTCTTAGTGGAGTGGTATGAGAAAGACATGTGGCTCTACAAACAATTCTGGCCAGACTGTTTTGAATGCATTATAGCTTGCGTAGGTTAGAAACAGATAGACCCCTAAACAAGGAGTTACAGTAGTCAAGTCTACTCCCAACAAGTGCGTTTGCAGCCATAAAAGCAGCATCACGAGTCAAGTACTGTCGAATTTGTCTAAGATCCCTCATCTGGATGAAACAAAGTTTAAATACATTTTTAACATGTTTGGTGAAGGAAAAGTCTGAGTCAAACCAGACACCCAAATTCTTAACGGCATCTGAAGGTATCAGTGATTCACCCAATATGTTTACTGGAAAGAATGGGTTTAACTTTTCTTGTTGAGACTTGGAGCCAAATATAATAAAGTCGGTCTTATCGGCATTCAGCTTTAGTTTATTTGCACACAACCACAGTTTGACATTAGCTATTTTAAATGTATATGAAACATATTCATACAAAAGGGCACATGTTGGCACTAATTGAGATTTGTTTAGCCAATCAGATAAAGATGCCATAACCAAGCAACCAAAAATGTGCAGACTTTGATGAGAAACTAAGAAGAAACTAAGAAGAAATTAGCAAATTGTATATACCAACAATATTAAAATATGCTTCATATCCATAGATAAAATCAGTAAAACCTGATATTATTCAGTTGGATATGTTAGCGTAATTTTCTTAATGTTTGACATTTAATTTATGTCTTATTATTTGTTGACATCAACTGTCATATTTGCTTTACCAGCACAATTTGGACTTCCTGTGGGTGCATACTAAAATAGGAGTACCTCGTCCCTCTTTTGCCCCATGTGACACCCTTACAAATTAAAATCAAAAGTATACTCGAAACAAACAACATCAGTGTAATTAATTTAAACACCTAAGATCTCAGTCAGTCATGTTTTATAATCAAATATCAATTATTATCCACTCTTGTTGCATCCAGCCTGTTCAAAATAAATATTGTGAAAACATTCAACATAGTTTCCTGAGTCAGTTAAATGTTAGCCAATGGGTAGAAGTATTTGTGTTAGACAAATATGCACCAATAAATCACCATTACTCAGCCAACATGTAATAGTTATTTTTGTTTTATAGTTATCATGATAGATCAATAAAGTTGTATTTGCCAGCACCCTTATATTATATTTTGTGTGACCTTTGAGTTCTCTTTCATTGCACCATGCATTTCCAATTCAGGCACGTACTGGTGTAAGTATCCATACTATAGTGTATGTGAATATGTATTATTTTTTCTGTCCGTCTGTCTGTTTGTCTGTGGGATAACTCAAAAGCCTTTTGGGATACATGGGATAAGATTGGATGACACTTAATTATTCTGTGGTTACCTCTTGCATATCTTGTCATAACAAGATTAGATGTTACACTTTTATTAGGGTGCAATCTTTCATTTTTTGTGATTGTAATAACATTATACTTTGAGAGAAAGAAAAGTAGATAAAATGGGATAATATTCAGTAAACTGCAGTCTAAAAATACAATAACACTGGAAACTGAAAATTTAACTGTTGCTTATTTGCAGTACGTTTGTTTAGCCATAGTCCATTATACTAAGTTTTTTTTCACTATAGTATATGTTTGCATGTATCTTTATATTGCTCACCGGGTTTGGTTTCAGCACCCAACCATACCAAGAGCACCCTACCCTGCCCTAAACCTACCTCTTATACATGACTATGAATTTCTGGACAAACATATGCATGTTTATTACTTATTTTTTATGTACATATATAATATATATTTTGTCATAAATATTATTGGTGATGCGTTTTCCTCACTCGGGTAATCTGCCATAAACTAGTCAGAGGAGCCTCTGTGGTAAAAATAGTGTTAACTTTACAATCAGAACTGGTACATTCAGTACAGTAATTGTAGAGTCAAAACACCAACTAAGGCCAACTTTAAGGTTTGTGATGTCACCGACAGCCCATCATAGTGATCACATCATAGTGATCATTACATTTTGTTGAGCAAAAAATAGAATTTACCACCCCAGGGGTCCATGACCAAGGTTCAAAAATCATGTAAGCCGAACCAGGTCAATCAAACTTTTCATCTTAACTTTTTTTGTCTTGTTTAATTATTCATGTTTATTTATTTGAGGTTGTAGTTGTACATGGTTAAAGCTGTTTTGACAACCTTTGTGCTGTGACCTTGACCTGCATATGTAGTGGCAGTGATGCCTAACATGAACATGTCTGTTCTCATGAGGTTGTCACATTATACTAATTTTAGTTATTAATTATTATGTGAGAACGATTTGTAATTTTTGGGGAAATACGTGATGTCATTTTTTTTTTGTATTTGTAAAGTAAGTTATGTCGTATTTTCTTTTTTCTTTGTTTAGAGTAGTGTAAAATGTCTGAGCTGCATTGTTGCATGTTGTGGTTCATAATGATCACAAAGTATTTATATTCTTGCAGTAACTGCTGGTTTTTTCAGATAACAAAACAACTGTAATATTTTATTATGTTGTAACAGTTTGTAACATGAGATTATCAAGAGTGAAAATAGAAACCTAAGACTGTTGTATCAAAATCTTTGACATGGTAAGATTTATAAAAACTTTGATACCATGTGTACCATCTTGAAAGCCCTCAAGCTTTTTAGTACTTTCTACTACCATTCGAATATGGATCAAACTTAGTTAATTAAGAGAGAGGCTTTTGTATCCATATACATATTAATTGTTTAGGCATTCTACATACATTTATAGGGTAGGTATGACACAAGGTCCTTTAATCTCTCATTATATAATGATTGTGACACATGTTATTATTGACATACAATATACACACGCAAGACCCAGTGAGGCTGAAATCCAGTTCATATATTTAGAGAATGATTTGCTACATAACATGGATTCCATGTTATTTATTTCTGTGTATTGAAATAGCAGGGTCATCGCCAATAACTAATCCCTTTTGACAACTACTATGTCAGGTTTTTGCCATATGTACAAGGTCTAAATAAATCATATTTGTTTGCATACTTAAATTAAGTAAGGAAACTTTTCTTAAACCTGAGGTAATATTGTAATTATAAAAAGTTATTCATATCTTTACTTTTAAAAAAAGTAGTTTATTTACAGCTTTACACGTGTCTTTATATTTAAGTTTTCACATACCATCTTTTATAATTTTCTTGGTTTATTTATTAATTTTTTTTTTTTTACCCCACAGCCCTTAAGGGCTGTCGGGGTATTGTTTTCACCCATGGTGTCCGGATGGGCGGGCAGGCGGGCGTCCTGTCGGGTGGGTGGGTGGGCGGGCGGCGGGAAAAAGTTTGTCCGGGCTGTATCTCAGAAACCGTAAGGTGTAGGAAGTTGATACTTGGTAGGGACATTGGTTAGGGGGTGTAGGTGTGCAACGTCATGGTCTGACCTTGATTTGACCTTTGACCTTGCCGTAGTGACCTTGACCTATAAAATCTTGTCCGGGCTATATCTCGGAAAATGTAAGGTGTAGGAAGTTGATACTTGGTAGGGATATTGGTTAGGGGGTGTAGTTGTGCAATGACATAGTGTGACCTTGATTTGACCTTTCCGTAGTGACCTTGACCTATAAAATCTTGTCCGGGCTATATCTCAGAAACTGTAAGGTGTAGGAAGTTGATATTTGGTAGGGACATTGGTTAGGGGGTGTAGTTGTGCAACGTCATGGTCTGACCTTGATTTGACCTTTGACCTTGCCATAGTGACCTTGAGTTTGAAAATATTGTCCGGGCTATATCTCAGAAACCGTAAGGTGTAGGAAGTTGATACTTGGTAGGGACATTGGTTAAGGGGTGTAGTTGTGCAACGTCATGGTCTGACCTTGATTTGACCTTTGACCTTGCCGTAGTGACCTTGACCTATAAAATATTGTCCGGGCTATATCTCAGAAACCGTAAGATGTAGGAAGTTGATACTTGGTAGGGACATTGGTTAGGGAGTGTAGGTGTACAACGTCATGGTGTGACCTTGATTTAACCTTTGACCTTGCCGTAGTGACCTTGACCTATAAAATCTTGTCCGGGCTATATCTCAGAAACTGTAAGGTGTAGGAAGTTGATATTTGGCAGGAACATTGGTTAGGGGGTGTAGGTGTGCAACGTCATGGTCTGATCAGGATTTGACCTTTGACCTTGCCGTAGTGACCTTGACCTATAAAACCTTATCCAGGCTATATCTCAGAAACCGTAAGGTGTGGGAAGTTGATACTTAATAGAGACATTGATTAGGGGGTGTAGTTGTGCAATGTCATGATCTGACCTTGATTTGACCTTTGACCTTGCCGTAGTGACCTTGACCTATAAAATCTTGTCTGGGCTATATTTTGGAAACTGTAAGGTGTAGGAAGTTGATACTTGGTGAGGACATTGATTGGGGGTAGTAGGTGTGCAACGTCATGGTGTGACCTTGATTTGACCTTTGTACTTGCCGTAGTGAACTTGACCTATAACACCTGGTCTGGGCTATATCTTGGAAACCGTAAGAGGTGTAGGAAGTTGATACTTGTTAGGGACATTGGTTAGGGGGTGTAGGTGTGCTACGTCATGTGAGCTTGATTTGACCTTTGTCCTTGCTGTAGCGACCTTGACCTATAAAATCTTGTCCAGGTTATATCTCAGAGACTGTAAGGTGTAGGAAGTTTATACTTGGTAGGGACATTGGTTGAGGGTTTTAGGTGTGCCACATCATGGTGTAACACTGATTGACCTTTGACCTTGCTGTATTGACCTTTAAAATCTTGTTGCACCTTTGGGTCTGTCTGTTGATGCAGATTAAGCACTGTTAAAGTCATATTAGAATTCATTAAGAATTTCCTTTTGCAAGTTCCCATTGTAACAGATGGAATTTCATCAAGTGAGCCACAGGCTTTTCTCCAACACCACACATAAGCATTCATTGAATGTATTGCCACTTCTGTATGCATGGGTAATATTCAAAACATCCAAACCATAATTCGGCCATTTTTGGTTTACTGATAAATGCTGTCATTTTATTATTGAATTGTCTTGTTTTAATACTTCATCTTTATATACATTTCTTTTCCTTAAATATTATTTTCTCTACTTAAGCATTATATGGACCTTAATATAACGTACACTGCTCTGAAAGTATCTTGAACTTTGTACTGTTACACTACTTCTATATCTCATGGTGTTGAAAAATATTTCCCCAGGCTGTGGGGTACAGGCATCTCTGATGCTATTTTTTCTTTTTTTTGCACAAAATCTTTTATTTATTTTGATTTGTGATTTTGATTTTGTTGATTGTGATGTGTTTCATTTCCATGAAATGAAATTTTATGTTAAATCTTAAAATCTCAAGACAACTTGAATTTTCTTATTTTTATTCAGATTTAATTCTCTTGCATGTTGCTAAAGAGGGAATAAATGCTTACCTTCAACATCTGAAAACAATTCCATGAATATCAATACAGATATAAAGCTGTATTTCAAAAATTATGACATAAAAATAATCATAATTGTCCATTAAACTAATTCCATTAATTTTCAGTACATGTATATACAGTTAGATTAAGACACCAGGGTACATAGCCACTGACATATTTATTCTCAGAGTTATTCTTTTTTTCTTTGAATTTTTTTTTTTTTGGAGAAACTAACAATTTTTGAATTTTTAAATTTATGGGAATCTTTAGAATTTTAAAAATAATAATGACAAATTGGTTACAGTAGCAGCTGCAAAAAGGCAGATAACATTTGATAAAACTGTTATTTTGGGCAAACCTGTATATCACTTGTTGGCAGTCCTAATTTAACATTTTATTAAATATATTTTATCTTTAGAAATTTTCCTGTTCTGAGAATTTTTCTCCAAAAATCCCTATTTTCCAAGAAAAATCACCGAATATGTGCTTTCTTTGATTTAAAATGTTAATGAATATATCCTAAGTATTATTCTTTAAACAAAAGAAAAATGTATGTCACAATATATCATTAAATTTTACCACTTAAAAATGGTCTTATATTAAGTACTTTGTTATCCACAATGCACCGTATAGGGGGATATACGGAGCGGGATATATATATTTGTTTTGTATACAACGGCGCCTCCATACCATGGATCATAAGTTTCAATAACTTCCGGTTTTTCACTAATATCTCGGAAACTGTATTACCCACAAATATTTATTATATGTCATTAGAAAGGTCTTCTTACAGCGTTTCTGCTTATGGTTGTTGCATAAAAATCTATGCAGAAACCATCAAGCTAAAGATCGCAAGTTCTTATATTCACTGCTGCCCATGTTTTTGACAGTGTCTTTCACATTCTCTTATTAAATATTCATGCTATTTAACCTATAAGTCATACAAAATGGTGGATAATAGAAGTAAAACATCCCTCATTAGACATATACAGAAAAAATATAGAAGTTTTCCTATTATACTGCCATAATCTAGACCAGCAGCAAGTACTGATTAATCTTCAGAAAGACTTTGATAATATTTTAATAACTTGATATAGTTATATTTGTACAATTTAATATGATGTGTATTATAATTTCACTCTATCATAGGGTACATACAGTCAGAAACCCAAGATCTATGAACAAGGATCGTACACCAAAGCTAAACCCATCAAAGAAAACAAGTTTCATCGTCATGTGAGTGATACCATTGGTAACAACTACAGTCCAGCTGCCAAAGACCTCACATCTTCCCTGATTTATGAGAACACAAAACATGGTAAGCCATCAACACACAAATACATTGGAGAACATAGTGTAAGAAGTGTAGCATTTATAACAATAAAATAAAGCAACAGGAGGGAATTTTCTCAATTCTGGCTCAACATTTAAAGTTAGATAAGAAGAGTTTCTCAAATGGTAAACTTTGAGTTTTATTTTTTTTTTATTCTGTCATTGTGAGCTGTTGTACAATTGTATTGGAATTTGACATTCGTATGAACCATGTCAATTTTAGATGTGTCAGTCAGATGGTCTAATAATCTCACAAATATATGAGTACAATCTCATTTCTCAACACAGTCCAAGTTAATCTAATCCAATCATCCATTTACAGCATTTAATCCATGTATCAGCAGATACTATGGTCCTTAAACATAATCACAGTTCGTAATTCATTCAGCCATTGAATATCCGTGGGTCCTAAACCAGAATCACCTGGAAATGTACAGAATTTTAATGTGGGAAAAGTCCTGCTAAAATAAGCAGGTTTTAAGGTCCTTTTTTAAAGTACATAAGGATGGAAGAACAAAGGTTGCTTATAATTGTGTATATAACATATGTCTCGAGTTGCATTGATTTAATCTTAGCAGGAAAATAATTGTAAAATTAAAGCAGATGATGATTGATTTAATTGTTATGATTCACAATGAAAATTTACAAAGCTTATCTACAAGAGAAATTCTATACACCATGAAATTACTCTAGGTGTAAACCATTAAGTTATAAAAAACTGTCTCTTTAATCTCCTGTCTCCACTCTTATATCACGGTGTAACGTTTAGCCCAAATAGTTCACAGACGTAATCAAGTTAGAAATTCTGAGCTGAGGTTTAAAAATTTAGAGTGTAATCAACACAATATGAAAGAACATGTCAATGAAAACATAAATACCTTTAGTTCAGATAGGTTGTGAAGAGTCTTTCAAATTTTGAGAAAATTAATCCAATAGCATAACACCTGTCATTTGGAGCGTAGACAGTCATCATTGTAATGTTAAATCCTTCTCAAAAGTAATTATTTAAATGAAGTAAAACTGTCAACCATGAAAATTACTATGAGAAAATTGGCTTATTTTCAGTGATCTAGGCACAGCCTTTTCAATTTTTATCCCACAGCCTTTATAGGCTGTGCAGATATTGTTTTCATTCATGGCGTCCTCTGCAACTGATTGTTAATGTCATGTATGGGTTTAAATAGTTTCAAAGCTGATGGCATGTCCTAGTATAACCCTGGCTGTTTAAGGGGATGTTGAACCCTAATTGTGACTTATTCACAAGGCTTTCAAGTGGAATTTTATTATTTTATACTCAAATAAAGTATAGCCTGACATAAGTACTAACCACGTATCCATACTTACCATATAACCATTTTTTGGTTAAAGAGTATACCTGCACCGGTGCAGCAGCACACGTGCAATTGCACCTGTTTTTAGTACTTCAGGGAGGAGTTGCTCCTTAAAAATCCAGCCTCTGATGATAAAGCCCACCCATGACTTTTGAAACACAATCTATCACCACATAAATATTGTGTAAGGCATATCACCACATTAACCATTGTGAACTCTACTTGGTGACTTATAGTGCACTTCAGTTTATTCTTTTGGAATTTTATTATTTATTTTATTAAAGTGACAGAGAATAAAATGAAAATTTCATCAAAATCTGTCCATAAGTTTTTGAGTTATCTTGTTCACAAACGCATCTGGAAGCCTGGATCCAGATGATCCAGACAGTGATTCAGATCACTCCCAAAATCTAATCCCTTGTTCCTTGTCCCATTTACGACATTTCCTGAAAATTTCATGAAAATTCATCCATAACTTTTTGAGTTATCTGTCTTTAAAAATTACGTGTCATGGATCCAAAAGATCCAGATAGTGATCCAGATCACTCCCAAAATTTAATCATTTCTTCCTTTTACCTTTTCAGACATATCCTGAAAATTGCATCAAAATTGGTCCATAAATTTTTGAGTTATCTTGTTCACAAATGTACAAACTCACAAACAAACTCACAAACCCACAAACAAACCCAGGCAAAAAAATAACCTCCTTGACAGAGGTAATCCCATTTAGGACATTTCCAGAAAATTTCATGAAAATTCATCCATAACTTTTTGAGTTATCTGTCTTTAAAAATTACATGTCATGGATCCAGAAGATCCAGATAGTGATCCAGATCACTCCCAAAATTTAATCATTTCTTCCTTTTACCTTTTCAGACATATCCTGAAAATTTCATCCAAATTGGTCCATAAGTTTTTGAGTTATCTTGTTCACAAATGCACAAACTCACAAACAAACCCAGGCGAAAACATAACCTCCTTGGTGGAAGTAATAATTGGTGCATCAGATAAATGATTAATGATACTCAGCCCCCAAAGTTTTTATTAGTCACTATTAAACAAGTGGCAAGACAGTCTTATTCCACGATTAGTTTGATATTTGTGGACACAGCTTCTTCATAATGGACGACACCTTGCAATCCAGGAAATGATTAAGCTGGTCACTGGGGTTTGAATATAAAAATATTTTCCACATTAATCCAAATTTTGTGCAAATTTTACAAGTCAAGGAAATTGAAGAGGGGAGGGGGGGTTTCTTGGTGAATGTCATATACTGTGGCCAGGATCACATTTCCTACTCCATAAACACAAGAAAACAAACAACTGAAGGACTTTTGTACAAACCAGACAGTCACAGGAGTGGCATAAACTGATCTTGTCAGTCATACATGTTACATGACTACAGTTGATGTTTTTCTATTCAGATATACTATCATCATTCTTGGTTTGACTTTTTTGGACTTATAGATTGTTCACTTTAATTCACAGGTATTTTCAGCCAGTTGGCATATTTGTGTAATTACTGACCACCGTTCCATGGGTTTTTACTCATTCTCACAGTAAATCTCATACAGATTCTGGATAATCCTTGCATATTTGACAATTCTTTACATTGACCCAATTTATTTGTTACAAATAATGCCTACTGCCAAGGATTTGGTGCTAACCTTATACTGAAACCATTTGGATTGATTATCTGTTGATATTTGGTAGCATGCTTTGTATCAATTTGACCACTTTTTTATCATTAATGAACATATTTATACTTCTCTCCCATATTCCTTCACACAATGGATAACCCTCTTGATATTTGTTTTCTTCAAACAAAATGTCATGCTTGCTTTTGCTTGATTTAACTGTATTAAGGCATGGCTCATATTATAAATTCACTATAGACTGAGTTATTTCCTCATTTAATTCCAGTCCAGTCACACATGGCAATATTGCATTTATATGGTTCATACAATAATTCTAATACCTTTCTCATTGGTGTATTAGAATGGCATTTTGAGTTCTGGTGTAAAATGTAATAATCTTGATATGCATTTTTCAATCTACTTTTATCAAAATTATTACCAAACAGTTTCTCCAATATCTTTGCAAATAAACAAACATTTTTTAAAGATAAATGTCAGAAACTACAATAGTTGGTCTTCAGTGTGCATTTTACTTTTTCAACTTTCCTGGTCAATAGTTGACCAATTTCTTTCAAATGTGAAGTTAAAAAATATGATCTTTGGAGGTCAAATAGTACAACAGAGAAAACATATCAACTTCACAGTGGGACTTCTCTTTTGTGAATATGTTGAGAAAGGAAAATTTTGTGTCAATAAAAGGAGACTGAGAAATAAGAAAATGCTTTTTTTAAGTAAAGTAATACTTTTGAGAGAGGAAGTAAGATCATCAAAGGGTTTTTTGAATAATAGAGGTTCAGACCTAGAGATTTACGCTGTTTTTTTGGTAAGGCTGAAAAGGAATTATAGCAAAATCGCTTTGATTATTTGGTTATGTTATAGTTTGGTGTATATTTCATATCGATTTTAAAGTTTATGTAACTGAGCTGTTTTTTAAATTCAAAACCAGATATTTATTCCAATTTTCACATGAATCACAAAATAAATTAATCACAAAATATTAAACCTGATATACATTTTAACAGCCAGGCTCACTAAGTACCTGCAATTGACTTTTTATTCTGAAAATTTGGAAAAGTTGTTGTACAAAATATATGCAAGGGTATTTGTACTCCTTTGAATAGGATGCCATTCTGTAGCAGGTGTACCTCACCGACCAGTGTTGGTACCTATTTGTACCCCTGGGACATATCTGTGTAAAGTATCTTGTACAAATTCTTGAACTGGCCAAGAATTGAATCCAATCTGCAGTCTAACAATCTATCTATATTTAGGCCACAGAGTTCCCAATTTATCTCAGCTTTAGATATCAAATCTTTACAAGTTTTAGTAAGGAACATGTTAAACTATGCATAAAATTGCAGAGAAATTCAACTAGAATTTAGTCATGGCCTCCTTATTAAGTATAGTTGTCTCCCTGACAAACCTAGTCTGTAAACAATAAAACACACAATAAGAATTCTCCCGGCAGAGTTTGTGTTAGGTTATTATAATGAGTTAGAAGACAGCTTTCTGTCATCCACTGAATAAAGGTCAATAAAATAAATATTTAAGTATATACATTAGCGAATAATCAGGAATATTTGAATATCAAGTGGCATGTTAGAAACTGAACAGGTGTCTACACAATGGGGTCTTGTGTAAAATAATGATCCCAAAATAGATTTTATAAGAGTAAAAGTACAAAAATAAACCATCTTATAGTCCAAAGACAGAATAAGTCAATAGTCGTTCTCATCCTCCTGTGAGTATGTTTTAAACTAAAATAAGCCCTCACAGAGACAGCTCTCAATTACAGTGGAACCTCTATTATCCGACTCTCGGGGCGGGGGGAGGGACTAGAAGGACAATGGGAATAAAACAACATGCTTAAAAGAGTTGGGGGAGTTATAATTTGACACCGGATAATTGAAAATTTTGTTTATAGAGGGTTGAATAATAGAGATTCTAGTCTATTGTTATATTGTGATCACATGACTGTTTGTGTGCAACAAATAAGGCAAGGATATAACAGGCCAGAGGCCCATATGATTTTAATGGCCCTCCAATTTAATGAAGATCTGCCAAAGGTGTGCACAGGCATACAATGGTCTGTTTTAGAGAACTATTTCATGGCATCTGGATATCATTTGTACTTTGTCATACCCAAATTTCAAAATTTGTCATATATTTTTTTTGTTTCAAAAATATCATATATTTCCTTCACTTTTGAATTTAGAGCTTTAGAGCTTTGCAATGTATTGAGAGCCAATGGGAAACCATGGCCTGGGAATTTAAAAACTCCTCCCTCCACACACCCCCTCAGGGTTAAATTGAGGTCTCTCAGATCAATTTCATGTATTGGCAGTATCTCTTGATGTGTGTGATGAATAAAACAAAGTTTGTATTGGTAAGAAAAAGGATATTGCAGATAAGTAACATTAAATAGACATACTACAGATTTAAGATAAAATTATAAATCTATTAATGCTTTTTAGGAGGAAGTAATTTTTAACAGGAGCCATAAGTCACTTTTTGTTTGCACAGGAATGGTATTGCAAATAGTATAAACTCTAATACAAATTCTTGTCTTGTAGCTCCTGGGGCAGAGGAGGGCCACTCTATGACAGCAAGGAGTCAGTATGGAGCCGATTCAACACCCAGGAGGCCGTGAGTACCAGACATTCTCTCGCAAGATCATTTTTCAATCGAAAACTATCTGTCAGAAATCAAAGTGTCTACAGCTCTTTATTCACCTACGCACAACTTAACTTTATACTAACTTGTAAGTATTTCACGATAAATACATGTAACAATATATATTATATATATTTTATATTTATTCACATTCATTCCCAATGTCAGATAGTATGCTTCAACGTAAAAGCTTAATCAAGTAGAAACCAAATTAAAAATCTGTTCCATTATAGTTTTCTTCGCACTGTTACATGGCTTCAAATAATTTGTAAAAATAAAAGTTTAAAAAATATACAGTGCTAAAGCTTTATAATATTGCAGTAGCAAGATGTAGCACATAAACTACCTAGGTCATATTATTTCAGTTTATTTCAATTAATATCACAATTTCGATGTGTTTCGGATGAAAATAGAAGACTATTTTTTTATCAACCATTTCAGCAAGTGGGTGACTACCACAAAATTTTGGTAACTGCTGCCATTATAAATTCAAGTTAATTAGACATTAGTCAATAGGCCACAGCTTGGTAACTTGTGTTGTGTCATGTGGAGTATCTATTGGCAAGGCACTGTCACTTTTAAGGGGACCACATTGGCGCAGTGGTAACACACTCGCCTCCCATTTCTGAGGTTGGTGGTTCAAACCCCGGACCTTATGCGGGAAAGTTGGTAGTTGCTTACCGATGATCAGGAGTTTACAGTACTGAACCTTGACCAACTGTATGTACTGGTTTCCTCTGTCCACAAAACTACCTGTTGTGTATTAGAGGATTCACATTAATTTTGCACTACTTATATGCTTCTGTTCTATTCAATTCTTACTAAGGTTCCAAAAATTAGATTGACTGTAGATATACAGTTCAAGGCTATGTCACAGAATTTTGTATTTTCTGACAATTACAATATAATAGTACAACATCTGCTATCCAGTCATCATCTTGGAAAATAAGCTTGGAGTCAGATAATAAAGTTCATAAAATAGAAGACAGATTTTAGCATAGAACTGTACTAGTACTAAGGAAAAAACATCTTCTGGTAAATGGATAACAAAGGTTAAAAAACCTATCTCTTGTAATTATGAGATGATTTTTTTAAGTTTGACCCCTGTAAACTTGTGTTATTTTATGAATGGTTGTGTGAAACATATCAACTCATTGTGAAAACCTATAAAATCTTGAATACTCCAATCTTCTGCCATATTGTTGTAAGTTTTATTTTAAGCTAATTTTCTGTGATACAATTTCCTGATAAGCAAGGTGCTAGATCATGGTTGACTGTGTATGATACAAAAAAATATGTACTTAATTAACATAAATTATGAAAGTAAACATGTTCATTGACCCTGAAGTAGAACAGAGATAACAAAGTCACAATCATTGTGCAATAAATCTCAAGATATCTAGGTATATGAAAGGTTTTTGTCAGATCTCCGTGTGTGCTGAAATGCTTGTTTCTGATCCTTAATATTGTCAAGTGCCAAGATCTATCTCTGCATGAATCACAACACTGTGATAATTTGATGATAAAAGTATCGACTGTAATAAAGTACAATGTAATGGTACACTTGAACCAAAGACAATATTTTTGATTCAGAATTTGATAACTTTTTGTGCAAAAATTTCATTGGAAGTCCAGGTTGAAATGGTTTACACTTACTTTAAGGGAAAATAATACTGTGAATTTATTATTTATTTCAGACATAGCATGAGTGAGAAGTTAAAATGACACAAATATTTAAAATTTTCTTCAAGTGAAGCTTCACAGATGATATTTTTAGCATTGATATTTTTGACATTTTAAGAGGTCATAATGTTACTTTTTATTTTTTTGGGACACAAGAAGGGTGAAGTTGTACATTACAAGTATTTATTTGCTAAAATGTGGTTTTGCAAAGAAGAGATAAAACTTCAATTGTCTGTATGAAAAGCTCACACGGCTTTTGGGCTCAAATTCACAAACATTCTCTTTTTTTTTTACACTTTTATTGTAGCATTACGTCATTATGGTTTGTATAGATATTACAAAATGTAATTTAAAAATCCGCCAAGGCCCAACACCTCCAATTGGTGCTGGTATTGTTTATCGATATTGAAATATTTATCGATCCATGCTAAATATGCTGATAATGTAGGGTCCATTATCAATATCGAAACATACTACTTAACAGGTACAACTATGTGTTTTTCATTCAAATAAAGGACAATATTTGAAGAATATAAAGGTTTTCATATTATTTTTGTCAACTTTCACTTACCGCTAAAGCGGAAACGCCATATTTGTTTACATTTCGGGAAACAACTAAAACCCGCAAAAGAGTTTGGAAGGTCTCTCCCGTAAAATATCTATGACCCGATATTTCAATATCGATCGATGCGAAAGGCAAAAATATGGTTTGATATCGATATACATATTATTATTCAATATCAACACTACAGGCTCCAATATTGTTTGTGAGTGCAATAATAAAAATCCTTTGAAGAATTCCTGGATCCAGCTGGTGATCTGAATCACCACCAAAATGTAATTGTCTGTTCCTTGTGCCATTGTTAACATTTTCTAAAAATTTCATCAAAATCTATCCATAACTATTTTATTTATTTTTCAAACAAACACACAAACAAGTGCGTATTGCGAAATCAGAACCTCCCAAAACTATTTTTGCTAAGATGTTAGCAAAAGGTTTTATATTCATCTATTGTAATACATGTGATGAACAGAAAAATGTAGGTGAATTTGCAGTCTTCTCCCACTGTGCTATTAAACCGTGAACTGAATCTTATTTACTTTTTAACAAAAGTTTCAGCTGTTCTTTTTAAGATTCTGTACAAAAGTGCTGGAAACATAACATTCTGAGAAAAATTTTGTTCTAAAGATAAGGAAAAGTTGGATGCAATAGCTTTACAGAGAGCATGTGACATAAGTATTTATAAAATACACTTTCATGGCCATTCTAAGAAATTGATATTCTTATTTTCTCTTATTTCCTATTCTTTGTGAAAATTCAAAGAATAAGAGTAATTCTGATAATAAGAATGTCAATATATGAATGGCCTTGACATTTAAAAGAGGTTAAAGTCAATAATCGTATGGAACTGTTTGAATCCAATTTTTTTGGCCTTGTATTCATGTAGAAAGTCGAATAATCATTTGCTTATTGTAAACACACTTATTACCTTGAGAGATTTTTTTTTTCAGATTTGATCTTTTAAATTGTGTCTTTTTGCTGTCAGCAAGATCAAAGACTGAGTGTCCTTTGAATTCTGACACACCCCCCAAAAAATATAACAAGCAGGGATACTTTTATTGGTTTCTGTGTGAAGAAAGATCCATGAATAAAAGTGGAAATTTGTGCATCGGCATGAAAACAAAATAGTCGGAGTGTTTATCAAGAAGATAACTCATCAATATTCCCTCTGCAATGAATTATGAGAAATCCTTGGAAAACCTAAAACATCCTCTTTATAGTCAAAAGTACTTGTCACACTTAGCTTTTGTAAATTTTTCCAAGAATTACTTAACAGCTAACATATTGTAACAATTTCAGTTTTCTCCCTTTTTGGAATATTTTTTTTGTATTTGTTATTGTTTATTTGTGTGTAAACTTGTTCAACATCAAAACATCCCATTTCTTTAGATTAAATGTATTAAATATTGGTATAGAGTAAGAAATCTAAAATTCGCCACATATCTGAAATTCGCCACATGTGAAAATACTAATAATATAAATGAATTGTGGTGAGATTTGTTGAATGTATAGTAAATTAAGGCTTTTTGAACTGAAAAATACCAATTTTTAGACAAAAACATCCTTTTCTTCATAAAATTAACTAAGATTTTAGAGGTGGCGAATTTTAGATTCCTGGCGAATTTTATATTTCTTACTCTATAATAGTAAAGGTAATCTTACTCCCTTCGATAAGTTTCTCATTTGTCCATCACATTGGATGATAAAATAACAAACCTATGAAAAGATTTCCTTATAATTAAGAGGGTTCTAGTGCCCTTTTATGCATTGTTCACTTTATAGGCATCTATTGAGTTTGTGTGTCTTTCCGTGCTAGATATTACTAACCCATGAGTTTTTGTAGCATAATTTATTGAGCTTTGCTGCTGTCACATTCCGAAATATTCCCACAATTAATGTTTTTATAGCAAGCCAATGCTTTGGAGAAAATGGTTGACACATTTAACCCAATCATTCGCTTTGATGGCAAGTAAAGAAATCATTAGACAAACTCTGTTGAACTACAATAATGTAAACACCAAAAGTGATTACTGTAATACAGTGAGTGTTTGTAACTGCAAAATAGTTTTTTCCATTGTCATGGTATCAGTTTTTATGATACAGTGAAGAAATGACTGTATGCATCACAGAAAATTATCAATATTAATCAATTTCTTTACATTGATTTTCTCCACCCTAAAGGAACATAAGCACAAAACCAAACAAACCTAAATGACCCCACTCAGACACAAACCCTGTAATAAAAATGAAATTTTATTTGTTAAATTGGATCAGAAATAAGGAAGATCATTTTACTGAAACCCTGTGGTTTATATGGATGATACCTACCATTGTAATTAAAGCTAGAGTAATTGTCAAAATGAACCTACTGCATACCAGCTTATGTTGTCATCAGTGTGCACAGACAAGGTCTGTCATATCTGTTTGTATTGGCATTCGTATCTACCAGGGTTGAGGCTGAATATAAGTCAGTAAACTCAAGCATGTGACCTCAGCAGTGTACTGAAATGTATTTAAATTTTCGTACTTAGAGTAGTAGAAGTTTTGGCATTTTCACTAAATAAAAATAATAACTAAATTTAAAATAATATATAGTTTAATTTTTTACTATTATCTTCTTTTGTTCAATTTGTTGCAGGCCAATTTTAACAAATCGCTATTCCAATACCAATGGACAACAAAATGGCAGACTTCCACCAATCAAGAGCCACGGTACATCTCAGGTGACATTCCGGGATCAGTATGAGACCAGTGACTTTGAGGATGGTTTGTAACAACATAATTATGTCGGCAAAGCCTTTGTTTCTTTGTACATATATATTTCTATGATGTTGTTCAATGTATTTATGTTTTTCTGCACACAGTTGAACCATGTTTTTATAAAAACAAATGGATTTTAAAAAAAAAACTTGGAACATAATCTTACATTAAACTAAGGGTTTTATTGTAAACTACCCATTTTGAAAGGAAAAATAAGCATAATTTCAAAAAATGTTAATGTTCAGACCATGCCTAGATATTCGAGATTTTCTAAAGACGGTTCAGCTGTTTTTACCTGCATTGTAAATTATGTAGTTTTGTGGCATACAATACAAGCCACAGGTAGATAGCACATGTTTGTTATAACTGTTGTGAGATCAATGTTTGACTGAAAAAACAAAGGCAATGGATATTACATTCTTGTCATGCAATCCTAAATATAATTCAGTCTGAAGCTGCCTTGTCTTTGTAAATACAGATTTCTTCTATCTTGTTAGAATTTGACAATTCTATATTGAATTCTACACGTAGTCTTTGCAGGTGTCATATATAAATATGTAAATAATTGGTTATTTCTAATGGCTTTAAATTGTCATTGAGAATGATCACCTGTCAGAGGAAATGTGCTTTCCATTACATTTTTGGACTTCTATGAATATTTACAGAAGGATAATAAGGATTGGCTGATGGGAGATAAGAATAGATCAAATGAAGATTTTTTTGTGTGTAATTCTATTTTATCTGGAGTTTTTGCCAAATCTGTGAATATAATTCATGCTCATATTTTCTGACCACATTGGCCAATGACCAGGCTTCTCACAGGATATTAAATTTTGAAAATTATACCCTCAGATGGGATTAAACAAATTCTGTTTCAAATGAAATCCTTTTTTCAAAACTTAAGACTTCTTTTATTATTATTTATAATACTACTCCCCTTGATATTCTAATTAAATACAGTTGACACAATTTCCAATTCCAAGTTCTGTTGACAGAGCTTCCAACTGGAAGTTCTGACAACAGAATTTCAAACGCGGTCAGGTATGTGTGTTGATTTCAGATTATGTTTCTGCCAGAGATATAAATTTATCCCTCACCAATCATACCAGTTTTGCCCATTCCACTACAGATGATGCCACTAAGTATAACCCACAGGCAGGTAGTAGCATAGACAACCATGGTACAAGTTATGGTGGGCCGTCCAGTCTGTTTACAGACAGGTCTAGTTTCACTGGCTTCAAGAGGTGGCCTTTTGATCATGGCAATGACAGTTTGACCTCAAGGTCAATGAACTTTGTGGAAGATCAACCGCTAAGTGCAAAGGCAGCTAGATTGGAAGGTAGAAATTATACCTTTTTGTGGGTTTTAATTTTTTTTCAGTTTTCTTACAATCCCTTTATTGAATGGTTTTATTCTAATGAAAGAAAGGAATTTTACAAGCCGTAAACTTTAACTGTTAACAGAAGAAATGCATCTTTACTTATTCAAAACTTTTTTATAGTTATCACAACATAAGATGAAGCCGCGAAGGTTATGTTTTAGTTCTGTGTTGCTAGATCTTAGGTGATAAATTAAGCTCTTTCTCTATTTTCTGTTTCCTTCTTCCATGGTATCTTTCTTGAAAATATCAGCCAATACTCTGTGTCTTAACAAAAGATAAAAAGGTTATCACTGTTGATTTAAATTTCCATTTTCTGAACTACATGGTTTCATTTTACAGCAGTAAGCTCAGTTCAGTTTTGGTATATAAGCATGCATTTACCATTTTTCAGCATTTAGATTATCTGTCTCTAACTTATAATGTCTGCCTCTTGTTTCCCGACAGATGACGATCAAGTTATGAGTCTTTTATTCTTGTTTCTCCAGATCTTAGGAACTATTTAACAGAAAAAGTTTAATAACTGTGGTAGTTGTGACATGGTCAGCCTGAATACTATATGTTTCATTATGCTATAGCCAATTTTCCATTTCTTGCTCCAAATAATGGATAATTTGTCCAAAAGTCAGCCCCCACTATTCAAGTGACAAGGAGGTACATCTGCCATTGTTACTTCTGCGTACTATAATTGTAGACCTTCAGTTGCTTTTGATCCAACTGAAATAATCTGACCCAGGATTCTTCCTCTATTGACCTTAAGTTTCAAGTAACACTGTTAAATATTACAAACCTTCAATCTGTTGCTTGAGTGGGATTAATGGTTACACAAACTAGTTTTTCTTCTTTTTCACACACTTCAATTTCTATTCAATATCACTTTTATTATGATAAAACTCAATTAACACAAACTATTTCCCAAAGAAATATATTTTTTCTGCAGCCCTTAATTAGTTTTAGAAATCATGCTTGATGCTGTTAGAACATTGACTCTTGCTTAGTCTGTGGATATTGTCATCAGTAACTCTCCCAAGTGACAAGAGATCCCATAAATTTGGAGTCTGCAGTATTCTGTACTATGATGGATATTTTATTATTTAACTTTTAGCTCTATATCAAATTGAACAATTCTTAATTACAGTCTGCTTAACCTGTTAAATAGACTTACTTATTCTTTCATTTTGATAAACTTATACAAAATGGCTGAAGTAGCAAGTACAGTGGGCAACAGTGAATGTAGTTTTAAAATTCATAAATCTGATTAATTGGCTTTTTGACCTAAACAAATAAAATGAAGAAATGGAAAGTATTTACATAATGCCCCAGTCACACTACAGGCAGTGTGTCCCACGGTTACAGGTTTTCCGAGGCAGCGGAACCACCTCCGAGGACGCCTCATATCTTCCTAGATTTGGTGTAGCTTTCACACTACAGGTGGTATAATTCACGGTTATAGGCTTTGGGTGAAACGCCTCTGTCCTTCAACTATTGTCTGAGGTTAGTATGCGACCTTATGACACAGTGGCAAAACATCCATTTACCTCCACTCGCCTTATGTCACCGTGTTACACAGAAAGACGACTGACTCACAACCATATATACACAGTGGACCAGATATTCAGTTACCATAGCAAGAAATTCATCTGCGCATGCATCTAAGCATGCCCATGGTACCGAATTCAGAGACAGAATTTTTTACGCCTTAGTGATGCATATTAATTTTGCCCTGGGCATTAATAAATCTGATTTGCTAATCAAGCATTTGTATATCATGTAAATTTGCCTTTTTCCAGAGTTTTAACAGTAATTTGGCTCATTTACCAATTTAATTACCTTTGGAGTGGCATAGATTGCCATCTGCAGTAAGGTCACACATAACCCTGACATCTTTCAGAAATGAAGTAAAACATAACTCTTCAGACCTGCCTTCCCAGTTCCACTGCCATAGCTGTCTGTCTCCCTTTTTGGACCATGTTCTAGTTTTCACTTCTGTATTCTAGACTAATCTTTCTTGGATAATTGCTAGCCTAGATTATGATCACATCCGTTGGGTGAAATATAAATAATTCAAATGAAATGAATCAAATAAAAAGACAAATTAAAGTTACTATAAATTCTTCCAATTGTTTCACTGTAAGGTGTTGTTGCAGATAGTTTAAAAAAAAATAAACAAAATACATATGACACTAGGTGAATAAGATATTCAAGAATACTTTGTAAAGTCTCTTTCGTAGTTTAGAAAACTTGTCCAGCTTCTTCTCAGTGTAATGCGACTGGAAGCAAACTGTATATTAATATTTTGTCATACATTAAATGCATGTATACTTGTGTGTCATGGACTTTGTGTAAATATTTCAATAAATGTGAGTTTGTTGTAATATGTTTAATATGTAACTATGGCAATTGTAAAACAAATTTTGCAACATTTTAACCAGCCATTCATTAAGTTTTAACTGCCTGGTATTGCATGTGCAGTTCTAGCAATGACACGTTTCACAGTATTTTGCATCAACCCTAATCCTATTTAGTAGTTTTATATAGATTTTGTGTAAATATTTCAGTAAATGTTGTAGATTTGGTTGTAGAGATATGTTTCAAGTATGGTTTAACTATGGTTTAACCAGCCTTTTGATAAAGACTATGTACATATCTATAATGCAGTTAAGAAGATGAGAATTTCACAACATTTGTAGAAAATATAAATTATTTTTATCATAAATTCAGTAATCTCACATGAGACAGAATTCTAGTTTGTATTTAGCAGTAGTAGTAGTTTACACCATTTTAATATGTTTTTGCTTTTTTCAGTGGCATTTTTACACTCTAAAACTCTGAAAGGTATATTCAAATTTATATATTTTTATGATTTGATCATTTCAAGCTAATATGATTTGTCTTTTTTTGTGATTTCTAAATTAATATGGGCATATACCAATGATGGACCATCACTGTCAAAAATAATCGTGTAGTCTAAACTAACAATTAAGGCATTTAAAATCTGAAATATACTAATATCATTTTTATTAACAAGTGATTTTTAATGTCTTTAAGCATGTTCACACTGAACTGTATATTTTATAAAATCTGTTTTAACATAGATATTTTGAATTTACAATATATGTTCAGGCATTTGTTAAAATTTACAAAAACTTCAAATATTCCTTTCCTTGAAAAGAATGCTTCTTGAAAATAATTATACTAAATTAAATGATGCAGACTATTTAAGAATCAAAATAGTTGTCCAACCATTTGCTTGCTGGTTTTTGATTTTGATTAATTTCCAGATCGCAGTTTATAAATTTTCCCATTTCTGATAACACTAACACTAACATTAATAATAATATAAAGCTTTATTTTCACTCTTCCTAGTTGTTTTTTTGGGAAAATAGCAATTCTTTTTGAATAAGAACATGACATACACCATGACATTTTGTTTGGAAACAAAAGAGTGAACAATGAATGGCAAGCCAAGTTTAGCCACACCAGTTGTATATTTTTTGCTTTTGTGCTTAGTTTATGAGGCCAGTACAGCACACTGTGATCTTGGTATAAGCCTACATGCTCATGTTTGCAGCTTATGACATCACATGTCCAGTTTGTGCCAATGACTTTTTCCCACCTTTCTCCCTTGTGGGACGCTTGTTTGTATCCCGCATTTGCTATTGCTTATAGCTCGGCAACCACTGGGCAGGTTCTCTTCAATTTGGCACATGTATGCAGTAGTCTTGGGAAAATTTTCTGAATATGGTGTCTTTGACCAATCAGAGAAGTCACATGAACAAAAATATGTTTTTAAAAGGGATGTGCTTGCCCAGATGATAATGAAATTTGGCAAGAACTAGGTTTGTTTTATGGATATCTGGAAATCATGAACTTTACGAAGTGATCCGACACAAAATGGCTTACTTGTTAACAGTTAGCTAAATGCCACAACTTTTCTTAACGATGAAAATAAAAAATTTTAAATATCTTCAAAACGGTACAAGATAAAGCAATTTCAATGAAATTTTTGGCGCCCAGAGTAATCTGGCACTTTTTGCAAATAATCGTTTTCCCGCCATATTTGGCAGCCATCTTGAATTTCTGCTTAAAATGCTAAATTCAATTTATCTAATTAATGGTTTGAGATAGAGCCATTTCATAGAAATTTATGGCCTGAAGGGTATATGCAGAGTCATCTGGTAGTTTTTGCCAAAAATCATTATCCTGCCATATTTGCGGCCATCTTGAATTTCTGTGTAAATTAAAAACATCAACATCAACCATTCAATATCTCGGAAATGGTGTGAAATACAGTGTGAGATAGAGTGATTTTGAAGAAATCTTTGGCCCCCAGGGAAGATGCAGTCATCTTGCACTTTTTGCCACATATTGTTTTCCTGCTGTTTTTGGTGACCATCCTGGAAATGGTGTGACAAGATTTTTGGCCTGCAGAGTCATCTGCTACCTTTGCCAAAAAATATTTTCCAGCAATTCTTTAGAAAATTTCTGGGTTAAACTCAAAAATGCATTTATGTTGGAAACAGTGTGAGATAAAGTGATTTCAACAAAATTTTTAAACTTTTTTACTTCTGGGGTGTAAGCAAAATCATCTGTCACTGTCAGGTTTTTTGTTTCAAAAAATTATGTTTTTGCCATTTTTGGCAGTCATTTTGAGTTTCTGCATAAAACACAAACACCTATTTATCTCGGAAACAGTTCAGCATAGAGTGATTTGGGCAAAAGTTTTGGTCTCCGGGGTATATGCAGTCAGCTGGAATTTTTTATCAGCAACTGTTTTCCTGTCAATTTTGGTGGCCATCTTGGATTTTTGCATAAAATGTAAAAAATGCACTTATCTTGAAAAGGGTGTGAGATAGAGCAATTAGACAAAATTTTTGGCACACAGGGTATATGCAGATTCATCAGGCCCTCTTTCAAGAAATCATTTACCTGCGATTTTTTGCAGACTGGTTGAATTTTTGCATAAATGGAAAAACATATTAAACAGAGAAAAATAGTCATTTAAGCAAAATCATTAATGCCCATTGGGATCCTTTGTTTTTTGCTGTGCAAAAACCAATTTCATTTTCTCCTGTGAAACAATAGTCTAGTTTATGTTGGAGTGTCTCATGTGTCCAAGATGAAAAATAAAAACCCAGTTACATTACACGGATGGTCACAATAGTGTCCAGTTCATAATAATGTCCAATTTTTATTGGAGTTTAAAATGTTGCAACCAGATTTTTGATTATTATTTTGAAACTATTCCCTCTGAGATAGATTTTACTTCATGAAAATTTTTTAAAAAATGAACAAAACACCCAAACTGAGTAAATTTATGTTCAGAAAAAAAATTAAACTACAGAATTATGACCCGGACATAATTGTGACCACCCGTGTACCATTTTACATTCAATCTGAAAATCGTGAATCAGATGTCAGATATCACAAGCCACATTGATGTGTACATAGACTAAGTTCAGTTGTTTAAATCCTCCCCTCTGGCAACTATAATACACCTTTCAAAGCTTGTACGCACCAAATTGATATGTGCTGAATTGATACAATGTGCCCTCTGCCATGGTATGTAATAATTATAGTAAACAGGAAAATATGGATTATTTTTTATTATATCCAGACGGTGATCCAGATCATTCTCAAAATTCAATAGGATTTACGTTGGACCAAGACCCAGCTTATGATATTTTATACAGGAAGATCCAAACAAACAGACATATGGACAAACAGTCATGAAAGTAATACCTCCTTGGCGGAGATAATGAAGCAGTAATGGCTGGTTTAGTTGGAGCTCTGCAATGTATGCTCACAATACCTACTGATCCCATAAAGTGTTAATAAATTATAATCCATATCATAGTATAACACCAATTTTAAGCACTTTTTATTAGTGTTATATAATTATAACAGAAATTTAATGTTTCTTGAATGAAATGTTTTCTTAACAGTTGACTGCAGTGATCAATATTTCAAAAATATCCTCTGTGTGAGATTTGATTTGTAACTTTTGCAATGTCAGATATATGAAATTAGTTTGTATAGCTTTGAATTTGTGTAAACTTTTGCAATTTGGTATGGTCATTTAACTTATAAACAGTTGAGTTAAAATGTGAAATTTTAAGGAAAAAATATACTGTTTTTCAATAGACTTATCAGATATGTACTGATAAAATTATAAAATTATTATATTGTCTAAGTTCATTCTCACCATTATTTAAAAATACTTGAATAATATTTTTTAATCATGTAGGTTTAGTATGATACTTTACATAAAATGGAAATTATGACTGAGAAAACATAGATTTATATAATTGTAATTTATACAAGTGGTACTTGTTAATTAAAAAGAAAGAAATTTGCTACAAGTAATTTTCAACTCCTTGTAACTTTCTTGTTAGAGATTAATACAGATTTAAAATTCCATCAAGTGTTCATTTTCATTTGCCAATCTCATTGGCTAAAATAACAGAGATTATTTTATGCTTTTTGAAACTTCTAGATAAATACAGTATTTTTGTTTATTGTTTATTTTCACAGAAGTGCAGTCCAATAAGAATAACCTCTCCCGTCCAGTCAGTGGTCTAAGTGAGATGGACAGATTTTACAGGAAACTTAGCCAGTCAGACATGCACATCTCAGACAAAATCCCAATACCTTCTGATCAGTATTATGGTGAGTTCACTTGTATGCACATCTCAGACAAAATCCCAATACCTTCTGATCAGTAATATGGTGAGTTCACTTGAATGCACATCCTGAACAAAATCCCAATACCTTCTGATCAGTATTATGATGGGTTGGGAAATTTCAACACAAAGGCAGAGTCATCAAAGCGGTCAGCCTGAACGTGTGAGTTCACCGAATTGCCTCGAGGGTATGAAAGATCCAATATAACCCGACGACTGCCATTGTCTTTAGGACGTGTCATTAAAGGTGAACAATGGTAGTGGGGGTGTACAATATTTGGGACAGGGCCTAACAAAGCACCAAGTGATTTTTCTTTATCAATGTACTTTTGTACTTCAGATGGATACTGACGAGCTGAATAGTGGTTAGTACTGTCCTTATTGCATAATTCTTCAGCATTGCTGATTGAAAGGGGGTATCCAAATTTAATATATTGTAAAACTCGCTTATCTGAATAGCCCTGGAGGTGGGTTTCCCAAGCCTCCACATTCAAACCCGACTTAATGGGTATTCTGGCAGCTCTGTAGTTGGGGACATGGGTGTTTCTAATAATATCAGCAATGGCAATAAGCTGTTCAATAGAGGTTATGTCCACAGGAGGTCTATCCGGACCAACGAACTCGAACGCAGTCCCTTCCTGAGCCAAATAACCTGTAAACTTGTTCGGATAATGGAAATCACGAATCGGACGTGGAATGTCTCTATCAGTTAAACTGGGTTTCTCATCATAAGCCCACTTGGGCTGGCCCAGCTGGGTGTCAAGTTCAGTACATGCATAGCTAGTAATGTGAGCATCTAAGCTCATTCTCACTTCATCAATTTGTTGATTATGCACAGAATGAACCCCTGTTCTTGGGGTGGTCATGTTACCACTATCACCAAGGCTATCAGCCCCATCTATTAAATTGTCTATAATATTAATAATATATTCTTCATAATCGTGACCATAATATTGCATACTTCTACAATCCTTAAGATAGTTATCATGCACCAGGCCGGGATCAGTATTCAAACCCAGGTCCCCATTAGGGGCAATGGTACCCACTGGGACCACCTGCAAGTGAATAATGTCTGTAATGGTGAGCATTCCCTGAGGCGGTTGGCCATAAGCAATCAAGCTGGATTCCCCACCCCCAGAACTGTGATCCCAGAGGTAAAAGCCCTTTAAGCCTATGCCACTGCTTTGAAGATAAACAATGTGAGCCCAATTTCCATTATAAACCTTGGAAAATGTGGTTACACTCATGGTACAATTAGTTTCATCGGTATGTTGGTTGGAACCCGAACTTGTGAAGGTATACATAGCTTCATTACTCTGATGGTCACCCTTGAAACGTATTAAAGCCGTATAAGAATGCAACTTTTCATTATCATACACCCTTACAACTGGTTGAGTACAGGTGGTACCACAGGTAAACATGTTATCAAACCATTTGTATTCACACTGACCACTAGCAGCTGTTACAAGATTTGGTATCACAACATTTGGTACTGTGAAACTGGCCTGGGGATCATGTTCGAACCCAGAACCAGTCAATAAACCACTCTCTACAGGTACTGGACAAATAAACTCCTTGTCACATGAATCTACAAAAACATTCAACACATTACCCATACAATTAAAGACTTTTTCACCTTGATTGTCTTGATTACTGTTGAGAAAGTTCAATTTATTAATATCAGCAATGTCATATTTAGTAGTGTCAGTTAACATAGCTTTATTACATAGTTGTTCATTGTCTGTTTCCTTAGGTACAACCGCTCGCCCCCTCCCACAGATGCCAGAGGGGTGGAGGTGTGGTCGACCGAGTCCCTACTTAGATGCTGGTGTCTTCTGTTCCTGCGTACGACTCGAGCTGCGCGAAAAGCACCCTGGTAGCCCCCTCTCTCTTCCTTCACTTTTACTTGACACTAGGCAGCCAATTTTGGCTCCCTCTACCATCGACATGTAACGATTAGGTTGGCACCAGTTGTTAGACAAGATGAGGCCCAAGTGGCATGTTCTTACTGATTAAATACTACTAGCAGTACGTACTGGGGCACTAGTTGCTGTGCCTGTTAGCACTATGAGCCTGATGGCTCTTACTCTGTGGATGGCTCAAGTAGCTGAAGTAGCAAGATACATGTCGATGGTAGAGGGAGCCAAAATTGGCTGCCTAGTGTCAAGTAAAAGTGAAGGAAGAGAGAGGGGGCTACCAGGGTATTGCCTGGCCCTGCCTTGGTCCACAAATTTTGTGAACTGCTACTGTCAATAATCGAGAGGGGGTCACCCAGGGTCAGCCTGGGGCCACCTAAATTATGCAACTGGTGTACCAGGGGGGGAAGGTGGGAAATAAAATGGTTGCTACTCCTTCTGTGTTCAAATACTGAATTCAAAATGGCCCACCAAATCCAAAGTGAGGCCAATTTATTAACCCCAATATGTGTGATGGGTCAAGAGGTCAAGGGTCGCCAAGTATTGATGCAAGCTTAAGGTAGTGAGGAAACTGAGGGAGCAGGCCCCTATCAGGCCGTGCTTGGCACAGTTTCCTAAGGTCAAAGGTGAAGGAGGTCAAAAGGTCAGATGGGTCATAGGAAGGTGAAGAAAGGTCAGTGATGTTTGAGGTATTTATTTACAGATTAGTAGTTATATAAGCAGGGTTAAAAGTTTTAAAATTTCAAAGGTTTGAAGATTTTAAAAACACCAAGCCCAACTAGAGGTGAGGAGGAATACAAGAGGCAAAGGTCAGGGGGACAATGGAGGGAGCCTGGGAAGCATTCTGGAGGTAAGTCCAGACTACCGAACTTCTCCAGAGACCATGGGCCATTATATGCTGGAGCTGGACATTGTTATCATAAGCCAGGGTCGCCCCTGACCTTCTAAAGGTATGGAACCCATGGCCCAGGAGGGGAATGCCGAGGTGGGTCAACACCCTCCTGAGACCATCCCTCAAGGTGGTATCAATAACTGGATGATAAGGAGGAGATTTGTGAACAAAGAGAGGTGATATAGAAGGGAGGGGCCTAGAATCTAGTAACTGGTGGAGAGCCCTGACTGGACAAAGTATGTGGTTGGTAAGGGCTGGGATCTGAACCAAATGGTGGGAAGAGTTATCCTGAAGGGTCTTAGTCCACTTAATTAGAATGTGGGCCCCGGGGGGTTGGAAGATGACATCCTGCCTCAGCAGGTGCTTGTTGGGGTCAAACCTGAATTTAGAGTGGGGGGCCACGTTTGACATCCTAAGAAAGGCAAAAAAAGAAACAAGGAAAGCAGCCCTGTACAGAGGGGGGTCATCAAGGATATGACAGGTGGAGGAGATCAAAGCGAGGGTCCTAATGTCAAAGATGCCCCGGGGGGTGGGGTGAAATGAGGAGTTGATGGAAATGCTTCTAAGGTAGGAATGAAGCAAGTGATGGTCAAAAATTGACTGGTCCCAGTGGTACTGTTTAGCAAAAATTTTTAGGGAGGAGAGGTAATTGAGAATAACTCGGTGAGATAAGTTGTTTGAATATAAATACTCCAAGAAGGCTAACAAAGACTGCACTGATGGGTCTACCGGAAGTGACATGAATATAACAAAAGCAAGGTACCCTACCAAAATAAGCCCTTTCGTGGTTCCCACCACAATAAGAGAAGAGGCTCCTACAGGAAACGCCCCTTTGGGGGCAATTCCTCCCAAAGCAGCAACTATTCGTTTCCCTCTTCTAGAGGAAAACCAAACTTCAGAGGCTCCAGGGGTCGTTTTCGACCCCGCAACAAAGGAAAAGGGCGTGGAAACCCCTCTTCCCAATGACTCCTATCAAGCCTCAATCAATCCACCAGTAGGAGGTCGCCTCCGTTCTTTCAGGAGAGACTGGCACGCAAACAATTGCTCAGCCAACGTGTTAAATATCATCACCAATGGCTACGTTCTGCCATTCCTCTCAAGGCCAAACTTGATAAGATTTCCTCTGATTGTGTCAGAGTACAAGGCCCCTCAAAAAGACCAAGCCTTGGCCGATTGCATCCAGTCTCTCCTGTTAAAGAACGCTATCGAAAGGGTGGAAAATGTAAAATCTCTCGGGTTTTACAGTCGCCTCTTTCTTGTACCCAAGCCTCACCAAAGGTGGAGGCCAGTAATAGACCTAAGCAGGCTCAACACTTTTCTACACGTAGAAAAGTTCAAAATGGAAACGCCAGAGTCCATCAGGACTTCTCTGATTCCGGGCGAATGGGTAGCGTCAATAGACCTGTCGGACGCTTACCTCCACATCCCCATCCATCCAAACTCAAGGAAGTATCTAAGATTTTGCCACAGGTCACAGGTGTTCCAGTTCACCTCGCTCCCATTCGGACTAGCCACAGCCCCCCAGGTATTCACCATGGTCGTCAAAGAAGTGAAGCTCATGGCCCTCAGCAGAGGACTCAGACTTCATCAATACCTGGACGACTGGCTGATCAGGTCTCAGTCCCAGGAGGAAGCATTAGTGAACACTCGGACAGTGGTAGATCTCACCCAGTCCTTGGGATGGATCTTAAACCAAGAGAAATCAGAACTGAAACCAACTCAGGTGTTCTCGTTCGTGGGCTACGAATACCACCTAGATTCAGCCCTTGTAAAACCCACTCAAGAGAGATGGCTCAAACTTCAGGATTTGATCCTACGACTCAAGTCGAAACATGTTTTGACTGCAAGATGTTTGATGTCTCTAATTGGGTTGCTAGCCTCAACAGAGAAGATGGTCCCGGAGGGACGCCTTCACATGAGACCGTTTCAGTTTCACCTGAAAGAGCACTGGAAATTTCCTCAGTCGCTGGACAGCCTCCTTCCCTGGACAGAAGTCATTTCTGCTCATCTGGACTGGTGGCAGAATCCTGCAAAGGTGATGATAGGCGCCGACCTTCATCCCAAAGACCACAGTATCCAACTCTTTACAGACGCCTCAAACGAAGGCTGGGGCGCTCACTTAGAACAAAGTTCTACAAAAGGTCTGTGGTCACCTCAGGAAAAAGGACTTCACATAAACGTCCTAGAATTGAAAGCTGTCTTTCTGGCTTTGAGACACTTCAAAGACCAGTGTCAGGACCAAACAGTGCTAGTTGCCACGGACAACTCAACTGTGGTAGCTTACATAAACAAACAAGGGGGAACACACTCGGCGGAGATGTGCGCACTCCTGTGGAGACTCATGACCTGGTGCCACCACTATCACATAATCTTGAAAGCCAGACACATTCCAGGGTGCCTGAATGTGATGGCCGACCTACTTTCCAGGTCGAACCAGGTTCAGTCGACCGAATGGTCACTCCATCCACAGGTGTTCAAACAGATCTGCCGAAAGTGGTTCACTCCCCACGTGGACCTTTTTGCCACTCATCTGAACCACAAGATCCCTCTGTATGTGTCTCCGATCCCAGACCCCCAGGCCTGGGACATAGATGCTCTAAACATAGACTGGATGGGTCTCACTGCTTATGCTTACCCTCCAACGGCCCTCCTTTACAGGGTGATCCAAAAAATCAGGCAATGTACCTGCCTGATCATACTAATAGCCCCAGGCTGGCCAGGGATGCCCTGGTTCTGGGACCTAGTGCAGCTCTCAACAGAGATCCCTCTACAACTCCCGGTGTCGACAACACTCCTCAAGCAGTCCCACAACTTCGTGTTCCACAGCTCCCCGCAGCACCTCAACCTCCACGCCTGGTCTCTAGGAGTGGACAACTCCAAGAACAAGGCTTCTCTGTGGAAGTGGCAGAGAGAATTGCTGCACCTCAGCGGTCTTCAACAAGGAACATCTACAAATCAAAGTGGGCCCTATTTGAAAAATGGTGCAGAGATAATTCGGTGGATTTCTCCTCACCATCTGTGAAGCAAATCTCAGATTTCTTTATGTATCTGTACCAAGACCTAAACAGGCGCCCCTCTACCATTGATGGTTACAGGACAGCTATTGTTGACACTCTGGGCCCTACGGCCCAGCATATTGCCCATAATGAGGACCTTCACAGGTTGCTCTCCAGTTTTCACAGGGATCGCCCCAAGAGTTCCAGAAACCTTCCTCAGTGGAACCTATCTGTTGTCCTCAATGAGCTCACAAAAGCGCCCTTTGAGCCTATGAAAGACACAGACCTCAAACATCTCACTCTCAAGACTGCTTTCTTGCTAGCTCTGGCCTCCGGCAAGCGCCGCAGTGAAATCCACGCCTGGGTCGCAAACAAAGTATCTAATCTAGGCCAATGGGAAAAGGTAGCCTTGTTCCCTTCATCAGATTTTATAGCCAAAAACCAGCTAGCAAGAGAAGGTTCTCAAAGTGTGTCTCCGGTGACTATTCCTGCCTTGACTACCATTGTAGATAGACAATTCAAAGAAGACAGGACTTTGTGTCCTGTACGGGCTTTGAGGTACTATCTGGACCGAACCAAGGACCTGAGAGGGTCCCGGTCTCTTCTTTTCATCTCCTTCAAGAAAGGACATACCTCAGATATCAGACCCGCTACTCTCTCTTCATGGTTGAAACAAACCATTCTACTTTGTTATAAGCAAGCAGACCAGCAAGCCTTGGACTTAGTCCAAGTTAAATCGCATGACATTAGGGCCTTCGCAGCCTCTAAGGCTTTTTACGGTGGGGTATCGGTGGACCAGATCATGCAAGCGTGTCACTGGAAAGCTCACAACACGTTTACCAATTTTTATCTAAAAGACCTTACTTGGTCGGACAACGACAACAACATGTATCTGGGACCAGTAGTAGCGGCTCAACAGGTCCTAGACCCTTCTCCTCAGTGATGTCTTCTTCGGAAAGAAAAGGGGGGGGGGGGGCACGTCCGCTACAGCTAAGCCTTCAGGAGTCTCCCCAGGTCTAGGTATAAGCTACCTCATCAGGGTGTTACAGGTAAGGTCTCACATATTAAATTTACATTAACTTTAAATTCTTGGGACCATAAGGTTGTCTTATAAATAAGGTTGCAAATAGCAATTCTCGAACCTGGACCTCATTTCTGACGTCATAGCCCTTAGGGGTTCTTCCTATCTGTGTACTCTGGGTACACAATCCTCCTTCCAAACACCCTACAGTGTACGACACTGTGTATTCTCATCAGGTTTTTGGCTCTTTACAAGTCCGACCTTCAGGATTGGGACTCTGTAAATGGGACTCAGACTGGAAATTTTTTGGAACTATTTTTTATTACTCTCAATTCGAGAAAAACAACATTCAGACCTTCCAGTCTCAGCTGTAATCCCGCCACCGGGCGGTTGAATTCAGCATTCAGTCCCACATGGTAAGCTATTGTAGCGCAATAAAATTGAAAATTTTAATTACTTAAATGTAGCTTTTATAAGCTACAAGCTTACCATGTGGCACTGAGAAGAGTCCCACCCTACCTCCCCGCTGTATTACAGCTGAGGGGACATGGGTTTAATCTCAACGAAAAGGAGGCTGATACACAGGAAGTGATGACGTCACGACAACCTATGAGGCCGAACCAACTACATGCTTGTTTTTCTCGAGCGTTGGTCGTCTGTGCCTCGCGGCAACCAGTAAAGCATTCAGTCCCACATGGTAAGCTTGTAGCTTATAAAAGCTACATTTAAGTAATTAAAATTTTCAAATTTATTGGGTTTGGATGAGGACATTGATAGGCGATTGCAGTTGCTTGCCATTACCTAGCAATGTAGAGTCTTCATTGTAAGTGGTATGCACTGCTTTTTTCCATTCTTTCAACCACCTGTCATGATTTAACTAGTACTACATGTTCATAAAAACAATGTCAAACCCAAATCAGACAATCAATGTAATGTAAGTAGCACAATCTTTATACATTACATTTTCAGATCAGACTGCCTCCCAGGTGCGTTCAGAGAGTATAGCCACTCACAGTACTAATCAAGCAGAAGAAGTGGTGGATTCTTCCAAGTATGAGCACAGGTCTCCACGTGTTGCCTTTGATATAGGGGACGATGCCGAACATGGTAAGAACCATCTGTTAACAGTGTGAGGTATTGATGTACAGACATGTGTATAATTATGGTTGGGAGGTTTGATGAGAATTAACAAATGTTGACTTATTTGATGTTAGAATTGATGTATTATAATTAAGCAGGAATCACCCATAAAAAACTGAAATGTCTGAAAAGACTGCACATTAATGCTCAACATACTATATTGAGGTTTAAATGAGTTTTTAGGTTTTGGAAGAATTTTAATTATTTACAAACTTTCAATGCTTAGCATCTACTGCACAAAGTAACTGCAATATAAACAAAACAGGAAAATTGTGGGAAGTTCTTCAACTTAGAACTAAAAACATTAGTAAAATAATTTCAAGACACATGAATTTTTTTTAAAAATATTTCTTTTGGAAAGGTAAGGGGAGTGATGTATGGATATCATTGATCTTTTCCCATAATTTTTACCCCACAGCCCTTACCGCGGGAAAAAGTTTGTCCGGGCTATATCTCAGAAACCATAAGGTGTAGGAAGTGGATACTTGGTAGGGACATTGGTTAGGATGTGTAGGTGTGCAACGTCATGGTCTGACCTTGATTTGACCTTTGACCTTGCTGTAGTGACCTTGAGTTTGAAAATCTTGTCCAGGCTATATCTCTGAAACTGTAAGGTGTAGGAAGTTGATACTTGGTAGGGACATTGGATAGGGGGTGTAGGTGTGCAACATCATGGTGTGACCTTGATTTGACCTTTGACCTTGCCGTAGTGACCTTGACCTATAAAATCTTGTCCGGGCTATATCTCGGAAACCGTAAGGTGTAGAAAGTTGATACTTGGTAGAGACATTGGTTAGGAAGTGTAGGTGTGCAACATCATGGTGTGACCTTGATTTGACCTTTGACCTTGCTGTAGTGACCTTGACCTATAAAATCTTGTCCAGGTTATATCTCGGAAACCGTAAGGTGTAGGAAGTTGATACTTGGGAGGGACATTGGTTAGGGGTTGTGGGTGTGCAGCATCATGGTGTGACCTTGATTTGACCTTTGACCTTGCCATAGTGACCTTGACCTATAAAATCTTGTCCGGGCTATTTCTTGGAAACCGTAAGGTGTAGGAAGTTGATACTTGGTACGGACATTTGTTAGGGGTTGTAGGTGGGCAGCATCATGGTGTGACTTTGATTTGATCTTTGACCTTGTTGTAGTGACCTCGAACTTCAAAATCTTGTTGCACCTTTTGGTTTGTCTTCTGATGCAGATTAAGCACTGTTAAAGTCATATTAGAATTCATTAAGAATTTTACTTTTACAACTTCCCATTGTAACAGATGGAATTTCTTTAAGTGAGCCACAGATTTTGCTCCAACACAATTGAATGTGTTACCACTTCTGTATGCATGGTAATATTCAAAACATCTAAACCATAATTTGGTCATGCCAGATGTAGATAAGCGTACATGCATTATCTTTCTCTTAGACGTTATTTTCTCTATTTAAACATTGTTTGGACCTTGATATAACTGAGAGTGCTCGGAAAGTATCCTGAACTTTGTACTGATACAGTTCTTCTATATCTCATGGTGTTAAAAATATTTCCCTAGGCTGTGGAGTACGGGCATCTCTGATGCTATTTTATTTTTATTAATTATGAAACTTGTTTTTGATTGTTTTCTGAAAGGACAGAGGGGTACAAACATTTCCTACTCAGACATTTTTCATGTTGTGGTTGAGAAAGCTATGATAATAAATATCAAACAGCTTGACCTTAACCAAATAATATTTGACCTTGGAGACTATTTCTGTACTTGGTTAAACTTGACTTCTTCTGCTGTTTGAGAATTATCCACATGGATTTGTTTATCTCTGTTATCGGTCTCACATAAATGTATATTAATCAAACTTGATTATGTACAGTACACTTTGCAGTGCAATAACTACTATATGTGTATAAAATGCAGGGCTGTCCATGAGTACTGGGGTATTTGTTAAGGTGTAGAGTATTAAATTATTTGGAGTTTTGAATTAGCAATATGCACTCTTTTTTTTACTTTTGCTAGTTTTCTTAATATGTACAGGAAAAATTGTATTATCATATTTTTTAGAACATTATATTTTATTGCGTTAATACTTCCTATCCAATGGACAATATGCTAAACCGGTTGGCGCAGACCGGCCCGCCAAACGTCAGAAAAAGACGTCCTGTGTTTCCACCGGCTGGCCGGTCCTCACACTGCACTCGCCAGATGGCGCATCGTACGTCCTTGCTGTCTAGACAACCTGACGTCATGGCATCTTTTTTATTTGGCGCATGCACTGCTTGAACGAATATTTTCAAAGTTTTGGGTTTTTATCTTTTATGTGAGTTATTAGAAGTGCGGGACTGTATAAAGTTGTGTATCACTTCCTCACTCTTCATAGACCATTATTGTGACCTTTTTGAGACTTGGAACACTTTTGTGAGCTTAGAAGTGCTGTTTATACATAACCTTCACGTATCACTTCCTCACTTTTCGCTACTGTCATGTCTTCTCCCAGTCAATGTAGAGGGGGCTGCGGCCATATGATGGCTGGTTTCGACCACCATTCTGTCTGCACAAGGTGTCGCGACAAGAAGAAGGGCTCTGACCCTTGTGTCAAGACCCCACCTGAAGCTTGCCAGCATTGCGACATGTTAACTCCGGAGCAGAAAGTCCAGCTCTCAACTCCCTCTTACAAACTAAAGAAGGAGAAGAAGGATGCCAAGTCCACTCCCATGAAAGAAACGGACACTCTCAGCCCCACCCTTGTAGACCCGGCACTGGTCTCTGTGGTTGGCGTGGATGATGGCCAAAGCACCCCCCGGTGCCTCTACCTTGAGTGAGCCGGTTGAGAAAAAGAAGAAAACAGAGACTAAACACTCCAGCAAATCTACCAAGGCTGAGAAGTCGGTCAAGAGCTCTTCTAACCGACCAACTACCACTTCATCAGACAGTAAGGCTTCTACTTCATCTACCGACACGAAGATAGCCGACCTGGATAAGAAATGGGTTGACAGGTTTAACAGGCTGGAAGCCTTATTGTTAGCTAAAACTATTGATCCACCAAGGGACCCTGTATTCAGCACTGTTAAGGTGATGCCAGCACACGCTCCACCAGCCAACGTGGTCCGGACCGACCCCTTCATCAAACCAACAGCTCAGCCTTCTCAACCGACCGACCCTGCCGGAGATTCAGCCACCGACTCTTCTCACCACAAGTCGGACATCAAAGCCTCTTCTTCTGTTCAGCCAGACCCTCCGGCCACTGTTAAGAGACATTTATCTTCTGCTTTTGACGTCTCCCACAAGGAATCCTCCTCTAGTGATTCTGATTCCGACTCATCTTCAGATCAACCTCTCCTGGATATTCTACCTGAAGAAGGTGAACTGTCGGACGATCAAGAGGGCAACATGTCTGATCAAGAACAGTCTCTGTCCGAAGAGCAATCATACCGGGAGACTATGCGGGGCATAAGATCCTTCATGGGTTGGGATCACATACCAGACATTGATTCCGGGACTACCACTTCAGAGGATAACCCATTCGCAGGCCCCAAACCACATGCACCTGGCAAAGTCTCTATCAACTTACCCACTGACGAATGGCTGTGCCGGAAGATGGCTAAGTTGAACATCACTCTCGCCCAAGGTTATCCTACTAGAACGTCTGAAGCCGGAGCTCTTCAAAGAGACCAGTTTATCCGGCCACCAAAATCTCAACAAAAATGGTACGGGTTTCACCCCAACCCCAAGAAAGACACTGAACAAACTGTTTCATCCTGGCACACTAGTTCTTCAAAACTCAACAGCACCTACCTCAGGATCGCAAGACAGGCCGGGATTGCTACTCAACCTCCCATGTCGCGCCCTATATCCCAAGAGACATTGCGCAAATGGGAGAGATCCGCCCGTGAGTCAACAGTGATATGTAATCACGCGGCCAGTTTTAATCGGTGTCTGCTGAAAGTGCAACAGAACATGAACTCTCAACTTAAGGCCATTCGGATAGAATCAAAGGGTAAGACTGCAGCCAGGGTGTCAAATGCAGTGGACGAACTCCAATTTCTCATGGATTTCAATTCAAGCGTCTGCCAGGCCATGGCGAAATCCATGGAGCATCTCACAGAGTTCGTGTTTGTGAACATGGCTAACACCACCCTGCTCAGACGTGACTCCTATCTAGCCTATCTCAAGGCCGCTATAAAGGCTGATACGCTCAATGCCTTACATACAGCACCGCTCCATTTGGACACTTTGTTCCCAGACAGTGTAGTCAAGCGAGCGGAAGAGGACATTGCCAGCTTTGACAAGGGTCGGTCCGGATCGTCATCATATAAGAACAGAAGATTTCATCCATACGAACGCCAAGAGCCGAAGTCTGAGAAACAGCAGGATAGGCCGGCATGGAAGAATCTCTCACGCACCCAGCGTAGGAAACAGAGGAAGCAGTCACAGTACTCGTCCCGACCGGCCAAGGGTCAGCAGCAGTACAAATGACAATCAATGTGTAACTCAGTTGAATTCACTGCTGCTGGCCGGGAGCCCTACACCAGAGACAAAAGACACTTGTACTGTAAAGCTAAATGTTGTAAATTCTGTACCTACTGCTCCCGGGCATTCTCAAAAGAAGGAAATAAGTCCCGGGGCAGCAGTCTGTCATTCATACAGAAACAGATTAAAATATGTGAACAGTGCTTCTTGTGTCACTCCATTGTCTTATGTAAATATTGTAACAAATGCTCCCAATGTTGTCTTAAATCTTTTTTTTTTTTTTTTTTTTTTTATATATATTTTTATTTAGCACAAAATTCACGCAAGATACAGTTACATATATATACAGTTACAAAACAAAACCACAGAAGCATTTTCAAGGATGACACACAATACACTAACAGATAATAATCACAAACATTTTGCTTTTACTGTTTCTATAAGATTTCCTTTTGGGAAAAACATTAGTAATTTTAACTATCTTAACGAAAGGAACATGCTCTGATGTTTTACAATGCTTGATTAATCATCTTAAATGGTTCAAAATTTTTGTATTTCATTTTAGTGTTGCTGTAGAGGTCACATAAGGCAGCTGTTTTATATTTTAGATCAGCTAGAAACGCGGCAAAGGAAAGTTGTTCATTTTTACTTTTTTTATTATTCAGATAATTTTTGCCTTGCAGTAAGAGGTGGTTAACCATAAGTAGATTGGGATTATTGAAAGCAGGAATTCCAAAAAGTATTTCACATGATGTAAATCTAAAGGTAATGTTAAGATTATGTCTAAGCCAACTCTTAAGATCTTGCCAAAATAATGCAGATGACTCGCAGTACACAAAGTGATGTTCTACTGTGTCTATCATTTTACCAGGACAATATATACATGTTGGCGATTCAATGATTTTCCATTTGAAAAGATTATATCTACAATTTATTATTCTGTTTATTATTTTATACTGAAAAGATTGTAGATAAGATTCTTTAGATACCGAAAAGGTCCTTTCAAAAATGTTTTCCCAGGAGTATGTACTTAAAAAGGGAAATAGGTCGCACCAAATCGGTATAGAGGTAGGTAGTTCAGCTGTAATACTCATTAGTTCCCAATATATCTCCTGGTTTTTTATCTTGTTAATCGGTTTTATTGTCCCATTTATATGAACAGAAATTTCGTTTATAATTTGAGTTTTGTGTGGTCAATTTTTTGAGTGCAGGGTTGTCAACCATTGTTTCGGTATAGCTTTTCTTAATCCATAGTACTCCAAAAGGGAAAGTCTTAAAGATAGTTTTTTTGTCAAAACCTCATAATTTAATATTTGGAAATTTGTATCCAATAAGTCAACTAGTTTCATTTTCATATGGGTTTCTTTATTCTTAAGAATTTTACAGTCTAAACATCGATTTCCCATTATGATAAATTTGTTGTATAGTACATATTCATTTAAAATTTCATTCCTGGATTTTGGCTGGTGATTTTTAAAAGAATACCAACAATCAAGAACTTGTTGATAAAACTTTGTTTTCGCTATTTTAAAATTTTTTTCCGGTAATTTAAAATCTAAAAATACTTCTTCAATACCAATTAATTCAAGTGATAAAGTCTTCCACTTCTTCATCCTTGTATCAGATAAGTGTTTAATCCATAATATCTTTTGGACTGAGTGAATTTTAAAGATATCAGGCATTCTCATACCTCCTTCTGTAAAGTCATTTGTGATTGTATTCCTTTTAATTTTTGAGGGCTTATTGTTCCACAAGAAATCAAAGAACATTTTGTCTATTTTACTAAGAATTGATGTGGGGGTTAATATAGATTTGAATAAATGTATAAATTTAGGTACTATCAGTGTTTTGAGTACAGTTATTTTTCCTTTTAGGGTCAAGTTTATTGACATCCATATGTAAAGAAGCTTTTCAGTTTCCTTCATTCTTTCCTTGTAATTTAACTCAATACTAAGTAGTAGATCCATTGAAAACCATATGCCAAGAGTTTTGAAGGCCTGTTTTCTTATATTAATACATTTAATTCCATGTGGTATATCTATATCTTTGGGCTGAACTGAACCAAGTGGGATAACTTCAGTTTTATCTAAGTTTAACTTTAGACCTGAGCATAGTCCAAAATCTTGGAATAAACTAATTGCACGTTCAAGAGATAACATATCTTTTAAATATAGTGTAGTGTCATCTGCCAGCTGACTTACCTTGTCTGAAACCTGAATGCCTTTTATTTCCGAGTCTGCCCTTATATTTATGGCTAAAATTTCTGCAACTAGAATGAATAGCAATGCTGAAATGGGGCATCCTTGCCTTATACCCCTCTTAAGAGAGAAGTAATTAGACAGATAGCCATTATTTGATACACATGAGAAGATCTCAGTGTAAAGTAACTTAATCCAGGTGATGAAATTGTTTCCAAAATTGAATGACTTTAAGGTTTGAAATAAAAAGGGCCATTCTACAGTGTCAAAAGCTTTTTCGAAGTCAATGAGAGTTAAGAAGCCTGAGGTCTTATGCAAATCTGCCAAAGATATGATGTCATCTATGATTCTAGTAATTTCACTAATATTTCTTCCTTTAATATACCCTACTTGATCATCATTTATTAAACTTGGGATAACCTTTTGTAGTTTTATTGATAAGGCTTTGGTTAAAATTTTATAGTCCGTTGCTAGCAGACTAACTGGTCTCCAAGATTTTAATAGTCTCAAATCTTTATTAGGCTTCGGAATTAAATTTAATAGACCACGCCTTTGGCCATCAGTAAGTTTACCATGGTCAAAGCTGTATAAGTAGCTTTCATGAAGAGGTATTTTTAATTCGTCCCAAAAACATTTGTAAAATTCAGTTGTAAAACCATCCACGCCAGGTGATTTATTGTTTGCCATTGAATCTAGGGCCTTTGTTAAATCTGAAATTGTTAGCTTTTCTTCGCAGAAACTTTTATCATCATTATTTAATTTTGGAATACTGTCAGTTTTAAAAATTTCTCCATTGTGGCTTTATCAAATTTATCCAGCTTGCTACTATAAAGGTCAGAATAAAAGGATACTTCTTCTTGAAGAATCTCTTTTGGGGAAGTTATTTCTTTACCATTCACAGTTACTACCTTTTTGATATATTTTATATCATGGTTATGCTTTTCCAAATTGAAGAAATATTTAGAATTTTTTTCACCAAACTCAATCCAGTTTGCTCTTGACCGCAGCATAATACCTTTTGTTCTTACTCGCTTTATATTTTCTAGTTCACTTTTTACAGACTGATATTTTGTGTAACTGTCATTATTATCTAGGAGTGTTTGTTCTAATTTCAGCAACTCTTTCTCCAGATTTTTTTCTTTCTCTAATCTTTTTTTGGCTTTCATTTGAGCAAATATAATGGTGTCTGAACGTAACTGACATTTTACATATTCCCAGAATAGATTTTTGTCATCAAAATGTACATTTTCTGTAATATTTGCCAATGTTTCCCTCATACATTTCACAAATGCTTCATCGTTCAACAAATCATTATTAAATTTCCAAGAACCTTTACCCCTAACCTGTGTGCCTATTAAATCTAATTTCAATGATATTATGCTGTGGTCAGAGCCATATCCTGGTTTGATTGTACAATTTGTTACCAAATATTCTGTTGCTGACGAGATTAGCCAAAAGTCTATTCGGCTTTGAACTATTCCAATACATGTTCTCTCCCTTCTGGTGAAGGAAGGTATCTCTTTATTTCTAATACGCCAAATATCTGTTAGTGCAAATTCACTCATTAAATTTAGAAGGTTTCTACCATATTGAGATTGACTTTCAGATGACCCACCCCTTTTATCTATTTTGGGATCCAAACAAACATTAAAGTCACCGCCAATTAATAAATTTTTATCACTGTGATTTGATACCAACTCATATAGATTGTGTAGAAAGGCATTTTGCTCATTCTTTTTATCTTTTGTAGGTGCATAGGTGTTTATAAAAACAAAACTGTTATCATCCAAGGAACAATCTATCAATAGGGTTCGTCCATCAGGATCATTTATAATATTAGAAAATTTCAAATCAAGATTTGGTGAGATTAGTATCGCAACCCCCTTACTATTGGATGTTCCATGTGAAAAGTAAATCTGACCCTCCCATTCTTTCTTCCATTGTTTTTCGTCTTCCTTTACAGAATGTGTTTCTTGTAATAGTATTATGCCAGGATATGATTTTTGTAGCCAATTAAAAATTAGAATTCTTTTAGTTTTATCTTGTATACCTCTACAGTTAAAGGAACTTATATTCAGGGAACTATATCGGTTCTTCATTTATTTTCTTATTTTTAAGAATACTGGTATTGTAGAACACCAAAGCATTTTCATTTATAAACCATCTTTTATCATATGTAATGCCTTTCCCATTTAGACCATTAACAAATATCCTTATTTTCACGAAAGTAATAATTAAGTTAATAATATGAATGTTTAAAACACAACACAAACACACACTAACAAAGACTATATAAAATACAAATAGATATATTTCAAAAAACTCCTTTAAAGGGTAACAATACCTAGTATAGAATCTCTTCATAGTTACCTATATCCAGGAGCAAGGTTTAATAGGGTACATAAAATTTACTACCATAATTTGATTGGTCACACTGAAAATGATAAAATTTTTTTTCCAATTTTTTTTTTAACCAATATTTCATTCAACTCGGTTTTCCAGTCATATAGTAAATTTCTTCCTCATACGTTTTACTTATTTACAAATCTATGTACTTTACCAAGGAACAGTTTTAATATTGACCTCAAGGTTCCTTGAAATTAATCAATCATTAGTGTTTTAAGTATTGCTTAACCAGTTTTATAATTGCTATAATTATCAAACTTTGAATTCCACAAAAGGTAATATTGACATCAAGGCTCTTTGAAATTAGTCAATCATTAGTGTTTTAAGTATTGCTTAACCAGTTTTATAATTGCAATAATTATCAAACTTTGAATTCCACAAAAGGTAATATTGACATCAAGGCTCTTTGAGATTAGTCAATCATTAGTGTTTTAAGTATTGCTTAACCAGTTTTATAATTGCAATAATTATCAAACTTTGAATTCCACAAGAAGTAATACATGTAATATGAAAACAATTATTTCACTCATGTATACTTTTAAGGCTGACATTTCTTTTTATTATCACTTTTACGAATTGTATTTACCCTCCTTGAAGATGTTGTTTATTTAACATGAACAATATATCATTAATACAAATTACCATGCAGGTAAAAGGAGTTTGATTTAATATAAGGTATATTTTTGAGTACATTTGCTAATATACATAGTATTTCCTATAAGCAACAATGCCATATACCTAATGTGTCTATATGTACATGTATTTTTTTCCATTTCACAGTTTACAAATAACTTTTATTTTTTTTATTTTCATGCACAATTCAATCAATCATGTATCAAGTAGTGTTGACCATAACTTCTCAACAAATACAGGACTTTTGAGCAAAATTACATATTACGTTTGTCAACTCTACATTATTTTTAATTTTTTTAATAGTCACGGATCCAGCAGTGATACTCCAAAAATTTGATTTATAACAGTACAGAAAAGGGTTCAACTGGAATTGATTGTATTTTGCTCATCGTCTAAGCTCTGTTCTAACTTCCATCAGGATTTTACCAAGGTTGTTAATCCCCTTCCATTGCTTTGGATCCCAAAGATTGTTGTCCCTTAAATGCAGTCCTACACCCCAAAAATGATCTGTTGGGTTTGCCTCTATCAGAACATTATTGTCAGTTTGTACAAGAAAGTTTTTGCAAACGTCAACTTGCCTGAACTTTGCTGATACAGCTATCTTCACCACATGTAAAGCTTCCTTTTTCCACTCGTCTCTAGAGAAGTTAGTACTGGCTTCGGCTAGCTTTCCCAATGACTTCTGGCGCACTGGATCTGGTTCCTGCATTATTTTGTCAGCGAGATGATGGTCACCACAGAAACTGGCTTTCCTCATCATGAGATATTGCTCAACACAATTGTATTGGCGACGATTTATTTCAAACTGGCAACCATAATGGTTTGACAGCGGACTAGACTTTGTGAAAAAAGCCGTAATGTTGTTGTTGGTGGGTGAACACAGTCGACTGGGATGAAACTTCTCTGGCAGCTTGTGGAGTGTGTCCACAGTGATCACCATTCCATTGAAGTACAGCCTGTCTGCCTGTAGTCTCAACTGCCTTCTGTAAGGTCATGTATGTGGATGCGACTCGTCCTTGTGGTGGTAAATAGCCCAATATACCGGTAGTAAAGTCTTGCGTCTCTTCCTTATGTCTTCTGGAAAGTCCTCTTCGATTTTGATCCCACACTGCCTGAATACTTTGCCTGCATTTCTCCATGTAATTTCTCTGTCCTTGTAGTGAGCAAATTTGGTGATAATTGCTCTAGGCTTTCTGCTTGCTCGATTGAACCTCCCCACTCTGTGTGCTCTCACTATTGCACGTGGATGTAGTTCACCCAGACCAATAGCACTCAAACACTGGGTTATTTTTGCCTCACAATTTTCATTTTTTTCCTCAGCAAAGCCAATGAAGATAAGATTGTCTTTTCTTGAAAAAGTCTCAATTTTATTAACTTGTTCATGTAACTCCCTTCTCTGAACCTTTTCTGCTTCTATAACCGTTTTCAATATTTTGTTTTCTTCAACAACTTCCTGAAGTTGTTTCATTTGCACCTTTACTTCTCTTTCTAGTGACTCAATTGTCTCAGTGTACCTGCTACTGAACTTTTCTAGCTCTATGTTCACTACTGATTTTATTTTATCTACTAACTCAGCATTCAGTTTGCTCAGTTTTTCCTCCTTAGACACTTGAAACAAATCCTCGGTTAGTTCCATATTTTTCCTCAACTCTTGCAATTTGATACTGGTTGGTGATATACTATCTGTTGAATCTGGCCTAGGTTGATTTATGATAGGGGGTGAAGGTGTGGCTTCCTCAACGTCACTATGAGTTCTTTTTGGTGTACCTGTATAGTTCCTAATTCCAAACATGGTACATTGTTGAAAATGTCTTCAATAACAAGTTCAAAGCCTATGATCTAAGCTTTATGTGTTGTGACATTCAATAACTTCTTGTATTATCCCTCAGGTAAATCATGCTATTATCAAGTGTTCCATTGAATTACCAACTCTGATAGCATTTTCAGACTCTAAAGCACTTCAGCAATGTTTATTATAAAATTTTCAATATTATGGTACCATACTTAACTTGAAAAGTAACATTTCCTGTTCACTGCCTTGTTGCTTGAAAATCCCCTATTATCCCTCGCCATTGGAAAGATCACACAACATCCATAAAACTACACAAACATTTCACAAAAATCTGCAGTATTCCTGTTCTATATGTATTTACTTTATATTTTAGATAAATTTTATTTGAATAGATGCTCTTTATAGTCTAATAATTTTCATAAGATAATTCCTCTGATTTCCCACAATTACACAATGTACTCTTCCCCCATCACCTTTGTCTTAAATCTTCCTGTAGGGGCCAGACTTCAAAACTTTTGGAAACATTGGCTAAATCTGGGTGCCGGTCCGAAGGTTGTTCAAAGCCTGAAAGAGGGCTACACCCTCCTCTTCCGGACCCGGCCAAACTTGTCAAGAACTCCGACAGTTGTAAGCTGCTATGGCAAGTTGTAAGCTGCTATGTTCACAGGAACCTCAAACTGTTAGAGGCATTACATCAGCTTACAGCAAAAAAATGCTATAGAACTGGTACACAAACAAACCTCACTAGGGTTCTTCAACCGACTATTCTTGGTTCCCAAACCCAACAACAAATGGAGGCCAATCCTAGATTTGAGCAATCTAAATGTGTTCCTCAAAACCGAGAAATTTAAGATGGAGACTCCGGAAACCATCAGAACATCTCTCCAACAGGGGGAATGGGTAACCTCCATAGACTTCAAGGACGCTTATTTCCACATTCCGATACAGGAACAGTCCAGGAAATATCTGAGGTTTCACGTCCAGGGACAGACCTATCAATTATAAGCTCTCCCTTTCGGCTTATCCACAGCTCCGATGGAGTTCACCGTTGTAGTAAAGGAGATAAAGCTGATGGCCATTCAGAGGGGTATAAGGATCCACCAATACCTAGACGACTGGTTGGTGAGAGCCACATCCCACCAGGAATGCCTCCGACATACCCAAACCTTAGTGAGAATGTGCCAGGACCTAGGTTGGTTAGTGAACACAGAAAAGTCGGAACTAGACCCAAAACAAATCCTCAATTTTGTAGGTTACCAGTTCGACCTTCAGTCCGGTCGGGTCCGGCCGACACCGGACAGGTGGCAAAGCTTACAAACCAAAATACAGGAACTTCTTGTCCTCCGGACTTGTTCAGTGAGAGAGTTTATGTCTCTGATAGGCCTTTTAACGGCCACCGAAAAACAAGTTCACCTAGGCAGGCTACATATGAGGCCCATTCAATGGCACCTCAAGAGCAATTGGAGGATCCCGGAATCACTAGAGAAGAAGATTCCGCTTCCCAGATCTTTACAACCCCATCTACAATGGTGGCTCAAAGAAAGCAATGTTCTTACCGGCCAACTGTTACACCCAAGGCAGCATGCTCTGCAAGTCTTTACAGAAGGGTGGGGCGCTCACTTAAACGAGTTCACTGCCAGAGGCACTTGGTCCCTACCGGAAAGCAAACTACACATAAATTACCTAGAACTCAAAGCGGTTCTCCTAGCTTTAAAAGAGTTCCAGGATCTATGCGTGGAAAAAATGGTTCTTGTAGCAACCGACAACACCACAGTGGTAGCTTACATAAACAAAGAGGGAGGTATGAGGTCCGGCCCACTGTGCCCTGCTATGGAGAATCCTGACCTGGTGTACCAGCAAACAAGTCACTCTCCGGGCACGACACATCCCAGGTCGGCTGAATGTAGTGGCCGACAAACTATCCAGACTGGGCCAGACCATTCAAACGGAATGGTCCCTACTACCACATGTCTTTCAAAAGATATGCCAAAGGTGGCACCGACCTCAAATAGACCTGTTCACCACAAGATACAACAGCAAGCTTCCCCTCTTTGTTTCTCCAGTTCCGGACCCCATGGCCACCGCAATAGATGCACTGAGCCTTCGTTGGGGGGACCTGGATGCCTACGCTTTTCCTCCAACAGCCATCTTGGGCAAAGTAGTGGAAAAGTTACAAGACTGCCCTTGCAAGAGACTGATCCTCATTGCACCAGGATGGCCCAACATGCCCTGGTTTTTGGATCTGGTGGAGATGTCCAGTCAGATTCCCTTGCTACTACCTCAGATGCCCGACCTCCTGACTCAACCCTTTAATCAGACCACCCACAGGAATCTATCAAACCTAAATCTCCATGCGTGGCTCCTAGAGCCACACTTATCAGGAAACAAGGGTTCTCTCAGGCTGTGGCAGCAAGAATTGAGGCTCCTCAAAGGGGATCAACCAGATCAGTCTATGAGGCAAAGTGGACCATTTTTAAGAAGTGGTGCCTCGCTAGTCAGGTGGACTTCAGGTCACCACCTGTGAAGTCCATAGCAGACTTTCTGTTATACCTTTTTCAGGACAGGAAGTTACAACCTGGTACCATTGAAGGTTACAGGTCTGCCATTGCTGATAAACTGGGAAATTCCCCCGTTAACTTCAGTAAAGACGAAAATCTTACTCGTCTTCTGGACAGCTTCCACAGAGATAGACCCAAGGGTAGAAGGGGAGTTCCCTCGTGGAACCTTTCTCTGGTACTACACCAGCTTACAAAGCCCCCTTTTGAGCCCCTAAGAGAGGCCTCCCTAAAACATCTGACATTCAAAACCGTCTTCCTCTTAGCCCTGGGCTCAGGCAAGAGAAGGAGTGAGATACACGCCTGGCAACACAAAAACATCAGGCACCAATCCGACTGGTCAAAGGTATCTCTGTACCCTTCACCCAGCTTTTTATCCAAAAATCAGCTGGCCAAAGAGGGTCCGGACAGTGTGGCCCCCGTGGTTATTCCAGCCCTGGCTCCAACTCTGGACAAAACCCTCAAGTCTGACAGATCACTCTGCCCAATCAGGGCTTTACGCTACTATTTGGACAGGACTACAGATCTCAGACAGAACAAGGAGTTAGTCTTTGTCTCCTTCAAGAAGGGTTTAGATAAAGACATCTCCCCTGTTACTATCTCCTCTTGGATCAAACAAACTGTGATCCTGTGTTATGAGCTCTCTGATCAACAGGCCTTGACCCTACACCAGGTTAAAGCTCATGATGTACGGGCCTTCGCTGCTTCTAAGGCCTTCCAGTCGGGAGTTTCCTTAGATCAAATTCTTTCAGCCTGCCACTGGAAATCTCACAACACCTTCACGCAATTCTACCTGAAGGATGTGGCTTGGGCCGATTCAGAGCTCTTCCATCTGGGATCGGTGGTGGCTGCACAGCAGATCCATCACTAGCCGGTGCACAGAGGAGATTTTGTACATATGTAAATAGTTCACATTTGTATATATTGTACATATAGTTAAGAAGCAACTATAAACAAAAAAAAAACAAAAAAAAACTCTGACGTACTTCCTTCGGGAGGTTTTTAACTTCTCAGGGATTGAACTCATCCCTCCCCTTCCCTACCTCAGTGGAGGTCTGTTTACAAAAAAGCGGGGGGAGGTAGGTAGGTTTGGACCGGTCATCCGGCCTCTGTAGACCGACCACACGCCTTACGGGTTTTCCTGACCTTGAGGTCTACCCGGCGTAAAAGATATTGTTAGTTTTCTTCTGAGTTCATATAATCCCTAGTAACTCACCCGCCGACCAAGCGGTAGTTATTCAGCATATTGTCCATTGGATAGGAAGTATTAACGCAATAAAATTGCAAATTTAATAAGTAAATTAAGTTTTTATAAGTTAATACCCTATCCAATGGACACACAAGACCCTCCCACCGACCCCGCTATCAACTTAATAGGGGTCTATATTAGGTTTAGACAACGAAAAAGATGCCATGACATCAGGTTGTCTAGACAGCAAGGAAGTACGATGCGCCACCTAGCGAGTGCAGTGTGAGGACCGGCCAGCCGGTGGAAACACAGGACGTCTTTTTCTGACGTTTGGCGAGCCGGTCTGCGCCGACCAGTTTAGCATATTGTCCATTGGATAGGGTATTAACTTATAAAAATTTAATTTACTTAATAAATTTGCAAAATTCCCACAATCCTTCACTGAAATAATAATCATTTAGTTATTATCATTTTTGCCTATTTTGTTATTAGAAGGAGTACTTGTGAAAATATAAAATAACGGGAGAATTGTACTCAGACACAAACTATTATTCATGACAGCCCTCAGAAGTTGTGTTTGATCAATGCAATTATGTATACATATAAGAAGAAATATGGAATTCACTAAATTATGTGAAATTTGCTATAGATACAATAAACATCTCTTATACATGGCGGAGGAAAAATCCTCTTCAACAGGCTCACCTAGATTATATTTTTGTAACAAATGAACTCTTAGACTATATAGATAATTGCCATATAAAACCAGGCTACCGTACAGATCATTCTATAGTCAAAATGACAATGACCTTTTGCAAGTTTAAAAGAGGCAAGGGAGTCTAGGGAAGGGAAGTTTAGTTGTTCACTTTTAAAGGATTCTGAATATATACTACTAGTAAATAAAACTATAAATGTTACAAGGCAAGAATATGCTATACCAGAAAATAATCCACACAATATAGAAAACATATCAGACAGTGATATCCATTTTGTAATAGATGATAGTGAATTTTTAGAAGTACTCCTTCTCAAAATTAGAGGAGAGACAATCAAATATGCATCTTACTTAAAACGAAAATTAGCCCAAACAGAGCAACAAGTTGAGACAGATATTGAACATCTGGAGAATTTAGAATCTAATATAAACTCAGATCTACTAGAAAGTAAAAAAAGAGAGTTGCAAGACCTTAGGAAACAGAAGATCAAGGGAGCATATATTAGGTCTTGTGTACAGTGGCTAAGTGAAGGAGAAAACCTTCAAGATATTTCTGTTCTCTGGAGAGAATAAATTACCTAGAAAAAACAGTTAAACGCCTAGAAACAGATAAAGGGGAGATTATAACAGATCAAAACCGAATCCTTGAAAAGATGCGAGATTTCTATCAAAAGTTATTTCAAAATGATGATGTGGCATTATGTGAAACAAATCAGGTCTCCAAAGTTTGGGAAGTCCATGTAAAACAATTATCAATAAATGAATCACTTGAAATAGAAGGGCCTCTAACATTATTAGAATTAAGTAACTCACTCAAAGCCATGAAAAATGGCAAATGTCCTGGTATAGATGGCTTTCCGGCAGAGTTTTTAAAAGTGTTTTGGATTAAACTAAAATATTTTATACTTAGATCTCTAAATTATTCATACGAACATGGGGAAATGTTGCTCAGCTTACGCCAATGTATTATCAACTGTCTTCCAAAGGGACATAAATCAAGACAATTTTTGAAAAACTGGCGTCCCATTTCATTATTATCAATTATTTACAAACTGGGTTCCAGCGCAATAGCCAACAGGATAAAAAAATACATGAATAAACTTATATCTCCAGAACAATCGGGATTTATAAGTGGAAGGTACATTGGAGATAACACAAGGCTTATCTATGATCTTATGTATTGTTGTGAGAATAGCGATATCACTGGCCTTTTAATGTTAGTAGATTTTCAAAAAGGTTAAGATTCTATTTCATGGAAATTTCTATATTCAGTTATGAAACTATATGGTTTTGGACCAAGTATTCTAAGATGGAACACTTTTAATAACAATATAAAAGCAACAGTTTTGCAGTGTGGAGTAATGTCAAGTTTTCTAAATATTGAAAAAGGGTGCCGTCAAGGTGACCCACTAGCAGCATATCTATTTCTTATGTGTGCCCAAATCCTGTTACTTATGACAAAACATGATAAAAGTATCAAAGGGATTTCTATTGGTCAAACTGAATACAAGCTTACACAGTTTGCTAACGACACTACTATCATACTGGACGGATCAAAAGCTTCACTACTGGCAGCATTAAATACCTTAGAGATACTATGAGTATATGGTTCATTGTCAGGACTAAAAGTAAACACTGATAAAACAAAACTGATATGGATTGGAAAAAAATGATATAGTAGGGACAGATTTGAAACTCATAAGGACTTAAGATGGGGATGTACAGAGTTCGAACTACTGGGTCTTTCATTTTCAGTTGATTTAAGTGAAATGGTAAAAGCTAATTATAACAAGATAATGATGCAAGTTGAAAAAGAATTAAAAAACTGGAAGATGAGGTTTTTAACACCATTTGACAAAATAACTATTCTAAAAACTATAATCATCCCCAAATTTAACCATGTGTTCATATCAATCCCAAATCCAGATTTGTTAAAAAGTTAAATGATATATTTTATAAATTTATTTGGGACAACAAACCCGATAAGATTAGCAGGAAACAACTTGCAAATGGATATTTAGAAGGTGGACTTAAAATGCCAAGTATTCTTTTATTTATAAAAGGGCTAAAGGTCTCATGGTTGCGTAGATTGCACCAAAATTCAGAAATACCCTGGGTAGAACTAGCAAATCATTTCCTTGGGGATCCCTGCAAGATCCTACTGTTTGGATCTCAGTGGTCATTGAAAATAAGCCAGGATATAGGAAACCAGTTTTGGAGAGATACCCTTTTAGCTTGGAATGATACTATCAAAAACATACCTGGTAACATGTATGGCTATGAAAAGTGCCATGGGCCCCTATGGTATAATACTAATATTGAAAAGGTTATCAATTTCTTACCACAATTCTATAAAAATGGAATTTTGTGCCCTATTGACCTTATAACAGATACGGGTCAATTTATGACAAAAGATCAGGTGACTGAATCTTACAACTTACAAGTGGATTTTCTTTCCTACCACAGATTAATATCATCTTTGAAATTATATGTAGAAGACTGCAAAAACCAATCTAAATTCCAAAGGTCATACTTCCACAACCATATGAAATTACTCCTTAAATCCAAAAAAGGTGCACAAGATTTTTTATGAAACTTTAAAAAAGTAATATCGCAATTGAGGAACCGCGTGCACTACACAAATGGGAAAAAGACCTAAATATCTCCATTGATCATAGCTCCAGGAGGCGACAAGACATTAATATGGTTTCAATATAAAATTATCTATAGATTGACAGGAACAAATTCACTTCTTTACAAAATGAAACTGCCAGACTCACAACTATGTAATTTCTGTAATATAAAAGAAGAAACTATTTATCATTTATTTGTCGGGTGTGAAAAAACATCTAAGTTTTGGAAGACCATAGAAACTTAGTTAATGGAAAAAGGAAATATAAACTTTGATTTAAGCCCAAGTATTCTGCTTTTTGGTAATTGGCATTTGGAACAAGGACAAGACATAAATAATATAATTAGTATTTTAGCTGAACAATATATTTTCAAGTGTTCAAAGAAAAAGCAAGAATTAAACATACTTCAGTATCAGAATTATATGATTAAGATATATACTGAGCAAAAATTTCTAGCCCAAATAGAAACGCGATATGAGAACTTTAAAAAATTATGGTCAGTGTTTACTTTACTTACTGGAAATGAAGAAATGACTGATGAGTGAAGATAAGGAGTAATAAATAGCATATGTATCTTACATAGTCCATGCTACTAAAGAAAAATTAGAAATGCTGTTATATTGCATCTAGTGTTTAGTTAGTGAGATTTAAAGACAGTACCATATATCTGTAATTAATCTGTAAAATACAAAACTAAACTGTCTGTTAACCATTTAATTTGTACTGTGTACAAGAAATATTGTAAAATCCTGATGGGAGGTTGCCGCCTTCGCCCCCCCCCCCCCCCCCCCCGGATTACATTTTATTGTCAAAAAAGGGCGAATAAAGAGAACATGAGGGGAAAAAAAAACATCTCTTCCCTCCTGGACTGCTCCCATTTTTACATAAAAAGAAAGATAAAATAATTAAAATTGTGACAGCTTTGTATCAGGGGAGAACAGAGGGATGAAGTAGTTACAGAAATCACAGATTATCAAAACGTTACCATAAATCAAGGAAATAAGGGGAGTTTCCTTACTGGCAACATTTTACACAATAGGTGAATTCACATTTTCTTATTCTACAGCACTCTGAGTTATTTTAATACCTTATTTTATACCAGATTTTAATTTACCATTGCAAATATTTTTTGAGGTTTACAGTAATGTACATAAAGTGTGTTGAATGTTTCTTGTACAGACAGCACCATAGTCTCTCAACATCGCTCTCAGGACAGACAGACCAAAGCTTGCCTGGATGTGACCTTCCCTCCATTTTACTTCTCAACACATGGACTCTCCAGACCAAGCACCCCAACAACTGACCACAGAGAAAGGTGGGTGTAGACAGCTATTGGATAAAACCAATATGTGTCAACTAGGGACTATATATTAGCGAGTAGATCAGATTTATATGTCAACAACTGACCACAGGAAAAAGGTGGGTCTAGACACAATACATATCAGCTGTTTAGTAAATCCATTACATATCAAGTACTGACTATGGAGACCAGGGAGTAGATCAAATATAAATCAACAACTAAAAATGTTATAAAAGTCCAGAATAGAATAGAATAGAACTACTGATTACAAAGAAAGGTGGATGGATCCAAGACATATCAACAACGGACCATAGGAAGAGTTGGGTAGACAAAATACATATCAGCTTTTGGGTAGATCAAATACATATCAACCATTGACCATAGGGAAAGATGAGATTAGATCAAATATGTATCAACTAACAACCACAAGCAAGAATGGCAGGAGAAAATATAACAACTAATAGGTAGTACCAAAGCATATTGACTAGTCATCACATGCAAAGGTGGGTAGATGTTATAAATATCAACTACTGACCATAGAGAAAGTTGGGTTCAACTTGATCTAATGTATATCAACTACTGACCAATTGGAAGTGTAGGTAAATCCAATGCATATCAAGTACTGACCACAGGAAAAGGTGGGTAGATGCAAATATCAAGTACTGACTCTTAATTTTTTACGCTCGACGATAGGAGACGGTTATTGTGATCAGTTTGTTTCTCTCTTTCTGTCTGTCTGTCTGTGCACCGTTTTGCCTTTATAACTCAAAAACTATAACATCAATCGAGATCAGATTTGGTGGGCAGGTATTTCATGGGGTACAGATGGATTCTTCCAAATTTGGTGTAATTTGTTTGATAATTAAAGTCAGGAGACAGGTTTTTAAATTTTTAATTGGGCATATACAGTGAAACCTGCTTGTCTTCGAAAATCAATATCATGACAGGATTTCTTCCCCATGAAATTGTGTCCAATCAGGTTGTTTCTGTGGCTGTGAGTGTAATGTGCAGAACTTGTAATCTCATGGTTGGGGTTCAATACCAGTCAATTCTAGAGTTGTTTTTTTTTTAAATTTCTGTTTTTAGGCATTTTTTAGCAATTTCTTTTAAAGGTTTTTGTAAAAAAAAGAAAAAATTAAAACACAGCATTTAAAATTTTGCTGTTCAAAAAAACTTTAACCAAGATGAGGTGTCCAACTTGACAGATAATGATTTTCAATTTGGCATATACAGAGAAATCTGATATTCTTTATCACATAAGTAAAAAAATCAATATTTCGCTGTCTGATGATGTCATTACTTAATGATGTCACAATGCAATTGTCATTGTGAAGTCACAAACCCTAGCTTGTGATACTTGCTGTCTTTAAGTAATAATATTTCTTCTCATTAGATTTATGTCTTGAAATTGACATAAAGATAATAAAGAGGGAGGTAGTGTATTCGTCATGTGTATTTATTTCTGTTTTCTTTTTTGTTTCAATTTTTTGACAGTCCATCACAAAAAATTTACCCTGAGTGATTTTCACCAAGAAGTGGCTTTTAACCAATATTTTTACCTCTACCAGGAGTTTATGTTTTTGTGTGCTTTTTTGTCTATTTGTTTGTCTGTTTTTGGTGTTTTTGATTACTCCAGAACTAATGAACAGATCTTTATTAAAAATTTTGTGGGTAAGACCTGGTCAAAGGAAGAAGTTACTAATTTTGGGAAAGACCTGGATCATATTTTGGATACAAAAAATCATGAATTTTCATAGGTCCCATTTCAAGGTATTTTAATGATTTTAGCTTTCTACTTGATATTTCTTTAAAGTAATGAATAAATTTTGATGTTAAATTTTAAGTAGGAAGGGGCTAGCCATGGGAAGGAGTGATGACATTTTAGGAAAGATCCAGTTTATATTCTGGATACCAGTAAGCCTCCAAAATTTCTGGAAATGCCACCATGGAGGATGTGTGTTATACTTTATAACACTTGTGAGACTGGTCACATCGAATCGAGCGTTTTGCGCTCTGAGTGCATCTTGTTTATTTTGTGTTGGTGACAAAATTTGGGGGAGTAGTCAGAAGGATTTTGAAGCTCTGGAGTGACCTTAGTTTGTTCCATCTGTACATAATTACACACACACACCTTTTTGCACATTCTCAGGGGAATGATTTTTGGATCCTTTGTCACTTGGTTGATGCGCCTTAAAGTCTAGCTTTTGAAAGAGGTTTAGTGATATAAAAGTCAAATTAGAAATAGAATTTGAACCTGTATATAGCATCCTTAGATTATGGTGGAAAATGTCAGTAAATGACAGAGTGATTGGATTTGTATCAGTATATTAACATATGTATCTACAGAGACTCTCAATGGTAAACATATAACAGCAGAATACATGTAAATAGAACACTTTAATCATGCTATTGTTTGTATTTTCCAGGTTCTGGTCATTGGTGGAGGAAGCAGTTGATGACACAATGATTGCTCCTATATCTAAAGATACCCTGAATCATGTGTTCAGCTGGGTGCCTGGAAATCTGCTGAGTCTGAAGCAGGCTAAGGCAGACTTCCTGGAGGAGATGTCAGACGATTATATATTTGCTACAAAGAAGGGCATGCTGGATTATGTTCTGCTGGATCCTAAGGAACAGGAAAGGCTTGGGGTGCCAGTACCTTACAAGGTAAATTCTTTAATAAACTTAATGCTTAGTGCAGTAGTGTTAACTAGAGAAAAAAATCTAAAATCTGGTACGGTATTTAAAATTCACTGCTGAAAAAAACAAATCTCATCTTTGGTGACTAGTGGGAAATGCTAGAATAAGGAATCTAAAATTTGCCGCATATCTGAAATTCACCACATCTAAAAATATTCATAAAATAAACAAAGTGAGGTCAAATTTGCTTAAAGTCTAGTAGATTAAGGCTTTCTGAACTAAGAAATACCAATTTTAAGACAATACATTACTTTCTTCTGTAAATTTGCTCAGGTTGTTTAAGTGATGAATGTGAGATTTCTGGCGAATTTTAGATTCTTCCTCTACAAATTTGTGAATTTTGTGACAAAATACTAAAAGGAAACATGAGCTACAATATTCACTTACAGAGAACAAACCAGAGGTTCGAAGCCAATACTTTTCAAGTATTGGCTTACTTACTACAGTCTTGCTTACTACTTACTTAAAACTATAAACTTACTACAGTCCACTGAGTCCAGTGAGTTTTTTTCCACAACCCATATACAGGAAAATCTGCTTGAATATCTGCTTGAATATAACCTAAACTATCCACAAGATGTGGTTCTACTTTTGACAGTGTCAAAACTGGTCCCAGTTATGCCTAAATTTGATTAACACTGGTTCTAAAGGTGAATGAAGTCTACATTATTTTCAAAAGCCCACATTTGATACATATTGTTACAAAAATTAACACAAATATATTACCCACTGTCACAATCTCTTCACAACTATATATGAAGTTGTCTCAGTGAAATGTGATTAACAGTGAGCAAATTTCTCTTATGATGCTATATATAATATTTGTATAATATTCTTTTTCTGATCCTTTCATGGCATCAGCCGTCTAACAGTGCTGGGAGAGAGAGGTTTCCATGGCATGAGGCTGTGAATTTGTCCAGAAGTTTCATGGAGTCAGAGTTGTTCATCACCCACCCTGTTATGCCAGCCATACTTTATCACTTCCACTTACAGTGAGTAACTTTCTGTAGTATGCTAGCCATACTTTACCACTTCCACTTACAGTGAGTAACTTTCTGTAGTATGCTAGCCATACTTTATCACTTCCACTTACAGTGAGTAACTTTCTGTAGTATGCTAGCCATACTTTACCACTTCCACTTACAGTGAGTAACTTTCTGTAGTATGCTAGCCATACTTTATCACTTCCACTTACAGTGAGTAACTTTCTGTAGTATGCTAGCCATACCCTACCATTTCCACTTACAGTGAGTAACTTTCTGTAGTATGGTAACCATACCCTACCACTTGCACCCACAGTGAGTAACTGTCAGTAGTATGCTAGCCATACCCTACCACTTCCACCTACAGTGAGTAACTTTCAGTTATATGCTAGCCATACCCTACCACTTCCACCTACAGTGAGTAACTTTCAGTTATATGCTAGCCATACCCTACCACTTCCACCTACAGTGAGTAACTTTCAGTTATATGCTAGCCATACCCTACCACTTCCACCTACAGTGAGTAACTTTCAGTTATATGCTAGCCATACCCTACCACTTCCACCTACAGTGAGTAACTTTCAGTTGTATGCTAGCCATACCCTACCACTTCCACCTACAGTGAGTAACTTTCAGTTGTATGCTAGCCATACCCTACCACTTCCACCTACAGTGAGTAACTTTCAGTTGTATGCTAGCCATACCCTACCACTTCCACCTACAGTGAGTAACTTTCAGTAGTATGCTAGCCATACCCTACCACTTCCACCTACAGTGAGTAACTTTCAGTTGTATGCTAGCCATACCCTACCACTTCCACCTACAGTGAGTAACTTTCAGTAGTATGCTAGCCATACCCTACCACTTCCACCTACAGTGAGTAACTTTCAGTAGTATGCTAGCCATACCCTACCACTTCCACCTACAGTGAGTAACTTTCAGTAGTATGCTAGCCATACCCTACCACTTCCACCTACAGTGAGTAACTTTCAGTAGTATGCTAGCCATACCCTACCACTTCATCAACAGTGAGAAATTCTTGAGAATATATTAGCCAAACGCTACCACTTGCACCCACAGTGAGTAACGCTAAGTAATGTGCTAGTCACAATCTACCACTTCCAAGAGAAAATTGATTAACAAAAGATATTGAGCGAATAATTAGTTTAAGCATACAGTCTTTTACACTAATCTTAAGTAAATATTTTCTTATCTTTTGATAATGCTATTTGTGAATACGGCTGCTGCAAACCATCACATAAACTCCACTCTGTGATGTATTACTATATACTGAAACTCCGCCCCGTGATATATTGTAACTATATACTTAAACTATCACTGTATCTATAGCTATGACTCCCTGCGTCTAGTGGACATCCCATACCTCCTCTCTGTGATATATTGTAACTATATACTTAAACTATCACTGTATCTATAGCTATGGCTCCCTGCGTCTAGTGGACATCCCATACCTCCTCTCTGTGATATATTGTAACTATATACTTAAACTATCACTGTATCTATAGCTATGGCTCCCTGCGTCTAGTGGACATCCCATACCTCCTCTCTGTGATATATTGTAACTATATACTTAAACTATCACTGTATCTATAGCTATGGCTCCCTGCGTCTAGTGGACATCCCATACCTCCGCTCTGTGATGCCTGTCACCATGGAACAGTTCACTCAGAGTGTGAAGGACAAGAGTGCAGCCAGTGCAGAAATACTGCTGACAAAGTGGATCCCCGAGTGTTGTGAGATCATCGATGATAACAGAGACAAGATAGAGGATTGGATGCCAGAGGATGAGGTAGCATTTTGTTGTCCTCATAAGTTACTGATGATCTCATTTATTTGATGTATACCAAATGTTTACAGCCATTTTTATTCTTGTTACAAAAACCAGTATTCATGGAATCAATGTTATTATGTGTTTTTATATGGACAGATGGTTAATCGCTTGTACATTATCCTACTTCCTGCATTTTGTTTTGGTAAGTTCTGTACATTATGAGGAATTAATTATCTACCTGAAACTATTTAAGAAGCAAATATTTAAAAGAAGGTACAAAAGGAACCTTTTAACAAAGGGGATCATTTTGAAACAGGATTTGTCAGATGAATATAAAACACAATGCATGTATTGATTCAATACACAAACTAATTTTATTTTGAAAGTTTTGTGTTTCATGTTTAAACTTCAAATTTTGATGTGGGTGATTCAAGGGCAAAAAAGATTAAAACTGCCGAGTGTAACTATTATATATGATTATATATAACCCAAACCTAGCCTAAGATTACCTTAATTTACATTTTACAAAATATATAACTGTCTCGATATTACAACTTAGAGAGAATTTAGGAGCAAATCATACAGATCCTACACATGCAACTTCAGGTTTATGTGAAAAGTTCCAACATGGCATGTACTAGCTGATGGGAACTTTCCACTGACATGAACTTTTTGCCACTGTTGATTGATTCATGCAACTATATTATAGGATCTAAGACAGGAAAAGATGGGTCATTTCTTTGAGAGTGTTGCATCTCTGATGTCTGATCTGGTCAGGAGTACCATAGAGAACTCAATAGAGGACATGCTGGACATACTAGAAGAGTACAGTGAGGGAAATGTCTACGAAGGCATCTACAACATATTTGCTGGACTGGCGTTACCCGAGAAAATACATCCACTCAGAATATTCCTAGTGAGTTAAATAATCTTTTTTTAATTTTATCAGAAAATAAATGATACACAATTCAGCTCAATCAAATCAGATCTCCAAATCAATACTTCTAGGAGACATTAGTAAGAAATGTGTCATTTACCACAGTAAGTGAAATTTGCCGGGGGTAGAGGAGATACCCTTTAAAAGTAAAGCAAAACAATAAAAATTTTGTTAGTTTTATATCACGGGAAATTAGAGGACTTAAGTAAATATAGTCACCCACCTGTAAAGAATTTCCCATATATTTCCCGTTTGTAACTCTATTTTATGCAACAGGGTAAACCACAGTGGAAATAGCCGTGATATGCTGATGTGTATTTCTGCTAATAAGGGGATCTACAGTGTAGTAGTTAATATGGTAGTTTTCTTGACAGGAGTTGGTGTCTGCAGCGCACAATTAAAAGAAAAATACTTTAGCCATGGCATTGTCCATGTTGGCACCGTATCATTGCACAAGCCTTAACTGTTCAGAAAAGTACTCATTACATTACAGTGTATTACATTACGGATCACCCTGTGATTCATTGATATGTTAAACCAAAATTATACCCCTTGGCCGGTATTCATAAAACTTGCTGAGACCAAATTTTGTCTCAAGTCTTAAGTTTTGGTCTCAAGTCTGAGACCATTTTTGGTCTCAAACTTGTTAGCTATTCACAAAACAGTTGAGACCAAATTTAGTCTCAGATTTGGTCTCAAACTTAAGACTGGTACATAGTTGTCTTAAATATTTTGTTCAAAGTCTCAAGCATTATTTCATCTTAACTGAGATTCATATTTTTATTTTTTATGGCTTAATGTAAAGTAGAAATAATTTACAACATATATACTACTTGGCCTAAATTTTTGTAACAACTGATAGCACAAATTTTTGCTTCAAGAGTACCTTACTTTGAGACAATTTTCAACAGAGTTTTCTGACTGCATAGCAACAAAGAAGTGGATCATGTGACATGAAAAATAAAAAACAGTTGACACAATTTTCTATTTATTTTTTATTTAAATGGACAGTATAATTTTTGTTAAGAATTAAAACACAAAAACTATTGATCTTTTAAAAAAATGTTGGATATATTTGCAAGTTTATGGTTTGTTTACATTGGAAAGACTTGAGACTGGTCTCAGCTTGGTCTCAGCTGAGAACCTGTTTGTGAATACAAAGTTGAGACTTGGTCTCAGGTGAGACCAAATCTCAAGCTGAGACTATTTTTTGTCTCAGACTTAAGATCTCTTTATGAATACGGCCCCTTGTTTTTTTGCAATGGACCACATCAGAAAAAATACTATTAACCCTTGTAGTGCTGAACACAAATAGATATGGCTTTTACACATGTTTCAGTGAAACTCAAACCAGATATATCTGCCTTAGGACCATTATTATTTGAGGCCAAGGAAAATATTTTAAAACTTAATTTATTTATATATATAATGCCATGACCCATATTTGTGGGGTGTTTTGGCCATTTATAAATTGCTATAAAGAATTTACTTGAAATTTGCTCATTGTTATGTGAGGTTATGACACGTTCCTAATAGCAAATGTTGTATACTGTGGTAAGTTTGCACTGGCAAATTTTTACGTACTGTGGTAAATTACAGAGTGTTCAAATTTGGCAAACAGTGGTAAATCTCACAATGTCAAATTTTACATACTGTGGCAATTTTCACATACGGTGGCAAATTTCACACACACTGCTGCAAATTTCATATACTCTGGCAAATTTCACACACTGTGGTGAATTTCACACACTGTGGCAAATTTCACACACTGCGGCAAATATTACATACTGTTGCAAAATTTGTATACTGTGGTAAATATCATATATAACTGTGGCAAATTTCACATAATTTTACATTATGTGGCATCTTTGGCACATGTTTTATTTCAAAATCTCTCTCATTCTCTCAGACTGTTATTCTTTCAAGATGCCGTATATTTGTCCCAAATATGGAGATACAGACACTGACGATATGTATTACTCTTTAATATTGTACAATGTACATTTGATATTTCAGTGCTTGATACATCACTATGACATCATTCATAAAAATCAGTCCATGGTAACATTTTAATTGTTTAGTGAATGTTGTTTTAGTCAGTACATTGTATCAACAAAATAGGACAAAATGTGTAAAACAAAAATGTTAACCAAGGCTGCCACACCAAAATAGGCTTCTTCACTCATCATAAGTCTTGAAAATAAAATATAGTTAGTTGTCCAGTGTGCATTTTCTTTGTAGTATAATCATAGAATATTTATTTTTAAAGTATATATGTTGTTATAATATATTTATAATTCAATTCAGTATAATTTTATGGCTAGTTGTTGGTTCTTGTTTTATTTTTTATCCTTAAATAGCTAGATTAACCTAGTCTTTGATACAATCTTTTTCTTTTCATAATGCTTGTATTCTCAACCATTGAGGTTTTATTGCAACAGCCACTTGAGTGGCTCTTAGTCAAACCAACAAAGATCAAGGAAAAAGGGGCGGAGCCTGTGGATAGGTCCATTTCTTGGATGTGAAGTCATCTACTTTGATTATCTAATATTTACAATTACTCACAGCCTCAATTAGTGTTTGTTTTATTAGCATGCCTGGATGGATGAGGTAGTTCCAAAACTCAAGGTAGTTAATTAATTTACCTGTGTCCATGCTTTGCAGTGTCTTGCTGTTGAAATACATTTTATTTATGAAGACATACAGGAACTTATTTGTCTAATGTTGCTGTTTTTGGGCTTAATTAATTACCTCCACCGATGAGGTGATGTGATTGTTGGATTCTGTTTGTTTGAAACATTTGCTGCACAGGTTCATATCAGACTTTGGAGAGTAGAGTAAGAAATCTAAAATTCGCCACATATCTGAAATTCGCCAGATGTGAAAATACTAATAAAATAAATGAATTATGGTGAGATTTGTTGAATTTATAGTCAACTTAGGCTTTTAGAACTGAAAAATACTAATTTGTAGACAAAAACATCATTGTCTTCATTAAATTAACTAAGGTTTTAGAGGTGGCGAATTTTAGATTCCTGGCAAATTTTAGACTTCTTACTCTATGTAGGTCTTGGTCTAACATGGAACTGATTCAATTTTGGGAATGATCCCCAACCAGTTCTGGATCTAGGATGTTTTTATCACTACAGCCATATTCAATACTGGAGGTGTAAAGTTTGGGTGGAGGTATGTGCTCTCTGAGTGCTCTTACTATTAATGTTATTTATCTGTCTTTCCATGGAGAGATGAAATACATCAAAAATTTTATCACAACTTTGAGAAATTGTCTTAATCATTTGATAAGAACTCAAACTTAAAATGAACATTGAAACAAGTGTATTATTATGTCAATATGAATAACCAAACTAGTGTATTAATTTATTGAAAAGTTGTACATGGCAGTTTATAACTGCTAAATCCCACCAACAATTGGTAAAAGTGTGGAGATTTCTTTACACATTTGTGTGAATATTTTAGAAAACCAAGTGAAAAAGTTGATGTGGAGTATATTTAGAGATTATACAAATATTTCAGCACTGTCAGAAACAGTGGTTTGGTTTGGCCTTAGATTCTAACACAGTCTGTCTAGTTTATATGTGTGTTTTTGTTTGTTTAACCATTGCACTGATCATAACATCAAGTTTTAGAAATATATGTTTTGTATATTACGTAAAATGCAATTAATATGATTGGAGTGATCATTATTTTAACTTTTATAAATATATATGTTAGTTTAAATTATGTTTTTCATTGATACATTTATATCATTTGACACCTTGTTTCATAACTAGAATATGCTTAATACTATTTTTTTTTTTTGTAATTTTAAATTTCTATAAAATCTTAATTAAAACATGGACATTGTGTTTAACAAATGAAAAACATGTGAATGGTCTGGGTGACTATGTTTCAATGAAGTGAGTCTTTATGGGAAACATAGCTTCACCACTACCCTTGATCAGATCAAAGTTGTCAAAGGTCAAACATTAAGCCACCTGCCAGAAAGTTAGAATGTTGAAGAGTAAAGGGTGTCATAACAGGTGCTTGTAGTAGTGATATAACAGAAGCATTGTTACAGAAAGTCTGTGAAAGCTGTTTGCAGATTAAGCAATTGAGCAGAGAATGAAACATTTATTAGAATTTATAGTATTTTATTGTATCATGTATTTATATTCTCTGCAATATCTCCATGTACTATAGGACTCAAAGCACTATCTGAAACACAAATACAGACCAACTCTTGAAAATAATGACATTCCCCAAACTGGAAGACAGATATATCATATTTTTGCAGCTTTTAATGTGTTTTTGGCCAGAACTGCCATGTTTTGTTTTGATACACTCTATTTTCGGCTGGGAATATTATACTAAAACAAAACTTTTACCAGAAAATATTACCCACCCCCCAATATTTTGCATTATTACATTAAATATTATTGTCCACACAGCAGGTATATACTCCATAATAGTCATGTGTAAAAGTGGCCTAATACCACAGCCAAACATTATTATGTACCCACCAGTAGGTAGGTTTTCCATAATAGTCACATATAAATGTGACCTTACACTGAAAGATACAGTGGGAATTCTATTATTCGACACTCTATTCACTGCAGATTTATTAGTTAATTTTACAAATAAAGTACAACTCTGTTCTACTCTCCCAATTTACTTTTGCCTGCACTTTAATACCTCTTTTATTTTACAGTCAAACCTCACTCTTTGAGCATTTCCAAGTAATATATGTTCCATTGTAGGTCAACCATTTTGGAAATGTCAACATACTGTCATGTGATCCATAATGTGAATCAATCTAATCATGTGAAAGGTGCACCTGAAAGAAATCGGGATTTATTCATGTACAGGGTAGACTCTTCAACTGAACTGCAACATCTAAGAGACTATCTTTTAGATAGAAATATAAAAGTTATATCATTAGAATGTGTATCAAAACCAGGATCAAAATACAAGTCATTCAAATTATCAGTGCCTTTATCTGAGTTTCAAGGCCTTTTTGACAGTAATTTATGGCCCAATGGAGTTCATGTATGCAAATTTATACCGCCAAGGCCCAAGTCCAGTGTCGATAACTCATAGAAAATCAAACTCTGTTAAAGGATATGGCTGGATCTCTGACTGTTATTACATACAATAGTCATGGTAGTGGTGTTGGCAGACTGGAATATATCAAAAAGCTCCTTAGTAAATCAGATTTTGTGTTTCTACAAGAACATTGGCTCCAGGAATGCCAATTTCAATCATTCTTCAGTAAACTACCACAAATACAATATCACTGTGTGTCTGGAATTAATTCCACTGACCTATCACATTCTGGCAGACCTCATGGTGGGGTTGCAATTATATGGAAAAACAACATTAAAGTCAAGGTTGATCCAATCAAGTGTAATTCGGTGAGATTATGTGCTGTAAATGTAAAATTACAAACAGAAACTATTGTAATGGTGAACGTATATATGCCAAGCAGTAACACTTCAAACAGAGAAGAACTTTATCATGACGTCTTGGCTGAAGTGGCCTGTATTTCACACCTGTACTCTGATTCAAAAATCATACTTGGTGGTGATTTCAACATCAACCTTTGCCAAGACAATTGCAACCTAATTAGACATGCCAAGGATATATTAAGTTCCTGTGGCTTGGTAAATTGTCTTATGTTAGACAAATTTAAGGACTCTGTTGCTTACACATTTGAAAGCAAGGCTAATCATGCTCAGTCTCTAATTGACTTTGTATGCATATCTGAGTCAGCATCTAACGACCTACTCAGTATCACTACAATTAATGAATGTGATAATTTCTCAGATCACTTACCCCTACAGGTGAAGATGACATTTGAGATAAGTAATTCCCCTGCCTGTGACAGTCTTGTGAACAATGGTGAATATATAAACTGGAAAAGAGCTACAAACCAAAACCTATTAAATTATAAAACCAAACTTAGTGACATGTTGAAAGAAATCCCAGTTCCTTGGGATGTCCTCAGATGTACCAAGTGCAATCATGTCCATCATCACCAGTGTATACAGGAATTCCATGATAGAATTGTATCAGCCTGTTTAGTATCAGCTCATGAAACAATTCCAATGTCAACAGCTAAAAAACAGATGGACCAAGCAACTCCTGGTTGGACTACCTATGTTAAACCATTTCTCAAACAAGCCCTTCTTTGGCATCATATTTGGAAAGTTAATGGATCTCCTAGATCTGGACATATTGCTGATATTAAAAACAGAACCCGAAGTCAATATCACCGTGCGCAGTGCACTATGTAAAATCTAATGCAGATGCCATCCTTGCAAATAAAATGGCTGAATCCATGCTACAACAAAATTTAAACTCATTCTGGCAAAATGTAAAACATGTTAAATCTGGAAAAAGTGCCTTGCCAACTTTAATTGATGATACTCATGGAAATGAAAATATTAGTAATTTATTTCTTGAAAAGTATAAAAGCCTGTATAACTCTGTAGCATACAACCAGAGAGATATGGTTACCTTTCAAAGTGAAACAGAGTCCAACATTGATAATAAATGTATGCAAGGTAAATGTTACTCTACCTATTCAGTGTCATTTAATGATGTTACTGTTGCCTTAAGACAGCTTAAACATGGCAAACAAGATGGTAGATTGGGTCACTGTACTGACCACTTAATCTTTAGTTGTGATTTATTGGCACTATACTTGGCACTATGTTGAAGCATAGCTATGATCCTGAAGAGATGTTAATTTCAACACTTATTCCAATTCCAAAAAATAAGAAAAAATCCATCTATTCTTCTGAGAATTATAGAGCAATTGCATTAAGTAGTATTATAGGGAAGGTGCTTGACCATATTATTATGAAACAAAACAATCATATCTTTGAAACTTCTGATTACCAATTTGGCTTTAAACAGAAACACTCCGCCACTATGTGTACTTTTGCTGCAACTGAGATTACACAATATTACTTAAATAATGCTAGCGATGTATATTTGTTACTCCTAGATGCTAGTAAAGCATTTGATAGAGTTGAATATGTCAAATTATTTACATTACTGAACAACAAAGGTCTTTGTCCTCTTGTTACAAAACTATTACTTTGTTTATATACTAAACAAATGTTATGTGTCAAATGGGGAAATTATATTTCAGAGTATTGCACTGTAAATAATGGGGTAAAACAAGGGGGAGTTCTTTCTCCTCTGTTATTCTCTGTATATATTGATGAACTTTTCAATCGACTGAAATTAAGTGGTTATGGATGCTATGTTGGAAATGTATACACCTACTATAACCTCTATGACTCATCAATTAAAAATCTGTGAAAATTATAGTAAAGAATATAATGTAAGTTTCAATGTTGAAAAATACCAGTTTCTACACTGTGCTAAATCATCAGATCACATTGATGGGATTACTTACAATGGTATATATATTAAAGCATCTAATGTTGTTGATCATCTTGGAAATCAGATATCTAGTACATTATCATCCAATGAAAATATTAACACTGCTTGTATTAACTTTTCTGTTGGTGTGAATTCTGTTTCTGCCCTCTTCTCACGCTGTCACTGTAGTGTCAGATATGTACTTTTCCGTCAATTTTGTATGGCTATGTATGGTTGTCCACCATGGGACTTGACGTCTAGTTATATTAACAAATTTTACACTGTTTGGAGAAAAGCTGTTAGACAAATCTGGAAAATACCATACACTACTCACTGTGACTATCTTCTTCATATATGTGATTCACTGCCAATTGAAATACAGATTGTTAAAAGATTCTGTAAATTTTTACACCTAGCGATGAATAATGACAATAATGTATCAATTCTATGTGGTAAATTAGCCTTTGCTGGAAGTGCCTCATCTGTATGTAACAATATCAATTACATCTCAAACTTGTTAAAATCCAAAAGGCATGACCTTGCCTTCATTCATTTTAATGAAATAACAGAAAGACTTATGAGCCTTTTTACAAGAACTGAAGATAAAATAATATGCAGTGTGATCAAAGATTGTATCATTATGAAAGATGAAAGATCAGGCCTGCTAAGTTGTAGTGAACTACAATACATTATAAAAACGCTATGTACTGAATGACATTGCAAAATGACAATGCAAATATTGTATATACTAAATTACTGTAGGTAGTGTTAAGTTTTTGGTTCTTAATTTTGTATGTGCATATTTTTTGTACGAATAAAGATATATATATATATAGGCACATAAAAAGTTGTTGAAACTCGATAATTTACTTTGAACTTTTACTGTTTATTTAATTTGACAGACCAGCCAATAAACCCAATCAATTAAATATGAATGATGTCTTTATTATTTTTTCTTCTGTAGAAGCACGACAAGAACATTGAAACAACTGCCTTTGTGCCCAATTTTGATCGAGCTTGTGAGATGTTTGGAGAAATCGTAGAGATTATGATCAAAAGTGTGAGCAACCTACCTAGGGTGGAGGACTTCTTGTTTCAACAGCCACAGGAAGAGGAAGATGAAGATGAAGGCAGTAAGAGCCCAGCCTTGACCTTGAGGACTATAGAACTTGATGAAAGCAAGGTCAAAGTGGACATACTGGAGGTCACACGGCAGAGGGTGAAAACTGTGGTAGAAGCCAACAGCCACGGTCCCACCAAGTAAGCAGTTTGTATTGTGATAAATCTTCATACCATTTCTAAACAGTTGCTGTAGGTATCAAATTTTATTGGTTCACAGTTTAATCCTTCTGAAATGGACAGCCAAAAAGGAAAGTGATTGTTAATGTAAGATCACATGCCTAAATACAGTGGGATGGTTTCCATCATTCACAGTACCTTACTGGTTATTTCCATATATGGTAATTATAACATTCTACTTTGTACGAATGTAAGTAAGTAAGTAAGATGTCTCCAGCTTGTAATATTTGTTAGAAAATTGTGTTATAAAACATTTGCCGATTTCCTTTAGATTTATTGAAACTAAGGTACCTGGTATCCTCTGTTTTTTTTTACAAATATGGGGAAGTTTGAACAATAAATGATAAAATCATGTAGTTACTTGTGACATAATGAATCATACAACTGTATAAAAATATACTTTTCACATTTCATTTTGTCTTATTTTTTGGCTATTTTATCTTAAAACAGAGATTATTTTGTGGTATGCTTTGTATTCAGGTACACAGAAACCTATAAACCTTTCAATTACCTCCTATGTGATGAGGCGGACAAGTTTGTGAAGAAATTCATCAGCAGAGAGCGTCCACTCACAGACTACGTCACCCAGATAAAGAAACTCAAACAGATGGAGGATGAGGTTGCTTCAATGCCTGTTGAAGTACCAATGCACCTCTTCTTGCTGGACTGCCATAATATTAACCAGGTAAGTGACTCTTACACCTGTCTTAATGAAGCAAAATATGCCATTCACACCTGTCTGAATGTGGGAGTTAAGAGTAGTTTTACATGTCTCCTAATATAAACAATTGGAGTATAATGTCTTAATATAAAGTGCATTTTACAAGCTGCAGAGAAGTTTCCATGAATTCTGTGTCTAATACTGGACTGTTGTATTATTACCAAGGCACGTAATTTCTACCTGATTTAAAGGAAAATGTGCGGGAGTATAATTGGCTGGCAAAACTGAAGCTATTATAGATCTATAAACCTAAGGACATCTTAAAATGAACCAAACTATACCTCTTTATCAGACTATTTACAAGTAATTAAAAGTACAAGTACTTTTTTGTGTATGGGAGACCTTCAGGCTCCGCCAGCTCCGCATTTTATTTTCGTTATATCTCTGTAACCATTAGGCGGATTCTTTTCAAATTTGGCAGGTTTATGCAGTAGCCTTGAGGAATTTTTTTGAATATGCTGCAGTGACATTTCAACCAATCAGAGAGGTCACATGACCAAAATTGTCTTTTTTCGATGGGGAAGCTTGTCCAGATGATAACTTGAAAGGGATTTTATCAATTCACCTGAAACTTCGCAAATACATTCATGCTATTAAAATCTGGAAATCATTAGATTTCAGCATTGATTGGTTAAGAAATGGCCGAGTAATTAATGATTAATTAATCATTATGAATTTTCCAAATAAGGAAAACACAAAAATGCTTATAACTCGAAAACCGTGCTAGATAGAGCGATTTCGACAAAATTTTTGACCCGCAGGGTATCTCTGCAGAACAGCTATCCCAATTTTGAAAAAAAATTTTGTCTCGCCAAAAATGGCGGCCATTTTGAATTTTCGAATTTTTCGCAAAAATTGCAAAACATAAAAATGCTTATATCTCGAAAACCGTGCTAGATAGAGCGTTTTCGACGAAATTTTTGACCCACCCGCAGGGTATCTCTGCAGAGTAGCCATGCCAATTTTCAAAAAAATTTTGACTCCCCAAAAATGGCGGCCATTTTAAATTTTCGAATTTTACACAAAAATTGCAAAACACAAAAATGCTAATATCTCGAAAACTGTGCTAGATGGCGAATTATCTCTTAAAAGTATTGCAGATAGCCAATTTTTCTCAACTAATTAATTCGCCTACTTTTGGAAGAGCTTTCACATGGTGAAGTTTCAGACCCATAGCTAATTACTCACCTACTCAAAATGAGTAAATGCGAATTATCTCTAAAAGTATTGCAGATACCCAATTTTTATCAAATAACTCATTCATCTACTTTTGGGAGAGCTTTCACATGGTGAAGTTTCAGACCCGTTGGTAATTACTCACCTTCTCAAAATGAGTAAATGCAAATTATCTCTAAAAGTATTGCAGATAGCCAATTTTTCTCAAATAACTCATTCATCTACTTTTGGGAGAGCTTTCACATGGTGAAGTTCCAGACCCATAGCTAATTATTCACCTACTCAAAATGAGTAAATGCTAATTACCTATAAAGGTATTGCAGATAGCCAATTTTTATCAAATAACTTATTCATCTACTTTTGGGAGAGCTTTCACATGGTGAAGTTCCAGACCCGTAGGTGATTACTCACCTACTCAAAATGAGTAAATGCGAATTATCTCTAGAAGTATTGCAGATAGCCAATTTCTCTCAAATAACTCATTCATCTACTTTTGGGAGAGCTTTCACATGGTGAAGTTTCAGACCCGTAGATATTTACTCACCTACTCAAAATGAGTAAATGCGAATTATCTCATAAAAGTATTGCAGATAGCCAATTTTTATCAAATAAATGATTCACCTACTTTTGCAAGAGCTTTCACATGGTGAAGTTTCAGACCCATAGCTAATTACTCACTGACTCAAAATGAGTGAATGCGAATTATCTCTAAAAGTATTGCAATAGCCAATTTTTCTCAAATAACTTATTCATCTACTTTTGGGAGAGCTTTCACATGGTGAAGTTCCAGACCCGTAGGTAATTATTCACCTACTCGAAATGAGTAAATGCTAATTATCTCTAGAAGTATTGCAGATAGCCAATTTCTCTCAAATAACTCATTCATCTACTTTTGGGAGAGCTTTCACATGGTGAAGTTTCAGACCCATAGCTAATTACTCACCTACTCAAAATGAGTAAATGCGAATTACCTCTAAAACTATTGCGGATACCCAATTTTTATCAAATAACTCATTCATCTACTTTTGGGAGAGCTTTCACTCGGTGAAATTTCAGACCCGTAGCTAATTATTCACCTACTCAAAATAAATAAATGCTAATTATCTGTAAAAGTATTGCGGATACCCAATTTTTATCAAATAACTCATTCATCTACTTGTGGGAGAGCTTTCACATGGTGAAGTTTCAGACCCGTCGATAATTACTCACCTACTCAAAATGAGTAAATGCAAATTATCTCTAAAAGTATTGCAGATAGCCAATTTTTCTCAAATAACTCATTCACCTACTTTTGGGAGAGCTTTCACTTGGTGAAGTTTCAGACCCATAGCTAATTATTCACCTACTCAAAATGAGTAAATGCTAATTATCTCTAAAAGTATTGCGGATACCCAATTTTTATCAAATAACTCATTCATCTACTTTTGGGAGTAAATGCGAATTATCTCTTAAAAGTATTGCAGATAGCCAATTTTTCTCAAATAACTCATTCACCTATGTTTGGAAGAGCTTTCACACACGAAAATGAAAAATTGTGAATATCTCGGAAAAGCTACTTCTTCTCCTTTAATGCTCGGTGGGAGCTACACACCGCGGCAGTGGTCTTGTTTTCAAAAAATTTTGTCTCACCAAAAATGGTAGCGATTTTGAATTTTCGAAGTTTTTGCAAAACACAAAAATGCTTATATCTCGAAAACTGTGCTAGATGGAGCAAATTCAACAAAATTTTTGACCTGCTGGATATCTCTGCAGAGTACCCATGCCAATTTTCAAAATATTTTTGTCTCGCCAAATATAGCGGCCATTTTGAATTTTTGAATTTTTTGCAAAAATTGCAAAACACAAAAATGCTTATATCTTGAAAACCGTGCTAGATAGAGCAGACTGCGCTGACTTTGGTTGCCACAACAGTATAAGGCTAGAAACGGAACATTTTCTTAATACTTTAGCACTCACCTTTATATCCTTTTCGGGATGCTTTGTTTTTGCTATGCAAAAACATTATCTTTTTTTTTTGCGAGCGATCCTCTAGTTGTAAAACTTGAAAGTAAACTCTGCTGAGATACATTTCCAAGTTAATGTAAATTTGTTGTTTTTTTAATTAGAACAATCAAATTTATACTTTTATTGCTTACTTAAAACAGAATATATTCAGGGTTTTGTTTTAGTTACATTTCTTCAAATTTATCAAACATTTATCTAACCAACAAGAGTCACCAAAATAAAAATAAATAACATGCATTACCCATAATATACACACAGCCATATTGCTAAGCTATAACACAAATAATATGTGTTTATACATTCATAGCTACCCCACAACCTTTAAAGGCTGTTGGGGTAATATTTTCACCCATGGTGTCCATCTGTGTGGGTGGGCGGCAGGAACGATAATCTTGTCCAGGATGTATTTCAGAAACCGTAAGGTGTAGGAAGTTGATACTTGGTAGAGACTTTGGTTGGTGTTTGTAGGTGTGCAATGTCATAGTGTAAACTTGATTTGATCTTTGAACTTGCTACAGTGACTGTGACCTTTAAAATCTTGCCCGGGCTATATCTCGAAAACTGTAAGGTGTAGAAAGTTGATACTTGGTAGGGACCTTGGTTGGGAGTGTAGATATGTAGCTTCATGGTGTGACCCTGATTTGCCCTTGCAGTAGTGACCATGACCTTTAAAATCTTATCTGGGCTATATCTTGGAAACTGCAAGATGTTGAAAGTTGATACTTGGTAGGGCCATTGGTTGGGGGCTGTATGTGTGACCTTGATTTGACACTGTGGTAGTCATCTTGACCTTTAAAATCTTGTCCAAGCTATATCTTGGAAACTGTAAGGTGTAGGAAGGTGATACTTTGTAGGGTCATTGATTGGGGCATGTAGCTGTGAAATGTTATGGTGTGATTTTTGCGTAATGTTTGACTTTGGCTTTGCTAAAATGCCTTCTGCTGCCATATTTGACGCATATGCCTATCCCAAAAATGAAATGGATTGTTGCAACAGATTAATATAAATATGTACTTTTACCTAATTGGATCATCTCCTTTAAGAGCTAGACTTCAGTTGAAATTTACTAATTAATGTTGTCATCTTGCTATAGAATTACCTTGTTTTGATATATTTGTCTTTACGTACATATTTTGCCTGTCTTGCATATTATTTTCTCCTGCACCTTTACATAAGTTAGACTGTCTATTCTGAAAGTCTGTTGACCTTTATATTGTTCACCTCTTGCGTATGTCATGGTGTTAATGCTATTTCGCCGTGATGTGGGGTACGGGCATTTCTGATGCTATTTATTTTTCTTTTTTTTATATTTAATAACATGCTAACTGAAGAGATATACCCAAAGTTCATATTTGTGTGAATAAGGATTGATTTCAATTTATCTCTGACAAACTGCTTTGTTTTGAGAAAATCTTTTGACTTTAATCTAACAAGAACCTTTATAGTGCTTAATCTCCATCATCTGACAGCTCATAAGGTGCAGCTGTACATAAATATATTTAATAAGAATTAGCCCAATAACATAGCCAGGTCAAACTAAAGAACTTCATTTTGTAATTAAAAAGTATTTAATTGAAAATATTTTTTAGAAACATGAATATATATTATATACTTAAGTATATATTTGGTTTCAGTGGCTAGTGGACAGAGCAAGATCCCTAATAGCGACCATGACAGGAAACATTGCCAAGATCAGTCGCAAGTTCAACAGGGACATCTGTACAAAGTACGATACCATTTTAAAGAACATCATGGCACTGTCTGAGACCACGGAGGACCTGGTGAAACAGACGGCATATGTAGAGAATCTTAGAACCGGGGAACTCATGGTGCTTAGAGTAAGTGTCAGGGGAGTTACTCAATTAATAATGAGAATCAACAAATAATATTGCAAGTTCAAAATCTATTATTCAACCAAGTTTTGTTATTTTTACGTCACTATACTATAAATTCTGCAGAATAAATTATATTTTAGTCCTGTTAGAGTTTGGGTTCTTCTTAATATTTCTGACTTTTTGTATCTAACTATAACATTTCAGTATTTATAATTCATTGCACATCTGTTTAATGCAATCAGGAAAAGAACATGATAGCAGGAGAGAACCTGATGTTTTTACTGGACTATGCCTACCTTCCCAAGGAAGACCTCGTACTCAACAACACCACCTTCTCCTGGCCTCACAGGATTCTGCCCGTCATAGAGAGTCGGTGAGTGTCAGTAGCTCACTGGAAATACATCACTGTTATAGTGTATTGAACATGGCAAGATAGTTTTTTTTTTAATTACTCCAACCATGCACTACATTTGACCCAAATAGCGGAGACAAAAAAAACAAGACTGGGAATAATTTATTTTTTCATCCCCTCATGGTCCTTACTTTAGTTACTTAGCATTATGAATGTGTAAACGGGAGTCCAACTTTTCATATTTTACTAGCCTAAGGGTTTGTCAGGCTATACTCACATGACTCAAAAACCATTTTTAATTGACAGGCAACAAGAGATCTTGCATGTCAATTATGTCATCATAATTAGTTAACTGTTAGGTGTCACATGGGTGATGTTATTAGCAAAGATTTTGTAAGTTATGCATTATTATGTATTAAGCAAAACACCTGTCCCTACCTCATAGCTGTTATCCATTATCCGAGCTCCTGGTCTCTTGCTTTTCATTGTACAATCTAAGAATAAAACTATCTCTTCAGTGATTTTTCTGGTCTGCATACAACATTGAGGCTGTATGTGTATTTTATCCTACACTGTTTCTGGATTGGCTTTCAGTGAGACAACTCTGTCCAAGGAACACGACATGGCACTGAATCGTCTGAACGACATGAAGAGAAAGTTCCAGGATCGACTAGATGAAGCAGATAAGCTTATGAAAGACTTCAAACACAAGGACAAAATGTCAGAGGCTGACAAGTATGTGTTAATGTTGGCAGACCTCTCCAAGAAACTGGAAGAGTTCAACTTAGAGGTGAAATACACTGATATTTTATTACCTTCAGTCACCAAAAATAAGAATATGGAATGTGTGAAGTATTTGAGTCCCCCACCCCCACCCCACTCAAGGCTTGTCTTATTTTCCAGACAGGTTGTTTTTACCCACATGAGAACATATTCTTACTTTTGCAAAAACAAAAAATGTCAATAATGAATGTCATGTTATATAATATTTAAATACAGTTAAATTGGATTCTTTTTATACATTTAAGTTTGCAGGTCATTATATGTCAAGACTTATGTGTCATGTCAAAAAGGGTGAGGATCTTTCAGGACATTCTTATTTTTAGTAAAAGGTAGCAGGTTTATTTTGCCCATGTTCTTATTTTTGTTAAAAATTACTAATGTCTCTTGCAGCATGGGGGGAGTCATGACTAATGAATATAAGTAATGACTAAAATTATCTTTATTCATTCCTGCAGAAAATCAAGATCAACAAGGAAGAGGCACTACTGAATGCCTGTGAGCCCTCTCAGTACATCAAGATCCAGGAGCTGATGGCTGCCAAGGAGCCATATGAGAAGCTGTGGACAGGTGCTGTCAAATTCCACAAGTATTATGACAAGTGGATGAATGGACCCCTACTAGAAGTTGATGCAGAAGAGGTTGAAGAAGAGGTACTAAGCCCTTTGATTAAAGAAAAATTTAATTTTTGCGCAGACCAACTGAAAGACCAATTTAAGGTGACCAACCTGGTTAGATTAACACTTATTACTATACTAAGCATATATTCATAGGATCAGACTGTCTGGAAGACAGTGTAGAAGGTGACAAATGCCTTTACAGTAAGCTTTATTAGTCCATTAAGCATATATTTACAGGTTTAGACCATTGGGAAGACAGCAGAGAAGCTAACAAATTATTTTGGAGTAACCTTTATTATTACATTATTTATGCTTTTGTAGGTTCAGACCATCTGGAAGACGGCGTACAAGCTGACCAAGCTATTTGCTCACCCAGACTACAGAGGTCCCATGAGAGCTGCCATCAGCATCAAGGGAAGGCTGGAGAAGTTCAAGATTCACATGCCGCTCATATCCACCTTGTGTAACCCAGGCATAAAAGACAGGCACTGGGAGATGATGAGTGAAAAGGTGAGGTTGGGTTCTGTGTGTGACCCAGACTACAATGACCTGTACTCATATACCCCATTTCCACTATCACGAGTTATCTGATCTTTTTTTTTAAACATTTTTTTAAAAACCTGTACCAGTGAGTATTTTTGTCATAAGTTATGAGAATCAATTGTTTTTCAGTTGTAAGATGCCTAGGATTAACCTTTAGTCTGCAATGACTTATATTCGGAGTGCTTTGATATATCTTTATGGTGATACTACTTATCTTGCACAATCTTATGAAAAATGGAGTCAGGTAATCTTCTCTAGTGAGAACATGAGTCGTGCTAGTCTGTTGATTTTTGTACAAGAATTATTGGGACTTTTTGCTTTTACAGTATCTGTATGAATCGTAACAGGATGAGATTGTATAATTTTGGTCCTAAGACTTTTGTGTCAGTAGGGATGAATCATATGTGTTGCCAGTCTTCCCACCCATCGTATAACAAGAATCTTGTTGTTTTATTGGACATGTATTCAGTAACCTGAACACATAAGACAGGTAGTGTACAACAGGGTCATAAGGACCCAACAAATAGAAGTATTGTCTTTCCTGGTATCAAATGGAGTTGTTTAATCTGTGCACAAAGAATAAGTAGTATAACATACCACAGCTAGGCCTAACAATGGAGGTTAGATCCAAATAATAGAGTAGGAGAGGTACTGTGTGACCATATTAAGCTTGTGAATTCCCCTGATGCAAAATTATCCAAAAAATTTTAACTTTTTGTCTTACTTTTAAAGATTGCCACCCAGATGCAAATTTCATATTGTGTGGCAAATTAACAAGGATCTTCCTGTTAACCTTCTCAAAGATTTCCTTATTTTTCAACATAACATAAAAAATAGAATTATGCCAATTGTCCAGAGATGCCCCATTTTCACAACTTGCTTGTCAGATACCCTGCTTAACAGTAACCATAAAGCTAACACTGGTGCAGTATACTTTAGGATTTTGTTGCTATACTTGATAGGTTGGATTCAGCCTGAAGCCCACACCTGATACTCCCCTGAAGGAGGTGCTAGACTTGAACCTGGAGAAGTTTCTAGATGACTTGTCTGAAATCAGCAGTCAGGCCAGCAAAGAGTATGCCCTTGAAAAGGTCAGTTTTAATGGGTAGAAGTGTCCTGGTATTTGTTCCAGTTAAGCCATAACAAGAATATACTCTCAAAGGAGGTCAGTTTTATCTCATAAACATTTGCCGGTAACATCTTGACAAAATTTATTGACTGTTAGATTAATTATTTATCTGAATATAATACATAATATTTAATAAATAGTAGTTTTACTCCTTACATGAAGTGATTATAGTTGGTTCTGGAATTTTTATATGTAAAGCATTCACACTTTTTAACCCCAGCCCATAAAGGCTGGGGTTGTAGCGGTCCCCTGCTCTGTCCGGGCGGTGCAGACTAAACCCCTGCACGGATTTTCACCAAATTTTCAGGATATGTTTACCCCAAGTGGATCTAGAGCTGATTAGGATTTGAGGGATATCCAATTGCCACTGTTGCCATGGCAACACTTTTAAGATTTTTAGGTCTTAAACTTTGTAGGTGTTTCACAGCCTAAACCCATGCATGGATTTTCACCAAATTTGCAGGATATGTTTACTCCAAGAGGATCTACAACTGATTTTTGTTTTGGGGGATATCTAGTGGCAACTGTTGCCATGGCAACACTTTTAAAATTTTGGGGTCTTAAAGTTTGTTCTAAAATCTTTAATGTTTTCTGTAACCTAAAATATTGCAGCTAGCTTAATCAGATTTGCACCCATGTTTTGGAAACAAAATGGCCACCATATCACATCTTTAATGCCAAATAGGAGGGTCATCATATCAAAAAATCCTTATTTCTCCCTTATAATTGTTTCTTGGGCTTCAAAATATGAAAACTACTTGTAAGAAATCATAGCCTGTGAATTTTTTGTAGAATATCTTGTGGGTTCTCTAGACTTCTTACAACAGAAGTTGTTCCTAAGATTTTCCCAAATCTCAATGTTGTTGGCCATTTAACTGTACCTGCGGGCTGGGGTTCTTGCCTGCCAAGGCTGGCTATTTTTAAAATTATTTTTGTTCAACATTAGTATATATGTCACCTTCCTTCTGTTTGTTATGTTATCAATATTTCCTCTATACAGTATGCATGCCCTGACTGTTCAACGAGATGTAAAACCCCAAATTTGACCTTTATACTTTATGCATGAGTAATCCAGAAGATAAATAACAAGTTGTAAATAGGTAATCCTAAATATGTTAAGACAGAATGATTTTGTTCAGAAAATAAAAGTTTCAGAAAGTGAGGTAATTCATTAGATAGTTGTTTGTGACTGTGACTATCCTTGAATATGAGTTCTTACAACTCAGTATTTGGACAACAAAAGTTTGTATGCTAGAAGTTCTACGTTCTTCGTAAATACCTTCAGGCCATGGAAAAGATGTTGGATAGCTGGGAAGCCATGAACTTTACATTTGTGCCATACAAAGAGACAGGTTTGTCCATTATGGGAGCTCCTGATGACATCCAGATGCTGTTAGATGATCACATTGTGAAGACCACCACAATGAAGAACTCTCCATTCATCAAGCCGTTTGAAGAGGAGGTCAACAATTGGGACAACAAACTGGTACATTTATTAACCTATTAAAATAATTCAGATGAAATGAGTTGATACTTTTCAAACTCTAAGTTTCAGTGGCTCAATCAAAAAAAATAAGATTTTAAAAGTCTTACAGCCATTAAATTATTAAACAAGCTTCCGTTTACTACTGTATACCTGTTGACTTCGGCTATTCCTTTGGCTGTAATAAATACAGTAACTAATCAAAAATGTAAAACTTTTTTGTGTTGGGCTATATGTCGATGAGAGAGTTCTTAAACAATATTTTATTGTTCATGGTCATACTACCTTATAAAATGTTGGTCAGTAAATAGCTGCTTGTGTTCAGGGGTGGGCTATTTCAGAATAAGCACTATCCTAGATTATTGGCTTAAGGTCCAACCAGCTTTAGACACTGAGAGAAATATTTAAACTATTAATGATATATTAATATAATACCTTTTGCCTGTTGACGGCACAGACAGAATGCCATTCTGGTCTCTGAAATGAAGGTAAAACTGTCTTTGACTCCAAAATATTTATATTTAACCCTTTCGCTACTGAAGGAACATTATTCCATGGGACTGTAGCCATATGACGTCATATCACGTCAGAAACGCCAATGAAGTAAATAATAACTCACTACCTTATACACTTTTTTTATTGCGTAAAATAGCCTTACCTTATCCTCACAAGTGCTTGTTTGGTTTTGTGGAGCAAAACGTATCGACCGACAAGAATTTTTTAAGGAATATTCTTGTCACAAGAGGTGACCCCTTTGTCTGTGCATGTCCGCGCTTGCGCAGTAGTCGTTGTCGACAGACGATTGGCGAGAGCTCTTCATTATATTTTTGGTCGATATGGGAGCAACACGTATTTTTCCTTATTATCGTCCATTCACGGATGAAGATCTATGAAGTTTTGAAGCGTGCAAGCGTGCACCTACCTGTAGTTATCCATTATTCGACTGGTACTACCACTAATTCTGCCTCCCTTGTCCTGAAAAGGGTCAGAATAAGATGTGCAAGAAGATGTTGCTGTAAAGTCTTCAGTGGAAGACGTGTATATCTTCCGCTGTACTCGCCCATTATTCGACTAGAATTACCTCCTTGTCGATGAAGGGGATGCAAAGAAGATTTTGCTGTAAAGTTTTCAGTGGAAAACAAAGAAGAAAGAATGCAGTTGGCTTTGCAACGGAGGTCGTAGATTCTTTACTGTGGGTGGAGCGCCACCCTGGTACAGTAACAGGTCTCCCTCCAAAAGAACGATTACAGAAGCGTATCCACTTAAAAATATGGACAGATTACCTTCCTTTGCTGTAAATTTGGATGAAGATCCAACAGACATCTTTGGGGCAGTATGTGCACTGCTTGTCTGTTCAGCCCTGTTGAAGAATTGCAATAACTATCTACTAGATTATAAAACCTTCCTATGGCCATGTCTCCAATGGAAAGAATACTGTGACTTTTGAGTTAATTCTTCTGCAAACTCAATGAAGATCAAACTGGCTAGATGCGATATGGTGTTGAAGTCCTTGCTTCCAACTTTTACGAGTGTATTTTGCACAGTATATACAGGACTATGTCCAGTAATTATTTGTCCTACTAACCACAAAAGATCGTAGTACCACTCTGCCTAGTTTACCAGGACAGGGGGATACAGAAGAACGTGGCTACATTAATGCAAGTCACCGTGGAGGCTCTTCTTGCAGAGTTACTGGCAGTGATGGGAGATTTTCATTGCCATCCCAGAGTTGTGCGAATCTTGAGACGGAGTTGTTGAATTACTCCCCAATCGAATTCACCAATGCCTGTACTACCCACAATGCAAAGCGATGACGTCAGACAGGAAAACATGGCTACAGTACTAAATATCAATATACCGCTTAAATGCTTCAAAAGAAAGCGATTTATCCACTCAACAATTGCAGAACTTCAGGTTTCTATGGCAGTTTATTTCTTGTATAGAAACTCGGCTAATGACGACCTGTGATAGATCTCAGTGTCCTGAATTGATTTCTAACTACGACTTCAACGGTCATTGCCCACGAGTGAAGTTCGTTTACTATGTCAATAAATGCCTACTTGTCCCATCATTTAAACTGGAGACAGCAGAAATTATTAGAAATTCGGTTACAAAAGATGCATTCTTTTATGTACCGACTCACCAAGATTTTCAACATCTACTTCAGTTTAATGTACACTGGCAAACCTATCAGTTCAAAGCATTATAAAATTCGGGTTAGCGACACCTCTACAGTATCATGCGAGTAGTAAAGAGGCAAATCTCATTCTTCAGTTTCACAGAATAGGAGTTCACCATATACCTAGACCACTGGTTGTTTAGTGTACTTAAAGACACCAGTATTGGGTTCAAACCAAAGAACTCATCCAATTATGCATCAACTGGGCTTCGTGATATCGATTTCCTAGGTTACCACTGCATTTTGGTACCAGGAAATTTCTTTCACCATATACCTAGACTACTGGTGGTTTGTGTACGTAAAAGACACCAGTATTGGGTTCAAACCAAAGAACTCATCCAATTATTCATCAACTGGGCTTCGTGATATCGATTTCCTGGGTTACCACTGCATTTTGGTACCAGGAAATTTCTTTCTACCTCGAAAAAATTAAATACCTGAGAATCTATTCAAGTCATGGTGATCTCATCACAGTTAACCTCAAGGTTGCTTATATCCCAGGTAGGGATACTAGCATCTTTGGAAAAGACTATACCAATGGGTCAGTTATGTATGTGTGCCTTTCACTGGTATCTAGAAAAAACTGGCAATATCTCCAGTCACTAGTTGTGAGAATTCCTGTTTCAAATCCTTCTGAAAAAGCATATTCACTGGTGGAAAATGCCAAAAAATGGGAAATAGGATGCCTTTTCTATACACAGGTGCACAATTCCCTTATTTTCGTAGATGCATTAAACCAGGGTTGATGATCCCATCTATAAGCATCACAGTTAGTGGCTTTGGACAGTTAAAAATGTATATATTACATTTCAATGTCATACAGCTGAAGGCAGTGTGTTCAGCTCTTAAAAGCCTTCAAGACAAATTCCACACAAAAGAATTCTGATAGCATCAGACAACGCCACTGTGTTCGGTTATCTGAACAAACAGGGGGGGGAGCGTATACCTCCTAGTTTGGCGCAGCTTGGCCTACTGCAATCCTTGAAATATACTCATAACAGACATATTCTTGGTTGCTTAAAGGTCATACTCAACATCATCTCCAGAAGGGATAAAGGTTTGGCGCATCCTGGCCTACTACAATCCTTGAAATATACTCATAAGAGACAGAAATATTTTGGGGTTACTTAAATGTCATGCTCAATGATCTCTACAGAAATGACAAAAGTAATATGTACAGAATGGTTCTTACTCCCTTTATGGTTCTAGACAACGTGCAAGTTTGGCACAAATCAACAATAGGTGTTTTATGCAGGTATGCTGCATCTTGGCCTACTGCAATCCTTGAAATATTCTCATATGAGCCAGATATATTCAGGGTTGCCTAGATGTCATGACAGCCTCTCCACAAAGAACGAAATAATACAGACAGGAGAGTCTTCATCTTTAATATTCTATTTGATTTACATAGTTTGTCAAATACCAATGGTAGAGATGTTTGCCACCAATATCAGTCATAAACTTCCATTCTATGTTGCCAGTCCCGGATGCAAATGCTCTGAACATAGATGAATTAAACATCTTGTTGGAGGTTCTGGACTGCTAGGCCTTTTGTCCTATACCACTTATTCCAAAAAGTCATTGAACAAGTGAACACCAGGTGCAAAATGATTGTAGTGGCCCCTTGGTGGCCCATGATACATTGGCTTTGGGGTCTGGTGAGTCATTCAACCAAACCTCCATTACAGCTACTTCACTGGTCTCAGAAACAGCCATTCAGTCAGAAATACCATCTGAATCTGTTGCATTGGCACCTTCATGCTTGGCACCTTAACACCACTCAGAATCTCTTATATCATTCTCTGGGCAAGGGATAGAGAGATTTAGGGCATCTCAAGGACCCTCATCTTGGAATGTACGAGTCATGATGGGCCATTTTGAGCTCTGGTACCCACAGAATAAGGTGGCCATCTCAGAGCCTACAGTCTCAAATATACCAGATTTTTTTGATCCATTTACTTGCAAAAATCTGAAACCTGTCACTATTGTTGGCTTTGCAGCAGCCATAGCTGATCATTTACATTTTTTGTGCAGGAGTTGAGCCAAAGCCTGGATCTTTATAGGCCTATTGCAAGTTTACCCACTGCTAACAGAGGTGCAGCATCAAGGGATTTGCCTTTGCTTCTGTTGGTTTTCACAAAAGGCTCCTTATTAACCTTTAAAGGAGGTCAGTCTAAAAAAGTTTGACTTGCAAGACTGTTGCAATGGCATTGGAAGTGTATTTTGGGACTTTGGTTCCTTCAGACACAAGCCTCATAGGAAGGAGTTTACAGTTCTCCCTCCTACCTACCTTTACAGCAAGGACCTATTAGCCTCAATTGGTCTAGATTGGCTCCAGTGGTCACTTCAGCTCTAGATCATTCCTGAACTCAAATTGCCTGGACACATGATTCGTTGTCCTCCTACAGCACTTACATCCTTCTTGGACAGGACTACTGCTTGGAGAAAAGGGAAGGTCTCCTTCTCCTGCCTTTTAGCAAGAATCAGTTGGCTTCTGATGCCCCAGATGGCTCAAACCAGTGGTCATTCCAGCTCACAAACCTTTCTTGAGCTGACGTTGGACTGATGTTGTGACACTCTGACCTCTTACAGTACTTAGTTACTATCAAGACAGTACAAGTACTTCAAGGAGGTGAAGAATCTCTTGCTCATATCTTTTAAGGAAGGCTTGATGGAGATATCTTGAGTTCTGCTATCTCTCCCTGGATCAATCTGGATGCATGATTAGATTGCCAGTCCTTTAATTCTGATTATCAGAATCCATACATTGAGACACATATTACATCCATGGCTGCCTCTTTAGTTTTCAAGAGTGGGGTCTTGCCTCAGCAGATATCAAACTCTTGTTATTGGAAGACCCACAATTCTTTACTACATTCCACTCGAAGATGTAGCTTGGCAATCCCATGACCAGTCCATGAATAAATTGGGTCTTGTGGATTCACCTCAGCATGTAGTCAAATTTTTGTGTTTTTATACATGTTATTCATATGACTCGCATACTTTGTTCTCTCCAGTTATACAAGTGTTGTGTCACTGACATATGTCTTTCTTAACTTACATATGGCCCCATATCTGCAGTTTATGCAGTTCAGTTTGCCTGCTTGGAGATATTCTCATTGTCAGATGATGACATCTTGTTTGGGGAGACATGCAGACATCTCCGGCCTATACCGGGTGATGGTTGATAGTGCTATATCATTTGTTGTAAAATTGTCTACAACAGCAACAGCAGCAACAGTGATGATCACATCATGGATCTCTTGTTGAGGTTAGCAAATTACTTATCTGTGATGAAGAAGTAATATATAACCTAAGATGTGGTGTATGGAAGCTTATCTTATCCTCTTATCAAGTGCTTTATTTGGTGACCCCTTGTCTGACAATCATCTAACAGTGTGGCCAAAACAAATACCCTCCACCTGTTATGGTTGTATTCAAGCACTTGTGAGGATAAGGTAAGGCTATTTTACGCAATAAAATGTAACAAATTTTATTGTAATTTAACTTTTTACAAGTTAAATACTTACCTTATCCTCACAAGGATAAACCCACCCTACCTCCCCGCAGAATTTGTTTTCTGGGGACCAAAAATACAATGAAGAGCTCTCGCCAATCGTCTGTCGACAACGACTACTGCGCAAGCGCGGACATGCGCAGACAAAGGGGTCACCTCTTGTGACAAGAATATTCCTTAAAAAATTCTTGTCGGTCGATACGTTTTGCTCCACAAAACCAAACAAGCACTTGTGAGGATAAGGTAAGTATTTAACTTGTAAAAAGTTAAATTACAATAAAATTTGTTACAATTTGCGGTATTTTTTGGTATATTTCATTAGGAATTGATGAAAATCGAATGGGAAAATTTGTGGGAAATCCCCAAATAAAAATAACCATGAGTAAACAATATGCAGCTATATGCGGTAAATACGGCAATATATACAGAAACCAGTTAAAATAGGTAAAATGGTGATTTTTTTTAAAATATAGCATAGCTTTCATATAAAATACTTAAAAAGTCGGTTTAATACTGATATACCAAAGAAAACGTATAACAGTACACTGAAGGGAAAGAAGAAATATATATTATTGCCGTCGACCCTTGGTCGACAGACATGGTCCCTTGTTATACATATTGATGTCGACTGCTAGTCGACATACATGGTAGCGAAAGTGTGTGAAAAACTTTATCCATGTTTACAGCACAGAATGAAGGCTATCCTAGACTCGTGGCTGAAGGTTCAAGCTGCCTGGCTATATCTGGAGCCAGTGTTTGGTTCAGAGGACATCCGCAGACAGATTCCAGTGGAAGGAAAGATGTTTGAAGAGGTGGATGGACATTGGTCAGTTGATTGGTGTAAACTTAAGTTGCAACAGCATTTTTTAGTATCATCATGGATCTTTAATGTTTGCTGATAGGTATAAACACAACATGCAAGAACTATTTTAGTAGTGTATTTTTATTACAAGCGATGGAATAAATGAGTAGTTTAGCTAGTAAATAGTATAATGATGTTATGTACTTCTTTTCTCAATGTGTCCGACTGTGCAAATACCAATGATCTATAAACCCTGCAGATGTCACAGGATGACATACACAAAGTGTAGTCAGGCTCGTCCAGCATAAAGTTTAAAAGAATTGAATTTACTAGCTAGTACTGTGGGGTGGTCAGTTTGACCTTCTAGAACCAACACCTGTGTCAATAACTACACTTTTACATGTAAAGACAGATGATTCAACTAAAATTAAGTTTACTATTGTTTTTCATGGGTTTGATACAGTGCTACTTTGTAGCATTTGAAGCAGTTCCTCAGATGTATATGTTATCCATATATACACTAGTTAGAGCGATGTTTTCATTAGAATTTCCTGTATTCCAGGCGACAGATCATGCAGACGGCAGTACAGGACACACGGGCCTTACAGGTGATGTCGCAGGACAACATGCTGGAAAATCTGCTCCAGTCGGAGTCCATGTTAGATGACATTCAGAGAGGCCTCAACAACTACTTAGAAAAGAAACGACTCTTCTTCCCCAGGTATAATGACTTACATTCTTATATTACACTCAACACGTAAGTTTTAATTGGAAATGAATTTACAAAATTAACCTTTAGACTGTCTGATGTATGTTAGTTATAATTCAAATTGGCATTAACAGCTAAAACATTAGAAGAAAAGATCCTTCCACTTCAGATAAAATGAGTGAACAAATGTTCTCATGGCCACAACAACCAGAAAGTAAAATTAACAGTTCTCATGGCCACAACGACCAAAATGTAAAATTAACAAGAATAATCTATAGACAGTCAGGCTCCTCAAAAATCTTCTTTTTATTATTCCAATCTACCAACAGTTAATTTTATTAGGTTCTTCCTCTTGTCGCACTGTGAAGAAACACTTTTTATCATGTAACTTTAATGCCCAGTTTAAGTAGTGACATGATGAGGGGAATAAACTAAACTACATCTGTGTTATATTTTTCCTCCTTTTCATCGGTAACTGAGATTCTTGTTTCAATTCTATCACAGACCTACGACCTGTGTTGTCTCATCTGATGGGCTATTATGAAGGACTAAGTCTGTTGTTTATAATCTATGTGACAATAACCCATCAATTTTCCAGGTTCTTCTTCCTGTCCAATGACGAGCTGCTGGAGATTCTCTCTGAGACCAAGGACCCACTGCGAGTACAGCCTCACCTGAAGAAGTGCTTTGAAGGCATCAAGCAGCTATCCTTTGACCCAGATAAGATCATCTATGCCATGGAGTCAGCTGAGAAGGAGGTGGTGGAGTTTGTAAATGACATCATCCCTGCCGATGCTCATGGACTGGTGGAGATCTGGCTTGCACAAGTAAGTTATATTTTAATATATATTGAAGGTGACGTTATCTAAAAATCACCACAGTATATGACATTTGATATTGGGGGCACCACTTAAATGTTACACAATGTAAAATAATCAAAACTTGTGCTAATTTTGTATCGGGAGAGATCTGAGGCCTGATACTATAATAAAATCACAAAATGTGTATAGTTCTATTGCCACAAATCAATGAAATAGAAGAAGGTTTGCTTACCTGACAGTTTTCACCATGCCCTGGTGAATTTCACATTCATACACCCCAGTTCTATTTCTGGTAAATAAATATTCATGACTACACCAGACAGAAATGCCTCCTCACAAACGTTTTTATTTCAGGTGGAAGATGCCATGAAGTTGTCACTGAAGGAAGTGATGCGTAAAGCAGTGGAAGCATACCCTGTGACTCCCAGAAATGAGTGGGTCATCAACTGGCCTGGTCAGGTGGTCCTAGCATCCAGTACTATACACTGGACCACAGAGGTGTCTGAAGTAAGTAATTGTGTATCCAGTACTTAACCATATTCCATATACTAAAGTGAATGAAAAGTACAGTAATATCATTAGTACATAGTACATGGCATACTGAGGTGTCTGAAGTAAGTATAGGTTGGAGTTTCAGCAAGTAAAGTAAATATCAAGCTGATATAATTCCAATTTTACCATGCACATATCAGTATCATAATTATAGGTAAAAAAATAATTCCATTCAATATTAAAGTTTAAACATTTAATTTTGCTTTTCTAACTTTCAAGGCTATAATGGAGAACACACTAGACAAGTACCTGGATATCAGTAATCAGCGTATTGATGAGATCGTTTCCATGGTGAGAGGAAAACTCAGCAAGATGGCACGAATAACTCTTGGTGCTCTGATTGTCATTGATGTGCATGGTAAGTTTGTCACAATAAAACTCCAGTGTCCAATTTAATGAGACTTTTGTAGATCTTATTCTCTGTTCCAGTAGATACTAAGATGTTTAAAACCAAACCATGATTCCAGCTAGGGGAGGATCAACGGAACATTTTTTATTTTGATATCTGGTCAGGTCAGAACTATTTCCATTCTGGGATATTGAAACAGTTGCGTTCTATCACATCCTCAGTTCAATAGACCCACTAACAATAAGTGACGTACATAAGTGAATACATAAATTTGTCTGACCTAGACAGGGAACACTCCTAATATTCAAACCTTTATTTACAAAATATCAAATTACTCTGGCTCATATTCACTCTGACTGTTGGTCACTATTGAAGTGAGAATGTGCAAATTAGAAATTAAATTCTTGTTTGATTAAAAGTACATACTTGTAACATACAGAGCCTTTTTTCACAACTTCACATATGAACTTTACTCTGTAGATAAAGGACAGGGGTGTTTCACCGAACAACTATAACCGTGAATTATACGGCCTTTAGTGTAGTGGAAATACCAAATCTCGAAAAGTATGATGCGTCCTTGTAGGCGGTTCCAGCGCTGAGTAAAGCCTCTAACCGCAGCACATATTGCCTCTAGTGTGACTGGGGCATTAGAAAGCTTTACAGAACACGTCAGATCTGCCACTCACTGTTTCACAAACTAATTTTGAGTATCTCTCTAATGTTAAGCATGTGACATACATCACATTCTCAAGCTGTTGTTGCATCAAATGAGAAGTTTTCTTATATTGTTTGAGATAATGAATGTTTTAACATAAGAACTGAGAAAATACTACACTGTACTGGATTAATAATTTACTACTATAGCTTTATTGTATCCTCAGTTTAAGTCTCTAACATGTTTACTTTTTATTTTGATAAAATTCCTGCCTTTTATTTACAGCCCGCGATGTGGTTTCCAAGCTGAATGATGACAAGGTAAGCAATCCTGAGGATTTCCAGTGGATCAGCCAGATGAGATATTACTGGGAGTCCAACCTGGTCTATGTCAGGATGATCACCACTACCGTGCCTTATGGATACGAATACCTGGGCAACAGTGGAAGACTGGTGATAACACCGCTCACAGACAGGTGTTACAGGTGAGACACATAGACAGGTCATAACACTACTCACAGACAGGTGTTACATGTGATAACACCACTCACAGATAGGTGTTACAGGTAAGACACAGACAGGTGATAACACCACACACAGACAGGTGTTACAGGTGAGACACATAGACAGGTGATAACACCACACACATGCAGGTGTTACAGGCGAGAAACATAGACAGGTGATAACACCACTCACACACAGGTATTACAGGTGAGACACATAGACAGGTGATAACACCACACACATGCAGGTGTTACAGGTGAGATACATAGATAGGTGATAACACCACTCACACACAGGTGTTACAGGTGAGACACATAGACAGGTAATAACACCACACACATAGACAGGTGATAACACCACACACATGCAGGTGTTACAGGTGAGATACATAGATAGGTGATAACACCACTCACACACAGGTGTTACAGGTGAGACACATAGACAGGTAATAACACCACACACATAGACAGGTGATAACACCACACACATGCAGGTGTTACAGGTGAGATACATAGATAGGTGATAACACCGCACACACAGGTGTTACAGGTGAGACACATAGACAGGTAATAACACCACACACATAGAGAGGTGATAACACCACACACATGCAGGTGTTACGGGTAAGACACATTCACAGGTTATAACACCACTTGCAGGCAGATGATACAGGTAAGGTAATCTCACAGACTAAGCTATTGTAGGTGAGATGCACACCCCTGAGTTTTAGGTTTGATACAGACCCAGTATGGGTAACAGAGACAGGCATTATAGTTAAGATGCACGGACAGTAATGTTTTAATACGTAAATAGGTGTACTTATAGTTATATTGATCTCACAACAGAGGTGACAGAAGTAAAATAAACATATACACAGAAAAGACACATATTGACCGACAAATTTTTACACTCGTGTACTTTTCTTAAATCTTTTAATTAACTCTTTCTTGTATTCAATGCCTATGGAGTCTTTGAAATGAAATATCAGGTCTTCTGACTGAAAGCTGTTTTCTCTTGACATTTACCCTGTTACCTGAAAAGTTTGGTTAAGAACATTTCTCATCCATTAAGATCTGTCCTGATAGGCTACACCTGTATTTAACAGAACTCTGATGGGCGCTCTGCAGTTGAACCTGGGTGGTGCTCCTGAAGGTCCTGCAGGTACTGGCAAGACTGAGACCTCCAAAGATCTGGCCAAGGCTGTGGCCAAACAGTGTGTGGTGTTCAACTGCTCTGATGGACTGGACTACAAAGCCATGGGCAAGTTCTTCAAGGGGCTGGCTCAGGCTGGAGCTTGGGCCTGCTTCGACGAATTCAACAGGATAGAACTTGAGGTAAAAAGTAGTTTTACCAAACTATTAACATGAAAGCATGATTTTATCTTCAAAAATTATATGTAGATGGTAAAATAAACAATAAAACTGGCCATAATAGAGTCTACAAGATATTCTTAGATTAAAGCACAGGGCTTTTGTTAAATTAACTATAGTTGCATGAGGACACATAATTATGTCCACCCCACTGGGGGGTGGACATATTATTTTTGCTTTTTCCGGCGTCCCACTTGGTTTCCAGACATTTTAGGCAACAGTTCTTATCTTTACCAAATTTGGCATGCAGGTTTATTGGGTTAAGAGCTTGACGTATGGGATTGCTTTTGGTGATGATAGCTCTATAGCTAACTGAGTAATAGCTACTTTGCTACTTTTGAGTATCTCTTTGGTTTCCAGACATTTTAAGGAATGCTATTAAGCCTAGCTTTCTGAAATTTGGTATGGAGGTTTATTGGGTTAATAGCTTGTATGGGATTGCTTTTGGGGGGAATTGCTTCATAGATGAGTGAGTAATTAATTAAATAATGAGTAATTGACTATTTTGAATACTGAAAAAGGCAAATGTGCTCATATCTTCTAAACTGTGCGAGATAGAGCGATTTTGTCGAAATTTTCGACCCACAGGGTATCTAAGAAATGTACTCTTTGCAATTTTCAAAAAAATTTTCCCCTTCTCAAAATTGGCGGCCATTTTGAATTTTCGAATTTTTGCCAAAAATGGCAAAACACAAATTTGCTTCTATCTCCTTAACCGTGCGAGACAGAGTGATTTCGTCAAAATTTTCGACCCACAGGGTATCTAAGGAATGTAATCTTTACAATTTTCAAAAAAAATTTCCCCTCCCCAAAAATGGCGGCCATTTTGAATTTTCGAATTTTTGCCAAAAATGGCAAAACACAAATTTGCTTCTATCCCATTAACCGTGCGAGATAGAGCGATTTCGTCAAAATTTTCGACCCACAGGGTATCTGAGCATTGTACTCTTGGCAATTTTTAAAAAATTTTCCCCTCCCCAAAAATGGCGGCCATTTTGAATTTTCGAATTTTTGCAAAAAATGGCAAAACACAAATTTGCTTCTATCTCCTTAACCGTTCGAGATAGAGCGATTTCGTCAAAATTTTCGACCTACAGGGTATCTGAGGAATATACTCTGCAATTTTCAAAAAATTTTCGACCATTTTGAATTTTCGAATTTTCGCCAAAAATGGCAAAACATGAATTTGCTTCTATCTCCTTAACTGTGCGATATAGAGCGATTTCGTCGAAATTATCAAGCAACAGGGTATCTGACCAATATACTGTTGGCAATTTAAAAAAAAATTTCCCCTCCCCAAAAATGGCAGCCATTTTGAATATTCGAATTTTTCCCAAAAATGGCAAAACACAAAATTGCTTCTATCCCGTTAACCGTGCGAGATAGAGCGATTTCGTCGAAATTTTCGACCCACAGGGTATCTAAGAAATGTACTCTTTGCAATTTTCAAAAAAATTTTCCCCTCCCCACATATGGCGGCCATTTTGAATTTTCGAATTTTTGCCCAAAATGGAAAAACATATTTGCCTTAACCGTGCAAAATAGAGTTATTTCGTTGCAATTTTCGACCCATAGGGTATCTAAGAAATGTACTCTTGGCAATTTTCAAAACATTTTCCTTTTCCTAAAAATGGCGGCCATTTTGAATTTTCAAATTTTTGCCAAAAATAGAAAAACAGAAATTTGCTTCTATCTTCTTAACCGTGCAAGATAGAGTGATTTCGTCAAAATTTTTGACCCAACCAATGCAAAAAGGCATGAAGCTGAAATAATTTACATGTACACTAATAAATATTTAAGCATCATTGATATATTTTACAAATGAAACAGGGTCTTGTAAGACTACTGTACAATTTTGGCAAAAGGTTCATGGGGTGGACATTACACATGATAATGTGTGTTCTTCTATGCCATCCTGTTTCTATTCATATGTCGCAGCTACTATCAACAGGGCATCCTATTTCTAGTTAAATGCAAAACTTTTACAGCATTTATTTCCATGTTGTCCACACTTGACATGCTTACATTTGTAAACTATGCAATAATACATTTCTGTACTTACCTGACAGGTGTTGTCGGTGGTGGCCACACTTGACACACAGGCATGTGTAGACTAAGCAATAATACATTTCTATACTTACCTGACAGATATTGTCAGTGGTGGCCACACTTGACATGCTTACATGTGTAAACTAAGCAATAATACATTTCTGTACTTACCTGACAGATATTGTCAGTGGTGGCCACACTTGACATGCTTACATGTGTAAACTATGCAATAATACATTTCTGTACTTACCTGACAGATATTGTCAGTGGTGGCCACACTTGACATGCTTACATGTGTAAACTAAGCAATAATACATTTCTGTACTTACCTGACAGATATTGTCAGTGGTGGCCACACTTGACATGCTTACATGTGTAAACTATGCAATAATACATTTCTGTACTTACCTGACAGGTGTTGTCACTGGTGGCCACACTTGACATGCTTACATGTGTAAACTATGCAATAATACATTTCTGTACTTACCTGACAGGTGTTGTCACTGGTGGCCACACTTGACATGCTGACATGTGTAGACTATGCAATAATACATTTCTGTACTTACCTGACAGGTTTTGTCAGTGGCCACACTTGACATGCTGACATGTGTAGACTATGCAATAATACATCTCTCTACTTACCTGACAGGTGTTGTCGGTGGTGGCCACACTTGACATGCTGACATGTGTAGACTATGCAATAATACATCTCTCTACTTACCTGACAGGTGTTGTCGGTGGTGGCCACACTTGACATGCTGACATGTGTAGACTATGCAATAATACATCTCTCTACTTACCTGACAGGTGTTGTCGGTGGTGGCCACACTTGACATGCTGACATGTGTAGACTATGCAATAATACATCTCTCTACTTACCTGACAGGTGTTGTCAGTGGTGGCCACACTTGACATGCTGACATGTGTAGACTATGCAATAATACGTTGCTCTACTTACCTGACAGGTGTTGTCAGTGGTTGCCCAGCAGATTCAGACCATTCAGAGAGCAGTGGCAGAGCAGCTGAAGATCTTTGTGTTTGAGGGGACAGAACTCTCACTGGATCCATCCTGTACCATCTTCATCACCATGAACCCTGGATACGCCGGCAGGGCAGAGCTCCCAGACAACCTCAAGGTTTGTAAAACATTCTTCAATCTTTGTCTAAACTTGTTTATTAAAAAGTTTGGAGTGTTATTGCATGCTTACATCTTTTATTTTATGTTTTTCATTTAATTTTTGGAACAATAATTTCGCAATCCATCAAAAAGTAATCATAATTTAATCATTATATAACATAATTGAGATTTATTTGTAAAACATAAGCATATAAACTGTAATAATACTTTTTCATGTTACAGAATGGTGAACTTCATTATGGTAATGGTCTCAGGAAAAATTGTGATTAAAAATGTTTACCTGAGAGGTGCACAAGAGTGATAGGACTCTAATTTGCTAACCCAGACTTTTTTCTGTTTATGGACCTTTGGTTATGTTGCCGATATCTCTAAAATAATAAGACATAATATGAACTGATGCTCATTCTCTAGGAGCACCAGGATACTCAATGATTTTTGCAAGAATATATCACTCTGACTTGAATTATATAAATTTTTGTTTTAAAACCACATTTGCCATAATCAAAAATTCCTGTTTTCTTCAAAAATATAAAGCTACTAAATTATGATTTGACTTTTCTAGTTGTTAATTTTTCTGTCACATTGAATGTTTGTCAAGTTTCCCCAAATTATCCTCTGTCTCAGTATTCTTTTAATTATCTAGTTTGTATACGATAACCTGACTCTTACCTCTGTGGTTCTGGTTTCGAATCCAGTATATTACACCACGTGAAAATGATTGATGACTTGTCCTAATATAACTCTAGAGCTGTCAACTTCAGAGGCCATGGTGGCCACACACTTGCCTCTCACCTCTGAGGTCGGTAGTTCAAACCCCGGACCCCATGTGGGAAAGTTGGTAGTTGCTTACCAATGGTTGGCAGTTTACAGTACAGAGCCTTGACCAACTGTATGTACTGGTTTACTCTGCCCACAAACTACCCGTCATGATATGACCTGTACAGTGTTGAAAGTGATGTAAAACCCCAAATAAATAAATCAACATGGCTGCAGATGCCCAGTGTTCACCCTTGGTTTTTGCCTGTCTTTTCATTCACAGGTTCTGTTCAGGACAGTGGCTATGATGGTGCCTGACTATGCAATGATAGCTGAGATCTCTCTTTACTCCATGGGCTTTGTCAGTGCCAGGAGTCTGGCTCAGAAGATTGTCTCTACATACACCCTTTGTTCTGAACTGGTAAGAGAAGATAAGATACAGGGTTAAAAAAGAGCTTAGCAATTGAATTTAGACATCAAAGTTGGTTGGATTTTGTTTGTTGAAGTACACTTAAGCCTAAACAGTCAGAACATTCTTAGTATATAATTATGATTGTCTAAAATAGATTAGATTTGGGAAGTGTGAATATGTATGTTCGACCATATTTGCTATTTTTCTTTGAAAGGTAACAGGAATTGATTATTTCATGCCCATTTTTATGTGAAATTTTTTTTTAAAATGCCAATATTTTTGTGTCAAAGAGCACTGCTTTTACCCCACAGACCTTAAGGGCTGTCGAGGTATTGTTTTCACCCATGGTGTCCGAATGGGCAGGCAGGCGGGTGGCAGGAAAAAGTTTGTCCGGACTGTATCTCAGAAACTGTAAGGTGTAGGAAGCTACTTGGTAGGGATATTGGTTAGGGGGTGTGCAAAGTCATGGTGTGACCTTGATTTGACCTTTGACCTTGCCGTAGTGACCTTGAGTTTGAAAATCGTGTCTGGGCTATATTTCAGAAACCGTAAGGTGTAGGAAGTTCATACTTTATAGGGACATTGGTTAAGGGGTATAGGTGTGCAAGGTCATAATCTGACCTTGACTTGACCTTTGACCTTGCCGTAGTGACCTCGAGTTTGAAAATCTTGTCCGGGCTATATCTCAGAAACCGTAAGGTGTAGGAAGTTGATACTTGGTAGGTACATTGGTTAGGGGGTGTAGGTGTGCAACGTTATGGCCTGACCTTGATTTGACCTTTGACCTTGCCGTAGTGTCCTTGACCTATAAAATCTTGTCCGGACTATATCTTGGAAACCATAAGGTGTAAGAAGTTGATACTTGGTAGGGACATTGGTCAGGAGTTGTAGGTGTGCAACGTCATGGTGTGACCGTGATTTGACCTTTGATCTTGCCGTAGTGACCTTGACCTATAAAATCTTGTCAGGGCCATATCTCAGAAACTGTAAGGTGTAGGAAGTTGATACTTGGTAGGGACATTGGTGGGGGTTTTAGGAGTGCAGCATCATGGTGTGACCTTGATTTGACCTTTGACCTCGCCGTAGTGACCTTGACCTTTAAAATCTTGTCCGGGCTATTTCTCGGACATTGTAAGATATGGGAAGTTGATACTTAGTAGAGACATTGATTAGGGGTTGTAGGTATGCAATGTTATGAAATCATTCCCACCATAGCTTCTTACTACCGAACACCGGACCGCCTCCCTGGCAACGACTCGGAACATGTCTAATGTCTCATGATTTATGCCTTACGGATTGGATGGTGTGCCTTAGAATCCGTTGATACGGAGATTAAGCACCTGGACAACTGATTGATTGATGGTGTGACCTTGATTTGACCTTTGACCTTGCCATAGTGACCTTGAGCTATAAAATCTTGTCTGGGCTATATCTTGGAGACCGTAAGGTGTAGGAAGTTGATACATGGTAGGGACATTGATTAGGGCTGTAGGTGTGCAACATCATGGTGTGACCTTGATTTGACCTTGTCAAAGGTTGACACTTGGTAGGGACATTGATTAGGGGGTGTAGGTGTGCATCATGGTGTGACCTTTTTGCTCTGCCAAAGTGTGTTCACCTGCCATATTTGAGACATCTTTCTCTTATGACAGCAATAAATGGATTGCTGATTATTATATGCACTTTTGCATAATTATGCTATTTCCATTGACAGCTATTCTCCAATTAATAAATTTTACAGCTTCATGTTTTTTAGTTTACTGATTAATGCTGTCATATTGCCATTGTATTGTTTTATTTTAGTACTTTATTTTTACATACATTTTCTTTCTCTTACACATTATTTTCTCTACTTAAACATTATTTCGACCTTTATATAAGTGATACTGTTCTGAAATTTTGGTACTCTTTTCACTACTTCTATATTTCATGGTGTTGAAAACTATTTCCCCAGGCTGTGGGGTATGGGCATCTCTGATGTTATTTTCTTAATTTTGTGCTCTAAACAATTGACTAACCAACACTTAAAAGAGTACTCGTGTATTGTTTTAACATCCCAACCTCTTACAATGTTTCTCCTCCTACATTCTCAAGTTTGTTGTGAAATAGCGAGACTTTAGTTCTAAATCTAAAAAAAAAAAATTTAAATCGTATAAATAATAAACTTACATAATATCTTAGCTTCATCATATAAACGTCAAATTTTAAACTCATTTTATTGCTTCATTCCTTTTCATTGTGTGAACAGTTCAGATTTTAGTGCTTTAAGTTGTGGGTAGGGTTCAATGCATGGTAAATTGTGTGACTGACTTTTAACAGTAAGAAACAATCCCATGTGTTTTAGTTGTCTTCACAACATCACTATGACTACGGCATGCGGGCTGTGAAGTCCGTATTAACCGCTGCGGGAAATCTCAAGCTTCGCTATCCAGATGACCAGGAAGATGAACTTGTGCTCAGATCCATCAAAGATGTCAACCTGCCCAAGGTAATTTGTCTTATTCAGAAACTAAATTGTAGTTAGGTGTAATGTTAAAACTAAAACACATCCTTATATGGGGTTTGTTTTTACGAAAATAAGTCTATTAGAAATCCTGGGAACAATTTTGTTGTATTTACGGGTATAAATATTAATATATTACTCTTTCATATATATTATTATCTTAAAATATAGATAGAATTTTTTGTATGTAAAAGTATATTTATTGTTACATATATTCAAGTAAGAATACTAAGCAAAGCTGTGCCATAGACACAACATATCTGATAGTTTATGGTTCTTTTATTAGACAATATTTCATGATAGAATGACTAGAATAAATTAACATGAAGTGTCTGAGGGAGTACAAATTCTCTTCAGTGGGGTCCTAACCTAGATATTGGCGACAAATCCCTTAACAAAATTCTAGAGTCCCAATACAGAGGTGAATCATCTTTGAAGAGGACCAAGCCAGAGGTAGACCCGACCTTATGTGAAAATATGAGCCGATCTCAAGCATAGTTCTTGAGTTATTTGCCCCAAATAAATACATTTATATTGCCGAAAAATGGCCAAGAATATTCTGGAATCTTGATTCAGATCGAGATCATCTTTAAGGGAGACCAGTCCACTGGTAGACCCCCACCTTGGGTGTAAATAGGACCTTGATCTGATGTATAGTTTTAGAATTGTCCAGGAGGACAAATTGTAACAAATGTATGTCATTACAATGCCCTCCCCTTGAAGAGGGGAGAGCAAGTATAGTTAATTAAGTTTTCTTTTTATCTCCCGCCCGGCTCGCCGGCGGGAGATTATAATTTGCACCATGTGTGTGCGTACGTGAGTGCGTGCGTGCGTGCGTGCGTGTGTCACGCAGTTTCCTCTGAAACTACTACAGTTACACATTTTTGGTAAATTAGTTGTCCTAATGAATTTTTTTGCTCTTCAATATTTTTGGGGTTTGGTGAACTTTGGCCTACTTGTAAGTGAGTAATAGCACTTTTAGCTAATATATTTATATGGCTTATAACTCTCAAACTATTGCATTTACAGCATTTTGTTGCAATATGTTGTTCAGCTACTTTGTCCACAGCTACAACATGGTCAGTGGTTTGGAAGTGTATCTCAATAGCTAAGCGAGTAATAACTACTTTGTCAATTTTTAATGATAACCATAATGAGTAAATGGCTTATATCTTCAAAAGTATTGCAGCTACACAATTTTGTTCCAATATGTTGTTCAGCTACTATCTCCACAGCTACTACATGGTCAGTAGTTTGGAAGTGTATCTCCATAGGTAAGTGAGTAATAGCTACTTTGTCAAATTTTTGTGATAACCATAATGAGTAAATGGCTTATATCTTCAAAAGTATTGCAGCTACACCATTTCTCTCAAATATGTTGTTCATCTACTTTTTTGTGAACTGTAACATATTTAAGTTTCACACCTGTTGCTCAATGTACAAGTGAGTAATGGCTACTTTATTGCTACTTTCACTGAAAATGTCAAAAATCCAAAATATCTCTCAAACCGTAAGAGATAGAGCAATTTCAAGCGAATTTTTGACCCACAGGGTAGTACAAGATTATCCTATGCTAAGTGGAAAAAGGTTTGGTGAACTTTGGCCTACTTTTGAGTGAGTAATAACACTTTTTCCTAATATAATTATATGACTTATATCTGTCAAACTATTGCATTTACAGTATTTTGTTCCAATATGTTGTTCAGCTATTTTCTCCACAGCTACAACATGGTCAGTGGTTTGGAAGTGTATCTCCATAGCTAAGTGAGTAATAGCTACTTGGTCAATTTGGAATGATAACCATAATGAGTAAATGGCTTATATCTTCAAAAGTATTGCAGCTACACATTTTCTCTTAAATATCTTGTTCATGTACTTTTTTGTGAACTGTAACATATTAAAGTTTTACAACTGTTGCTCGATGTACAAGTGAGTAATGGCTACTTTGTTGCTACTTTTAGTGAAAATGTGAAAAATCACAAATATCTCGAAAGTCATAAGAGATAGAGCGATTTCGAGCAAATTTTTGACCCACAGGGTGGTACAAGAGTCTCCTGTCAAATGGGGGAAAATTTCAATTTCCGCCACTTTTGGCGGCCATCTTGGATTTTCGCAGAAAATGGAAAAGTGTCAATATCTCGAAAACCGTAAAAGATAGACCGATTTCGAGCGAATTTTTAACCCGTAGGGTGGTACAACAGTGTCCTGTGGAAAGGGGGAAAATTTCAATTTTCTCCACTTTTGGCGGCCATCTTGGATTTTCACGGAAAATGAAAAAGTGTCAATACCTGGAAAACCGTAAGAGATACAGCGATTTCGAGCGAATTTTTGATCCACAGGGTGGTACAAGAGTGTCCTGTTTAAAGGAGGGCTCATTCATCTACTTTTGTGGGAGAGCTTTCACATGGTGAAGTTTCAGACCCGTAGATAATTACTCACCTACTCAAAATGAGTAAATCCGAATTATCTGTTAAAAGTATTGGAGATAAGCAATTTTTCTCAAATAACTCATTCATCTACTTTTGGAAGAGCTTTCACATGGTGAAGTTTCAGACCCATAGCTAATTACTCACCTACTCAAAATGAGTAAATGCGAATTACCTCTAAAAGTATTGCAGATAGCCAATTTTTCTCAAATAACTCATTCACCTACTTTTGGGAGAGCTTTCACTCGGTGAAGTTTCAGACCCGTAGCTAATTACTCACCTACTCAAAATGAGTAAATGCTAATTATCTCAAAAACTATTGCAGATAGCCAATTTTTCTCAAATAACTCATTCATCTACTTTTGGAAGAGCTTTCACATGGTGAAGTTTCAGACCCATAGCTAATTACTCACCTACTCAAAATGAGTAAATGCAAATTATCTCTAAAAGTATTGCAGATAGCCAATTTTTCTCAAATAACTCATTCACCTACTTTTGGGAGAGCTTTCACTCGGTGAAGTTTCAGACCCGTAGCTAATTACTCACCTACTCAAAATGAGTAAATGCTAATTATCTCAAAAACTATTGGGGATACACAATTTTTATCAAATAACTCATTCATGTACTTTTGAGAGAGCTTTCACATGGTGAAGTTTCAGACCCATAGCTAATTACTCACCTACTCAAAATGAGTAAATGCGAATTACCTCTAAAAGTATTGCAGATAGCCAATTTTTCTCAAATAACTCATTCACCTACTTTTGGGAGAGCTTTCACTAGGTGAAGTTTCAGACCCGTAGCTTATTACTCACCTACTCAAAATGAGTAAATGCTAATTATCTCAAAAACTATTGCGGATACCCAATTTTTATCAAATAACCCATTCATGTACTTTTGGGAGAGCTTTCACATGGTGAAGTTTCAGACCCGTAGATAATTACTCACCTACTCAAAATGAGTAAATGCGAATTATCTCTTAAAAGTATTGCAGATAGCCAATTTTTCTCAAATAACTCATTCACCTACTTTTGGAAGAGCTTTCACATGGTGAAGTTTCACACCCATAGCTAATTACTCACCTACTAAAAATGAGTAAATGCTAATTATCTCTAAAAGTATTGCAGATAACCAATTTTTCTCAAATAACTCATTCACCTACTTTTGGGAGAGCTTTCACTTGGTGAAGTTCCAGACCCGTAGGTAATTACTCACCTACTCAAAATGAGTAAATGTGAATTATCTCTTAATAGTATTGCAGATAGACAATTTTTCTCGAATAATTCATTCACCTACTTTTGGAAGAGCTTTCACACACGAAAATGAAAAATTGTGAATATCTCGGAAAAGCTATTTCTTCTCCTTTAATGCTCGGCGGGAGATACACACCGCGGCAGTGTCTCCCCAAAAATGGTGGCCGTTTTCAATTTTCCAAGTTTTTGCAAAACACAAAAATGCTTATATCTCGAAAACTGTGCTAGATGGAGCGGACTCAACAAAATTTTTGACCTGCTGGGTATCTCTGCGGAGTAGCCATGCCAATTTTCAAAATATTTTTGTCTCGCCAAATTTAGCGGACATTTTTAATTTTTTAATTTTTTGCAAAACACAAAAATGCTTATATCTTGAAAACCGTGCTAGATAGAGCAGACTGCGCTGACTTTGGTTGCCACAACAGTATAAGGCTAGAAACGAAGCATTTTCTTAATACTTTAGCACTCACCTTTATATCCTTTTCGGGACGCTTTGTTTTTGCTATGCAAAAACATTATCTTTTTTTTTTGCGAGCGATCCTCTAGTTTCAATTTTTGTCACTTTCAGCGGCCATCTTGGATTTTCGCGGAAAGTGAAAAAGTGTCAATATCTCGAAAACCGTAACAGATAGAGGAATTTCCAGTGAATTTTTGACCCATAGCTAATTATTCACCTAATCAAAATCAAAAAATGCTAATTATCTCAAAAACTATTGCGGATACCCAATTTTTATCAAATAACTCTTCATGCTAATTACTCACCTACTCAAAATGAGTAAATGCAAATTACCTCTAAAAGTATTGCAGATAGCCAATTTTTCTCAAATAACTCATTCACCTACTTTTGGGAGAGCTTTCACTCGGTGAAGTTTCAGACCCATAGCTAATTATTCACCTACTCAAAATGAGTAAATGCGAATTATCTCTAAAAGTATTGCGGATACCCAATTTTTATCAAATAACTCATTCATCTACTTGTGGCAGAGCTTTCACATGGTGAAGTTTCAGACCCATAGCTAATTACTCGGCTACTCAAAATGAGTAAATGCGAATTATCTCTAAAAGTATTGCAGATAGCCAATTTTTCTCAAATAAATCATTCACCTACTTTTGGGAGAGCTTTCACTTGGTGAAGTTCCAGACCCGTAGGTAATTACTCACCTACTCAAAATGAGTAAATGTGAATTATCTCTTAATAGTATTGCAGATAGACAATTTTTCTCGAATAACTCATTCACCTACTTTTGGAAGAGCTTTCACACACGAAAATGAAAAATTGTGAATATCTCGGAAAAGCTATTTCTTCTCCTTTAATGCTCGGCGGGAGATACACACCGCGGCAGTGTCTCCCCAAAAATGGTGGCCGTTTTCAATTTTCCAAGTTTTTGCAAAACACAAAAATGCTTATATCTCGAAAACTGTGCTAGATGGAGCGGACTCAACAAAATTTTTGACCTGCTAGGTATCTCTGCGGAGTAGCCATGCCAATTTTCAAAATATTTTTGTCTCGCCAAATTTAGCGGACATTTTTAATTTTTTAATTTTTTGCAAAACACAAAAATGCTTATATCTTGAAAACCGTGCTAGATAGAGCAGACTGCGCTGACTTTGGTTGCCACAACAGTATAAGGCTAGAAACGAAGCATTTTCTTAATACTTTAGCACTCACCTTTATATCCTTTTCGGGACGCTTTGTTTTTGCTATGCAAAAACATTATCTTTTTTTTTTGCGAGCGATCCCCTAGTTTCAATTTTTGTCACTTTCGGCGGCCATCTTGGATTTTCGCGGAAAGTGAAAAAGTGTCAATATCTCGAAAACCGTAACAGATAGAGGAATTTCCAGTGAATTTTTGACCCACAGGGTGGTACAAGAGTGTCCTATGCAAAGGGGAAAATTTTCAATTTAGTATTTCTTCCCCTGCGGTACTCGGCGGGAGATACATACCGCGGCAGTGGTCTTGTTTTCTATAAATGTATATTTACACTTGCTAAAGGCCCATTATGAAGAACAGATTGTAAAAATTTTATTTTATTATTTCAAAGAGTAACCTATTATTGCAGTTTTTATCGCATGACATTTCGCTGTTTGAGGGAATCATCAGTGACCTCTTCCCGGGAGTGGTCCTCCCCAAACCTGACTATGGGGCCCTAGAGCAGGCTCTGTTAGACAACATGAAGAAACTCAACCTCCAAACTGTGCCCTGGTACATGGAGAAGATTATTCAGGTAAGCCAGCTAGCAGGCATTGCCAAATGGTAGTGCATTTTCATCTGCAGTTGGTTTTGCAGAGTGAAAAAAATTATAGTCTGTACATATAGCGAACATGATTTATGGTAGAGCAGAACCTCTCTTCACTGAACTGGTTGGGAGGGTGAGAATTTGGTAGGATGATAAAAGGTTCATAAAATAGAAGATGAATGTTAGAGCAAACAGTGAGAAATAATAAATGTGGCAAAATGTAGAACTGTGTCAATAAAATAGAATGTTTGGATAACAGAGAAAGTCAGAAAATAGAAGTTCTAGTGTAGTTTGAACTAGCCTCAACCAATAGATTACCAGATTGAGTAAAAAATGAACACCAACACTTCCCAGGAGTTATTGTTCATACTGTACATGGTTTGTGGAGAATACCAGGTTATGACAATATTGTGAAATTTATATCCAATTAAGAATCATCCACAGTCTTGCCAGAACTTCTGTCTGAATTAAAGATGAGAAGATATCAAAGCATATTTACTTATATTCATATGCTACTTATAAAATATTTTCTTTAAGATTTAAATATTTGTGCTACATTGTAATAATGTCCCCTTGATTTGGGTGTTTTACAGATTTTATTGTTGTTTTCTGGATTGCAAGTTCAGTTATCTTTTGAAGACAAAAAGATACTTTAACTTTTCAGTTTTTTAAAACATTTTTTGATTGCTGTAGCATTTTATCGTCTTGAGGGAAATAGACTTGTTAACAAAAAGATAAAACTCGTGAATTTACTTGATATAGTGCCACACAAACTATTCGCTTGAACTAGAAGTAAACAGTATTTATCATTAGTCTTCTTGGAAGCACAATTGGACAGCATAAAGATCAAGACTCGGTTGTTAAACTGTTCAGATATATCGAGAATATCACAATGGTAATATAGTGCAGTTAGGCATTCACTTTTAAATTCTTTTAAATTTCAAATTGCAATAAAATTGTTTGTTCTTGAGTGAAATAAGTAAAAGTCACAAAGTTAAAGGTGCAATGCTATATGAACTGCTCTGTATTCACAGATCTATGACATGATTTTGGTGCGGCATGGCCTCATGGTTGTGGGCAGTCCTATCGGTGGGAAGTCATGTGCCCTCAAAGTTCTAAGCCAAGCACTGGCTGACCTCCATGGAAACAATCTGATGGACGAACACAAAGTTATCTACCGTATCATCAACCCAAAGGCAGTGACCATGGGTCAGCTGTATGGCAGGTTTGACCCTGTTTCCCATGAGTGGTCAGATGGGGTGCTGGCCACCACTTTCAGGGAGTTTGCATCTAGTACGACGGACGAGAGGAAATGGGTGGTGTTTGATGGACCAGTGGATGCTGTGTGGATTGAGAACATGAATACAGTACTGGATGATAACAAGAAGGTGGGAGGGATTGACATGGAGACCATGTATAAATGTCTGTGAATGAAAATGTTTAATGTGCAGAGAATCAATAGACAAGGCATTTTAAGACTACAAGCACTCTTAATCTTAGAATGCGCTCATTCTCAAAAATTCCAAAAAAAAAAAAAAAAAGATTAAGCCAAAAAAAAAAAATTCACTTCTTGCTGATCAATAATTATTCAGTAAACTCTCTTTGAAACATTATTTTGGGAACCTGTAACATATTTCTGTAGCCAGTGTTGATACTTTTAATTATCAAAATATGGGTCTGATTTTGAATAGGCAGTTTTAGCTTAAAGTCCAAATAATCTATCCTGCTGCATTGTTACTTCAGAGAAACAGAGTACAGATTTACCAGCATTCTCAGTTTCAGAATAATGCAAAAACAAGTGTATTCCAAGAAAAATTCTGATATTGAAAAAAAATTCTGAGAGTAAGATTTTTTAAATTCTTGGTAATATTTAACATTCTTATGGTAATAATGGTAAATTGGAATCAAAGCTGTGTAGAAAATAGATAACATTACCATTTTAGTTAATAATTAACTAGTATTATGTTTTGTTTGTGTATTCAGCTCTGTCTGATGTCTGGGGAGATCATTCAGATGAGTAACAAGATGAACATGATCTTTGAACCTGCAGATTTAGAGCAAGCTTCTCCAGCCACTGTCAGCAGGTGAGTCACCAGTGATACCTTGCTATTCTGAGCAAAAGACTTTCAATGTTCATTTTTCCCAAGGAAAAATGTTGTCGCAGGAAAGCGTTCTGATTGACTTATTAATCTGGCACAACTTAAGGACAATATTATTATCTTCTGCAATTGTAATATTTAAGTTAGGGTAGGTTTCTTTTCATACTGACATGTGTTGAAACAAATACAAATTTTATATGTACAAATAAAATATCAAGATAATTTACCTTCACTTTTGAAAAGGCAGTAATACAGTTTATACTTGAATTCAGCACCAGAAATGGACATAGGACCCTATCAAAGTACAGCAACAACTTGGCAAGAGTTTGAATTCATTGTTTAATCAATAGTTATGCCAATTTGAGACATGTGCCAAATTACCAACCCAAGCAGCAGTCTGTATCATCTAGTCAGGGTCCATCACTCTCTCAGAAGGTAAATTGAATATCCTGAGGTCTTGCAATATGATTGTTGTAACCAATTTGAATCTGAATTTAACCCTTCCAAATACAACTGCAAAAAATAGAATATCTTTTAAGTGGAAATAACTAGAGATGTTCAGATGATACGTTGTATTGAAAGTGACTTTCACAATTGTCAGGATGAATGACAACATTGTTAGAATATGTCCAGATGAATGGGGCACAAAAAATTAATTGGTAATTTTGTATAAAAAATTTAAATAAAATAAAAATATTTGGGCATCTGGACACAAAACTGTAAACCCACTATTCTGGTTAAGATGATGGATGTACTCTGTTTGTGTCACAGATGTGGTATGATCTACATGGAGCCACTTCAGTTAGGCTGGGAACCTCTCATAACCTCATGGATGGAGAAAGATCTTCCAGACTTTGTCACACCAGAACAGAAAACAACCATACAGGTGAGTAATGGAACTAATTTTGTGGGAGTAACTCTTTCTGAATTAAAATTATAAATTTTAAAATTATGATCAATCCTTGTCTTGACAAAACTGACAGAATCAGTCTCACCATTTTGTGAATGTCTTAATAGAGAGAAGTTTTGAGAGATTAATATATTTTTTGTGAAACCTTGACATGTAAGATATGTTCCTTGATTAGTTTGTTTAAAAATGAAATTCAAATAATTATAATAAATAAAACAGATGTAAATAGGAAATAATGCAGACATAAACCAATAGCTTTTTCAAACCTGAAGACCATGGAGAAAATTGTTTCGACCAGTTAAATTTGCGCTGTACAAGATTAAAGCTGTTTGATGTCTGCTTCTCCACAGATGCTGTTTGACTGGTTGCTGCCTCCCTGCCTGAACTTTGTGTCCAAGTACTGCAAGCACTTTGTCAAGTGTCACTCCATGCACCTCACCATGAGCATGCTCAAACTCTACAGGTGCATGTTTGAGGAAATACGGTGAGTCTGTTAATCCTAAGACAATTCATAAACTTCACCTAACCATGAGTCGGCTCATACAGAAGTTGACCTTGACATTTGTGTTATATGTTGATACAGCTCTATGTCGGGAGGAAGATGACATTAACATTGGTATTATACAGAAATCGACCCTGACCTTTGTATTATTTGTTGATAGAGCTCTCAGGCAGGAGGCGACAGAAGATGACATTGATATTACAAAGAAGTTGAGCTTGACCTTTTGATATTTGTTAATAGAGCTCTCGGTAAGAAGGAGTAGAAGGAAGATGATGAGATTGACATTGGTATTGCACAGAATTTGACCTTGACCTCTTGTTAATAGATCTCTTGGTCAGAAAGAAGTGGTGGAAGGGGATAATATTGAAGTTGATAAATTACAGATTCTGTCCTTGACCCTTTGTTATTTGTTGATAGAGTTTGTATTCAGGAGGCAGGAGATGATGACATTAAGATTTGTATTATGCAGCATGTAACTTTGAGCCTTTATTTGTTAATAGAGCTCTTGGTCAGGAGGAAGAGGAAGAAGAGGATGACATTGACATGGATGCAGTGGAGGAGGAGGGGGCAGAGCCTGAGACTGCGGAGGAACCTGTCTTCATGTCAAAGAAAGATTCCAAGGATGACACTGTAAGTACCACCCCATGGATGCATGGGAGATACTGGGTGAATTGTGGGTATAAGGAAAGTACTGCATGAAAGTACCAGATACGTACCAAATTCTACTGTAATTGAAACTTTATTAAACTTGATCTTTGTATTAAGTGATTCTAAGTTGCACAAAGCAAATTACTGTTTCAGAGCTACAACTGGAATGGTGGCTACAGGTCAAAGCACAAAGGTACACATAGTAAGTTGTGGATGAAAAGTAGGCACATGCCCCAAATAATGTAATGAGTCCTTTATAGTGTTTAATTTCCATCATAAAAGAGACTCCAAGGTGTTAGAGCCACAAATACTTTGAATAAATATATTATGACAGACCTTTAGGTAATTGGGGTATGAAATGTGTGAAATTTTAAAATTTTCTCTGCCATATAACAGAGATTAAGCATTATGAAAACTTAATCATTTATTTGTTCGGAGTGAAACATAAAAACTGGACAAATATGAGTAGGTCCTGAAGAAAAGCAACCAGGTTTTACTGTAGCAGTGGTCAAGCAATGAGAATATGGTTACTGATGTGAAAGTCATATATTTGAAGTATTGTTTATCAATGGTAATGAAAGTGAACAAGTATATTTAATTTCTGACTTGACTTTTATCATCAGAAAGTACTGGAGGACCGTTCTAACATGATTGTGGCTCACTTCCTGTTTTCCCTGGTGTGGTCAGTGGGGGCTGCCCTGGACGGTCCATCCAGACTGAAGTTTGACGAGTTCTTTAGAGGACTTTGTGAGATGGACCAGAGTGGAAAATATCCCCGGTAAGTCTCAACATTATATGTATAGATTTAAGTTTTCCTTATTTTGCACATAAGCAAGAGTAGCTTTATTTTCTAAGAGTTCTAAGGGATGATTTTATGGCAAACTTAAACAAACGTTAGTCCATGTTGAACTTGACCATTATCAGCTATGCTTTAACATTTGCAGCATGCTAAGTTTAACTTGATCTGTGGTCATGTTGCCAAAGTCTTCATTAAAATATTTTTAAAGATTTGGTGCATACTAAACCTCGGTGTAGTGATCATGACCATTGCTAGATGTTGTGCTCAGCTTTGATACACGGTCATATTGTGTCAACCTATCTTGTAATCCATAGTCATATAGTCATGGTCATAGTGCTACACCATGGTTCATGCTTACAACAAACTCAAACCTGTAGTGTTCTTGTATTGAATATTTAGTGCATGTGTTAAACTAAACTGCAGTCCATGGCTATGTGCATGGTGATGCTGAAAAGAAATGATTATCAGTATTTGCATTAGTTTCCTATGAAGCATTAGCTACAAAAACATGCATTTAAGGCTCTGATTGGCAGTGTAGCCACTTTACCACCTCTGATCTTCCTCAGAAAATTATTGTTTTTATTGCGTGTTATCTGCATTATTTAAGACTTGGGAGCTGTTACTGATTAGTATAACTTATTTTATTATAGTGACATGTGATATACAATTTTATTGCATAAATAAACAAAACAATATTAGCAAAATCGCCCAACCCCTGAAGGGCTTATAAGTCACTGTGAAATACAATTACAATGATATTGTGTGGTGGATTATTCCAGACCTTAAAAAACAATAATGGAATTTCTTTTAGATATCATTACTATCTCTAAAAGATAAATTATTTCTTTCATTCCAATATTCAACTATAAAATTACCAAGAATTATTCAAAAATGATTTTTACTCGTATATAAAAATTACTTTCATTGTCTAGATTACTGAACCCAGATTTAACATTGTTTCATAATACTTTTGATAAATTAATTCTAATTGGGGACAGACACAGAGAAAGTGAATCTCATCTTAAAAGTTGTATTAAGTTTTAAAGTCAACTAGATTTGCCAATGTGAAACTTTAGAATAACTGTTTATATCAAACAAAGGAACGTGAAATATATTGTTAGAAGTTGATAAGCCTGCTCCTTTCTGTTTTGTCTTTAAAAGCATGTCTTTTATTATGAAGCTTACTGATTTTAACAAAAAGGTGTTTGAATTAACAGGTGTTATCCAATCTTCACTGTCAGTAGTCTTCAGTAACCTTTAAAAACCATATTAGCATACCTTTATATGAAAGTAACCTTTACAAGTAACTATGTACATTTTTGTGTGAATCATATATATCAGTTTTCCATGTCAATTTTTTTAATATTTAACAAGTTTGCATAGTATTCTTTTATTTAATGATTATAATAGTTGAAACCAATTATTGGTTCTGTTGTTGCATAACCTTCAACAATTGATTAAATAATATGTTTTTTGTAAGAAATGTGAAATTCATCTTTGGAGTTACCATTTAAATTATGCAGTAGTAAACTAACTTAATAGAAATTTCACAAGAGATTAAAATGCTCAGGACTCATAAAATAAATCATAAATTTAATTTGATTCAAATTTTCCATGTGTAAGAAAAAGAATATATGAATTTATATAGCTGTACATTTTGAAAGAAAAATAAACGACTGGTGAATTTCACATGTACTTGCTCTGTGTATTTCTATTTGCCATGTAATTTGACATTATTATTTTTTATGTAAAACCAGGCCAGATAAACTCAAACTGCCGCGGAGTTTGATGATCCCAAAAAAGGGTCAGATTTACGACCATGTGTATCAGTTCACTAACTATGCAGCTTGGTCCAGTTGGCAGAACCTAGTACCCAAACTAGATATCGAGACCAATGCCAAGGTTTGACTGAGTGCCACACTACAACACGTATTTGTTGATCCACTTTTTAATGCAGCAGTTATATGAACTAGATACAGTGTGACCTCAGTTTTATGAGTAACTGATACCGAAGTCAGTCTTTTCAAATTAGAATTTTCTGCTATTGAAGTGATTTTAATGGTGTTCAAGTATTCTCAGATCGGAGCAGTTTATCTTCCCCCTAGCAGATGATCAGATGATGAACATTGAGTTTCTTTCTTTAACTTATAAATAAATGGATCACTGTGGAATACACAACCAGTACAGTTTACAGAGAGACTGACTGCATTTTAGTGATTTTTTTTTATATTTGGAGACCCTTCCAAATATTCTATATACTGTACCAAATCTACAGACTTGGTGGATACAAAATAAGCTTCTTGTTACAATACTATAATCGTTCTGGCTTGTCTTTGAACTTTTTCTTCATGATCCTGAAAAATTCCATTGAAATTGCATGCCAACTTTCTGAGTTGTTCTCCCGACATATAGAATGATAAATGAGGCTTCTGACTGAGTGGTTGTCCAGCAAATGCTCTCTCGACTCTCACTTCTTTGGCCTTGGGTTTGTTTCCAACTTATGACAAAATATGGGAGATACCAATAGCCTGCCCAATAGAAGTTGAAAGGGTGTTGTAACCACATTGCATATGACAAAATTAACATTAAAACGTGGATCAATTGTGTTGTATTATAGCCAACATGACTTTGTTTTGTTGATTTGTTTTTTCTTGTTTTTGCAGTTTATTTATAATTTCAGTTTTGATTAATTTTAAGATTTATCAGTTTATGATTTTTTTTTTTTTTTTTTTTTGGAAAGCTGTAGATTTACTGATATTTAATGTGTGATGTTTGAGTGTCTGTGTGCGCTGTTGTGCTTGTACGGAGATAAATTATGTTACTGTATGGTGTTTAGTTGTATTCTACATTTATAGGAATAACACCTGACAAACCATGGTATATGCAGAATTTTACCATGGTTTGAGATAATATTGCCTCAAACCATGGTAAAATTCTGCATATACCATGGTTTGGAGGATGTTATCCCTATTCTAACATGACAGAATATTTTAACGTTATTAATAATTGCAAATTTGCTGATATCAAACGATTTTATGAAGGCTGTTTCATCCAATATTCATGCAGAGGGTTATTATCAAAACAACCAAAATGTATAAAGGGATTTTACCACACCTTTTGACCAATCAGATTCGCGGACACATCCGTGCCATGTTAGAATTAGGTTGATGTCTAGGGAGTGGTGTGCAGTTGTCTGTGTTCTGACTGAGAATGTACCAGACATATAGTTTGTTTGCTCAGAAATGCTTGTATTGCTAACACCCATGCAAGTGGTATCAAGCTTCTGCTACCTATTTTTTTAACAAAGACTGGACTTTTTAAACTTGTCTTTAGTTTAGCCTTTTATTGTTGAGCTTTTATTAGAATGGCACTGTTTTTCACCCAAGTTTGGTCACAGATAATATAGGTGGGTTTTTATAAACATTCTTAACATATTTCATATTAACAGTCTCATGCTAAATATTTGTCATCACCAAAAACCAAGTAGAAGGAACAGACAGCTCATTGTGGCAACACTAGCAACAGATTCTCTGTTGTTATTGCACAAGCAAGTTGATGGCAGATTTGTCCAGTAGTGGTTGTTATTTGAGTAGAATAGATTACCACCTGTAGATACATCACAAATACGCCTGGCTTCTTCCATTCAGAAAAGAAAGATTTGGAACACCTTCCAACCAACATAAGTACCTGTCTTCTGGTGACCTCCTTGCTACTGGACTGTCCCTTAATTCTTGGATAATTAACACGTTGGATGATGTTCACATCATTTTAGTGCTCTATAAAGTATTTAAATCAAATCAAGGTATTCAAATCAAATCAAACAGGCTCTTGTACAAATTAGCAAACATAATAATGATAATATGCTCTAATAGAGTGTAGTACAGTATCTAACCATATATATTGATTTTGCCGATAGAATAGAACAAAATGACATAGGTGCATAGAACAAACAGAAACCACGACTGTTTTTTTTTCAAAGAGAGATTAGCCAATTTGAAAGATCAATTTGAAAAATTGCCTTCAGTACATATATTTTGTGTTAAACTTTTTTACCCCAACCATTAAAGCCTGGGATTATAGTCATCCCTTGCGCCATTCAGGCGGCAGCTAGCATAAAGCTTGTGGGTGTTCCACAGCCTAAACCCATGCACAGATTTTCACCTAATTTTTAGGATATGTTTACCCCATGAGAATTTAGAGCTGATTAGGCTTTAGAGGGTATCTAGCAACAACCGTTGCCATGGCAACAATTTGAATATTTTTGGGTTTTGACATTTGTGGGTGTTCCATAGCCTAAACCAGTCCATGGATATTCACCGAGTTTTCAGGATATATTAACCAAAAGAGCAACCAGAGCTGATTAGGTTTTGGAGGGTATTTGGCAACCCCTGTTGCCATGGCAATGTTAAATACTTTTCCCTCTTAAACATGTTATTTTAAAAACGGGCGCAATTAAACTGATATTACTAAAGTTGCATTTTTATCTCCTGCCGGCCAAGACCGGGGTTGGGAGATAATGAAACACCTTCCATACATGCATGCATATGTGTGTGTGTGGGGGTGCGTGCATGCATGTGTGCATTTGTCACATTTTTACATCAACCTTCATATCTCATTCATTTATGAAGATATCTTCACCAAATTTGCTGAGAATGTTTATGGCTGTGAAAACATGTCTGTAAAGAAATTTTATATTCACTTTATAAAACAAGATTTCCACCATAGCTGATTGTTCGAAAATCATTGATATGTTTTAAAATTTAAAATATTGCACCTAGCTGAGTCAGATTTGCACAAAATGTAAATATCTAGGAAAGCTACATGAGAGTAAATTTGGCCCTGTTTTGAAAACAAAATGGCCACCATATCACATCTTTAATGTTAAATGGGGGGGATATCAAAAAGCCCTAAATAAATATCTCCCATATCATCTGACAACATTTCGTGGATTCTGGATACTTTTTACAACTGAAGTTGTTCCTAAGATTTTCCCTAATCTCAATGTTGTTGCCCCTTTAGTTGTACCTGCAGGCTGGGGTTCTTGCCTGCCAAGGCTGGCTATTTTTTTAAGCTTACATTAATCCCTTTGCGAATACAGACCCAGAAAGGGATGCAACTGCAATAAGGTTCACTGAGTCCTCATTTTGACAGGTGAAGCTTTCATATATGTACAAGAGTGGACTTTGCTTGTTTTGAAATTTTAGGTGAAACTCTGAAAATCTTTAGGTTCTTGAAAAGGAGAAAACACTAAAAGTTCGACTAATAACCTGTCTAATATCTGCAGAAATTAAAATAGTATCTTTAATTTGTTTCTTTTTCTTTGCAGATATTTGGAAAGTCTTATTTGTTATTATTATCATAATCTTATTTCTTTTTAGCACTTCTATAAGAAAATAAGCACTTGTTATTGTCGAGTGCCTAGTTTCATGTGTTTGGCTGATGTTTTATGTTAATTTTCTAATAACTTTATTTAGGAGAGAATAAACTGTTTTCCATGAATGTCACTTTTAGGTTCTCGCCTGTTTAACAGTTAATATTACAATTTTCGTTTTATAGCCAGTAACAAAGGTTAACAGTTAGTGGCCACTATGTACTGCTTGTAACCAAAAGTGATGCAATAATATCTATTTTGGTGGCTTTTTTCTTGTGGTAGCATATTACGGTTTATATTTGTTTATTTTCAGTTTATAATATACAGTTTATTAAAAATGTTTTTCCCTTGATATTTATATACAATTAACTTATGTCTTTACAAACCAGTAAAAATACTTCCACTAAACCAGGAGTCAAAGATAATGGGGTATACTAGTATTTCAGTGGGAAAGGTTCTCTCAGGGTGTAACATGTATTTCAAATTGGCAAAAGAAACCTGCTTAATAACAGTTCCACTGAAGAGAGGTTCAGCTGTATATTTACTGTGTGTAACAGGGTTTAGTTGCTGTAACATGGAGATTTTTAATTAGTTGTTCTTTATGGCCCAGTTACACCTTTTCTGACAGTTGTATCTGTACGTCTTTGTTTACTGCTTGAAGACCTCGTCACTATGGCTACAAAAGGACTGACACTCATATCTGAATAGTACATGTTGAAGTCGCCCCAAATATATATCCCATCCTGCTTCATCCCTCAAGGGTGTATATTTCATACAGCTAATTAAGGTTTGTTAAAGGTTTTTCAGGTTGTGTCAAATACCAATCAGGACATCCTACCAAAAATGCAAATCCTGATCAAGGCATTCTACCAAAATATGATGTGAACCGAATCACAAGCTAAAGTAAACAAGCCCATTTGGTTGTAGGTCGTGACTCCAGTAACTAAAGGTGTAAACTAATTATTAAGACTATAATGCATCCTTATGAAAACATGTATTTCTTATTTTTAAGATAGGTAATTAAGAGTCATATGAGGGAAAATTTTGAAACACCAGGTAAGGAATGTATAGCACTGTTTATCTGTACAAATCTTGGACAAATGAGCCACTAAATATATAGATCATAGCAAAACTTACATATATCAGTTGGAACATTTTCTGGAAATTGACAGTCATGGGCCTGATACATATAGCTCCACTTATCTGTAGCTGACATGCACATATTATTTAAACTAAACTGACATCTCATTACTTGTGGAAATTATTTGCTGAAAATTCCCAAAATTGCTGAACACACAGATAACAGAGCAAGTCTACTATTGAGTAGCCGACATGATTTTTTTAAACTAAACTGTTATTTGTTAAAAAATGTAATCCCCTTAATTATGGCATCCCCTTCTGTCTGGATCTTAGTATTATCCAGATATTGCAAAAGATTAACAAAACGTAAATATTATCACTTATATCTTAATATAGCAGCTGTACCCAAGACTAATACAGTATATCCCTGGGTAATTATTACAGAAGTTACAGTATGTAGAATACAGGTTAATAGGTCAGATTTTATTGCTGTCCATGCATATGACAAAAATAGTGCCTGTCATGTGTTAACAAGAACATCTTATTTGAACCAAACAAACTTTACATAAACGTCTGGTAATTCTTTGCTCAAAATTACCAAATTCAGATTTCATATGGTCTAACATTTTCATTATACACACATTCCAGATGAAGTAAATTTTCCTTCTGTAGCATACAGTTTTAGTCAAGAAATAAACAGATTTCATACTATCTAAAACTTATTTTCCAAATGTATATGAGAATTACAACTTATGTGAACTGTTTACTATTTCCTGCAAAGACCTAAAGGCTTGAAGTTTCCCCGAGCTGTTCTCATTCCCAAGAAGGGCCTGGTATACGACCATGTGTATGTCAGACGGACATTTGCCTCCTGGGATCACTGGTCATCCTTTGTACAAAAAATCAGTATAGCAGAAAAAGCCCAGGTTTGGCACTGTACATATAACTGTAGTCCTTATTGTATATCCCCGTGTACATTTTATCATAAAGACCGAGTGGTGGACTATATTACTGTCTTCTCTGTATAATACTTTGTGATTAACATGCTGGTTTTGGTGTATTGGACTTCTCTGATTAACAACTTAAGGGAAACTTTCATCTTACTACATACAATAATAAGAATTGATATTATGAAGCTATGGGATTTTTAATATAATTGTTGCACTACAAATTAACCCGTCTTACTACCTACAACAATTATAATTGATAATATGAAGCTACGAGATTTTTAATATAATTGTCACACTGCAAATGAACCCAATATTTACTATGTAACTGTTCCATTGAGAGTACAATACTGTAGACACCAAATTCAACTGATACTATCTGAAAAATTCAGAAGTAAACCTTCTTTCTAAATTCAAAAATATGGTGAAAAATCTTTGAAAATCGGTCCTGTAGTTAAAAAGGGTGTGGTCATTTTAAGTGGAGGTGTGTACCACTTGGTGATGATACCTTGCAATTTCAAGTTGGAGACTTCTACAAACTAAAAATTATTTTGTAACAATGTCTGCTACAAAAAGCCTAGATATTTCATATAAGTTCTAATTTTATTATCATCTCATAATGTGTTGTTGTCAATGCATACCAGGCCTTACAGACTATCAAGTCTATTATACGTCTAGCATCTGCATAACAGCACAAGAGCTGTGTCGTAATTTCAAAGAATGCATGGTTCGGCAATAGAGAGTAAGGGGAGAAACTTTAGGAATCCTAATCCACTAATTCAACTTCAAGTAGACATCTATTTGAGAAATCAATTTATTTGTATAATATCAATTTATTTGTGAACAATAGAAAAAATGACACAACTATTGATCTGGTATATGTCTTACAGCTCTGCAGTTATCACTGGAATGTTTGATTTGCTCATTAATATTCATTCTTTAATTGAATTTTGGCCTTCATCCAATTAATATTGTATGTGTCCCATATTTAAAGGAGCTTTGAAAACTGAATATTGTTTCATGGATGAACTGTTCGTAAACAGTTGTATACATAGATCTGTAATGTTCAAGTGACTGTTCCAGAACCCAAAATTAATATTTCATTGGTATTTAATTGAACGGATCCTATTCATTCTGCAGTTAAGCCTGTCCCTTGACTAAGAAATATTTCTTAACTTTCTGAAATCGCAAATTTGTGTGTAAAATTTACAGTAAGTTGGTGCATCCTCAACAATGAAATTACTTAAATTTGCAAATGTATATATGTGTGCATATCATTAGTTTTCACAGCTTACTACACAACTAATTCCATCTTCCATTGTAAAAAATTTTATTACAGTCATGCCAGTCTTGAATGTAATATCGTGTATTTATCTTTTTACTGAATCTTAACGTCATAGAAGACTCTAGCATCAAAGTTGGTACTTACCATTTGGTCTTTTCTTGTCTTTGTTGTCATAAGTTTACGCCACTTAGTACTAGTGCTCTGTCCTTATATGACCCTAGCTGTTAAAATGAATGTAAACACATAATATCAATGTGACCTAACTTTGGACATGCAGATAACTGCCATAAATTAAAATCTGAAAAGTTGGAATATGAAGTCACAATATTCTATTACCACAGATCGAAAATGGGCTTGAAATCTTTTATGATCTATTCAAGAGTTATGTGATTTGTTGAAAAATTTACAATGAAAAGCTGACCTCCATGGTTGACTTTTATTTTAATCACATGACGTTTTTTATTAATCAGGTGTACCAATAACCTCAGGTTTTTAAGCATTCAATTTCTCATGTATTGGTGGACGTTCTTGAAACATTTATTTTCTCACTGTATAACAATGCCCATTACAATATTCTGATAATTTTGTTTGTACATTTCATGTTTGTTTTGTTCTAAAAACTCCACCTCGGGTTTACTTGATTAATTTACTCTTCTGTACATACTGAATTGAGCTTCTCCTAGAGCTAACCTCATGTGTGTATATATGTGTTCCAGACATTTTTATGTTTATTTTTAAAGTTTTTGAAAGTAGGTTCATGTTATTGTGTTTTTAAAAATTCCTATTTGACAAAAATATTTTACTCTTTTCTTCCAAGTGTATTTTATGATATTAAACTGAAATTACATAGCAATATTAAACGTTTTTATAAAACACAGATTATCTACAAATTAAAAATGACGGACATAATCCAAGTGCTAAATGAAACTTACTTTGTAGTGTCTTTATTGTATTGTTTTGCAAGCGTACTGATGTCAGATTTATTTTTCGTAGAGTTACTTTTTTGTTTCAAATTTTAGTTTGCAACCTTATGATAGTCATTCTAGATACACATTCTCTCTCTATTCATTTTTGACACAACCTTGTCACACTTTTTTGATGTGTTGCCCCAGTCTACCCACATTTTGAAAAATCTGACTGAAGTTTAAGGATTTATCACATCATTTTATCATGTGTATGATCAACACCCTTTTGGATGTATAATGAAAATTGTACTCAGTCTGGATATTTTAAACAGGTGACAACTGTTTGTGGTACATACACAAATGGTGGCCTTTTTTGGTCATGCAGGGATCATGTTTTGAGACTTTCCCAATACCTTAAGCATCCCTCACTGCTTTGGTGATATATCCCGTTAGTAGTCTCTATGTCTGTATTTTACATTTTAAAGCAGTACATTCTCTCTGCTTCCATGTTATACCATCTCAGGTTTACAGCCCATGAACATAAAATGGTATAATGAGTTTTGAACCATGAATATGCCTTATACAGAGATTAAGTGACTATAAAAGTAAGATTATATTCCATTGTGATCAAATTGGAGTAAGAACATCTTCATCTGTCGTATTGTAGTAATTTTTGCACACTTTACCCCCAACCTTATCTGCTCCATTACACCATATGAGAATTGTATCGGAGGTGCTAAATCGAAGAAGTGTGAACAGGGAATAAGAGATTTGAATGACATTTCTGGTTTTTTTCCCATTTTTGACACCAGTAGTGTATTATTTTAGCACGTCATGTTTTTTTTTCTGTTTCATTTCTGCCTGCTGCTTGGTTGTGTGTTTTGCTGTGTGAACTTACTCCATGTGCATGTGTTATGCTGTGTGCTTGTCAATAACACATGTAGAATGTGGTTCAGGTAAATGGCTAATGCATGGTTGGCAGGGCTCTGTATTGTTGAAATATCTCACTCAAGTTTTATATTCAACTCCAGGTAAGACAAAATTGTTGCATCTGGCCTCCCATATCTGAAAATGTTGGTTTGATTTCAGCCCCAGTAATAAGTTGTAAAGCTGGTGAATACTAGTACTCCTCAACAGTCAGTAATTTCCAATTCACAGTCTCTATTGTCTCCAAATGTATGACTAGATTAGATTACCAGTAAATGAACAAAACCTATACAAATGCCACATTGTCCCAAAATCATGGCACGAGCATGAATTATGTCCACAAGGGATTATTCATAAGTTTAAATAACTTGCCAAAATGAAATATGAATATGTAGTTATTGTAAGTGACTTTAATGTATTTAGTAGAAATGCAGACCTTTTGAAACCTGAACGGTATTCAAAACTTTAATGAAAGCATTTTTGACATGAAATAACACTAAAATCTCTATTACACCAGCACAAAGGTTAAAAATATTGTAGAATAACAAACAGCAAGATATATCCTTTTAGGTGAAAAACATTAGCTTCTGCCCAGAGGGAGTTGGATATATAAGTATGAGTGTGATTATATTTCTACAGCGCAGGCCCTGATATGACAGGAGTGGAAATCAAGTCGTCCGTTCTTGTGTAGTTCTCTGTAAAAAGTAAATGTGAAAATGGGTCACAATGACTTTAAAATAGGTCAATTTGTTGGGATAAATCAAGTTACTGATCATCATTGAGGAGGACCAAGCCACAAGGTAAAATATCCCATCTTGTGTGGAAATAAGACCCAACTCCAATGGTCAGTTTTTCGAGTTATGTGCTTGAAGAGACACATAGACAACTCAGTGGGGTTGTTCACAAAATAAAAGATTGTCCCGTGAAATTATAAGGTGAAGTCCAAATTTTTTGAAGCATTTTATTCGAAATAAATGTGACATACATTTACATCTAGAGGTATGATGAAAAAACAGAGAAATACAGACATAACGGTGCCTTGATTTCACATATTAATTATTACTGTTATTGCATGTAAGTAATTAAGTAAATATCAGTAAAAAGTCTGCAGTCAAATGAAGATGTTATTTTGTTATATTTTTACAGTTCAGAGACTTAAAACCTGCAGAGGTGGTACATTTTTGACATACTTGTCAATTCACACTTCACTTTCCGCTATTTAGTAGTTTCATGTCAGTTTTACTGTATTTTGTATTTCAAACTTTTATAATATTGATAATGTTTCTGACGTTTATTGCTACAGTGTTAAATATTACCACAAGATTTGGTGGTAACTAATCCCACAGTAACTATTGCCTTTTTGTTTTCTGTATTTTCGATTCTAATTGCCTTAATATAGAAAAATAGCAGGTCATAATTATATATATATATACCATTTTGACCAGGATAATTATCAAGGCATTTTCAGGTTTGACCATAAAAATGAAACAACATTTTTGGCATTTGTAAGCTAAATTTAGTTGTTTGATTGTTTAACTTTTCAGTTGGTATAAATTAGATTTTTTGTTTAAAAGTTTATGTTAAACACAGTAAAATAATTTATAACAATATTATTAGTCTTTTTTGTCAATATTAACATGTTGCTTGCCTGATCACATGCATCTAATATTTTTGTTTCTCATAAATTTTAGAAGATTGCTTATGTTAGATAACATAGTGGCTGAGTTGTGTTACAATTTGTTATGCTACGGATAACAATCTTGTACATTTTATTGATGATTTCAGTTGCTTTTATTATTTTAAAGATATATATTTGTGTGTAATTATTCTCTTCATTCTCCAAAGAAAACAATTTGATGGACACATAAAGAATATTTAGTGTTTGAGTAAATTGATATAATAATTTGTTTTTGTTTTTGCTTTTTAACCACTGTTTGCTGTGCACAAACCTAACCCTAATAGAACGACCAAAGTCTCCGTGAAATGGTAAGATTTTTTTAACACTGGAGATCATTTGTCACACGTATATCAAGATTTTTATCTGGGGTAGGCCCCATGTTCATATATGTACTGGCTTTTATCTTGCAACAAACCTTTGCTTTTGCTTTATATCCCATATAAAAAAGTCTGAGGCCTCTTACAATTGTATAATTGGTTTTATTTTGTATGTAATGGAAAGTTACACTAGGGACATATATATTTTTATTGAATTTCATTACAAGTATTAAAAAAAACATTGGATGAGGATATTCTCTTTTGTCTTTCAAGTTAAAAAATTTTGAAATATGGATGACTGGGGTAATTTTCCTGTTATATCAGTCAAATGTATCCGTACTAAGGGGCCATCCAGGAATAAACATTAATTATTATCTGAACTTCATTCCTCATATTTAAAGCAAGTACATTGTGTTATGGATAATATAAATAGGAAGCTACAAGCTGTATATCAACATTTAAACCCTGTGGTGCGACTTTGCCAGTTTTAAATGTCATTCATTGGAGCTTCTGTTATCCACCCAACCGTTCTGAATAATCTATTTTATAAGCTTATTCCAACTCTTCAAAGTTTACTTTGTACTTTCCAGTTTTTATGCTAAAATGTCTCTTCTGTTTCATAAATTCTAAAAGTATGTGAACATAATCTTAGTTTACTGGAAGGTTCAGATAATGTAATGTTTGGGATCTGAAAGAATCTCAATCAGAATCTCATCGTCTTTGAATGTTGAAATACTGTTCTTTGATATGGTCCCTAAATACTGTTTATTGTAACTACATCCATCAGCTAACTGATTGCAGAATCTGGTTAGGTTTGATGATTATATGGTGTAATATCCTCAGGTATTTCAGGTCTGGTAACCCCTGGGCTTCCCAGGATTTCCGCTTTCGCTCAGCTGGTTAAAGGGCTAGACTTCTGTTTATTTCTGTGGGTAATCCAAGCCCAGTAGAGCCAATCAATAATTCCTGTACAATACAGTGGATAAATGTAGGTCTCTTGAATGTTTGAAGTATAGCAAATTAATTTGATCTTGTGGCAGTATAGATGTGGTGGTTTTAGGTTTGAAACCAATGCACATATAGATATGGGAAAGACTGATGGCATGCCCAAATATGTCATGGGTGTTCAAATGAGAATAACTGACCGTGAAATATTCCAGGAAGAGTACATATTTATGGACAAAATGAAGTGTAATGTTGAATGCTTACATCTGCCTACATAGATGTAGTCACATTTATTGTTACATTAAATAGATTTGCATGTTGGTTTAGTGGGAGCTAGAATAATATGTATTAAGAATTACTCAATTTTACTTTGAATTATGGCAATTTTGTTAATTTTTGCAACATAGCAATTACCAGTAACAAAATACCCCACCAATAATATATGAACATTTGACCATTAATGTAGGAAAAAACTAGCAATGTAGTGAATTTTACTTGTGATGTGATAGACTTGTGACCATTGATTCAGTTTTATACCTCACAGACTATGCATTTTAGTCCATTAATAAGAAAATGTTGATACATTTTGGTATGGTATTACATTATTTCTTATTACTATATAATAGGTTATAACACCCATCCTCACCAAATCTGTAATGATTCTTGTGACATTATTTGGCCATCATTCCAACTTGTTGTTGAATTGCAGTACATTAAGCTGGTAGTTAACTCATTCTTGTATATAGTAGTGTCTCTAGTGGGGAGTTTCACATCCTGTGACAAAGCTCGCATTTCTAACTTTATTTACAGGTGAATGAGCTGATCATTAACACAGTGGACACGGAACGTCAACTCTACTTCTTGCAGAAGTTCATCCCACAGAATCTGCCCCTCCTGTTTGTGGGGCCCACGGGCACGGGCAAGTCTGCCATCACAAACAACTACCTGCTTTCCCTGCCCAAAGAGAAGTACATCATCAACAACATCAACTTCTCAGCCAGAACCACCTCCAATCAGACACAGGATATCATCTTCTCCAAGCTAGAGAAGTCAGTAAACTCCTCTCTGATTGGTCGATATATTTTTCTGGTGATTTTAGGGTCAATAGTGCATGAAATTGGTGCCAATAAAAGTAGTGGATGAATGTTGAAAAGGTCAGTTATGACCAAGCAAATACATGTAAAGAGCATTAAAAAGAGTAATTAATGAAGTAATATTGGTTGAAATGGAAACAATTTTCAAACGGTATTTTTTTGTATTCAAAGCTATCTTAAAAAATAATTTAATGTCATTCCCATTAATATTAACTTTTAGGAGAGGCAAAAGCAAGTTTGGTCCTACTCCAGGAAAGTTATTGTGTGTATTTGTGGATGATCTCAACATGCCAGCCAAAGAGAGATATGGAGCTCAACCACCAATAGAAGTCCTCAGACAGTGGATTGATCAGGGCTATTGGTTTGACAGGTAAGCCAGTTGACCAGGGCTATTGAATGAATTCATAGTTCAGGGACATTCTGTTATATGCCCAATTGTATACCCTTTTGTTCAATTTAAATTTATTTGGGGTTTTACATTGCTTTCAACACTGTACAGGTCATATCTAGACAGGTAGTTAGAAGGGCAGAAGAAACGAGTACATACAGTTGGTCAAGGTGCTGTACTGTAAACTGCCGACCAATGGCAAGCAGCTACCAGCTTTCCCACTTGAGGTAGGGCTGGGAACCGAACCCTGATCTCAGAGGTGGGAGGCGAGAGTGTTACCACTCTGCCACCGTGCCCCCTCCCCCTTTTGTTCAAAGAAAAATTATACAAGTTGCTCAAATGTTTAAATTTGAAACTAAATTTAATGCTACATATAAACTAAGCAGTGTATTGCAATTGCATGATTATCTTTGAGGTCAAGTATATCATTCATGCAAACACATAAATTATATTGAGAAAATTGAACTAAACTTGCAATTTATTTTTTTCAATATTGAACAAGATCAGCTTGACCTTCTGTTTCTTAGAAAATGTTCAGCCACATGTTTGTGTTGTCTCACATTAGAAATACCCAATCATTTTTTAGTGTCACCTGTTATCTCGTTACAATTATGTTTATACTTTAGAAAAGACACAAGCATCCTGCACTTGGAAGACATTATCATGGTGGCTGCAATGGGCCCACCTGGTGGAGGACGAAACCACGTTACCCACAGATTCCTACGCCACTTCAACATCATCGGCATTGACTCTTTTGACGAGACTACAATGCAGAATATATTCACACCCATTGTGGAATGGCACTTTAACCAGGGCTTTGATACTGGGCTGAAGAGGTTTGCTAGGGTATGTAACATGTTTATAATGCTTAGTAGTAATCTTTGGAGTATGGGGTGCACAGAGATACTTATGTGAAGTATTGATAATATAAATGTTAAGAGTTAATATAAAGAGATAATGAACAGGACTGCTGACAAATATCACAGTTTTCTTTGAAGATTATGCCTCATTATATTTGCAAACTTGATTTTCGGTCACCCTGGTTGTTGAATGGGACATAAAACACCAACTTTGATTTTGACATTGAAGCAATTAGATTGAAGAGATTTTGCAGGTTTTCAGTGTCCTGGGAGGCTTGCCCTCCCAAATAGCTAGACTAAGTCTAAGACTTCTCTAGAAAGGAAATTAGCTTACCTCAGCCCACCCAGAACTACTGCTAGATGGTGTTTGCGGTCAGGTGACAGAGATAGTTTGTTGTTTTGCATCTTTGTCATTTGGCCACCATCTTGAGTAGATATGACATGCTTTAAATTCTGTCAAAGTGTTTGTGTTTTATGAACAGATATTTAATTTAAAATTATATATATATGTTTGTAGAGGTTAAGTATATGTGGAAATAACAGTATGTCAAAACCATGGCAAAAAAAGGCTTCAAAATGCAACCATTTCTGTGTTATCTGGGACACCCCACAAGTATTGCCCTTCCCACAGAGAGAGTGGCAAGGGTGACATTTAAGTCTCTGCCACCAACTCTGGGGTTTGCTCTGTTTGTGAGACATTCACCCATTCACATCCTGTCTCAACCTGTTTTAAAAGCTTTGAGAGTGAGCGTTTCTGTCCAGAGTAGTCACTACCTATTTTTGGTCATAAACTGCCTACAATGTGTCTTTGTTGTGCTACAGCTTATCTTTATGGCATTACAACAAATCTTATATATTCTTATGTGAAAATGAAGCCAAGTAATCTTCGACCATCTTTATCTTGCTGTAATCTTGACCTATAAAATCTTGTCTGGGCTATATCTCGGAAATCGTAAGGTATAAGGAAATTGATGCTTGGTTGGGACATTGGTTAGGGGGTGTAGGCGTGCAATGTCATGGTCTCACCTTGATTTGACCTTTGACCTTCCTTTAGTGACCTTGACCTATAAAATCTTGTCCGGGCTATATCTCGGAAACTGTAAGGTGTAGGAAGTTGATACTTGGTAGGGACACTGGTTAGGGGTTGTAGGTGTGCAGCATCATGGTGTGACCTTGATTTGACCTTTGACCTTGTTGTAGTGACCTTGACCTTTAAAATCTTGTTGCACCTTTAGTTCTGTCTTTTGATGCAGATTAAGCACTGTTAAAGTCATATTAGAATTCATTAAGAATTTTACTTTTACAACTTTCCATTGTAACAGATGGAATTTTATCAAGTGAGACACAGATTTTGCTCAAACACCAGACATAAGCATTCATTGAATGTATTACCACTTCTGTATGCATGGTAATATTCAAAAAATCCAAACCATAATTCGGCCATCCCAGATGTAGATAAAGAGTGTCGTAATGTTTAGTTTACTGATTAATGCTTTTTTTGTCATCTTGTTATTGAATTGTCTTGTTTTAATACTTCATCTTTACATGCATTATCTTTCTCTTAGACATTATTTTCTCTATTTAAACATTGTTTGGACCTTTATATAACTGACAGTGCTCTGAAAGTATCCTGCACTTTGTACTGATACAGTACTTCTATATCTCATGGTGTTAAAATATTTCCCTAGGCTGTGGGGTACGGGCATCTCTGATGTTATTTTGGTGGTAATACCTTTATGGCTAACTGAGTAATAGCTACTGTGCTATATAGCTATTATGCTATTTTGAGTTGACTTTTTTCTGGACATTTTAATGAAATAATGTTTTCTATCTTCACAAAAATTTATATGAAGGATAATTGTGTCAATAGTTTGGCCAGGATAGCTTTTGGTCAATGATAGCTTTGTAGCTATCTGAGCAATAGCTGCTTTGCTAGTTAGACCCTACTCTGAATTGCATTTCTGTTTTCACTCTTTTAAAGGAAACATATTTAACTCATCTTTGTAAAATTTGGTGTGAAGGTTTATGGGGTCAATTGCTTGCTTTGTATTGTTGTTGTTAACCTCCTGAGTAATAGCTACATAGCAAAAAACATAAATATGTCTATCTCCTAAACCATGCGAGATAGAGCGATTTCGTCGAAATTTTTGACCCACAGGATATTTAAGCAATGTACTCTTTGTAATTTTCAAAAAAAATTTCTCTCCCCAAAGTGTGGCCATTTTGAATTTTCACCAAAAATGCAAAAACACTAATTTGTTTCTGTCTCCTTAACCGTGCGAGATGGAGCGATTTTGTTGAAATTTTCAACCCACAGGGTATCCAAAAAATATACCCTTGCCAATTTTCAAAAAAATTTTCCTCTCCCCAAAAATGGCAGCCATTTTGAATTGTTGCCAAAAATGGAAAAACACAAATTTGCTTTTATCTCCTTAACTGTGCGAGATAAAGCGATTTCGTCGAAATTTTCGACCCACAGGGTAACTCAGCAAACTACTCTTTGCAGTTTTCAAAAAATTTCCTCTCCCTACAAATGACGGCCATTTTGAATATTCGAATTTTCACCGAAAATGGAAAAACACAAATTGGCTTCTATCTCCTTAACTGTGTGAGGTAGAGGGATTTTTTCAAAATTTTCAACCTCTAAGTAATCTACTCTTGCCAATTTTCAAAAAAATTTCTTCTCCCCAAAAATGGCGGAGATTTTGAATTTTCGAATTTTCGCCAAAAATGCAAAACACAAAGGAAACAGGGTCTTGTAAGACTACTGTACAATAGTTGCAGAATGTTCATGGGGTGGACATTACACATGATAATGTGTGTTCTTCTATGCTATCCTGTTTCTTTTCATAACAGGGCGTCCTATTTCTAATTGTTTGACAGTTATAGAGAGTTTTTGGACAATATATTGGATGGTACCAATGCAGTATTTATACTAAATGAATATTTCACACCAAGGTAGCCGAAAAGAAAGAGCTTACAAAATCATATAGCAATTCTTCTGTGGACTTGATATGTATTTCTAGTTACTAGAAACTAGAAGTTCAAATTATACTTGACACAGCTGTAGTTTAGGGCTGTGATCATAAGTGTTAACAATGCAGAGTGTGAGATTTGTGCTATGAATTTTTTAGGTCATGATAATAAATGCAAACAAAAATCATTCCAAAATTATATAGACAGCCTACTAGAGACTTTTTACTGACTTTTGCTGAAAGGGGATTCTTTTTCACAGTTTTCTACTTAAAGCTATTCCACTGTAGTTGTGAACCAGACAATTTTATTACGCTACAATAGCTTACCATGTGGGACTTAATGCTGTTCTCGGGTTGCCACACCCGGGGCCAACGTCTTAGAAAAAAAGATCGTTCTTGTTAGCCACCGGATATACTGGTAGTTGTCGTCACGTGATAACTTCTGACCAATCGCCCTACTTTCTCGTTGGCCACGATGATTGGTAGCAGTTTGTAAATATACAGACATTTTCATTTATTTCTCAGTATTCACGTATTGTTGGAGGCTAATATTTGGATATTTCTTTAAATATATGTCATAGATTATACTGTAAAATTTTTAATTTCACAACTTAAGTATTTTCCTTACAATCCGCGTGTTTTGAGTTTTCTCGGTTCAGGCAATTTCAATTGTACGTCTTTTTATTGCGTTAAAATGTCCCTTCATCAAGCAAACAAAGACAAACCGAGAGCTCAGAAATGCCGCCATTTTTGCTTCAGTTTTGATACTCATAATTACTGCCCTACCTGTAGGGAGGCTGGCAAGGGAGATGACCCCTGTGTCACTTTTGAAGCACCCTGCCATATTTGCACGTCTCTCTCTGATGAACAATTGCAAAAAATTAAAAACAGGAAGCGGTACTTAAAAAAGCAAAAAGCGGAAACTAGTTCCAAAGATGAACTAGATCTCTTGGGTGAAGGCGATGGGGACTCTTTTAATGGTTCTAATGCAGACCTTGAGAGTGCTGCCGATAATCTCTTTACCTCACCCCCCCGTCCTCAACCTCTCGCCTTCAGTTCTTTATCACTAAAGACCCCAGCCAAGGCTGTTCCTCCCACCCCAGGTACTGTTTTACAAAACAAAATTCAAAGAAATCTAGAGAAATCCCTGGGTGATTCCTTAAATATACATATCCAGCAGCAAATGGGTTCCTTCCAGGCATCCATGTTAGAAGCATTTCAATCACTCCGAGAGGAGTTGGCAGTTAAAAAGTCTGCCGAGGTTGATCCCTCGCCTCATGCTTCAAAAGCTGGTCCATCCAGCAACTCTGCTGCTCATCTGGACCTACCCCCTCCGAGGTCAAGTACTATGCACAGTCCGAGGCAATGGATGTGGACGTTGGTCCAGCACTCCCTCCTCGACTAGTACTTAATCAAACTTCCTCGGATCAGTACGTTGCCCCTTCTGAAGCAATACCAAAGGATTCCTCGTACTCACATAAAAAACAAAGCCACAGGCAAACAGTAACACCGAGCTCTGCCTCGGATCATCTGGATGAGGATTCCGACGAACCTCGGATCCATCCTAGACCTAAGAAACACTCTGACAAGAGCAAGCATAAATCTAGGTCCAGATATGTGTCATCTTCAGAGGAAGATCACTCCCCTGTGGCTAGACACAGGTCTTCTAAGCCCTCTAGGGCTCAGCCCTCAGGCGCAGCTTCTGATCAAGACCTCCCACAACATGATCCAGACCCCCCTTATTATAGGGAAGTAGCCCTGTCTGACATTCCCTCCCAATACTCTATAGAGGTAGACACCTTCAGGCGCATTCTTTCTCTCCCTGACCCCAGGGACTCTATGCCTAGGTCCTCAACTTCAGTGTTGGGTCTGGATGACGAAAAAGGCCGTCAAGAGCTCAGACCTAGAGGTCCTTCCTCTATCCTACCACTTAGCTCAGTTATCAAGGACGCCTTTGATAAATTTCAACATGATTTCAAAGCTGCCAATTTATCTGAGGGAAAATATGTCAAGCCTCCTCCTTCCACTTCTAAGTGGTACAAGGTTGGACAGCCCACTTTTCAAGACAAAATCCAGGAGTTGAATACAGACTTTGCCAAGATCTGTATTACTCCTAGACCTCCTGGGGCACCAGTAGCCAAAGTCCCTATGCCAGTCCTTAAGGAGCTGGAACATCAGGCTAGACAAAATATCTCAACCCTCAATTTCACCGCTGCCTTTGCCAAAACCTCTTCTTCTTGCAATGCTTCCTTGGAGAAGTGTCAACATAGCATCAAGTCAACTGTCAAGAAGATTAAGTCTCAGATCCAGAAAGGTGCCAATCCTGAGAAAGCAGCCCCAGCGAATGGTTCATGAACTTTTAACCCGAACTTCATCGACAAAGTTCACCAAGAAATTCACCAAAGTCCATCAACAACAAATGGCAGAATTTTGGGACAGAATGGATTCATGAACTTCATGAATATTGTTTATGCACTTGATGAACCATCGTGACACAGCACTGAAGTACAATGTAAAACTAAAGAACTTCAAGAAATATATTCACCAAGTGCATGAACATGGTGCATAAACTTCATCAAGTGCATGAAAATGGTAAATAAACTTCACCAAGTGCATGAACATGGTGCACAAACTTCACCAAGTGTATGTACTTGGTGCATAAACTTCACCAAGTGCATGAACATGGTGCAAAAACTTCACCAAGTACGTGAACATGGTGTATAAACTTCACCAAGTGCATGAACATGGTGTATAATTTACCCATTCAGATTAAGTCTGATTCTTCAGAAACAAAATGTGACAACACTGTGAGTGACAATAAAATAACTGATAAAAACTTTATAGTTATTATAATTTACCGGTAATACATTAAATTGATACAGATTCTATATGTACGATATGATATTTGACAATTTTTAAAATATAGTAATATACCTGGTCTTTTTCAAAAATTATCTTTGACAACTATTTTACTGAGTTGAACTTTTAAAATGTTCCATCTACTGTTTGGGAATCAATTTTTGTACATCTTGAAATTTCTTGCCATTATCTTTCCACTGAACATCTGGCACTTTTCATTTATGACTGTCTAAAACATATCCAATTTTTTGGGCTCTGTGGTGCCCTGGCATTCACATTGTTTACAGACTTTTTTCCAAAATGGATCAAGTAAGAAGCTCTTATGTGCTGTGTTTCCATTGTCATTGGATTACTTTCATGGAGGGCCTGTAGAGCAGGAAAGCTCAGCAGCTGCAGGCTTGCTTTGGGCAGCTAATGGTGGAGGAGCCACTGAAACACTGGAGGTGGTCTTCACATGTGAGACATGTTTTTCTGGCTCATTGTCTCGTTTCTAAAGTTTCTTCCTGCTATTTCTTGGATCTTTCAATACTTTCACTCCTGCTGCAGGGAATTGTTGTTCATCTAATCTCAGCCTTTTTTGGCCAGCTATCCTACAAGTACAGTGTAAAACACAAAAAAGTCATTTAAATACATGTTGTTTTTAACATTATAACAAAGATAATACTTAAAACAATATAAATGACCTTACCAGTGCTATTTTTACAAAATGACATTATGTGAAATCATGTAAATTACTTTTAGCCATAAATTCAGATACATTTGACATTTTTTTTTGTTTCCTAACAATAAAATGGACATAGTGTAATAATTATGTCATAATGAGTACACATGCACATATACATATTCACTTGCAAATTTGAATTTGAATCATATTCTGGCATATTAGGATATCACTGTAATTACTTATTTATGCAGTTATAGCCTTAAGACCAGTTTTACAGCTAGATAAATAAACTAACCCTAAAAGTGTGCAGCTTCAAATTACTAGCTTTTGTAAAAAAATATTCCAAAACTTTTCCAGCTACTTCAATATCTTCATTTCTTTGCTTCTTAGGACCACCTCTTTTAACATGCAGACATTTTTCCCTCAGACCTCTTTGGAGTTTTATACACTGAGGAAACTCAAAAGTCTCGACAGGACTGGGGGTAGGTGGCCACACTGAAAATCAGTATCTTATTTAATTTTCAAGAGTTTGGCCTAGTTACAAGAGAAATCACTGGCTGGGATCACTTAAACCAGCTATCATTTATGTTAATGTAATGGGCATAAGTTATATACACTGGCATGAATGCAATAAACGATACCTTTTCAACTTGAGATGATTCTGGTTCCTTTCTCATTTGTGGCTCTGTACTCATGGGTCTTTTACTTGATGTGATCTTTAAGGTGAGTTTAATTAGCTTTTCTATCTCCCAGAGGAAATTTTAAAATTTAATACATTTACTTGATCAGATTACTGATGCAGGTTACTTGAAATGCTAATATCTGCATAAATATTGTTATAATATATTGTTTCATTAAAATATGAATATATAGTAAAATTTTTTAAAAACGTAAGGGGTTATAAGTAGCCGTTATATTTTAAAAATCTATTATGGTTCTTATAAAATTAAATGCAACAATTATAAATTCATCTAGTCAATTGGGGGAAGAAAAACAACCATGCAGAAATGGAAATGCTTATGTAGAAAAAGGTGTATTGGTGTTATCAATATAAAAAAATGTATTATCGACATCCAGGAAAAATTGAGATTAAATATGTTTCACAATAAAATGTTTACAATAAATGGTTTTCTTGTAAACTGTACTGACTACTGGGCAATTAGCAACAAAACTATCTTTCTTCATTTCCTGACCCAGACCATGTATAATTTTTTTTTGTTGTTTTATGTACACATCATTTTTCAGATAAATCTATGAATGCACACATAAAATCAATTTTACATTTATTGTAAGCATTATACAGTTATCCATTTTGAATAGAACACACCAATATATAAATACACATGTTAAAATTATCACCAGTTCTATTGTTTATCTGATATAAAAACATATCTTCTCACCTGTTGTGGCAATAATAACTGCCTTGTATATTTTCCCCTTGAATGGAGCTTGAATCTCCTCATCCACTTCAGATACTTGTCCAAACTCTTTCTGTTTTCTTCAACAGTTTTTATGTTAATAGTGCTGGTAAAACCACCTTTACATTCCACAACAGCATATATTTATCCATGTTTGATGTTTTATAAAAATCACTTTCTGTATAACAACACAGCAACTTAAAACTGAAAGCCATATTTTAATATCTATACAAGCTATTTGAAACTTGTGTAAAAATGCTTTGTCTTTCAAATCATCCAATCAGAAATTCCATACACCAAGCTGGATCTTCCTTTGGATACACATGTACATCACAGTCATGTGGCATCCACACTATTTACTGATCAGTGATTAAGTCTAAACTTAAACATATGATTGTGATGCTGGTATTCCTAATTTAATAAAATGGTCTGCACACACATGAAATTATAAAAATGAGAGTGAAATTTAGAAAATTTTAAATTTGGGATAAAACAGCTTCATTTCCCCAGACAAAATCAAGTGTTTTAAGGTTTAATCTAAAAACTGGGAGCAGAGATAAAAAGTCATGATCCCCAGCCTGAGAGGTTTGATCTAGCCAGGGTGTGGGCGATTTTATATTATCTGCTCCACTTTCTTACCACTTAAATAATAAATATGGTGGTAAGTGACACTGCAAGGTATGTTTGAATCTCCCCAATATTATATATATTGATGGGCCAAATCAATTACCTGAGCAAATTTGTGACAATTTTGAATTAAAGTAATGAAATGTGTTTTTTCTAAAATTCAGAATTTCAATTATTATTGTTCTATTACTATAAGAGAAAGTAAATTTCTAGGTTAAAATGTTCTTTTATAGCACTGGTAGAAATCATGTCTTCTACATGTTCAAATTTTATCAAAAGATTCTCTCAAATATTAAGTTCTGTCATGACATATATATATATACATCAAATATGAAATTATATAATTTTCTAATATATGGTGATGCTGGTGCCTTCTGTCAGGTTAGCAATAACTGCTTTGTATGTACACAGGCCCTGTGCATGCTCTTGCTACATGTCCTTTCTAGTAGTGAAGACTGCAGTGTTCTCCACCAGAGTTAGATAATTGTATACATAAAGCACTAAAGCACTGACTTCCTTGATGTAAATATGCCAAAGTATGCAACATAAATTAATTTGAAATGAATCCAATTACAAATTGATACAGGTGTGGCACTGTATACTAATCTAGAAATGTCAATAAAACTTGCTTTCTTATGTTAATATCATTGATTAAAATGAACTAATATATATATTCAGTTAACATAAATTCTGACAAAAATATGGGGTCATAAAATTGTAGGAATCTACATGGTTCATCAACTCTACAAAATGTGCTAGTTCAATCCATGAACTTCACGAAGTTGAAGCATTTGGTGCACTTCTATTTGATGAACTTCTTCAAGTTCATGCAGTTGTAGCACTTGGTGAACATCCTATTTGATGAACTTGGTGAGCTTCAAGAAAAATATTCGCACAGATACATGAAGTTCATGAATAACATTCATCAAATTCACCAAACTTCATGAATATGGTGAATAACCATTCGCCGGGGAGCAAAGCGCGGATATGAGGAAGTTGCTGAGTACTTGGATTTTTGGAACAAGACGGTTCTTCTTCAACATAGAGCTCTTACCTGTCTCAGCAAATCGCTAGCCCATATTCTCCAGAGGGAATTATATTCCATGGCTAATACCGGCTTGCTTAGGCGCGAAGCCGAAATGACTCTATTGCATCCCCAGCTAGGAGAAATGAGACGCCAAGAACTTAGGAACTCGTCCTTCTGGGACTCCTCCTTGTTCGAGTGTCAACTTGTAAAGGAAGGTGAGGACTTCCTTCTCAAAAAAGGCACCTCAAAAGATTCTCAGGGTTTTTCACCCTACCAGAATAAGCCCTTTCGTGGCCCCCACAAGAAAAGAGGCTCCTACAGGAAACGCCCCTATGGGGGCAATACCTCTCAAAGCAGTAACCAATCCTTTCCCTCGGGAAGAGGAAAATCCAACTTCAGAGGCTCCAGGGGTCGTTTTCGACCCCACAATAGAGGAAGGGGGCGTGGAAACCCCCCTTCGCAATGACTCCTCCAAAGCCTCATTCAGTCCACCAGTAGGAAGTCGCCTCCGTTCTTTCAAGAGAGACTGGCTAACAAACAAATGTTCTCAAAACGTGTTAAACATTATCACCAATGGCTATGTTCTGCCATTCCGTTCAAAGCCAAACTTGATCAGATTCCCTCTGATTCTATCAGAGTACAAGGCCCAACAAAAAGACCAAGCCTTGGCCACTTGTATCCAGTCTCTCTTGTCAAAGAACGCCATCGAAAGGGTGGAAAACGTATAATCTCTCGGGTTTTACAGTCGCCTGTTCCTAGTACCCAAGCCTCACCAAAGGTGGAGGCCAGTCATAGACTTAAGCAGGCTCAACACTTTTCTCCATGTAGAAAAGTTCAAAATGGAAACCCCGGAGTCCATCCGGACTTCCCTGGTCCCAGGGGAGTGGGTATCGTCGATAGACCTGTCGGACGCATACCTTCACATCCCCATCCATCCAAACTCAAGGAAGTACCTAAGGTTTTGCTACAAGGCCCAGGTGTTCCAGTTCACCTCCCTACCTTTCGGACTGGCCACAGCCCCCCAGGTCTTTACGATGATCGTAAAGGAAGTGAAACTAATGGCCCTCTCAAGAGGACTCAGAATTCACCAATACCTGGACAACTGGCTGATCAGGTCCCAGTCCCAGGAGGAATCTCAAAGGGACACACAGGCAGTGGTAGACCTAACCTAATCCTTGGGTTGGATAATCAACCAGGAAAAATCAGAACTGAAACCTACTGTTTTCGTTCGTGAGCTACGAATACCACCTAGATTCAGCCTTGTAAGACCCACTCATGAGAGATGGCTCAAACTTCAGGATTTGATCCTACGACTCAAGTCAAAACGTGTTTTGACTGCAAGATGTTTGATGTCTCTAATTGGGTTGCTAGCCTCAACGGAGAAAATGGTCCCGGAGGGACGCCTTCACATGAGGCCCTTTCAGTTTCATCTCAAGGAGCACTGGAGATATCCTCAGTCACTGGACAACCTCCTTCCTTGGACAGAAGCCATTGTAGCCCACCTAGATTGGTGGCAAAACCCCTCAAATGTGATGAAAGGCGCAGACCTTCATCCCAAGGACCACAGTATCCAACTCTTTACCGACACCTCAAACGAAGGTTGGGGCGCTCACTTAGATCAAAATTCTACAAAAGGGCTGTGGTCAGAGCGGGAAAAAAGGCTACACATAAATGTCCTGGAATTGAAGGCGGTCTCCCTGGCCCTTCGAGACTTCAAGGACCAGTGCCAGAATCAAACAGTGTTAGTTGTGACGGACAACTCAACAGTGGTAGCCTACATCAACAAGCAAGGGGGAACTCACTCAGCAGAGATGTGCGCTCTCCTGTGGAAAATCATGACCTGGTGCCATCACTACCATATAACATTGAAAGCCAGGCACATTCCAGGGTGTCTGAATGTGATGGCCGACCTCCTATCCAGGTCCAGCCAAGTGCAGTCAACAAAATGGTGCCTGCACCCGCAGGTCTTCAAGCAAATCTGCCGAAAGTGGTTCACCCCTCATGTAGACTTACTCGCTACTCACCTGAATCACAAACTCCCTCTATATGTGTCTCCTATCCCAGACCCAAGGGCCTGGAACATAGATGCTCTGAACATAAACTGGACCAACCTCACGGCCTACGCCTACCCTCCTACGGCTCTCCTTCACAAGGTGATCCAAAAGATCAAGCAATGCCATTGCCTGATCATCGTGATAGCCCCAGGCTGGCCAGGGATGCCCTGGTTTTGGGACCTAGTGCAGCTCTCAACAGAGATCCCACTACAACTCCCAGTGTCAACGACCCTACTCAAACAGTCCCACAACTATGTGTTCCACAACAATCCGCAACAGCTGAACCTCCACGCCTGGTGTCTAGGAGCAGACAACTCCAAGAACAAGGCTTCTCTGTGGAGGTGGCAGAGAGAATTGCTGCCCCTCAGCGGTCATCAACAAGGACCATCTACAGGTCAAAGTGGGCCCTATTTGAAAAATGGTGCAGAGAAAATTCGGTGGATTTCTCCACTCCATCTGTGAAACAAATCTCAGATTTTTTCATGTACCTGTACCAAGACCTAAACAGGCGCCCCTCGACCATTGATGGTTACAGGACTGCTATCGTTGACACTTTGGGCCCAACGGCCCAACACATTGCGCACAATGCAGACCTTCATAGGTTACTCTCCAGTTTCCACAGGGATCGTCCTAAAAGTTCCAGAAATTTACCCAAGTGGAACCTTTCTGTTGTCCTTAACGAGCTCACCAAAGCACCATTTGAGCCCATGAAAGACTCAGACCTCAAACATCTTACTCTCAAAACTGCTTTCTTGCTAGCCTTGGCCTCCGGCAAGCGCCGCAGCGAAATCCATGCCTGGGTCGCTAACAAAGTAGCTCTTCTGATTTCATAGCCAAAAACCAACTAGCAAGAGAAGGTTCTCAAAGTGTGTCACCAGTGACTATTCCTGCTTTGACTACCATTGTAGATAGACAGTTTAAGGAAGACAGGACCCTGTGTCCCGTGCGGGCCCTGAGGTTCTATTTGGACCGAACTAAAGACCTGAGAGGGTCTCGTTCTCTCCTTTTCATCTCCTTTAAGAAAGGACATACCTCAGACATCAGACCCGCTACACTCTCCTCATGGTTGAAACAAACCATTCTACTTTGTTATAAACAAGCAGATCAACAAGCCTTGGACTTGGTCCAAGTCAAAGCGCATGACATCCGGGCCTTCGCGGCCTCTAAGGCCTTTTACGGTGGAGTATCGGTGGACCAAATCATGCAAGCCTGTCACTGGAAAGCTCACAACACATTCACAAATTTTTACCTAAAAGACCTTACTTGGTCGGACACCGACAACAATATGTATCTGGGACCCGTAGTGGCGGCACAACAAGTCCTAGATCCTTCCCCTCAGACCAGTTGTCCTCGGAAAGAAAAAAAAAGGGGGGGGGGGGGGGGGGCACATCCGCTACAACCAAGTCTTCAGGAGTCTCTCCCAGGATCTAGGTATTCCTTTACCTTCAAGATGTTACGGGTAAGGTCATTTTATTTTTTCAATTATCAGGTAATTTCTATTAAGGACTTAGTCAGTTGTCGTTAATCTCATATTTCAGGTTAAAAATTTCATGAGACCACTGGGTTGGTCAGTCACATGTGAAGGTCTAATAGGGACCCTTAGACCTCGAAGTGAGCACTGCTGCACTTCCGTCCTACTACCAAACATCTGGACAGTTTTTAGCACTGTCCCTTTTTACTCAGGTTTTTGGCTCGTTACAGGCCCGATCTTCGGGATCGGGGCTCTGTAAAAGGGACTCAGACTGGCATTTCTGGCACTATTCTGTATATATTAATTCAAATCTTAAAAAAATTACATATCTTCCAGTCTCAGCTGTAATCCCGCCACCGGGCAGTTGAATTCAGCATTAAGTCCCACATGGTAAGCTATTGTAGCGTAATAAGCTTACCATGTGGGACTTAGAAGAGTCCCACCCTGCCTCCCCGCTGTTTACAGCTGAGGGGTAGGTTTAATAAACTTTCAACGAGAAAGTAGGGCGATTGGTCAGAAGTTATCACGTGATGACAACTACCAGTATATCCGGTGGCTAACAAGAACGATCTTTTTTTCTAAGACGTTGGCCCCGGGTGTGGCAACCCGAGAACAGCATTAAGTCCCACATGGTAAGCTTGTAGCTTATAAAAGCTACATTTAAGTAATTAAAATTTACAAATTTATGTTGTGCCTTTTTAAGATTATTATCGCAGCAACCACAGAGATCTACCAGGAAGCCATCAGCAACTTTCTGCCGACTCCCTCCAAGTCTCACTACCTCTTCAACCTCAGAGACTTCTCCAGGGTCGTCCAAGTATGTCACTCTGTTTTCAGTATTTATAGTTGAACTTTTAAAACCAGAGACTTCTTCAGGGTCATCCAAGTACATCACTCTGTTTTCAGTATTTATAGTTGAACTTTTAAAACCCATTTACTTCATGAGAACGTCCTCTAAGACACTGATGTTGTTAAGAAGAAAGCTGCAAATTCTAAGAAAAATTTGTCATTGCCATAATGCCTCTGAGCATAGAGACATGATGATAGAGGAGAGTTGGTAAGATGATTTCTTACCAACTGCAAAGGCAACATTCTTTGGTAGCAGAAAGCTTTTGTAGAAGCAATATGAAACTCTGACTCAGTCATTGTTGGTCAAGTGAAATGTCTGCAGTGGTGTCCAGTCAGACGCTCCCACCTAAACCAATTAAACATCAAGAATATGTCATACTGCTGAAACATGAATTTGAAGTACCCACTGACCTCTTGAAAATATTGAGAACAACATGCTCTTTGAGTAATGATATTCCTTGAAAATAAAGTACATTGAATTGTTTTGAATGTAGTTTATTAAAAGTCAGTATGTTTTTAATTAGTGTTCTCAATATACCAATTTTACTAGGACCAGGTGAGTAGTGATTTTATTCGGCGGGTACCTGGGCCCTCTTGCTCATAGGCGATAATAGAAAATCTCAACATTTACAAAGTTAAAACTTACACAAATCATGAGATTTAACGATTTTCTTTATTTTTTATCTGCCATGTTTTTTATTTCATGCATGACACAGTAATCCTGTAATATTTGTATGGGCATCTGTAAAAGCTCATGACATTTTTTTCAAGTATTTTTAAAATGCACTGCTGGAAATGCTGTCTCTGTTGTAGCAAACGTGTCCTACCTAAATAGGAATCTCAACTTATTTATATTTATGTTAACTACAAAAACAAGGAAATCATCAATCCACAAACAAGCGTCAATGAGTTAAATACTTTGTACTCCTCTGTATCTCATGAGACCATCACAGAACTGTGGGAACTATGTGTTATTGGTATGTTATTAGTTCTCAAAGGTATTCCCTCTGTTGTTTCAGGGTATCCTGTTGCTGAAAGCTAAGTGTACACCAGATGGTGTGGAGGGTTCTCAGAAGCTGACACGGCTCTGGGTGCATGAGGTCTACAGGGTGTTTTATGACAGACTGGTAGATGACAGTGACAGGGCTCTCTTCTTCAAGATGGTCAAGGTCAGTGAAATAAGGTCAAGGTCAATTTTGTAGGATTCTAGAGTCTTCCAGGGCATGTCTCTAGAATCAGTGAAAGTAGATAATCAAATTCTATTTGAATTCAGGATAAGTGAGATCAGCTGGTTCACTTGATTTGAATATGACTGATCTAGGCCAGATGTAGTCAAATTCAAGATGACTGATGACCTAATTGGGATATGAAGTGTTCAAGGTCAGGTAGATAGTATTTTAAGGGTCAGTTATATAATGGTGAACATCTTCGATGAGAAGTCAGGCAGATTAGATGACCAGGTCTGGTCAGAGTAATTGATCAATATCTTGACATACTGTGGTGAAAATGGGTAAGATAGTATGGTCAAAAAGTGACCCTAAGCAAGGTCAAATGGTATCAATTAAATTATGGAAATCAGTAAGAATGGGTTCTCAATATTGCTGTTACAAGGTCATCAAGGCCAAAGACAGTTCATGATTAAGTTCAGGAAATATTTCTTGCTCAAAAGTAGGTGGTCAGATTCATTGACTTACTATGTTGATAGTCACTTTATGAGAGTAAATGTTTAAGGTATTGAGAGTAGATCAATTATGAAACATGGATAGTATTTGAAATTAGTTATTCAAGGTCACCTTGAAAAGATGAACAAGATCAAACTCGTGTAAAACAATATAGAAGGGCCAATAGTATTGATGTAGCATGTCCTGGGTACTGAGTATTTCACAATAAGTTGCAAAACAAGTTCAAAATTTCTATCTGCTCTTTAAAGTTGTTGATATCACTACTATTGCCATGTAGAATATCCTATATTTTAGATTTGCTAAAGTTTTATAATTTCTGCATGTTTTTCATGTAGTTGTGGAGGTAGTTGGTCACAGTGAATTTATAGCTGTTGTTGCTTTCAGTGTATAAATTTACTCTCTTGTAGTTAGTGTTATTTTTTTGCATGAATGATTTTTACAAAATATTGCTTGCATTCCACTATGATTAATGTCTCAATTATTACTATTCTGTTAAGATTATTTTCCTTTGATCAAGATTTTTGACAGTGATTATTTCTATTTCATATAAATAAATTCATCATACCCTCTGGGATCATCATTGACATAATTTCTGTGATAATTCAAATTAATTTTTAATTATTTTAATAAATGAAGTTTATTTTTAATTATTATGATAAATAATTATTTACCAAATGAAATTTTGGAAAAAAAAAAAGTTTACCCATATATACACATACCATATACCTAATTGTTGTGCCTCACATTAATTGCATGCAGTAATGTCACATAAGTGTTGTTTCACTGTGTAAGTGTGTGGTTATTTTCATGTCAGCCAATGAAGCTTCTGACATATTGTCATGGTCTTATACTGTATGCCGACTATATATCAAAGCATGTTTTGCAATTGCATGGAACTTCAGAAAATTGTCAGAACATTTGAAATTGAATGCATATTTCCAGATATTTCACATCTATATTTTCCCCCTATAGGGTTCTTATATCATACACATTCTTCAATTGCATCCATGCATCAGCAGTTTCCAGCTGTTTTCTGGAAATATCAGCTGACTGTGTGCCCATTGGGGGCTCTATTCCTGTTTTAATTAGTTAGTCGTATTGTTGGTGTTGGTTCTTTCTCTCTCACATTTTATGCTTTCCTCACCTTTCCTGCACCCCATGTGTAGAAATGCATCACCGATCATTTCAAAGAGAAACCAGAGAAGCTTTTTGATTGGATAATAGCTGCTAGATCACAGCCAATCACAAGAGAGCCTACAAGAGATGAAGACATGCGACCTGAGGTAAATCTGTGATTTTAGCAAATCAATAGCATTTATATTTCTGTATTTATCAGATTCAGGTATGAGTGAACATTTCTTTCTTGTCAAAGTCTATCACCTTTTAAAGAAAGCCTTTTAAAAAATAAATTATCCATATATGCCATTCATATCCAAGTATATTTTGGGCAGAAAAACATGTTAGGTTTTTAATTGTTTCCCCATTTTTCAAACTCCAAGCCAATCCAGATTTGCAACATCACAGACAGGATATGTGGTCCATTGTACAAATTTAATACCTCCCTGTCTGAGACAAAGGTAACTCTTCTCATGAGCCTGTATGTTTCGAGAGTTGCAGGTCAAAATGCCCTTTAACTTTCAAATATTTTTATAAAAAGCGATTCCAGGACTAGGGCCGCTACAACATGCATTTTTGCCATTATAGAAAATAACATTAAACCATGTATAATTTATAGCACTTGCCACTTAATTAATTTTGAAAGTCAATTTTGATTTAACCTAGATTATATTAAAGATTGGCAACTTTTACTATGGACCTGTAACATTTTTGAGTTGCCGATCCAGCAGAGGGTGTTGGTTCTCCAGTAAACTTCATAGATGGTACACTCAGGTGGTTTAACTTATATTCTGCATCATACTGACACAAGGTGTCACAGTATGTCTCATAACATTATCATCTATCCAGGAATTCCCTGTTTGCCCACAATACTCTTTGATCTGCATGGTCAGTGAGAGATTATTTTGCAGGGTCTCAATGTTAAACTCACAACTAGTCATTTAAATGACTGTCAAGCCAGAGAGGGCACACATTGGGCAGTCGTATACAATTTTCCCTCATCCTATATGCCTTATGATAGTCACCTAGAAATCATGTTGGAAATTGCTCACAATAATTGTAAAAATTTAAAGATAACGTCATGAAGGAATTAGACGGTGGATTAAATACTCTCATATAGTAATATGGCAATAAATTAGGGTACTCAGACTACCTTCCCTCTCAAGTCTTCAAGACAAAAGTGATTATACTTTTAATGCTCTGCCTCACCTATGGAGGTTTAGAATTTATTCAGTTAGTCAGATAGATAAGTCCTGAGGCATCTAGACTTACCACCAATCTGTGGCAATCTGGGTCAACCCAAGTAAATTTCATTGTCTGAATGTCATGATTAACATTCATAATTTATTCACTTATATAATTGAGTATCACAAGTCAGTTGAAGTGAAATGCTAGGTTATTTAATTACCACACACATTTATGAGATCAATGCGGTTTCTTGCTTTATATCTTTGTTTTGACATTGATTACTCATGACTTTGTGTGTAGAGTAAGGAATGTGAAGGTTGTCACAGCATCTTCGTTTTATCCACCCCTTAAAATCAAGCAACAACAAGTAAAACACAAAAAGGGTAAAATAATAAATTTCCTGAAATTTCACCACTATTTTAATAAGATTTTCCTGTAATTCTAAGCAAATTAGATGTGCATTTACTGTGGCAATTTTCACATCTCTGAACATGCATGATATAGTATGTTGTATGTCATTGTTGTCTTATATGATACAGGTGTTGGTTTGTTTTTGCTATGTGTAGTTTTATTTAGTGTGGATGTACTTTTATCAAAGTAAACCTTGTTTGTGTTGTTATAATTACGTGGGAGGTGGAGACAATTGTTGAAACTGCTTTACATATGTATATACTGAAACTGTAATAATTGTATTATTATTAGTAATAGTATTATTATTAAGCATAAAAATAGCCATCAAAACCTCAATCGTATTTGATTTTCATGCTATATTTCTCTGCTTTCCTTACTTTTAACATATTAAATAACATCAATATGATCCTGATGTGTATTTTATTTGACTTGACAACATGCTGACAAATGTTAAGTTGAAAAGGTCCCTTATCTTGTGAGGGGAAAACTTTCATTACCTGAAGATATAAGAGTTCAGTATATATTCCCAGGCGCCAGTTTCACAGACGGACTTAGCCTCACAAAAAGCAGATAATTACAATAAATTGAATTAAAATGTAATATATATCAAAGAGGCAGCAAATCACTATTGTGTCATTTATCAGATAAAGGAATACATGTCAGAGAAGACAGTGTGCTTTTAACAGGGGCCTCGAGTAATAAAATTGTGGTCATTCTTAAATACATTGGCCCTCAAGGTATGTTCTTTCTTCACACACCTGTACAGCAAGCAGTGGAGAGTCACTTCAAGGAGCGAATGAACTCGTCACTGGGTCACCTGTCCAAAGGAGGCAAGCATGTGGTGGATGAGGATATGAGAAGTCTGCTGTTTGGAGACTACATGTCCAAAGATGAGGACAAGTACTATGATGAGATCAGGGACTTGGACGAACTGAGAGAGGTGAGAGGTGAAATTTGGATGAATTGAGAGAGGTGAAATCGAGTTCAGAACAAAGTGAGAACTCCAGGAAGTACTGAGAGAAGGAAATGGCTTTAAAAAAACAGTTTGAAATTAAAACATCCTGACTTACATGGGTAACTTGAAAAGTAACTTTTTTTAAAGAAATAGCTATCTGTTGGAGCCATCCAAATTATTGGCCAATGCATGGCTTGCCAAGTTAAAATCTGACAGGAACCACAACCAAAGTACTAAGATGAAGTAGTGTGTCCTTCCATCATAGGTCATAAGCCTTTTCTACTTTGTTTTTGTGACATGAATTTTTAAGGAATCACTTGCAGGGGGTTTGGAGATTCAACTTAACAGGCTACAATAGTACAATAATGTAATTTTATAGGGCAATATGTTGTAGAAATGGACTTTCATCAATGATTATTGGCCTGACACATCCATTAGTGCCTGAGGCTTGCCTCATATCATCCCCAGGGGCCATATTCAAAAAAGGACTTATCCAAATCCTTGACTTAAGTTGCCCATATTTGTATGTAAAGCTAAGACCTGGCTAAGGCCTTTCATAAATATGGCCCCTGCAGTAATTTAGGTCTAAGAGGCCTGTATAACTTGTTATTTTCTATTTTGATACAATCAGGTGATAGAGAACTACCTGACTGAGTACAATGTGATGAGTAAGGCCCCCATGGACCTGGTCATGTTCCGCTTTGCCATAGAACACATCTCAAGAATAAGCCGTGTACTCAAGCAGCCCAACGGACACTGTCTCTTAGTGGGTGAGTCAGCTTCTTGGCAACTTTCCAACTGTAAACCTCAGTTGTAATAGATGGTGTGAATATGAGTTTATGAATCTACATTAATTTTGACTTTACAAAGTTCATACAGTGCATTTAGTTATATAAGCAGCCCAACAGACACTATATGTTATTGGGTGAGTCATCCTCATGCCAACCTTTCACCAAAGCCTCAAGTGGAATGGATGTTACATCTGGTGGCCAGTGAAACAACATCTATAGTATAATGCATCATGATGTCAAAAAATAACACTCAACATCCTAAATATCATATCACATCATTTTCATAAATAAGCTATAGCAAAGCAAGTCAGTGACTAGAATTGCGCTACATAAGAACTAACTATTATTATTATTTTTATTATTATAAAGTAAAAAAAAATTATATAAACCAAACCACATGAGGAATTCTTGTGATGTAGACATTTCAAACTAAAAAATACCACAAAAGCATATCAATACATTATTGCTTATAATGTGGCCTTCTGGTCATTGGAGCATTGTTATTTTTTTATTAAATAAATATTTTATATATAGTTTTATTTATCGTATTAAGAGCACTGGCATGATTATATTGTTATGGTCATGGTTGCTTTTTAAGTTACCACAGGAAAAGACAAAAATTTTTACTTAAAAAATTTATTCAACAATTAAAAGAATGATTACAGTCAACTGAGATACTCTTAATAGTTCATACAATGATCCAAAAATGAAACCAATCTTACCTGACCACCATCCTGTCCACGTAATTAACTGTTAAGTTTGTCCATTGTATCCAGCAGTCTGTCCTGTGATCCATTCAGCATCCACTTACAATGTCTGTATCTCTGAGTCTCTGTACAACTATGCTGTCCAGTCCACGATATGAACAACATCCAAAATACTGCAAATCCACTCTGGTAGATACAAACACTATATCCAGTTCTCTTCAATGAGCTCACCACAAAATAAATATAACAAGCAGTTTATATCCACTTGACACCGAAATAAAGTGGTTCACAGCATTGCACTCCATGTAACTCGAAACACTCTCTCTATGGCCAGGTTTCCAATTCTTTATACACTGGAGATATAGAAGATTCTGGAAAAATGTATACAGTACAGTGACCAGAAGGTTATAGAAAGAATACACAATACATTTCCAGGAAAACGAGTGTTCCACCATCTATAAATAGATCACTCCAGTATAGTACAAAAACATCACTACTAAGTAGACCCTCTCTGCAATACACAGAAAAATCAATAATTCAATGTATTTATATGGTAAGAACTCTGCACTCAGTGCATTGCCACACACAACATTGTCTTTGTTAGAAGACAAACTGGTCAAGTGCCCTTATATGTAACAATATGGTATCTGATTAAACTATAAGATTAGCTATTAAAACTGATGCAAAGCCCCAACTTTGCCCTTTACACTGCAACTCCTTCATATGAACTGGTTAGTATGTGTGGAAGGCAGAGATTTATTTGACCATATCAGCTGAACTCAATTGGCTTCACAAGAGGTTGAGAGTTTCTCTAGAGATCGGCCATTTACATTAATTTTCCATAATTATAAAAAGTACTAATATACAAATGTGTAACACCCTTTTTCATGCTATAAAACCTATATATAAACATGCAGGTATTGGTGGCAGTGGCAGGCAGAGTGCCTCTAGACTGGCTGCCTTTATGGCAGATTTTGAGCTGTTCCAGATCGAGATCACAAAGAACTATACATTCAATGACTGGAGAGACGACCTCCGCAAGATGCTAAGGAAAGCAGGAGAGGATGGCGTCTCTATGGTGTTCTTGTTCGGAGACCATCAGATTAAGGTCGGTACTTATTATTACACATGTATTGTTCTAATTGTTTTACATTAGAGTAGAAAAGACTAATCTCCCCAACTTTTCATATCACAGGATACAGTAATTGACTTTACCTTGAACCATACCTATTCATACTAGTCTATCCGCCTTGTTTTGGTGGACATCACAGGCTACTCTAACTGGCATCTAATCTAATCTAATGTGGACTTTTAATTGCAATGGAAACTTTGAGATATACCTCCTATCCTGTTTATTCTGGTGGATATAACAGATAACTAGTGTTATAAATTACTTATCTTTCCAGAGTAACTTATCCTCCTGATTCTGGGGGATATCACAGAGTACAGTAAATGGTATCATAAGTTACCTTAAGACATATCCCTTCACTGACTAGCCTATCATAATCCTTATTCTGGAGCACACTTTTCAGTTTGAAAGAATCACAAGAGACATAATCTTCATATTTTCCTTTGAACATGCAGTAATGAAAATTGAGTCTGATATACATTCAGTAAATAGTTACAAAAGTTAATATTGACTTTGAACTTTATAAACATTTATGCCAACACATTGTAGAGGTCTACACGTGTAGTTTTAGGGTGAAAGAAAGCAGTGTGTACTGTTTGGCCAAGTTTTAGCATATGGCTACCAAGTTTTCCATTTAAATCCAAGGTTGTGACTACAACCTATAATCGTTATTACCTTATAGAACTGCCCAGTGAAATTATAAGAGTTAGCAACAATTTACTATCATGGCTTTCCTCATCTCAGATGGTCCTGTAAAGAAAAGCAGAACTCACTTAAATGCTTGGGGATGGTTACATGAACAAGATGGTTGAAAATACAGAAAAAAATATGAAATTTCTTCAAAAGTGAAAAAAATACAACTCCTATCAATGATTTCTACTCTTCTTAGATAGTGCGACAGATGTCATTTTAACAACTTTCAGTCTAATATGAAGATACTTGTACAATTTAATTGCCATTGAGTATCTGTTACAGGAAGAAGCATTTCTAGAAGATATCAACATGATCTTGAATACTGGAGACATCCCCAACATTTACGAGAATGAAGACAAACTTCAGATCATTGAAAAGGTATTATTGATGTTCCTGGTTACATTGATATCTCAATTGGTAATTGCAACAAACTTGTAAGATTTATTTACTTATTAAAAACTTTTTAGGCACTTACTTTCATAATGACACACTGTTGGATATCAAAAGAAAATCCAAATTATATCCTTGACTCATAAATTGTGAGCAGAAAGAGGTTGTAAAAGTAAGAAAGAACTTTTGAGATTATGCCTGGTCAATAAAATGTCTTCAACCAACAACAGAAGGAGTATAGAGGGGAGAGACATACCAAAGGGTTGGAGCATCACATTCAAACATTTTATGACAATTTTACAAAAATCATAGAAAAAATACTCAAGGGTATGTTCATCATACTTCATCAACTTAGTTTCAAAAGTAAAAAAAACATGAAAGTATTAGTTTGAATTAGTGTAATATGATTTATGCACAGCATACAACTGGAAGTTGCCCATCTGGGGCCATATTCACCAAAGGTCTTAGTCAAGTCTTAGGCTTAACTTTTGTTTACAAATATAACCAACTAATGCCCGTTTCACACTACAGGTGGTATGTCCGGCGGTTAGAAGTTTTACTCGGCAGCGGACTTGCCTCCCATGTTGCCCCATTTCCTCCGAGTTGTTCACACTACAGGCGGTTATAGGCATTTGGTGAAACGCCCCTGTCCTTGGACTACTGTCCAAAATTGGTATGCGACTTTGTGTCACAGTGGCGAAACCTCCAGTACCTCAACTCACCTTTTTACGCCATATTACAGCAAAAGACAACCGAGTCACAACCTTATGTACACCATGGACCACACCATCGGTTACCGTAGTAAGAAATTCATACGCACATACTTAAATCATCTACACATTCATGGCACAAAATCAGAGGTGGAAATTTGAAACTTTTCAACACAACTGTGGGAACTGCAGGGTGATGGACATTTCTCCACAGTGTGAAAGGTGTCATGGGAACCTCGAACAGTAGCTGAAGGACAGGGGCGTTTCGCCCAATGCCTATAACCATATGGGGATCTCACCTGTAATATAACCGGGGTATTAAGCCCGAGATTTGGCTAAGGCCTTTAGTTAATACAGTCCTTGAATTGTAATTAAAAATATCTACGTATTACAATGAACAACTAACCAGTGGAGTACAAGTTTTATACCAACATCACTTGACTCTAATCTTTCTTGTTGTTGGTTTAAATCTACCTCTTGATACTATATAAGATTCAGTGACCTTAACTGTTGACAGGGATATGAAAACCACAATACTGACTTGACCAACGACATTATATCCCCAAATTGAGTGTTTGTTGTAATGGAAAGATGTCATCAATACTTTAGACCTCTGATCTTGAAAAAGTACAAAATATGAGAAACTGTCCCTTTACACAGAAAATGATGGCTTTAATCCCTTGATCTCATTAGAGACTGGTATATCTGGGAAATTGGTTATATATCAATGTCCATTTCTGATCAGTTTGATTTTGAAATAAAATTTTAATCCGAACACAACTGAATACTTTTGCCATCAATAAACATTATTGTCTGACACATCAGATGCAAGTGCTGGCCCAGCTGGAGAATGCAACTGCTGAAATCACCCCACTCAACATGTACAACAAGTTTATAGAGAGGGTGCGGAGAAACCTCCATTTGGTGCTAGCTTTCAGTCCCATAGGAGATGCCTTCAGGAACAGACTGCGCATGTTCCCTTCCCTCATCAATTGTTGTACCATCGACTGGTTCAAGGTAGGGATTACATGTGCTTTCATGTAAAATGCTGACTGGTTCATGGTATGGGTAAAATTAACCTTGATTTTGATATACAATATTGACAGGTTTCTAAATATAAAATGATGGAAGGCAGGCCTTGTATAGGAATTATTCTGGAGTTAGTACATGGACGTCATTGTAAATTGAATTAATTGGATCAGATAAAAGTTGTGTTCAGACTTATGCGTTATTTCATACTGTTTACCTGTGCATATAGGCCTGGCCAGAAGATGCCTTGGAACTGGTGGCACATAAGTTCTTTGATGATGTAGAGATGGCTACAGACGTGAGAGAGGAGACTGTAATCATGTGTAAACACTTCCACATGACTGTCACTTCACTGTCTGAAAGGTACGTCTGCACTCCCTGAAAGATACTTCAGTACTGTCTTAGAGTTATGACTGCACGCTCTGAAAGGTATGTCTGCACTGTCTCAAAGATGTGACTCAACTGTACAAAAGGTACGTCTGCACTGTCTTAAAGGTGTGACTGCACTGTCTTAAAGATACATCTGTACTGTCTCAAGGTACATTTGTGCTGTATAAAATTACAGCTGCATTACCTGAAAGGTACATCTGCCCAGTTTGAAAGGTATGTCGGTACTGTCTCAAAGGTACATCTGCACTGTCATCCAAGGTACACCTGCACTTTCTGATAGGTAAGTCCTGGGGTGGATTTGATGAGGTCTCAGACTTAGCCCAGTCTCAGGCTGAGCCACTGGCTCAAATCTGAGCCTTTTGGTTCAGCTAAGTCTTTGTCTCACACGGTTTTCACAGAAGGGGTCTCAGTTGAGACCAAGCTTATCAAATAACCACAGTGGTTTTCTGTGTCATGTGACCCTTTTTTAGTCAAAGTATTCCACTGATGACATATATGTTCCTTGTTCAATACATAATATCTGTGGTGAAATACTATTTTGCAATAGGAAACCTTGTAAACATGTAAAAATACCCAAAGACTACTTCAGGAGGTTATTTTATACACTTTTACCCTATTTTTGGCCATTTCAAATTTTGAAGTGGAGAATGAATTATGGCAGCCATATTTAAGCCTCTGTTTACAAACTTAAGCCCACTACCTACCAGTCTCAGCATTTGAGCCAGTGGCTCAGCCAAAGCTGAGACTGAATCCTTTTGTGAAATCCATAATGTTTCAAAAGTCTCAAATTTGAGTCTGAGACCAGGCTAAGACCTTTTGTGAAATCCCCTGGTTGGTATTCACATAAGGGATCAAGCTCAAGTGGAGCCAAAATCAGCTCAAGTTTGCAGCTGTTTATACCAAACTAAAGCTAATTTTTGGCTGAACTTGATCTTGATCACTTTTATGAATTACAGGCCCTGCACTCTGAAAGATACATCTGCACTGTCTGATAGGACACTTTCTGATGGGTACATCTATATTCTGTCTAACGTACATTTTGTGTTCTCAGAAAGATGTCACTGCACTATCTCAAAAGGTATGTCAGCAGTGTCTGAAGGTATGTATGGAAGGTAAATCTGTACCATATCAAAGGTGAAAAGATAAAGCTGTACTGCCTTAAAGGTACATGTGCACTCTCTGAAAATGTATGTCTGCACTATCTAAAATTTTTATTTGAACTCTCTACTCTACGGATGTTTGAAGAAAAAACAAATATCACAGAGACATTTTTGTGTGTTCAGTACTGAGCTACTTTCTAATGTACATTGGCACTTCAGGCAGTCACTGTGTCACTGTGGTGCATTAAAGTCTTACTGTAGTGTGACAAAGTATGAGTGCAGTTTGCATGTATTGTAGATACTGGGACACAATGAGGAGGAAGAATTATGTGACTCCCACATCCTACCTTGAGCTCATTAAAACCTTCAAAAACCTGCTTGGCAAGAAGCGGCTGGAATTACTGACACTTAAGGATAGATATGTGGTTGGTTTAGAAAAACTGGACTTTTCAGAGAGTCAGGTATGATTTCTTATGTAACAAAAATCAAAATTGTGTAGCATCATTATTAATATTTACAGTTAATGAGACTGAATATATTGCAACCCTCTGTTAAAACATAAATAATTTTATTGGAAGACTTATTTTCAAATACCTTTTATCATAAAAAGAAAAATAATAATAATGTCACAAATATTTGTTCTCCATACTTTGATTCATGACTTAAGAATTTTAAATACAAAATATTGCATACTGCATACAAATTAACAAAGTGGTTGATCTGTGTTTTAGAGTGCATTAAAATTGGCTTAAAATCCCTATTGATAAAATTTTTTAGATTGTTCAAAGAGCAAATTGTTTTCAGTATGTTCATTCATGTATATTTCTATTGGTCTATTGTGAAATGCAATTTAATTGGGTGCAGGTGTCAGTGATGCAGAAGGAGCTTCAAGAGTTGCAGCCCAAGTTGGTTGAGACGAGTGCAGCCACAGCAGCCCTGATTGAGCACATTGAGAAGGAGACTGTTGAGGTGGAGGCTGTGAAAGAGGTGGTGTCAAAGGATGAAGCAGTGGCCAATGCAGCCGCCTCTGCTGCTAAAGCTATAAAGGTGAGTAAATGTGGCAAGTGACACTCAAGTCATACTTAATTTCAGATCCTTAAGAGTTAGGACAAGGCAGCTGGGGTCGATTTCACAAAAGGACTTAGCCCAGACTTAGACTTAAAATTAAGACTTTTGTCTTAAAATGAGGCTAAGCCTGTGATCTTAGACTTGGAGGGTTTCACAAAGCTGCTAAGTCTAGGCTTTGGCTAAGTCTACCCACGAGTGGGCTTAACTTTTGTAAACAAAGAGTTAAATATGGCCGCCATATATTTTTACAACTTCAAAATTTAAAATGCTTGGAAATAAAAAATAAATATAAAGAACACCTCCCTAAATTAGTCTTTGGACATATCTATGTTATCACAAGGCTTCCTGTTGAAAAACTGCATTTTTTTCAAAGATAAAATCAGTTAAACAAAGGATATATGTTACCACTAAAATATTTTGACTAGAAATAAAGGGTCACATGACATAGAAAACCACTGTGGTTATATGATAGGCTTGGACTTAGCTAACTCACCCTTTGTGAAATCCATTCAAGTCAAGGATTTAGCAAAGACAAAAGGCTCAGATTTAAGTCTCTGACTTAGCCTAAGTCCAGGCTAAGTCTGAGACCCTTTGTGAAACCCGCCCCTGTATATGTAGTTGTAAGGAATTATTGTTGTATAACTATTACTGGTTTGTTTCTGAAACTACAGATTATTCAGATAACTAGCTTCAAATAAGATGGTACAGAATGATTTATTTTACTGTGGCAATGTTCTGGGGCAGATTTCACGAAAGGTCTTAGATCAGTCGCAAGCTCAAACTTGAGACTTTTGTCTCAAATTATTGGAACATTTTTTTTGAGCCTGTGTGTTCAGCCTTTATGGATTTCACAAAAGGTTTCAGTCTCAGCTTTTGCTGAGTCACTGGCTCAAATGCTGAGACTGGTGGGTAATGGGCTTAAGTTTAGTAAACAGAGGCTTAAATATGGCTGCCATAATTCATTCTCTATTTCAGAATTTGAAATGGCTGAAAATGAGGTACAAGTATATAAAACAACTACCTAAAGTAGTCTATGGCTGTTTCTACATGTTTACAAGGATTCCCACTGCAAAATAAAATTTGACCAGAGATAATATGTGTCAAACAAGGAACATTTTTGTCATCAGTAGAAAATTTTGACTACAAAAAATGGTCAAATGACACAAAAAACCACTGTGGTTATTCAATAAGCTTGGTCTCAATCAAGTGAGACCCCTTCTGTGAAAACCATTTCAAAGACTTAGCTGAGCCAAAAGGCTCAGATTTGAGTCAGTGGCTCATCCTGAAACTGGGCTAAGCCTGAGACCTTTCGTGAAATCCACCCCTGAGAGATACTGACTTTACAGATAGGGACTACTACATATATTTTATTCAGGTATGAGGAATGTTTTGATTTGCAGATGGGGTTTGCTAAATATTTTAAAAAGGAAATCATGTAATGGGGAATACTGGTTACCCAATTTATCTTATAGGAATAAAAGACATATTCGAGTGCTTTATGATGGTTTTAAACTATCGAGCGGCTGAATATTAAAGCCACGAAGCCCGAAGGGCTGAGTGCTTTAATACAGCCGATCGATAGTTTAAAACCATCATAAAGCACGAGAATTTGTCTTTTATTCCTATTCTAAAATGGTTATATTAATAATTTGGTCAAAATAAGTGGTAAATCTTACGCAAAAATCAAAACAAATCCAACGCCATGTTGGCTGTTCCATTAACTAAACATGCATAGTGATGGATGTGTAAACAGCCTTTTGGTTTAAATATTGTTAGGAAATACCCACAGAATTCGTGATCTCATAAATATTTATGAGCAGTCGATCTCTAAATGAAATATTGATAAAATCCCCTACAGAATTATTTGACTTAGTATTTGCTGCATATAATTTAAGTTTTATTTCACCGCGAGTTGTTTGTTTACGTTTGTACGCGAAGGGACGATGTACGAGATTTCAACAGCGTGCTTTATTTACCGTTCTATATTCACGGTTCAAGCATTGCGCAAAAGACGTGTCCACATTCACTGCGCAGCCTACCATTTTAGAATACTAAGTTACACAAACTTTTTAAAAGACTGCACATAAAGTGATAAAGTGAATTTATTACAACTGCTTGTGTCAAGTATACATCTGTATTGAGGTTGAGGTCATGAAAGAAGTATTTCCTGGTGAAAGTGGTTCAGTGGCTAAAAGACTTTCTCACAGAAGGAAAGTACTATTTTATACCATAAGACATCCTGAATCCACAGAAAATACTGAACTCCATTGGCCAACAAGGTGTTTGGCTCCAGTAAATGATTATTGTTATGGATGTACACAGCTTTTAATACAGTAACTAATCATAAGTTTATTATTTGCTCATCTTTTGCTGGTTGTGAATAAGCCCCCTGTCATAAAATAAACTGTATTTTAACAATTTGTTTAGAGCAGAAAATTGTTTCAGTACTTTTTCGCTATTGTAAGGAAATGTCAATTCCTCTATGCCATAAAAGTAAAACATTCAGGGCTGGTATTGACAAAAGTAGTCAACAAAACCTCAGCTCAAGTAACAGCTTTTTCACTGGGTGTTGTTATCACATTTGGATGACATACTGTTGACAATATTCTATTAACTTACACTTTATTGAGTACTTTTTTACATATATATATTGACAAAAAGGGATATTTTATGTAATCCACAGGATGAGTGTGAGCAGCAGCTTGCTATAGCCATGCCAGCCATGAATGCAGCTATTTCTGCTCTGGACACACTCAAACAGAATGACATCACCATTGTGAAATCTATGACCAACCCTCCTGCTGGTGTCAGACTCGTCATGGAGACCGTCTGCATACTGAAGGTAATCAGACTATTATATGTTAAGGTCTCAGATAAATGCAGTGACTTTAAAATGGACAAAAAGAAAAGATTATACAAACTATATGTCTATTTCCAAAAGTGTATAAGGTATTTTCTGTTTCACTAAAAACTAAAAAAAAAATTATGATAACTCTGTACAAAATTCAAAATCCTTATGTAACAAAATTTAATTGACAAGTTTTACTTTATTGGTACCAGTTTTGGGCGATAATACACATTTTTATATTTTAGCATTAATTGCCTCTAATTTATACTGACTTTATCATAAATTCTAAATACATGTACCTACTATTTGGGGGGTTAAAGGACTTCCCTCTATCTATAAACTTGGTCTTTTCAAAGTTTTCTGTAAATTAATCATACATGGAAGATCCCACGCCATTAAAGTAAAATTGCACTCATATTTTTATTGCCAGGGTATAAAGCCAGAAAGAAAACCTGATGGTACCGGAAAACAAGTGGATGATTACTGGCCAGCTGCCAAGAGAATGCTGGGCGAGTTGAACTTTTTGCAATCTCTCAAAGATTATGATAAAGACAACATTGCAGAGGCATATATGCGTAAAATTCGTCAAAAATACATCCCCAATCCAGACTTTGATCCGGACAAGATCAAGAATGTCTCTTCTGCCTGTGAGGGTCTGTGTAAGTGGGTGCGAGCCATGGATATCTACGACAAAGTAGCCAAGGTGGTAGCTCCAAAGCGTGAGAGTCTCAATAAGGCTGAGAGCGAGTTTGATGGACTAATGAGCAACTTGAGGATGAAGCAAGCAGAGCTGAATGCTGTACTGGACAAGATGGCCAAGTTAAATGAGGACCTAGAGCTTAAACAGAATGAGAAAAAGGTAGGGTTGTAACACTAGGAATTTTTCTTTATGATAGGACTTTTTATAAGACTCAACTATAGGTATCAGTTTTTTTTTATTTTGTGGCAGTCACAAATTGTATTGTTTCTACTACAGGGACTGTATTCACAAAGATGGATCGGAGACAAATTATCTGAAGAACAAAAAGTAAAAAAAATATTTAGACAAAAGTGAAAAAAATTCCAATTTCACCCATGTCATTTATGGATAACAATATTTTAATAGTCTTTTTTAACAGTTTTTCTACTTTTTCCTTTGTTCCTCAAAAAAAGTAAAACCATTTTTGTGTACAGAGCTAATCTGTTACAGCCTTATTAGAAAGCCCATCTTGACCTTTGCATTTGACAGAATCTAGAAGACAACATCGAGCTCTGTAAGGTGAAGATAGTGCGAGCTGAGAAGCTGATCAGTGGTCTGGGTGGGGAGAAGAAGAGGTGGACACAGAATGTAGTGGACTTAACGGAGACGTACGACAACATCGTGGGTGATGTACTGTTGTCAGCGAGTTATGTGGCTTACCTCGGGCCTTTCATTATGGACTACAGGTAAAAGAAAACTAGAAATAAGGTTTCTTTAGCTTGGGAATTTTTAATGTGTATTACAGGCAAGGAAAAAGAGACAGTACAAAGTATCCACAATAGAACACCAGACTTAAAGAAGGGATTGCAGATAAAAAGATTATTCTAACATGACACGGCTGTGTCCGCGATCCTGATTGGTCGAGAGCTATGGTAAAACCTCGATATACATGTTGGCTGTTCCATTGTCATCCCATCGCATGTAACAACAACCAAGTACATGCTTCCGGTTTTTGACAGTTAAGGAACAGAACTTATTATTATTCATAAAAGCACTTTTAATTGAATATAATTCTGATAATGAAAAGAAAATATATAGAACCTAAAAAATTTTTAAAAAACTCTTTATTTTCGGCGTATTTAGTGAGAAAATGCTACTGCCACAATGTACAATTGGTAGAACAGCCTGATTTGTTTCGAACGTTTGTGAAATGGGCATGATTTTTTGCAAAATATAAGGAAATTACAAGTATTTTAATTGTTTTGTCATGTTAGAATAGGATTCGCCTTCGGGGTTTATAATCTCAAACCATGGTAAAATTCTGCATATACCATGGTTCGTCAGGCGTTATTCCTATAATAGACCATGCCTGGAGTCTGGTTTACTTATTGATTACAGAGAGACAAATAGATATAAAACCTGGGAATTCCATCAGAGATTGCATGTATAAAGTACAAAGGGTGACAAAAAAAATCATAAAGCATACCTGGGGCCTTTCATGATGGAAATCATAGGGGATATAATAAAACCAAAAATAAGCAAAAACATTTATCTGTGTAAGGCTTTGTAGATAACTGTGTCAATCTGAAGATAGTGTACACCATGGCTAGATGAATATAGTTAATCAGGTATCCAAGTGCTTAATCTCTGAACTAGTGAATCCTAAGGCACACCATTCAAAGCATAATGCTTTAATTAAAAGTCATGAAACATGATAAGGGGGTCAGAACCAAGGAGACTATTGGTGTTCAGTAGTCGAAAACTAGTTGGGGAAACACTTCTGAAACAGATAGGTTTTAAGTTGCCTTTTGAAAATGCCAACACTTTCAGTAGTTAATATGTATCAAATTGCATTCCTGAATGTTCTTGCAGGCATGAGATAGGGCCTTTTTAGCCAAGTAAAATTTAACATTAATCAGAATCAGAACACGTTTGACTAATTTGGGTTTAACATCACTTTCAACATATTGTATTGGTCATATCATGACAGGAAGTCAAGGAGATGGAGGAAAGTTGTGCATACTAGTTGGTCAAGGTTTGACACAGAACAAGGCTGAAAGGGGTTTTGGTCTACAAGCACAAGCGTAAAGCCATCAGAGACATGAGTAGTGCACCAAAGTGGTCACCCATCCCAGTGCTAACGTAGGCCATTGCTGCTTAACTAACAGACATATACTCATCATGCTACCCCACAATTCATGAAAGTCCGGAGGGAAAAAAAAGTGATCTCTAGAAGTGCAAGCCTCGCTAGAGCTCGCGCTTAAAAACCATCATGCAACGACAAGTAACTACCAACTTTATCATTTCAGTTCTGGCCTGGAATTAAAGCCGGCAGTGTGCTGCTCACTATGCACTTACTAAAAACAAAAAGGTTATCATAGGCAGTTTGTATTTCTCACACATTTTAGGCAGGAAGTACTTGCCAGCTGGCACAGTATGTGCCAGGAAAAAGGAATCCCAGTGTCAGAGAAGTTCAATTTTACAGATACGCTGGGGGAACCTGTGAAAATCCGGGATTGGCAGATCGCAGGACTACCTGTGGACAGGTTAGATTCATTTATTACTCTTTTGTTATTCAAATAATTAACCTTTTTATTATTCATTTATTTATTACAAGTACCATTAATAATAAGCTTCAAGTCTCATAATTTTTTTTCCAAGAAACTGAACACAATATGGTGAAGTTTGAGATATATTAGTAAAATATTTTGGATATTTGACAAAGAGAAATCATATGTTGGAAAGTAACTGCTAGCTCCAAACAGGTAATGTTAAAAATATGTGCATTGACTGTACATAGTATGCTGACCTAGAGATTTTTATGACATATCAATGAAGTTGATATGTGTTGTATAAAACTTGTGTTTTATTGCGTTAATACATCCTATCCAATGGACAATAGCTTATCCGGTCGGCGCAGACCGGCCCGCCAAACGTCAGAAAAAGACGTCCTGTGTCTCCACCGGCTAGGCCGGTCCAGTACTGTGTACTCGCCAGATGGCGTGTCGTACTTCCTTCCTGTCTAGACAGCGTGACGTCATAGCATCTTTTTTATTTGGCGCGTGCATTGTGTACACAAATTTCTTAGAGTGAATTGTTTTTTGGAATATTGTCACTTTATCTTCAAGAAGTTTTTCGGAAGTTTTATAAACATTGTTGTGGGAGTTCATAGAACGTTTGTATCTAATTTCGCATTCTTATCAGTTCATTATGTCTTCTCCTAGCCAGAAACACGGGAGCTGTGGACATATCATGACCAGTTTCGACAGCCATAGTTTCTGTGCTTGATGCAGAGAAAAGAATAAAGGTTCAGACCCCTGTATTTCACATAATGACTGTCCTGCTTGTAACTCCCTCACAGAAGAACAACGCTTGCAGTTGTCCACGCCTAGCTATAGGCTCAAGAAGGAAAAGCGAGAGCTTAAGAAATCTTCTGATACACCTAGCAAAGACTCAGCCAGTTCCTCTCTCATCGACCCGTCCTCTGTGACGGTAGTGGGAGCAGTGGACGCCCAGGGGGTAGTTAAATCCCCGGGTTTGAGTTCTGACAAGAAAAAGAAGAAACCCGATTCTCAGGAAAAGAAAACTTCCGTTAAACACCACAAAACCAGTGAAGGAAAGTCTTCTAAATCGCCACCCCAAGCTCACAAATCCTCAGTAGATTCCAGGTTTGACGAGTTAGACCTTAAATGGTCAGAGAGGTTTAATAGATTAGAGGCTCTTCTGATTGCAAAAACTCTGGATAGACAAGAACCGACCTTTGCTCCGGTTAAAGTCACACCGACGCACACCCCACCAGTTGGTGTAGTTAGGTCATCAGACCCCTTCATCCGACCGGCTGATAAACTCCCATCCTCAGATTTGTCCAGCACCGACCACTCTCCTCAGAGACAGGCAATGGACAACTCGCATTCAGCCACTTTGAAAAAGTCTTCAGATTTGCATGGTGATACTCAGATTGGTCCCAAGGGTCAATCAACCAGCAAATTGACTAAAGACAAATCCAACACCGACCAACACTCAGATTTACCTGGAACCGGCTCACCTATTCTTCAGGTCTCCAGTAAATCGTCTTCAGTACCAACCGGCAAACATGACTCAGCTTCCATGGACACTGATTCCGACTCTGAGTTTTCAGACCGACCCCCAGTGGATATATTTGTAGAAGAGGGGGAATTGTCCGACCAAGATCCGGATGCCACTGTGACTGACCCCGACCAGACCCTCTCAGAGGATCAGAATTACAGGGAGACGATGAGGGGGATTAGGTCCTACATGGGGTGGACAGACATCCCGGATATTGATACCACAACATCTACCTCGGACGACAACCCTTTTGCTGGTCCAAGGACACAACCTACAGGGAAGGTGTCGGTTAAAATGCCCACGGATGAGTGGTTATGCAAGAAAATGGGAAAACTTAACCTGACTTTGGTGGAAGGCTACCCGTCTCGCAGCTCAGAGGCGGGTGGTTTACTTAAAGACCAATTTGTATGACCAGCCAGATCACAACAGAAATGGTATGGGTTAGTATCTGATCCACAAAAGTCTTCTTCTGGCAAGTCAGTGTCATCATGGAATACCGACTCCTCCAAAGTAAACAGCACCTATAGTAGGATTGCCAGAGCAGCCGGTATTGCCTCCACCCCTCCCCCTTTGCGTCAGATTTCTCAGGACAATCTACGACGCTGGGAAAAGGCAGCTCGTGAAGCATCAACTATGTGCAACCAGGCAGCAGCATTCAATAGGTGTCTGAACAAAGTGCAAGACAATATGAGATCGCAGTTAAAAGCCATTAAGCTGGAACTTAGCAAGGGAAAATCTTCAACCAAGGTCTCTGGTGCTGCAGAGGAATTACAGTTCCTGCTGGATTTTAACTCGGGTATCACCCAAGCTATGGCCAAGACCTTTGAACATCTGACCGATTTTGTTTTCGTGACAGTGGCCAACTCTACACTAACCAGGAGGGATGCATACCTGTCACATCTCAAGGCTGGCATAAAACCGGACACCTTGGCTGCTCTCCGGACAGGTCCGCTTAACATGCCTACACTGTTCCCAGAGGACGCTTTAAAGCAAGCAGAACAAGAAATAGCCAACTTTGAATCGAAAGGACAGATTCACACTGGGAAGAAAGCTCGCTTCCATCCTTATGAGCGTCCGGAAAAATGACCAGACAATAAAAAGCCAGAACGACCAGCTTGGAAAAATGTGGGATACAGAGGACAAAGCAAGAGAGGCAGGGGCAAATCCTCTTACTATTCCTCGTGACCAGCCAAGGGCCAGCAGTCCTATAAATGACAATCAATGTGTTTTCAACTCACAGGAAGGACTGCTGCCGGGAGCCCAGTTACAGTACAGAGACAATGCAAAGACACTTTTGTAAAATTAAATGTTGTAAACCATGTTCATACTGCCCCCGGGCCTTCGCAAAAGAAAGAAGTAAGTCCCGGGGTAGCAGGTTGTCATTCCTTTCAAACAGATTATACAGTAAAATATGTGAAAGGTGCTTCTTGTGTCACTCAATTGTCAACCCAACTTGTAACAAATGTAGAAATTGTTGTCAAAACTCTTCCTGTAGGGGCTCGACTTCAAAACTTTTGGCCAGTTTGGCTGGAGCTGGGGGCGGGTCCGAAAGTGGTTCAAATTTTGAGAGAGGGTTACCCCCTACCCTTCCAGATCCGACCCAGACTCACAAGGTACCCCACAGTCGTAAGTTGTTATGTCAATCCTCACAGGGACAGATACCTGATGGAGGCATTACATCAGCTTATCGACAAAAATGCAGTGGAACTAGTTCAAAATCAAAAATCACTAGGGTTTTTCAACCGACTTTTTCTAGTTCCGAAACCAAACAACAGGTGGAGACCTATTTTAGACCTGAGCAAGCTAAATCTCTTCCTCAAGGTGGAGAAATTCAAGATGGAGACACCGGAAACCATCAGGTCATCACTCCAACAAGGGGAGTGGGTCACATCCATAGACTTTCAGGACGCCTATTTCCATATTCCAATACAGGAACAGTCCCGGAAGTATTTGAGATTTCATGTCCGAGGTCAGACATACCAGTTCAAGGCCCTGCCTTTCGGACTGTCCACAGCACCCTTGGAGTTTACTGTGGTCGCAAAGGAAGTGAAACTGATGGCCACACACAAGGGTATAAGAATCCACCAGTACCTAGACGACTGGTTGGTGAGAGCCAGATCACTAGAAACTTGTCTCCAACACACCCAAACCTTAATCAAAATGTGCCAGGACCTAGGTTGGCTGGTGAATTTAGAGAAATCAGAGCTGGCACCCAAACAGGTCTTCGACTTTGTAGGTTACCAGTTCGACCTCAGGTCCGGCCGGGTCAGACCGACCCCGGACCGGTGGCAAAGCCTTCAGGACAAGATACAAGTACTCCTGTCGCTACCGACCTGTCTGGTCCTTGATAGGCCACAGAAAAACAGGTTCACCTCGGCTGACTACACATGAGACCCATACAGTGGCATCTCAAAAACAATTGGAGGGTACCAGAATCTCTAGAGAAGATTATCCCTCTACCAAGGTCCCTGCACCCTCACTTACAATGGTGGCTAGAAGAAGACAATGTGCTTCAAGGTCAACCATTACACCCAGTAAGACATGCTCTACAAATATTTACAGACGCATCAAAAGAAGGGTGGGGCGCTCACTTAAACGAGTTCACTGCAAGAGGGTCTTGGTCGGTGCCGGAAGGCAAGATGCACATAAACTATCTGGAACTCAAAGCAGTATTTCTAGCACTCAAAGAGTTCCAAGACCTCTGTATAAACAAAATGGTTCTAGTGGCAACCGACAATACTACAGTGGTCGCTTACATAAACAAGGAAGGGGGCATGAGGTCGGGCCCACTGTGTGCCCTACTGTGGAGAATCTTGACCTGGTGTTCCCAGCGACAAGTGACTCTAAAAGCCCGACACATCCCAGGCCATTTAAATGTGATAGCAGACAAGCTATCCAGGCTGGGTCAAACCATCCAAACAGAGTGGTCCCTCCTTCCGGAAGTTTTTCAACAAATATGCAACCAATGGCACCTTCCCCAAATAGACCTGTTTGCCACGAGGTTCAATCACAAATTACCTCAGTTTGTCTCTCCAGTACCGGACTCCCTGGCTGTAGCAGTGGATGCACTTACTCTGCCATGGGACGATCTGGATGCATACGCCTTCCCACCGACCTCCATATTGGGCAAAGTGGTGGAGAAGCTACTGGACTCCCCGTGCAAGAGACTCATTCTGATTGCCCCGGGTTGGCCCAACATGCCTTGGTTTTGGGACTTGGTGAACATGTCCAGTCAAGTTCCCCTCAGCCTGCCCAACCTACCCAGTCTGCTAACACAGCCCTTAAATCAGATCCCTCACAGAAATCTGACAAATTTAAATCTCCATGCCTGGCTCCTAGAGCCACAAAAATCAAAGAACAGGGCTTCTCTGAGGTGGTGGCAGCAAGAATTGAGGCTCCTCAAAGAAGATCAACCAGATCAGTCTATGAGGCAAAGTGGACCATTTTTACAAAGTGGTGCGTCACTAATCAGGTGGACTTCAGGTCTCCACCTATAAAGTCGGTGGCTGACTTCCTAATGCACCTCTTTGAGGACAAGAAGTTACAGCCCAGCACCATTGATGGCTACAGGTCTGCCATTGCTGATAAACTAGGTGATACAACAGTCAATATCAGCAAAGATGATAATCTCACTCATCTCTTGGAAAGTTTCCATAGAGATAGACCCAAAGGGCGGAGGGGAATACCCTCATGGAACCTTTCCCTGGTACTACACCAGCTGACAAAGGCCCCGTTCGAACCACTTAGGGAGGCATCTCTGAAGCATCTGACTTTCAAGACTGTTTTCCTTTTGGCCCTGGGGTCTGGCAAAAGAAGGAGTGAGATCCATGCATGGCAGCATAAGAACATCAGGCACCAGTCGGACTGGTCTAAGGTGTCTCTGTTTCCATCTCCCAGCTTTCTTTCCAAGAACCAGCTGGCCAAGGAGGGTCCAGAGAGTGTAGCCCCAGTGGTCATACCAGCCCTGGCTCCTACTCTGGATAGATCCCTCAAGTCTGATAGGTCTCTTTGTCCAGTCAGAGCCTTGCGCTACTATTTGGACAGGACTTCAGACATTAGGCAGGACAAACAATTAGTTTTTGTCTCCTTCAAGAAAGGCTTCGACAAAGACATCTCACCTGCCACTATCTCCTCATGGATCAAGCAGACTGTGATCCTATGCTATGAGCTCTCTGATCACCATACCCACACCCTACATCAAGTCAAAGCTCATGATGTCAGGGCCTTTGCTGCTTCTAAGGCCTTCCAGTCGGGAGTCTCCTTGGAGCAGATCTTATCAGCCTGCCACTGGAAATCTCATAACACCTTCACTCAATTCTATCTGAAGGATGTAGCTTGGGCTGATTCAGAGCTCTACCATCTTGGCCCTGTTGTGGCTGCTCAGCAGATCCACCAACAGACGGGGACTTAGAGGAGACCTGTACATCTGTAAATAAGTGTACATATTTGTATATATTGCACATATAGTTAAGGAGCAACAAAAAAAAAAATTCTCACGTACTTCCTCCGGGAGATGTAATTTTATGGGACTGAACTCATCCCTCTCTTCCCCTACCTCAGAGCAGGTCTGTTAAAAAAAAGGGGTGGGGGGCGCAAGGTTGACTCTGACGGTTCCATTCCGTATAACCGGATGATGATATTCGACCATAGCCTTAAGGGTATTTGACTTCAAGGTCTACCCAGGCTTTTAAAAAGGAATTGGCATTATGTCTAACATGAGTTCAAGCTCTTTAGTCCCTAGTAACTTACCCGCCATCCAAGCGGTAGTTATTCAGCTATTGTCCAATGGATAGGATGTATTAACGCAATAAAATTGCAAATTTAATAAGTAAATTAAATTTTTATAAGTTAATACCCTATCCAATGGACACACAAGACCCTCCCACCGACCCCGCTTTCAGTTTACTAGGGGTCTAATAGGTTTAGACAACGAAAAAGATGCTATGACGTCACGCTGTCTAGACAGGAAGGAAGTACGACACGCCATCTGGCGAGTACACAGTACTGGACCGGCCTAGCCGGTGGAGACACAGGACGTCTTTTTCTGACGTTTGGCGGGCCGGTCTGCGCCGACCGGATAAGCTATTGTCCATTGGATAGGGTATTAACTTATAAAAATTTAATTTACTTATTAAATTTGCAATTTTGTCCACTGTTTTACCAATGATCTGCTGTTTAAAGAGTTATCTTTTTAGCATCAAGTAATTTCCAATAAACTTTGCAGAAAACATGACTCATTTTAAATAATGATGATAATTGCAGCACTGCTGATATCAGACAAGAAATTTTGTAAACGTTTAATTACGTTCTCTATATAATTCATTATATCCCCAGACGAAAGTCGGGGATATATTGGATTCAGGTCCGTCGCGCCGCCGCCGCCGTAGAAATTTCCTTGTGGACGCGATAACTCAAAAACAAATTAATATTTTTTTTTCAAACTTGGTACACATGTTAAGGGTGCCCAAAGGAAGATCCCTATTTTAAGGTGACCTTAAACTCCCAGTAAAAAAGAACTTATGGCCACCTTAAGGTCAGAAATTGGACTTTTGGCCACTTAGAGCCCTGTAGGTCACAAACTATGATGCTCAGCTGGCTGAAATTTTACCTGACAACACATTAATATGTTCTTAGTACATGTGCCGAAAATCACGACTTTAAGTGGAGGAGAAAATTGTCTTTGAGGCCCATAAATACCCCCACTTAGGGATTTTTTGCTATACTTTTCACATATTTTGCCCTATAATTTGGAAGTGGTAATTCTGATGAGTCTCAAACTGTGCTAGGTATAACTTTGATATGTAATCCTTGTCTGTAGAAAATTTTAGGGCTGTAGGTTTACCCAAAGGGGTCGACTTAAGGTCTCAAAAGTGCCCACAGAGACCCAATTTATGCACTTTTTGCCACTTTCAAGCACTGTAGCTTTAAAACTATGTCTCTCATCTAAGTTAAATATCATCTGGGAATATATCTATGTGTTTTCTTATATGTGCCCCAACATTTAGGCCTTTAATAGACAGTTAACCTGTGTATCAGGACCATAAACACCCACCCGAGTGACCCTTATAAGACATTTTTCACATCTTTTTCCCTGTAACTTGGAAATGGTAAGTCTGAGAGTTTCAAACTGTATTAGATATATATTCTGTGTGTAATCTTAGTATGTAACAGATTTTAAGTCTGAAGCTTTAATTTTGAAGGTCAAATTGAGGTCTCTAAAAGGCTCCCAAAGACCCAATATTTGGACTTTTTGCTACTTTTAAGCCCTGTGACTGTCAAACTATGTGACTGATAGAGCTCAAATCCTATCTGGGAAGATATTAGTATGTTATTTATATATGTGCCAAAAATTAAGGCTTTAAGAAGACATTTAACCTGTGTATGAGGACCATAAATCCCCACCCGAGTGACCATTTTTAGACATTTTTCACATATTTTGCCCTGTAACTTGGAAATGGTAAGTCTAAGAAGTTTCAAACTGTATTAGATGCATATTCTATGTGTAATCTTAGTATGTGACAAATTTTAAGTCTGAAGCTTTAATTTGAAGGCCACATTTAGGTCTCTAGAAGGCCCCATAAAGACCCAGTATTTGGACTTTTTGCCAATTTTAAGGCCTTTGACTGTTAAACTATGTGACTGATAGAGCTGAAATCTCATCTGGGAATACATTATTATGTTCTTTTTACATGTGCCAAAAATCAAGGCTTCAAGTAGACATTTAACCTGTGTATGAGGACCTTAAACACCCACCTGAGTGACCCTTTTAAGACATTTTTCACATATTTTGCTCTGTAACTTGGAAATGGTAAGTCTGAGAAGTTTCAAACTTTATTAGATACATATTCTATGTGTAATCTTAGTATGTAACAAATTTTAAGTCTGAAGCTTTAATTTGAAAGCCACATCGAGATCTCTAAAAAGGCCCACAGAGACCCAATATTTGGACTTTTTGCCACCTTTAAGCCCTGTGACTGTTAAACTATGTGATTGATGGAGCTGAAATCCCATCTGGGAATGCATTATTATGTCCTTTTTACATATGGCGAAAATCAAGGTTTTTAGTAGACATTTAACCTGTGTATGAGGGCCATAGACACTCGCCCAAGTGCCTTTTTGGACATTTTTTCCGTATTTTGCCCTGTTATTTGGAAATGCTTAGTGTGACAAGTCTTAAACTGTATTATATATAATTTTTGTTTGTTATGTATGTCCCCCAAAAAGTTTCAGATCTGTAGTTTAATTGCTAAGGTCTCTTTAACAATTGTAAAATGCCCACAGAAACCCAATTTATGGACATTATGCCACTTTAAAGCCCAGTAACTGTCAAACTATGTGGGTTATAGAGCTGAAATCTTTGAATTTTTAAAAGGAAATGCCTGTCTATTTAAATTTTGAATATTAATAATGTTATGGCTATCTTAGTCTTTTAAGAACTTATTTTTGTGTGTTATACCTCTGCTTGCTGAGTTTTTAACTTTTTAAAATGAAACTGGTTAAATGCCGGTTAAACATATTCAAGTAGACAAAATGGACACTTTAAGTGAGCTTTAAGTCCCAATATTAATGAAATTATATCCGTATGTAGTAAAACTAGGGGATTTTTAACCCTCAACTAGCCCAGTTTTATTCAACTTGCCTCAGTTAATTTTGACACAGCTCCTACAGTTATGAAATCATTTCAGTTGATAATCACATACTTAAAATTCTCAATTCTTTTTGTATTTGAGTACCCCTTTTATATAGATTGTTTGTTTACCATTTTTGCTGTAGCACTCCATCTCTTTGAGAGAACATGTAAACTGTGTAAAAAAGATGTAGAAGATGAGATACATTTTGTTTGTGTTTGTCCAGCTTTAGAGCTGATTCGTATGAAATATTTCAAAATTTTAAATATAGATAAATCTGAATTATTAATAGATCAATTATCAAGGGTATTAACTCATATGAATGTCAATATGGTTATTAATTTTATTTTTGATTTGTGGCAAGAAAGAAAAAGTAAATTATATTGTTAATTTTTATGTATTGAATTGCTGTCTTTATTTACTGTATCTTACCTCAAAATATGTTTGCTCTGTTTGTTATTAACTCTCTATTTAAAGTGACTTATAAGCCCATATAGGGCTGGGTATTACTTCAATAGTTTTTGTATAATCCTTGTCAACATAATACATGTCACTATAATAAACTAATAAACTAAACTAAGTCCCAACCCACATCCCCCACCCGGATTCCCCCACCCACCTCTGCTTGCTGAGTTTTTCACTTTTTAAAATGAAACTGGTGAAACATATTGAAGTAGACAAAATGGACACTTTAAGTGAGCTTTAAGTCCCAATATTAATGAAATTATATCCTTATGTAGTAAAACTAGGGGATTTTTAACCCTCAACTAGCCCAGTTTTATTCAACTTGCCTCAGTTAATTTTGGCACAGCTCCTACAGTTATGAACTCATTTCAGTTGATAATCACATACTTAAAATTCTCAATTCTTTTTGTATTTGAGTACCCCTTTTATATAGATTGTTTGTTTACCATTTATGCTCAACCCACATCCCCCACCCGGATTCCCCCCACCCACCTCTGGGACCTCCAGCTATATTGAGTGACACTAAATAAACAAAGGTATTTAATGATATCAGATGAGAAACAAAGAACTCAATGGGGTTGCAGATCTTGTGTAATAGTGAGAGAGGTGTGGAGAAGGGGAGAGGGGTGGGGGTGGGAGGTGGTGGGCTTCATTACATATAACACAAAGGGGAGTCAGAACTGAGATTGTGTCACATATTTAGGTTGCATATATATGGACCACATATATAGGTATAGAGGAAATGAATAACTGAAAACAATTTGCAAATTCTAAAAATAATATAATAAAATAATAATATAAATAATTTTTTTTTAAATAATATTTTATTTGTGAACAAATATAGAAACAGATATGCGCTTTTGGGATTATGAATTTTAGAATGGACATTGAATCATCAATCATTTAAATACTTTGAAGGAAGATTGAAAAGTATGATGAGTTGAGTTAAAAATAATATTTTATTTGTCAACAAATATAGAAACAGATATGCTCTTTTGGGATTATTATTTTAGAATGGACATTCAATCATCAATCATTTAAATACTTTGAAAATAGGTTTAGAGTTATCATTGCAGGAAGATTGAAAATATAATTTGAGTTATGTATTCGGCGTCTGGGGATACACCATCTTCCTTGGAAGATATAAACAGAGTAGATTGATGTGCTGAAGTTCATATAATAATGGGTAATTATGTTTTTAAAAATTCCCGATCAAAACCTGTGGCGTGAGTGATGACCTGTCTGGGGATATGTTGGCGCCGAGTTGGCCCAATCTAGTTACTCTAGTCTTAATGAGTTAAGTATCCCTTTTAGCCCTGCATATAATAATGACAACATGAGTGTTATTGTTTCTCTTCAAACACGTGCCTTTCTAGATATTTTTTTTAGGTTTCCAGTTTCTCCATCCAGAATGCTCATATGTTTTCTGCATAGCATCTACTTACTGTTCCTTTCTTCTGCTTAATACACAGTCTCTTTACTTGTTCCAGTTTTTCAGTTAACAATACTCTAATTATGGCATATTTTTGCATGATCTAACCAACATATCCTTGTTTCTGTTCAAAGAAACTTGTGACATTGAGAGTGGATTTGTCTGTTCTAGTTTCTCAGTCCACAATGCTCTGATCTCCACCTGTGCCGGACGCTGGCCTCTGATGATTGACCCTCAAGGTCAGGCTAACAAGTGGATCAAAAACATGGAGAAAGACAAGAAGCTGGAGGTGGTCAAACTCTCAGACCCCAACTACCTGCGCTCTCTAGAGAACTGTATACAGGTCAGTTTCTGCTGAAGCAAGTGCCTTGGTTTTACAGACACGTTAATTGGATATGGTCGGTATATTACAGTTGCAACCAATCTCCCGTAAAAAATTGTTCAAATGAAAAATTATCTTTCCCACAGCCTGTTGTACACTTATACACAACTTTACTTTATAATCTAACTCTCTTAAATATTTTAAACCTATGAAACAATAGATATTATGCATTAACTCCTTAAAGACCTTCTCAGTTGAACCTGATCTCATGTTAGAAATTGTTCCAATGAAAAACTATCTCTACCAGAGACCAAAGTGTCTACAGTTTGTTGTTCACATACACACAACTTTACTTTATATTCCAGCTAGCGTAAATATGTTTACATAAATGTAACAATAGATATTATGTATCAACCCCTTAAACACCTATTATTGACCAGCAGTCTACAGTAAAGTATATTCATCAGTAGCACATGTCTGTGGACTAGCAGTCGACACCCCCGTATGGTTACAATACTTTCTTTCAGCACTGTGGAATTAAAACTCTTGGTATGTTGGAATTTGTTGTTAGAATATTATGTACAAGGATGTTATGGATGACGTGGAGCACTTGTGGCTTGTGTTCCAGCAACCAGTGGTGTCTTTAAATGCTTCTAACCTACCATTTCTTGTGGTCTAGTTTTAAATTTACTCACATGTATATATGACCAAATTAATTCTATGTATTCATAGAACCATTGTGATAAGTAGTTCTAGCCACCACAGAGGACACTAACATGTACAAAAAGCCCTAAAGTGGGTATGCTCTTGCAAAGAGTCAGGTTTTCAGCTTCTTTCTGAATGAGGAAAGAGAAGTGACAGATATTGTCACCCTTTTTATTCCAAACTTTTGGAGTTTCATCGAAAAAGGTGAAACCAAACTGCCTGGTAGACATGTACTGATGGAAAAAAAAACTGTAAAACATCAGAACCTCACCTTCAGTGTTACTTCTCCTTGTTTTATACACATTATTCCTAGCTTTCAAAATGGACTGAGCTATGTAGGAGACCCAGTTTGAAGGAACTTATAAACCAGTGTTGCTGGTTTGAATGGTGACCACTGTTCTATCAGTAACTAGCGTAAGTTCTTAAGTATAGGGGGTATCATTTGGGTATACATATGCTGGTGACAGTCTTATCAATAATATTTAGTTTACAAATTTTTTCTTAATTTTAGTTTGGCAACCCAGCCCTGATGGAGGGTATAGGAGAGGAATTGGATGCAATCTTGGAGCCTGTGCTGCTGAAACAGACCTTCAGACAGGGAGGCATTGACTTCATACGGCTGGGAGACCATATTGTAGAGTACAGCAAAGACTTCAGGTTCTACATGACCACCCGACTCAGGAATCCTCACTACCTTCCTGAGGTATGACTTGTACAGAAGTAAAGTGTAAGAGAGTTTATTAAGTTTGTGAATTAAGGATAGACATCTGGTAGTCATCCTTAATTCATCAGCTTAGTACAATCTTCAAGACATTGTTGACATTATAAAGATTGTTGTGGAATATTTTAACGAAAACAGTCAGAAATTTACCAACTTTTGTGTAACTATTTTTCTCGTATTCCCACAGCAAGTCACCAACAGTTAGTGTCAACCAGTCTCACATTAGATCACTGTCATTATTGTATCCCCGACGCGAAGCGGGGATACTATGGATTCATCATCGTCGTCGTACGCGTACGCGTCCGCGTCCGCGCCCTCGTCCGCGTCCGCGTCCGCAGAGATTTCTTGTTAGCGACCTACAGTCCACATTTCTTTCCGGATTTCTTTCATATTTGGCAGGTGACTTGATATGGTAGAGGACTCGCCACCCTATCTTTTTGGTAGGCTTTATGTCTAAATTAGGCCTGTGGTAGACAAAAATGTCTAAAATGTGGAATATTGCTTGTTAGCGACCTACAGTCCACATTTCTTTCCAGATTTCTTTCATATTTGGCAGGTGGCTTGGTATGCTAGAGGACTCGCCACCCTATCTTTTTGGTAGGCTTTATGTCTAAATTAGGCCTGTGGTAGACAAAAATGTCTAAAATGCATTAAAAGTCATGAAATCATGCACTAAATCACTTATAACTTGAAAAGTGTTGCATTTAGAGCATTTTGTTAAAATATGTTATTCAGATACTTTTTTCATAGCAACAACATGGTGAGTAACTTGGGTGTCTGTCTCAATCGCTAAGTGAGTAATAGCTACTTTTGGGCTTTTCAGTAACTTCCATCATGAGTAAAATCAATTGTAACTTGAAAACTATTGCATTTACAGAATTTTGTATAAATATGTTATTCAGCTACTTTTATGTCAGCTATAACATAGTAAAATTTCAGACATGTAGCTCATGGCATAGCTGAGTAATAGCTACTTTTAGGTTATCACTGTTGAGTAAATTACTTATAACTTCAAAAGTATTACATTTAGAGTATTTTGTTTCAATATGTTATTCACCTATTTCGGAGTCAGCTATAACATAGTGAAGTTCCAGACCTGTGGCTCATTGCATAGCTGAGTAATAGCTACTTTGAAGTTCACACTGTTGAGTAAATCAGTTGTAATTGGAAAAGTATTGCATTTACAGAAATTTGTGTAAATATGTTATTCAGCTACTTTTGGGTCAGCTATAACATAGTGAAATTACAGACCTGTAGCTCATGGCACAACTGAGCAATAGCTATTTTCAGGTACTGACTGTTGAGTAAATGACTTGTAACTTGAAAAATAGTGCATTTGGAGTATTTTGTTAAAATATGTTGTTCGCCTACTTTTGGGTCAGCTATAACGTCGTGAAATTACAGACTTATAGCTCATGGCATAGCTGAGCAATAGCTATTTTCAGGTTGTCACTATTGAGTAAATCAGTTGTAACTTGAAAACTATTGCATTTACAGTATTTTGCTTAAATATGTTGTTCACCTAATTTTGGGTCAGCTATAACATAGAAAAAATTCAGACATGTAGCTCATTGCATAGCTGAGTAATAGCTACTTTGACGTTATCACTGTTGAGTAAATCAGTTATAACGTGAAAACTATTACATTTACAGTATTTTGTTTAAATATGTTATTCACATAATTTTTGGTCAGCTATATCAGAGTGAAATTGCAGACCTCTGTGTCATGGCATAGCTTACCAATATCTACTTTCAGGTTCTCACTGTTGAGTAAATCATTGTATCCACTGGATAGCCGTAGTGTGTAGAGAGATTTCACCATTACCGCTCTAACAAAAAAAAATATTATAGCTAGCCTTCTCAAGTTTGCAAAGTATATTACAGGGTGCACCACAGTACTCTATTGGTAGGCTTTATGTCTAAATTAGGCCTGTGGCTAAATTACTTACCTACTAAAAATGAGTAATTCTGCATTTTCTCTAAAAGTATTGCAGATAGCAAATTTTTCTTAAATAACTCATTCACCTACTTTTGGGAGAGCTTTCACATGCTGAAGTTCCAGACCTGTAGGTAATTACTCACCTACTGAAAATGAGTAAATGCGAATTATCTCTAAAAGTATTGCAGATAGCCAATTTTTGTCAAATAACTCCTTCACCTACTTTTGGGAGAGCTTTCACATGCTGAAGTTTCAGACCCGTAGGTAATTACTCACCTACTCAAAATGAGTAAATGCAAATTATCTCTAAAAGTATTGCAGATAGCGAATTTTTGTCAAATAACTCCTTCACCTACTTTTGGGAGAGCTTTCACTTGGTGAAGTTTCAGACCTGTAGGTAATTACTCACCTACTGAAAATGAGTAAATGCAAATTATCTCTAAAAGTATTGCAGATAGCCAATTTTTGTCAAATAACTCCTTCACCTACTTTTGGGAGAGCTTTCACTTGGTGAAGTTTCAGACCTGTAGGTAATTACTCACCTACTGAAAATGAGTTAATGCAAATTATCTCTAAAAGTATTCCAGATAGCCAATTTTTGTCAAATAACTCCTTCACCTACTTTTGGGAGACCTTTCACTTGGTGAAGTTTCAGACCTGTAGCTAATTATTCACCTACCCAAAATGAGTAAATGCTAATTATCTATAAAAGTATTGCAGATATCCAATTTTTTATCAAATAACTCATTCATCTACTTTTGGGAGAGCTTTCACATGGTGAAGTTCCAGACCCGTAGGTAATTACTCGCCTACTGAAAATGAGTAAATTCGAATTATCTCTAGAAGTATTGTAGATAGCCAATTTTTCTCAAATAACTCATTCGCCTACTTTTGAGAGAGCTTTCACTTGGTGAAGTTTCAGACCCGTAGCTAATTATTCATCTACTCAAAATGAGTAAATGCGAATTATCTCTACAAGTATTGCAGATAGCCAGTATTTCACAAATAACTCATTAATATGAAAACAACTTAGAGGAAGTCATGGGCTGCAAATCTTTTCATGTGGTCAGATTTCACCTTGGGCCCCTCCTGCTTATTATTGGTCCTAGAGGTTTGCAATGTGAAAACGACTTATAGGAAATCATGGACTGCGAATCTTTTGATGTGGTCAGACTTCACCTTGGGCCCCTGCTACAGGGTCAAATAAGGGTAGCCAAACTTAAAAGTGCTTTCAGCTTGCTTATTAACGAAAAATGCTTTTTATCTTCTAAACTATGTTAGTTGGCCTTTGTCGGTGGATACATCCAGCATCTGGCCACAGATGCGTCCTATTTCTAGTTTTAAGTGAAGATAGTAAACACAAATAGAAAACAAGAAGAATCCACTGTAGTTTGAATCCTGCTAAACTTGAATCATAATTTAGATTAATTGAAACAAATACATATTAGTCCCTCCAGAGAGAGGTGGGGGGTCAGATAAAATATAGCATTTGATTGAGGCAATTTAAATCTTACTGTTACGCTGCAGTGCTTCACCGGTCTGTAGTTGCACAAGTGGATGGGAACCAGTCAGCTTTTTAATGATTCAGATTAGGTATGTAGACAGATTATAAGTCCTGAATTTTGTTGAGTTGTTCATTGATTGATTGCAGGTGTCAGTCAAAGTGACCCTGGTGAACTTTATGATCACACCTATGGGACTGGAGGACCAGTTGCTGGGGATTGTGGCTGCCAAGGAAAAGCCGGAACTGGAGGAGAAGAAGAACCGGCTGATCCTTGAGGGGGCTCAGAACAGACGTCAGCTTAAGGAGATTGAGGACAAGATCCTTGAAGTCTTATCAACCTCTGAGGTATGGAAAATAAGGTCAACAACAGTTTCATATCAGTTGAGATTGATTGCTAATTCTAGATAATTCTAACCTTATTCTCATGCCATTTTTAAGGCAGCTAATCTCTTTGCATGTGGATTTTTTATCTCAGTTCACCGTTTCATAATTTGGGAGGCTGTTACAATTAGTCCTGTTGAAAATGGGTGGGAAAACTGCCAAACCATGTGATTTGTCCAGAGTCAAAACATAAGTCATATATCCAATAATATCAGCCTTCTAACCTGCTCCCAACTACAGTAACTTTGACTCATTAAGTTACCTTGCAAAGACTAGCCCCAATAACTCTGGTGCAGTCACATATGACATATCTTCATTTAAGAAACAAATGTTACAGAAGAGTGTTCAGGATTTGTTGTAACAACGTAAACATAACTCTCAACACTCCAAAGATAAGTCACAGTAACCTAAAAAATTTGTTTTAGGTGATTTATGACCAAAAAGTTTGGTTGCTTTAGCTCAGAGCTGAAATGCTCACTCACAAAGGTTTTTACATGCTCTAAAAAGTTGGACAGTTTTTTACCATTACCTTGTTTACACTCCCAACCTTTAAAATTGAAAAGATAAGTCATACAAGAGTATGTTTATGGCTTTATTATTGGGGTGTTTGGGCAGCACACTCATGAGTGAAACTGTGATATTAGGAGCCAAGGAGCCAGTAAACATGAGGATTATTCAGAAATGACAAAGTCATTGGATGAAAGAAAGTCATTTCCCAACAGAAATTATATGTGAAACTAAGACATTCAAAATGTTGTGTATGTGACTTGGATCCCTGTGCATTGTAAATTCAAAGAGCTTCAAAACGTTACGTAACATTATCTTTTCACTTTCAGAGATTTGATTTTTTTTTTTGTAAAGTTATAAATTTATGAGATTGTAACTCAAGATCTGTTAAGTATTTGTCATACAGACCCTTGAACACAGTAAATTATAATGATAATTGAAGTTTATATAACTATCTACTTTATTTTTCTCTGACTCTAGGGTAACATCCTTGAGGATGAGTCTGCCATAGAGATTTTGTCTTCCTCAAAAGTGTTGTCACAAGAGATTTCAGAAAAACAGAAAATCGCCTCAGTGACTGAAGCAGAGATTGATGAAGTCAGATCAGGATACACTCCTGTATGTACAGAAAAATTTGGCTTTTCATGTTATCAAATTGAAGTATTATAAAAAAATAAATTACTGAATAGCTGGCTATAATTATTGTACAGTAGTAAATCAGATTGATGGTATTGAATTGTTTTAGACATTTGTGTGTTTCAGTCTTCTGTACATTCAACTGTAAAAGAGTGACGTTTTAAAATAAAATATCTGACTGTGATGTGAATGACAGATTCTGATGCTTAAGATTAGAAATATGAAATTTGCAATATATTTTGTAGAAGTAACCAATGGGAAAGCCTCCTTCAGTTTACCTGACTTATGGAAAATCCTTCCATGTTTTAACAATTTTTGTTATTTTCATCAGACCTCTGACCTTCCCTAATGCTAAAATGGCCCAAATATTAATTATTTGTCTAACGTCTAAATAGAGCCACACCCAGAGGTATATTTCAAATACTGTGGTATATTTTACACGTTTCTTTCTCAAATCTGCAACTCACTGCTGAACCAGAGTTTGTTTCTCTGAAGATTGTATTTAACAACTACCTGTGGTTTTCTAAATACATAGATAACAAAGGTACTAAAATATTGTTAGAGAGACAAACCTTAAACAGTATACACAGGGTGAGGATAAACTTCACAGTGATGAACAAAGGTAACTGGTTTTTACTTGCAGGTTGTAACAAAAGACACTGTTTTATGCCGTATGCTGCATATAACCATTTCAGTGTCTCTGTATCTGGTGCTTTGTATGTTTTCTACCCAGGTGTCCACACACAGTGCTGTACTGTTCTTCACCATCTCAGACCTTGCAAACATCGACCCCATGTACCAGTATTCCCTGGCATGGTTCATCAACCTCTATATTAGTGTAAGTACATTTAATTAGAACTTATAATAATCGGACAATTGTTACACTTCAAGTCATCAGCAGAACTAAATGATTGTCAGTAAACAGATTTGATTGATCTTAATAAAGTGTTTGATCATGTCATATATTTCATCAACCTCTACATTCATTTAAGTGCATCTTAATGCATTAAATAAGGACTGGCAAAATCCAAATTCTAACAATTGTTATTATTGTTAAGATAGCCAAATGGCTGAGAGTGACTTTAACTGTGACCCAGTGTATTAATCTCAGCAACTTTGTTAGATTTTTAACTATTTGATGAAGACATAGATTACTAAACAACAGAAACTTGGGTTAAATGTTCATTGTCATATTTGTGACAGGATTTAAAAAAATCATTTAAATTGGACAGTGTAATGCATAGCAAAAACTACAAAACAGGTTTTAGTTTGCATTGTAAATACTATTATATACAAAATATGACAGGTACCTTAATTGCTGCATGGTCTTTCTGTTTTCTTTAGTCCATAGAAAAATCTGAGAAATCAGATGACTTGGATCAGAGAATTGAGAATCTGAACAACCACTTCACATATAGCATTTACCAGAATGTGTGCAGATCTCTGTTTGAGAAAGACAAGCTGCTCTTCTCATTTATACTGTGCATCTTCCTGCAGAAGAAGGAGTGAGTAAACTTGATTCAGAGCGTGGTTGCAATCTGTTAATTACTGATTATGGCACAGTAACTTAAGATTTAACCATATATTCCAAAATTAAGTTAGTTAAGCAAAACTTTCTTTTGAGTAGAAGAAACAGGGAGATCAATTTTTATTTAATTTATTGCTGGAATGGTAGATTGAAATCGGTATTTTACTGACTGTAGTGGAATAAGTGAAGGTTTAGTTCTTCATGCCGAGATGGAGTTAGTAATTCAAGCCCCTTTACATTGAATTGTGTTAAGCTTTTTCTACTTTTCAGCCCAAGTACATTTGTCACTTGATTTTGTCCTTCTTGTGTTCATGGAAATTTGTACCTTACTGACTATTGCACCAAAAGTTAAGCATCAGTCCTATATGCAGAGGTAGAGTTAGTACAGTTAAACTAGTAGAACTCCCATTTCAACATAAAAAAGCAGGTATACTCATCATGTTCCATTGCACTAAATAGACCTTCCTTACCCTTTGCAAGGAGTGTAACGTTGTGCTGAGGTTACACATGATTAAACAAGAGTATGTATAAAAATTGTGTTCTAATCACCAACTGTTTACATTTCTCTAACAAATTTTACAATTGAGTTCACAATATTTTCATCATATTGTTGGTTGGTTGATTGGAGTTTGTAAATAGCTGACTGTTGCAGAGTAACTTAAGGTTTGATCAATGGTATAAACAGACGGGGAGGAAATTGCATTGGAGATCACTAGAAGGTGTAAATTTTAGAAGATTAATGTGGAATAGGAATAGAAAAACAGATGGTCCAGGGACTTTCACTCTGGATTATGACAAGAAGGGTTTCAGGAAGGCATGCGAGTGTCATGTTCATTGCTTCCAAAATTTGTAGCAGTTCCTGAAAGTCTGCATTCTAGTTGAATCCATCTTGTGTTCTTATGATTTATAGGAAATTTCAAAACATTTGTAGGATGTACAAAGCTGATCTTTGTGTTTTAGTGTTCTTTTTCAATTCAGCAGCCTTTTACAGATACTTTGGTCACAAAATAAATGCCAAACTACCAAACACCCAAGGATGACTTTTGTAAAAATTAGGGAAGAGTTCCTGTCATTCTTTAGCAGAATGATTGTTTAGGGGTGGTATAAAGAGAGTTATTTTCTCCTGAATGGTCAGAAATGAGCAGGAATGGCTAAAAATGTTTATATGGAGATTTGGGAAAGAATCTTGGATGTTTTTGAGAATTCTTCTTGTTTTCTTCCTTTTTCTTCTATCCTTATCTGTGTGGGTTTACCATTGTGAATCTTTCTTAATTTCTGCAGTTAAATAATGACCATAATGAGTTTATCTCTGTTTTCTTTACTTCAGGGGTCTGATCAATGGCTATGTTTGATTATACTTGGTTATTTATTTTTCACTCCAGTGTTAGTATAAGTGGGTTCACATGTTATTCTTATCATTTTCTAGATTTTGCTAATAAAGAATATGTCCATGAAAAGTAATTAGATTAGATTACTGTGTTCACTTTAGTGATCTGATCAGTGACCATAAGTGAATTTATCTGTCAATTATTCTAACTTGTCCCAGTTTTCCCTTCACCTCACTTCAAGGCTTGGTAAGTAACCAAGAGCAAGTATAGCGCTCTGTTGATACTAATAATCCCAATTTCTCTTTCACTTTAGTGGTAAAATTGATGACCGTGAATGGCGTTTCTTGCTGACCGGTGGCATTGCACTGGAGAATCCATTCCCGAACCCAGCCAGTGAATGGCTGACAGACAAGTCCTGGGGAGAGATTGTCAGACTCTCTGATCTGCCCGCATTCAAAGGCATGATGGACCACTTTAGACTACAGGTAATATCAGAGTATAGACTGAGTCCTGTAAATAAAATTCAAAAGAATAAAGTAACTTGAGTACATTGAAAATTTGCCAGCATTCAGCCTGTCTGATCTGACAGTGTTATTAAAAACTTCAGACTGCAAGTCATTCCAGGGTATAGACATTGCAATTTACAGTGTGGTACTGCTCAGCTACCCAAGTTCGTCACCTACCTAAGTTCATCAGCTGTCTTGAAAATGGTTAAGGACATTGAATATTGATACAGACACAAATGGAACAAATACTTATAATAATGACACACAACTCTACAAGGAAAGATAATTGTGAAGAGGTTTTAGTAATGTAAAAAATTCCAAGTGACAATCTGTGGTAGGTGATGAACTTGGGTAACTGAGCAGTAGGTAAAATTTCATCAGAGGGTCTTGTTGAATGAAAATAACCCTGTTTTCTGAAATTCCTGGATAAGTAACAGTGTATTTCTGGTCCATGGAGGCTCAAGCATTTCAAGGTGACATTTCCTTATTTCATAGGTAACCATATTTTCATAAATGTGTTGTTCACAAGCGGGTAGATAATATTCACCTCATGGGTCTGACAATATAATTTCAGAGATTCTCTCTGAGTGAGAAAATATTTTAGACACTTTATGTAATGATCTAGAACTGTTATGCATACATAATGCCAGGGTTCCACTCTTTATATGTGACTAAGGGTTTCAAAATGGAGGGAGGTATATGACCACCTATCCCCTTAGTAGTGTATGTCGCTGGGCAGGTGAAAACTCACTACACACATCATGTCAAATTCACCACAATGACTGTAACCAACTCAAAGGTGTCATTCCCAATAACCTAGATGTTTCACTGCATACAATACAACTTGCTATTCCAGAGGTTGCAAAAAATCCAAGCAGGTACATAAGACCACTTATCCCCTCAAGATTTCATGCAAATGACAAGTGAGTGTTTATGATTAACTTTGTACACTGAGGAAAGTTTCACCTCTAGTCAATCCACAAGTGAATCAGTGGAAGACCATGCACAAATATTTTCCACAAAAGTCAGATCTGTGTATTTTGCTTGGATTTACTCCACATGTTGCCAAGGTCAAGTTCAGACTATTTATTGCAACTGTATTCATTAGAGTTTTGTTCTGTAGGTGGCCAAATGGAAGGAGGTGTACGACCATCCGGCCCCTCAGGAGGCCAAGTTACCGGGCAAGTGGGGGGAGAACATGACGCCTCTCCAGAGTATCATTATTCTCCGTTGTCTCCGACCAGACAAGATGATACCTGCCATTCAGCAGTACATCGTGGACCACATGGGCACCAAGTTTATCGAACCACCAACCTTTGACCTGGCTCTGAGCTTCCAGGATTCCTACCACTTCACCCCTCTCATCTTTGTACTGTCACCCGGAGCAGACCCCATGGCAGTCTTGTTCAGATTTGCAGAAGAACAAGGTGAGATGTCTGGCATGTTTTAGTCTATGTTATATAGCCTCACTATATCCTCACTCATGTTTTTGTTTGACACTTTTTGGTGTGCTAAATGCTTGAGTTTAAGTGTCCATTGTTGTGTTCACTTTATTCTGGATCTGTAAAAAAAGCATGTTGTTTGTAGTGTTTTTCCTTAGTTTATTCTTACAGAGTGTTCAAATTGGGTGGTTTGGATGCATTGAAGGATACATTGACTGGGTTTAAGAATATTATAAACTCTGAGGCCATATTCAGAGGAGGTCATAACTTAGTCTCGAAGTGAAGACTTTTGTCGTACCTTTCGACAAAAAACAGTGATGATGTTTATCTTAGTCTTAGCAGCATTGGTTTAAGAGCTCTTGATTAAATTCGTTCATAACTCAAAGACTGGCTGAGAGTGATCTCACTAATTTTCTCCATTTGCATGTAGGACTGATAGACACCTTCTGTGTTTAATTATGTGGTGAACACGAAACATGTATCTTCATTATCTACAAAAATGTCTAAAGAATATAACGGTATATCAAGAATTTATGTAGTTGACATTTTCATGTATCTGTGATATGGTGCTATAATAAGACTTTAATACTGTGCATTTAGCAGTGCATTGTAGATAAGTGTGGCATTGTGCTAATCTGGTTAACTTTCACATTACTGCTATAAAATGTGACTTAGTAATAAGTGTATAGACTGCATTTTATATGTTTCTTGCTGTTTAACGTAGTTTATACCTGTACCTCATTTGCTCAGTGAATTGTGTGTTTTTTTGTTACAGCGCCAACTCTAAAATGAAAGTTACTGGAAAAGTTTTGTGTCCATTCTACGTATCAAAGAATAATGAAACGATCTCTTTAATTCGGACCAGAGAAATATTTTCCAGTTATTTGTACTCCTTGCAGCCCCCTAGTTACAATTACAAAAAACCTCGTATTGAATTTCTCTGCCAGGATGGAAATTTACATGACACATATCCCTCCACCAAAACAGCTCAACCACAATTCACTACCGTTGCTTTTATTTTGTGTGTTTTTTCATACCCACCGTCAGACCCATTTTTTAACTAGAACCCTTTTCAGTAGTAATAGCTGTAAGGTCCCCAGCAGGTAAAGTATACAGTCGTATTTTTGTATGTAGAACTATATTGAATAGAAATCCCTGTTAAATAAAGCAACAATCATGTCTTGAGCAGTTCTTTTTCATATAAATTTACCAAATAATCTGAAATACTTAGTAAAGTAAAAAGGTTTTTTTTCGGGTTTCCTTGATATTCAACTTAACTGGCTTCAGTTTGTGTGCTTTTTGACATATTTTATACTAGCTGAGCTGTGTACAATAAAGTTATTTGGGTTATAACTGTCTGTGTGATAGGTACCATCAAAAGTGTTTTTTTTACATATTTGACACCAGCTCAGTTGTGTACAATAAAGTTATTTGAGTTATAACTGTATGTGTGATAGGTATCATCAAAAGTGTTTTTTTTTTACATATTTTACACCAGCTCAGTTGTGCAATAAAGTTATTTGAATTAATACAATTTAATACTGTGTGTGACAGTTATGACCAAAACTTTGGTTGTGTTTTTTAACATATTTTACACCAGCTCATTTGTGTGATAAACTTATTGGAGGTACGAGTGTGTGTGTGAGACAGGTATTATCAAAGTGTATGGTTTTTTGACAAATCTTGCGCCAGTTCAGTTGTGCAGTGAACGTCTCTGAGTTGTAACCATTGTTTGTGTGTGATCGGTCTGATCCCCAACTGTCTTTTTTTCTACATATTTTATACCAGCTCAGTTTTATGGTGCAGATTTTTCAGTTATAACGATTGCTCTTGTGTGTCAGGTATGAGCAAAACTGTTTTTAGAAATATTTTATATAATTACGCTTATGCCTGGAAGTTCATTTGGCTTAACTTGCTTAAATTGCTTGTGTGTGATAGGTATGATCCAAACCTCCAGAAAGGTTGGTCAGTTATGGGACGATGGAAAAAAGTCCATAGTGTCTTCTGCAGAAGATGACTTGAAAAGTAGGTCACATGACTTGAAGTCAGCTGACTCATTGGTGATGGACTGCAAAAATACCCAATGGATAACCCCTCAAGATGCACATTGATTTATTTTTGTTTTTGATTTTTCTTTTTATTTACTTGGTACAGGGTCTTTTTCTTGATTTTCTTTCCATAACAGGAATAACAATAACTTTTCTAATTACTTTACCTTTTTTGGCCTTCTTTCTGAAATACATAGCATGGCTTTTTGAATAAATAGATAAATTATTGATGATAAAAATCACAGTTATCTTTATTATTATATTTATTTACGCATGCATGATCATATTTCTTACAGATTTTATGTTCCTTTGTGTGCAACTCATTAGTTCTAACATATGTTTACCTTGGCTGGTATTTACCAAGTCAGAAGTTAGAGACCAGTGAGGTGTCAACTCAAATCTACATCTTGTATTTTAAATTTAAGCTGATTTTTAGCTCTTCCTTTACCAGTCACATTACAGGTGGTATTGCCTGTACATAGAGGCATCCAAAAACCTAGAAAATCGAGGAGACAGAAATTTCAAACATTTTAAAACTTCTGTGTCTATTAACAGGTGAAGCAGGGAAAGCTAGAGTTTCTCAGGTTCACACAGAAGTGTATCAGTAATAACATGAATGAGGCATTTAACAAAATGCCTGCAAATATAGGTAATCCTGCCTGAGTGTGACTGGGGGATAACCTATCACTTTTGTGAATACAGCCCCAGATAATTTGCTCAATGCCAATCTCAATACAACTGTTGCTCACATTCTTTCTCACAAGAATGTTAAAATTGTTAAAAATTTGGGGCTGTATTCACAGTTACTGTAATTATGTCCACCCCACTGGGGGGTGGACGTATTATTTTTGCTTTTTCCACCGTCCGCCATCACACTTGGTTTCCGGTCATTTCAAGGAAAAGTATTTATTCTATCTTTACCAAATTTGGTATGGGTGTTTATTGGGTTAATAGCTTGCATTGGATTGCTTTTGGTGAAGATACTGATTAGCTATATAGCTAACTGAGTAATAGCTACTTAGCTACTTTTGTGTACTTCTTTTGTTTCTGGGCATTTTATGGAAAAATATTTGACATATCTGTACCAAATTTGGTATGAGCAATAGTTAGGTCAATAGCTTGCTTGGGATTGCTATTAGTGATAATAGCTATATAACTGACTGAGTAATAGTTACCTAGCTACTTTGAGTAGCTTTTTTATTTAAAGCATTTTAAAGGAAAAGTATTTTACCTATGTGTTCACAAAATTTGGGATGGAGGATTATTGGATCAGTAGCTTGCTTGGGATTGCTTTTGGTGATAATGCCTTTATAGCTAACTGAGTAATAGCTACTGTGCTATGTAGCTATTATGCTATTTTGAGTTGACTTTTTTTCTGGACATTTTAATGAAACAATGTTTTCTATCTTCACAAAAATTTATGTGAAGGATAATTAGATCAATTGTTTGGCCAGGATAGCTTTTGGTCGATGATAGCTTTTGTAGTTATCTGAGTAATAGCTGCTTTGCTACTTTGAGCCTACTCTGAATTGCATGTCTGTTTTCACTATTTTAAAGGGAACATATTTAACTCATCTTTGTAAAATTTGGTGTGAAGGTTTATGGGGTCAATTGCTTGCTTGGTACTGTTGTTAATGGTAATAGCTTTAACCTTCTGAGTAATAGAGTAATAGCTACATAGCAAAAAAAACATAAATATGTCTATCTCCTAAACTGTGCAAGATAGAGCGATTTTGTCACAATTTTTGACCCGCAGGGTATCTAAGCAATGTACTCTTGGCAATTTTCAAAAAAAATTTCCTCTCCCCAAAAATGGCGGCCATTTTGACTTTTCGCATTTTTGCCAAAAATGCAAAAGCACGAATTTGCTTCTATCTCCTTAACCGTGCGAGATAGAGCGATTTCGTCGAAAATTATGATCCACAGGGTATCTAAGCAATGTAGTATTGACAATTTTCAAAAAACTTTTCCTCTCCCCAAAAATGGCGGCCATTTTGAATTTTCGAATTTTTGCCCAAAATGAAAAAACACAAATTTGCTTGTATCTCCTTAACCGTGTGAGATAGAGCGATTTTGTCGACATTTTCGACCCACAGGGTATTTTAGCAAACTCCTCTGCAATTTTCAAAAAAATTTTACTCTCTTCAAAATTGGCGGCCATTTTGAATTTTCGAATTTTTGCCAAAAATACAAAAACACAAATTTGCTTCTATCTCGTTAACTGTGTGAGATAGAGTGATTTCATCGAAATTTTCGACCAAAGGGTTTCTCAGCAAACTACTCTTTCCTCTCCCCAAACATGGCGGCCATTTCGAATTTTCGAATTTTTGCCAATTATGCAAAAACACAAATTTGCTTCTGTCTCCTAAACCGTGCAAGATAGAGCGATTTCGTCGAAATTTTCAACCCACAGGGTATCTCAGCTATCTACTCTTGCCAATTTTCAAAAGATTTTCTTCTCCCTAAAAATGACGGCCATTTTGAATTTTCGAATTTTCACCGAAAATGGAAAAACATAAATTGGCTTCTATCTCTCCTTAACCATGCGAGATAGAGGGATTTTGTTGAAATTTTCGATCCCCCAGACCAGAGTGTACTGGCGACTTTTCACAAAAAACACTTATCTCGGAAATGGTGCGCGATAGAGCGATTTCGACAAAATTTTTGGCCCACAGGCTATATGAAGAGTCTACTGGTGACTTTTAGCAAAAATCACTTTCCCGCCACTTTTGGCAGCCATCTTGAATTTCTGTGTAAAATGCAAAAGCGCATTTATCTCGGAAACTGTGCGAGATAGAGCGATTTCGATGAAATTTTGGACCCACAGGGTATCTGCAGAGTCTACTGGTGACTTTTCGCAAAAAATCACTTTCCCGCTGCTTTTGGCATCAGATTCTTGAATTTCTGCGTAAAGCGCAAAAGCGCACTTATCTCGGAAACAGTACAAAATAGAGCGATTTCGACAAAATTTTGGACTTGCAGGGTATCTGCAGAGTGTACTGGTAACATTTTGCAAAAATCATTTTCCCGCCATTTTTTGGTGGCCATCTTGAATTTCTGCGTAAAATGCAAAACACATTTATCTTGGAAAAGGTTCGAGATAGAGTGATTTTGATGAAATTTTTAACCCGTAGGGTATCTGCAGAGTGTACTGGCGACATTTCACAAAAATCGCTTTGTCGCCATTTTTGGCGGCCATCTTGAATTTCTGCGTAAAATGCAAAAATGCATTTATCTTGGAACGAGATTTTGGCTGCCATTGTGAATTTTGGCGGAAATTGAAAATGTCATTTATCTCAAAAAGCCTTAGAGATAAAATAATTTTGAGCAATGTTTGGACCCTTTGGGTACTAGAGCCCTCAGATATAGTGCCTGTGAAAAAAGTGGAATTTTCAGAATTTTGTCCACCATCTTGAATTTTGGCGGAAATTGAAAATGTCGTTTATCTCGAAAACCGTAAGGGATAGAGCAATTTCAAACCAATTTTTGACCATTTGGATATTAGAGATCTTTGGTATATTGCCTCTGAAAAATGTCAAATTTCTCAAATTTCGCCCACCATCTTCAATTTTATCGGAAATCAAAAATGTTGGTTATCTCAAAAACCTTTAGAGACAGAGTGATTTTGAGCAAATTTTGAACCAATGCAAAAAGGCATGGAGCTGATATAATTTACATTTATGCTAACAAATATTTAAGCATCATTGATATATTTTACAAATGAAGCACAGGGTTCGCGAAGTACCTCTAAAAGATGGAGTCCAACGGACTACATGACCTCCGAAAAATAGAGTCCCAATCATTTTTTTCTGAGTCCAGTGTTTGAGTTAGGGTTATGAAACGTCGGGTACCTTGTACCTTATGGCACATCATAAAAGGGGTACCACTGTGTGAAAATTGTGTGCAAGTAATAATTTTTCTCCCATCTTTCGGATACATTTAAATATATAGAAGCACTATCCAATTTCCTTTATACTGATAAATAATATGCATCTGTCCATAAATAAATTTTAAAAATATTTTAAAAAGCTGAACCCCAGTCAACAAACTTCATTTTAGTGCAATTAGAATGAAATTTATTTTGTATGATTATTTTATTTAAGCTACAAATATGGCATTGATACTGTTTGAAAGACAAAAATTTGTAGTTTCTCTTGCTTTTTGTTTGACAAAAATTCATTGGGTAATTCCAGAGATATAGTTTATTTTTGTTACATCCCCTGTAAATATTTTTGAATATTACAGCTTTTATTTTCCGGGCAACTTTCCGGGGTTAAATATCAAGAGTTTCCGAGATTTAGTATAATAGATTGTCTCCCCACAAAAGTTCACTGTTTTGGGCTTGTTGTTTCGACTGTTTCCGTGCAGAGATCAGGCTTTCTTTCAATATATAACGTTTTGAGTAGATTTGCTAGTGTACGACACCAGCACTCACTGGCTGTTTTGGAAGAATCTCGTCATGCATGAAATCTCGCTTTACGGTTGACGTAAACAACTTGCCAGGAAATCATTTGAAACCATTTAATTTTAAAATACAAAGCTTATCTTCAGTGTTATACATATTGCTAGCATATCTATGCTTCTTGCCAACTGAAATTTGCTTCTAAAGCAGAAATACTTTCTTCATAAAAATCGCGTCCCGATGGACGCACTGACAACCCAAAATTTGCATCCAAATCTGAAATACTGCTTGTTTAACATACTCGGACGGCGTAATCGCGAACCCTGAAACAGGGTCTTGTAAGACTGCTGTACAATTATTGCAAAATGTTCATGGATGGACATCACACATGATAATGTGTGTTCTTCTATGCTATCCTGTTTCTTTTCATATGTTGCAGCTACTGTTAACAGGGCGTCCTATTTCTAGTTCTTTAATAAACTTTATTTTAGAGAATTATATTTTTTTAACTGTTAAAACTTTTTTTTTCATGACGCAGAATAATTGTGGCTGTGAAATGGTTCAATTTTCAAGCAAAGGCTATCCAGAAATATAAAAATTTATATTAAATATTAAGGCAATTGATATTTCTACATTTTTGTTCAGGCTCTTGGCTTTAAAAATTACACAGTGATGAATTTTTCTAAGGTAGTTTTATGAACTTCAAGATATAAATTCAGATAAAATCCTTTACCAAAGAAAAAATTGTAGGCTGACTACATTTTAAGAATCTTTGATAATATGGCACCTGGTCATGTAAAAATAATTAAGTTGGCCAAAATCTTCACAAATTACACTGATTATTTTCATAATTGTTATGATTTCAACAATCTCTATGTCCACAAGTGACTTTAATATCCTGTATAATATCTAATTTCCATATGTATATTATGACTGTTACCTCATTGTTTTATTTATTTTTAAGTTCATAGGTAAAGGAAATACTACTGGAACCTAACAGATGTACAGTTTTAACACATTTTGATTTGTCTTGTCTTGTTCCTATAGATAGAATATATTTTCTCCCATTTCAGTCTATATGTTTAATTTCAAATAGATGAACTGATATTATGGTGTAAATGTGATCACTGCAGTAATAGATAATAACATTATTCAATGATATATGTAACTTGTGACACGTATGTTTTCTGTAAATGAAAACTTCTGTGCAATTTTAAAGTACATGTGTTTTTCCAAATTTTTGAAGAATCAAAATAAGAAAACTTGTAATAATTCAGATTTGCCTGTAAAATGAAAGTTTTTCAAAGCTTAATTAAGTTAATTGTGATGATTTTATGTAGTACTGGAATTCTGATGATTTTTTAAGAATATATCTTTGTTGCTAACTAGTAACAGTTAATATATATGCCTGTGAAATGAAACTTTTCCAGACCTGAAGTAAATGACATCTGGAAACCGGCACATAAGTTATAATAATAATCATAATAAGAAAGTATTTATAAAGTGTGAAGAACAATTTTAGAGGCATTATTTTCATTATTTGTAGAGATAAGAATAACAGGAATCAATATATCTCCAGATTTAATACAGGTTTCATTGTGATAACTAACAATTGATACTAAAGTTCCCTGGTAATCTGATTGAGTGCACATATACAGCTAATATATATAGGATTTGTTTGAAGTCATTGCAAACTTAAATTCTATTATATGCTGGATACTTTTGTACAGCTAGAACCTCTGATAACCTCCACAGGATGTGGCTCTAGTTCTGGATAGCTTTGACTCATGCATGCGAAAAACAGCATTATCTGATGTTGAGGTCAGAGCCTCCATTTGCACCTGGACATACACCGATTCAACTTGTGCAGTGTTTATTGTATCATATAACTTATTAAATACAACAGCAAGAAAGGATTGGTGTACAAGGGTATATGCAACATAGCAGTTGATTTCGATTACATTAATCTAGACTTAGATCAAGTCCAACACAATTTCTATGGTTATAACCACTGGTATAGAAAAACTATTGGCAATAACAGCTGTGAATTATCCAGAAAGCAATGTTTGACTGAATCCTACTACTTCTACTAATAGTAATAATAATTGAAACATTTATATAGTGCAAAATTGATAAAACAAAATCCTGTAATAATCACATACAGCATTGCAAATATATATTTGGCTAACCCTTTACAATCACACCAGTTGCTGTAGTTACAATGGCTTAATTACATAGAAACAGCCAGCAGTGAGAAGCTGTGATTGATCCAGAAATGAATATATAAACTGAATCTAACTAATATACATGTCATGAGTAAATATCAGTGGTTGATCTAAATACTAAGTAATTTAAAGAGTGTTATCGATATAATGCAGAAAGCCAGGTCAGACACAGCACACTGATAGTCAGAAATTACCTTTATTTATTACAGAGGCAGCTGGGTCCAAATTGAAGACTATCTCTCTAGGTCAGGGACAGGGACCCATTGCCGAGAAAATGATCAGTGAGGTATGGAAATTTTATAATAACAAAAAAACTCTTCTACACTGCCTACCATTGATATTGTTCACATTTTCATTCCATATCACTTAATGTATATTGTTGACTTTGAAACTTAACCTAGCACTGCTACTTAGAAATAGGAGAAGATAAGTTTGTGTCCTTGAGACCAGTGTTCAAAATTAAGACCTGCACCCCTGCCTGAATCTGGTAACTATCCTCACAGACTTGCCACTTGGTCAGTGTTGAAACTCAATATTGATTAAGCCTACCATTGAAATACAGACTGGCCACTTTTGCTGCTGTCCTGTAGCATTTTGAACTGCAGGTGAGGTAGAGTGGGCCTGGAAAGTTTTCCAGTAAACTTTGTATGTTGAAATTCTACTGTATTGTGCTGATATTCACATAAGAGATCAGCAAAAAAATAAGCGAAACATCAGCTGAAGCATATAGCTTTGAATAATATACTGAAGCTGAGTTTGGTCACATTGTTCACATATCCCATTTGTTAATGTGACCCCTGTAGTGCTGTATATTGTATTTTAAGTTAACATTCTGTTTAGAGGGCTAATCAGAAATTGAAAACCTTGATATATTTATTATTCTCCTTCGGGCAATGCATTGGAAAGTTTCCAGGTTATTTACTAACTGATTATTCTGTTTAAAGGGACATTAAAAGAATACTGTAAAGTTCCTATATTGTCATTGCTACCTCTACCAGGACGTTATGTTTTTGAGTGCATTCTTTTGTCTGTTTGTTTGTCTGTGTTCGTGATAAATCCGAATGTAATGAATGGATCTTTCAGAAATGTTTTATGTGGGTAAGCCTGACCAAAAGAAGAAATGAGTAATTTTACCAAAGATCCAGATCATATTCTAAACTTTAAAAATCCCAAATTTTCAAAAAGTCCCATTTTCAACGTGTTTTCAATGACTCAGTCTGTTTTCTTAATCCAAAGTAAATTGTATTCTGAACTGTATGCATAGATATTTTCAGAAGGTCCTGTGTGCCTAATTTTATCATATTTTTGTCAAAATATGCTGCTGACTTCAAGCTTACATTACTTTGAAATGAAAGAAGAAAAATTGCTCCAGTGCTAAATAAATGTTCATATTGGCCCAGGTAAATGATATTTTAAAGTGCACTGACAGGCAATTAAGGGAGATACTTTGTGTTGTGTTTTTTCTTGTTTTTCTTCTTTTTTTTTTTTTTTGAAATACAGTTGTATACAGTTGTTTTTTATTTATGTTTTGGATTAAAATTATTGTACTTTGAAAGAAAGTACACCAGTTATCTCAGTACTTTCTATGTTTACATAAGCCAGAGTCATTAGTATGTAAGCTGCATTTGTAGGCAATAACAGCAGGCACCTGGGTGTTGCTGCAGAATTGTCACTTGGCAGCTTCCTGGTTACCTCAGCTTGAGAGAATCTGTGAGACAGTCATCACAGACACCCAGCAGACCAAGCCTGAATTCAGGTCTGTCCTTTCAAATGTCAACTACACTCAAACTTCAGTATGGGATGTCTGTATTACACAGACCTAAATTCGGTTGTGGGCCACCGACCATATGCATATGCATCGGCATAACTAGGACATGTATATAGACCTTTCATGAAAAATAACCAATAAACCTTCTAGAGAGCTTTTAGTAGGGGAGCAATAATTTGGTTTCTGCAAGATATATACCCCATAAACTATCTTACAACCAATGAACATATTCCTTAAATTTTTTTGTTTTGTAACAGTAGTCTTTATAACCAGTTTGTTGTTCAAGACTTCAGTCTATCATCACCACTGTTTTACAGTATGTGTCCTTTACATCATCCAGGCACAAGAATTGCCTCATAATAACAAAATTCTTGGGACTTGTTTTTTCTTAGTTTGACTCATAAGTGTGGCATTTATTAATAATGCGGGAGAACTCGACTTAAGGTTGTTGTCTCAACTGTATGAGTCATCAAAATTAATGTAATTAAACAAATCTTTCAAGGTGTAATAACTTAGAGTTTAACAATATTTCAGACCAGAACTCTTCATCATATTAAACCTTTCAAGTATAGTGGAACCTCTATTATCCGACCCTCTATTATACGAATTTTCAATTATCCGACCTCCAATCCACTCTCCCAACTCCATTTAAGCCTGTTATTTTAGGTCTTCTATTATCCGACCTTTCTATTATCCGACCTTATTGTTACTCTCCCAAGAGGGTCGGATAATAGAGGTTCTACTGTAATTGCTTCAGTAGGTCCTATCTATTTGCTTGAAAACCTAAACAATTTTTCTTTACTGGTCAAAAGATTCACTGGACCAAGCTATTATGCACTTCCTGTGTCATCTTCTTCTGTATTGGTCAAAAGATGACCTTGACCAGGTTACCCATAATTCCTACACCAAAGCCTAGAGAGTTCATTGGTTATAGTAGAGAAGGATCCCAGCTACCATCAAGAGAACCATCAAGCTGACACCTTATAAATGATGAATAAATAGTGTGGACTGTTATAGAATTTTCTTTTCTGTGTAACAACAATCGAGGTGAAACTTGATTGGTTAGATTTTGAATTTATTCTTTACATCATAGTTGAGCCAATTTAATCATGTACTGAATTATCAGCAAGGGGAACACATATTTTACCAGGAATGTCTCAATAAAATCGCTATGTGAAATCTTAATGATCTTTGGCATTATGATCATGCTTTTAACAAGGGACATAAAAGCTCGGTTTTGTTTACCTTTCCTGTGGACTTCAGACTCTGGTTAACCAGCTACCCATCTGCAGACTTCCCAGTCTCAGTATTACAGAATGGGGTGAAGATGACCAATGAACCACCCAAAGGACTGAGAGCCAACCTGCTCAGGTCATACCTCAACGACCCCATCTCTGACCCCTCCTTCTTTGACAGCTCTAATAAACCAAAGGTAAGATTTAGTATGTTTCAGTTAAACAGAGAATGTTTGAAGGATGTTTTCACATAACTACTTGTATCTTTAGGAGGATTCAAAGTTAATAGCAATGCAGCTTAAGGATTATGCTATAAAATAAGAATGTGAGTATACTCATATGTACCACTGTTATTTGAGTTTAAGTTGTTGTTTGAATTTATATTTTGTCTGTTAACTGTATAACTACGAATTACGTATATGATCATTAAAAAATTTGGGAAGCAGTAAAAAGTGAAAAAAAGCATGTAAGTGGGTGCACATTACAAATTTTGGAAACAATAAAAAATGAAAAAAAGAATGTAAGTGCGTGTGTACCCAGATTGGAAGAGTAAAGTTGTGTTGTGAACATAACTATTCCATTATTCCATTTTTCACTGCATTGAGGTAGAAATAACTTAAACAGGAAAGAATATTTTAGAACTAATTTTTAAAACCACAATATTATAGACTTTCTTGTGGCTTATATTCCATTAAAACAAAAATTTATAAAGTTTACTTTAATATTTCACTGTTTTATATTTTACCCAGTAACTTTAAAATATCTGGTTCAGGCGTTTCCTATTTTAAATAGTTGATAATGTCAGCTCAGAGTTACCTTTCACCATATTACACTCAGGCATAAGAAGTACAGGATTTTGTTCATTTCAAAGTCCAGGAAACTGATGCTGAACTTTGCAAACAGTATGACCACTATAATTTGGGATTGACTCTTTCCATATTCCAGATCTTCCGCAAACTGCTGTTTGCTCTGTGTTTCTTCCATGCCTTGGTTCAGGAGAGAAGAAAGTTTGGTCCACTGGGATGGAACATTCCATATGAGTTTAATGAATCTGATCTCAGAATTAGCGTCAGGCAGCTACAGGTAAGAATTCCTTTTTACTTTCCATGCATATTTCAGGTGACTTTCATAAAAATGATAACTTAAAACATTTTTATTAAAAATGCATAATAATTCTATACTTGTTATCAAAATGTAACATATTGTCTCCCCAAAATGATCAACCAGTGCAATCATGTGGGAAGTACAAAGAGGCCTGTGCCACTGTGACCTAGCTGTTAAGTCAATGCTTTACATCTGTCTATCTGTCAAGCCCCATGTCTAATGTCCCATGCACCAACCAGATATGATCCAATATATGATCCAGTACTATAGATGATACAGTTATGTATACCTTGACAAGACACACCAAGAACAATACTGTGAACCCATATAATGAGCCCATACAAATCATTTCCCCGTCTTCTACAGGATCAGTGGGTATCCTCGGTATATGCAACAGAGTGCTTCATATAAAATGGCCCTATATCCTTATTTAGGGTCCAATTTTAATATTTTATCCATTTTGAAGAGGGCTTGTTTCAGAGGGAATCTGATTGTAGATTGTAGTTAGATATTTGTTAGTGAGCAGGCATTGGGCAGGCATCTAAAATGGCCCTATTTCCTTATTTAGGGTCCAATTTTAATTTTTTATCCATTTTGAAGAGGGCTTGTTTCAGAGGGAATCTGATTGTAGATTGTAGTTAGATATTTATCAGTGAGCAGGCATTGGGTAATGACCTTAAATTGTGAAAAATAAGTCCCAGTCCCAGGTTAATTTAAAATCTCTTTGGTAGAAACTGACCATTTGTGACAATTAATCCTTTTGAATTCCTTAAAATTTGAAAATTAGTGACATTTTTCCAGCTTAAATTTCCACATACAGTATACAAATTAACAATCTTTTACTGTAGCTGTTATTAGATCTTTACATTTCAAGATACTGATCAGTGAGTACCAGGAAGCTGGTGATGACCTGTTCACTCAGTGACTGTACTTTAGTAATTGGCTTGAATTATTCCATTTATCACAACCATACATCTTTACTCACATTCATGTTTCCCAGATGTTCATCAACCAGTATGAAGAAGCTCCCTTAGAGGCACTGAAGTATCTGACTGGCGAGTGTAACTACGGGGGCCGGGTCACAGATGACAGGGACCGTCGACTCATTATGAGCTTGCTCGGAGTATTCTACCTGCCAGAGGTCATTGAGGACAACGACTACAAGTTCTCATCCAGTGGAATTTACTACGCACCCGAGTTTGGACCCTATGAGAGTTACCTAGAATATATCAGGCAACTCCCACTTCTGCCCAACCCAGAGGTATGAAAAATCTAAATATTTAGCTTCTATTCTTATTAGTGATTATTTGAGTCAGCCAGCTGAATTATGCCCCCAGATGTACCTTATCAGGCTTATCTAGAATATACCTCACCACTCCTATGTATAAAAATATTAACGTAAGGATGATTTAATTTTTTTCTTCGCCTTACTCATAACTGATATTGAATATGACAGCTGGCTTACATTAACGCACACCCAAGTTCTTATGGTATGAGAGCTACCTTGACCATATCAGACAATCCCTGCTTATGCCCAATGCAGAGCTATGAATAATCTTAATATGTAGCTCTAATTTCTAGAAGCGGTTTTCTGAGTCAGCCAGGTGAGTCACCCCACTGGGGGGTGGACATATTAGAGAGTTTGCGAACAACATTTTTGATGCCCGTATCTACTATCCGCTACGTTACACGTCATTGATTTCTGTGTGTGACGTAATTTCATAAGGTTTAACTGCACAAGGTTACGTTTTTTTCACGTGGCAAATGCCTTTGCCACATATTTTGCTTCCCTTGTGGATTTATTAATTATTGGAGCAATGAAGTGTGTTATACATAACAGAAGTTCTTGAGAGACTGTAGATTATTTTCAGCAACTTTGTCAATTTTTGAAAAACCCAAGTGTACAACGACCAGCCTTTTTTCATCCCCTGTCTTAAATTAAAGTAATGCACACAATCCTCCAAAGTTTTATGTACGTGTGTTTTATAAACTATTTAACTTGTGGGTTTATTGGTTGTTGGGCCAATAAAGTATGTAATATATATCAGTACCCAGTTCATTCAGTACTGTAGATGATTAAAACCAGTGTATTTATCTTTATTTACTTGTATAATTCCCAATTAATTTAAAAGAAATACTTGTAAAAATCCTAGTTCAAACGCTGTTCGCAAACAAAACTGTCCCCCTTAATGGCTTTCTCCCGTATTGATTAATTATGTTGCATGTTTCTACAAGGGGCGTTTATGAAACGTTGTTCGCAAACTCTCTATTATTTTTGCTTTTTCCGCCGTCCGGTGTCCACCGTCCAGTTTCTGGTGATTTCAAGGAAAAGTATTTATCCTATCCTTACCAAATTTGGTATGGGTGTTTATTGGGTTAATAGCTTGCATGGGATTGCTTTTAGTGAAGATAGCTCTATAGCTAACTGAGTAATAGCTACTTAGCTACTTTTGTGTACTTCTTTTGTTTCTGGGCATTTTTAAGGAAAAATATTTGACATATCTTTACCAAATTTGATATGAGCAATAGTTGGGTCAATAGCTTGCTTGGGATTGCTTTTGGTGATAATACCTTTATAGCTAACTGAGTAATAGCTACTGTGCTATATAGCTATTATGCTATTTTGAGTTGACTTTTTTCTGGACATTTTAATGAAACAATGTTTTCTATCTTCACAAAAATTTATATGAAGGATAATTGGGTCAATAGTTTGGCCATCATAGCATTTGTCGATGATGGCTTTGTAGCTATCTGAGTAATAGCTGCTTTGCTACTTTGAGCCTACTCTGAATTGCATTTCTGTTTTCACTCTTTTAAAGGAAACATAATTAATTCCTCTTTGTAAAATTTGGTGTGAAGGTTTATAGGGTCAATTGCTTGCTTGGTATTGTTGTTGATGGTAATAGCTTTAACCTCCTGAGTAATAGCTACATAGCAAAAAACATAAATATGTCTCTCTCCTAAACCGTGCCGGATATAGCGATTTCGTCGAAATTGTGGACCCACAGGGTATCCAAAAATATACTCTTGCAATTTTAAAAAAAAATTTCCTCTCCCCAAAAATGGTGACCATTTTGAATTGTTGCCAAAAATGCAAAAACACAATTTGCTTCTATCTCCTTAACCGTTCAAGATACAGCAATTTTGTCGGAATTTTCGATCAACAGGGTATCTCAGCAAACTACTCTTTGTAATTTTCCAAAAATTTTCCTCCCCTTAAAAATGATGGCCATTTTGAATTTTCACATTTTTGCCAAAAATGTAAAAACACAAATTTGCTTCTATCTCCTTAACCGTGCGAGATAGAGCGATTTCATCGAAATTTTCGACCCACAGGGTATCTCAGCAATCTACTCTTGCCAATTTTCAAAAGATTTTCCTCTCCCTAAAAATGACGGCCATTTTGAATTTTCGCCGAAAATGGAAAGGCACAAATTTGCTTCTATCTCCTTAACCGTATGAGATAGAGGGATTTCGTCAAAATTTTAAACCCCCAGGGTGTCCAGAGTATATCACTTTCCCGCCACTTTTGGTGGCCATCTTGTATTTCTGCGTGAAACATAAAAACACTTATCTCGGAAACGGTGTGAGATAGAGCGATTTCAACAAACTTTTTGGCCCGCAGGGTATATGAAGAGTGTATCGGCGACATTTTGCAAAAATCACTTTCCAGCCATTTTTGGTGGCCATCTTGATTTTCTGCATAAAACGCAAAACACATTTATCTCGGAAACTGTTCGAAATAGAGTGATTTCGTCGAAATTTCTGACCTGCAGGTTATCTGCAGAGTCTGCTGGCAACTTTTCACAAAAATCACTTTCCTGCCATTTTTGGCAGCCATCTTGAATTTCTGCATAAATCGCAAAAACGCATTTATCTTGGAAACGGTTTGAGATAGAGCGATTTTGATGAAATTTTTAATCCGTAGGGTATCTGGAGAGTGTACGTATTGCCGCCATTTTTGTTGGCCATCTTGAATTTCTGCGTAAAATGCAAAAACACATTTATCTTTGGAGCAAGATTTTGGTCCCCATCTTGAATTTTGGCGGAAATTGAAAATGTCATTTATCTCAAAAACCCTTAGAGATAAAGTGATTTTGAGCAATGTTTGGACCCTATGGGTAGTAGAGACCTTAGGTATAGTGCCTGTGAAAAAAGTTGGATTTCCAGAATTTTGTCCGCCATCTTGAATTTTGGCGGAAATTGAAAATGTCATTTATCTCGAAAACCGTAAGGGATAGAGCAATTTCAAGCTAATTTTTGACCATTTGGATATTAGAGATCTTTGGTATATTGCCTCTGAAAAATGTCAAATTTCACCCACCATCTTTAATTTTATCGGAAATCGAAAATGTTGGTTATCTCAAAAACCTTTAGAGACAGAGTGATTTTGAGCAATGTTTGGACCCTATGGGTAGTAGAGACCTTAGGTATAGTGCCTGTGAAAAAAGTTGGATTTCCAGAATTTTGTCCGCCATCTTGAATTTTGGCGGAAATTGAAAATGTCGTTTATCTCGAAAACTGTAAGGGATAGAGCAATTTCAAGCTAATTTTTGACCATTTGGATATTAGAGATCTTTGGTATATTGCCTCTGAAAAATGTCAAATTTCGCCCACCATCTTTAATTTTATCGGAAATCGAAAATGTTGGTAATCTCAAAAACCTTTAGAGACAGAGTGATTTTGAGCAAATTGATATATTTTACAAATAGATGCAAATTGATATATTTTACAAACGAAACAGGGTCTTGTAAGACTGCTGTACAATTATTGCAAAATGTTCATGGGGTGGACATCACACATAATAATGTGTGTTCTTCTATGCTATCCTGTTTCTTTTCATATGTTGCGGCTACTCTTAACAGAGCGTCCTATTTTTAGTTTGTTATGCATTAAAGTTAATTTATACCAAATAGTATATGTCAGATAATGGACACTTATACCCAACCCAGATGAAAGGTTAAATTAAATTTGAGGTAAAAAGGGCGTAAAATGTTAGGACAGGGGGATTGGCTTGTTTTTTACTTTGTAGGAGTAACCAAAAGGACTTTTTTTAAAAAGGAGAAAGTCTTTATAAATTTGGATTTTCTCTGGGTAAGTGAGTTAAAATTAAAATGCACTCACACTTAACTGTAATATTGCACTAAATAAATAAAACAATGTTTACAAATAATACACACAAAATTTTAATACTACAAGACTGAAAGACTTAAATTAAAACCTACAGAATGTAAATATCACAAGTACACTGAAGCAGTAGGGCCAAAAAATTTACAAACAAGCCAACTTCTTTAAATAATTGATTATATCTGACTTCTCTCTCTCTCTCTCTAGGTGTATGGACTGCATGAAAATGCAGACATTATGAAGGACCAACAGGAGACACAGCAGTTGTTTGATGGGGTCCTGCTCACGTTACCCAGACAGGTCAGTGGGTGGGATGCTGTAAAGCTTTTATTATCCAAACTGAGTGGGGAGAGTGAGACTTTGTTTGGATAATGAAAGAGACAGTTTAGAGTAAAAGACTGAGTAAAAACTGATACATTTGTAAACTTGGTTTATAAAGTAACATGTATTAATATTAGATATTTCGTTTTATGAGCCACCTACATGTGTAGAGTCCAAACCAATAAAATGGATCGTGAATAGAAAAATATTGAAAAGGTTGTCAGAATTAGAACAAATGCAAAATGTACAGGTTGGTGATGAATAAAATAGAAAACAGTTAATTATCAAGGCTATAAGTTATTCTATGGCTATTTAACTGTACTGAAATATTTAACAAATAAATATTGATTAAGTTTCAATACAAGTCATGTTAGAAATAAATGAAAAGGTCACAGTTTGACATCAAAAGAAAAAATCACAGTTAACGACTGTGATATTGATTGTTTAAGACAATTTTTCTTGTTTCAAGTTTTCCTCTAAAGATTTGGGTTTTAAAACTCATTTATCCATGATTATAAATAAGAAAAGTCTAACAAATAAGTACCACTTTCAGTGCTAGATTAATATTACACCTTATTTGTAAGAGATTTATTACTCTCTCAAATAACCATACCTTGGTCATTATTCCCTTTTTCTGATGACGACTTTGGCCTGATATATAATCAACACTGCATTTTTTATACAGAAGGTGATGACAACATTAATTTAGCACTTTACAAAACTTTAAATTTTCATCACCATTTAATATTATAAAAGCCAGCATGAATACAGGTGTGTTTGCTTCCTTTTTTGAATAGGTGAATATGCAGCCACAGCCTAGTTTTAATCGTTTACACCTGTATAAAAAACTGCTCATATATGATGTATTTTGGGGGGGGGGGGGGGTTTATATTAAATAAACAAATATCTACAAATAAACACAATTTGTTTTCAATATAATTTTACAGGACCAGGTAATTACATAGTTAGATAATAGGCATTTGTTTGTTTTTATTTTGAAATGGTTGATAAACTCAACATAATTATGTTTTATGGTTGCAGTGCATTTCAAAATATATTAAGTTGTGACTAGATATTTTATAGTAAATTTATCAATTTGTTTTATATTACTTAAATTCTATTGTAGGGTGTCTGTATTTTTTGTCCTAAAGTACATCCCACAGTTAATGTATTGACATCCATTTTTGAGTCTGCTACTTTGCTTCAAATTGAGCAAAACCAATGGAGCTCAAATCTGAAAGGGAGAGGGGTATTTTTGGTTAATGATGGGTCACATTTTATCACTTTCCTATTGCTTTAGTGTAATTGACTGTAGTATTTAATGACAATTAAACTTTTTGCAACATTTTTTATCGTGTCAGTACTTCACAGAACTACATTGAGTTATGTTGCCAACAGTTATGCAAAAGTCTCATTTGGAGGACATAGCAACATGGCGATTTTCTCAGATATAACTTAAAAATAATTCCAAACTGACAAAATGGCTTCACCACTTTGTACTTTCTTCAAATTGTTTTGTTAAATGTAAACATATAAATATTGAAGAAATGAAAACTTTAATCTACTATATTTCTTGTAGTGAGGAGATGAAATAAAAATATACTAAGAAGAGCTTAAAGATAAAATATATTAGATTGTGGAAAAAGAAGGGTCTTTGTTTTATTCATTAAAAGCCCATTTGCCAGCTGCAATTAATTTTGTGTTTTGCTTTATATAACTAACAAAAGTGTTGCTTTTGTAATGGTTATGAAGTTATATAACATCACTAATGATGAATTCTTAGTTTTTGAGTGTGTGTAGAGCAAAAAAAAAACATATTTTCTGTTTCATATTTTTAGTGACTCAGAATTTTTGTTTACATATTATTAATTTTTCAAATTGTTTGAAGTGCAGTTTGTTCATCAGATTTGATAGTTTCTGGTTGAAGTGTTTCTTTGTAACATTTAATATAAATCTTCTCTTTTTTCCAGTGAAGTGTGATACTTTGTTATGGATTCTTATTAACATTCACCTTTCATGTGTTTTTGTTTTTATTTTCCCTATTGAAACATTGCTACTTTGCAATATGACAACTTACAGCGAACAGTTATCATATCTGCAAAAAGACACTTGGTAAACATAGCTATAAGCAATTTTTGACTGTCTACTTTTCCATGACTCAAAAGCTTAATGTTTTAAATTATTACAAATTATTTATTTCATATATCATAAGGCACAGATTCTTAATTCCTTACATCACATAAAATGCTTGTAAGTTGCTTGGTTTATAGAATTTTGTCAGTAATCAAAAAATTTTGAAAATTGTTTAAAAAGTAACAGCCTATCATTATACAAAGATTCTCCATTTTCTTCAGTTTTGATTTAATTTTAACTCTAATTCTTTAATACAGCTTATTTGAAAACCAGGCAATACACACACACATTATTATAGACACCGGTATGTGCTCCACCTTATGATTATATTCCAGGATTGAATGAACACGACTGTGATTCTATTAGTTTGAATACCAGAATTGAATTGATTATTTACAGAATTCTAGTTTGGTTACTTCTTAATACCTCCACCAGAAGGTTATGTTTTGTGATGCATTTGTCTGTGTTTGTAATAATTCTGAACATAACAGCCCTTTCTGATTTAGTGGCTAGGTCCTGACCAAAGGGATGAAAGTTTGGGAAAAGCTCCAGATAATATTTTGGATACAAAAAACTCCTGAATTGTCAGAGGTTCCATTTTCAATGCATTTTCAAATGACTTTGGCTTTGTGGTTGACTATTGACTGAAAGTAATGAACAGGTTTTCAGGAATTTTTTATGGAAATAGAGCCTGGCTGAAGGAGCAAGTGATTACATTTTCGGAAAGACCCAGATCATATTCTGAATAAACAAAAAAAATTGCAAATTTTCATAAATGCGTCCTGTTGGAGCAATTAAGTAATCCCTAGCATAAATCTGTGGCTTTTGTCTATAACTACATGCAAACTGAAGAAATGTCTTTTGAAACCAGACATGTTTGTCCATGTTTTGTGAACCTATATTTAGTATGATGGTTACTCGGATGGTATTAACAAAAGAAATCCGCCAAAGATAAGCTCAAGTATACAGCTTTTCATGCCAAACTTATATATATAAGCTGATTTTTGCTTCATCTTTTAGAGATCCCTTTGTAAATACAGCTCTTGAAACATATAGTGTCTGACATTCCTGCACTGATTCCCACTTTCCATTCATTTGTTTTCTCTGAGTGATGAATACATTCTAGTCATTTTTTTTAAAATTCAGTTGTGTAAGTGTTAATTGTACGCACATTGCCCAAGTGCAAGTTTTAATTATACACATATTGCCCATGTACACATATTTTCCAGTTTTATGTCAGCTGACAAAGGAGATCATTAGTTAAAGTTTGTGTAGACTTACACCATCCAAGGTTGATTACCTAGCTAGAACTTTTTGTTTTTGTGACAACATTTGTGTATTATTTTCACTGTATATACAGTTTTATTCATAGCTTATTTTATTACCACCCAAGTTAGCTGGTACATCGCACACACTATAGCTTGTCTTGCTTTGTTCCAAGAGTTTATTACTAAATATAATATGCTTGCTTTTAATTACAGTAATTTGATATTTTCCATAGTATGTCAAATTTGCCATGGGGAACAAAATTATTGAAAAGTATCCCAATTCATGTCAATTCCTCATCAGATGTGTGGCATAAAATTGTAACAAAAAGCACGAATTGAAAAGAATTTCACATATTATAAACTAATCAGGAATTTCTTCAATGGCAAATCTTATGTACTGTGAATTTCACATACTGGGTAAATATGAAATGCTGTGGTGACTTTACACACATGCTGTGGTGTATTTGAAAAATATGCACTTATGAAGTGTGCTGTATGTTTGACTTTTTATTATACTTACTAACTCGCTTGCACTCCTGCTGTAGATTATCAAATACAAAAGCAAAGAACAGGTTTTTGAAGCCGTGCAATACTCTTTCACCACTAAAATACAACCCAAGGTAAAGACCCTCACATAACTCTTTTCAACATGTTCTTGTATGTCATATGACTATTTTGCATTATATAGTGGCATAGCTTTTACAGTGGACAAAACGTAAAATTCATAAAAATCTATATTAATGAGATGAAGTTCTAAATTAATTAAATATGATATGAATCAATAATTTGTGAATAAATGCAAAATAAGTAGCTCATTACGGAAGTTTGTATTAAGCTTAAAAGTTGAAAGTTTAATTTTATGTGTCTAAAAGAATTCTTTTATCTTATACTGTAATGTACAATAATTCTTAAATTCTTAAAAATGGATTCTTAAAAAAATGTTTACCAAAGCTTGAGTGTGCAAAGGAGAAAGCTTTATTAGACCTTAAAATAAATTCATCTTTAAGTTTAAATGATTCCATATAGCACTAACATGAATGAAAATCTTTTAATTTAAATGTAAAATATATAATCTTGAAAAAATGGACTGCCAAGCAAATATATTTGAAAATCCTTTAATAATGTTAAACTGACAGATGATGGTGTTGACATTTTTAAATTTTTTAATTTAAATTAAGAGAAATTAAAGAGAAAAATCTATCTACTCTCAATCTGACTGCCTGGTTTTAGTTTATGTGTAAATATATATAAAATATGAAAAAGAGTAAAATTCACCCATTCTTTATCTGACTCCCTTGTTTAATTTTATGTTAACATTTTGTTTATTTTTTTTATTTGAAATGTAGAAGGACATGGTAATTTTTGAGATAAATTTGTTGATGTGAATGTTTCATGTGTACTGAGATTTGTTTATAGTTTGGTGTCTTTAAGTTACAATGTTCCACCTGTTTTGATCATGTTTTCATAATTGTCAAACATATCATTCAATTTGACAGATAACCTGTTGGTGTATATTGAGGTGTGATTTCAACCTAAACCTTTTTAGTAGCAACTGTATATATTTACACTCCGGTAAAATATCAGGAATATACTGGATTCAGACATGTCACACAACCGCAGAACATTTCGCCGGGGTGCGTGATAACTCAAAAATGCTCCTGAGGAATTCATTACAACTTAGCACACACATGTATTTTGGCCCGGAGAAGAAACCTTTTGTAAAGTGCCCCTATATTCCCCATAATAAAGAACCTACGACCACATTTAAACTCAGAAATGGACCATAGGCCACTTACAACCTTCTAGGTTACTATGTGGCTCGTCTTGACTAAATGAGTATTGGGGTTATTGTTAACCAATACTTGACCTATGTTCTGTAAGAAATGTCATGAGTCCAATTGATAATATCTAATGACAGCATTTTATGATATTTCATGTCTTCACCAATATTTAAAAGGCACATAGTAATCCCTACAACCAATTTTGGCTATTTTGGGCTAACTACTTTAGAATGTACAGAAAAAAAGGATCAATATTATTGGTAAAGGAAAATTGCCAAATTAAAAAATAATCAAAATTAATTCACAATAAATGTGGTACACAGAAAATGGGTCCCACCAAAAATATCCAATGAACATCTGTCGCATGAGACCGTCTGTTTGGGGATATGTTGGCACTGAGTAGGCACAATTTAGTCCTATTATTATAGAATTGTTTAGATTTAGTCACTGTCTGCATCTTATATTCAGCATGTATTTGGAATCTCTGTTAAGCAGTCTGAAAATAAATGTACTTCTTAATACTTAACACAAATGCACTGTGAAACACATTTTATCCCTTTCATACATTATAAATTGTAGTGGAAATTGTAGTACAAAAATTGTAGTACAAAATGTAATTAAAAACACACAGAATTGTTGAAAAATAATCAGTTTTTCTCCCATCGTGTCCATAACATTTTTTATATTAATATAAAATGTGGTCAGTTTTTAATATAGATAGGTTTTTGTTGTAGTTGTAATTTGATGTTTTGTTATATGTTTCTGTTTTCATTCTGAAAATGCCAAATAGTAACAGAAAAGAATTTATAATTATTTTCATAAATTGTTCTAACAGTGCTGTACAGTAGTTAACAACTCTGTAATGAAGTACTTTAATAGCTTAGTTTGTACATTACATGCCTTGTAGTTGCAATGTCTCAATATTAAGATTGTAATATTATGCATGCACATATATCTGCTTAATTTAATTCTTTTTATTTATATAACTATGCTAAAGCTTAATAAAGACCAACTGTAGCATGTAACTGTCGATGCAACCATATATTCCCACGATTTTCATTATGTTTTTTTACAATAGCTGAATTAACCAAGACTTAATATAACTGCATAACTTTCACTTATCTATTAATTTCCCCCATTTTTAGTGAATACAAAAGATGAAACAGCAAATATTTCCTGTATTTGTTTACTTGTAAGTAAACATTTTGTTTGTTCACTTTGTTCAGAGTTCCGGAGCAGGGAAGTCTTCTCAGGATATTGTGGAAGATCTTGCTGCTGATATCTTGTCAAAGCTTCCATCTGAATTTAACCTGGAAGAAGCTCAGGTGACTCAAATCACATTGTGCTGCAGTTGTTATAAATAAAACAAATTGTGTAAAATAATTCAGCCATCCCAAACTCTGAAAGCAAAACCAGTTGTAAAGATTCAAAATGCAATATAGCCCTTGTCATGCCAGCAACAGTCTTGAAAATGTTTCATACTTAATCATGCAAGTTACACTCAGTTAAGCCTAATAGTATTTTAATTTGAATCTGATAGAAAATGGAGAAAAGTTAATGGTGGCCATATTTAAGTCCTTGTTAACAAAAATTAAGCAAACCCCTAGATGGACTTAACTCTAAGCTCAAAACTTTGCCCAAGGCTGCTTTGTGAAATCTGTCAAGTCTGAGACCAAAGACTCCACCTAAGTTTGAGACAAAAGTCTTAGCTTTAAGTCTAAATCCAGGCAGATTCTTTTGGTGAAACCAGCCCCTAATCTTTACTCAAACTTAGATTCTACTCAATACATTTCTGTATAAAGGAGTTTCACTAAATGTGTAAGCATTTGCACAAAGTAACAGTAACTGTTTGCCATTCATGTCAACAAAGGCAAGATAACTGAAGCTATAACTGATTTATATTTGTATATTATCTATCAGTATACATGCTATTTTGATGTGTAGTATATGCAAAAAGCTTTTAAAATCTTACAGGCAAAGTTTCCAGTACGTTACGAAGAATCAATGAACACTGTATTGGTTCAAGAACTGATCCGATTCAACAGACTCATCACAGTTCTCAGGACCAGTTTGCAGGTAATTCTATTGCCTGGCACATCCATTAGATATGTTGACCTAAGGCATTTTTCCAACCATCAGAACGTACACTGTCAGATAGATGTCGATCTTAACTCTTGTAGAGGTAAACTTTTCTATCCAGCTTTCACACTATGTTCATTTCAAGAAAAGCTGGTCTATGAGATAAGAGCCTCATTTTGAACAATAAGTTAACCACAAAAACCCCAGTCTTAAAAACAGTTTTTATTCATTTAATGTTCAGTAGTAACATATTTTAGAGCTTTGTTGATGTGTTTTCTTGAAAATTATATTGTAATTGACACATGTATCAATATTGAATCTCTGAACAATTATTGATCAGCATTAAAATGTATAATTCCAGCACAATGTTGCAGTTGTCATCACCAAACTTCATGCACAGATCTATTATGTCAATAGCCCGCTTGATGTGTATTCACATGCAGAAGGTCTTGAAAGATCTGACAGTGATTCAGAATGGTTCTATTTTTGCCCAAATTAAGTTGGGGGTTTAATAAGGAAAATTTACACAGTTGTCTATTACAGTGCCACTTTTCCGTAGTATCATGACATGCAGAAGGCTGGCATAAGTCTCGTTATGTGTTATTTATGGTACTATTTAAGTTTTAATAAACATAAAACAGTAAGAAATGTGCAATGTGAGGAATCCCCACCTTACTCTTCTCTTGACTTGTATTTGTGACAGTAGCAACTACAGTAGGCCTCTGTTGTCCCAGTTTAAGAATCCAGGACAGAATACCACCTCAAAATTGCCAGGGCATCTCCCCTGGTACAGAATTGGAACATCTTTTGATTATTTTGTCTTACTTTTAGTAATAGGATAGTGGTAATTTTCATAATCTCTGTCTCTGTTCAGTATTTAGCCACATCACAACACAACTTACGGTGTAACATTCCTACATTCACAGGACATGCAGAAGGCAATCAAGGGCTTGGTGGTGATGTCATCTGACTTGGAGGATGTGTTTGACAGTATGATGGTTGGGAAGGTACCAGCCATGTGGGCGGCCAAATCCTACCCCTCCCTAAAACCCCTTGGCAGCTATGTGCATGACCTGCTCACCAGACTGCAGTTCTTTAATGTATGCTAGTGTTACTTTAAACTAGGGATGGGTCGGTATAAAAAATGTGTACATTGGGAGGGCACCAATGCAAAACCGTACCAATTCCAGGACTCCGTGTTTCAGTACACCCCAAACAAACATGGACAATTCCTCTTCACGGCATCACAATAAAAGTGTTCAAATACACAAAATATGAGATATAAGCTTATAATTTCGCCAGATTTCTGGTTTGTTCCCTATGTTTTAAGTTTTTACCCCACAGCCCTTAAGGGCTGTCGGGGTATTGTTTTCACCCATGGTGTCCAGATGGGCGGGCGGGCGGGCGGTGGGAAAAAGTTTGTCCGGGCTTTATCTCAGAAACCGTAAGGTGTAGGAAGTTGATACTTGGTAGGGACATTGGTTAGGGGGTGCAGGTGTGCAACGTCATGGTCTGACCTTGATTTAACCTTTGACCTTGCCGCAGTGACCTTGACTTTGAAAATCTTGTCCGGGCTATATCTCGGAAACCATAAGGTGTAGGAAGTTGATACTAGGCAGGGACATTGGATAGGGGGTGTATGTGTGCAACATCATGGTGTGACCTTGATTTGACCTTGCCGTAGTGACCTTGACCTATAAAATCTTGTCTGGGCTATATCTCAGAAACCGTAAGGTGTAGGAAGTTGATATTTGGTAGGGACATTTGTTAGGGGGTGTAGGTGTGCAGCGTCATAGTCTGACCTTGATTTGACCTTTGACCTTGCCGTAGTGGCCTTGACCTATAAAATCTTGTCCGGGCCATATCTCAGAAACCGTAAGGTGTAGGAAGTTGATACTTGGTAGGGATATTGGTTAGTGGGTGTAGGTGTGCAACGTCATGGTCTGACCTTGATTTGACCTTTGACCTTGCCATAGTGACCTTGACCTATAAAATCTTGTCCAGGCTATATCTCGGAAACCGTAAGGTGTAGGAAGTTGATATTTGGTAGGGACATTGGTTAGGCTGTGTAGGTGTGCAACGTCATGGTCTGACCTTGATTTGACCTTTGACCTTGCTGTAGTGACCTTGACCTATAAAATCTTGTCAGGGCTATATCTCGGAAACCGTAAGGTGTAGGAAGTTGATACTTGGTAGGGACATTGGTTAGTGGGTGTAGTTGTGCAACGTCATGGTCTGACCTTGATTTGACCTTTGACCTTGCCATAGTGACCTTGACCTATAAAATCTTGTCCAGGCTATATCTCGGAAACCGTAAGGTGTAGGAAGTTGATATTTGGTAGGGACATTGGTTAGGCTGTGTAGGTGTGCAACGTCATGGTCTGACCTTGATTTGACCTTTGACCTTGCTGTAGTGACCTTGACCTATAAAATCTTGTCAGGGCTATATCTCGGAAACCGTAAGGTGTAGGAAGTTGATACTTGGTAGGGACATTGGTTAGTGGGTGTAGTTGTGCAACGTCATGATCTGACCTTGATTTGACCTTTGACCTTGCCGTAGTGACCTTGACCTATAAAATCTTGTCCGGGCTATATCTCGGAAACTGTAAGGTGTAGGAAGTTGATATTTGGTAGAGACATTGGTTAGGGGGTGTAGGTGTGCAGCATCATGGTGTGACCTTGATTTGACCTTTGACCTTGCTATAGTGACCTTGACCTATAAAATCTTGTCAGGGCTATATCTCGGAAACCGTAAGGTGTAGGAAGTTGATACTTGGTAGGGACATTGGTTAGGGGCTATAGGTGTGTATTATCATGGTATGACCTTAATTTGATCTTTTACCTTGTCCTAGTGACCTTGACCTTTAAAATCTTGTTGCACCTTTGGGTCTGTCTTTTGATGCAGATTAAGCAAAAGTCATATTAGAATTTATTGAGAATTTTACTTTCATAACTTCCCATTGTAAGAGATAGAATTTCATCAAGTGAGCCTCAGATTTTGCTCCAACCCCACAATAAGCATTCATTAAATGTATTACCACTTTTGTATGCGTGGTAATATTCAAACCATCTAAACCATAATTCGGCCATGCAGATGTAGATAACGAGTGTTGAATTTTAGTTTACTGATTAATGCTGTCATCTTGTTATTGAATTATCTTGTTTTAATACTTCATCTTTATATGCATTATCTTTCTTTTAAACATTATTTCTCCATTTAAACATTGTTTGGACCTTTATATAACTGACAGTGCTCTGAAAGTATCCTGAAGTTTGTACTGGTACAGTACTTCTATATCTCATGGTGTTGAAAATATTTCCCTTGGCTGTGGGGTACGGGCATCTCTGATGCTATTTTTCTTCAATTATATAAGATGACAAGCAAGATTGAGGTTAAGTGTCATAACCAAAACATGGCAGTTCTGCTCAATGTAAACGCTAGTACTGTATAAAGTCTGCAAATGCATGAGAATTGGGGATAGAAGCTTATAATTTCTTCAGATTTTGGGTATGTTTTCTAATAGTTCAACTCTTCTTTCCATTATATATATTGACAAGCGAAGTGGCAGTTGTAAAATCTCGTCATCGTATTTCAGTAAAATGGTCTTGATACCGAGATACCAGGCCTACCAACCCATCCCTACTTTAAACTGTTAAACTGAAATAAAATGTATTTATAGTAGTAGAGTACAATTAAATGTATATTTTATTGCATTAATACATCCTATCCAATGGACAATAGCTTATCCGGTCGGCGCAGACCGGCCCGCCAAACGCCAGAAAAAGACGTCCTGTGTTACCACCGGCAGGTCGGTCCGTAGTACTTGTGCACTCGCCAGATGGCGTGTCGTACTTCCTTCCTGTCTAGACAGAGTGACGTCATAGCATCTTTTTCGTTTGGCGCGAACTTGTGCACAAGGAAAAATTTTCTCGTCAGTTTTTTGGTGAAACTATTAAAGTTCTTGAAGGACTTTCTTCTTTTTGAGTATTTTATTTTACTGCTACATACTCATAGCACACTATGTCGTCCCCTGGACAAAAAAGGGGCAGTTGTGGACATGCCATGGCGGGGTTTGATGGACATGCTTTTTGCGCCCGCTGTAGGGAGAAGGGAAAGGGTGAGGAACCCTGTATTTCTAACAAAGACACTACGGAATGTAAGTTCTGCAATCTTTTTTCTCCAGAGCAACGGGCTCAGCTTGCTACTCCCTCTTACAAACTCAAGAAGGAGAAACGGGATGCCAAGCGCGTGGATAACCCCACACCCACGGAGGACATTTCCCTAGTAGACCCTGCTAGCGTCTCAGTTATAGGGGCTGTGGGTGGAGCCGCTTCTTCTCAATCACCATCAGTTCCGCCTGAAAAGAAAACCAAGAAGGACAAACCCCCCAGTACTAAGGCTAAGAAATCTGCCTCTTCAATGATGGATGACAGGTTTTCAGAACTGGATGCTAAGTGGTCCGAACGATTTAACAGGCTGGAGGCCTTGTTGCTGGCTAGATCTGTGGAACCTTCCTTCTCTGCTGATGTCAGGGTTACCCCTGTACACTCACCACCAGCCGCTGTCTCTAAGAACTCAGAGCCTTTCTTTCAGCCTTCTCACCGATCTGTGGACTCTATTGCTAAGCGCACTGGCCCAGACTCTGATGCTGCCTTGCAGCTGTCGGCCGGCAAGCTTCCTCCAGGTTCTACTTCACAAGATCAGACTTCTACGCGCACTGGCCCAGACATTACTGCTATCAAGCAGCAGTCGGCCGGCAAGCCTAAGTCGGATCACCCTTCCAAGACTTCATCAGGGCGCACTGGTCCAGACGTCGCTTCTAGTAAGCATAAGTCGACCGGCAAGCCACACACCGACCCTCACCGACAGGCTGCATCGTCGGTGCAGAAATCTGGTAGATCAACTTCCGACCGACCTCACACCGACCGACCCTCATCTGCAGGTCTCACTGGTTCGGAGTCACCTACCCTCCTCAAGTCGTCTGGCAAGGACAGCATATCCAGTGGAGAGTCGGATGCGGAGAGCATTTTTTCAGACACGCCCCCCCCCCCCCCCCCCCCCCCCCCCCCGGAACTTTTTGTTGAAGAGGGCGAGCTCTCTGATGAACAAGATGTAACCGAACAGGACTTACCAACGTCGGAAGAACAAACATATAGAGAAACCATGCGAGGGATACGTTCTTTTATGGGGTAGTCCCATGTGCCAGACATAGATAGTTCAAACCCGTCTGATGACAACCCCTTTGCTGGCCCCAAGGCACCGGCTCCTAGTAAGATTTCAGTCCATATGCCGACGGAAGACTGGCTCTGCAAGAAACTCAGCAAGCTAAATCTTACCTTGGTCGAGGGATACCCCTCCCGTACTGCAGAGGCCGGTAGTCTACCTATGGATCAATTCTTGAGGCCACCACGCCCTCAGTCGAAGTGGTATGGACTTTATTCAGAACAACCAGCTGATCCGACCAAGGTCACTTCTTGGAGTACGGGACATTCTAAGCTTAACAGCAGTTCTGGTCGGATAGCCAGGAAGGCGGCTTTGGCATCGACACCACCAGCCTCACGCAGAATCTCCCAGGATACACTCCGGAGGTGGGAAAGGACTACTAGGGAAGCTTCTGTAGTGTGTAATCAGGCCTTTTCAAGGTGCAGGCCGACATGCAGTCACAGCTTAGGACAGTACGTAGTGAAGGCAAGGGAAAAGGGTCAGCCAAAGTTTCAGAAGCCACAGAGGAGTTGCAGTTTCTGATGGAGTTTAACTCCAGCATCACCCAGGCTGCCGCTAAGGCAATGGAACACTTGTCAGAATTTGTATTTTTTACCATGGGTAATCTTACTCTGGTTAGGAGAGACTCTTATCTAAACCATTTGAAGAATGGTATCAAGCCGGACACATTTGCTGCTCTCCGGACTGGCCCTCTGCACATCAGTACTCTTTTCCCAGAGTCAGCTATCAAACGGGCCGAAGAGGAGATCTCACATTATGATAGCAAGAGCCAGCCGACAGCTACATCCTCACGAGTGAAGGCACGCTTTCACCCTTATGACAGACAGGATAAGAAACAGGAGGGTCGGTCGGATAACAAGCAGGATAGACCCGCATGGAAAAATATCAACAGAAGACAGTTTAGACGACCTAAAGGCAAGGGTGCTAACTTCTCTTCACGTTCTGCCAAGGGCCAGCAGCCGTATAAATGACAATCACTGTTACAACAGGCCACGGCTGCTGGCCGGGAGCACCTCCACAGAACTGACTTTGAACTCAATTTTAAATGTAAACTTGCATGTTGTCACATCTGTTCCTTCTGCACACGGGCCTCCGCAAAAGAAAGGAGTAAGTCCCGGCGTGTCAGACTGTCAGTTGAAAAAAGATCTATTAAATTCTGTGAAAGGTGTTTCTTGTGTCACTCAATTGTCTTGTGTGAATCCTGTAACAAATGTCAAAAATGCTGCTCAAAATCTGCCTGTAGGGGCCAGACTTCAAAACTTTTGGCAAACTTGGCTGGATCTAGGGGCCGGTCCAAAAATAGTTCAAATCCTGAGAGAGGGTTACACCCTTCCCTTTCGGATCTGGCCAAATCTTACAAGGTCTCTGACTGTCGTAAGCCGTTATGTCAATCCCCACAGGAACAGCTACCTGCTGGAGGCATTACATCAGCTTATGGACAAAAATGCAGTAGAACTGGTCTACAACCAAACATCTCTGGGGTTTTTCAATCGACTTTTTCTAGTCCCAAAGCCCAACAACAAGTGGAGGCCAATACTGGATCTAAGCAAACTAAACCTTTTTCTCAAGGTCGAGAAATTCAAAATGGAGACACCGGAAACCATCAGAACATCTCTCCAACAAGGAGAGTGGGTCACCTCAGTAGACTTCAAGGATGCCTACTTCCACATACCAATACAGGAACAATCCAGGAAATATCTAAGATTTCATGTCCAGGGCCGGACATACCAGTTCAAGGCATTGCCCTTTGGCCTGTCCACAGCGCCCATGGAATTCACTGTATTAGTAAAGGAGGTGAAATTGATGGCCATACGCACAGGTATAAGAGTACCTAGACGACTGGTTGGTGAGAGCCAGATCCCAAGAAACTTGTCTCCGACATACCCAAATCCTTGTCAAAATGTGCCAGGACCTAGGTTGGCTGGTAAATTTAGAGAAATCAGAGCTGGAACCCAAACAGGTCTTCGACTTTGTAGGTTACCAGTTCGATCTCAGGTCTGGCCGGGTCAGACCGACCCTGGACCGGTGGCAAAGCCTTCAGGACAAGATACAAGCACTCCTTTTACTACCGGCCTGTCCGGTCCGACAGTTCATGTCCCTCATAGGCCTGCTCACAGCCACGGAAAAACAGGTTCACCTCGGCCGGCTGCACATGAGACCCATACAGTGGCATCTCAAAAACAATTGGAGGGTACCAGAATCTCTAGAGAAGATTATCCCTATTCCAAGGTCCCTGCACCCTCACTTACAATGGTGGCTAGAGGAAGACAATGTGCTTCAAGGTCAATCATTACACCCAGTAAGACATGCTCTGCAAATATTTACAGACGCATCAAAAGAAGGGTGGGGCGCTCACTTAAACAAGTTCACTGCAAGAGGGTCCTGGTTGGTGCCGGAAAGCAAGCTGCACATAAATTATCTGGAACTCAAAGCAGTGTTCCTAGCCCTCAAAGAGTTCCAAGACCTCTGTGTAGACAAGATAGTTTTAGTGGCAACCGACAATACTACAGTGGTCGCTTACATAAACAAGGAAGGAGGCATGAGGTTGGGCCCCCTGTGCGCTCTACTATGGAGAATCTTGACCTGGTGTTCCCAGCGACAAGTGACTCTAAAAGCCCGACACATCCCCGGCCATTTAAATGTGATAGCAGACAAGCTATCCAGGCTGGGTCAGACCATCCAAACAGAGTGGTCCCTCCTTCCAGAAGTTTTTCAACAAATATGCAAACGATGGCACCTCCCTCAAATAGATCTGTATGCCACAAGGTTCAACCACAAATTACCTCAGTTTGTGTCTCTGGTACTGGACTCCCTGGCTGTAGCAGTGGATGCACTCACTCTGCCATGGGAGGACCTGGATGCATACGCCTTCCCACCGACCGCCATATTGGGCAAAGTGGTGGAGAAACTACTGGACTCCCCGTGCAAGAGACTCATTCTGATTGCCCCGGGGTGGCCCAACATGCCTTGGTTTTGAGACTTGGTGAACATGTCCAGCCAGGTCCCCCTCAGCCTGCCCAACCTGCCCAGTCTGCTAACACAGCCCTTCAATCAGATCCCTCACAGAAATCTGACAAATCTAAATCTCCATGCCTGGCTCCTAGAGCCACAAAAATCAAAGGACAGGGTTTCTCTGAGGCAGTGGCAGCAAGAATTGAGGCTCCTCAAAGATCAACCAGATCAGTCTATGAGGCAAAGTGGACCATTTTTACAAAGTGGTGCGTCGCTAATCAGGTGGACGTCAGGTCTCCACCTGTAAAGTCGGTGGCTGAAAGTCGGTGGCTGATTTCCTAATGTACCTTTTTGAGGACAAGAAGTTACAGCCCAGCACCATTGACGGATACAGGTCTGCCATTGCTGATAAACTAGGGGATACCTCAGTTAATATCAGCAAAGATGATAATCTCACTCGTCTCTTGGACAGTTTCCACAGAGACAGACCCAAAGGGCGGAGGGGAATACCCTCCTGGAACCTTTCCCTGGTACTACACCAGCTGACAAAGGCTCCCTTCGAACCTCTTAGGGAGGCATCTCTGAAGCTTTTGACCTTCAAAACTGTCTTCCTTTTGGCCCTAGGCTCTGGCAAAAGAAGGAGTGAGATCCATGCATGGCAGCATAAGAACATCAGGCACCAGTCGGACTGGTCTAAGGTGTCTCTGTTTCCATCTCCCAGCTTTCTCTCCAAGAACCAGCTGGCCAAAGAGGGTCCAGAGAGTGTAGCCCCAGTGGTCATACCAGCCCTGGCTCCTACCCTGGATAGATCCCTCAAGTCTGATAGATCTCTTTGTCCAGTCAGAGCTTTGCGCTACTATTTGGACAGGACTTCAGACATTAGGCAGGACAAAGAATTAGTTTTTGTCTCCTTCAAGAAAGGCTTCGACAAGGACATATCACCTGCTACTATCTCCTCATGGATCAAGCGAACTGTGATCCTATGCTATGAGCTCTCTGATCACCATGCCCACACCCTACATCAAGTTAAAGCTCATGATGTGAGGGCATTTGCTGCTTCTAAGGCCTTCCAGTCAGGAGTCTCCTTGGAGCAGATCTTATCAGCCTGCCACTGGAAATCTCATAATACCTTCACCCAATTCTATCTGAAGGATGTGGCTTGGGCGGACTCAGAGCTCTACCATCTTGGGCAGGTTGTGGTTGCTCAGCAGATCCACCAACAGACTGGTACCTAGAGGAGATCTGTACATATGTAAATAGTTGTACATACTTGTATATATATTGCACATATAGTTAAAGAGCAACAAAAAAAAAAAAAAAAAAAAATCTGGACGTGCTTCCTCCGGGAGGTTTAATTCCAAGGGACTGAACTCATCCCTCTCTTCCCCTACTTCAGAGCAGGTCTGTAAAAAAAGGGGGGGGGGGGCAAGGTCGACTGACGGTTCCATTCCGAATAACCGGATGATGATATTCGACCATAGCCTTAAGGGTTGACTTCAAGGTCTAACCAGGCTTTAAAAAAGGGAATTGTCATTATTTCTAACATGAGTTCACAATTTTAGTCCCTAGTAACTTACCCGCCATCCAAGCGGTAGTTATTCAGCTATTGTCCATTGGATAGGATGTATTAATGCAATAAAATTGCAAATTTAATAAGTAAATTAAATTTTTATAAGTTAATACCCTATCCAATGGACACGCAAGACCCTCCCACCGACCCCGCTTTCAGCTTACTAAGGGTCTAATATGTTTAGACAACGAAAAAGATGCTATGACGTCACTCTGTCTAGACAGGAAGGAAGTACGACACGCCATCTAGCGAGTGCACAAGTACTACGGACCGACCTGCCGGTGGTAACACAGGACGTCTTTTTCCGGCGTTTGGCGGGCCGGTCTTCACCGACCGGATAAGCTATTGTCCATTGGATAGGGTATTAACTTATAAAAATTTAATTTACTTATTAAATTTGCAATTTATCTTAAAATGATCCAAAACCATTCAACTGCAGCATCTTTTAACAAGACCACTTCTTGATTGGGAGTAGGCATATATTTTGATTGAAAAGTATTCCCAAGTAAATCATAATCAAATATTGAAGTGGATTACATAAAACACTAGTTCATATCAGCTAAAGATACTTTTCTAAACACTTTTCTACACTGTCAGTTGTGAAATATTGTTTGGAAAAAAGTTTTAAAAATTTATTACATTTGAACATAGGTTAACCTTACTCAAAGTCACTTTTGTGTATTACACCCTTTAATAAGGCTAAGCCTCTTTATGATAATAAAATTATGAAAAAAAATTCAAATTTAACATTTTTTAAGGTAAACCTAGTAGGATTAACCCTACCCCAAAGTGTTTTTGCATAAATTTTCTTCTGATTACAGTTGCTGTAATATCAACTTAGTAACATACCAGTACTTAGTCTAATGATATATATCCAAATATATTCAGAGAGCGCATACCTCCGCCAAGGCATGTATGATTTTTATTCAATAATGGCTCCCAATAAGTAAATGGAAAAATACAGATCTCTGACTTTTTTTTTTTGTATCTGGGCGGTGACCTGGATCATTCTCAAAATTAATGGGATCTAAATCAGACAAAGATCCATCTCATTTTTTTATGTAGATCCAACCAGTACTATTTGTATTATCCTGCTGATGAACAAACAGACAAACGGTCATGAATTCGATGCCTCCTTGGCAGAGGTAATAATATAAAATGCAAAAGCAACAATTATCTAAAAAAAAGCTAAAACAGTTCTTTTTCAGATGACAGGTGTTTTTCAGAAGCATTTCAGTGGGTGGGTTGGGGGAATGGGAGATACCTTTTAATTAAATGAACAATGTAGGCTATTATTACATAGTGAAATTTGCACACAATTTTGCTGTTTCAGGACTGGATTATGAATGGTAGTCCAAGTACATACTGGATCTCTGGGTTTTACTTCACCCAATCCTTCCTGACGGGTGTGTCACAGAACTTTGCCCGCAAGTACAAGATGCCCATAGATCACCTAGGCTTTGAGTTTGAAGTGCAGAAAGTGGAAAACAAGATGGACAAAAAGCCTGTAAGTATTGACGCTATTGGGGCAGAAGACCATTAAGTGGTGTGCAAAAAACCTGCTATTGAGGAGGAAAAAACTTATAATTGGGGAAAACCTCTTAAAGGAGGGGAAGGTGAGGGGGTGATAGACCTACAATTGGTGGGTAAAAAGCCTGAAAGTAATGGGGGCAAGGCCATTCAATAGTGGGGAAACCTTTAAGTAATGGGGGGGGGGGGGGGGGGGGGAGTACCTGAAAGTGGTGGGGAAAACCTGTAATTAAAAGGGGAGAGCTTGAAAATAATGAAAGGAAACTTGAAAGTTATGAGCAAAATACTGTTGCTACTTTGGGGGAAAAGCTTGTAAAAAGTAAAGTAAACTCAATAGTATTGCAGTCAAGTTTGGGGGTACAAGGACAGAATTGCGGGAACAAAAGCCTGAATATCTTGCCATGATTGAATGATGCAGAAACCTGAAGTGCCAAGAGAAAAATAGTCCCGTAAATAGATGCTTGGGCAAAAGTACAAGAACTGAGACACTAGTAATTATTATGTTCATTTTCAAATGTTTGTCATTATTTTGAAAATTTCATTTCCTCTTGACCCATCTCTTACACCTCCATTACAGTGTCTCTTGTTGTGGTGTTGTAGAGACACCTGTCCACCTTTCGATCAGTATTTCACTGGAGTCTCAGTTACAGTTTCGCCACTGACTTAGCTGTCATGTGGATTTGAATGCAGCACATTGCTATGTATCGGAATTACTGATGGCTTTTCCAATATAATACAACCTGTATAACCCCTTCAGCACTGATGGAGCAGTATTAAAGATCAACTATAACAAAGGAAACTTCGGGTAGAAGAGTTTGTAGGCAATTAAGTTTGCTAAAACACATCCCACAAGTGGTTTTCATCATTCATGAAATCTTTGCACATATTTTTTTTAAACAACACATTCCAATATAAACAGTAAACAGTAAATTCAGAGTGTGAAGGAATGCAAAAAAAATAGGTAATGTGACTTAACTAAACTGATTAATGTCTACAGATTCCAACATACTAAGAGTTTTAATAACTGGGAACTTTAAGAAAAATAAAATAACCCTAGAGACTGCTGAAGTACAGTGCCAGATACACTTTACTGTCAACTGCTGAAAGATAAGGTTGTCAAAGGGTTAAAGGGACTTTAAATCCTAGCTTTGATTGGTGTAAATGCATCTCTGTATCCATATTCGTATAAGTATCTGTGTATTGTTCAGGAGAATGGTGCGTATGTACGGGGACTGTTTATGGAGGGAGCCAGATGGTGCAGGAAGGAACACATCATCACAGAATCTTCCAACAAGATCCTCTTCGATACCCTACCTGTTGTATCCTTTCAGATTGACTCCATGCTTATTTACTGGTGTACATAGCCTTGTTTTTCCCCCATCAGTTATAATTTAAAGTCGAAGGATTTCATTCAAGGACTACAGTTAAATCATAGTGCATTTAGAGCTCTGCTCTAGAACTATCAAGAAACATCCGTTTGCTCAGGCATAGCTGTTTGACAGCTGTTACCTGTTTGACAAAGCTGGCACACTTTTTTGTCAGACTAAAAATGCTCAAGCTTTGTTAGTGTAAACTCTTATGAAACCCACCCATATCAGCCATGTTTGTTTCAGATGTGTGTACAACTTTGGCACTTGCCATGCATATGTTAGCATGTTCATTTCAGCATCACATTTGACACAAGATAATTTTGTACAAGTGAATTTAAATGCCCTTGGACCTCTTACCTTGCAACTTTAAGTTCTCGATAATATGAATTTTTTATAAGTGTAGCCCCAAAGATATAATTAATTTCAAATGCGAGGAGTTTAAAGAGTCCAATTTTATTAGATTTGGCCAATATGAATAAACCTTATCTTGAAAGTCAGACTGTAACATCTGTTATATTTTTTCCTGACTTACTTCAATGTCTAAGTACTACCCTTATTATTGATTCAAAGAGTTCAGAATGTAAAAGAACAGGTTATGAATCTTTTCACCAGAATTGACTAGTGATATCCCCTTCAGGGTCAAATGACATCAAAATACCAAGGAGCGGGTGTATGCTGCATTAAGATGAAATGTCTTGTTACCCGCTTCCCCTTCATTATTTGTAATTGGGTCCATTTGTTTATTTTTCTGTCCATGACCATAACTCGAAAGCTATACACCGGATCTGAGTCCGATTTTTTACACAAGATGGGGTCTGAAGGTTACTGTCTCCCCCTCAAAGATGGTCTAGATCTGGTTCATGAATCCAGAATTGTTTTTTGTGTTTTTTTTCATTGGGCGAGGGTTTGTGCATAATTGAAATTGCATTGTTTCCAGATCTACCTTCTACTTTTAATGTAACATCCTTGACGAATGGGTCCAGATTTTGCTGAAGCCTGGAGAAAAGGCCAAGTTTGTGAAGAAGAATAGCTACACATGTCCAGTGTACAAGACAAGTGCCAGGAGAGGAGTGCTGTCCACCACTGGTCACTCCACTAACTATGTGCTGAGTATACAGCTCCCCATTGACACCTCACAAAACCACTGGATCAACAGAGGGGTGGCCTGTCTCTGTCAACTGGACGATTGATGACCACTGGATAATGGATACAGAACCACTCATTAAGATTGAATTATTACATATTTAGCTGGTCAAGTTGGAAGAAGAAACACTGTAACAATGAAGTCAATATGTTTTCTATTTTTAATCCTGTATCAAATGCAAAGTAGGTCAAGAAAAAATTTGAATGTAAACTGTTCATGAGCTGTAAAATACAAGGATTATAAACAAAACAGTAACAGAGAGTCTCTAGACCTGTAATTATCTGGTCAATAGTTAGCTATCTGTTCAACTATTAACAGTTCTTTAACCTCTTTACTTCATATTCTTTACATGATATTCAGTTTGCTGATCATAAATCGTACAGTTGTGCATTTGTATACACCCCAAGGTAATTTTACTATCAAAAGTACATGAAAAGAACAATTATTTTCACAGTTAGAGATCAGAAGAATTATTCTTAATATGTAATAGTTCCAGTGACACAACACAGCAGTAAAACACACAATGGATCAATAGTCTGTTCATCTTAACAACCAAAACTTACCAAAAAATATCATAACCTGTTTACTTCAAATTAGTTTCCATCATTCTATATTTTTAAAAATGTTCCATCAAATGTACCAGTGAATATATAAATAAAAACAAAACCTATTACTGCTTTTCACTAGAAAATTGCAGTCAGTTTGAAAATAGTAGCCAGTGTAAGAAAAGGTCAGTTATCTTTTTAATGATCCGAGTACAGTTCATGTTACTACACAGAAATTGCCCCAGCAATAAAAGAACAAATTACATTTTTCACGCAAACATGTACAAAAAAAAATACAATTTTAACTGTATATAGTTTAAAAAATTAATCATGTACATATGTGTCTGATATAATTTATATCCTTTATTATTTATATTTTTATGCAAGTTATCTGTGATTTTTTTATTAAACTTTATATTTCTTGTTTAAGTATATATATCAACAGTACTGTGATATCTCTGCTTTGGTGGAGTCCTGTGATAAAACTGTTGTATATATCTGCAATATTCACCCAATACTTCTCAGCACAGCAGTTGGAAAGGCTAACATTGAAATTTCAACAGTATAATTGTCATTAGTTGGGGTATTTGAAAGTTCTGATTGATCAGTAGTAACCATGTATACTTAGTTTGAATCCAACTAATGGGAACATGTGGGATTTAATGAAGCCCGTCTTGATATAGAGTTGGACTGGGCATATAAACCCAACCCTGACTTGGTTATCCTTCTATCTGTAAAGTTATTCATCGTAAAATTGGGATCTACAGTAATGTTTTGAAGCAGTAAAATAATATCTCCGTTCCCTTTTCTTTCTTTATATACGCCATATGTTTGATACTTTATGTAAAGTATCTTCAGATATTTGTGTTTAGTACTTTTGTGCCATTAAGTATTATTTGTTTTCAAATATAATTCACATTGATAAGACTAAAGTTTCAAATTTACAATGTTTCTTGAGAAAGCATTTCTATACACACATGTACTGGTGTATTACAGTGCTATATTTTAAATATGCAACATAGATTATACATATCATGTACAGATAGAACTGTTATTTTCTTTGAATAATAAATTGCACTTGGAATATAAAACTAAAAATTATTATTATTTTACTCAGAAAATCTTTGCCAATTCCAGTTATAGGACTGAAATGATGATTTGACCATTGAACATCGTCATTGTTTAAGGAGACACAAAATCCCAATCTTTGATTTGGTTATGCAGAAATAAAGCCAACCCAAGTCTGCAGGTAAAATCACAGCTGTAGACACTGCAATGCAGCACAGTGCTACATGACTGGAATCGAACTTCCCATAATTTCCATATTTTAACCAAGATTATCATCTAGAGTGGTCCCGCTAACATATACTTAAAGTACACTCCTTTGCACCAGATTGTGGGTTTAAAAACGTGGAACCAAGGAAAAAGTATTCCTTCCTGGCCTATTGCAAGTGCAAATACTAGCATCAAGACTAAAGTGCAAGTACTTTGAAAAACAGCCAGCCTCAGCATAAGGATGAAGAATTTAAGGAAAACTTTCAAATGCAACAAGAAAACAACACATTGTAAGAACTTTCATGTAGTTGCAGAAGGGGGAGAAACTTGCAGCTTTTATTCATTCTACAGATGAACAATTGTGTATGGATTTTGCTTGTAAAGCACCAACAAGCATTAAGACCCCCAAAACATAAAAGCATTGCCATGTCAACCCAAAACCTGATCAGTTCTGGATCCTCTTGGGTTAAATGTATCCCGAAAATTTGGTGAAAGTCCATGTATTGACACTTATGATGCATTCAGTGAATTAAACCCTCACTGTATTCAGTGATTTACCTTGATTACACACTATCATCAGGTGATAAATGGTGCATCTATTTTTCTGGCAACAGTTACAAACAGCACAGCTTTGGAAAACTGTGGGAGGTAACACAGGTAATCCTAAATAAACACAATAGGTAAATCTGGGGTTTTAGTCTATTTGTTCTTTTTACAACAGATATATTACAAATGGAACATTCTAATATTCAACTTGAAAAATATGCCAGGGAAAAGGAAATTTGAAAGAAAGTAATCAACATCAAAAAAATAGCCACAAAAACTAAATGAGACAATAATAGTACTTCCATTTAAATAAAATAAGACTCTTGAAGAAATCATTTCCAGGCCGCACTCACAAAAAAGACCAGTCAACAATCCACAAAATATTAGTGCATAGCTTTTTGTGTTAAGACTATTATACTTGAGGAAAAAAGTTAACACAATACACATAGTAATTTATTCTTCATACAATTTGTGTTTTCCTTTTTAGGTTAAGTATAAGACTATTGACTCACCTTTTGCTGAGAAATGCTTTGAATAAGGTCCAGAAGAATCGGAATACCAATTTAGTAGGGAACCTCTGAACTCTCATAATATTTAAACTTTAATACTTCAAAAAACTTAAGGAGCTAATTGAAAACATAACTAGTACTACTCTTCATTAAATTTACACAACTGATATACCCGACAAAATTTAAGACACAGTTCAACATACTTTATCTTTCATACGACATAACCTGAATTCTGTAACAGTCATATTAATCAATTAGTCAACTTTTATTTAAAATTGGCAGCTACTTAAGGAGTCTGTTTGACAGTCTTGGCAGACACGGTGGAAACTAAATTAACACTATAGCACGTGGAGAGAGGGGACTATAGTAGAGTCTATATTTTCTAGTCCTTTTCCACATGACTGCACCACACAGGGTGAGTCAGATAGGTGACACACCACAGTATGTGAAATATGCAACTCTAAAACTAGGTGCTTTTTCTTTGCATTCTGGTAAATGCTAGTTAAATATATTTTTTTTTATTTTTGTGGCTATTTAGGTCTGATTTCAAATTCTTTTCACTAACTTTAAAATTCTGTGGGCAGGAAACCAATCAGACTCAATATACGACATGCATTGCATTCGTTACTCTGAAAAAATAGCGAAAAATTTTCAAATTGGTTACAATTTGATTCAAAGGAAGTTGGAGCTATTTCAACTGGAGATCTATGCCGTATGCCGACAATTGCTGAGAATCCTACAAATAAAGAGAATTGTTTAGGCTTGGACTACGTTGTTTCCAGTTTGTACAGACAACGTATGTCATATTAATTCTGACTTGATTACCAGACTGGCTCGTATTGTTTTGTCAGTGCATCCAGACTTATACACTGTGGAATACTTCATACTTCCTGTGTTACATCATCTATTAGGAAGCATGATCCACCACAAGATACAACAAGACAACAGTAGGCTGAGCTAAGATGTGTTGGCTTTGTCAAACATGTCTTTCAGCACACGCATGCTGGGGTCATATAAGCTTTCTATCTTCCTACTGTGTGCTTTCCACCTGTAAAAAAAAAAATTATAAAACTTCAACATAAAAAAATTGCGATATTACACAAACATGTTTCAAATGATAAGCATAGATTATCCCAAAACCGTGTCAGCAAATCTGAATCTTACCAATTCTGAGCTGTCATTTTTTGGAGTAAGAGACAAGAATTGTACAGACTTAATGAAGTGGCTGCTATAACAGAAATGACCCCAATCTATTCACCTCGAGTTACTGATGGTATTATGTTACAAAATTACTGACAAGATGTCTGGTTTCAGTTACTGATATCAGATACTTAACATCATCAATTTTTATCAATACAAACTGTTCCTTATTGCGCAAAATACTGATCGAGAAATGACAACTAAAAATATAAGAAATATTTAAAGTTGAAAACATAATTCATCACTTACATCAAAACAATCTAAATAAGTTTTCAAGAAATATACAAACTGAAAAATACAAACATGAATTATTTACCATATATGCATTAAGTTTACAGAAAAATACAAACTGAAGACTATAACCATGAATACTTCTGAATATTTAACTTATTCATTATATGTACGTATTTGTCTAACTCACTTTTCTCTGGTCTGTTTCCAGCGATCTAAATGATCCAGTAACAACTGCTGTGGGGCTGGTGTATCGACTGGGTCCTGTTTATATTCATAATTATTGTTCCATTAAACTTGTTGAATTCCACACATTACCACATACATTCTTAACTACAATATTCAACAAAATTTAACAGACTATAAAGTAATTCTCCAGAACATAGAATGCTTAAAAGTATGAATATTCTAGTAGCATCATACAGAACAATCTTTTACAAAATTGCTTGCAAAAAGCATCAGAATCCTTAAAATCTAAATACTGTAAAAGTGGTTATTTTCGCATGGAATTAATTTTCGCTATATTCGCGAATGACTACAAAACGCGAAATTAACTTCTCGCTAATATTTCTATACACTTAAGGTCACCAAATATAAGATACTACAAGATACTTATGTATGTATATAAGTATAATGATGCACACTACAAGTGTGCTAATCTGAAGAAGCATTATTTATATCCATTACACTCGCTAATATTGACACAGGAAATACACATTTTCATTCGTAAAACATTTATGAAATTTAGCCAGAAGTATAAAAGAAACTAGAAAAGAAAATTAGGACAGGCAACAGGAGGGGAAAAACGTCTATCATGAAACACCGGTACACAATCCACACATGTAAACCTCTTTGTCTTCTGTACTAATAGGTTTGTTTCTCCTAGCCAAGGGCATTGTCTCTCAGCATGTGCCGGACCCATAAAAGCCCAATCTACACTGCCTCCCCTGGCCTGAGTTGTTTCAATGTTTGGTTATCTAGTCTGCAGCACAGTACTTTGAAAAGAGGTGCTTTAGGTAGCCTATCAAGTCTCCATTACATCCATGATATGGGTCATTTGACTGTTTGTGCCCAGGATCGGACCTACCCAGCTGCATAAAAGTAGTCATTTTTGCACAAGTGCAATCATACGGCTAAGAAAGATTAACAAAACAAACGGGAAGTTTTTTTTCCTCACTTTATACATACCGCTAAATTGCACTTGTCAATTGTACAAGGTTGTTAGTCTTCTTTCATGTGGTACACATTTAGTGGGTACTAGTATTTGGATTGGATTACTTGAAAATGTTGATTAGAGTCAAATGTGAGTGCAAAAGTTTGTTGTTATTTTTGGCGATAATAGAATATCTTTCACCTTGAAAATTAATTCTCGCAAAACAGGGCTTCTGTGTTCATTCGCGAACTTAAGTACCCGCGAATATAACCACTTATACAATATTTTGGCCAATCTAACTTTTTTTTCTGGCCTCAAATAGAACCAGAAATGTATGAAAAAGAAAATGTGTTTTAACCAATGTGACAACTGGTAAACCACTTTGTGATGTCATCAGCATGTTCATGAGGAAGTAAACTTGTCTTTGAAAGCCACAAATTGCTTGTAAACTGTAAAATTAATCATGTTTGTGTCTCGTTTTTTATACAATAGAAAGGTCTGTTAGGATGGGCATTTAAGCTTTTCAGGCAAAAAAGAGGTGGTTTTTTTTTTTTTAATTTTTACAAAGAACTAATGGAATGGTTTGTGCCTGATTGACTGGAAATGTTACAATTTTGCAAATTTAATAAGTAAATTAAATTTTTATAAGTTAATACCCTATCCAATGGACAATTGCTTTCACCGGTCGCCGCGACCGGTCCCGCCAAACGCCAGAAAAAGACGTCCTGTATATAATACCGGCAGGACCGGTCAGTAGTGTGCATTCGCTAGGTGGCGCATCATACTTGCTTCCTGTTTGTCAGAGTGACGTCAGTTCATCTTTTTCGTTGTCTAAACAGATTTAGACCCCTAGTAAGCTGGTAGCGGGGTCGGTTGGGTGGGCCTTGCCTGTCCATTGGATAGGGTATTAACTTATAAAAATTTAATTTACTTATTAAATTTGCAATTTTATTGCGTTAATACATCCTATCCAATGGACAATTGCTGAATAACTACCGCTTGGAAGGCGGGTAAGCTACTAGGGACTCAAATGAACTCATAATAAAAATTTTAACCTGAGAAGGCCCCTTTTGACCTAGGGTCAGAGAACCCCGAGAGGTCAAGGTCGGTTACCAGTTAACCGGTTACCCGGAAGACTACCGACATTGCCCCCCCCCCCCCCTTTTTCTTTACTCAGAAAAACTCTGAGAAAGGGGAGAGAGGAAGAGGCTGAGTTCAGTCCCATAAGACTTAAACTTCCCTAGAGAAGTAAGTCAAATTTACACATCTCATTTGGGGCTTGGTGGTGCCCCTGTTGGGCAGCCACAACTGGTCCCAAATTGCCAAGCTCCGAGTCACCCCTGCTCTCAGGAGACCTTTGATTGGAAGGTCTTAAGAGCCAGTAAGGGCCCTGACATCATGGGCTGTAACCTGATGCAGAGTGAGGGCCTCCTGGTCAGAGAGCTCATAGCATAGGATCACAGTCTGTTTGATCCATGGGGAGATGGGGGCAGGTGAGATGTCTTTGTCGAAAACCTTGCTTGAAGGAGACAAAGAACAACTCCTTATTGCCTAAGATCTGTAGTCCTGTCCAAGTAGTAGCGCAGGGCTCTAACTGGACATAAGGACCTGTCACCCTTGAGTGACTTATCCAGAGATGGGGCCAGGGCTGGTATGATCACTGGAGCCACACTATCTGGGCCCTCCTTAGCCAGCTGATTCTTGGATAGAAAGCTGGGTGAGAGGCACAAGGACACCTTAGACCAGTCTGACTGGTGTCTGATGTTCTTATGTAACCAAACATGGATCTCACTCCTGCATTTACCAGAACCTAAGGGCAGCAAGGAAACAGTCTTGAAGGTCAGATGTTTCAAGGAGGCCTCTTTAGGGGTTCAGAGGGAGCCTTGTCAGCTGGTGTAGTACCAGAGAAAGGTTCCAGGAGGGGATGCCCCTCCTGCCCTTGGGTCTGTCCCTATGGAACTGTCCAGGAGACGAGTGAGATTCTCATCCTTGCTGACATTAATGGTGCAATTGCCCAGTTGTCAGCAATGGCCGATTTGTAGCCCTCAATAGTGCCTGGTTGCAACTTCTTGTCCTGAAACAAGTGCAGGAGGAAGTCAGCAATGGCTTTCAAAGGTGGTGCCCTGAAGTCCACCTGATTACTGCGGTACCACTTTGTAAGAAATGGTCCACTTTGCCTCATAGACAGATCTGGTTGATCCTCTTGAGGAGTCTTAATTCGTGCTGCCACTGCCTCAGCGAAGCCCTGCTCCTTGATTGCTGAGGATCTAGGAGCCCAGCATGAAGATTCAGATTGGACAGGTTCCTGTGAAGAACCTGGTTGAATGGCTGCGACACCCGGTTGCGTATGTTGGGCAGACACAGTGGGATCTGACTGGACATTGCCACTAGATCCCAGGACTAGGGCATGTTGGGCCACCCTGGGGCAATCAGGATTATCCTGTTGCAAGGGTAGTCCTGCAACTTTTCCACCACTTTCCCAAGATGGCTGCAGGTGGAAAGGCGTATGGGTCCAGGTCCTCCCAGGAAAGGCGGAGTGTGTGCACTGCCCATGCCTGGGGGTCTAGGACCGGTGACACAAACTGTGGGAGTTTGTTGTAGAACGTTTGTTGTAGAAATAGGTCCACTTGATGCTGATGCCACCAGGAGCATATAGCTTGGGACACTTCTGGATAAAGTGACCACTCTATTGAATGGTCTGGCCAAGCTTGGATAGCCTGTCTGCTATCACGTTCAGCCGGCCAGGGATGTGACGTGCCCTGAGGGTTACTTGCTGCCCGGTACACCAGGACAGGATTCTCCACAGTAGAGCACACAGAGAGCCCGACTTCATCCCCCCCTTTTTGTTGATATAGGCAACCACGGTTGTGTTGTCTGTAGCTATCAGTACCGTCTTGTTGGAGTAGTGTGTTCGAAACTCTACTGGAGCTAGAAAGACTGCTTTAGCTCTAGATGGTTTATGTGCAAATTGCTTTCTGGAAGGGACCAAGTTCCCCTTGCAGTGTGCTCGTCTAAGTGAGAGCCCCACCCTCCTTTTGATGCATCTGTAAATATTTGCAGAGCATGTTTAGAGGGTGTAATGGTTGACCTAGCAGCACATTGCTTTCCTCCAGCCACCATCTTAGATGGAAATGGAGCTATCTGGGGACCGGGATCCCCTTTTCTAGTGAGTCTGGGACCCTCCAGTTGTTTTCCAAGTGCCACTGTATGGGCCTCATGTGACGTTGCCCTAGGTGGACTTGCTTTCCTGTAACTGTGAGTAGACCTATGAGGGACATGAACAGCCGGACCGGGCGTACCGGACCGGACAGTATTGACTGGATCTTGCCTGTCAAAACCTGACAAAGCTCTGGTGTGGGTTTGACCTTGCCCTCTTTCAGGTCGAACTGGTAACCTACGAAGTTGAAAACCTGTTGGGGGCCAGTTCTGACTTTTCACCAGCCACCCTAGTTCTTGACAAAGGGTTACTAAGGTCTGTGTATGCTGGAGACAAGTGTCGTGGGTAGAGGCTCTCACCAGTCAGTCGTCTAGGTATTGGTGGATCCTTATACCCCTCTGAAGTGCCATGAGTTTGACCTCTTGGCCACCACTGTGAACTCCATGGGAATTGGAATATGGAGGAATGCGTCTTTGAAGTCTATGGATGTGACCCACTCCCCTGCCTGTAGGGAGGTTCTTATTGCCTCTGGGGTCTACATTTGAACAACTCTGAGTTAAAAAAGGTGTTCAAGGTGCTCAGGACCAGGACAGGTCTCCACCGGTTGTTGGGCTCGGGTACCAAAAATAGCCGGTTGCCCTGTAAGTTTTGATTTTCTACCGGTTGTACTGTATTCTTGTTCACCAGCTGATACAGTGCTTCTAAAAGGAAGGACTGCTTGGCTGGGTTGTGGTAGTTGCTTATTACAGTTGGTGACCTTGTCAAGTTGGGTCTGAACCGGAAGGGGAGGGTGTAGCCCTCCCTCAGTGTGGTGACTACTTTTGGACTCAAACCCAGAACTTCCCACTTCTCCCAGCACCAGTTACAAGTGAAGCAATGCACTGTAACCAGTTCCTGGTGATTCCCCAGTTCTGCATAAACTCATTGGAGTTGGCCGAACTGGGTGAATTGAACCATTTCTTTGTAGGGGTAGGTTCATATGAAAACTGCCTTTCTTCCTGCCCAGTGGAGGATTCAGCAGCTTCTGCAACCAACAGTCTCTGTAACCGGCCAAACCGGTAGGTGCCATCTCTCTGTAACCAAAGTTTCTGGGAGAAGGCCCTGTAACCAAAGAATTGGGACATCACATTTCTGTAGTCTTAGTTAATCCCTTGGTAGATCTCCCAGTCCAGTAGACTGGTGTTCCAGGTTCAGTCTGGTTACTTCAACATTATCTCTCAGATTCTTTTGAAGCAACTGTCCCTGAAGGTTTGCAAGCCGGCACCTGGTGGGTAGGTTCTGTAACCAGTCGGTTAAGGGAATTTCTTCCCGTCCAACTAACTTGTCACCAGCAAATTTCTATAGCCGGTAAACCTCTGTAACCGGTGAACCTGTAGTCAGCACTGGATTTGAAGCTGGTTTCTTGTCAGTAAGCATGGGAACAGTAGTTTCACCAGCACCGCACTCGGGAACCGGCAGCACTCCGGAACCGGTAATTCTCTGTAACCGGTGAACCTGCTGTCAGCACTGGATTTGAAGCTGGTTTCTTGCCAGTAAGGATGGGAACAGCAGATTCCTCTGTAACCAGCAGCACTCCTGGACCGGCAGCACTCAGGCACCGGCAACACTCGGGAGCCAGTAATTCTCTGAACCAGTAGCCCTGCTGTGTGTCACCAGCAACTCTGTGTAACCGGTAATCCTATTTAACCGGTAGCCCTTGCTGGATTTCTGTGACCACAACCAGCAGTCTGAGCAGAACTGGTGCCGGTATCCCTCATCACTGGCTGGCTAGTGACCCTACCGGTAGCCTAAACAGGACTGGTACCGGTCCAAAATTCTGCACTGGGGAGATAAGGGTCAATGGTCACTGCGACTTCTGGTAGGTGAACCCTCTGAGCAGCCGCACCGGTACCCGGCACTGTGTACCCCCACAGTCACACCAGTGGAAAGGCCTCTGGTGGAGGTTCCAGTATCAAACAGGGCTGATCACTGGAAACCACTGAGGGGGTCCTTGACAACTTCACAGGAACATGACTGGAACCAGTACCCCCCAACAGTCCCACCAGTGGAAAGGCCTCTGGTGGAGGTTCCAGGATCAAGCAGGACTGATCACTGGCAGCCACTGAAGGGGTTTCTTCACAGGAACAGCACCCACCGGTAGTCTGTACAGACCGGAACCGGTACCCCCAACAGTCACACCAGTGGAAAGGCCTCTGGTGGAGGTTCCAGTATCAAAACAGGGTGATCACTGGTAACCACTGAAGGGGGGTTGTTGACAGCTTCACAGGAACATGACTGGAACCAGTACCCCCAACAGTCCCACCAGTGGAAAGGCCTCTGGTGGAGGTTCCAGGATCAAGCAGGACTGATCACTGGCAACCACTGAAGGGGTTTCTTCACAGGAACAGCACCCACCGGTAGTCTGTACAGACCGGAACCGGTATCCCCAACATTCCCACCAGTGGAAAGGCCTCTGGTGGAGGTTCCAGGATCAAACAGGGCTGATCACTGACAACCACTGAAGGGGTTTCTTTACAGGAACAGCACCCACCGGTAGTCTGTACAGACTGGAACCGGTAAAACTCATCACTAGTGCTCCCCACCGGTAGTCTGAGCAGAACTGGTACCGGTAAAACTCATCACTTCTTGTCAGCTGAACCAGTCACGCCTGGGGATTTGCTTGCCGGTAGTTGTGTTGAGATCTGTGAAGTCACATGACCGGCACCGGCAAAAATTTGCAGAGTTCAATGACCACTTGTCATCTAATTCTTCAGGCCAACAGACGAGTTGCTGGATTTCTTCTTGCCAGTTAAAAAGTGAGTGTACAGTAATAAATACTCGTCTTTTCTTCTAAAACTTCTGTTGAAAACACGATTCCTCCATTGTTGAATGCGTATCACGTGATCAGGTTCCTGTCACGTGACAAGCATAAGCTGGAAGTGATGACGTCAGACGATGCATTCTTCTTTCCTTCTAAATTCTTCTCGTCGACATACATTCAGTGTTTCTCGACAACGAAGAAATAAATGGAGGTTAAGTCGTGGAGATACAACCTTCTGTGTAGAAGAAGGAATGCTGCAGGGACGACACACAAGCTCTCACCCACGACTTCGTCTCGACGATAAGTACACAGAAATTCTTCAAAACTGGTTATAAAGTGCTGGATAATGCCTCGTTTTAGTCCTGGAGAGGCACTGATATGTATGAACACAATAAATATATTTAAATTCGTAGAATAAGCCGCGTTTCCTTCAAAACTTGGAGATCACTTCAAAACACATCTGCACACTACGCGCCAAGCGAAAAAGATGAACTGACGTCACTCTGACAAACAGGAAGCAAGTATGATGCGCCACCTAGCGAATGCACACTACTGACCGGTCCTGCCGGTATTATATACAGGACGTCTTTTTCTGGCGTTTGGCGGGACCGGTCGCGCCGACCGGTGAAAGCAATTGTCCATTGGATAGGATGTATTAACGCAATAAAATGTAATACTTACATTCATAGTAAAAACTCTTCCATCTGCTTAAGCTGGATGTTTTTACACACTGTAGAAAAAAGTGTAAGATGATCTTCTGGTAGTGTCTGTCATATTAATCAGACTGTGAATGTGTAATTGATCTGATCCGGATGTGCAAATGATCTGTATAACAAATCTGTTATATTTAAATGATCTTAGTTGCATTTCTCCTACTTATACCAAGGATGTACAAATGACCTTCAAGCTACCTATCATCATACATAACCGTGATACATAGACATGTACCTGATCTGACTTGTCACCACTTACATCATTTATGTGCAGGTTGTGCTCTGATTGAGGGATGGGTGAAGGAACCCGCTTAAAACCCACTTCGGAGTATGTGTACAGAGGATTGGGCAAGTGGAACACATCACGCACATCGTCTTCCTACCAATACAGAACACTGCGGTAATCCATTAACTATGTAACAACCAGGGTTGGGGTCAAGTACATCATGTTGGATTACTATTAAACTTGAATAATTTCTGAAAGTACTAGATTTGCATAAGTACATGTACTTGTGCTTCAATACACAAAACAAGAGGAGAGTGCCCGTGAACGGGCACTGTGTCAGCTGACTGAATGTTTTTGATTTGTGATGGTGATAATGAGAGGAAAGCATAATTATCAGGGAAAGGGCTGTACAGAAATACAGTAAATGGTAACTGAACAGCATGTTCGAAAGATATTCCGAAGCTGACAGAAGAAAACGACAAAAAAGTTGTGCCCTGCAAATGGTATTATGAAATAAAGTAACAAGGTAATTGTTTAAGGGTAAAAAGTAGGTTAAAAATATTTAAAGAAATACTATAAATGCAATATCCTCGTTCCACCATGAAGAAGGGGTCCAAAGGTCAAATCTGACCATACCAAAAGATTCCCAGCCAAAGAATTTAGGATGGTTTACCATCCCAAACCTCTCGGACCAATAATAAGTGAGTTATAGGCACTTTTTAAGTTTGGCTATCCTTGTTTGACCTTGAAGGAGGGGGTCCAAGGTCAAATCCGACCACACAAAAAAATTCCCAGCCCATGATTTCCTGTAGCTTGTTTACCATCCCAAACTTGTAGGACCAATAATAAGCGAGTTCTAAGCAATTGTAAGTTTGGCTATCCTCAACTGCCCTTGAAGGAGGGGTCCCAGGTCAAATCTGACCACACCAAAAGAATCCCAGCCCATGATTTCCTATATGTTGGTTTACCATCCCAAACCTCCAAGACCAATAATACGCGAGTTATAAGCACTTTAAGTTTGGCTATCTTCGTTTGACCTGGAAGGAGGGGGTCCAAGGTCAAATCCGACCACACAAAAAAATTCCCAGCCCATGATTTCCTGTAGCTTGTTTACCATCCCAAACTTGTAGGACCAATAATAAGCAAGTTCTAAGCAATTGTAAGTTTGGCTATCCTCAACTGCCCTTGAAGGAGGGGTCCCAGGTCAAATCCGACCACACCAAAAGATTCCCAGCCCATGATTTTCTATAGGTTGGTTTTCCATTCGAAACCTCTAGGACCAATAATAAGTGAGTTATAAGCACTTTTAAGTTTGGCTATCCTCATTTGACCTTGAAGGAGGGGTCCAAGGTGAAATCCGACCACACCAAAAAATTCCCAGCTCATGATTTTCTATAGGTTGGTTTTCATTCCAACCTCTGGGACCAATAATAAGCGAGTTATAAGCACTTTTATGTTTGGCTATCCTCATTTGACCTTGAAGGAGGGTTCCAAGGTCAAATCGGACCATATTAACAGATTCCCAGCCCATGATTTCCTACAGGTTGGATACAATGATTTACTCAACAGTGAGAACCTGAAAGAAGCTATTGCTCAGCTATCCCATGACATAGAGGTCTGCAATTTCACTATGTTATAGCTGACCAAAACGTCTGTGAATAACATATTTAACAAAATACTCTAAATGTAATAATTTTCAAGTTACAACTGATTTACTCAAGAGTGAGAACCTCAAAGTAACTATTACTCAGCTATGCAATGAGCTACATGTCTGAATTTTTGCTCTGTTATAGCTGACCTAAAAGTAGCTGAACAACATATTTAAGCAAAATACTGTAAATGCAATAGTTTTCAAGTTACAACTGATTTACTCAATAGTGAGAACCAGAAAATAGCTATTGCTCCGCTATGCCATGAGCTATAGGTCTGTAATTTCACTATGTTATAGCTAACCCAAAAGTAGGTGAACAATATATTTTAACAAATTACTCCAAATGCAATATTTTTCAAGTTATTTCAAGCACTTTTAAGTTTGGCTATCCTCATTTGACCTTGAAGGAGGGGTCCAAGGTGAAATCCGACCACACCAAAAAATTCCCAGCTCATGATTTTCTATAGGTTGGTTTTCATTCCAACCTCTGGGACCAATAATAAGCGAGTTATAAGCACTTTTATTTTTGGCTATCCTCATTTGACCTTGAAGGAGGGTTCCAAGGTCAAATCGGACCATATTAACAGATTCCCAGCCCATGATTTCCTACAGGTTGGATACAATGATTTACTCAACAGTGAGAACCTGAAAGAAGCTATTGCTCAGCTATCCCATGACATAGAGGTCTGCAATTTCACTATGTTATAGCTGACCAAAACGTCTGTGAATAACATATTTAACAAAATACTCTAAATGTAATAATTTTCAAGTTACAACTGATTTACTCAAGAGTGAGAACCTCAAAGTAACTATTACTCAGCTATGCAATGAGCTACATGTCTGAATTTTTGCTCTGTTATAGCTGACCTAAAAGTAGCTGAACAACATATTTAAGCAAAATACTGTAAATGCAATAGTTTTCAAGTTACAAATGATTTACTCAATAGTGAGAACCAGAAAATAGCTATTGCTCCGCTATGCCATGAGCTATAGGTCTGTAATTTCACTATGTTATAGCTAACCCAAAAGTAGGTGAACAATATATTTTAACAAAATACTCCAAATGCAATATTTTTCAAGTTATAGCTGATTTACTCAACAGTCAGTGCCTGAGAACAGCTATTGCTCAGTTGTGCCATGAGCTACAGGTCTGTAATTTCACTATGTTATAGTTGACCCAAAAGTAGCTGAATAACATATTTGCACAAATTTCTGTAAAGGCAATAGTTTTCCAATTACAACTGATTTACTCAACAGTGAGAACTTCAAAGTAGCTATTACTCAGCTATGCAATGAGCCACAGGTCTGGAACTTCACTATGTTATAGCTGACCCCAAAATAGGTGAATAACATATTGAAACAAAATACTCTAAATGCAATAGTTTTCAAGTTATAAGTGATTTACTCAACAGTGATAACCTAAAAGTAGCTATTACTCAGCTATGCCATGAGCTACAGGTCTGAAATTTTACTATGTTATAACTGACCCAAAAGTAGCTGAATAACATATTTATACTAAATTCTCTAAATGCAATAGTTTTCAAATTACAAGTGATTTACTCCACATTGAGAACTTCAAAGTAGCTATTACTCAGCTATGCAATGAGTCACGGGTCTGGAACTTCACTATGTTATAGCTGACCCCAAAATAGGTAAATAACATATTGAAACAAAATACTCTAAATGCAATAATTTCCAAGTTATAAGCGATTTACTCAACAGTGATAGCCTAAAAGTAGCTATTACTCAGCTATGCCATGAGCTACAGGTCTAAAATTTTACTATGTTATAGCTGACCCCAAAGTAGGTGAACAACATATTTAAGCAAAATACTGTAAATGCAATAGTTTTCAAGTTACAACTGATTTACTCAATAGTGATGACCTAAAAGTAGCTATTACTCAGCTATGCCACAGGGCTCGACGTTTTCGGTGGTCCGGCAGCCCGAGTCTGCCGAAAATTCGACCGGGCTGCCTTTGTACACTGAGAGGCTGACCGAAGGGCTACAAGCAAATAAAATACCTAAATACGTACATATTTCGATATATTGCAGTTTTAATTTACAATAAAATGGTTGGAATACTTCTAACTTCATCATATTGTTTACGTCTGCCATGACAGTTTATATTTTCAGCCGTGAATTCATTCGAAGATAACTATTTTCAGCCGCGAATTCATTCGAAAATAATTATTTTCAGCCGTGGATTCATTCGTTTTTTTGGTTTTTTCGCGGTATGACTGCACGTGCTTATATATTTTCGCTCACACATTTAAATTTTTTTCTTCCAATATGAACAAATCAAAGACTATACAAAGCTATTTTATGAAAGTGGGAGACCAGCAAAACAGAGATACTCCAGAAAAAGGATTAGATTTGCAAAGTGGTAAGAGTGACACCCCACCAGCAAAAAAAATAAAAGAGTCAGAAAGTGGAGAATTACTGAGAAAACAAAAATCAAAGGAGTATGAAATTAAAAGAAAAAGGACCTTTCAGCCTGATTGGAAAACTAAATTTGACTGGATTGAGTATGATGAAACTACAGGAATGAGGTGCAAGGTTTGCATAAAATATGAAAAAAACGGAACTTTTTCAACTGGTTGTACAAACTTCAAGATTGAAGCTATCAGGAAACATGACAGAAGCCTTGGTCATACTACACATATGGCCAGATATAAAGCAGAGACAGCTAAACCTGGAACAAGCGAAGCAGTGAAATGTGTCATTCAGCTGAACAAAGCTCTCTTTGCAAAGCTGAGTATATTATTTAAAAATGCTCATGCCTTAGCAAAAAACAATCGCCCATACACAGATTTTGAGTGGCTATGTCAGCTTGATGAGGCCAAAGGGGTGGATATTGGCACAAGCTATCGGACAGATAAAAAGGCAGCTGAGTTCATACATGCTATGGCACAAGATGCAAGAAACAAAATCAAAGAAGAATTTCAAGAATCCAACTTTTTTTCTGTCATACTGGATGGAGCAACTGACACATCAAGCCAAGAAGCAGAAATTTGCTATGTACGACTTTGCAGAAAAGGAAATATTAAGGTATTTTTCCTGGGGATAACAAATGTTGGAAAAGCCAATGCAGAGAACATTTTACGAGCTACAACCACCATGCTTAACCAGTATTTTGGACAGTCGTGGATGTCAAAAATTGTGGGAACAGGGACAGATGGGGCATCTGTTATGTTGGGTTGTAGAAATGGCTTTGTTATGCAACTGAAAAACTACACTGAGCGCGATTTCATATTTTCAATGCATTGTTCTGCTCACAGATTGGAGCTTGCTTATAAAGAATCATGCAAAGAGGTCCCCCTTTTCAAGATCTTTGACACTTTGATGCTGAACCTGTATTTGTTCTACAGAAACAGCCCTTTAAATCGTCACAACCTCAAGGAGGCATTCAAAACATTCAACAGGGAGCCACTGATGCCAGTGAGAGCTAGTGGGACAAGGTGGCTGGCCCACATGAAGAAAGCCATAGATAACATCCTCAAGGGATATGGTCCTATCATGTTGCACTTGGTGCAGGTAAGGGCAATCAAAAGTAATAAAAATACTTGGGAATTAATTATGGCTCCATAAAATTTTGGGAAAGTTGTCATCGACAGACATAACAAATTTTGATCCAATTTGACCTGAAAAGTGCATACCCCAGATTTTTCAAACTAAATCACTTTGCTTAAGTGGAGCCCAAGATATCCATTGGCATTAGTTTTAGATAACAACTCCCTGAAAAATGAAATTCTTAAACAGTAATCAGTGGTTTTGGGAGCCAACTTAAAACCTATGTGTTGTACTTATACTGACAGCTCAATATCTCCACATACTACAGGACTCGAGCCATTTAACTAAACTGACTGCACAAATACAGTCCAAGCTCTCAAGTAACTGACATTCTCCAAACTGAACGACAGAGGCTCAAGAATGACCATTTATCAACATCCTTGAGGTTCTTTAGCTTGCCACTGAGAAAAGGACCCAATGACAGAGGGCCTCCATTTTAAGTGGCCACTCAGCTACGATGTATGTCTGTACCTGGGTTTAAACACACGTCCTCTGTGGTCCTAGGCGAGTGTGTTACCCACTAGGCTACAGTGGCAGATGTGTTACTGAGTATGTTGTACTTTAATTGTATATTATAACTATAGATTCAGAACCCAGACGATTCTTCTGTCAGGGGTGAACAAAGTGCCAAAGCGAGGAACTTCATCAAGAACCTACAGCAGAAGGACATGGTGATGTTCCTTCACTTCATGCTTGATGTCATAAATTGTTTGGCCCATGTTTCTCTTGTTTTTCAAAAAAGAGAAACAGCTGTTTGTGACATCTGTAATGAACTGGAGGCAGCCAAAGCTGTACTACTAACATACAAAGAAAGGTAAACATTTGTTTTACTGCAACACTTGTGGGACACAGGGTCCTTAGTGGCCTAATGGTTGGCAAGTTTGGCATCTAATCCTAGGTTGTCACCTCTGCCTGAGTAAGACCCCAGCAATGGCAAGGCTGAATATCTTTCCCAATATGACCATGGCTTGTTGAACAGGATGTAAAACTACAACTTTTACCTTTGTTATGGGACACTTTTCAAATTTTGTGTATATCATATAGGTAATCTAAGAAAATAAATGTATATTCAACTGTAATTTGTAAACACAGTGTATATCATACAAAAACATATAAATCATTTTAAAAATGCACAGTAAACATATATCATAGATATAGCTGATATTTTGATTGTAACATCTTGAATGACTTAAAATATTTCCAGAGATGGACCAAAGCTTTCTTTGGTACATTCCAACGATGCTTATGATGGAGAAGCCCTGAAAGGTGATTGCACAAGGTTTAATTCTGCTAGGATCAAAGTCATAGACAACCTGATGAAAAACCTGGACAAGCGATTTGACACAAAGAAGGAGGTCATTGCTGCAACATCTGTTGTTGTGTTGAAAAATTATCCCACAAAGTTGGACCAGCAGCCAGGTGGAAAAATAATCTGTTTTCTGATATATCATAACTTATAAGTCACTTCCATGTAACTATATTTGCTTATAATTTATAAAATGTAAATGTATTCAAATAACTGTGACATATTGACCTAAACATTTGGTGTTACACACTCTAGATGACATTTAACATAAATTTGGAATTTTGACACATAATGACAATTTGTTTTAAAATAGATTTTGGTGATCAACATATCCAAGTACTGGTGGAGGAGTTTGGTCCTGCTCTAGCAGCTGCAGGTGTGGATACGGAGAGCATCTGTCCTGCCTGGACAAGGTTCAAAGTCTTGCTCTACAATAGGTACTTTCCTTTCAATGTTGGGGGTTTGACATAATTACAATCATCTCCTGAAACCCATGTTCAATTCTTGCATGGCCAACTCTGAAAATATTGAGATGATAATGACCTTGGTTCCTGGTATATTTTCATGATTTCTTTATATACCTTCATTTTCATTTACTTACACCTAACTTCTTCATAAACAATATAACAGTAACAATAACAATAACAGGATAACAACATATATAAACAAGCAAATGTTTGTTGGTCGGCAGTTTACAGTACAGAACCCTAACGAACTGTATGTACTGGTTTCTTCTGCCCTTCCAACTACCTGTCGTGATATGACCTGTACAGTGTTGAAAGCAACGTAAAACCCCAAATAAATAAATAAACAAGCAAATGTTTATTGCAGCTTCGACATTGTTCCTGAAACATGCTGGCAAGATATCAACTCAAAGCTTGCTCATCTGTGCCCTGAAGTCACCCATCTAGTTGACTTGATTCTTTCACTTCCATGCAGTTCTAGTGAGGCAGAGAGAGGCTTCTCTAAAATGAAACTAGTGAAAACAGACTGGAGAAGTAATCTAAAGGATAAACAACTGAGTGATCTCATGACTGTCTCGCTGGAAACACCTGGTTTGTAATTGTTACTTGGTTTCTGAAATTGTAAATATGGTATACAAAGAAATGGTAACACTGCAGTGGTTTCATTTTATCCTATAGGCTATAGCATTAGTTACAATTATTATTAAATAGCACTGGTGGTAAGCAGGAGTGAATATGAAAACATGCAAATTTTCAAATACTGGAGTGACATTAATTCATCATGGCACATTGCTACTAGCTAAAAGCAAATAACATTACATATTGCATTATTTATAATAATTAATTATACATTATCATAATAATTATACAAACACCATTTTGATCAGACAAATAATTGTTGTGACACTGTAAACACACTGTAAAGAAATTTTTAATTTTCATTTTCCAGAAGTTGGGAGTTATGACCCACAGTCCGCAATATCACTATGGTATATGCCAAAGGGTAAAGTTGTCAGAAAGCCAGTTCAAAGTGTGAAAATCCTGCAAAAACACAGGCCTCTCCTTCAGCTACAGGAAACAGTAAGGAATGCAACAGAGGTGGTAGAGGTGAGAGATGGAGGAATCTTGGAAGAGGAAACAGGTGATCAGGATAAAGAAGCTGTTAAAGAAAAGCACACAGATCAAAGTGAGGATAATAATGAGCCTGAAGTGTTAGAAGACAATGAAAACAATGGACAACCAGAGTTGGATACCGGCTACAAAAGTAACACCGAGTCGGAATTGTCCGATTACTATTCGGATGAGGAATTAGACAGCAATAATAATTTATTAGGAGAGGCGGCCAGGGCCTACAGTGATTTACAAAATTTTATGGTTTAGTTAAGTTTAATGACATTGGTGTAATTTTAGTTAAGAGTTAATGGTTTGTGTAATTGTTAAATTTTTTTCTGCCAATAAAAGAAGTGATTCAGATGGTTAACATACTTATTATGACATGTTTATTTGCAGCCTTGATGAGAACAGTTCATCATAAATATTTCGGGCTCCTCCTTTGGCCACCGGGCTGCCTAACGCCAACTGTAGGCAGCCCGGTGGGCTGCCAGACAATTTTTCGTAACATCTTGCCCTGCTGCCATGAGCTACAGGTCTGAAATTTTACTATGTTATAGTTGACCCAAAAGTAGCTGAATAACATATTTATACTAAATTATCTAAATGCAATAGTTTTCCAATTACAACTGATTTACTCAATAGTGAGAACCTCAAAGTAGTTATTACTCAGCTATGCAATGAGCTACAGGTCTGAAATTTCACTATGTTATAGCTGACCCAAAAGTAGGTGAACAACATATTAAAGCAAAATACTGTAAATGCAATAGTTTTCAAGTTACAACTGATTTACTCAATAGTGATGACCTAAAAGTAGCTATTACTCAGCTATGCAATGAGCTACAGGTCTGAAATTTTACTATGTTATAGCTGACCCAAAAGTAGGTGAACAACATATTTAAGCAAAATACTGTAAATGCAATAGTTTTCAAGTTACAACTGATTTACTCAATAGTGATGACCTAAAAGTAGCTATTACTGAGCTATGCCATGAGCTACAGGTCTGTAATTTCACTATGTTATAGCTGACCCAAAAGTAGCTGAATAACATATTTATACGAAATTCTCTAAATGCAATAGTTTTCCAATTACAACTGATTTACTCAATAGTGAGAACTTCAAAGTAGCTATTACTCAGCTATGCAATGAGCCACAGATCTGAAACTTCACTATGTTATAGCTGATCCCAAAATAGGTGAATAACATATGAAACAAAATACTCTAAATGCAATAGTTTCCAAGTTATAAGCGATTTACTCAACAGTGATAACCTAAAAGTAGCTATTACTCAGCTATGCAATGAGTCACGGGTCTGGAACTTCACTATGTTATAGCTGACCCCAAAATAGGTGAATAACATATTGAAACAAAATACTCTAAATGCAATAATTTCCAAGTTATAAGCGATTTACTCAACAGTGATAACCTAAAAGTAGCTATTACTCAGCTATGCCATGAGCTACAGGTCTGAAATTTTACTATGTTATAGCTGACCCAAAAGTAGGTGAACAACATATTTAAGCAAAATACTGTAAATGCAATAGTTTTCAAGTTACAACTGATTTACTCAATAGTGATGACCTAAAAGTAGCTATTACTCAGCTATGCCATGAGCTACAGGTCTGAAATTTTACTATGTTATAGCTGACCCAAAAGTAGGTGAACAACATATTTAAGCAAAATACTGTAAATGCAATAGTTTTCAAGTTACAACTGATTTACTCAATAGTGATGACCTAAAAGTAGCTATTACTCAGCTATGCCATGAGCTACAGGTCTGAAATTTTACTATGTTATAGCTGACCCAAAAGTAGGTGAACAACATATTTAAGCAAAATACTGTAAATGCAATAGTTTTCAAGTTACAACTGATTTACTCAATAGTGATGACCTAAAAGTAGCTATTACTCAGCTATGCAATGAGCTACAGGTCTGAAATTTTACTATGTTATAGCTGACCCAAAAGTAGGTGAACAACATATTTAAACAAAATACTGTAAATGCAATAGTTTTCAAGTTACAACTGATTTACTCAATAGTGATGACCTAAAAGTAGCTATTACTGAGCTATGCCATGAGCTACAGGTCTGTAATTTCACTATGTTATAGCTGACCCAAAAGTAGCTGAATAACATATTTATACGAAATTCTCTAAATGCAATAGTTTTCCAATTACAACTGATTTACTCAATAGTGAGAACTTCAAAGTAGCTATTACTCAGCTATGCAATGAGCCACAGATCTGAAACTTCACTATGTTATAGCTGATCCCAAAATAGGTGAATAACATATTGAAACAAAATACTCTAAATGCAATAGTTTCCAAGTTATAAGCGATTTACTCAACAGTGATAACCTAAAAGTAGCTATTACTCAGCTATGCAATGAGTCACGGGTCTGGAACTTCACTATGTTATAGCTGACCCCAAAATAGGTGAATAACATATTGAAACAAAATACTCTAAATGCAATAATTTCCAAGTTATAAGCGATTTACTCAATAGTGATAACCTAAAAGTAGCTATTACTCAGCTATGCCATGAGCTACAGGTCTGAAATTTTACTATGTTATAGCTGACCCAAAAGTAGGTGAACAACATATTTAAGCAAAATACTGTAAATGCAATAGTTTTCAAGTTACAACTGATTTACTCAATAGTGATGACCTAAAAGTAGCTATTACTCAGCTATGCCATGAGCTACAGGTCTGAAATTTTACTATGTTATAGTTGACCCAAAAGTAGCTGAATAACATATTTATACTAAATTCTCTAAATGCAATAGTTTTCAAGTTACAACTGATTTACTCAATAGTGATGACCTAAAAGTAGCTATTACTCAGCTATGCCATGAGCTACAGGTCTGAAATTTTACTATGTTATAGCTGACCCAAAAGTAGCTGAATAACATATTTATACTAAATTCTCTAAATGCAATAGTTTTCCAATTACAACTGGTTTACTCAACAGTGATAATCTAAAAGTAGCTATTACTCAGCTATGCCATGAGCTACAGGTCTGAAATTTTACTATGTTATAGCTGACCCAAAAGTAGGTGAACAACATATTTAAGCAAAATACTGTAAATGCAATAGTTTTCAAGTTACAACTGATTTACTCAATAGTGATGACCTAAAAGTAGCTATTACTCAGCTATGCCATGAGCTACAGGTCTGAAATTTTACTATGTTATAGCTGACCCAAAAGTAGGTGAACAACATATTTAAGCAAAATACTGTAAATGCAATAGTTTTCAAGTTACAACTAATTTACTCAATAGTGATGACCTAAAAGTAGCTATTACTCAGCTATGCCATGAGCTACAGGTCTGAAATTTTACTATGTTATAGTTGACCCAAAAGTAGCTGAATAACATATTTATACTAAATTCTCTAAATGCAATAATTTTCCAATTACAACTGATTTACTCAATAGTGAGAACCTCAAAGTAGTTATTACTCAGCTATGCAATGAGCTACAGGTCTGAAATTTCACTATGTTATAGCTGACCCAAAAGTAGGTGAACAACATATTAAAGCAAAATACTGTAAATGCAATAGTTTTCAAGTTACAACTGATTTACTCAATAGTGATGACCTAAAAGTAGCTATTACTCAGCTATGCCATGAGCTACAGGTCTGAAATTTTACTATGTTATAGCTGACCCAAAAGTAGGTGAACAACATATTTAAGCAAAATACTGTAAATGCAATAGTTTTCAAGTTACAACTGATTTACTCAATAGTGATGACCTAAAAGTAGCTATTACTCAGCTATGCCATGAGCTACAGGTCTGAAATTTTACTATGTTATAGCTGACCCAAAAGTAGGTGAACAACATATTTAAGCAAAATACTGTAAATGCAATAGTTTTCAAGTTACAACTAATTTACTCAATAGTGATGACCTAAAAGTAGCTATTACTCAGCTATGCCATGAGCTACAGGTCTGAAATTTTACTATGTTATAGTTGACCCAAAAGTAGCTGAATAACATATTTATACTAAATTCTCTAAATGCAATAATTTTCCAATTACAACTGATTTACTCAATAGTGAGAACCTCAAAGTAGTTATTACTCAGCTATGCAATGAGCTACAGGTCTGAAATTTCACTATGTTATAGCTGACCCAAAAGTAGGTGAACAACATATTAAAGCAAAATACTGTAAATGCAATAGTTTTCAAGTTACAACTGATTTACTCAATAGTGATGACCTAAAAGTAGCTATTACTCAGCTATGCCATGAGCTACAGGTCTGAAATTTTACTATGTTATAGCTGACCCAAAAGTAGGTGAACAACATATTTAAGCAAAATACTGTAAATGCAATAGTTTTCAAGTTACAACTGATTTACTCAATAGTGATGACCTAAAAGTAGCTATTACTCAGCTATGCCATGAGCTACAGGTCTGAAATTTTACTATGTTATAGCTGACCCAAAAGTAGCTGAATAACATATTTATACGAAATTCTCTAAATGCAATAGTTTTCCAATTACAACTGATTTACTCAATAGTGAGAACTTCAAAGTAGCTATTACTCAGCTATGCAATGAGCCACAGATCTGAAACTTCACTATGTTATAGCTGATCCCAAAATAGGTGAATAACATATTGAAACAAAATACTCTAAATGCAATAGTTTCCAAGTTATAAGCGATTTACTCAACAGTGATAACCTAAAAGTAGCTATTACTCAGCTATGCCATGAGCTACAGGTCTGAAATTTTACTATGTTATAGCTGACCCAAAAGTAGCTGAATAACATATTTATATGAAATTCTCTAAATGCAATAGTTTTGAAGTTATAAGCAATTTACTCAACAGTGATAACGTAAAAGTAGCTATTACTCAGCTATGCCATGAGCTACAGGTCTAAAATTTTACTATGTTATAGCTGACCCAAAAGTAGCTGAATAACATATTTATACGAAATTCTCTAAATGCAATAGTTTTTAAGTTACAAGTGATTCTACTCATGATGGAAGTTACTGAAAAGCCCAAAAGTAGCTATTACTCACTTAGCTATTGAGACAGGCACCCAACTTACTCACCATATTGTAGCTATGAAAAAAGTAGCTGAATAACATATTTTAACAAAATGCTCTAGATGCAACAGTTTTCAAGTTATAAATGATTTTGTGCATGATTTCATGAATGTTAATGCATTAAAAATTATTAAAAAAATTTATTAAAAAAAAAGTAAGAGAGATCCAGGTCTCATACTCACACAAGATAATCTACCTCTGGCCTAGTACATATATGCAAGATATGAGAGAAATCCCTGCAATAGTCACTGAGAAAATTGTGATAAAAAGTTGAAATTTTCACACTTTTGGTGGGGGTACCCCCCTTGTAATGTCTCTAGCAAACAGACGAACAGACAGATTTGCATGCCTTGAACAATTTTTCATCCTCGATAGATAAGGTATCTTTTAAAAAAAACAGCACGTCTCTAGGCCTTGTAGTTTTGGAGGAGAAGTTGTTCACGCGGACGCGGACGCGTACGCGTACGCCCACGCCACAGAGTGACGACATAATGCCAGCTGACTGACAAGTCAGCTGACATAAAAAGTACTTGTACTAATGGTACTACTTTTAAAGTACAAGGGTCACTGACAGAACTGCTTTCATGGTATTCATCATACTTATACGTACTTCATAAAAGGACCTACTAACAGTAAGGAAGTTAGCTTTACACATTCGGTTACAAAGCTTTGGGGATATTTTAAACTTAAGTTGTGTTAATAAACCCAAATATGTTTGTAACTAACACTAATATAGTTAGGAACAAAGGTGGTCCATCAAAGATGCTTCATTTAAAACAGTATTTTCAAAAAAATATTTCCAATTCAGCAAGAGGGTACTATAAATAGTTTACATTATTTTAAAAATTTGTAAAATACTGGAACTTCTTTACAGACTAATTTCTCCAATGACCAGTTGCAATTCTTCTTACATCCATGTAACCCTGGGGCCGTATTCATAAAGAGATCTTAAGTCTGAGACAAAAAATAGTCTCAGCTTTGAGATTTGGTCTCAGCTGAGACCAAGTCTCAACTTTGTATTCACAAACAGGTTCTCAGCTGAGACCAAGCTGAGACCAGTCTCAAGTCTTTCCAATGTAAACAAACCATAAACTTGCAAATATATCCAACATTTTTTTTAAGATCAATAGTTTTTGTGTCTTTTAATTTTTAACAAAAATTATACTGTCTATTAAAATAAAAAATAAATAGAAAATTGTGTCAACTGTTTTTTATTTTTCATGTCACATGATCTACTTCTTTGTTGCTATGCAGTCAGAAAACACTGTTGAAAAGTGTCTCAAAGTAAGGTACTTTTGAAACCAAAGTTTGGGCTATCCGTTGTTACAAAAGTTTAGGTCAAGTGTTATATATGTTGTAAATTATTTCTACTTTACATTAAGCCATAGAAAGTAAAAACATGAATCTCAGTTAAGGTGAAATAATGCTCGAGACTTTTTCCAAAATATTTGAGACAACTATATACCAGTCTTAAGTTTGAGACCAAATCTGAGACTAAATTTGGTCTCAACTATTTTGTGAATAGCAACAAGTTTGAGACCAAAAACAGTCTCAGATTTGAGACCAAAACTTGAGACTTGAGACAAAATTTGGTCTCAGCAAGTTTTATGAATACTGGCCCTGAACTGTAGTGGGATGACATAGTTTCTGAGATACAGCCCAAACTTTTTGACCACTATAACATAATTGTATCCTTGGGGGGACCCTCAGAAAACTATTTGAGGATTTTAAATAATAAATATTTGGCTCATCAGTAGTGATCACTACCACAACCTATGTCACTCTTTTTGCAAAACTAGTAATAACCAAGAGCATAACACGTTATTACCATGGCTTATTGGAAACAAACACATCCAGTTAACTCTGTACAATATACTCACATCCTCAGGCAGGCCAAACACCTCTGGTTCTGGAGTGGGAGTCCTTTCTCTGATACCCAGGTCCCTGTTGTGTGGCTGGTTCTTTATCCAGGCCCTGCACACAGGGTACAAGGAGCTGGACTCCTCAAACTGAGCCAGGTCAACACTGCGGTCAAACAGCTTCAGCACATATGTGTCTGCAAGTCACACAAAATAGCATCAGAGATGCCCCTAAGCCTATTGATGCCTGGACAAGATTTTAAAGGTCTAGGTCACTACAACAAGGTAAAAGGTCACGTCATGACCATGACATTGCATACCTACAGCCCCTGGCCAATATCCATACCAAATATCAACCTTCTACACCTTACAGATTCCAAGATATAGTCCAGACAAGATTTTAAATCTCAAGGTCACTACAGCAAGCTCAAAGGTCTAAATCAAGGTCACACCATGAGGTTTCACACCTACATCCCCCTCCCCCCCAACCGATGTCCCCACCTAGCAAGGTCAAATTAAATCACACCATGACACTGCACATCTACAAACCACCCCACCCCCCACCCCCCCAACCAATGTCCCTACCAAGCACCAACCTCCTACCTCTTATGGCTTCTTAAATATAGCCCAGACAAATTTTTAAAGGTCAAGGTCACTACGGCAAGGTCACAATATCATGTTGCACACCTTCACCCCCCAACTAATGTATCAACTACATACACCATAAAATTTCTGAGATATAGGCCGACAGGATTTTTAAACTCAAGGTCACTACGGCCAAGTCAAATCTGGGTCACACCATGATGTTGCTCACCTACACCCCCCAACCAATGTCTTTACCAAGCATCAACTTCATATACCTTACAGTTTCTGAGGTATAGCCCAAACTTTTTCCTGCTGCACACCCACCCACCCATCCAGATGACATGGGTGCAAAGAATACCTGCACAGCCCTTAAAGGCTGTGGGGGTAAATATGGAAATTAAATGTATTTGTGGTAATTATGGTTTTCCAATGTTTTACACAAAACTAGTGTCTCATCACATACTCTAAATGCAAGCATATTTTGAAATATTAAAAGGACTTTGTAGGACTGGGACTTTGAAAATTTTTCATGGAGATGGAGTTTTAGGAAATTAATACACTAGGGGCCATAATCACAAAAGGGATGAAGCTCAACTTGAGCAAAAAATCAGCTCAAGTTGAGCAAAAATGGATCAGGGTTTTGTTTGTATTTAACTTTGATCCACCATAAACATGGATTGACTTTTTGGTCAAATATGGTTGAACCTTCTGCACTTGATCCAAAAAATTAGCTTAATTTTGTGAACACCAATTTAGGCCAAAGATTGGAGTCTTTTCCCCCACCCAATTTTCTTTCTTGGGAAAACTTTAACCAAGTTTTGTACTGTGAATGTTTCATTACTCTACTTGGTAAGCATTAATTTAGTAATACAGTCCTTCTGGTACATAAACACCCTTTATGTGTGTATAGGGCCCACTTACGGTGAAAAAGAAGGCCTGAGTCGAGGGGTGGAGTCTCTTCCCTGACTCGTTTCCTTTTCCTGGGTATTCCGGACTGTCTGTGTGATGTCTGTCTGCCTGACTTTGAAGGTGAACCAAACTCACTGAAAACACATTAATATGTTCATGCAAGCCTTTCAAATCCTACACATTTCACAAGGTTGATATTTAATGGTAGAAAAATAGCAGCAGAGATGCCCGTACCCCACAGCCTGGGGAAACATTTTTCAACACAATGAGATATGGAAGTAGTGAAACAGTACAAAGTTCAGGATACTTTCAGAGCAGTGTCAGTTATATAAAGGTCCAAATAATGTTTAAGTAGAGAAAATAATGTCTAAGAGAAAGATAATGCATGTAAAGATGAAGTATTAAAACAAGATAATTCAATAGCAAGATGACAGCATTAATCAGTAAACTAAACATTACAACACTCTTTATCTGCATCTGGCATGGCCGAATTATGGTTTGGATGTTTTGAATATTACCATGCAAACAGAAGTGGCAATACATTCAATGAATGCTTATGTGTGGTGTTGGAGCAAAGTCTGTGGCTCACTTGATGAAATTCCATCTGTTAAAATGGGAAGTTGTAAAACTAAAATTCCTAATGAATTTTAATATGACTTTAACAGTGCTTAATCTGCATCAAAAGACGGACCCAAAGGTGCAACAAGATTTTATAGGTCAAGGTCACTACAACAAAGTCAAAGGTCAAATCAAGGTCACACCATGATGCTGCACACCTACAACCCATAACCAATGTCCCTACCAAGTATCAACTTCCTACACCTTACGGTTTCCGAGATAAAGCCCGGAAAAGATTTTATAGGTCAAGGTCACTACGGCAAGGTCAAATCAAGGTCAGATCATGATGTTGCACACCTACACCCCTAACCAATGTCCCTACCAAGTATCAAGTTCCTACACCTTACGGTTTCCGAGATAAAGCCCGGATAAAATTTTATAGGTCAAGGTCACTACAGCAAGGTCAAAGGTCAAATCAAGGTCACACCATGACGTTGCACACCTACACCCCCTAACCAATATCCCTACCAAGTATCAACTTCCTACACCTTACGGTTTCCGAGATATAGCCCAGACAAGATTTTATAGGTCAAGGTCACTACGGCAAGGTCAAAGGTCAAATCAAGGTCACACCATGACATTGCACACCTACACCCCCTTACCAATGTCCCTACCAAGTATCAACTTCCTACACCTTACGGTTTCCGAGATATAGCCCGGACAAGATTTTCAAACTCAAGGTCACTACGGCAAGGTCAAAGGTCAAATCAAGGTCACACCATGACGTTGCACACCTACACCTCCTAAGCAATGTCCCTACCAAGTATCAACTTCCTACAACTTAAGGTTTCTGAGATACAGCCCATACAATCTTTTTCCCGCCGCTCGCCCGCCCCTCCGGACACCATGGGTGAAAACAATACCCCGACAAACCTTAAGGGCTGTGGGGTAAAAACTAGAGGTTCACTTGCAAAACAAAGCGATTGTTTTTGCATGGCAAAAACAAAGTGTCCCGAAAAGGAGAAATAATGGCAGCGTAATCAGGTAAGAAAGTTCTGCTGATAGCTCAACAAAGCCAGAATGTAGGAAAAGTGGTTCTTGGGCAGGGTAGTTATCTTGGATACAGTGTTTCAAAAATTTTGATGAAATTGATCAATCTTGCACGGTACGCGGTTAATAAGACAGGCAATTTGGTGTTTTGCACTTTTTGTCACAAATTTGAAAATTGGCAATGACCCCCATTTTTGGGAAGGGTAAATTTTTGGGGAAAATTGGGTAGAGTAGTTTGCTTACATACTCATAGAAATGGCCGCCATTTTTGGTGAGTGAAATATTCGTTGAAACTTGGAAAGGCTAATCTTCACAGATACCATGTGGGTCAAAAAGTTTGCCTAATTCACTCTATCTGGCACGGTTTTTGGAGATACAAGCATTTTTGTGTTTTGCAATTTTTGTGAAAAATTCGAAAATTCAAAATGGCCGCCATTTTGTGCGGGACAAACATTTTTGAAAATTGGGTCAGCTACTCAGCAGAATTAACCTACGGATCAAAAATTTTGTCAAAATTGCTCTATCTAGCACGGTTTTCGAGATACAAGTATTTTTGTGTTTTGCAATCTTTGTGAAAAATTCGAAAATTCAAAATGGCCGCCAGTTTTGGTGGGACAAAAATTTTTGAAAATTGGGTCAGCTACACAGTAGAGCTACCCTACAGATCAAAATTTTTGTCGAAATTGCTCCATCTAGCACAGTTTTCTTGATACAAGCATTTTTGTGTTTTGCATTTTTGAAAAAAAAATTCAAAATGGCCGCCATTTTTGGCGAGTAAAATATTCATTGAAACTTGGAAAGGCTAGACTTCACAGATACCCTGTGGGTCAAAAAGTTTGCCGAATTCACTCTATCTGGCACGGTTTTTGGAGATACAAGCATTTTTGTGTTTTGCAATTTTTGTGAAAAATTCGAAAATTCAAAATGGCCGCCATTTTTTGCGAGACAAAAATTTTTGAAAATTGGGTCAGCTACTCAGCAGAGTTAACCTACGGATCAAAAATTTTGTCAAAATTGCTCTATCTAGCACGGTTTTCGAGATACAAGTATTTTTGTGTTTTGCAATCTTTGTGAAAAATTCGAAAATTCAAAATGGCCGCCAGTTTTGGTGGGACAAAAAATTTTTGAAAATTGGGTCAGCTACACAGTAGAGCTACCCTACAGATCAAAATTTTTGTCGAAATTGCTCCATCTAGCACAGTTTTCTCGATACAAGCATTTTTGTGTTTTGCATTTTTGAAAAAAATTCAAAATGGCCGCCATTTTTGGCGAGTAAAATATTCATTGAAACTTGGAAAGGCTAGACTTCACAGATACCCTGTGGGTCAAAAATTTTGCCGAAATTCCACTAGTAAATTTTTATTTTGTGAAGAAAATGGATTGAAAAAGTACTCGTATATTAATATTGTTCTATATGTGTACCTTATGAGCCTACATTTCTAATTTTGTAGTTTGCATTTTTTTGTCAAAAATTCAAAAATTGAATATGACCCCCATTTTTGGGGAGGAAATTTTTGGAAAATTGGAGAGAGTATTTTGTTAAAATACCCTGTGCTTCAAAAATTACGACAAAATCGCTCTATCTGACATGGTTAAGGAGATACAAGCAGTTTTGTGTTTTACTCATTAAGAAAATTGTTAACGCTTAATCAATCATCAATAACTAAGTCATTTCTTAACCTATCCCTGCCAATATTTAATGCCGCCCAGATCTTTAAAAGAGGAAAGTATTTGCTAAATTTCAGGTGCTTCGTAAGTTATCATCCAGACAAGGACGCCCTTCCAAAAAAAGGCATTTTTGGTCATGTGACCTCTCTGATTGGTGAAAATGTCATCGCAGCATATTCAGAAAAATTTCCCAGGGCTACTGCATACACCTGCCAAATATGAAAAGAATCCGCCTTACAGCTGCGAAGCTATTGCAAAAAGAAAATGTGGATCCAGCGGAGTCACTTCTCCTATATACAAACAAGCGTCCCTCGCGGGAGGCTTAAATATGTTGCATACTCTTGTATTGCATTTAATACATACTCTGAATCATCAGGTTCCTCTTTTATGAAGGAGTCTTCTGCTGGACTGCAATAATACAAAATGCCAATTTTACTTTATACGTTTACCAAATCTTTCAATTTAGAATCAATAAAAACATATAATAGCACTGTAAAAATATGAATATTACAAGAAGTCTTAATATTAAGGCAAGTTACCATGTTCCCTCAATTTTTCTTGTACATGTAGTTGGTTTACAACTTCTAATGCTGTAGTGTGAATAAACAACCAATTCACAACCAGGTTTAAAACAATTTTTTCATCTTTTATAATAATTCCATTTGAATTTGAAATTCGACTTGAAAGATATTACATTTCCCTGTGTTGTCTTACTGATGTAAGATTAAATACAGTAACTATTATTTAGAGAAGTAGGCTAACTAATGATTCATGCATCTGTTTCTGCACTTCAAGCATTTGCCTACAATTGTAAATATATGTATATCTTTGATAATTTTAAATCTTTTTAATCACAGTTTTATATCAATAATTATGTCAATAAATACAATTTTTCAGTAAATTGTTCTACGAAAGTTCTAACCTGTCATCTGTTCTTTCCCGGAGATTTTGCAAAACCCCATTTAATTTGCTTCTGGCTGTGTGAACTTCTGGTGTTCCTCCATCTAAAAACCAAAGGCTAGAAAATTAAGTAACTTTGTTAATACTTTTAATAACTAATAAGTAGAAATCTCTACAAAAACTCCTGTACTTTGTATAAGCATGTATCTATCGTGTACGTACCTAAGTTCAATGTTCTTCTGTTTGGTCAATTCATATTGGTCTTGGATAATCCACACAATAAGCTAAAATCTTAAAAATGATAGAATCTGATGTAACTTTTACAAAAGGAATTACTGAGAGGTAATTATGTTACATATTAATAATTTAGTTGTTTTTTCAATTAAAAAGGTTTAATTTACATAAACTTCATGAATGTCATAGGATAGAAGAAATATTGATGAAGCTTACTTTTTTAAAAATTTATGAAAATGAATCTTTTCACAAACTCTCGTACATTTGTGCTTCAATTGTTATGTGAACAAACTAGGATTTCTTTCGTACATAAGATCCTAATATCTTCCAAAAATGGTGAGCACAACAATATTAAGAAAAAGAAAATCCATAAAAACTACTATGCACAAAACCTCAAGGACATAAAAGAATCAAGTCAGAGATGGCAAAAACATCATGTCACATGATGCAAACATTTCAAAAATAGCATCAGAGATGCCCATACCGCACAGCCTGGGGAAATAGTTTTCAACACCATGAGATATAGAAGAAGTGAAACAGTACAAAGATCAGGAAACTTTCAGTTTGTTATATCAAGGTACAAAGAGTGTTTAAGCAGAGACAAGAGGAGAGTGCCCGTGAACGGGCACTGTGTCAGCTGACTGAATGTTTTTGATTTGTAATGGTGATAATGAGAGGAAAGCATAATTATCAGGGAAAGGGCTGTACAGAAATACAGTAAATGGTAACTGAACAGCATGTTCGAAAGATATTCCGAAGCTGACAGAAAAAAAGGACAAAAAAGTTGTGCCCTGCAAATGGTATTATGAAATAAAGTAACAACGTAATTGTTTAAGTGTAAAAAGTAGGTTAAAAATATTTAAAGAAATACTATAAATGCAATATCCTCGTTCAACCATGAAGAAGGGGTCCAAAGGTCAAATCTGACCATACCAAAAGAATCCCAGCCAAAGAATTTAGGATGGTTTACCATCCCAAACCTCTCGGACCAATAATAAGTGAGTCATAGGCACTTTTTAAGTTTGGCTATCCTTGTTTGACCTTGACGGAGGGGTCCAAGGTCAAATCCGACCACACAAAAAAATTCCCAGCCCATGATTTCCTGTAGCTTGTTTACCATCCCAAACCTGTAGGACCAATAATAAGCGAGTTCTAAGCAATTGTAAGTTTGGCTATCCTCAATTGACCTTGAAGGAGGGGTCCCAGGTCAAATCTGACCACACCAAAAGAATCCCAGCCCATGATTTCCTATATGTTGGTTTACCATCCCAAACCTCCAAGACCAATAATACGCGAGTTATAAGCACTTTAAGTTTGGCTATCTTCGTTTGACCTGGAAGGAGGGGTCTAAGGTGAAATCTGACCACACCAAAAGATTCCCAGCCCATGATTTTCTATAGGTTGGTTTTCCATTCCAAACCTCTAGGACCAATAATAAGCGAGTTATAAGCACCTTTAAGTTTGGCTATCCTCATTTGACCTTGAAGGAGGGGTCCAAGGTGAAATCCGACCACACCAAAAAATTCCCAGCTCATGATTTTCTATAGGTTGGTTTTCATTCCAAACCTCTAGGACCAATAATAAGCGAGTTATAAGCACTTTTATGTTTGGCTATCCTCATTTGACCTTGAAGGAGGGTTCCAAGGTCAAATCGGACCATATTAACAGATTCCCAGCCCATGATTTCCTACAGGTTGGATACAATGATTTACAACAGTGAGAACCTGAAAGAAGCTATTGCTCAGCTATGCCATGACATAGAGGTCTGCAATTTCACTATGTTATAGCTGACCAAAACGTCTGTGAATAACATATTTAACAAAATACTCTAAATGTAATAGTTTTCAAGTTACTACTGATTTACTCAAGAGTGAGAACCTCAAAGTAACTATTACTCAGCTATGCAATGAGCTACATGTCTGAATTTTTGCTCTGTTATAGCTGACCTAAAAGTAGGTGAACAACATATTTAAGCAAAATACTGTAAATGCAATAGTTTTCAAGTTACAACTGATTTACTCAATAGTGAGAACCTGAAAATAGCTATTGCTTCGCTATGCCATGAGCTATAGGTCTGTAATTTCACTATGTTATAGCTGACCCAAAAGTAGGTGAACAATATATTTTAACAAAATACTCCAAATGCAATATTTTTCAAGTTATAGCCGATTTACTCAACAGTCAGTGCCTGAGAATAGCTATTGCTCAGTTGTGCCATGAGCTACAGGTCTGTAATTTCACTATGTTATAGCTGACCCAAAAGTAGCTGAATAACATATTTGCACAAATTTCTGTAAAGGCAATAGTTTTCCAATTACAACTGATTTACTCAAGAGTGAGAACTTCAAAGTAGCTATTACTCAGCTATGCAATGAGCCACAGGTCTGGAACTTCACTATGTTATAGCTGACCCCAAAATAGGTGAATAACATATTGCAACAAAATACTCTAAATGCAATAGTTTCCAAGTTATAAGTGATTTACTCAACAGTGATAACCTAAAAGTAGCTATTACTCAGCTATGCCATGAGCTACAGGTCTGAAATTTTACTATGTTATAGCTGACCCAAAAGTAGCTGAATAACATATTTATACTAAATTCTCTAAATGCAATAGTTTTCAAATTATAAGTGATTTGCTCAACATTGAGAACTTCAAAGTAGCTATTACTCAGCTATGCAATGAGTCACAGGTCTGGAACTGCACTATGTTATAGCTGACCCCAAAATAGGTGAATAACATATTGAAACAAAATACTCTAAATGCAATAATTTCCAAGTTATAAGCGATTTACTCAACAGTGATAACCTCAAAGTAGCTATTACTCAGCTATGCCATGAGCTACAGGTCTGAAATTTTACTATGTTATAGCTGACCCAAAAGTAGGTGAACAACATATTAAAGCAAAATACTGTACATGCAATAGTTTTCAAGTTACAACTGATTTACTCAACAGTGATGACCTAAAAGTAGCTATTACTCAGCTATGCCATGAGCTACAGGTCTGAAATTTTACTATGTTATAGCTGACCCAAAAGTAGCTGAATAACATATTTATACTAAATTCTCTAAATGCAATAGTTTTCAAATTATAAGTGATTTGCTCAACATTGAGAACTTCAAAGTAGCTATTACTCAGCTATGCAATGAGTCACAGGTCTGGAACTTCACTATGTTATAGCTGACCCCAAAATAGGTGAATAACATATTGAAACAAAATACTCTAAATCCAATAATTTCCAAGTTATAAGCGATTTACTCAACAGTGATAACCTCAAAGTAGCTATTACTCAGCTATGCCATGAGCTACAGGTCTGAAATTTTACTATGTTATAGCTGACCCAAAAGTAGGTGAACAACATATTTAAGCAAAATACTGTACATGCAATAGTTTTCAAGTTACAACTGATTTACTCAATAGTGATGACCTAAAAGTAGCTATTACTCAGCTATGCCATGAGCTACAGGTCTGAAATTTTACTATGTTATAGCTGACCCAAAAGTAGCTGAATAACATATTTATACTAAATTCTCTAAATGCAATAGTTTTGCAATTACAACTGATTTACTCAATAGTGAGAACCTCAAAGTAGTTATTATTCAGCTATGCAATGAGCTACAGGTCTGAAATTTTACTATGTTATAGCTGACCCAAAAGTAGGTGAACAACATATTTAAGCAAAATACTGTAAATGCAATGGTTTTGAAGTTACAACTGATTTACTCAATAGTGATGACCTAAAAGTAGCTATTACTCAGCTATGCCATGAGCTACAGGTCTGAAATTTTACTATGTTATAGCTGACCCAAAAGTAGCTGAATAACATATTTATACGAAATTCTGTAAATGCAATAGTTTTCCAATTACAACTGATTTACTCAATAGTGAGAACTTCAAAGTAGCTATTACTCAGCTGTGCCATGACCTACAGATCTGAAATTTCACTATGTTATAGCTGGCCCAAAAGTAGCTGAATAACATATTTATACGAAATTCTCTAAATGCAATAGTTTTGCAATTACAACTGATTTACTCAATAGTGAGAACCTCAAAGTAGTTATTACTCAGCTATGCAATGAGCTACAGGTCTGAAATTTTACTATGTTATAGCTGACCAAAAAGTAGGTGAACAACATATTTAAGCAAAATACTGTAAATGCAATAGTTTTCAAGTTACAACTGATTTACTCAATAGTGATGACCTAAAAGTAGCTATTACTCAGCTATGCAATGAGTCACAGGTCTGGAACTGCACTATGTTATAGCTGACCCCAAAATAGGTGAATAACATATTGAAACAAAATACTCTAAATGCAATAATTTCCAAGTTATAAGCGATTTACTCAACAGTGATAACCTCAAAGTAGCTATTACTCAGCTATGCCATGAGCTACAGGTCTGAAATTTTACTATGTTATAGCTGACCCAAAAGTAGGTGAACAACATATTTAAGCAAAATACTGTACATGCAATAGTTTTCAAGTTACAACTGATTTACTCAACAGTGATGACCTAAAAGTAGCTATTACTCAGCTATGCCATGAGCTACAGGTCTGAAATTTTACTATGTTATAGCTGACCCAAAAGTAGCTGAATAACATATTTATACTAAATTCTCTAAATGCAATAGTTTTCAAATTATAAGTGATTTGCTCAACATTGAGAACTTCAAAGTAGCTATTACTCAGCTATGCAATGAGTCACAGGTCTGGAACTTCACTATGTTATAGCTGACCCCAAAATAGGTGAATAACATATTGAAACAAAATACTCTAAATCCAATAATTTCCAAGTTATAAGCGATTTACTCAACAGTGATAACCTCAAAGTAGCTATTACTCAGCTATGCCATGAGCTACAGGTCTGAAATTTTACTATGTTATAGCTGACCCAAAAGTAGGTGAACAACATATTTAAGCAAAATACTGTACATGCAATAGTTTTCAAGTTACAACTGATTTACTCAATAGTGATGACCTAAAAGTAGCTATTACTCAGCTATGCCATGAGCTACAGGTCTGAAATTTTACTATGTTATAGCTGACCCAAAAGTAGCTGAATAACATATTTATACTAAATTCTCTAAATGCAATAGTTTTGCAATTACAACTGATTTACTCAATAGTGAGAACCTCAAAGTAGTTATTATTCAGCTATGCAATGAGCTACAGGTCTGAAATTTTACTATGTTATAGCTGACCCAAAAGTAGGTGAACAACATATTTAAGCAAAATACTGTAAATGCAATGGTTTTGAAGTTACAACTGATTTACTCAATAGTGATGACCTAAAAGTAGCTATTACTCAGCTATGCCATGAGCTACAGGTCTGAAATTTTACTATGTTATAGCTGACCCAAAAGTAGCTGAATAACATATTTATATGAAATTCTGTAAATGCAATAGTTTTCCAATTACAACTGATTTACTCAATAGTGAGAACTTCAAAGTAGCTATTACTCAGCTGTGCCATGACCTACAGATCTGAAATTTCACTATGTTATAGCTGGCCCAAAAGTAGCTGAATAACATATTTATACGAAATTCTCTAAATGCAATAGTTTTGCAATTACAACTGATTTACTCAATAGTGAGAACCTCAAAGTAGTTATTACTCAGCTATGCAATGAGCTACAGGTCTGAAATTTTACTATGTTATAGCTGACCCAAAAGTAGGTGAACAACATATTTAAGCAAAATACTGTAAATGCAATAGTTTTCCAATTACAACTGATTTACTCAATAGTGAGAACTTCAAAGTAGCTATTACTCAGCTGTGCCATGACCTACAGATCTGAAATTTCACTATGTTATAGCTGGCCCAAAAGTAGCTGAATAACATATTTATACGAAATTCTCTAAATGCAATAGTTTTGCAATTACAACTGATTTACTCAATAGTGAGAACCTCAAAGTAGTTATTACTCAGCTATGCAATGAGCTACAGGTCTGAAATTTTACTATGTTATAGCTGACCCAAAAGTAGGTGAACAACATATTTAAGCAAAATACTGTAAATGCAATAGTTTTCAAGTTACAACTGATTTACTCAATAGTGATGACCTAAAAGTAGCTATTACTCAGCTATGCCATGAGCTACAGGTCTGAAATTTTACTATGTTATAGCTGACCCAAAAGTAGCTGAATAACATATTTATACGAAATACTCTAAATGCAATAGTTTTCCAATTACAACTGATTTACTCAATAGTGAGAACTTTAAAGTAGCTATTACTCAGCTATGCCATGACCTACAGATCTGAAATTTCACTATGTTATAGCTGGCCCAAAAGTAGCTGAATAACATATTTATATGAAATTCTCTAAATGCAATAGGTTTTAAGTTACAAGTGATTTACTCAATAGTGAGAACTTCAAAGTAGCCATTACTCAGCTATGCAATGAGCCACAGATCTGAAACTTCACTATGTTATAGCTGATCCCAAAATAGGTGAATAACATATTGAAACAAAATACTGTAAATGCAATAGTTTCCAAGTTATAAGCGATTTACTCAACAGTGATAACCTAAAAGTAGCTATTACTCAGCTATGCCATGAGCTACAGGTCTGAAATTTTACTATGTTATAGCTGACCCAAAAGTAGCTGAATAACATATTTATACGAAATTCTCTAAATCCAATAGTTTTGAAGTTATAAGCGATTTACTCAACAGTGATAACCTAAAAGTAGCTATTACTCAGCTATGCCATGAGCTACAGGTCTAAAATTTTACTATGTTATAGCTGACCCAAAAGTAGCTGAATAACATATTTATACGAAATTCTCTAAATGCAATAGTTTTTAAGTTACAAGTGATTTTACTCATGATGGAAGTTACTGAAAAGCCCAAAAGTAGCTATTACTCACTTAGCTATTGAGACAGGCACCCAACTTACTCACCATATTGTAGCTATGAAAAAAGTAGCTGAATAACATATTTTAACAAAATGCTCTAAATGCAACACTTTTCAAGTTATAAATGATTTTGTGCATGATTTCATGAATTTTAATGCATTAAAAATTATTAAAAAAATTTATTAAAAAAAAAGTAAGACAGATCCAGGTCTCATACTCACACAAGAGAATCTACCTCTGGCCTAGTACATATATGCAAGATATGAGAGAAATCCCTGCAATAGTCACTGAGAAAATTGTGATTAAGTGTTGAAATTTTCACACTTTTGGTGGGGGTACCCCCCTTGTAATGTCTCTAGCAAACAGACGAACAGACAGATTTGCATGCCTTGAACAATTTTTCATCCTCGATAGATAAGGTATCTTTTTAAAAAAACAGCACGTCTCTAGGCCTTGTAGTTTTGGAGAAGTTGTTCACGCGGACGCGTACGCGTATGCGTACGCCCACGCCGCAGAGTGACGACATAAAAATGTATGTAAAGATAACGTATTAAAACAAGTCAATCCAATAGCAAGAACCAATAGCAAGATGACGGCAGCAGTAAAGTAAAAATTAAGAAGTAAAAATTTAAATAGGCAGTAAAATTTATTAATAGGAGAATAGCTGTCAATGGAAATAGCAAAATTGTGTAAAAGTGCATGTAATAATCAGTTGCAGCAATCTATATATCTTTGTCACAAGAGAAAGATGTCTCAAATATGGCAGGTGAACACACTTTGGCAGAGCCAAAGTTAAAGGTCACACCATGATGCACACCTACACCCCATAAGTAATGTCACTACCAAATGTCAACCTTCTACACTTTATGGAATCTAAGAAATAGCCCAGACAAGATTTTAAAACTCATGGTCACTGTGACAAGGTCAAAGGTCAAATCAAGGTCACACCATGACGTTGCACAGCCCCTAACCAATGTCCCTACCAAGTATCAACTTCCTACACCTTACAGTTTCCGAGATATAGCCCATACAAGATTTCATAGGTCAAGGTTACTACCAAAAGGTCAAATGTAAACTCCAGGTAACACCATGACGTTGAACACCAACTTCGCCCAACCCATGTCCCTACCAAGTATCAACTTCCTACACCTTAAGGTTTCCAAGATATAGCCCGGACAAGATGTTATAGGCCAAGGCCACTATGGCAAGGTCAAAGGACAAATCAAAGTCACATGAAACTGCATGCCTACACAACCTAACCAATGTCCCTACATAGTATCAACTTCCTGCATCTTATAATTTCCGAGATATAGCCTGCACAAGATTTTCAAACTTAAGGTCACGGCGGCAAGGTCAAATCAAGGTCACACTATGATGTTGCACACCTACACCCCCTAACCAATGTCCCTACCAAGTATCATCTTCCAACACCTTTTGATTTCTGAGATACAGCCTGGACAAACTTTTTCCCGGCGCCCGCCTGCCCATCCGGACACCATAGATGAAAAAATACACCGACAGCCCTTAAGGGTTGTGTGGTAAAAATGATTTTATATTGTCATGAAATGCAAGTGATGAAATTCACTGGCTGAGCAGTATCCTGTCATGGTGGCATTCTACCAGTAAACGCCCATGCTTAAGAAAACATTTAACATTTACACTATATTAGCAGGCTTAGCTTATAATTTTCAACTAAGTCATCAAATGGCATTCAGTACCATTAATGTTTGATTATGCTGGGCAAAGTTTCTTGAAAGGTGATGTATTTTGACAATATATCTCTTTTATGACTCTTTTTGCCATAAAACGGAAAATCAATAAAGGCCCATTTTGTTTGCAAATAGAAGCATTTGTCCTTGATAGCTCACAAAGAAATATAAGGTGGGCGTTCACTGGTATGCAGGCATTTCCTGGTAGAAAGCCACTTTTTACTTTGAAATGGGCCCATAAAATGGTTAACCACTAAATATGCAGACTGTAGAAATTCATGCGAAGCCTCTCCCATTTTACCCCGAATCCTCCAAAGCATATCAAGACAAATTCACCCATTTCCAACTTACCCCATATTTTCTAAAGACATCTCACCCCATGTAAAATCTCACCCCATGTGAAATTTTAATTAAGGTATATTAAATGGTGTATATTAAAAGCCAGTTTACACATACACAATAGTCAGACATGTTACTTTCCTTAAAGCCTTAACTATAGCAAAATGGTTCCAAGGTCTCCTTCTAAAGTAAAAGGATTACACAAAAGTTGTATAGTTTATGCTACTTCAAAGGAAGTAGCCATCTCTGTTGTCAAATCAATTAACTGGTGGGACTGACTGAAGTCCATTTTAAGGGTGATTTCAATTGGCCATAACAGTTTTATACACAAAGTAACAGTATTATACACAAGTTGTATAGTTTATGCTACTTCAAAGGAAGTAGCTATCACTGTTGTCAAATCAATTAACTGGTGGGGCTGATTGAAGTCCATTTTAAGGGTGATTTCAATTGGCAATAACAGTTTTCTTGAACACTCATGTCACATTGTAATTACCATAATTCCTTTGAGTGTAGAATATAGGGAACTGAACAAGAAAGTAGATGCTTGTGATACCACTGCAAACAACTTTCAGCCAGAAGAGTCCAGTGTATCTTAAAACGAAGTAATGAAAGGAACACTTTAAAACTTTTCTTTATGTTTTTAACTTTATTTTATTTCAAGCTATAGGGTTTTGATTATGTATTAATGTCTTCAGTATTAATGTGGAGCATTGAGAGGAACACTTTTCATTAAGTCTTTTAACTTTATTTTACTTCAATCTACAGGTTTTGATTATGTATTAATTAATGTCTTTGGTACTGAAGTGTTGCTTTTAGAATAAATTTTTCTTTATTTTAACTTAAATAATTATAAAACGGACACCTGCGCAGTCGACGACAATGCGTCTCTGCGCATTTCGTGAGAGTACTTAATAGAGACACTAATGTACGCTGTTCCAATCAACGAACATGGTTGCGCAACATAATCTCGAAAATAAAATTGAAACAAACAAAATCAGTGAACATTGGATAAAACATCAATAATCGTTTTATAATAGAAATAAACTACTTTTGCTTGGACTTTATTGGCTTCGGCCCTCGTCCTTTATTTGAGGTTATTTTTGTGATTAAATCGCCAATAAAGTCCCTGCACACATAGTTTATTTCTACATTACAAGGGGACAGTATTTTGCTCACAGAAACATCAAAATGCAGTTTCTTGAAAACAAATATGCAGTTTGGTTTTATAAAAGTTATCTGAATGAAAAGAGGTTCCTCAAACTGTAAAATGATAGTAGCATCCTAAAATATATTTTGTGATAAGTACAAATACATCCATCGTACTTGAATGTAGGCAATAACATCAGGGCTGTCGAAAAGTGGACAGCATTTCGCCAATTATTTTATACTTTTCCCAAAAAGTGGCAAAGACTGTTAAAAACTTTACATCCAATAATTAAAGCTAAAGATTGATTCTTCTCATTGTATTAGGGCATATAATGAAGTTATAAACAGTATTTATATTGACCACAGACAAAATTTAGAGAACATACAGCTCTTTGCATCAGTCAGATGCAGTTTGTTAGGCATATTTTTCACTGACATATAAACTTTTTAGTAATCTTTATAATTCTGCATACTGTCAGTTCTAAAATCTTCCTAAAGTTTCAAGACAAATTGAACAATTTTCTATATTATACAGCTCCTTCAGTATCATGGTAGAGGTTAGTTTTAATGCAGTGGTTAAATCATGGGACATCCCGATATGTAACTTACTGGCTAAATTTCGGGAAAAAATTTCATTGGTTGATTTTTTTATTGTTTGTTTTCTATATTGTTAGAAAACCCAGGAAATCTGCGAACTTATATCTTCTAATGAATATTAATGAGTTGGTGCTACTGCCGTGAGTTCTCAAATTTACTGAAGTATCAGATCTTCATTGATACTTCCATTTTATAAAGTATTGCTACAAACCCCAAGGGAAATCCATGACCTCATATCTTCTCATGAATATTAATGAGTTGGTGCTACTGCCATGAATTCTCAAGTTTGAAGTATCTTGATCTTCTTTGATGCTTCCATTTTATAAAGTATTGCTACAAACCCCAAGGGAAATCTGTGACCTCATATCTTCTCATGAATATTAATGAGCTGGTGCTACTGCGTGAGTTCTCAAGTTTAAAGTATCTGATCTTCTTTGATGCTTCCATTTTATAAAGTATTGCTACAAACCCCAAGGGAAATTTGTGACTTCATATGTTCTCATGAATATTAATGGGTTGCTGCTACTGCCGTGAGTTCTCAAGTTAAAAGTATCCAATCTTCTTTGAGGCTTCCAGTTTATAAAGTATTGCTACAAACCCCAAGGGAAATCCGTGACCTCACATCTTCTCATGAATATTAATGAGTTGAAACTACTGCCGTGAGTTCTCAAGTATCTGATCTTCTTTGAGGCTTCCATTTTATAAAATGTTGCTACAAACGCCAAGGTAAATCTGTGACCTCATATCTTCTCATGAATATTAATGAGTTGGTACTGCTGCCATGAGTTTTCGAGTTTAAGGTATTTGATCTTCATTGAAGCTTCTATTTTATAAAATATTGTTAGAAAAACCCAGGAAATCCTAAAAGAAGGCTTCCCGTGATATACAGCACTTCCCCAGCATATTTTTCATTTCGGTATCCCGCCAGTGTAAAACCGTCCCGATTCAGGGATACCGAAAGAAGAAATTTTGTTCTAGCGTATACCCTAATCGAATAAGCCCACCAACCGGAAGTAGGATTCGCGAAAAGAAAACATCGCAGTTCTAAAAAAATCACTATAAAAATGCTAAAATATGGGATAAAAGTTTGTAATTTCTTCAGATTTGAGGTGTCTTTCTAATACTTTACATTTTCTCACAATATTATACACTGACATTCGAAATACCGACTGTAAAGTGTCACCACGGTGTTGAAGTGAATTGGTCTCGATACCGGTGTTACCGACCCTGCCCTAGTTTCCACTCCTGTATGGGACAAGTTGTCTTTCTGGGATAAAAGGTGATATGGGGAGACTTGTCTTTTAAAAACTGGGGTGAGTTTGCATACGGGGTGAGATGCCTCCAAATTAACAAGAAAACAACCAAGTCAGTGAAACCTCTCGATCACGAAACCACTTGACACCAATAGCCATGTTCCGTTGGTACTTATTCCTTTAGGCCACACCCACCTGCGCAGTAGCTCTGATAATCTTTGCAATAAGTACCAATGGAATGAAAGAAATATTGGATGAAATGGCAGCAAATAAGCCTACTGGTAGTAGTTTAATAATGCCCTCGCACCGTTATGCCTGACGGTGCTCTGGCATTATTTGGAATTTTTGCCGGGCATATATCTAGACCGAGTTTCTGTCCCGTCACCAATTGTTATAGATATACTGATGGACACAATGGCGAGGGACAGAGCTCACATGTACATCTGTGTAAATTTTGAGCGGCATATTTGTACTAGGGGAGTTGCGGTAGTACCGGTATCGTCGGTACGGTAAATAAATCACTGCAAACCGTCATAAATTCAGCTACCGGTTTTCCGCTTGAAGGTCAATGTAAAGTAATTTTATTAACCTCACACACAATAATAAATGTCATAATCCGCTTTTCTTTGCTTTTTACTGTAAAACAACAACCATAATGAGCGATAATTCAAAGCAAACCACATAGTTTGTCGATTAGCCAATCAGAATCGAGGACACATCTGTGTCATGTTAGCAGAATTCCTGATTAAAGTATGGAAACTATTTGCTTCTCATGTTTTGTTGAATAAGAGACGGTTAACCGGTAACCGACCGGGAAGTGCCAGACGTGAAACCGGAAGGAAAAAATCGCTACCGCAACACCCCTAATTTGTACACATAATTGCTCAAGTATAAAGTGTTATTTACATTCTTTGAACTATGTATATGTGCCGTTCACAAATATTTAATGCCTATCCTACTGATATGTGTAGAGTTCAACCTATTTTTAAAATGTAAACAAACCTTTAACAGTGCACTGCTATCTGCAAATAAGAAATTCCTGGCTTGTAAAAGCAGTTTAGCGCAACAACATATGCATTATAACCTAGATACAGCTATGTAGACGTATCAAAGAATTTCTAAGGTTAATGCAATAATTTCCAACAGTTCAAATTTACACAGAAAACAAGTACATGTGAGCTCTGTCCCTCGCCATTGGGTCCATCAGTATATCAACAGCAATTGGCGACAGGACAGAAACTCGATCTAGCATATATCCTGTTACAAACGCCCCCACAATCAGTATTTATGCAGCATTCTTACCGGCTGTAAATACGAGCTCACAGCCTGTAAATTTGTCGAGAACGGTCTCACGGGTGGTATTTACCACTCGTGAATTGGATGCCTCCAGAAACTTTCCAATTAGTGACCTTCACCTCTAATGACAACAAAGATGGAAAATGCACGTGCTCTGGATTTTGTAAATTAACTTCAGGAAAGGTATAACTAATGACATGTGCATATTTTGCATGCTGGATATCGAAATATTGTGATTGCTTATATTTCTTTCTCATTGTCATGTGTTTACATCCAAAAAATAAACACACATGCGGTGAATATGTTAAGAACAGTCAAAACTTTCCACTGGTAGGTAGCAACTCACGAGTGGTGTGCACAGGCTCACAACCTACTTCTGAATGCACCATTATTACTACAATAACGCTACAGGGGGGGGGGGGGGGGACAGCGATTCGCCCATAAAAACTGTAAAATGCAGTTTCTTGAGAACAAATATGCAGTGTGGTTATATAAAAGTTATCAGAATGAAAAGAGGTTCCTCAAACTGTAAAATGATGGTAGCGTCCTAAAATATATTTTGTGATAAGTACAAATACATCCATAGAACTTGTCATATGGTAATAAAATTAGGGCTGTAAAAAAGTGGACAGCATTTCGCCAATCATTTTATACTGTTCCCAAAATGTTACAAAGACTGTTAAACACTTTGCATACAATAATTAAAGCTAAAGATCAACTCCCCTCATTGTGTTTTAGCGTATGATCAAATTATAAATAGTACTTATATTGACCCCAGACACAATTTAGAGAACATACAGCTCTTTGCATCAGTCAAAGGCAGTTTGTTGATCATATTTTTCACTACATATAAACTTTTTTATTAATCTTTATAATCCTGCATACTGTCAGTTCAGAAATGTTAGAAAAGTATCAAGACATATTGCACTCTTTTCTATGCTAGTGGTGGTGGACCAATTCACGCCCGGGTACCAATTCAGGCCCACCCTCAGTTTTCTTGAAGATGTATAATTTTTCAGACGGAATATGTTTATCACATCATAGATAATCATCAAATGGATCATTTACATTTGTAATTTATTGTTTAACTGTGATTGTTTTGGATAAATTTAGGGGTGGGCATGAATAGGTACACGGGCGTGAATTGGTCCACCACCACTATACTGCTCAGCCAGTGAATTTCGTCACCCCAGTGAAGTTCGTCACCTGCCGTAAAAATGCTCAAGGATAGGCAATATTCATATTTAAATAAATGGAATAGCTGCTTTCAGCAACAAGGTATACTGCTTCTAGGCATAAGTTGGCCGCAGTCACAAGTTGGCCGCCACTAAGTTAATTGGGCCAAACAGACAAATAAGTCTTTGTACAGTGTTTAAAATGAATAAAAAGCATACATGTAATAATAATTAGGGCTGCGAATGAGCACTCGAGCCTCGGTGTGCGAGTTGATCTTGGCTTGTACTCGAGTCCATTTTAAGTACTCGGTTACTCGCGAGGTATTGTATTATCGTCCACGTAATAAAACGTTTGTGTAAAATATGCTGCATTTCAGCATTTCCGTCACATAACATCAATTAAAGTTGTTGTTTTCCCTTGAAAACCTAGAATTTACTCCATAATCTATAATACCTGATTAAATAGGAGACGTTTTTCTTCAAAAGTTTCGTTTCCGGAATCGACTATTTGTTTACAGAAGAGTTCTACTGGTGGGAACTAAATCTCGTGGTTACTCGAATTCGGGTCGGTTGTCAGAGGGCGAGTACTCTATGCCGTTTTTTTGTACCCGTCACAGCCCTAATAATAATGGACCATTTACGATTGCAATCAGCTTTTAAATTTGTAGCAATTTCAAGATTTGGTGATGACGGCCAACTTATGACCGCGGCCAACTTATGCCTAGAAGCAGTACATGTATGCTGAAAGTTCATAGTAAAAACTCTGTAATATTGCCATAAAATGCAGGCGACGAACTTCACTTGGGTGACGAAATTCACTGGCTGAGCAGTACAGTTCCACCAGTATCACAGTAGATGTTGGTTTTAAATGAAGTACAATAGAAATTAGCGAAACGCTGTCCACTGCGAAATGCTGTCCCCTCCTGTAAATCTCCCTTTATCGCTCACCATTACACACAGGCGAAAATATTAGAAAGTAAAACAACAACTACAACCTGCAACAAGATACAATAATTTTTACGCACTTTTTACTTTATAGCGAGACATTGTCTGAGGAACACAGTTGTTTTTAAATCTCAAGCTTCCCTCGGCACCCAATTATTAATCCTTCTTCTTCGTGTAGTTGTGTTAGTTTGCAGGCTACAGGGTTCTGGTGTGTGCTAAACCAGAACTCACATTTCGGACAATGGAGAAAATTTCGGACGATCAGAAAAAAAACTTTTCTGTCTTGTTTTTAAATTTTATCTTCTGGATATTATAAATGTAACCCAAATTGACCACTTATGAGATTCCAAGTGCATAGGACTGACGAGTCAGTCACAATTGAGTCACCATTCTATGGAATAATGAAATGTGCAGGCTGAGACACTGGCCCCGTAATATTTGAAAGACGTTAATTTTTCGCATTCTGTGGCTCTATATCTCCTCAAACTCACCCAAATTGACCACTTATAAGATTCCAAGTGCATAGGACTGGCGAGTCAGTCACAATTGAGTCACCATTCTATGGATTAATGAAATGTGCAGGCTGAGACACTGGCCCCGTAATATTTGAAAGACGTTAATTTTTCGCATTCTGTGGCTCTATATCTCCTCAAACTCACCCAAATTGACCACTTATAAGATTCCAAGTGCATAGGACTGGCGAGTCAGTCACAATTGAGTCACCATTCTATGGATTAATGAAATGTGCAGGCTGAGACACTGGCCCCGTAATATTTGAAAGACGTTAATTTTTCGCATTCTGTGGCTCTGTATCTCCTCAAACTCACCCAAATTGACCACTTATGAGATTCCAAGTGCATAGGACTGACGAGTCAGTCACAATTGAGTCACCATTCTATGGAATAATGAAATGTGCAGGCTGAGACACTGGCCCCGTAATATTTGAAAGACGTTAATTTTTCGCATTCTGTGGCTCTATATCTCCTCAAACTCACCCAAATTGACCACTTATGAGATTCCAAGTGCATAGGACTGACGAGTCAGTCACAATTGAGTCACCATTCTATGGAATAATGAAATGTGCAGGCTGAGACACTGGCCCCGTAATATTTGAAAGACGTTAATTTTTCGCATTCTGTGGCTCTATATCTCCTCAAACTCACCCAAATTGACCACTTATAAGATTCCAAGTGCATAGGACTGGCGAGTCAGTCACAATTGAGTCACCATTCTATGGATTAATGAAATGTGCAGGCTGAGACACTGGCCCCGTAATATTTGAAAGACGTTAATTTTTCGCATTCTGTGGCTCTGTATCTCCTCAAACTCACCCAAATTGACCACTTATGAGATTCCAAGTGCATAGGACTGACGAGTCAGTCACAATTGAGTCACCATTCTATGGAATAATGAAATGTGCAGGCTGAGACACTGGCCCCGTAATATTTGAAAGACGTTAATTTTTCGCATTCTGTGGCTCTATATCTCCTCAAACTCACCCAAATTGACCACTTATAAGATTCCAAGTGCATAGGACTGGCGAGTCAGTCACAATTGAGTCACCATTCTATGGATTAATGAAATGTGCAGGCTGAGACACTGGCCCCGTAATATTTGAAAGACGTTAATTTTTCGCATTCTGTGGCTCTGTATCTCCTCAAACTCACCCAAATTGACCACTTATGAGATTCCAAGTGCATAGGACTGACGAGTCAGTCACAATTGAGTCACCATTCTATGGAATAATGAAATGTGCAGGCTGAGACACTGGCCCCGTAATATTTGAAAGACGTTAATTTTTCGCATTCTGTGGCTCTATATCTCCTCAAACTCACCCAAATTGACCACTTATGAGATTCCAAGTGCATAGGACTGACGAGTCAGTCACAATTGAGTCACCATTCTATGGAATAATGAAATGTGCAGGCTGAGACACTGGCCCCGTAATATTTGAAAGACGTTAATTTTTCGCATTCTGTGGCTCTATATCTCCTCAAACTCACCCAAATTGACCACTTATAAGATTCCAAGTGCATAGGACTGGCGAGTCAGTCACAATTGAGTCACCATTCTATGGATTAATGAAATGTGCAGGCTGAGACACTGGCCCCGTAATATTTGAAAGACGTTAATTTTTCGCATTCTGTGGCTCTGTATCTCCTCAAACTCACCCAAATTGACCACTTATGAGATTCCAAGTGCATAGGACTGACGAGTCAGTCACAATTGAGTCACCATTCTATGGAATAATGAAATGTGCAGGCTGAGACACTGGCCCCGTAATATTTGAAAGACGTTAATTTTTCGCATTCTGTGGCTCTATATCTCCTCAAACTCACCCAAATTGACCACTTATAAGATTCCAAGTGCATAGGACTGGCGAGTCAGTCACAATTGAGTCACCATTCTATGGATTAATGAAATGTGCAGGCTGAGACACTGGCCCCGTAATATTTGAAAGACGTTAATTTTTCGCATTCTGTGGCTCTGTATCTCCTCAAACTCACCCAAATTGACCACTTATGAGATTCCAAGTGCATAGGACTGACGAGTCAGTCACAATTGAGTCACCATTCTATGGAATAATGAAATGTGCAGGCTGAGACACTGGCCCCGTAATATTTGAAAGACGTTAATTTTTCGCATTCTGTGGCTCTATATCTCCTCAAACTCACCCAAATTGACCACTTATGAGATTCCAAGTGCATAGGACTGACGAGTCAGTCACAATTGAGTCACCATTCTATGGAATAATGAAATGTGCAGGCTGAGACACTGGCCCCGTAATATTTGAAAGACGTTAATTTTTCGCATTCTGTGGCTCTATATCTCCTCAAACTCACCCAAATTGACCACTTATGAGATTCCAAGTGCATAGGACTGGCGAGTCAGTCACAATTGAGTCACCATTCTATGGATTAATGAAATGTGCAGGCTGAGACACTGGCCCCGTAATATTTGAAAGACGTTAATTTTTCGCATTCTGTGGCTCTGTATCTCCTCAAACTCACCCAAATTGACCACTTATGAGATTCCAAGTGCATAGGACTGACGAGTCAGTCACAATTGAGTCACCATTCTATGGAATAATGAAATGTGCAGGCTGAGACACTGGCCCCGTAATATTTGAAAGACGTTAATTTTTCGCATTCTGTGGCTCTATATCTCCTCAAACTCACCCAAATTGACCACTTATAAGATTCCAAGTGCATAGGACTGGCGAGTCAGTCACAATTGAGTCACCATTCTATGGATTAATGAAATGTGCAGGCTGAGACACTGGCCCCGTAATATTTGAAAGACGTTAATTTTTCGCATTCTGTGGCTCTGTATCTCCTCAAACTCACCCAAATTGACCACTTATGAGATTCCAAGTGCATAGGACTGGCGAGTCAGTCACAATTGAGTCACCATTCTATGGATTAATGAAATGTGCAGGCTGAGACACTGGCCCCGTAATATTTGAAAGACGTTAATTTTTCGCATTCTGTGGCTCTGTATCTCCTCAAACTCACCCAAATTGACCACTTATGAGATTCCAAGTGCATAGGACTGACGAGTCAGTCACAATTGAGTCACCATTCTATGGAATAATGAAATGTGCAGGCTGAGACACTGGCCCCGTAATATTTGAAAGACGTTAATTTTTCGCATTCTGTGGCTCTATATCTCCTCAAACTCACCCAAATTGACCACTTATGAGATTCCAAGTGCATAGGACTGACGAGTCAGTCACAATTGAGTCACCATTCTATGGAATAATGAAATGTGCAGGCTGAGACACTGGCCCCGTAATATTTGAAAGACGTTAATTTTTCGCATTCTGTGGCTCTATATCTCCTCAAACTCACCCAAATTGACCACTTATAAGATTCCAAGTGCATAGGACTGGCGAGTCAGTCACAATTGAGTCACCATTCTATGGATTAATGAAATGTGCAGGCTGAGACACTGGCCCCGTAATATTTGAAAGACGTTAATTTTTCGCATTCTGTGGCTCTGTATCTCCTCAAACTCACCCAAATTGACCACTTATGAGATTCCAAGTGCATAGGACTGACGAGTCAGTCACAATTGAGTCACCATTCTATGGAATAATGAAATGTGCAGGCTGAGACACTGGCCCCGTAATATTTGAAAGACGTTAATTTTTCGCATTCTGTGGCTCTATATCTCCTCAAACTCACCCAAATTGACCACTTATAAGATTCCAAGTGCATAGGACTGGCGAGTCAGTCACAATTGAGTCACCATTCTATGGATTAATGAAATGTGCAGGCTGAGACACTGGCCCCGTAATATTTGAAAGACGTTAATTTTTCGCATTCTGTGGCTCTGTATCTCCTCAAACTCACCCAAATTGACCACTTATGAGATTCCAAGTGCATAGGACTGACGAGTCAGTCACAATTGAGTCACCATTCTATGGAATAATGAAATGTGCAGGCTGAGACACTGGCCCCGTAATATTTGAAAGACGTTAATTTTTCGCATTCTGTGGCTCTATATCTCCTCAAACTCACCCAAATTGACCACTTATGAGATTCCAAGTGCATAGGACTGACGAGTCAGTCACAATTGAGTCACCATTCTATGGAATAATGAAATGTGCAGGCTGAGACACTGGCCCCGTAATATTTGAAAGACGTTAATTTTTCGCATTCTGTGGCTCTATATCTCCTCAAACTCACCCAAATTGACCACTTATAAGATTCCAAGTGCATAGGACTGGCGAGTCAGTCACAATTGAGTCACCATTCTATGGATTAATGAAATGTGCAGGCTGAGACACTGGCCCCGTAATATTTGAAAGACGTTAATTTTTCGCATTCTGTGGCTCTGTATCTCCTCAAACTCACCCAAATTGACCACTTATGAGATTCCAAGTGCATAGGACTGACGAGTCAGTCACAATTGAGTCACCATTCTATGGAATAATGAAATGTGCAGGCTGAGACACTGGCCCCGTAATATTTGAAAGACGTTAATTTTTCGCATTCTGTGGCTCTATATCTCCTCAAACTCACCCAAATTGACCACTTATAAGATTCCAAGTGCATAGGACTGGCGAGTCAGTCACAATTGAGTCACCATTCTATGGATTAATGAAATGTGCAGGCTGAGACACTGGCCCCGTAATATTTGAAAGACGTTAATTTTTCGCATTCTGTGGCTCTGTATCTCCTCAAACTCACCCAAATTGACCACTTATGAGATTCCAAGTGCATAGGACTGACGAGTCAGTCACAATTGAGTCACCATTCTATGGAATAATGAAATGTGCAGGCTGAGACACTGGCCCCGTAATATTTGAAAGACGTTAATTTTTCGCATTCTGTGGCTCTATATCTCCTCAAACTCACCCAAATTGACCACTTATGAGATTCCAAGTGCATAGGACTGACGAGTCAGTCACAATTGAGTCACCATTCTATGGAATAATGAAATGTGCAGGCTGAGACACTGGCCCCGTAATATTTGAAAGACGTTAATTTTTCACATTCTGTGGCTCTATATCTCCTCAAACTCACCCAAATTGACCACTTATAAGATTCCAAGTGCATAGGACTGGCGAGTCAGTCACAATTGAGTCACCATTCTATGGATTAATGAAATGTGCAGGCTGAGACACTGGCCCCGTAATATTTGAAAGACGTTAATTTTTCGCATTCTGTGGCTCTATATCTCCTCAAACTCACCCAAATTGACCACTTATAAGATTCCAAGTGCATAGGACTGGCGAGTCAGTCACAATTGAGTCACCATTCTATGGATTAATGAAATGTGCAGGCTGAGACACTGGCCCCGTAATATTTGAAAGACGTTAATTTTTCGCATTCTGTGGCTCTGTATCTCCTCAAACTCACCCAAATTGACCACTTATGAGATTCCAAGTGCATAGGACTGACGAGTCAGTCACAATTGAGTCACCATTCTATGGAATAATGAAATGTGCAGGCTGAGACACTGGCCCCGTAATATTTGAAAGACGTTAATTTTTCGCATTCTGTGGCTCTATATCTCCTCAAACTCACCCAAATTGACCACTTATGAGATTCCAAGTGCATAGGACTGACGAGTCAGTCACAATTGAGTCACCATTCTATGGAATAATGAAATGTGCAGGCTGAGACACTGGCCCCGTAATATTTGAAAGACGTTAATTTTTCGCATTCTGTGGCTCTATATCTCCTCAAACTCACCCAAATTGACCACTTATGAGATTCCAAGTGCATAGGACTGGCGAGTCAGTCACAATTGAGTCACCATTCTATGGATTAATGAAATGTGCAGGCTGAGACACTGGCCCCGTAATATTTGAAAGACGTTAATTTTTCGCATTCTGTGGCTCTGTATCTCCTCAAACTCACCCAAATTGACCACTTATGAGATTCCAAGTGCATAGGACTGACGAGTCAGTCACAATTGAGTCACCATTCTATGGAATAATGAAATGTGCAGGCTGAGACACTGGCCCCGTAATATTTGAAAGACGTTAATTTTTCGCATTCTGTGGCTCTGTATCTCCTCAAACTCACCCAAATTGACCACTTATAAGATTCCAAGTGCATAGGACTGGCGAGTCAGTCACAATTGAGTCACCATTCTATGGATTAATGAAATGTGCAGGCTGAGACACTGGCCCCGTAATATTTGAAAGACGTTAATTTTTCGCATTCTGTGGCTCTGTATCTCCTCAAACTCACCCAAATTGACCACTTATGAGATTCCAAGTGCATAGGACTGACGAGTCAGTCACAATTGAGTCACCATTCTATGGAATAATGAAATGTGCAGGCTGAGACACTGGCCCCGTAATATTTGAAAGACGTTAATTTTTCGCATTCTGTGGCTCTATATCTCCTCAAACTCACCCAAATTGACCACTTATAAGATTCCAAGTGCATAGGACTGGCGAGTCAGTCACAATTGAGTCACCATTCTATGGATTAATGAAATGTGCAGGCTGAGACACTGGCCCCGTAATATTTGAAAGACGTTAATTTTTCGCATTCTGTGGCTCTGTATCTCCTCAAACTCACCCAAATTGACCACTTATGAGATTCCAAGTGCATAGGACTGACGAGTCAGTCACAATTGAGTCACCATTCTATGGAATAATGAAATGTGCAGGCTGAGACACTGGCCCCGTAATATTTGAAAGACGTTAATTTTTCGCATTCTGTGGCTCTATATCTCCTCAAACTCACCCAAATTGACCACTTATAAGATTCCAAGTGCATAGGACTGGCGAGTCAGTCACAATTGAGTCACCATTCTATGGATTAATGAAATGTGCAGGCTGAGACACTGGCCCCGTAATATTTGAAAGACGTTAATTTTTCGCATTCTGTGGCTCTGTATCTCCTCAAACTCACCCAAATTGACCACTTATGAGATTCCAAGTGCATAGGACTGACGAGTCAGTCACAATTGAGTCACCATTCTATGGAATAATGAAATGTGCAGGCTGAGACACTGGCCCCGTAATATTTGAAAGACGTTAATTTTTCGCATTCTGTGGCTCTATATCTCCTCAAACTCACCCAAATTGACCACTTATAAGATTCCAAGTGCATAGGACTGGCGAGTCAGTCACAATTGAGTCACCATTCTATGGATTAATGAAATGTGCAGGCTGAGACACTGGCCCCGTAATATTTGAAAGACGTTAATTTTTCGCATTCTGTGGCTCTGTATCTCCTCAAACTCACCCAAATTGACCACTTATGAGATTCCAAGTGCATAGGACTGACGAGTCAGTCACAATTGAGTCACCATTCTATGGAATAATGAAATGTGCAGGCTGAGACACTGGCCCCGTAATATTTGAAAGACGTTAATTTTTCGCATTCTGTGGCTCTATATCTCCTCAAACTCACCCAAATTGACCACTTATGAGATTCCAAGTGCATAGGACTGACGAGTCAGTCACAATTGAGTCACCATTCTATGGAATAATGAAATGTGCAGGCTGAGACACTGGCCCCGTAATATTTGAAAGACGTTAATTTTTCGCATTCTGTGGCTCTATATCTCCTCAAACTCACCCAAATTGACCACTTATGAGATTCCAAGTGCATAGGACTGGCGAGTCAGTCACAATTGAGTCACCATTCTATGGATTAATGAAATGTGCAGGCTGAGACACTGGCCCCGTAATATTTGAAAGACGTTAATTTTTCGCATTCTGTGGCTCTGTATCTCCTCAAACTCACCCAAATTGACCACTTATGAGATTCCAAGTGCATAGGACTGACGAGTCAGTCACAATTGAGTCACCATTCTATGGAATAATGAAATGTGCAGGCTGAGACACTGGCCCCGTAATATTTGAAAGACGTTAATTTTTCGCATTCTGTGGCTCTATATCTCCTCAAACTCACCCAAATTGACCACTTATAAGATTCCAAGTGCATAGGACTGGCGAGTCAGTCACAATTGAGTCACCATTCTATGGATTAATGAAATGTGCAGGCTGAGACACTGGCCCCGTAATATTTGAAAGACGTTAATTTTTCGCATTCTGTGGCTCTGTATCTCCTCAAACTCACCCAAATTGACCACTTATGAGATTCCAAGTGCATAGGACTGACGAGTCAGTCACAATTGAGTCACCATTCTATGGAATAATGAAATGTGCAGGCTGAGACACTGGCCCCGTAATATTTGAAAGACGTTAATTTTTCGCATTCTGTGGCTCTATATCTCCTCAAACTCACCCAAATTGACCACTTATGAGATTCCAAGTGCATAGGACTGACGAGTCAGTCACAATTGAGTCACCATTCTATGGAATAATGAAATGTGCAGGCTGAGACACTGGCCCCGTAATATTTGAAAGACGTTAATTTTTCGCATTCTGTGGCTCTATATCTCCTCAAACTCACCCAAATTGACCACTTATAAGATTCCAAGTGCATAGGACTGGCGAGTCAGTCACAATTGAGTCACCATTCTATGGATTAATGAAATGTGCAGGCTGAGACACTGGCCCCGTAATATTTGAAAGACGTTAATTTTTCGCATTCTGTGGCTCTGTATCTCCTCAAACTCACCCAAATTGACCACTTATGAGATTCCAAGTGCATAGGACTGACGAGTCAGTCACAATTGAGTCACCATTCTATGGAATAATGAAATGTGCAGGCTGAGACACTGGCCCCGTAATATTTGAAAGACGTTAATTTTTCGCATTCTGTGGCTCTATATCTCCTCAAACTCACCCAAATTGACCACTTATAAGATTCCAAGTGCATAGGACTGGCGAGTCAGTCACAATTGAGTCACCATTCTATGGATTAATGAAATGTGCAGGCTGAGACACTGGCCCCGTAATATTTGAAAGACGTTAATTTTTCGCATTCTGTGGCTCTGTATCTCCTCAAACTCACCCAAATTGACCACTTATGAGATTCCAAGTGCATAGGACTGACGAGTCAGTCACAATTGAGTCACCATTCTATGGAATAATGAAATGTGCAGGCTGAGACACTGGCCCCGTAATATTTGAAAGACGTTAATTTTTCGCATTCTGTGGCTCTATATCTCCTCAAACTCACCCAAATTGACCACTTATGAGATTCCAAGTGCATAGGACTGACGAGTCAGTCACAATTGAGTCACCATTCTATGGAATAATGAAATGTGCAGGCTGAGACACTGGCCCCGTAATATTTGAAAGACGTTAATTTTTCGCATTCTGTGGCTCTATATCTCCTCAAACTCACCCAAATTGACCACTTATAAGATTCCAAGTGCATAGGACTGGCGAGTCAGTCACAATTGAGTCACCATTCTATGGATTAATGAAATGTGCAGGCTGAGACACTGGCCCCGTAATATTTGAAAGACGTTAATTTTTCGCATTCTGTGGCTCTGTATCTCCTCAAACTCACCCAAATTGACCACTTATGAGATTCCAAGTGCATAGGACTGACGAGTCAGTCACAATTGAGTCACCATTCTATGGAATAATGAAATGTGCAGGCTGAGACACTGGCCCCGTAATATTTGAAAGACGTTAATTTTTCGCATTCTGTGGCTCTATATCTCCTCAAACTCACCCAAATTGACCACTTATAAGATTCCAAGTGCATAGGACTGGCGAGTCAGTCACAATTGAGTCACCATTCTATGGATTAATGAAATGTGCAGGCTGAGACACTGGCCCCGTAATATTTGAAAGACGTTAATTTTTCGCATTCTGTGGCTCTGTATCTCCTCAAACTCACCCAAATTGACCACTTATGAGATTCCAAGTGCATAGGACTGACGAGTCAGTCACAATTGAGTCACCATTCTATGGAATAATGAAATGTGCAGGCTGAGACACTGGCCCCGTAATATTTGAAAGACGTTAATTTTTCGCATTCTGTGGCTCTATATCTCCTCAAACTCACCCAAATTGACCACTTATGAGATTCCAAGTGCATAGGACTGACGAGTCAGTCACAATTGAGTCACCATTCTATGGAATAATGAAATGTGCAGGCTGAGACACTGGCCCCGTAATATTTGAAAGACGTTAATTTTTCGCATTCTGTGGCTCTATATCTCCTCAAACTCACCCAAATTGACCACTTATAAGATTCCAAGTGCATAGGACTGGCGAGTCAGTCACAATTGAGTCACCATTCTATGGATTAATGAAATGTGCAGGCTGAGACACTGGCCCCGTAATATTTGAAAGACGTTAATTTTTCGCATTCTGTGGCTCTGTATCTCCTCAAACTCACCCAAATTGACCACTTATGAGATTCCAAGTGCATAGGACTGACGAGTCAGTCACAATTGAGTCACCATTCTATGGAATAATGAAATGTGCAGGCTGAGACACTGGCCCCGTAATATTTGAAAGACGTTAATTTTTCGCATTCTGTGGCTCTATATCTCCTCAAACTCACCCAAATTGACCACTTATAAGATTCCAAGTGCATAGGACTGGCGAGTCAGTCACAATTGAGTCACCATTCTATGGATTAATGAAATGTGCAGGCTGAGACACTGGCCCCGTAATATTTGAAAGACGTTAATTTTTCGCATTCTGTGGCTCTGTATCTCCTCAAACTCACCCAAATTGACCACTTATGAGATTCCAAGTGCATAGGACTGACGAGTCAGTCACAATTGAGTCACCATTCTATGGAATAATGAAATGTGCAGGCTGAGACACTGGCCCCGTAATATTTGAAAGACGTTAATTTTTCGCATTCTGTGGCTCTATATCTCCTCAAACTCACCCAAATTGACCACTTATGAGATTCCAAGTGCATAGGACTGACGAGTCAGTCACAATTGAGTCACCATTCTATGGAATAATGAAATGTGCAGGCTGAGACACTGGCCCCGTAATATTTGAAAGACGTTAATTTTTCGCATTCTGTGGCTCTATATCTCCTCAAACTCACCCAAATTGACCACTTATGAGATTCCAAGTGCATAGGACTGGCGAGTCAGTCACAATTGAGTCACCATTCTATGGATTAATGAAATGTGCAGGCTGAGACACTGGCCCCGTAATATTTGAAAGACGTTAATTTTTCGCATTCTGTGGCTCTGTATCTCCTCAAACTCACCCAAATTGACCACTTATGAGATTCCAAGTGCATAGGACTGACGAGTCAGTCACAATTGAGTCACCATTCTATGGAATAATGAAATGTGCAGGCTGAGACACTGGCCCCGTAATATTTGAAAGACGTTAATTTTTCGCATTCTGTGGCTCTATATCTCCTCAAACTCACCCAAATTGACCACTTATAAGATTCCAAGTGCATAGGACTGGCGAGTCAGTCACAATTGAGTCACCATTCTATGGATTAATGAAATGTGCAGGCTGAGACACTGGCCCCGTAATATTTGAAAGACGTTAATTTTTCGCATTCTGTGGCTCTGTATCTCCTCAAACTCACCCAAATTGACCACTTATGAGATTCCAAGTGCATAGGACTGACGAGTCAGTCACAATTGAGTCACCATTCTATGGAATAATGAAATGTGCAGGCTGAGACACTGGCCCCGTAATATTTGAAAGACGTTAATTTTTCGCATTCTGTGGCTCTATATCTCCTCAAACTCACCCAAATTGACCACTTATGAGATTCCAAGTGCATAGGACTGACGAGTCAGTCACAATTGAGTCACCATTCTATGGAATAATGAAATGTGCAGGCTGAGACACTGGCCCCGTAATATTTGAAAGACGTTAATTTTTCGCATTCTGTGGCTCTATATCTCCTCAAACTCACCCAAATTGACCACTTATAAGATTCCAAGTGCATAGGACTGGCGAGTCAGTCACAATTGAGTCACCATTCTATGGATTAATGAAATGTGCAGGCTGAGACACTGGCCCCGTAATATTTGAAAGACGTTAATTTTTCGCATTCTGTGGCTCTGTATCTCCTCAAACTCACCCAAATTGACCACTTATGAGATTCCAAGTGCATAGGACTGACGAGTCAGTCACAATTGAGTCACCATTCTATGGAATAATGAAATGTGCAGGCTGAGACACTGGCCCCGTAATATTTGAAAGACGTTAATTTTTCGCATTCTGTGGCTCTATATCTCCTCAAACTCACCCAAATTGACCACTTATAAGATTCCAAGTGCATAGGACTGGCGAGTCAGTCACAATTGAGTCACCATTCTATGGATTAATGAAATGTGCAGGCTGAGACACTGGCCCCGTAATATTTGAAAGACGTTAATTTTTCGCATTCTGTGGCTCTGTATCTCCTCAAACTCACCCAAATTGACCACTTATGAGATTCCAAGTGCATAGGACTGACGAGTCAGTCACAATTGAGTCACCATTCTATGGAATAATGAAATGTGCAGGCTGAGACACTGGCCCCGTAATATTTGAAAGACGTTAATTTTTCGCATTCTGTGGCTCTATATCTCCTCAAACTCACCCAAATTGACCACTTATGAGATTCCAAGTGCATAGGACTGACGAGTCAGTCACAATTGAGTCACCATTCTATGGAATAATGAAATGTGCAGGCTGAGACACTGGCCCCGTAATATTTGAAAGACGTTAATTTTTCGCATTCTGTGGCTCTATATCTCCTCAAACTCACCCAAATTGACCACTTATAAGATTCCAAGTGCATAGGACTGGCGAGTCAGTCACAATTGAGTCACCATTCTATGGATTAATGAAATGTGCAGGCTGAGACACTGGCCCCGTAATATTTGAAAGACGTTAATTTTTCGCATTCTGTGGCTCTGTATCTCCTCAAACTCACCCAAATTGACCACTTATGAGATTCCAAGTGCATAGGACTGACGAGTCAGTCACAATTGAGTCACCATTCTATGGAATAATGAAATGTGCAGGCTGAGACACTGGCCCCGTAATATTTGAAAGACGTTAATTTTTCGCATTCTGTGGCTCTATATCTCCTCAAACTCACCCAAATTGACCACTTATAAGATTCCAAGTGCATAGGACTGGCGAGTCAGTCACAATTGAGTCACCATTCTATGGATTAATGAAATGTGCAGGCTGAGACACTGGCCCCGTAATATTTGAAAGACGTTAATTTTTCGCATTCTGTGGCTCTGTATCTCCTCAAACTCACCCAAATTGACCACTTATGAGATTCCAAGTGCATAGGACTGACGAGTCAGTCACAATTGAGTCACCATTCTATGGAATAATGAAATGTGCAGGCTGAGACACTGGCCCCGTAATATTTGAAAGACGTTAATTTTTCGCATTCTGTGGCTCTATATCTCCTCAAACTCACCCAAATTGACCACTTATAAGATTCCAAGTGCATAGGACTGGCGAGTCAGTCACAATTGAGTCACCATTCTATGGATTAATGAAATGTGCAGGCTGAGACACTGGCCCCGTAATATTTGAAAGACGTTAATTTTTCGCATTCTGTGGCTCTGTATCTCCTCAAACTCACCCAAATTGACCACTTATGAGATTCCAAGTGCATAGGACTGACGAGTCAGTCACAATTGAGTCACCATTCTATGGAATAATGAAATGTGCAGGCTGAGACACTGGCCCCGTAATATTTGAAAGACGTTAATTTTTCGCATTCTGTGGCTCTATATCTCCTCAAACTCACCCAAATTGACCACTTATGAGATTCCAAGTGCATAGGACTGACGAGTCAGTCACAATTGAGTCACCATTCTATGGAATAATGAAATGTGCAGGCTGAGACACTGGCCCCGTAATATTTGAAAGACGTTAATTTTTCGCATTCTGTGGCTCTATATCTCCTCAAACTCACCCAAATTGACCACTTATGAGATTCCAAGTGCATAGGACTGGCGAGTCAGTCACAATTGAGTCACCATTCTATGGATTAATGAAATGTGCAGGCTGAGACACTGGCCCCGTAATATTTGAAAGACGTTAATTTTTCGCATTCTGTGGCTCTGTATCTCCTCAAACTCACCCAAATTGACCACTTATGAGATTCCAAGTGCATAGGACTGACGAGTCAGTCACAATTGAGTCACCATTCTATGGAATAATGAAATGTGCAGGCTGAGACACTGGCCCCGTAATATTTGAAAGACGTTAATTTTTCGCATTCTGTGGCTCTATATCTCCTCAAACTCACCCAAATTGACCACTTATAAGATTCCAAGTGCATAGGACTGGCGAGTCAGTCACAATTGAGTCACCATTCTATGGATTAATGAAATGTGCAGGCTGAGACACTGGCCCCGTAATATTTGAAAGACGTTAATTTTTCGCATTCTGTGGCTCTGTATCTCCTCAAACTCACCCAAATTGACCACTTATGAGATTCCAAGTGCATAGGACTGACGAGTCAGTCACAATTGAGTCACCATTCTATGGAATAATGAAATGTGCAGGCTGAGACACTGGCCCCGTAATATTTGAAAGACGTTAATTTTTCGCATTCTGTGGCTCTATATCTCCTCAAACTCACCCAAATTGACCACTTATGAGATTCCAAGTGCATAGGACTGACGAGTCAGTCACAATTGAGTCACCATTCTATGGAATAATGAAATGTGCAGGCTGAGACACTGGCCCCGTAATATTTGAAAGACGTTAATTTTTCGCATTCTGTGGCTCTATATCTCCTCAAACTCACCCAAATTGACCACTTATAAGATTCCAAGTGCATAGGACTGGCGAGTCAGTCACAATTGAGTCACCATTCTATGGATTAATGAAATGTGCAGGCTGAGACACTGGCCCCGTAATATTTGAAAGACGTTAATTTTTCGCATTCTGTGGCTCTGTATCTCCTCAAACTCACCCAAATTGACCACTTATGAGATTCCAAGTGCATAGGACTGACGAGTCAGTCACAATTGAGTCACCATTCTATGGAATAATGAAATGTGCAGGCTGAGACACTGGCCCCGTAATATTTGAAAGACGTTAATTTTTCGCATTCTGTGGCTCTATATCTCCTCAAACTCACCCAAATTGACCACTTATAAGATTCCAAGTGCATAGGACTGGCGAGTCAGTCACAATTGAGTCACCATTCTATGGATTAATGAAATGTGCAGGCTGAGACACTGGCCCCGTAATATTTGAAAGACGTTAATTTTTCGCATTCTGTGGCTCTGTATCTCCTCAAACTCACCCAAATTGACCACTTATGAGATTCCAAGTGCATAGGACTGACGAGTCAGTCACAATTGAGTCACCATTCTATGGAATAATGAAATGTGCAGGCTGAGACACTGGCCCCGTAATATTTGAAAGACGTTAATTTTTCGCATTCTGTGGCTCTATATCTCCTCAAACTCACCCAAATTGACCACTTATAAGATTCCAAGTGCATAGGACTGGCGAGTCAGTCACAATTGAGTCACCATTCTATGGATTAATGAAATGTGCAGGCTGAGACACTGGCCCCGTAATATTTGAAAGACGTTAATTTTTCGCATTCTGGGGCTCTGTATCTCCTCAAACTCACCCAAATTGACCACTTATGAGATTCCAAGTGCATAGGACTGACGAGTCAGTCACAATTGAGTCACCATTCTATGGAATAATGAAATGTGCAGGCTGAGACACTGGCCCCGTAATATTTGAAAGACGTTAATTTTTCGCATTCTGTGGCTCTATATCTCCTCAAACTCACCCAAATTGACCACTTATGAGATTCCAAGTGCATAGGACTGACGAGTCAGTCACAATTGAGTCACCATTCTATGGAATAATGAAATGTGCAGGCTGAGACACTGGCCCCGTAATATTTGAAAGACGTTAATTTTTCGCATTCTGTGGCTCTATATCTCCTCAAACTCACCCAAATTGACCACTTATAAGATTCCAAGTGCATAGGACTGGCGAGTCAGTCACAATTGAGTCACCATTCTATGGATTAATGAAATGTGCAGGCTGAGACACTGGCCCCGTAATATTTGAAAGACGTTAATTTTTCGCATTCTGTGGCTCTGTATCTCCTCAAACTCACCCAAATTGACCACTTATGAGATTCCAAGTGCATAGGACTGACGAGTCAGTCACAATTGAGTCACCATTCTATGGAATAATGAAATGTGCAGGCTGAGACACTGGCCCCGTAATATTTGAAAGACGTTAATTTTTCGCATTCTGTGGCTCTATATCTCCTCAAACTCACCCAAATTGACCACTTATAAGATTCCAAGTGCATAGGACTGGCGAGTCAGTCACAATTGAGTCACCATTCTATGGATTAATGAAATGTGCAGGCTGAGACACTGGCCCCGTAATATTTGAAAGACGTTAATTTTTCGCATTCTGTGGCTCTGTATCTCCTCAAACTCACCCAAATTGACCACTTATGAGATTCCAAGTGCATAGGACTGACGAGTCAGTCACAATTGAGTCACCATTCTATGGAATAATGAAATGTGCAGGCTGAGACACTGGCCCCGTAATATTTGAAAGACGTTAATTTTTCGCATTCTGTGGCTCTATATCTCCTCAAACTCACCCAAATTGACCACTTATGAGATTCCAAGTGCATAGGACTGACGAGTCAGTCACAATTGAGTCACCATTCTATGGAATAATGAAATGTGCAGGCTGAGACACTGGCCCCGTAATATTTGAAAGACGTTAATTTTTCGCATTCTGTGGCTCTATATCTCCTCAAACTCACCCAAATTGACCACTTATAAGATTCCAAGTGCATAGGACTGGCGAGTCAGTCACAATTGAGTCACCATTCTATGGATTAATGAAATGTGCAGGCTGAGACACTGGCCCCGTAATATTTGAAAGACGTTAATTTTTCGCATTCTGTGGCTCTGTATCTCCTCAAACTCACCCAAATTGACCACTTATGAGATTCCAAGTGCATAGGACTGACGAGTCAGTCACAATTGAGTCACCATTCTATGGAATAATGAAATGTGCAGGCTGAGACACTGGCCCCGTAATATTTGAAAGACGTTAATTTTTCGCATTCTGTGGCTCTATATCTCCTCAAACTCACCCAAATTGACCACTTATAAGATTCCAAGTGCATAGGACTGGCGAGTCAGTCACAATTGAGTCACCATTCTATGGATTAATGAAATGTGCAGGCTGAGACACTGGCCCCGTAATATTTGAAAGACGTTAATTTTTCGCATTCTGTGGCTCTGTATCTCCTCAAACTCACCCAAATTGACCACTTATGAGATTCCAAGTGCATAGGACTGACGAGTCAGTCACAATTGAGTCACCATTCTATGGAATAATGAAATGTGCAGGCTGAGACACTGGCCCCGTAATATTTGAAAGACGTTAATTTTTCGCATTCTGTGGCTCTATATCTCCTCAAACTCACCCAAATTGACCACTTATGAGATTCCAAGTGCATAGGACTGACGAGTCAGTCACAATTGAGTCACCATTCTATGGAATAATGAAATGTGCAGGCTGAGACACTGGCCCCGTAATATTTGAAAGACGTTAATTTTTCGCATTCTGTGGCTCTATATCTCCTCAAACTCACCCAAATTGACCACTTATGAGATTCCAAGTGCATAGGACTGGCGAGTCAGTCACAATTGAGTCACCATTCTATGGATTAATGAAATGTGCAGGCTGAGACACTGGCCCCGTAATATTTGAAAGACGTTAATTTTTCGCATTCTGTGGCTCTGTATCTCCTCAAACTCACCCAAATTGACCACTTATGAGATTCCAAGTGCATAGGACTGACGAGTCAGTCACAATTGAGTCACCATTCTATGGAATAATGAAATGTGCAGGCTGAGACACTGGCCCCGTAATATTTGAAAGACGTTAATTTTTCGCATTCTGTGGCTCTATATCTCCTCAAACTCACCCAAATTGACCACTTATAAGATTCCAAGTGCATAGGACTGGCGAGTCAGTCACAATTGAGTCACCATTCTATGGATTAATGAAATGTGCAGGCTGAGACACTGGCCCCGTAATATTTGAAAGACGTTAATTTTTCGCATTCTGTGGCTCTGTATCTCCTCAAACTCACCCAAATTGACCACTTATGAGATTCCAAGTGCATAGGACTGGCGAGTCAGTCACAATTGAGTCACCATTCTATGGATTAATGAAATGTGCAGGCTGAGACACTGGCCCCGTAATATTTGAAAGACGTTAATTTTTCGCATTCTGTGGCTCTGTATCTCCTCAAACTCACCCAAATTGACCACTTATGAGATTCCAAGTGCATAGGACTGACGAGTCAGTCACAATTGAGTCACCATTCTATGGAATAATGAAATGTGCAGGCTGAGACACTGGCCCCGTAATATTTGAAAGACGTTAATTTTTCGCATTCTGTGGCTCTATATCTCCTCAAACTCACCCAAATTGACCACTTATGAGATTCCAAGTGCATAGGACTGACGAGTCAGTCACAATTGAGTCACCATTCTATGGAATAATGAAATGTGCAGGCTGAGACACTGGCCCCGTAATATTTGAAAGACGTTAATTTTTCGCATTCTGTGGCTCTATATCTCCTCAAACTCACCCAAATTGACCACTTATAAGATTCCAAGTGCATAGGACTGGCGAGTCAGTCACAATTGAGTCACCATTCTATGGATTAATGAAATGTGCAGGCTGAGACACTGGCCCCGTAATATTTGAAAGACGTTAATTTTTCGCATTCTGTGGCTCTGTATCTCCTCAAACTCACCCAAATTGACCACTTATGAGATTCCAAGTGCATAGGACTGACGAGTCAGTCACAATTGAGTCACCATTCTATGGAATAATGAAATGTGCAGGCTGAGACACTGGCCCCGTAATATTTGAAAGACGTTAATTTTTCGCATTCTGTGGCTCTATATCTCCTCAAACTCACCCAAATTGACCACTTATAAGATTCCAAGTGCATAGGACTGGCGAGTCAGTCACAATTGAGTCACCATTCTATGGATTAATGAAATGTGCAGGCTGAGACACTGGCCCCGTAATATTTGAAAGACGTTAATTTTTCGCATTCTGTGGCTCTGTATCTCCTCAAACTCACCCAAATTGACCACTTATGAGATTCCAAGTGCATAGGACTGACGAGTCAGTCACAATTGAGTCACCATTCTATGGAATAATGAAATGTGCAGGCTGAGACACTGGCCCCGTAATATTTGAAAGACGTTAATTTTTCGCATTCTGTGGCTCTATATCTCCTCAAACTCACCCAAATTGACCACTTATGAGATTCCAAGTGCATAGGACTGACGAGTCAGTCACAATTGAGTCACCATTCTATGGAATAATGAAATGTGCAGGCTGAGACACTGGCCCCGTAATATTTGAAAGACGTTAATTTTTCGCATTCTGTGGCTCTATATCTCCTCAAACTCACCCAAATTGACCACTTATAAGATTCCAAGTGCATAGGACTGGCGAGTCAGTCACAATTGAGTCACCATTCTATGGATTAATGAAATGTGCAGGCTGAGACACTGGCCCCGTAATATTTGAAAGACGTTAATTTTTCGCATTCTGTGGCTCTGTATCTCCTCAAACTCACCCAAATTGACCACTTATGAGATTCCAAGTGCATAGGACTGACGAGTCAGTCACAATTGAGTCACCATTCTATGGAATAATGAAATGTGCAGGCTGAGACACTGGCCCCGTAATATTTGAAAGACGTTAATTTTTCGCATTCTGTGGCTCTATATCTCCTCAAACTCACCCAAATTGACCACTTATAAGATTCCAAGTGCATAGGACTGGCGAGTCAGTCACAATTGAGTCACCATTCTATGGATTAATGAAATGTGCAGGCTGAGACACTGGCCCCGTAATATTTGAAAGACGTTAATTTTTCGCATTCTGTGGCTCTGTATCTCCTCAAACTCACCCAAATTGACCACTTATGAGATTCCAAGTGCATAGGACTGACGAGTCAGTCACAATTGAGTCACCATTCTATGGAATAATGAAATGTGCAGGCTGAGACACTGGCCCCGTAATATTTGAAAGACGTTAATTTTTCGCATTCTGTGGCTCTATATCTCCTCAAACTCACCCAAATTGACCACTTATGAGATTCCAAGTGCATAGGACTGGCGAGTCAGTCACAATTGAGTCACCATTCTATGGATTAATGAAATGTGCAGGCTGAGACACTGGCCCCGTAATATTTGAAAGACGTTAATTTTTCGCATTCTATGGCTCTGTATCTCCTCAAACTCGCCCAAAGTGACCACTTATGAGATTCCAAGTGCATAGGACTGACGAGTCAGTCACAATTGAGTCACCATTCTATGGATTAATGAAATGCCCGGAGAATCTGCAGATACCCTGTGGGTCGAAATTTTCGTTAAAATTGCTCTATCTTGCTCCGTTTCCGAGATAAATGCATTTTTGCGTTTTCAGCGTTAAGAAAAATTGTGGCTTTTAGTAAATAATAAGTCATATAGTCATTAATAAGTCAGCCATTTTGTATTGGATCACTTTCAAAAGTTAATGATTTCCAGACATCTATATAACAAACCTCCATGCTAAATCTTATGTGAATAGGTGAAGTGCTTATCATCTGGACAAGCACACCCGTTTGAAAAACATGTTTTTTGTCATGTGACTTCTCTGATTGGTTGAAATGTCATGACATCATATTCAGAAACTTTCCCAGGGCTACTGCAAAGACTACTGATACTACTACTACTGATACACCTGCCAAATATGAAGAGAATCCACCTTATGGCTGCAAAGTTATTGCGAAAAGAAAATGTGGATCCGGCGGATCCAGCGGAGTCGCTTCTCCCATATACAAACAAGCAATCCTCATGGGATGCTTAATAAATTAATAGCTTTAACAGTATTACCCGTTACCTTTCATCCTTCGAAACCCATCTGTTATTGCTTTATGAGAAAACCTGACTGACATAATTTAATGATCTTTCAAAGCATTTTTTGGTTTCAATGATCTTTCAAAGCAACATTTCCTGTAACCCTGTAGCACTTTAGCCCATAATTACTCGAAGCACATTTCACTCTGTCTTCGGGTCTACAGCGGAGTAAACAGCTTTAACTGATTCAAATGGTGATAAAACTTCATCCTTTGGCAATTTATCGAAGAAGCTGGCCAAATAAAGACCTCCTGATGCATAAGATGTAAAGCCTTTGCCATTTTATGTTTTAAATCAAATCTCAAATGGTTAAATCTGATTTATAGTCACAACTTAATCTTTGTCAAATAAAAATAATTAAAACTCCAATCTGCAGTTTCTTCAAACATTCGTAAAATCTAAAAAGTTAGAGACTTGTCATCTGTAAGTATTCCTAATTTTGCACTGAACATATTTAAATTTCAGCTTCCTACATAAGATTACACATTTTAATGTTTTCACATACACTTAGAATAATTCTTTTTGGTTCATAATAACTAAGTATCCAAGTTTCAGACTTTAGTGTTGTCGTAGACAGATAAAAAAATTCCCAAGAAACAGCAACTGAATGTGTAAAATATTTTAACTTAAACACACCCAAGCCACTATTTCCAGGGCTGTGCCATTTGCTTCTCCCTGAAAATAGAAAAAATGGAGACTTTCAATGGAGAAATAAACAACAAAAATGTTATCAGAGATGCCCATACACCACAGCCTAAGGAAATAGCTTCCAACACCATGAGATATAGAAGAAGTGAAAAAGTACAAAAATTGAGATACTTTCAGAGCGTGTCAGTACACATTATGGTTTTTGAGATATAGACATGACAAGATTTTTAAGGTGAAGGTCACTATGGCAAAGTCAAAGGTCAAATCAAGGTAATGCCATGATGTTGCAGACCTACTAGTCCATGCAGTATCCTTACCAAATGTCAACTTCCTATGGTCCATCGTCAAATCAAGGTCACACCTTGACGTTGCACACCCAACCAATATCCAAACTAGAGGATCGCTTGCAAAACAAAGCATCCCGAAAAGGAGAAATAATGGTAGCTTATTCATGTCAGAAAGTTCTGCTTATAGCTCAACAAATCCAGAATATAGGAAAAGTGGGTCTTGGGCAGGGTAGTTATATTGGATACAGTGTGTTTCAAAAATTTTGATGAAATTGCTCTATCTTGCACAAACATTTTTGTGTTTTGCACTTTTGAAAAAATAGCAGCAGAGATGCAAGTACCAACACAGCCTAGGGAAATATTTTTAACACCATGATATACAGAAGTACTGTATCAGTACAAATTTCAGGATACTTTCAGAGCACTATCAGTTATACAAAGGTCCAAACAATGTTTAAATAGAGAAAATAATGTCTAAGAGAAAGAAAATGCATGTAAAGATGAAGTATTAAAACAAGATAATTCAATAACAAAATGACAGCATTAATCAGTAAACTAAACATTACAACACTCTTTATCTACATCTGCATGGCTGCATTATGGTTTATATGTTTTGAATATTACCATGCATACAGAAGTGGTAATACATTCAATAAATGCTTATGTGTGGTGTTGGAGCAAAATCTGTGGCTCGCTTGATGAAATTTCATCTATTACAATGGGAAGTTATAAAAGTAAAATTCTTAATAAATTCGAATATGACTTTAACAGTGCTTAATCTGCATCAAAAGACAGACCAAAAGGTGCAACAAGATTTTACAGGTCAAGGTCATTACACCAAGGTAAAAGGTCAAATCAAGGTCACACAATAATGCTGCACACCTATGACCCCTTACCAATGTCCCTACCAAGTATCAACTTGGTACACCTTACGGTTTCCGAGATATAGCCCGGACAAGATTTTATAGGTCAAGGTCACTATGGCAAGGACAAAGGTCAAATCAAGGTCAGACCATGATGTTGCACACCTACACCCCCTAACCAATATCCCTACCAAGTATCAACTTCCTACACCTTACGGTTTCTGAGATATAGCCCGGACAAGATTTTATAGGTCAAGGTCACTACGGCAAGGTCAAAGGTCAAATCAAGGTCACACCATGACGTTGCACACCTACACCCCCTAACCAATGTCCCTACCAAATTGCAAATTTAATAAATAAATTAAATTTTTATAAGTTAATACCCTATCCAATGGACAATAGCTTATCCGGTCGGCGCAGACCGGCCCGCCAAACGTCAGAAAAAGACGTCCTGTGTCTCCACCGGCCAGGCCGGTCCAATGCTGTGCACTCGCCAGATGGCGTGTGGTACTTCCTTCCTGTCTAGACAGCATGACGTCATAGCATCTTTTTTCGTTGTCTAAACCATTAGACCCCTAGTAGACTGAAGGCGGGGTCGGAGGGAGGGTCTTGTGTGTCCATTGGATAGGGTATTAACTTATAAAAATTTAATTTATTTATTAAATTTGCATTTTATTGCGTTAATACATCCTATCCAATGGACAATAGCTGAATAACTACCGCTTGGTCGGCGGGTAAGTTACTAGGGACTAAAGTTGAACTCATGTTAGGAATAGTGGCGATTCCCATAAAAGCCTGGGTAGACCCTGAAGTCAAAAACCCTTAGGGCTATAGTCGCATATCATCATCCGGTTATCCAGAAGGAACCGTCAGAAACGACCTGGCTCCCCCCCTTTTTTTCTCTAAGCAGACCTGCTCTAAAGGTAGGGGAAGAGAGGGATGAGTTCAGTCCCATAGAAGTAAGCCTCCCGGAGGAAGTACCTAAGATTTTTTTTTTTGCTTCTTAACTAAATGTGCAATATATACAGATATGTGCCACTCTCCCTTAAGTATCAGTCCGCTGGTGGATCTGCTGAGCAGCCACGACAGGACCGAGATGGTAGAGCTCTGAATCGGCCCAGGCCACATCCTTCAGGTAGAATTGGGTGAAGGTGTTGTGAGATTTCCAGTGGCAGGCTGATAAAATCTGCTCCAAGGAGACTCCGGATTGGAAGGCCTTGGAAGCAGCGAAGGCCCTGACATCATGAGCTTTGACTTGATGTAGGGTGTGGGCCTGGTGATCAGAGAGCTCATAGCATAGGATCACAGTCTGTTTGATCCATGAGGAGATAGTGGCAGGTGAAATGTCCTTGTCGAAGCCTTTCTTGAAGGAGACAAAAACCAGTTGTTTGTCCTGCCTTATGTCTGAAGTCCTGTCCAGATAGTAGTGCAAGGCTCTGGCCGGACAAAGAGATCTATCAGACTTGAGGGATCTATCCAGGGTAGGAGCCAGGGCTGGTATGACCACTGGGGCTACACTTCCCGGGCCCTCTTTGGCCAGCTGGTTCTTGGAAAGAAAGCTGGGGGATGGAAAGAGAGACACCTTGGACCAGTCAGACTGGTGTCGGATGTTCTTATGCTGCCATGCATGAATCTCACTCCTTCTTTTGCCCGAGCCCAAGGCTAACAGGAAGACAGTTTTGAAGGTCAAATGCTTCAATGATGCCTCCTTCAGAGGTTCAAAAGGAGCCTTTGTCAGCTGGTGTAGTACCAGGGAGAGGTTCCAGGAGGGTATTCCCCTGCGCCCTTTGGGTCTATCTCTGTGGAAACTTTCCAAGAGACGAGTGAGATTATCATCTTTACTGATATTGACTGTTGTGTCACCTAGCTTATCAGCAATGGCAGACCTGTATCCATCAATGGTACTGGGCTGTAGCTTCTTGTCCTCAAAGAGGTACATAAAGAAGTCAGCCACCGACTTTATAGGTGGTGACCTGAAGTCCACCTGATTAGAGACACACCACTTCTTAAAAATGGTCCACTTTGCCTCATAGACTGATCTGGTTGATCTTCTTTGAGGAGCCTCAATTCTTGCTGCCACTGCCTCAGAGAAGCCCTGCTCCTTGATCTTTGTGGCTCTAGGAGCCAGGCATGGAGATTTAGGTTGGTCAGATTTCTGTGAGGGATCTGATTGAATGGTTGTGTTAGCCGATTGGGCAGGTTGGGCAGGCTGAGAGGGACCTGGCTGGACATGTTCACCAAGTCCCAAAACCAAGGCATGTTGGGCCACCCCGGGGCAATCAGAACGAGTCTCTTGCACGGGGAGTCCAGAAGCTTCTCCACCACTTAGCCCAATATGGCGGTCGGTGGGAAGGCGTATGCATCCAGGTCCTCCCATGGCAGAGTAAGTGCATCTACTGCTACTGCCAGGGAGTCCGGTACCGGAGAGACAAACTGAGGTAATTTGTGGTTGAACCTCGTGGCAAACAGGTCTATTTGAGGCCGGTGCCACTGGCTGCATATCTATTGGAAGACTTCCGGAAGGAGGGACCACTCTGTCTGGATGGTCTGACCCAGTCTGGACAGTTTGTCTGCTATCACATTTAAGTGGCCTGGAATGTGTCGAGCTTTGAGAGTTACTTGTCGCTGGGAACACCAGGTCAAGATTCTCCACAGTAGGGCATACAGTGGGCCCGACCTCATTCCTCCTTCCTTGTTTATGTAAGCTACTACTGTAGTATTGTCGGTTGCTACTAGAACTATTTTTCCTACACAGAGATCTTGGAACTCTTTCAACGCTAGGAAAACTGCTTTTAGTTCTAGAAGGTTTATGTGCAGCTTGCTTTCCGGTATCAACCAGGACCCCCTTGTAGTGAACTCGTTTAAGTGAGCGCCCCACCCTTCTTTTGATGCGTCTGTAAAAATTTGCAGAGCATGTCTTACTGGGTGTAAAGGTTGGCCTTGAAGCACCTTGTCTTCTTCTAGCCACCATTGTAAGTGCGGGTGCAGGGACCTCGGTAGAGGGATAATCTTCTCCAGAGATTCTGGTACCCTCCAATTGTTTTTGAGGTGCCACTGTATGGGTCTCATGTGTAGTCGGCCGAGGTGAACCTGTTTTTCTGTGGCTGTTAGGAGGCCTATCAAGGACATGAGCTGTCGGACCGGACAGGTCGGTAGTGATAGAAGTGCTTGTATCTTGTCTTGAAGGCTTTGCCACCGGTCCGGAGTCAGTCTGACCCGGCCAGACCTGAGGTCGAACTGGTAACCGACAAAGTCGAATACTTGTTTGGGTTCCAGTTCTGATTTCTCTAGATTCACCAGCCAACCGAGGTTCTGGCACATCTTGACCAGGAGTCGGGTGTGTTGGAGACAAAGGTGTTGAGATCTGGCTCTCACCAACCAGTCGTCTAGGTACTGGTGGATTCTTATACCCTTGTGTATGGCCATCAGTTTCACCTCTTTGGCTAATACCGTGAACTCCATGGGCGCTGTGGACAGGCCGAAAGGCAATGCTTTGAACTGGTAAGTCCGGCCCTGGACATGAAAACGTAGAACTTTTCTGGATTGTTCCTGTATCGGTATGTGAAAGTAGGCATCTTTGAAGTCTACTGAGGTGACCCACTCTCCTTGCTGGAGGGATGTTCTGATGGTTTCCGGTGTCTCCATCTTGAACTTTTCCACTTTGAGGAAAACCTTTAAATTGCTTAGGTCCAGTATTGGACTCCATTTGTTGTTGGGTTTTGGGACTAAGAATAGTCGGTTGAAAAACCCTAGGGATCTCGGATTTTGAACCCTTTCTACCGCTTTTTTGTCTATAAGCTGATGTAATGCCTCCAACAGGTAGCTGTTCCTGTGGGGATTGACATACCGGCTTATGACTGTAGGGGATCGTGTGAGTTGGGGGCGGATCCGGAAGGGGAGGGAGTAACCCTCTCGCAGGATTTGAACTACCTTCGGACCGGCCCCTAGATTTAGCCAAGTTTTCCAAAAACTTTGAAGTCTGGCCCCTACAGGTAGATTTTGTGCAACATTGGGGGCATTTACTACAGGTTGGACAACAGACAAATGAGTGACACAAGAAACACTGTTCACATATTTTAATTTGTAATTTCTTGATATCTGACACTCTGACCGCCCGGGACTTAACTCTTTCTTTTGCGAGTGCCGGGCGCAGAAGGTACACTTTTTGCAACATGACAATTTACAAAGTTCAAAGTCTTTTCCTGTAGTACACCCTGGGTCCGGGCCAGCAGTCCTTGGCATAAACTGTGATTGTCATTTACATGACTGCTGGCCCTTGGCTGGTCGTGAGGAGTAATACGAGGCCTTGCCTCTACTCTTCTTTTGTCCTCTGTTGCCTCCTATGTTTTTCCAGGCAGGGCGGTCGGACTTTCTATAATCAGGGCGTTTGTCTTGTCTTTTATATGGGTGGAAGCGTCCTTTCTTACCGGACTGGACTTGCCCTTTACTCTCGAAATTTGCAATGTCCTGTTCGTCCTGTTTCAACACGGCATCAGGGAAGAGAGTGGAGATGTGTAGAGGCCCAGTACGTAAGGCAGCCAGAGTATCCGGTTTGATTCCCATTTTGAGATGAGAAAGGTAGGCATCACGTCTTGTGAGAGTTGTGTTGGCCACTGTGACAAAAACAAAGTCAGTTAAATGTTCAAGGGTCTTGGCCATAGACTGTGTGATGCTTGAATTGAAGTTAAGAAGAAACTGAAGTTCATCTGAAGCCTGTGACACCCTTTCTGAAGACTTGCCCTTACTCAACTCTGACTTCACAACCTTGAGGTGAGTCTGCATGCTATCTTGAACTTTATACAGGCATCTATTGAAGGCGGCCGCTTGATTGCAAATGATGGAGGCTTCGCGGGCCGACTTCTCCCAACGCCTCAGATTGTCCTGAGAGATCTGTCTTGAGGGTGGGGCTGTTGATGCAATACCGGCCGCTTTGGCAATGCGGCTATATGTGCTATTCACTTTTGATGCGTCCGTACTCCAAGTATGAACTGTCTTTGCATCCTGATCCCCTGAGGGTCGGTTAGGAACAAAATTATACCATTTGGCCTGAGACTTAGGAGCGCGGACAAATTGATCTTTCAGCAATCCGCCTGCCTCTGAGCTACGCGACGGGTATCCCTCTGTGAGAGTGAGATTCAATTTACCCATCTTATTACAGAGCCACTCGTCTGTCGGCATGGACATTGAAATTTTTCCTGTTGGCTGAGCCTTGGGGCCGGCAAAGGGGTTGTCTTCTGACTTAGAGGCCATTGTGTCTACTTCAGGGATGTGACCCCACCCCATGAATGATCTGATTCCACTCATGGTTTCCCTATAGTTTTGTTCCTCTGATAGGGTCAGATCTGGATCAACAGTAGAAGCGTCAGGGTCTTGTTCGGACAATTCTCCCTCCTCAACGAACAGTTCCACAGGGGGACGGTCAGAGAGGTCGCTGTCAGATTGGGTGTCCATTGAAGAAGTGCTATGTCTTCTTGCGGGGACAGATGACGACCTGCTGGGTACCTGCTGAGAGATGGGTGAGTCGGTACCTGCCAGATCTGGTTGGTCGGTGGACACCCTTCCGGTGGTCGATTTGCTGGTCGACTTGGAAGCAGTCTGTGTAATACCAGGCAAATCTGAAGATTTGGAGTTGTCCGGTCAGTGTTGGTCGGTAGATGGCTTGATAAAAGGCTTTGAAGAAACAACCGAACTATGAGGTGGTGAGTGTGTAGGAGTGACTTTCAGTGGGTGCGTTGTTCCTCAGTAAGTGAGTTGCATGCATTACAGTCATTATGGGATATACAAGGGTGTGAGCCCTTACCTTTTTCCCTGCACCTTGCACAGAAATTATGGCTGTCAAATCCCGCCATGATGTGCCCACAACTTCCGTGTTTCTGGCTAGGTGAAGACATTGTAACTGATAAAAACTGAGTCCATAAAGGTCTATAAGCACCCCGTAACAAAATAAAATCACTAAATAAACACACTCTGTAAAGTAGGCAGTAAAATATTTAAAAGTTCCAATGGCAGAAAAAAATCCGTGTACACAGCATGTGCGCCAAACGAAAAAGATGCTATGACGTCATGCTGTCTAGACAGAAAGGAAGTACCACACGCCATCTGGCGAGTGTACAGCATTGGACCGGCCTGGCCGGTGGAGACACAGGACGTCTTTTCATGACGTTTGGCGGGCCGGTCTGCGCCGACCAGATAAGCTATTGTCCATTGGATAGGATGTATTAACGCAATAAAATATCAACTTCCCACACCTTACACTTTCCGAGATATAGCCCGGACAACATTTTATAGGTCAAGGTCACTACAGCAAGGTCAAAGGTCAAATCAAGGTCAGACCATGACGTTGCACACCTACACCCCGTAACCAATATCCCCACCAAGTATCAACTTCCTACACCTTACGGTTTCCGAGATATAGCCCGGACAAGATTTTATAGGTCAAGGTCACTACGGCAAGGTCAAAGGTCAAATCAAGGTCAGACTATGACGTTGCACAACTACACCCCCTAACCAATGTCCCTACCAAGTATCAACTTCCTACACCTTACAATTTCCGAGATATAGCCCGGACAAGATTTTCAAACTCAAGGTCACTACGGCAAGGTCAAAGGTCCAATCAAGGTCAGACCATGACGTTGCACACCTACACCCCCTAACCAATGTCCCTACCAAGTATCAACTTTCTACACCTTACGGTTTCTGAGATACAGCCCGGACAAACTATTTCCCGCCGCCCGCCGACCCGCCCGGACGCCCATCCGGACACCATGGGTGAAAACAATACCCCGACAGCCCTTAAGGGCTGTGGGGTAAGAACTCAAAATCAGCTATTTTATGACCCCAGTTTGACCCATCAGGGGGGCCGTGTGGTAAAACTGACCGGCTATTTAGACTCTCCACATATGGTTTCCTATTACCTCCCAGTACATTTTATAGCTCTAAATGCAATACTTAAGAAGATAGTAGGGGGGTTGGCCTAAATTTAAGGCTTTCAGATTGGAAGAAAATCACTCATAAATTTGAAAATTTTAATTACTTAAATGTAGCTTTTATAAGCTACAAGCTTACCATGTGGGACTTAATGCTGTTCTCGGGTTGCCACACCCGGGGCCAACCTCTTAGAAAAAAAGATCGTTCTTGTTAGCCACCGGATATACTGGTAGTTGTCGTCACGTGATAACTTCTGACCAATCGCCCTACTTTCTCGTTGAAATTTTCTAAAAAAGCCATCCCTCAGCTGTAGACAGCGGGGAGGCAGGGTGGGACTCTTCTACGTCCCACATGGTAAGCTTGTAGCTTATAAAAGCTACATTTAAGTAATTAAAATTTTCAATTTTATTACGCTACAATAGCTTACCATGTGGGACTTAATGCTGAATCCAACCGCCCGGTGGCGGGATTACAGCTGAGACTGGAAGATATGTGATTTTTTTCTAAGATTAATAAATATAGAATAGTGCCAGAAATACCAGTCTGAGTCCCATTTACAGTGCCCCGATCCCGAAGACCGGGCCTGTAACGAGCCAAAAACCTAAGTGAAATGAGGGACAGTTCTAGAACTGTCCAGATGTTTGATTGTAGGACGGAAGTGCAGCAGTGCTCACTTCAAGGTCTAAGGGTCCCTGAGGGCCCTTCACGTGTGACTGACCAACCCGATGGTTGGACATCTCAAATTTTTTCCACCTGAATATGAGATTAATGACAACTAATAAGTCCTTAATAGAAATTACTTGATAACTAAAAAACAAAATGACCTTACCCGTAACATCTTGAAGGTAAAGGAATACCTAGATCCTGGGAGAGACTCCTGAAGACTTGGTTGTAGCGGATGTGCCCCCCCCCCCCCCCCCCTTTTTTTTTCTTTCCGAGGACAACTGGTCTGAGGGGAAGGATCTAGAACTTGTTGTGCCGCTACTACGGGTCCCAGATACATATTGTTGTCGGTGTCCGACCAAGTAAGGTCTTTTAGGTAAAAATTTGTAAATGTGTTGTGAGCTTTCCAGTGACAGGCTTGCATGATTTGGTCCACCGATACCCCACCGTAAAAGGCCTTAGAGGCCGCGAAGGCCCGGATGTCATGTGCTTTAACTTGGACCAAGTCCAAAACTTGTTGGTCTGCTTGTTTGTAACAAAGTAGAATGGTTTGTTTCAACCAGGAAGAGAGTGTAGCGGGTCTGATGTCTGAGGTATGTCCTTTCTTGAAGGAGATAAAAAGGAGCGAATGAGACCCTCGCAGGTCTTTTGTTCGGTCCAAATAAAACCTCAGGGCCCGCACCGGACACAGGGTCCTGTCTTCTTTAAATTGTCTATCTACAATGGTAGTCAAAGCAGGAATAGTCACCGGAGACACACTTTGAGAACCTTCTCTTGCTAGTTGGTTTTTGGCTTTGAAATCAGAAGAAGGGAACAAGGCAACCTTTTCCCATTGGCCTAGATTAGATACTTTGTTTGCGACCCAGGCATGGATTTCGCTGCAGCGCTTGCCGGAGGCCAAAGCTAGCAAGAAAGCAGTTTTGAGAGTAAGATGTTTGAGGTCTGTGTCTTTCATGGGCTCAAATGGTCCTTTAGTGAGCTCGTTGAGGACAACAGAAAGGTTCCACTTGGGTAAATTTCTGGAACTTTTTGGACGATCCCTGTGAAAACTGGAGAGTAACCTATGAAGGTCTGCATTATGTGCAATATGGAGGGCCGTTGGGCCCAAAGTGTCAACGATTGCGGTCCTGTAGGCATCAATGGTCGAGGGGCGCCTGTTTAGGTCTTGGTACAGGTACATGAAAAAATCTGAGATTTGTTTCACAGATGGAGTGGAGAAATCCACCGAATTTTCTCTGCACCATTTTTCAAATAGGGCCCACTTTGACTTGTAGATGGTCCTTGTTGAGGACCGCTGAGGAGCAGCAATTCTCTCTGCCACCTCCACAGAGAAGCCTTGTTCTTGGAGTTGTCCGCTCCTAGACACCAGGCGTGGAGGTTCAGCTGTTGTGGGTTGTTGTGGAACACATACTTGTGGGACTGTTTGAGTAGGGTCGTTGACACTGGGAGTTGAAGAGGGATCTCTGTTGAGAGCTGCACTAGGTCCCAAAACCAGGGCATCCCTGGCCAGCCTGGGGCTATCACGATGATCAGGCAATGACATTGCTTGATCTTTTGGATCACCTTGTGAAGGAGAGCCGTAGGAGGGTAAGCATAGGCCGTGAGGTTGGTCCAGTTTATGTTTAGAGCATCTATGTCCCAGGCCCTTGGGTCTGGGACAGGAGACACGTACAGTGGGAGCTTGTGGTTCAGGTGAGTGGCAAATAAGTCTACATGAGGTGTGAACCACTTTTGGCAGATCTGTTTGAACACCTGTGGGTGCAGAGACCACTCTGTTGACTGCACTTGGTTGGACCTGGACAGTAGGTCAGCCATCACATTCAGGCACCCTGGAATGTGCCTGGCTTTCAATGTTATGTGGTAGTGATGGCACCAGGTCATGATTTTCCACAGGACAGCACACATCTCTGCTGAGTGAGTTCCTCCTTGTTTGTTGATGTAGGCTACCACTGTTGAGTTGTCCGTGGCAACTAACACTGTTTGGTTCTGGCACTGGTCCTTGAAATCTCGAAGGGCCAGGGAGACCGCCTTCAATTCTAGGACATTTATGTGTAGCCTTTTTTCCCGATCTGACCACAGACCCTTTGTAGAATTTTGATCTAAGTGAGCGCCCCAACCTTCGTTTTAGGCGTCGGTAAAGAGTTGGATACTGTGGTCTTTGGGATGAAGGTCTGCACCTTTCATCACGTTTGAGGGATTTTGCCACCAATCTAGGTGGGCTGCAATGGCTTCTGTCCAAGGAAGGAGGCTGTCCAGCGACTGAGGATATCTCCAGTGCTCCTTGCGATGAAACTGAAAGGGCCTCATGTGAAGGCGTCCCTCCGGGAACATTTTCTCCGTTGAGGCTAGCAACCCAATTAGAGACATCAAACATCTTGCAGTCAAAACACGTTTTGACTTGAGTCGTAGGATCAAATCCTGAAGTTTGAGCCATCTCTCTTGAGTGGGTTTTACAAGGGCTGAATCTAGGTGGTATTCGAAGCCCATGAACGAAATCACCCGAGTAGGTTTCAGTTCTGATCAGCCAGTCGTCCAGGTATTGGTGAATTCTGAGTCCTCTTGAGAGGGCCATTAGTTTCACTTCCTTTACGATCATTGTAAAGACCTGGGGGGTTGTGGCCAGTCCGAACGGGAGGGAGGTTAACTGGAACACCTGAGCCTTGTAGCAAAACCTTAGGTATTTCCTTGAGTTTGGGTGGATGGGGATGTGCAGGTAAGTGTCCGACAGATCTATCGACGATACCCATTCCCCTGGAATCAGGGAGGTCCTGATGGACTCTGGAGTTTCCATTTTGAACTTTTCTACGTGTAGAAAAGTGTTGAGCCTGCTTAAGTCTATGACTGGCCTCCACCTTTGGTGAGGCTTGGGTACTAGGAACAGGCGACTGTAAAACCCGAGAGATTTTACATTTTCCACCCTTTCGATAGCGTTCTTTGACAGGAGAGACTGGATACAAGTGGCTAAGGCTTGGTCTTTTTGTTGGGCTTTGTACTCTGACAAAATCAGAGGAAATCTGACCAAGTTTGGCTCTGAACGGAATGGCAGAACGTAGCCATTGGTGATAATGTTTAACACGTTTTGAGAACATTTGTTTGTTAGCCAGTCTCTCCTGAAAGAATGGAGGCGACCTCCTACTGGTGGACTGAGTGAGGCTTTTGAGGAGTCATTGGGAAGGGGGTTTCCACGCCCCCTTCCCCTATTGTGGGGTCGCAAACGACCCCTGGAGCCTCTGAAGTTGGGTTTTCCTCTTCCCTAGGGAAAGGATTGGTTACTGCTTTGAGAGGAATTGCCCCCATAGGGGTGTTTCCTGTAGGAGCCTCTTTTCTTGTGGGGACCACTAAAGGGCTTATTCTGGTAGGGTGCGAAACCCTGAGAGTCTTTTGAGGTGCCTTTTTTGAGAAGGAAGTCCTCACCTTCCTTCACGAGTTGAGACTCTAACAAGGACGCGCCCCAAAAGGACGAGTTCCTAAGTTCTTGATGTCTCATTTCCCCTAACTGTGGATGCAAGAGAGTCATCTCGGCTTCGCGCCTAAGCAAGCTGGTATTAGCCATAGAATATAACTCCCTCTGGAGAATATGGGCTAGGGATTTGCTGAGACAGGTGAGTGCCCTGTGTTGGATAAGAACTGTCTTATTCCAGAAACCCATGTACTCAGCGACTTCCTCATATCCGCGCTTTGCTGCTTTCTCAGGATTGGCACCTTTCTGAATCTGAGATTTAATCTTCTTGACAGTTGACTTAATGCTATGTTGGCATTTTTCCAAGGAAGCATTGCAGGAAGAAGAGGTTTTGGCAAAGGCAGCGGTGAAGTTGAGGGTTCAGATATTTTGTCTAGCCTGATGTTCCAGCTCCTTAAGAACTGGCAGGGGAACTTTGGCTACTGGTACCCCAGGAGGCCTAGGAGTAATACAGATCTTGGCAAAGTCTGTATTCAACTCCTGAATTTTGTCCTGAAATGTGGGCTGTCCCACCTTGTACCACTTAGAAGTGGAAGGAGGAGGCTTGACATATTTGCCCTCAGATAAATTGGCAGCTTTAAAGTCATGTTGGAATTTATCAAATGCATCCTTGATAACTGAGCTAAGGGGTAAAATAGAGGAAGGACCTCTAGGCCTGAGCTCTTGACGGCCTTTTTCTAGACCCAACACTGAAGTTGAAAACCTAGGCATGGATTCCCTGGGGTCAGGGAGAGAGAGAATGCGCCTGAAGGTATCTACTTCTTCAGAGTATTGTGAGGGCATGTCAGACAGAGCTACTTCCCTATAATAAGGGGGGTCTGGATCATGTTGTGGGAGGTCTTGATCAGAAGCTGCTCCTGAGGGCTGAGCCCTAGAGGGCTTAGAAGACCTGTGTCTGGCTACAGGGGACTGATCTTCCTCTGAAGAAGATGACACATATCTGGACCTGGATTTGTGCTTACTCTTGTCAGAGTGCTTTTTAGGTCTAGAAGAAGGGATCCGAGGTTCGTCGGAATCCTCATTTAGTTGGTCCGAGACAGAGTCCGGATCAACTGGCTGCCTATGGCTTTGCTTTTTATGAGAGTACGAGACCTCTTTCGGATGAACCTCTGAGGGGGCAACGTACTGATCCGAGGTATCTTGGTTAAGTACTAAACGAGGAGGGAGTGCTGGACCGTAGTCCACATCCATTGCCTCGGTCTGAACATTAGTACTAGATCTCGGAGGGGGTAGGTCCAGATGGGCAGCATTGTCACTGGATGTACCAGGTTTGGAATCCGGAAACGAGGATTCAACCTCGGGTTTCTTTTTAGTGGTCAACTCCTCTCGGAGTGACTAAAACGCTTCCAACATGGATGCCTGGAAGGAACCCATTTGCTGCTGTATATGTATATTTAAGGAATCACCCAGGGATTTTTCAAGATTTTTCTGAATTTTATTTTGCAAAGCTGTACCTGGGGTGGGTGGGACAGACTTGGCTGGGGTCTTTAAAGACAAGGAACTGAAGGCGAGAGGTTGAGGACGGGGGGGTGAGGTAAAAAGATTATCAGCAGCGCTCTCAAGGTCTGCATTAGATCCAGTGAAGGAGTCCCCGTCGCCCTCACCCAAAAGATCTAGTTCATCATCTTTGGAACTACTTTCCGCTTTTTGCTTTTTAAGATACTGTTTCCTGTTCTGGATTTTTTTCAACTGTTCATCTGAAAAAGATGTACAGATTCGACAGGGAGTTTCGAAGGTGACACAGGGGTCATCTCCCTTGCCAGCCTCCCTACAGGTAGGGCAGTAGTTGTGTAGGTCGAAACTAAAGCAAAAGTGGCGGCATTTCTGAGCTCTCGGTTTGTCTTTATTTGCTTGATGGAGAGACATTTTAAACGCAATAAAAGACGTACAATTAAAATTCCTGTACCGAGGAAAACTCAAAACACGCGAAGCAAGAAAAATACTTATCCTGTGAAAATAAGAATTTTACAGAATGATCTATGAAATATAATAAAAGAAATATCCAAATATTAGCCTCCAACAATAAGTAAAGACTGAGAAATAAATAAAAATGTCTGTTTATTTACAAACTGCTACCAGTCAATCGTGGCCAACGAGAAAGTAGGGCGATTGGTCAGAAGTTATCACGTGACGACAACTACCAGTATATCCGGTGGCTAACAAGAACGATCTTTTTTTCTAAGACGTTGGCCCCGGGTGTGGCAACCCGAGAACAGCATTAAGTCCCACATGGTAAGCTATTGTAGCGTAATAAAAGAGACATTTTTCAAGGGATTGCTCCCAAAATCTAATCAGCTCGCGTTTTCGATAGTATGAACAGATGTGTCAAATCATAAGGCTCTGTAGCAAGTAGTTTTTCCTGAACTGTGATAACGGGGGGATAGGAGGAGGGACCCTTCTGTCTGTTCTCTCCGGTTTGGCTAAGACTGGATAGCTTGTCTGCTATGACATTCAGCTGCCTGGAATGTGTTGGGCTAATCACATGTTTCCTGGAACACCAGGTCAGGATTCTCCATAGTAGGGCACAAAGAGGGCCCGACTTCATCCCCCCTTCTCCTTAATACAGGCAACCACCATTGTGTTGTCTGTAGCTATGACAGCAGTATTGTTCAATCAGAGGTCTTGGAATTCTTTAAGGGCCAAACGACCACCTTAATTCCAGATAGTTGTGTAACTTGCTTCTGGAAGGGACCAGGTTCCCCTTGCAGTGTGTTCCCTAAGTGAACACCCCACCCTTTTTTGATGCATCCAAGGACTGAAGAGCAGATTTAGCGGGTGTAATGGTTGACCTTGAAGCACATTGTCTTCCTGCAGCCACCATTTAAGATGGGGATGGAGGGAACCGGGTTCACCTTTTTTAGTGATTCTGGTACCCTCTAGCTGTTCTTCTAGTGCCACCTCATGTGGAGGCAACCTAGGTGCACTTGCATCTCCATGGCTATCAGTAACCTATCAGGGGCATCAGCTGCCAGACTGGGCCTGTAGGTCCAGGGAGAAGTTTCTGGATAAGCATTCAAGGTCTACCAATGCTCTAGGGCGGGTCTGACCTTACCCTCTTCCAAGCTAACTGGAAACCTACTAAGTTGAAGACTTGCTCGAGGTCCAGTTTTAATTTTTCATGTTTACCATTCAGACTTACTCTTGACACTGTTGGAGTATGTTGGAGACAGGCTTGGTGGGAACTGACTTTGGCCAACCAGTATTACTGGTGGATTGTGGTACTTGGTAATGCCATAGTTAGACCTCCTTCATCACCACTGAGAGAAGACTCACATAGTACTGTGAACAGACCAAAGGGGAGTGAATGAACTGGTGGGGAAGACCCTGGACAGGAAAAACTCCTTTACTTCCTTGTTGGTAGAATGGGGTGAGGGAGTAGGCAATCTTGAAGTTATCCACTCCCCTTGCTGAAGAGAGGTTAATATGGTTCCCGATGTTTCCCAATCTGAGTTATTCAGGGTACTGGGCCACTTCTGCCTGGAGACCTGGTCAAGCCAGTCGTTTCTCGAAGGTGAGGGTGTAGCCTTCCTGGGAGATTTCTAGGCCCCTAGGGTGGCCTAAGTTTTGTGCAGGCAGGTTGAGTCAAAAAACAGTATCAACACTGGTGACACGCTAGACCTCACTAATCCACATAGGAAGAAACACTTATAGCCATTATAACATTGGTGACCCCTGGTCTGATTAACAGAAATTTTTCCCCATTGCTTGAGTTTTGAAAACTGGCAAAACGGGTCATAATCTTGAGGGAAAAACTGAGTTTGCAAACTCAGGCCCCCTTGTGTCACCTGACACTGGTCAAAGGCAGGGTAAAATAAAGGCAAACTAGGTGGTCAGTCTAATAGGTATGAGGTCTGATAAAAAGTTGACTGGTAGATGTTGGACAAGTCTTGCTTGACACTCTTCATCTTATCTAAAGCCACTGTCTGACCAGCTAGGTCCTGTAAGGGTAGGCAGGCTGACTGGTCCGGCAGATTGACTGGACAGTCATTTCACCGGGAGCAATGACTGGTCCAAGAATTCCTCTGTAACCAGTTTCCTTAGGCAGCCACTGGTTGGCCTAAACAGCTGCTAGGACTTCTGCTGGTCTGTTAGTCAGTCCTGGAGACCTGGCCAGTACCAGGGCCAAACGGTTATAGGTGAAGCAATGCTCTGTAACCGGTTCCTGGTGGCTGTGGCTCCACAGTTAGGCATAAACTCACTGGAGTTGGCAGAACTGGGTTAGTTGAACTACTTCTTAGAAGGGATAGGCTCATATGAAGCTGCCTTCTTCCTGTCCACAGTGGTGGATTCAGCAGCTTTTCTCTGCAACCAACAATCTGTAACCAGTCAAACCAGTAGGCTGGTGTCTCTCTGTAACCAAAGTTTTTTTTTTTTTTTTTTTCCTGGGAGAAAGCTCTGTAACCAAAGAATTGGGACAGCACAGGTCTGTACCATTAGTTAATTCCTTGGTAGATCTGCCAGTCCAGTAACCCGGTGTTCCAGGTTACTTCACCAGTATCTCTCAGTTCTTGTGAAGCAACTAACACTGAAGGTTGTGTAAGCCAGCACCCGGTCGGTACGCTCTGTAACCAGTTGGTTAAAGGAATTTTTCTGAAAAAAAACTTCCTGTCCAAATAACTTGTCACCATCAATTCTCTGTAATCGGTAGCCCTGCCGGCATCACTGGACCTATTCAACTGAAACTACCCTTTTCTTGCCAGAAATATGGGATCAACTGATTTCTGTGTCACCAGTAACTCCCTGTAACCGGTAATCCTGTTTAACCAGTAGCCCTTGCTGGATCATTGTGTGACCACAACCAGTAGTCTGAACAGACTGGTATCAGCAAAACTCACCACTAGGGGTCCCCGTCGGTAGTCTGAACTCATCACTTCTTGTCAGCTGAACCAGTCACACTTGGGGATCTGCTTGCCGGTAGTTGTGTTGAGATCTGTGAAGTCATATGACCAGCACTTCAAAACTCGCAGATTTCTGTGACCAGTTGTCATCTAATCTTCAGGCCAACAGACGAGTTGCTGGATTTCTTCCTGCCAGTTAAAAATGGGTGTTGAGTAATAAATGGTTGTCTTCTTCTGATTAAAACTTCTGTTGAAAACACGATTCCTCCATTGTTGAAAGCGTATCACGTGACCAGATCTGTGGAAGTGATGACATCTGATGATGCATTGTTCTTTTCTTCTAGTCAACATACACGCAGTATTACTCGGCTATGTAGAATTAAATGGAGGGTGAATCATGGTAAATATACACTTCTGTTCAGAAGAAGGAATGCTGCAGGGACAACACACAAGCTCTCACCCACGGCTTTGTCTCGACGACAAGTACAAAGAAAATCTTCAAAAACTGGTCATAAAATACTGGATACTGCCTCGTTTAAGTCCTGGAGAGGCCATGATATGTAAGAAACACAAAATATATATTTTCAGATGAAAACTAGATATTGCGTCTCGACGCAGTGTATCCCCGGACGGGACATGTTAAGGCGTGAATGTGTGGGGCTTGAGCCTGTTTTCCTGGGGCACCAGGTCAGGATTCTCCATAGTACCAGATTACTCCTAAAAACTAATCACTTGTTCTTTCACTTGTATCTGTCTTTAAAATTACATTTCATGGATCCAGAAGATCCATATAGTGATCCGGATCACTTCCAAAATTTAATCATTTCATCCCTTTACCTTTTCAGACATATTCTAAAAATTTCATAAAATCCGTCCATAAGTTTTTGAGTTATCTTGTACGAAAAACAGATCTGGCAGCCTGGATCCACATAATCCAGACAGTGATCCAGATTACTCCCAAAAGCTAATCACTTGTTCCTCTTCCCATTTAGGACATTTCCTGAAATTTTCATCAAAATCCATGACTTTTTGAGCAATTTGTCTTTAAAAATTACATTTCATGGATCCAGAAGATCCAGATAGTGGTCCAGATCTCTCGCAAAATGGAATTATTTCTTCCTTTTACCACTTCATTTTACCATTTCTAACATATCCTAAAAATATCAAAATTCATCCTAAAATTATGTGTCAGCCTGGATCCAGATGATCAGAACAGTGATCCAGATCACTCCAAAAATCTAATCATTTGTTCCTTGTACCATTTAGGCCATCTGCTGAAAATGCATCACAATTCATCCATAATTTTTTTAGGTATCTGTCTTAAAAAATTACATTTCATGGATCCAGAAGATCCATATAGTGATCCAGATCACTTCCAAAATTCAATCATTTCATCCTTTCATCTTTTCAGACATATCCTGAAAATTTCATTAAAATCCGTACATAAGTTTTTGAGTTATCTTGTACACAAACACGTCTGGCAGCCTGGATCCACATGATCCAGATCACTCCCAAAACCTAATCACTTGTCCCTTGTCCCATTTAGGACATTTCCTGAAAATTTCATCAAAATCCACCCATGACTTTTTGAGCTATTTGTCTTAACAAATTACATTTCATGGATCCAGAAGATCCAGATAGTGGTCCAGATCACTCGCAAAATCGAATCATTTCTTCCTTTTACCACTTCTTCGTTTTACCATTTCTAACCATTAATAATCCTATCCTAAAAATATCATCAAAATTCATCCTAAAATTATGTGGCAGCCTGGATCCAGAGGACCCAGACAGTGATCCAGATCACTCCAAAAATCGAATAATTTGTTCCTTGGACCATTTAGGTCATTTGCTGAAATTTTAATCCATCCATAACTTTTTGAGGTATCTGTCTTTAAAAATTACATTTCATGGATCCAGAAGATCCATATAGTGATCCGGATCACTTCCAAAATTCAATCATTTCATTCTTTTACCTTTTTAGGCATATCCTGAAAATTTCATCAAAATCCATCCATAAGTTTTTAAACTATCTCGTACACAAACATATCTGGCAGCCTGGATCCAGATGATCCAGACAGTGATCTAGATCACTCCCAAAATCTAATTTCTAAACCTAAATTTCTCATCCCATTTAGGACATTTCCTGAAAATTACATCAAGTTATCTGTCTTTAAAAATTAAATTTCATGAATCCAGAAGATCCAGACAGTGATCCGGATGACCCCCATGAGTTATCTGTCTGTAAAAATTAAATTTCATGAATCCAGAAGATCCAGACAGTGATCCGGATAACTCCTAAAATTTAATCATTTCTTCCTTTTACCAATTTTGACATATCCTGAAAATTTCGTCAAAATCTGTGTGTCAGTTTTTGAGTTATCTCGTTCACAAACAAACAAATAGAGGGCCAAAAATGACCCTCGTTCAGGTACTTTGGCAGTCAGTGGATGACCTTCAATGAAGATCTGTAACTGGTAAGCCTGGATGCTGGTACTCCGTCATGTACTCAACTTCAAAAGCCATTTTCAATAGTTTCCATGCAATGTAGTCAGCATTCAGTGTGAAAATATCTCCAAAAATGACCCTTGGTCAGGTACTTTGGCGGTTAGTGGATGACCTTCAATGAAGATCTGTAATCAGTAAGCCTGGATGCCGGTACACCATCATGTACTGAACGTCCAAAGCCATTTTCAATAGTTTCCATGCAATATAGTCTGCGTTAAGTGTGAAAATATCTCCAAAATGGCCAAAAATGATCCTCGGTCAGGTACATTGGCGGACAGTGGATGATCTTCAATGAAGAGCTTCAAGGTCAAATTTCTGCATGCTTACAGAGGACATATATATGTATTATATATACCAGCCATAGGATGATCTAACTTTCTGTATATAAGAACTGGGCCAAAATGTGAAAGAATGGCCAAAATCTAACCTTTAAGAGGCCACCAGTGATCTTGACATTGAAGGTCAAGGTCACCAAAGAATAGCGTTTATGGAATTGCCAATATATACCCACATCCAAAAGAAATCTCTGCGGCGGCGTGACCGTACTGAATCTGAAGTATCCCTGACTTTCGTCCGGGGATACAATAAGCTTTAAATTCGGAGAATAATCCATCTTTTCTTTCAAACTTCGAGATCACTTCAAAAACATGTCTGCACACTATACGCACCTAAGGAAAAAGATGAACTGATGTCACTCTGTCTAGACAAGAAACAAGTATGATGCGCCACCTAGCGAATGCACACTACTGACCGGTCCTGCCGGTATTATGTACAGGACGTCTTTTTCTAGTGATTGGTGGGACCGGTCGCGCAAAATGGTAAAGCAATTGTCCATTGGATAGGATGTGTCAATGCAATAAAATCTAGTAATTTCTATCTTTGTATTTTAGGTATTTCTGGTAATATTTTAGGTAATATTTCTAGTTTAGGTAATATTTCTAGTTTAATTCATAGACAAAGTCCCACAAAATAGGAAACATTGAGACACAATTGTTTAAAAATGGGCAAGTAAAGCCTACATGTATAAATTATAATTGTAGCCATATAAATATAAATTTTAAAAGGTCAACAGATGTGCAAAGGTCACAGAGTTATGGAAAAACAAACAACCACAAAATTACATCCTTCAAACTTTCATACTATTAGGAATATACCAATAATGGTCCAGCAAGATAATCCATTTAACAAGAGAACTATGAACATATTTTATTGAGCTGATATGGCATTGTGACGTCTATTTACAAACACCCAATGGATACATGGTTACTGTTTTGCTTGGGGCTATCCTCCCCCACACCTTCTTAAAAGGCTATTTATTTTCAGTGATTGCTTTAAAAATCAGACATGTTGGAAAATAGTGGGGGCGGACAGTCCCCAGTCACAATTGGCCTCTGAATGGCTAGACACTGCACAACAGCTAAGGTCCTAAATGTCTGGTGGTTTTGATAATATACCTGGAAAAAGTTTTCTTCACCATTTAATCCCAAAAAGTGGCGAACATACAATCAGACTGTTTCCATTAAGAACTATTACAAGCAATAATTTGCCTTTAAAATGATAAAAATATCACATTTTATAAAATATGTTTCACTCTAATCTTGGCAAAACATCTGACGTCAAAATCGTCAAATACACCAAAGTCACCTCATCACATTACAAACCTTCATGCCCCATTAAATAACCCTAGAAAATATAAACTTTCCACACCTTACAGTTTCCAAGATATAGATATTAAATGTCAAGTTCACTCTGGTAAGGCCAAAGGTCAAATCAAGGTCACATCATAACATTGGACACCCACAACCTCTGACCACTGTCCCTACCAAGTATCATCTTCCCATACTCCCATGCAGTTGCCGAGATACTGCCTCGACAAAATCATTGTTCCTGCTGGCCGGCCACCCTCCTACCTGCCCAGCTTGATGCCATGGGTGGAAACAATACCTGCACAGCCTTTAAAGGCTTTGGTGTAAAAAGGGCTGGAATTTTTTTTTTCATTTAAACAAGCATTCTGACGCATGCAATTATCTCCCGCCGTATTAATTAGATGTACTTAAGATAGTGGAATATAAATTTTCTTGTGAGATAGAGGCACATGTAGAAGTGACAACAAGCAAGAGGCACTTTAATGTTTGATTTCAATATTTTTAAAGATAAAAGGCATTAGCTCATTTTAGTAGCTGTTACCTTGTCATCCAAAGCGCTACAGTTCTGCAACTTTACTATGCGAGTAGATCAACCCAAAGTAGGTGAAGGACAAATTTAGAATAAATTGCCTATCTGTAACACTTTGAGAGATAAAAGACATTTACTTATTTTAGTGGCTCTTACTGTGCCATCCAAAGAGCTACAGTTCTGCAAGTTGCTCAAAATTAGGTGAAGGACTTACTTAGAAGAAATTGCCTATGTGCAATACTTTTAAAGATGAATGGAATTTATTCATGTTTGTAGCTGTTACTCAGCTATGCATACGAGCTACAGTTTTGCAACTTCACTATGCGGTAGATCACCCAAAAGTAGGTGAATGACTTATTTAGAAGAAATTGCCTATCTAAAATACTTTTAAAGATAACTTTAATTTACTCATTAGTAAATTAGTAGATATTACTCAGTTATGCAAAGAGCTACAGTTGTGCAACTTCACTATGTGGAAGATCACCCAAAAGTAGGTGAATGACTTATTTAGAAGAAATTACGTGTATGCTATACTTTTCCAGAAAAACACATCTACTCATTTTAGTAGCTTTGACTGAGTTATGCAAACAGCTATAGATCTGAAACTTCACTATGTGGTAGATCAGCCAAAAGTAGGTGAATGACTTATTTAGAAGAAATTGCCTATCTGTAATACTTTTAGGGATAAAAGAAATTTGCTCATTTTAGTAGCTATTACTCAGCTATCCAAAGAGCTACAGTTCTGCAACTTAACTATGTGGTAGATCAGCCAAAAGTAGGTGAATGGTTTATTTCGAAGAATATCGTGTATGCAATACTTTTACAGATAAAAGACATTTACTCATTTAAGTAGCTATGACTCAGCTATGCAAAGAGCTATAGATCTGCAACTTCACTATGTGGTATATCACCCAATAGTAGGTGAATGACGTATTTAGAAGAAATTGCATATCTGTAATACTTTAAGAGATAAAAGACATTTGCTCATTTTAGTAGATATTACTCAGCTATCCAAAGAGCTACAATTTCTTCCTTTTATCTTTTCAGACATATCTTGAAAATGTCATCGAAACCCGTCCATAAGTTTTTGAGTTATCTGTCTTTAAAAATTACAATTCTTGGATCCAGATAGTGATCCGGATTACTCCCAAAATTGAATCATTTCTTTCTGTTACCATCTCATACATATCCTCAAAATTTCATCGAAATCCATCTGTAAGTTTTTGAGTTATGTCTTTAAAAATTACATTTCATGGATCCAGAAGATCCCGATAGTGATCCGGATCACTTCCAAAATTGAATCATTTCTTCCTTTTACCATTTATTACTAGTACTGCAACGATAGTTCGGTGGTTCGGTATATTCGGTCATTTTCGGTGGAACAGAGATCCGCGAACCGCTTGGTGGCAAACGAAAGTTCGCGAATCTCATCCCGAGTTGCGGTAACGCATATATATTGCATTATCTCCCGCGTTTTCGCTGTAAATATTGGGAAAATTAGACGAATTTTGTTTAAAAATCAAATAAAAGGACACATATATTGTCTTTTTAACCCAATTCCTCCATGTTTCCTTGCTTCTAAATGCCTTAATTTGATTGGTCGAGCAGAAACGGCACTGTCCAATCATACTTCGTTTAACAAAAATTCAGTATTTATCATTAGAAAACATGTTTATAGTAAGTGATGTAAACTCACCAGTGGATGTAAATTTGCCACTTTTTTCATAGTTTTGTTAAATATATATAGAAACTAGATTGGGCCAACTCGGCGCCAACATATCCCCAGACAGGTCATCACTCACGCCACAGGTTTTGATCGGGAATTTTTTAAAACATAATTACCCATTATTATATGAACTTCAGCACATCAATCTACTCTGTTTATATCTTCCAAGGAAGATGGTGTATCCCCAGACGCCGAATACATAACTCAAATTATATTTTCAATCTTCCTGCAATGATAACTCTAAACCTATTTTCAAAGTATTTAAATGATTGATGATTGAATGTCCATTCTAAAATAATAATCCCAAAAGAGCATATCTGTTTCTATATTTGTTGACAAATAAAATATTATTTTTAACTCAACTCATCATACTTTTCAATCTTCCTTCAAAGTATTTAAATGATTGATGATTCAATGTCCATTCTAAAATTCATAATCCCAAAAGCGCATATCTGTTTCTATATTTGTTCACAAATAAAATATTATTTAAAAAAAAATTATTTATATTATTATTTTATTATATTATTTTTAGAATTTGCAAATTGTTTTCAGTTATTCATTTCCTCTATACCTATATATGTGGTCCATATATATGCAACCTAAATATGTGACACAATCTCAGTTCTGACTCCCCTTTGTGTTATATGTAATGAAGCCCACCACCTCCCACCCCCACCCCTCTCCCCTTCTCCACACCTCTCTCACTATTACACAAGATCTGCAACCCCATTGAGTTCTTTGTTTCTCATCTGATATCATTAAATACCTTTGTTTATTTAGTGTCACTCAATATAGCTGGAGGTCCCAGAGGTGGGTGGGGGGAATCCGGGTGGGGGATGCATAAATGGTAAACAAACAATCTATATAAAAGGGGTACTCAAATACAAAAAGAATTGAGAATTTTAAGTATGTGATTATCAACTGAAATGAGTTCATAACTGTAGGAGCTGTGTCAAAATTAACTGAGGCAAGTTGAATAAAACTGGGCTAGTTGAGGGTTAAAAATCCCCTACTTTTACTACATAAGGATATAATTTCATTAATATTGGGACTTAAAGCTCACTTAAAGTGTCCATTTTGTCTACTTGAATATGTTTAACCAGTTTCATTTTAAAAAGTTAAAAACTCAGCAAGCAGAGGTATAACACACAAAAATAAGTTCTTAAAAGACTAAGATAGCCATAACATTATTAATATTCAAAATTTAAATAGACAGGCATTTCCTTTTAAAAATTCAAAGATTTCAGCTCTATAACCCACATAGTTTGACAGTTACTGGGCTTTAAAGTGGCATAATGTCCATAAATTGGGTTTCTGTGGGCATTTTACAATTGTTAAAGAGACCTTAGCAATTAAACAACAGATCTGAAACTTTTTGGGGGACATACATAACAAACAAAAATTATATATAATACAGTTTAAGACTTGTCACACTAAGCATTTCCAAATAACAGGGCAAAATACGGAAAAAATGTCCAAAAAGGCACTTGGGCGAGTGTCTATGGCCCTCATACACAGGTTAAATGTCTACTAAAAACCTTGATTTTTGGCATATGTAAAAAGGACATAATGCATTCCCAGATGGGATTTCAGCTCCATCAATCACATAGTTTAACAGTCACAGGGCTTAAAGGTGGTTAAAAAGTCCAAATATTGGGTCTCTGTGGGCCTTTTAGAGATCTCGATGTGGCTTTCAAATTAAAGCTTCAGACTTAAAATTTGTTACATACTAAGATTACACATAGAATATGTATCTAATAAAGTTTGAAACTTCTCAGACTTACCATTTCCAAGTTACAGAGCAAAATATGTGAAAAATGTCTTAAAAGGGTCACTCAGGTGGGTGTTTAAGGTCCTCATACACAGGTTAAATGTCTACTTGAAGCCTTGATTTTTGGCACATGTAAAAAGAACATAATAATGTATTCCCAGATGAGATTTCAGCTCTATCAGTCACATAGTTTAACAGTCACAGGCCTTAAAATTGGCAAAAAGTCCAAATACTGGGTCTTTATGGGGCCTTCTAGAGACCTAAATGTGGCCTTCAAATTAAAGCCTCAGACTTAAAATTTGTCACATACTAAGATTACACATAGAATATGCATCTAATACAGTTTGAAACTTCTTAGACTTACCATTTCCAAGTTACAGGGAAAAATATGTGAAAAATGTCTAAAAATGGTCACTCGGGTGGGGATTTATGGTCCTCATACACAGGTTAAATGTCTTCTTAAAGCCTTAATTTTTGGCACATATATAAATAACATACTAATATCTTCCCAGATAGGATTTGAGCTCTATCAGTCACATAGTTTGACAGTCACAGGGCTTAAAAGTAGCAAAAAGTCCAAATATTGGGTCTTTGGGAGCCTTTTAGAGACCTCAATTTGACCTTCAAAATTAAAGCTTCAGACTTAAAATCTGTTACATACTAAGATTACACACAGAATATATATCTAATACAGTTTGAAACTTCTCAGACTTACCATTTCCAAGTTACAGGGAAAAAGATGTGAAAAATGTCTTATAAGGGTCACTCGGGTGGGTGTTTATGGTCCTGATACACAGGTTAACTGTCTATTAAAGGCCTAAATGTTGGGGCACATATAAGAAAACACATAGATATATTCCCAGATGATATTTAACTTAGATGAGAGACATAGTTTGAAAGCTACAGTGCTTGAAAGTGGCAAAAAGTGCATAAATTGGGTCTCTGTGGGCACTTTTGAGACCTTAAGTCGACCCCTTTGGGTAAACCTACAGCCCTAAAATTTTCTACAGACAAGGATTACATATCAAAGTTATACCTAGCGCAGTTTGAGACTCATCAGAATTACCACTTCCAAATTATAGGGCAAAATATGTGAAAAGTATAGCAAAAAATCCCCAAGTGGGGGTATTTATGGGCCTCAAACACAATTTTCTCCTCAACTTAAAGTCGTGATTTTCGGCACATGTACTAAGAACATATTAATGTGTTGTCAGGTAAAATTTCAGCCAGCTGAGCATCATAGTTTGTGACCTACAGGGCTCTAAGTGGCCAAAAGTCCAATTTCTGACCTTAAGGTGGCCATAAGTTCTTTTTTACTGGGAGTTTAAGGTCACCTTAAAATAGGGATCTTCCTTTGGGCACCCTTAACATGTGTACCAAGTTTGAAAAAAAAATATTAATTTGTTTTTGAGTTATCGCGTCCACAAGGAAATTTCTACGGCGGCGGCGGCGGCGGCGGCGGCGGCGCGACGGACCTGAATCCAATATATCCCCGACTTTCGTCTGGGGATATAATAAATATCTATTGCACAACAAGATTTTATTATCCAGTTTTTAATATTTTCACTTTTTAAGGTATAATTTTGCATAATGCACTCTTACAAGTGACTTCAAAGACAACTGTTAACAAGTAATTGCAAATATGAACACTGCTCATTTGCGCTTATGTTTGCAAATGACCACTGCACAGGCAAGTTAAATTATGTCAAATTGATTCGTGAATCGATTTGGTTTGCAATGATTGATTCGCGGATCGATTCGGTTCGTAATATTCTGATTCGTTGCACCCCTATTTATTACATATCCTCAAAATTTCATCAAAATTTGTCCGTAGGTTTTTGAATTATCTGTCTTTAAAACTTACATTTTATGGATCCAGATAGTGATCCGGATCACTCCCAAAATTGAATCATTTCTTCCTTTTACCTTTTCAGACAAAATTAGTCCATAAGTTTTTGAGTTATCTGTCTTTAAAATTACATTTCATGGATCCAGAAGATCTAGATAGTGATCCAGATGAATCCCAAACATAGAATCATTTCTTCCTTTTACCTTTTCAGACATATCCTGAAAATTTCATCGAAATCTGTCTGTAAGTTTTTGAGTTATCTGTCTTTAAAATTACATTTCACGGATCCAGAAAATCCAGAGAGTGATCCGGATCACTCCAAAAATTGAATCATTTCTTCATTTTACCTTTTCAGACATATGAACAACATACTTTAAAAGATTAGCCAAACTTTAATACTTTTTAAGATATTTCACATTTACCTCTGTCATTATTTTGCTACAAATAAGAAAATAACTATTACTCACTTATGGCATGCTATGGAACTCCGAACTATATGTCATCTTTTAGTTAAGGACAAAGTAGCTGAACAACATATTTTAGGAAAATACTTTAACTGTAATAGTTTGGGAGTTACAATGGATTTACTCAACAGTCAGAATTTTAAAGTAGCTATCACTCAGCTATCCAACACCCAACAGATCTGAAACTTTACTATGTGATAGCTTACCAAAAAGTAGATGGATAACATATTTGAAAAGACTCCTAACTTTAATACTTTTGAAGATACTTGACATTTACTTCTTTCATTATTTTGCTACAAATAGCTATTACTCAGCTATCCAAGGTGCAACAGGTCTGAAACTTTACTATGTGATAGCTTAGCAAAAAGTAGATGGACAACACATTTGAAAAGATTTCCCAAAATTTTAATACTTTTGAAGATATTTGACATTGACTTCTTCTGTTATTTAGCTACAAATGAAAAAATAGCTATTACTCACTTATGGCATGCAATAGAATCCCAAACTATGTACCATCTTATAGCTAAGGACAAAGTAGCTGAACAACATATTTCAAGAAAAAAACTCTAACTGCAATACTTTTTGAGTTATGAGTCCTTTACTCAAAGTAGCTAAAATTGCTATTACTCACTTATCTTTAGGCCTAAGTCCACAAACCCAAAAAATTTTCAATGGCATGAAAATTCATTAGGACAATTAATTTACAAAAAATCTGTAGCAGTTTGGGAGAAATCTGCGTGGCACACTAACACACACACCCCCACGCACGCACACACACGCACCCACGCACGCACAGGATGCATTTTATAATCTCCCTCGCGGGCTAAAGCCCGGCGGGAGATAAAAATTACTTCATTTTCCATGTAAGAAGGTATATCATGGGACTAATAAGAAAAGCCTTACAAATTGCACCAAGAGTGGGATATTGTCTTCTTGAATAAGAACATGCATAACTGCACCAAGGTCAAATTCCTATAATATTGCTTATGAGTGGCATGGTAACAAATGCTTAAATTATATTTTTTAATTTAGAAATTTAAGGGCACCCTTAAGATGTATGAATGAGTAAAGTTTAAACCATAATCAAACTTAAAAGCCCAGAATTGAATCCATTCAGCTAATGTATTTGTTATGTTTTGACCAGGAGAGCAAGACCCTACTGGGCTACCGTTGGCTATGGGTGGCAAAATGTAGCTAGGGGCCACCACTGGACTACTACTGGACCATTGACTGCATTTTTTTTAAATTTTAAAGCATTATAAACAACTTCATAAACAACCTCAACTATTGTCACGCCACCAGAGAACCACAATGAAAACTTGCTTTCTCCCATTAGTGAACCCCTTTTGGGCCGTCAGTCAATCTGTTGTTGACTACTGAAGGTGGTCCACTGGTGGACTAATAAAAAAGCTTATCATTGGCTGCAGATGGACCACCAGTAAACCTTATTGTCGGCTGCCAAAGGAGGACCACTGTCTACCAGCAGGTCACGCCAATGGCTAGCCATCAGCTATTTCATAATAGATTTCAATGCAACACGAGCAGAAGCTCTTTAAAATATCTTTCTAATGATATAAGTAATTTAGTTTTAGGTTGGTGGTGGTGGACCAATTCACGCCCGTGTACCTATTCACGCCCACCCCTAAATTTATCCAAAACCATTACAGTTACATAACAAACTAGACTAAGGACGCATCTGTGGCCAGATGCTGGATGTATCCACCGACAAAGGCCAACTAACATAGTTTAGAAGATAAACAGCATTTTTCGTTAATAAGCAAGCTGAAAGCACTTTTAAGTTTGGCTACCCTTATTTGACCCTGTAGCAGGGGCCCAAGGTGAAGTCTGACCACATCAAAAGATTCGCAGCCCATGATTTCCTATAAGTCGTTTTCTCATTGCAAACCTCTAGGACCAATAATAAGCAGGAGGGGTCCAAGGTCAAATCTGACCACATGAAAAGATTTGCAGCCCATGACTTCCTATAAGTTGTTTTCATATTAATGAGTTATTTGAGAAATACTGGCTATCTGCAATACTTCTAGAGATAATTCGCATTTACTCATTTTGAGTAAGTGAATAATTAGCTACGGGTCTGAAACTTCACCAAGTGAAAGCTCTCTCAAAAGTAGGCGAATGAGTTATTTGAGAAAAATTGGCTATCTACAATACTTTTAGAGATAATTAGCATTTACTCATTTTGAGTTGGTGAATAATTAGCTACAGGTCTGAAACTTCACCAAGTGAAAGGTCTCCCCAAAGTAGGTGAAGGAGTTATTTGACAAAAATTGGCTATCAGGAATACTTTTAGAGATAATTTGCATTTACTCATTTTGAGTAGGTGAGTAATTACCTACGGGTCTGAAACTTCACCAAGTGAAAGCTCTCCCAAAAGTAGGTGAATGAGTTATTTGAGAAAAATTGGCTATCTGCAATACTTTTAGAGATAATTCGCATTTACTCATTTAGAGTAGGTGAGTAATTACCTACAGGTCTGGAACTTCAGCATGTGAAAGCTCTCCCAAAAGTAGGTGAATGAGTTATTTAAGAAAATTTTGCTCTCTGAATTACTCATTTTTAGTAGGCAAGTAATTTAGCCACAGGCCTAATTTAGACATAAAGCCTACCAATAGAATACTGTGGTGCACCCTCTAATATACCTTGCAAACCTGAGAAGGCTAGCTATAATATTTTTTTTCGTTAGAGCGGTAATGGTGAAATCTCTCTACACACCGCGGCTATCCAGTGGATACAATGATTTACTCAACAGTGAGAACCTGAAAGTAGATATTGGTAAGCTATGCCATGACATAGAGGTCTGCAATTTCACTCTGTTATAGCTGACCAAAAATTATGTGAATAACATATTTAAACAAAATACAGTAAATGTAATAGTTTTCACGTTATAACTGATTTACTCAACAGTGATAACCTCAAAGTAGCTATTACTCAGCTATGCAATGAGCTACATGTCTGATTTTTTTCTATGTTATAGCTGACCCAAAATTAGGTGAACAACATATTTAAGCAAAATACTGTAAATGCAATAGTTTTCAAGTTACAACTGATTTACTCAATAGTGAGAACCTGAAAATAGCTATTGCTCAGCTATGCCATGAGCTATAAGTCTATAATGTCACGATGTTATAGCTGACCCAAAAGTAGGTGAACAACATATTTTAACAAAATACTCCAACTGCAATATTTTTCAAGTTACAAGTCATTTACTCAACAGTCAGTACCTGAAAATAGCTATTGCTCAGTTGTGCCATGAGCTACAGGTCTGTAATTTCACTATGTTATAGCTGACCCAAAAGTAGCTGAATAACATATTTACACAAATTTCTGTAAATGCAATAGTTTTCCAATTACAACTGATTTACTCAACAGTGTGAACTTCAAAGTAGCTATTACTCAGCTATGCAATGAGCCACAGGTCTGGAACTTCACTATGTTATAGCTGACTCTGAAATAGGTGAATAACATATTGAAACAAAATACTCTAAATGTAATACTTTTGAAGTTGTAAGTAATTTACTCAACAGTGATAACCTAAAAGTAGCTATTACTCAGCTATGCCATGAGCTACAGGTCTGAAATTTTACTATGTTATAGCTGACCCAAAAGTAGCTGAATAACATATTTATACAAAATTGTGTAAATGCAATAGTTTTCAAGTTACAAGTGATTTTACTCATGATGGAAGTTACTGAAAAGCCCAAAAGGAGCTATTACTCACTTAGCTATTGAGACAGACACCCAAGTTACTCACCATGTTGTAACTATGGCAAAAGTATCTGAATAACATATTTTAACCAAATGCTCTAAATGCAATGCTTTTCAAGTTATAAATGATTTAGTGTTGAGTAAGAATCTCAAAGTAGCTATTACTCAGCTATACAATGAGCCACAGGTCTGGAATTTTACTATGTTATAGCTGCCCCAAAATAGGTGAATAACATATTGAAACTAAATACTCTAAATACAACAGTTTTCAAGTTATAAGTGATTTACTCAACAGCGATAACCTAAAAGTAGCTATTACTCAGCTATACCATGAGCTACAGGTCTGAAATTTTACTATGTTATAGCTGACCCAAAAGTAGCTGAATAACATATTTGCACAAAATTCTTTAAATGCAATAGTTTTCAAGTTACAAGTGATTTTACTCATGATGGAAGTTACTGAAAAGTCCAAAAGTAGATATTACTCACTTAGCTATTGAGATAGACACCCAAGTTACTCACCATGTTGTAGCTATGGCAAAAGTACCTGAATAACATATTTTAACACTAGACCTGTCGCATCGGAGAACCGATGCAAATTGTATCCACCAGAAAGAAAACTCACCAAAGCCATTCTAACATCACTTAACCTTGAAGGAGAAGACCAAGGTGAAATCTGACCATATCAAAAGATTCTTAGCCCATGATTACCTATAGGTTGGTGTCACTCTGCAAACCTCTAGGAATACGAATAAGCAAGATATAAACACTGTTAATTTTGGCAATCCTCATTTGACCTTGAAAGAGGGGCCAAAGGTCAAATCTGAGCACACCAAAAGATTCCCAGGCCATGATTTCGTACAGGTTGGTTTACCATCCCAAACCTCTAGGACCAATAATAAGCGAGTATAAGCACTTTTCATTTGGCTATCCTCGTTTGACCTTGAAGGAGGGGTCCAAGGTCAAATCCAACCACACCAAAAGATTCCCAGCCCATGATTTCCTATAGGTTGGTTTACAATCCCAAACCTCTAGGACCAATAATAAGCGAGTTATAAGCACTTTTAAGTTTGGCTATCCTCGTTTGACCTTGAAGGAGGGGTCCAAGGTCAAATCTGACCACACCAAAAGATTCCCAGCCCATGATTTCCTACAAGTAGCTTTACCATCCCAAACCTCTAGGACCAATAATAAGGGAGATATAAGCACTTTTCATGACTGCGAAGAAACGCCTGTGGCAGCCATCTTGTTTTTCAAAATGAGGCCAAAAATAATCCCAGTCAAGATTTTATAATGAAGAACATATCCTGCGAATTTGAGATCTCTACCTATAATACCCTTTGCTCTAGAGGGCCACCAAAAGTCCTTGTTTAAAGTTGAAAAACGCCTGTGGCGGCCATCTTGTTTTTCAAAATGAGGCCAAAAATATTCCCAGGCAAGATTTTATGGTTATGAATATATTCTGCAAATTTGAGAAGGCAAGCTATAATATTTTTTTTCGTTAGAGCGGTAACGGTGAAATCTCTCTACACACTGCGGTGGCGGCGGCGTAGGCGTAACGAAGTCAAATCCATAGTATCCACCGGATACAAAAATGCTCTAAATGCAATACTTTTCAAATTATAAATGATTTAGTGTTGAGTAAGAACCTCAAAGTAGCTATTACTCAGCTATGCAATGAGCCACAGGTCTGGAATTTTACTATGTTATAGCTGACCCTAAAATAGGTGAATAACATAAGAACTAAATACTCTAAATGCAATAGTTTTCAAGTGATAAGTGATTTACTCAACAGTGATAACCTAAAAGTAGCTATTACTCAGCTATCAGTGTTTCCTGAGCCTCGTTTTTCTGGAGGTCAACTGACCCCCGCTTTTGAAAACCAGGGGTCAATGCAAATTTTTGAGGGTCAGTTAGGCTTGACCCCTTCTAGTTCAACTGCATGGTAGAAAAATAATAGAAAAACAATGCTGAAATACCTCGCAAAGCCGATGTTCCGATTAGAGTTATGAAATGTGGGGTACCATGTATCCCATGGGGTACTTAAAATGGGGTACAAATAATATTCTGCCATATTTTCCTCTATAAATAATGTTTAGATCTTTAGATATGCCCAGTTACTAAAAAGCAATAAATTTGTTTTATTTATGATGTTGATAAAAAAAATTACAGTACATTGTACGTGACTGTATATTCATAAAGATATCTGATCAGTTCACCTGTGTACATCAGGGTAAAGAAAATAGTCAAAAAATAAACTTGACTAAAATTTGTTTATTTACCCCACAAATATAATAATTATTCTGGTTGAAAGACAAATTATTGTAGTTTATTTTGCTTTTTATTTGACAACAAGACCACTGCCGCGGTATGTATCTCCCGCCGAGTACCACAGGGGAAGAAATACTAAATTGAAAATTTTCCCCTTTGCATAGGACACTGTTGTACCATCCTGTGGGGTCAAAAATTCGCTCAAAATCGCTCTATCTCTTACGGTTTTCGAGATATTGACACTTCCTCATTTTTTCGCAAAAATCCAAGATGGCCGCCAGAAGTGGCGAAAATTGAAATTTTCCCCCTTTCCACAGGACACTGTTGTACCACCCTGCGGGTCAAAAATTCGCTCGAAATTGCTCTATCTCTTACGGTTTTCGAGATATTGACACTTTTTCATTTTCCGCTAAAATCCAAGATGGCCGCCGAAAGTGGCGAAAATTGAAATTTCACCCCTTTGCATAGGAGACTGTTGTACCACCCTGTGGGTCAAAAATTTGCTCGAAATTGCTGTATCTCTTATGGTTTTCAAGGTATTGACACTTTTTCATTTTCCGCGAAAATCCAAGATGGCCGCCGAAAGTGGCGAAAATAGAAATTTTTCCCCTTTCCACAGGACACTCTTGTACCACCCTATGGGTTAAAAATTCGCTCAGAATCGCTCTATCTCTTGCAGTTTTCGAGATATTGACACTTTTCCATTTTCTGTGAAAATCCAAGATGGCCACCAAAAGTGGCGAAAATTGAACTTTTCCCCCGTTTGACAGGAGACTCTTGTACCACCCTGTGGATCAAAAATTTGCTCGAAATCGCTCTATCTCTTACGGTTTTCGAGATATTTGTGATTTTTCACATTTTCACTAAAAGTAGCAATTACTTACTTGTACATCGAGCAACAGTTGTAAAACTTAAATATGTTACAGTTCACAAAAAAGTACATGAACAAGATATTTAAGAGAAAATGTGTAGCTGCAATACTTTTGAAGATATAAGCCATTTACTCATTATGGTTATCATTCCAAATTGACCAAGTAGCTATTACTCACTTAGCTATGGAGATACACTTCCAAACCGCTGACCATGTTGTAGCTGTGGAGAAAATAGCTGAACAACATATTGGAACAAAATACTGTAAATGCAATAGTTTGACAGATATAAGTCATATAATTATATTAGGTAAAAGTGCTATTACTCACTCAAAAGTAGGCCAAAGTTCACCAAGCCTTTTCCCACTTAGAATAGGATACTCTTGTACTACCCTGTGGGTAAAAAATTTGCTCGAAATTGCTCTATCTCTTACGGTTTGCGAGATATTTTTGATTTTTGACATTTTCAGTAAAAGTAGCAATAAAGTAGCCATTACTCACTTGTACATCGAGCAACAGGTGTGAAACTTAAATATGTTACAGTTCACAAAAAAGTAGATGAACAACATATTTGAGAGAAATCGTGTAGCTGCAATACTTTTGAAGATATAAGCCATTTACTCATTATGGTTACCATAAAAAATTGACAAAGTAGCTATTACTCACTTAGCTATGGAGATACACTTCAAAACTACTGACCATGTTGTAGCTGTGGAGATAGTAGCTGAACAACATATTGGAACAAAATTGTGTAGCTGCAATACTTTTGAAGATATAAGCCATTTACTCATTATGGTTATCATTAAAAATTGAGAAAGTAGTTATTACTCGCTTAGCTATCGAGATACACTTCCTAACTACTGACCATGTTGTAGCTGTGGACAAAGTAGCTGAACAACATATTGCAACAAAATACTGTAAATGCAATAGTTTGAGAGTTATAAGTAGGGCTGTAATCATTGGTGATTTCTGTAGATCGAGGATCGCCTGTTAGATGCGAGTTGAACTCGAGTAAATGTCACAAATATAAATAAAATGACAATGTCCAAATATTACCATCAAGGATCCGCCATTAATCTATTTAGTACCATTTTATTGCAAGGAAATATATTTTGTTGCCGGTTAAATTGTGCAGATATGTATGAGCACTTTATGGAACAGCCACGTAAATAAGGGAAATAAAAAACCCACCATTGCTCATTGATTTTTACGTCTTTATGGTTAAATAAATTGCAAAAGTGCTATTTTGTAACAAGATTAGTATACCATTATTTATTTCTTAAAACTCGAGTTTAAATTGCGTAAACCGATGTTATTACGACTCGAGTTTCGGTCAACTCGTTACAGCACTAGTTATAAGCCATATAAATATATTAGCTAAAAGTGCTATTACTCACTCACAAGTAGGCCAAAGTTCACCAAACCCAAAAAATATTGAAGAGCAAAAAAATTCATTAGGACAACTAATTTACCAAAAATGTGTAACTGTAGTAGTTTCAGAGGAAACTGCGTGACACACTCACACGCACGCACATACGCACGCACACACATGGTGCAAATTATAATCTCCCGCCGGCGAGCCGGGCGGGAGATAAAAATCCATTGAGTGGTTCCAAAGTTATACTGTTTTTGCGAATATTTTTGAATTTCACAGCTAGTATTTTCCGGGGTTAAAAATTCAAGAGTTTCCGAGATTTAGTAGAACGTGTCTCCTAATACACAAGGTATTTGTCATCATTCGGAGACGTTGTTTCCAATTATTTCCTTGCAGAGATCACATTTTCCTTCGTATGACGTTTCGAATAAGATTTGCTAGGGTACATTCTAACACTGGTCATTTAAGATGGATTTCATCTGCGTAGCTCTCGCCTTACAAGAAATTTTAAACTATACAGCTTACTTTCAGTGCTGTTTTATTGCATGTATATCTACGCTTTCAGTAAAAAATCTTGCGTCTAACTGAATAACCCGAATGCGCATGCGTGACCTTGTAACCTCGCGAACTCTTCACCTCTCGACCTTTTGATACCACGCATGCGCAGTGACAAGTAAACAGCAGGAAATCGGCCATTTTTGTTTTGAAATTGGAATAAATAAAGAATTGCTTCATATATAGACGAAATATCAATGTTTCTTTTTACAAATACTTCTGCGTCAGTCTGACTCCCTGGTAAATAATATGTGCGTAAATCCCTTGATTTCGGCGTAAATTTAGGCACGTTTGTGTGTAAACGGAAACACTGGCTATGCCATGAGCTACAGGTCTGAAATTTTAGTATGTTATAGCTGACCCAAAAGTAGCTGAATAACATATTTACACAAAATTCTCTAAATGCAATAGTTTTTAAGCTACAAGTGATTTTACTCATGATGCAAGTTACTGAAAAGTCCAAAAGTAGCTATTACTCAATTAGCTATTGAGATAGACACTCAAGTTACTCACCGTGTTGTAGCTATGGCAAAAGTAGCTGAATAACATATTTTAACAAAATGCTCTAAATGCAATACTTTTCAAGATATAATTGATTTAGTGCATGATTACATTAATTTTAATGCATTAAAAATTATTCTAAAAATTCATAAAAAAATAATTAAGAAAGATCCAGGTCTGACACTCACACAAGGGAATCTACTTATGACCTAGTACATATGTGCAAAATATCAGAGAAATCCGTGCAATAGTCACTGAGAAAATTGTGATAAAGTGTTAACATTTTCATACTTGGGGTGGGGGGCAAACAGACGAACAAACAGATATGCATGCCTTGAACAAATTTTCATGCTAGGTAGATAAGCTATCTTTTAAAAAAAACAGCATGTCTCTGGGCCTTGTAGTTTCGTCGGAGAAGTCGCTCACGCGTACGTGTACATACACGCCGCAGAGTGATGGCGTAATGCCAGCTGACTGACAAGTCAGCTGACATAAAAAGGAATTTGTTATAGAAATAGACAACGACGAGCGAGGTGTTATAGGAGATTTTACAACGATTAGCGATATTAGGATCACGAAGGCGAAGCCTGAGTGATTCTAATGTGCTAATCGTTGTAAAATCTCCTATAACACCGAGCTCGAAGTTGTCTATTTCTATTCTAACATGACATTTTAAAATTATCTCATAAAAATTAGTTTTGAAGCTATTTTGTACAACAATATACGAATATTCTATAAAGATTATTTATCAAATGGTGCAGTTGAAATATTGGAAGAGCCACAAATAAAATAACCCTTTCTTTGTTAAACCTTCTTAAAATTTTGTACATTCATATCAGTATATTCTATTTTCAAATGTAAGAATCCATAAATGTCGTATTTACCATTATTTGTTTATTTAATAACAAAATCCAAGCTGTTACTTGAAGTTTTCTTTTTGCGGAGCGGCATTGTGAGCGATAAAATAGAACTAGGGATGTTATGCAGGGTTTTACAGAGCAACTTTTCGCGTCTTAGCCAATCAGAATCGCGGACACAGCCGTGTCATGTTAGAATTATACTTTACTGCCTTGCTACCAATTATCGCCGGCTACCAATTATCGCCACCAGAAAGTAAAATGTTTATATTTCAGTAATGGTCACATATTTTGAAAGCTTTTTGTTGTGTATTTATTTCATTCAATTTGGAAATTGTTTCACATTATATGCCAGATTTGGGATGTTGCTTTGGTGTTATATCTATTTGAATTCTGTCTGGCGATAATTAGTACCCGGCGATAATTGGTAGCAAAGCAGTATAGTGCTAATTGGACAAAATGATAGTGGGCGAAAATACGAGATACTTTGTTAAAACTGCTGCAAATATAGTGGTGGTGGACCAATTCATACCCTCAATTTTCTTGAAGATTTATAATTTTTCATAGAGAAGAGGTTTACTGCTCAGCCAGTGAATTTTGTCACCCCAGTGAATTTCGTCACCTGCATTTTATGGCAATATTAAAGAATTTTTCCTGTGAACTTTCGGCATACATGTATACCTTGTTGCTGAAAGCAGCTATTTAATTTATTTAAATATGAATGCTGCCTATCCTTGAGCATTTTTACGGCAGGTGACGAACTTCACTGGGGTGACGAAATTCAATGGCTAAGCAGTACCACATCATAGACTGCATCAGTTACATTTGTAATTTATTGTTTAACTGTGATTGTTTTGGATAAATTTGGGGGTGGGCGTGAATTGGTCCACCACCACTAGCAGATAATTTTTCATGTGTAAACAGAAGTAATGTATATAATTTATTCCTCTATTTCCTGTAATAATTCCCACATATAAATGTGTTAATATAGAGTACTCATGTAAATTAATTTTAGCAACTTCCTGGTTCCTCTGTCACAGGTTAGTTTGTTTACCCTAACAATATGCTCCCGCATGTGATTTACCAAACAGAAGATATTACAGGGCTACTGCGGGGGGGGGGGGGGGGGGGGGTTGTGTCACTGTACCTCACCTATCTGTCCAATTTACACAGGGTAGTGTGGAGGTTATATTCATGAATTTTGTTTTAAAATCTCATGCCACTCTACTACTGCACTGTAGAGGAAAAAATAATATAGTAACCAGTGAAATAAGTAGAAGATAACTGAAAATTACTGTAACTTTAGGTGTAGTACTCCCCAAATTACTTCCGGTTCCCAGGTGACTCTTTAGAGTCACCTCACCCTACATGATGCAAATGGACGAACGGGCCACTCTCCCTCGGTTTTATAATGGTAAGCTCTAAAATAATAACGACGAAATAATAAAAATATCGTGATTTCCCGTAATAAAAGAATATCACTTCATTGTGTGTTTAATTAAAGATAATAAAAATCAACGCTGAAACAAGAAAATGATAAGTAAACTATGCAAGAAAAATGCCATATAAAAGTCAAATCACCACCATCAAAATTTCATTTGGATAATTGAACCCAGCATCACTACTTTATACGTGTCTATTTTTTAAAATAAACATTTGCTTCTGTTTTGCAAAATATTTAGCTATGGGCAAACTGCTTCAATCATGATCCGTGATTTTACAGTGTCTCAAATAAAGTTTAATGAAAATAATATATATTTGATCAAAACTTGAACAAAGTGACAATGGCTTTAATTTTGTTAACTTCAGTAAAATACAGATATTGAAACATAAATAAGTCATGCAGACATATAAAAAGAATTCTAGCATATTAACATTAGATGAATATATAACCTTACAAAACTGAAATATAGTTTTTTTCAGTTTTTTTTAAAGTTAATAGCAAAACTTGTATCCGAGCTCTGATAACTCCTAAGTAGAATATGCCGAGTCACACAATAATATCCATGACACTTTTATGTTTTAAATAACTAAACTATTTTAAAGAATTGTTGGCACTTGTTAATTCAAAATAGTGAGGTAAAAAAAGTTTATTATGCATTCATAAAAAGGAAAAAAACTAGAACACTTATACACATTTTATCAGATAAAATTTAAAGTGTACTTTCCATCCCCTAAGTTCTTCTTCATTCCATACAATCTACACAATGCATAAAAATATTAAAAATAATTGATAAATGATAAATACAAAGATACTGCTTTGAAATTCAATTAGTAAATTAGTAGTCTGCACATTTCAGATGTAAAAACAGACAGTAATTACACCTGTGATTTGAGAGTTAGAATAGCGAATTAATATTGTTGAACACAAAAAAAAATAAAACAAAATATTAAAATACGGTATATCTGTATGAATGTAACACAGTTTTGAAAATAATTACAATTTACAATATCAATGAACTCCCCACTTAAATATTTTGACAAATGTACATGCATAATAAGTTATCTCATATTCAGTTAAGGGGCATTATTTTCACTTTATTCTAAATGTGAAAATATTGTGGAAATATGTAGTTATAAGATGACTATAGGGTAAAATGTAGATAACAGCACAAATGCCTGTTAAAGCAATTAAATATCAGTGTTTATTCTAATTTATTTAAAAGCTTTTTATTTTGTAAGACATGAAAGGTTCTTCTGTGAATAAAGTTCCTCTCATTCTTTTAATTTTAAGATATTTTCTCCTTGTAAAAGAAATATTCGTGGTTTAATGTTTTCAGCTATAAGCCCAACTTCTGCAATTTAAATTTATGATAAAATTCATTTTTCACAATTCCATTAATATCCAAAAATTTATTTATTTATTTGGGATTTAACACAGTGTATAGGTCATATCACAAGGGGTAGTTTTATGGGCAGAGGACACCAGGACATTCAGTTCATCAAGGTTCTGTACTGTAACCTGCTGACCAACGGCAAGCCACTACCAGCTTTCCTACTTGAGGTTGCGCTGAGATTCAAACTTCAATCTCAGAGGTGGGAGGCGAGAGTGTTACCATGCACTATGCGACTGTGGACCCCTTAATATCTGAAGAAAATTATGTTGTTTTTTTAATATCTGAAAAAACATATATACATGCATTTAAAATAACACAATTGGTGTCTCCAAGAATATTGGTTGAAAATAGAGTGAAGGATGTCTATTGAGCATTAGTTTTAGTTTCACAATGAGGAATTTGGGACGTTTCTGACAGAAATGGGTGTCATCAGTATAAAATTGGTATACTTGATGCTACTATAAGACCTCTGAGGCCGGGGTTCGATCCCCGTCATGGCCTTAAGTGGGAAAGCTGGTAGTTGCTTGCCGTTGGTCGGCAGTTTACAGTACAGAACCCTAGCGAACTGTATGTACTGGTTTCCTCTGCCCTTCCAACTACCTGTCGTGATATGACCTGTACAGTGTTGAAAGCGACATAAAACCCCAAGTAAATCCAACTGCTACTATAAGACTGAATAATTGAACCAAGTCAGTTTATGTGAAATACAACAAGGGTTGGCCCAGAACAGAACCATAGGGACACCAAATTCCCACTCTAATGGCCATTACAAATTATTACCTATCTTGACTGACAGTTTTCTGTTCAACAGGTATAATTTGAACAAGCAAAGTGCTAGATCATTTACACCATAGTTATATACCACCTGTCTGGAAGGTAGTAGAAAGATCAAGGAGAATAAGAACCATAACAGACTCTCTGGCCATATTGAGGAGAAAATCATTTTATATGTAAAGTGTTTTCTGAAACACGATTCAAACACCAGCTTCATCAAGGTGGGTTTAATGTTGAGATCCTACAACTCTTTCAAGGCTCTTTGAAATGAAATGTAGGTTAGAAATGTGCCTGTACTTTTAAGCACTTCATCTGGATTGATTTTTAGGAGTGAAGTGGCCTGCTTAAAAGACCTTGTTAAATTAATACATTTGTTAATGAAGTGATAAGTGTAGTAAGGATATCCAGACAATCTAAAAGAAGAAAAGTGGGTCAATGGTCAAGAGAGCATGGTCTACTTCGAGACTTTACATTAAAGTTGACAAATTGGTCCTCTTTGGCACAAGAAAAAGTGGAGAAGGTAGGAGGACAAAGATCATGACTGATGCGTCAAGGGATATGGATACAGGGAAAATTTATCAAAATTATGTGATTTTACCTGTTTGAATACATGCATGTTTGGTATATGTTTGGATACCATCATTTTAATGTGCTGTAAGGCCAATATAACATAAGCCAAAAATGACTAATAAAAGAGTGATAAATAACACATAAAATTAGAAAAAGTAGAGAAACTGTTGTTCACTATGGTACTGAAATGATGTTCATCCTTTTGATTCACCAAAAATTACTGACTTTACTCAAGTATCCGAAGATGCTGTTAATGAAATAATTAGAAACACACCAACAAAATCCTGTCTGTTGGATCTATGGCCAACATTTCTTATCAAAGAATGCAATGATATACAACTGCTATTAGTAACAAAATTGGACATACAATTTTAAAACTGCTGTGGTTACTCATCTTATCAAGAAGGCTTCTCAGCCAGCTGAGCATCTAAAAACTGTTGCCCTCTATCCGAACTTTTTATATGAAACCTGGTGTGTTGGGGCTAAACAACTGTTACAACATATCCATGTCCATGATTTAGACAGCCCATACCACACTGCATATAAAACAGGTAATTCCACAGAGAAAGCTCTTTTCTCTATAAAAAAATGTTAACTTATCCTTACCAAGAGGTGAACCCGTGACCGTAGTATTGTTCGACCTCTCTGCTGACTTTGACTGCATTAATCATTCTATGTACTCTTCTCGGTTCACTTCCTACTTAACTGAGCATTATCAGTCTATGAAAGTTGGTTCGTCTGGTCTTTGCAAACTTTTGTTTGGTCTATGAAAATTGGTTCTACTTTGTCTGATCTTTGCAAACTTTTGTTTGGTGTTCCCCAAGGTCCTGTTTTGACCTGTTTGTTTTCATTGTGCACAAAACCTCTCAGTTTGGTGATTGGTAAACATAAAGGTATAAATTTTCATTTCTATGCAGATAATACCCAAGTTTATATGCACTTATCCAAGAGGAATTCATCTGCAGCATTCATGAACAGGTGTCTTGATGATGTAAATGAGTGGATGTCAATTATCGGAAACTCAAATTGAATCCTGGAAAGCCTGAGTTTATACTCTTTGGTTCCAATAGATGGAGGGGTAAGTTCAAAGCATCTTTCCCAATTGACTTCTTGGGAAGTCCTCTCCGCCCAGCTGACTTGGTCAAGAACTATGGTTTAACTCTGACTTCTCCTTGTCTAAACATGTTCAGAGTGTCTGCAAAAGTTGCTTTGTGCAATCAGTTGGATTATTACAAGTCACCTTTCAAGAATCTCCCAAAGTTCAATCTACATCAATTACAATTTATCCGAAGTAGTGCAGCTACAATTGTATTAAAGTAGAGTAGATACACCAGTATAATTCTGTTCTTAAGAAATTGCATTGGCTTCCTGTTGAACATCATTCACTGCTTAAAACAGACAAACATGTTTACAAGTTTCTTCACACTGGTTTTCCTTGGTATTTTGCTCCATGTTTTTTTTTCTACAGAAGTCCTTACAATACCAGATGCAGTCGGAGTGGTGAAAGTTTCCTGTAGTTTCAAAGTTCTACCCTTATACGAATAAGCCTGTCAAACAGTTTGGTTATAGCTTTGCTTTTGATGCTCCCACTGTTTGGAGTGCTCTGTCTGATGATATTCATGCATACCCCTCCCTCACAGCTTGAATATACCTGTACATTAAGGAATACCCATCTTAGTCTTAATCATCTGTTAGTGTTCTCTCTGGGGCTCAACCTCTTTTTGTCCCTGAATACTGAAATTGGTTTACTTTTTTGTTAATGTTGTTCCTTAGAGTTCCCTTTTGGTAAGGGAGATCAAGCATTGTAAAAGTCCCATTAGAATTGGAATAGAATATACTGTGTCCTCCTACAAAACATCATGAGAGTGAGAATTAGGGTAAATGCGACAGGCAAGCCATATCCACCATGGAATAATAAAGGCCCTAAGCAATACTCTAAAAAGAACCAATATGCAGAAGGTCACAATACAAAGTCACAAACGACCTGCAGAGAGAAAATTTGAGTGGCTATTTCATGACACAACACTTGTTCAAGTAAGAACGCTTCCTAAGAAGCTTTCAAAACAAAATTCTAAACAAAAGAATTCTGATAGCAACAGACAACACCACTGTGGTCAGTTATCTGAACAAACAAGGAGATACACACTCATGGAATATGAGTGCACAAACCAAACCACAAACCAATGGTAGACATGTTTGCCACCAAAATGAATCACAAACTTCCACTCTATGTATCACCAGTCCCAGATGCAAATTCACTGAACATAAATGCATTGAACATCTCATGGGAGGGTCTGGACGGCTATGTCTTTTGTCCTGTAGCTCTCATCCCATAAGTCATTCACCTACAGGTGCAAATTATTGTAGTGGCCCCAGGTTGGCCCAGGATGCATATTTTTTGGGATCTAGTAAATCTGTCAATCAAACCTCCAATACAACTACTTCACTGGCCTCAGACTTGTGGTCATTCCAGCTCTAAAGCCGTTATAAGCTCAGATTTGACTGAGGGCATGACTCTCTGTCCAGTAAGAGCACTAAGATACTACTTGGAAAGAACTAGTTCAAAAAGAAAAGGGAAAAAACTTTTATTCATCTCCTATCCAGAGATCTCCTACTTCATCCTGGATAAAGCAAACTGTCATTCTGGTTTACCAGTCTAGTGGATCTATCAGTAGAGACGTACATGTTAAGGCATATGACATCAGGTCTAGTTCAGCATTTTTAGCTTTCAAGGGTGGGGTGTCGCTCAAGCAGATTTTAGGCTCCTGCTATTGGAGGAGCCATAACATGTTTACTACATTTTACTTTAAGGACATGGCTTGGCCATGCATAGACCAAACAGATTACACATTAGGCCCTGAGGTGTCAGCTCAAAATGTGATTGATATTTGAGTATGATTTTGTGTACTTCATATGGCTCACATGTTTTTGTTTTTTTCCATCCATACCAGTATTTTATACTGCATACTTAAGTAGATGTAGAAGCCAGCTTGGAGATGCCTTCTTTGTTAATGACAGCTTCCCATTGATGGATCCCGGAAGTCACCTCCAACCTCACAGTGTGGGTGATGGTATTAGATGTACAACTTACGCTACTGGAATGAAGTTTTTCAACTACCACAGCACATCATGAATGTTCATGAGATTGGCTATCATTACTTATCTTCACAGATATCTTTTAGTAATGAGTAATTCAGATGTAGCATAATCAAGCTTATCTTATCCTTTCTATCAAATGCTTACATTGTGAACCCCACATTTAGTTTAACAGGCAGGTTGTGAAACAAACTCCCCCCTGTTTCGGTTGGATTCAAGCATTTGTGAGGATAAGGTAAGGCTATTTTATGCAATAAAATGTGAAAATTTTTTGTAATTTAACTTTTTGTTTGTTAAATACTTACCTTATCCTCAAAAGGATAAGACCCACCATACCTCCCCTCACAAGGTTTGTTTTCATAGGCGACCAAAAATTAAATGAGGCTATTGCCCCATAAGGGCATTATGATTCTCTGTTACACTTAAAAGTTACAAAAACTTGAAACACCAAATTATACAGAACAGTGTAATTTTCTCACATATTTTGCATAATTTATATTTTGGCTTTACTTCTGTAATTGTTTCCTGTTATACCTGACTATTCCCCTATTATCTGTTGTACACACAAATCTCCTGGACTGTGATATAAACACTTGTGTGATTTACAACTTGACAAACCTGACTCTGTTAACTACACTAGAGATTATTTCTCCATACGCACATATAAACCACATAAATATAGCTCAAACTCTGGTTTGATATTGTTTTGCTTTACACATTTTTATGCCTAGTATGTGAAGAGATGATAAATCTGTATGAACTCTGGTAATACATACATTTTCACATGTTTGAAAATTATATTTTGGGAAGTTGTTTTTGACTCGCAATTTCAGTCTACACTACTCTGCAAAATATTTTACTCACTGTGTGCTTCAGTACAAGTCTATTGACTTACTTATTTTCAATTAAACAATGTGCTTCCCTAGTAACTTATTGAGAATCCATGAAAACTAATCATAAATATATAAATATATGAACTAATTAAAGTAAAAATACACAAGATTATATGTCTTAAGTGCATGTGCACTTGATACAAGTTTTAACCACTTTTTTCTAACCAATATATACATGAAAATATACATTTATTGTGTTAATTGCCAAGTGTTACTTTACTGATTGTGACCATATCTCTGAACAGGTTTGACCTCTCTTACATATCTTGTAATGTACAAATTATCAGTTTTATCCTTTGTTTTGACAAGAGTGATTTTCCCCACTGTTTTGTTCTGTTGTATTGGTCACATTGCTATCCATTTTATTCAGCTTGGGCACGTTCATTAGATTTGAGAATGTGTGATCGGTTGTGTCTGTATTGACTACCACTAGGTGTGTCCAGTATGTATGAACATGAGAATCCATTTTCTCTTTCACAATATCTCTTTGTCTAATGTCCTGTAGGGGTTTTGTTCATCTGTCATAGTACTGGTTTTTCTTTTTCCGCCTCCTTAGCATTCTAGCTTTGGTAATGAGATGATCCTATCATCTCGTAGTTTACAAAAGTGCTTCAGTAATGCTGTGGATCGACGAGTCCGTGAGATTTTTATTATATTTTCTACAGAGTTGTGGAAGGTCTCATTCCGTAGCATTTTATGTGTGGATTGTTTTAAATATTACACTTAAGCTTGTCACCGAAGATATTTGCAGTATTTTATTTGCTTTTTGTCGAATATTGCTGGGATCTGTGTCGTCCATCTTTGTGTGACGATGTCATCACGCTTCGAGTTCAACACCATTATATATTTCTATTTGTTGGAAGCGATCTAGTGATGAACCTCCACCGATGCGGTGTTCGGTGTATGTAAATTAGTTACGAATCCTCTTATGAGCGGTGCTGAACTGCCACCGACGCGGTGTTCGGTGTATGCAAATTAGTTAAGCCCTGTTTCCATGTACGCGGGTCGTGGTAGCGATAATAATCGATTCTACATGAATGCTCAGCAGTGTTTCCATTTCCGTGGGTCGCGGCTGCGGATAGCGGTAGCGGGATGCGGAACGTTATTTTTAATTCGATCCCTGACCGTGTACATGGAAACAGCACTTTACGAATCCTCTATATAAGGCGCGGAAAATTGATTGCTTGGGGGTATATTGAGCTGCTCCAATGGAAGGTACACTCAGTGCTTTTAACCTTTACTGACATTTATTTGATTTTATCTGGTTTGCTTGATTTATTTTCAGATTCGGTTGTACTGAATGATTGTTTTTATATTATTACAAGTTGACAGAAACTCTCAGTAAATTTGGTTGGATATTTTATTAATTTTCTGTCATTTTGACAGATGGGTGGGGTTTCCCTCCAATTTGTTCACAAACAAATGCTCATGATTTTGACAGTTCTTACAACTGAGAGTAATTCTTAACTTGTAATGGGGTCATTTCTAGCTGTGGTTATGCAATAATGGCGGTGTAAATATTATTTCAACTGGAGTTTATGTGTTACATCTTAGGGTTCTTATATTTACATTATGACTGATAACTTTGTGATAGTTACATATGTTACATATTTGATTGAATACTACAGTGTGATTATTTTGACTTAGTCAGATGCTGCAGTATTATTACCGTTATGGTTCATTAAATCTTATATTATTTATACCATTTTTGGTCACATTTCTGTACAGTCTTTTGGTTTCACCGTATATATAAATCCATGATTATTTAAAATAAATATACATTTAAGATTATATAATTGCATGTTCTTTACAACTTTTAACTGATAAATTATCATCAGCTGAGTCTATTGGCACAGGCGTCAATAATTGCAACTCTGTTGATTTTCCAATCCGAACCTGATATCTGGCGACCTGCCACCTTTGAACACAACGCGAGAACTGTATTGAAAAATATACTTTGGGCTTAAGGGTCGTTACAGTAACTTGCTGTGGCTGCGGTTTAGGGCTCAGCTTCCTTTGCGTTGTATGAAGAAGTGAATTTAACTTCCTGCTCATCAGCAGTTCAGCAGGTAATCCAATGTCATCAATTGGTGTGTTTCTATATTCCAAGATGGCAAGTAATGGGTCTCGATTACTGTGGAGTGTTTGGGTTAAAATATTCTTCACTGTTGGTCTTGTGCATTCAGCTAGTCTAGTGCTACGAGGATGGTATGGTCATGAAATCACATGTTCAAATCCCCACTGCTGGGAAAAATCTGCAAATTCAGACGAACTATACTGAGGTCCACCATCTGACATGAGTTTCAGTGGAATGCCATGTCTTGCAAACATAGCTTTAATGTTGTTGATAACTGAGGCACTTTTTGTATTGTTCAATTGTGCTACCTCAAAGAATCGACTGTAATAGTCTACAACTAGGACATAATCTTTTCCATTCCATTGGAATAGATCTGTTGCTACTTTTTGCCAAGGGCCGTCTGGAATTTCATGTTGTAGCAATGGTTCCCTCTGTTGATTAGCACATCTATGTGACAGGCATGTATCACACTTCAAAATTATATCCTTGATCTGAGAATCAAAGCTTGATCTGAGAGCCAATACACTGCTCCTCTGGCTTTCCTGGTTGTTTTTTCAACACTAAAATGTCTAACATGGAGTAGCCTTAGCATAGTTGAGCACAATTCCCGTGGAATGACAATTCTGTCTCCTCTCAAAATGAGACCATGTGCTACTGATAACTCATCCCTACAGATCCAATACTCATGTAGCTCCAATGGTACATTTGATTTATTGTCAGGCCACCCAGAATTGGTCAGAATTATGTTTTGCAATTGACATAGATCTTCATCTGTAGCGGTTGCAGTTTTGATAATCTGAAGTCTGCTGGCTTCAATCGGGATGTTCTGTACCACTGTAAGCACATGTTATCTGACATCTTCTTCCATTGTACTGTCAGTGTCTGGTGTATAAGCCCTGGATAATGTGTCTGCTATGACAAATTCCTTCCCTGGTTTGTACTTTAAGGAGAAGTTGTACCGTTATAGTCTTAACAGCATCCTTTGTAATCTGGGAGGTGCTGCACTCAGGTTTTTTTTCATTATCATTTCCAGTGGATGGTGGTCACTTTCAACTGTCACGCTTTGCCCATATGTGAACTGGTGGAATCTTTCCATGGCAAAAACTACAGCCAACAGTTCTGTTTCTATTTGGGCATATCTAACTTCTGCATCAGTCATTGATCTGGATGCGAATGCAATGCTCTTATCATCTTGAACAAGTAGTTTAAAGTTCCCAAGAGTCTTTCAACTCCTTTTCTGTCAGTGGGTGCAGGCATATCTCTGATTGCTCTGGTCTTTTCAGGATCAGGCTTCACTCCCTCACATGATATAATGACCAAGGTAGCCTACTTCTGGAAGTTTGAACACACACTTATCCTTATTCAGTGTTATGTTTAGTTCTGTGCACTTCTGGAGAACTTGTTTTAACCTCTGTTCATGCTCAGCTTCAGATTTTCCCCATATCAGAATGTCATCTATTTCCGTTTCTACGCCTGGAATGTGCTCAACCTGCTGTGATATTCGTTTCTGGAACACTTCCTGTGCACTTTTGATTCCAAAGGGAAGTCTCTTATAGCAGTAGTGTCCGAAAGGTGTGTTGAATGTAGTGAGTGACTGACTCTCATTATCTAATGCTTACTGCCAGTAGCCATGACTTAGGTCAATTTTTTTAAAAACCTTTGCTCCAGCCATCCTTGATGTAATTTCTTCTACTGTAGGCAATTCTATGTGTTCTCTCATGATTGCATGGTTCAAATCTTTTGGGTCAAGACACACCCTCATTTTATTGGACTTTGGTTTTTCTACCACAACCATGAAGCTAAACCAATCTGTCGGCTCGTCAACCTTTCTTATCACACCCAGCTTTTCCATTTCATCAAGAGCAGTTTTGAGTTTGCCTCTGAGTGCTGTTGGAATTCTGGGTGGGTGCATAACAGGACTGACACTTGTGTCAATTTTGATGTGGTATGGCTCCTTGAGACATCCTAAACCTTGAAACACACTTTTTACTTGTTCAGCATTTCTTTCGCACTGTTGTTTGAGGAGACGAATATTACTAGTTGGATCAGGCCCAAATCAATACAACTTTGTAGACCCAGAACTGCAGGTGAGTTAGTGTTGACAACATGGAAAGTTCCAACAATTTCAGAATTTTTGTAGCAGCACTGTAAGAGAACTTGCCCTTCATTTTTAGGTTGGTGCCTCCATATCCTGTGAGCTTTGTGTTTGTGCGTTCAAATTTAATGTCTTTCAGTTTCATTTGTTTGAATTTCTGTAATGGTGTAACATTCACTTGGGCACCCGTGTCTAGCTTGAACTGAAGTGCGCTTTTCTCCTTGCCAAGTAAAAGTTTCACAAAAGCTTCATTGCTACTTTGCTGTTGACATCACCAATAAAGTGATCTGGACCCTCTGCGGCCCTCTGGTCACTGTCATCATTATGCATCAGGTGAACTGATTTCTGGCTGTTACAAACTGCAGCAAAATAGTTTCTCTTTGGCATTTCAAACACTTCTTGCCATATGCAGGGCATTGTCCCTTGCTATGATGACGGCCACACTTTCCACACTTGCTTCTGCTGTTTGCTTGCTTGAGGCTGTTTCGTCTTCCTAGAAGTCCTTCTTAGAGCATGTACTGTGTGGTCTGATTCTATTGACTTCACATGCTGTTTGAGCCCTCTATTGTTTCCACGAGTTTTACAGCAGTGTCCAAAGTTAAGTCACTCTCTTGTGGTAATTTTTCCTTCATTTCTTCTGAATGAACACAAACTACAAGACGATCCCTGATCATCTCATCTCTTAAGGCCCCTTACTCACAGTCTAGTGACAGTAGCTTTAAGTCTGTGATGAAATAATCTGCTGACTCTGTTGTTGATTGCACACGACTGTTGAATTTGTGCTGTAATACAGTCAGATTTTTCTTTGGTTTACAATAGTCACAGAACTTCTCAAAAAGGATCATTGGCTTGTTTTTCTCTTCTTCAAATAATGTCCAAGTGTTGAACACATCTCGTGCATAGTGACCAATGTATAGTACAAAGTAGGAGCACTTTGCCTTGTCAGATTTCCCATAGAGAGGTCCATCCAACCATAAATTCATTGTCTATGACCATCTTCTCCATGCTTCAGACAAGTTACTACTGTGTAGATCTAGTCGTTCTGGATTGGTATTATCCATTATATATTATACAGTTTGTTTAAACTAAAGTTCACAAAAATGTATAATTATCCAACTCCATCAATATAGCTTATTAACTAGAAAAATGTTTTTGCTAACAAAAACTAAGCGTCCCAAAAAGGTTCACTGCAATATAATATACAGTAGAAAAAGGTTTTTGAAAATAAAAACATGCAGTGCTGAGAGAAGAAGTGAAAGTTAAGCAGACAGTGTGGAAGTTCATGCACTAACATGAATGAAAAATTTAAGCTTTATTTTGTTTTCTATGGTCATAAATTGCGAAAAGTTAATTGAATAAATGCTCTGGCTAAGAATGCATAAAGCATCAATACTTATAATAGGTCGAAAGTTACACCATAAAACTACTTAATTAAAGAGTAACAGTGCTTTATAAATGCCATATATCTATTTACATTTTAGAAAAAGGCATAGTAAAATGTGAGCCTTTAGAAAGGCAAGAAGTTTATGACACAATGCTGTGAACACATCTATCTGGTAAATCTGACCAGCTATCTAGACTCTTCACATAAGGTTTCCCAATACCTCTTAATACATTCTAAAGCTGTAAAAGCAAGAATAAAGGAGATAAAAGGCCAAAACACAAAATCGACTATTTTATGACCCCAGTTTGACCCATAAGGGGGGATGCAGGGGTAAATCTGACCGGCTATATCTAGACTCATCACATAAGGTTTCTCAATACCTCTTAATACATTCTAAAACTGTAAAAGCAAGAATAAAGGAGATATAAGGCAAAAACACAAAATTGGCTATTTTATGACCCCAGTTTGACCCCTACAGGGGGGTCAGGGGGAAAATTTGACTTGCTTTCTACACTCTCCACATATGGTTTCCTACTACCTCCCAATACATTTCTGATTGGTACCACTCATAAATCGGTCAGTTTTCATCGGATTGCTCCCAAAATCTAATCAGCTCATGTTTTTGATAGTATAAACATGTGTATGAAGTTACAAGCCTCTGCGGTCAGTAGATTTTCCTGAACTGCGATGATGGGCGGGTGTACCTGAAAAAACTATTTTTTGATCATGTGACCTTGATAAAGATCAAAGGTCAAATTTAAGCATGTGGAAAAATTTTCCCACGCCTAAGGTATATAACTGCCAAATATGGTTAAAAAGCTTGCAATAATAAGGGAGATATTCAAGAGAGACCATAATGCGGCGGCAGCGGCGGTGGCAAGGAAACTTACGTGAAACCAAATAAGCGCCCTTTCAGGGACGCTTAATTATTTTTTGGGATTCCACACTTCTGACACCATGTAATGTTTTTAACTCCTTTGTGTGGAGAGAAACACTGATCTTCAAAGCACTACTTCTACTCTATAAGCTCAGACAAACAACTGACTGGTGTAACAGCATTAAAGAGTATTGTTCATAAGGTACACTAGGAATCATAATTATGTTACGATCTGAAAACTCATCTCCTTATCTCTAGTTCCCCCACTTAGTCTTATTCCCTTTGGTCACACCCATAACTCTGGGCAACTGACCTTAACTGCCCCTCTGCTATCCTAAGGATTAATTAATTTTGTTAACTAAGTGCACTGAGTTCCCCATTGTCGGGAAGATATTGCACCTGCAATGCAGTAGATTAGATTACATTTTACTTTACAGATATGTATTGAGTCTACAGGAAGTTTATGAAAATGTCTTCTGATAATGTTACCAATAATGTATCTTGTGCTTAAATAAAAAGAGTCATCACATTGTAGGTATATATTTAAAAAGTCAAAGTTGGAGTTTAAGTCCAGTTCAACAGCCTTGGTCGTATTGGGACAGGCCCACTGCATTGTTACTTTTGGGATGCTTATTGTCGTGTATCGGCGATGCCGTTAATGCAAAGTTTCAACTATCGGCAACTGCCGGTAATTTCACATCGTTAATCACATTAAATCACATTTAAAGTACATTTATATCATTATGTTGGCTGCTTTATTACATTTCACATACTTTTTACCTGTTTATATATCTTCTTTCAATCATAGTTTGTTGTTAAAGTTTTGAAGTGGGAGGACAGGAAGTCAGCCATCTTTGCTACTGCAAAGGTTAAACATCTCAAGCTCTTGTCCAATCAGGTAAATGCCAAAGTTCAACAGATCATTTGGGGATTTTTAATCCAATCACAAAAATGCATTTTACTGCTAGACAGTTGTTGACCCATTTATTCACTATAAAAGGGCCAACTTTGGAGTGTTTCTTCCTGGTTCACTTTCTCCCTAAGGAGACAGCACTTCTGAAGCATTACAAGTCCCAAGACTGTCAAGATGTCCAGATCTGCACAAGAAGGGTGAGGTTTATTTTGTAAACTTGGGTAAGAAGTAAAGGGGGGAAATTGATAGGTAAATTTCATGGATATAAGTTAAACTTTTCTTTTAACATGATCTAGGGAATTAAAGGGAGGGAAGTGACCAGCCCCAGTTATACTGGGTTGTACATATTTGTACATAGTGTTTGTTAGTTTGTTGAACCTAGAATAATTAAATAATGTGGGTTGAACTTGGCCTTTGAGGGAAATCATTTTAAATCTGAATAGACAATTTAGATAATTCATTATGTTTAGATCTTGATATTGTAATATGAACCATTAATCAAACATTACTATTCATGATGGAACCATATCACTACCCGCGGCACGCTACATAAAAATGGTGGCAGTGGTGTTTGTTTTTTTGAATAGTGTAAATTGAATTGGTTCATACTGTGTCAACATAATGTGTAAATATTGATATTTTGAACAAAGTTGTCTTTGTTTAATGATAAAGTTTGTTCAGTAAAGCGAAAATAGAAGTAAATTTATCATGTCTAGGAAGAGTGATTCAGGGTCTGATACAGATTCTGTATATGACATGCCAAGTGGTAAATGGGTAGTTACTGACAAAGTTAGAGGTACTTCCGAAGGAGTACAAAAGAGTCAGACCAAATCAAAGAAATCTGTCCATCCAACAGTTAACTTTGATAAAGGGGTGCCTCAGAATACACAGAAAAATCAATACTGTTCAGGTAGATATCCATCAGAATACTATGAAGATAGGGAATATACTTTTCCAAAAGAAAGGTCTAGATTGTCACCTGAGGAACATGATATTGAGAGAGAGAAGGTTTTTCCACAAGAACAGTCAAAGTTTACACCATTTAGGTATGATACTGATGTATTGGATGATCCTTGTTATTATAGAGGTCAACAAAGGGTTAGGTCTCCACTAAGATTAGGTCATGTAAGGGGTGGGCCTCATTATTCTGGGTGGGGGGGGTCAATATGAAGTCAAGTCCCCATATGATCAAGGCTATGCGAGGTCACCAAGAGAATATTACAAACCTAGTTACTCTGATAGGGTCCAAGAGACCTATGCCTCTCCCCCAAGGACAGGTTATGTTAGGACACCAGAGTATAATAGGTCTGGTTATGTTAGGACACCAGGTCTTCAGGTGTTCCTAATGATCAAAGTTTTAGTTCTGGAAGACAGTTCAAAAAGTGTCTATCCTATGATGGGAAAAGTAGTTTCAAAGATTTCCTGATTCAATTTGAGATGGTCAGTGAATTTAACAATTGGAACATTGAAATAATGGCTCAAGAGCTTGCTTTGTCACTGAAAGATCAGGCTGTAGCAGTTTTAGCAGATCTAGATTTCTCACACAGAAGGCATTACCCTAGTCTAGTGGAAGCTTTAAAAGCAAGGTTTGAACCTGAAAATCAAATACAACTTCATAGGGCAAAGTTGAAATCTAGAATTAGGAGAGAGGATGAACCTTTACCACAATTAGCCCAAGATATAAGAAGATTAGTGAGGGATGCAAACCCAGGTGTTCCATTAGAGATTAGAGAAAATATGGCAAAAGATAGTTTTCTTGATGCTTTGAATGATAGAGACTTGGAGTTGTCAGTTTTTCAAAGTCAACCCAAAAGTTTACAAGATGCTTTAAGGATAGCACTTGAGATTGAAGCCTTTCACAGGAGTAGAGAGAAAAGGGTGCCTTTAAGGTCAGTTAAACAGGAGAGTGAAAGTTCACTTGTTCAAAATGATGAATTAGTTCAATCTCTTCAGTTAAGGATTTCAAAACTTGAGGAAGAACTAAAATCTGTTCATGTGTCAAAGTCTGAGACAAATAGTGTTCCACAGGTTAGGGATAAAACACAGAAAACTAATAAGTCGAAAGTAGTGCGTTTTTATTGTGATAAACCTGGGCACATTACAAAAAACTTTCGCAAAAAATACTTTGACAAGAAAAAGAAACAAGATGAAACTTTAAACATTCAAAAGCTGGAGTAGGGGGTCATACGTCAGCTGATTACTCAGAGGGGCCCAAACTGAACTCTTGTAATGATGGATTGTATTTACCTTGTTTCATTGCTGGGGTAAAAGTAAACTGTTTGATTGACACTGGTGCCAATACAAGTATCATCCACCCAAAGAAATACTATTCCATCCCAGAAAGTGCTAGGTCAAAGTTACAAACAGTAACAAGTAGTATCAGATTGGCAGATGGGGGCAAAATTCAACCACTAGGTGAGGTTATCTTACCACTGTTTATTCCTGATGTAGGAACATTGTATCAAAACTTTTTGGTTTCCAGAAACTAATGAACCTTTAGTATTGGGTTATGATTTTTTCCACAAACACCAATGTGTTATTGATTTGACAAACAATACACTTCAGATAGAGCGGAAAACAGTTGATTGTTGCTTAGAAAGTAAACTGTTGTCCTTGTTTAGGATAAAGTTGACTGAAACTATTACTATTCCTTCAATAGTGAAATGATTGTGGGTGGGTATTTTAACAATCCTGACAAAGACATATTGCCAAAATGTGCTTTGCTTGAAGGTTCTGACAAATTGTTGGAAAATAAACAGGTATTGGTGGCTAGGTCTTTAGTGAATTTAAGGACAGATACTATACCAGTTAGCGTGTTAAATCCACATGATCAACCAAGGCAGTTGTTCAAAGAGACAGTTTTAGGGTTTTGTGAGATAGTTGAACAGATTGAAACTGGTGTTCAAAATTGTAATAAACTGAATCAAATGAATACAAACACAACGACCTCTTCAATACCAGAATATTTTCAAACTTTGTTGGCCAAATGTCAACCATTGCTTTCAGTCAAACAACATCAAGAAGTAGAAAGTCTAGTGCTTGATTATAGAGATATATTTGCAAAATCAAAATCTGATTTAGGAAGAACATCTCTGTTCAAACATGAAATTAATACTGGGAATACTCCACCTATTAAACAGCAACCTAGGAGAGTCCCTTTGGCAAAACAAAAAGTTGAGAGGGAGGAAGTTAGTAAAATGTTAGACACAGGCATAATAACACCTTCTTGTAGCCCATGGTCATCACCAATTGTGTTAGTTACCAAGAAAGATGGGTCTTGTAGATTTTGTATTGACTATAGGAAGTTAAACAGTGTCACAATCAAGGACTCGTACAGTTTACCCAATCCAAATGACTGTTTGCAGTCATTACATGGGTCAAAGTGGTTTAGCACATTGGATCTGGCTAGTGGTTATTGGCAGATGGAGGTTGATCCTAAAGATAGGCCAAAAACAGCATTTACCTGCCAAAGTGGGTTATTTGAGTTCAATGTTATGCCTTTTGGGTTAACTAATAACCCGAGCTCATTTGAAGTCTCATGGAAAAGGTTTTATCAGGGTTACAGTATGACATTTGTTTACTGTATTTAGATGATATTATCATAAAGAGTGAGACATTCGAAGAACACTTAGTTAATCTGGGGAAAGTGTTTGACAGGTTAAGGTCATCAAACTTGAAATTGTCACCAAAGAAATGTACTATATTTCAACATAAAGTTGAATTCTTAGGCCATATAGTTTCAGAAGAGGGGATATCAACTAACCCAAAGAAAATAGATTCAGTTCAGAATTGGCCAAAACCAGTTACTGTGAAACAAGTAAGAAGTTTTCTAGCATTATGTTCCTATTATAGGAAATTTATCTTAAACTTCTCATCTATCGCGAAACCCCTGACAAGATTGACAGAAAAAGACGTCAAATTTGTTTGGTCATCAGATTGTGATCAAGCATTTGAGAAATTGAAAACTTGTTTGGTCAATACTCCCGTTCTAGGTTATCCTGACTTGACAAAGCCATTTATACTTGACACTGATGCCAGTGGGGTCGGCATTGGTGCTGTTTCATCACAAAAGCAGGATGATAAAGAAAGGGTGGTTGCTTGTTACAGTAGAGTCTTGACAAAAAGTGAAAGAAATTACTGTGTCACAAGCCGTGAATTACTTGCAGTCGTCGATTCCATAAAACACTTTCATACATATTTGTATGGTACAAAGTTTGTTATACATACTGATCCTGGTTCATTGAGGTGGTTAGTAAACTTTAAGAATCTTGAAGGTCAACTTTGTCGCTGGTCAGAGTTTTTGGCAGTCTATGACTATGAGATAGTTCATCGTAGTGGCAAGTCACATGGCAATGCCGATGCATTGTCAAGAAGACCATGTGAACCTTGTAGATATTGTGACAGGGTAGAAAGTAAGGACAGGGCTTATCAAACAAATTGCGAAGATTTAAGACCATGTTGTCATCAGCAGTCTCAAGGTAGTGACAATATTGCTAGTAGGGTTACTGGTGCAAACAATTTTCAAAAGTCTGAAACCTTACCAAGTATAAGGTATGATTCTTCTGAAATAAAAGAGCCTTTAACTTTAAAGAGCCTGTAGCACCCTCAACACAACTTAACACAACCAGTTGGAAAACCACATAAACAGAGCACCTACATACAACATTTTGAAAACTGCCATGTTATAAGGGATATATTTCACTTTTTATGCAGCTCCCTCCCCACAGCTTTCAAACATAAACAGCCATGTTAGCAGAATGCTGTGACGTATGAGAATGGATTGCTTTCTCATGGCCACTGTATATCCCAGTAATATTGTACTATAAACTGTACAGTAAAATTTTTGTCTGGTGCACACAAATTGTTTTCATTTACATAAATAGTTATTCTACTTGAGTAAATGGCCAATAATTACTCAAAGATAGTATTTCTTGCATCTTTTATAAATTGGAAACCCATCTACAGGAAAAAATACAAATACTAAGTACACATTAAAAGTTTTGTTTATAGTTTGTGTTTCTTGAAAAAATAGTGACAATGGACATGAAATATTCCAGGAGTAACTTGATATTAATTTATTAAATAATACTTACATTGAAGTATGTATATAGCTTTTCATTTGACATTCCACTCAAATATAGTCAATAATAACATGTTTCAACAATTTTACAATAAAATATTGCAGAATATTGGGTTTGAGATGTTAGAAACAAATATATTTGTCATTTTATTTTATTCTTGCGAGATTCACGTTATGCAGCGAGATTTTGAAATACTTGCTCTCGTTGTTTATGTTGAACACCGGCGGAGTGTGACGTCACACTTTTCTGTGTAATACAGTGTTTTTCGGTGTACTCCGGTGCTTTCGCAAAGCATTGTGGGATACTTTGAATGTCTATATAAGAACGTCGGATCCGGAGATTTACGGAGTCAGTTTGGTTGCTTGACAACCGTGACAGAGGAACAAACTGCTGGTTTGAACCGTGACAAACCTAATTGTTTGTACTGAATTGGTTCCAGTTCATTGAATTTAAACTGAACAGGCATTGGAAGTATATCTTGAGGCAGAAAGGTGATTATTTAAACTTTAATATTCACAGGTTGATTTTCGGCAACTGTTATTGATTTTGAAGTGGCCTTCACCTCATTATTCCTTATTTGGTAAAGTTACTACTAGATTGTTGACTTTTGTAACTGGGAAGTAGTTCATTTGTATTGATGATTTAGGATTAGATGTTAATTTTATTATTGGTCTGAACACTTATTTGGGCTGCTTGGCTTTTGATATTTTAACTGAAAGATTAGAATTCATGCTTATATATTAATTTCAGTGGGGATAATATTTTTGTTGAAATGTGTAGGATTATATAAATAATCCATAGTCTAGATACTAGCTACATTTATTGTGTGGGAAACACTGAAATTGATTTATATTGTGCAACTGCTGGTTAAACCAATTTTTATATTGGTCTTAGTGAACCGGTGCATTTTATTATAAAATATATTTTAACCAATTTTAATATTGGTGTGTGTGTAATTTATTAAATAAATTACATTGTTGATTTTAACTCATATTTTTCTATTGCAACTGAATATTTAACTGATATAGGAGTCCTTTTGATACCAAGCCTCATTGTCAGTGGCTCTTATTTTGAAGCCTTTGAGCCTGGTTCACGTTTTGAATTTCTGAACACAACGCGAGACTTATACATTTTTGAACTGGCCATACAATCTGACCCAGCGACCTGACTGAAAGGTCGCCACAACTTTAAAGAATTATAATTATCCCACCTTTATTATCTCAAGTCAACTGTGGTAGTTCAGCTAAAACATACCTAGCCATGGTTTGAATTTTGATGTCAGAAATTCTCATGTTTCTGGTATAATATACATATGTTTTATGAGCAAATAGAGTTTTTAAAATTTTACATGAAAAACCAGCAAAACCAAGCTTTGAAGTGATATTTCATAAAAAAACTAAGAGGTACATAAATTGCAAGGATTATTTCTAAGACTATATTTTGTTTTTGTTTTTTTTTCATTATAAATAGCAATGGTGCCATCTAAGTAATTATCATTATGCTAAACATTAAGGAAAGAAATTATATTGAGTAAAACAATACAATTTTAAAAACTGCCATATACAAACCCAGGTTTCAAATCATTAGCCCTTATGACTTTGTATATGGATAGAATCAATATAATCTTGTTAACTTTGAAATTAATTTATATTACATTCAGTATTTTGTAATCTAAGTATTATTGACATAAGAACCATTGATATTATTTATATTCATATCTTCATTTTCAGCAATACTGTCATCATCAGAGTGAAAGGGTTCAGATTTACAAAAGCACAATGCCTCCTTTATGATTACCACTGTTATCATCACTAAAATTTAATTTATTTTCACTAGTACCAACTTCTGAATCTGTGCATGATTAATGTTTTCAATTTTCAACACCAGGAGACATAATTAGATTTTAAACATGAGGAAATAAGTACAAGAATACTGTAGTCTTTATAGTGTGTTTTTGTGCAAGTGTAAATTTCTGCAATTGTGTGACATAGTACACACAAGCTTTGGAGTGCTGGCCTTGAGTGTTTTTCTTCCAAGAGGGAGGAAAATTTGAGTGATAAAAGTTAAAATAGTGGCATAAACATTGGCGTGGTGCAACTGAGAGAAGTGTAAATGTCTTTGTGCGGTTATGTACTTTATATACAACTAAAAAAGTGGTATCTTAAATTTGGTGCTACAGGCTCTTTAAATAGTTGTAAAAATGTCAGACAAGAAACCTTTACAGCTGAGTCAAATTTGTACTGAACAAAGGAAGGATAAGGATCTAAAACTTATCATTGAATGGAAACTAAAGGACACAAGGCCAACATGACAGGATGTATCTAATAGAGGTATCAATTTGAAGAATTACTGGTCACAATGGAATAGATTGATTCTTAAGGACAATGTTTTGTACAGGGAGTGGTTTGATCCAAGGGTCAAACAACCTGTTTTGCAATTAGTCATTCCACCTTCTATGAAGGAAGATTTATTTTCCCAATTGCTCAAGCAAAGGTGGTCAGGTCACCTAGGTATCAAAAGAACTTTAGGGCGAATGCGTAGACATGTGTACTGGGCAGGATATAAGGCTGATATTCTTAGGTTATGTCGGGAATGTCCTGAATGTCAGAAGCGTAAGTCCCGTAATAGAAAGGCTAGATATCCACTTAAAAAGTATGTTGTAGGTCTTCCTTTAGAACGAGTGGGTTTAGATATCTTAGGACCATTACCAGAGAGTTCCTTGGGAAATAAATATATTTTGGTTGTGAGTGATTACTTCACAAAGTGGATTGAGGCATATCCTATGCCCAATCAAGAAACAGTGACTATTGCAAATGTTTTGGTCAATGAGTTCATAAGTAGGTTTGGGGTACCATTACTCCTACATTCTGTACATTTTACGTTGCTTTCAACACTGTACAGGTCATATCACGATGGGTAGTTGGAAGGGCAAAGGAAACCAGTACATACAGTTCGCTAGGGTTCTGTACTGTAAACTGCCGACCAACGGCAAGCAACTACCAGCTTTTCCACTTAAGGCCATGACGGGGATCGAACCCCGGCCTCAGAGGTGGGAGGCGAGAGTGTTACCACTCTGCCACCGTGGCCCCTCAAAGCAGGGTTGAGACAACAGATGGAAATATATCTAATGGGACGGATGGAGTAGCAGAATCTATTGAAAGTGATGTAGAAGTACCCAGTTTAAGTCCCAGGTCAAAGGTTTTAGAAATACATTGTAGTCCTAAGGCTAAATCTACAGAGTGTGTTACAACTCGTTCAGGGAGACAAGTGAAACTTCCTAAGCAGTTTGAAAATAGCATTTTATAAATGTACATTGCATGTTTGTTTTCATTTTTATATTTTTTAGAGCTCGCTTCAATTGCAAGAGATGCAGTTTTACAACCATCAAGAGAGAAGTCCTTGAGAGGCATGAGAGGGAGAACCATGACAGGCTGGCAAAGTGTGGGTTTGGGTGTAATTTTATATTCCCAATACATAAAAAATGCCTATTGCGTGATCACCATAAGAGGTGTCATTTAGGGTTACTGCATAAGGACCCAATCATGTGTGACAGGCCTAGGAGCAGGTCGAGGTCCCCTATTGGGATCACTCCTACTGTCCAGACAGGTAACTCTCCACTCAGGGGAACACTACCCAAAACACCGACTATGTCAGATGTGGATAAGTTTGAGTTTTTTTTATTTTGTGGAGGATGACATTGACCATAACAACAATGTCGGTGGTGTATCTGAGTTAAGAGGGGGGGTCACCCAAAGGTGATGTATTGGGTCCAGCTTCTCTAAGCCAGGTACCAGTTCAGTGGAAGCTAACTCCCATTGATGTAGATGTTGCCAAACCTCTGTATAGTTTCCTGCCCAGGCCATGCCATTATACAGAGTACTACCTGAAGGGTGATCCGAGGTTTCACCGGAAATAATGTTTATTGTATCTGTTATTGTTTTTTTTTATGAATAAAGATTGTTTTTTGTCATGTTTTTTTAATGTGTTTGTTTTTCAGCTATGTTTGGGGACAAACCCTCTTTAGTTGGTGGGGGGTATTGTCGTGTATCGGCGATGCCGTTAATGCAAAGTTTCAACTATCAGCAACTGCCGGTAATTTCACATCGTTAATCACATTAAATCACATTTAAAGTACATTTATATCATTATGTTGGCTGCTTTATTACATTTCACATACTTTTTACCTGTTTATATATCTTCCTTCAATCATAGTTTGTTGTTAAAGTTTTGAAGTGGGAGGACAGGAAGTCAGCCATCTTTGCTACTGCAAAGGTTAAACATCTCAAGCTCTTGTCCAATCAGGTAAATGCCAAAGTTCAACAGGTCATTTGGGGATTTTTAATCCAATCACAAAAATGCATTTTACTGCTAGACAGTTGTTGACCCTTTTATTCACTATAAAAGGGCCAACTTTGGAGTGTTTCTTCCTGGTTCACTTTCTCCCTAAGGAGACAGCACTTCTGAAGCATTACAAGTCCCAAGACTGTGAAGATGCCCAGATCTGCACAAGAAGGGTGAGGTTTATTTTGTAAACTTGGGTGAGAAGTAAAGGGGGAAATTGATAGGTAAATTTCATGGATATAAGTTAAACTTTTCTTTTAACATGATCTAGGGAATTAAAGGGAGGGAAGTGACCAGCCCCAGTTATACTGGGTTGTACATATTTGTATATAGTGTTTGTTAGTTTGTGGAACCTAGAATAATTAAATAATGTGGGTTGAACTTGGCCTTTCAGGGAAATCATTCTAAATCTGAATAGACAATTTAGATAATTCATTATGTTTAGATCTTGATATTGTAATATGAACCATTAATCAAACATTACTATTCATGTTGGAACCATATCACTACCCGCGGCACGCTACATTATATATTTTTTCTTAAATCCCCCATGTTGCAATGCATACAGCAATACCTAAACATTTTTATGCTACCAATTATGACATTATGTTGAACTTAAACTTAAAGTTCCGTAGTTGTAAACTCAGTAGACTTGGGAGGGAGTACGAAAAAGGATACTAAACTAGTTTGTTCCTGGATTTTTATGACAAAGGAGAAAAGCTGTCGTTTTGCGAGATAAATAGGTTTCTTGTTTATTCACAGATTAAGTAAAGTATACAGGGTTCCATAATTATAGCGTGCAGCTGTGTTAATATATTATAGTATCAGTTTAGATCGCTCAGGCGTTGGGCATCTTGTATTATCGCCCACATCTCCACATAAACACGTCACGCAATAAACCTAATCGGCATCTCGGGTACGCATGCGCGAAGACGTTATCGCTTATTCTGTTTCGAGATATACAAATCTACTTACATCTGAATCTTTAGTTTTAAAATAATTTTTAATGAATGAAAATTCATGATAATTATGCACTAGGGACTAGCACTAAATCACTTATAACTTGAAAAGTATTGCATTTACTGCTTCTAGGCATAAGTTGGCTGCGGTCATATGTTGGCCGCCACTCATTTAATTGGGCCAAACAGACAAATAAGTCTTTGTACAGTGTTTAAAATGAATAAAAAGCATAAATGTAATAATAATGGACCATTTACGATTGCAATCAGCTTTTAAATTTGTAGCAATTTCAAGATTTGGTGATGGCGGCCAACTTATGACCACGGCCAACTTATAGAATAGAATAGAAACATTTATATAGCGCAAAATTGATGCAACATCCTCTAATGCGCTTGAAATCAAAAAGGGAAAGTCGAGGGACGTTCGAGGTCATGATCCAAGGTTAGCGCCCGCCAGGGAGATGTACTATGGTGGAGGATATGCTAATCTAAACAAGTAGGTCTTTAGCTGGCTACGAAAACCTGTTATTGTTTGTTGTGATCGTACTGATTGTGGGAGTCTGTTCCATTCTATGGGGGAAGCCACTACAAAACCTCTCTTACCGATGGCCTTTTTGTGAGAGGCTGAGGAAAGAGAAAGACGATTTCCACGTGTTAGACAACTGGTTTTGATCAAGGATGATAGGTATATGGGTTGAGAGAAATTTATAGCCTTGAAAGTAATTAGATTGTACTTAAACAATATACGGTAAGTGATAGGAAGCCAGTGTAGTTTTTGAAGAAAAGGAGTGACATGGCTAGTTCAATCAAGTCTAAAAACAATTCTACAAAGGGCATTTTGTATCTTTTGGAGTTTAGCAACATTGTACTTACTGATGCCATAAAGTAGGGAATTGCAGTAGTCAAGTCGACTACTGATCATTGAGTTTGCAAGCAAGGCTGCAGTTTCCACACTGAGGAATTTACGAATACGTCTTAGGTCCTTAAGGTGGTAGTAGCAGGCTCGACACATATTAGTTATGTGGTTGGAAAAGGTGTTTCCAGAGTCAAAAATTACACCCAGGTTCTTGACTGTATCAGTAGGGGAAATAGAATTTCCGAGAAGTTGAGTAGGGAATTTATTAATGAGGGACTCTCTGGCTTGTCTATCACCTATTATAATAAATTCAGTTTTCTCGGGATTGAGTTTCAATTTCACGCCAGCCATCCAGTTTTGGATACATGTGAGACACTCTGTAAGCTCAGCGAAATTGGAATCAAAATTCCTATTGTCCAATGCTAGATATACTTGGGTGTCATCAGCATATAGATGGTGGGTGACATTGAAATTGGAAATGATATTACTGAGAGGGGTTGTGTAAAGGGTAAAAAGGAGGGGGCCCAGGACAGAACCCTGAGGCACACCATACGGAAGTGAGAACACATCTGAAAAGCTATTTCCTAATTTAACCTTCTGTTTCCGGTTTGAGAGATAGGATCTGATCCACCTCAACACAGTGCCATCAACCCCAAACCAATCTCTTAGGGAATTAAAAAGAATGTCATGGTCGATAGTGTCGAATGCCGCTGAGAGGTCTAGCAGTGTGAGTGCAACAGCCTTACCAGAGTCCAACGAAGCAGCAATGTCATTCTGGATTTTCAACAGCGCTGTTTCTGTGGAATGGAGTCTCCTGTAAGCGGATTGGTTGACATTGGAGAGCCCCTCGCTATCGATATAATTATTTAACTGTTTGGCAACTACTTTTTCGATCAGTTTGGATAAGAAACTAAGGTTGGATACCGGTCTATAGTTTTTTAGGAGATTTCTGTCTAAGTTTGGTTTCTTGAGAAGAGGGGTGACATATGCTGTTTTGAAACAGTTTGGGAAACTCCCTTCTTTGAGTGAATAGTTTATAATATTGGTGATTGGAGTGACCAAAATGTCCGCACACTCTTTGACTAGTGCGGTAGGGATTGGGTCCAGGTCGGATGATTTGGTATTGGATGACCTTAGGATTTTGAGGATACAGGCTCAAAAGAGGTCAGGGCACTGCTATTACTCTTCGGTATTGTGAGGGAAACAGGCACTGATGACTCTAAAGCAACTCTGATTTTCACAATTTTGTCACTGAAAAAATGACCGAAAGTGTTAGCTAAATCAGTAGGACTAATATGATCGGGTAGGATGATAGTTGAGGTTTTGTGCAAGATTTTCTTGAAAGTGTTCCACAGAGCCTTGGGGTTACCATTATTTTCAGCAATGACAGTGGAATAGTGCCTGCGTCTTGATTGTTCCAGTAGGAAATTGTAGCGATTTACAGCAGCTCGATATCTTCTCCGGTTGATTGCAGAGTTGTTACTGCGCCATACTCGCTCACACTTGCGCTTCAGACGCTTTGCTGAGAGGATGTCTGAATTCACAAAGCCTTTGTCGGGGTGCACTGGAGCCATTTTCCTCTTTATTGGGGCATGCTTGTCTAGAATGCTGCGCAAGGTGTTGAAATATTGGTGACTGAGCAAACTGGCTGTTCTGTGAGGATGCTTGATTAGATCAGAATTCAGGATGTCCTCTTTAAAATCCGTGATGTTTATCTTGTGAATTTTCCGGGTATTAACTTGTCTAAATTTGCAGGGAACCTCAATAGGTATATTGACCGAAAAAGTGATGGCAAAATGGTCAGATAGCCCAACTATAACCTTAGCGCAGATTGCCTTTGAAAAGGTGTCCCTCACACATATGACATCTAATATATGGCCATGAATGTGTGTTGGGGAATCAATAATTTGGGTGAAATTATATTGGCAGAGGGAATCATTGAATTTCTGCGACCAACCGTCCTATTTATCCAGGTGTAGATTTAAATCACCTAATATTACATTTTCACAACATGATAAGGCAGCACCTTCGACAAAGGAACTGAAATCCTCAATGAAATTGGCTTTGGAAACATTGGGAGGCCTATACACAGTATGGAAAACAATATCCTGAGCATTGCCTGTGGATAGGTGAACAGATATGGACTCGAAGGTATTGAAACACGGTTGAGGCAGAACCTTAAAATCGATATCATCACGGATGAAAAACCCAACACCACCACCTCTCCCCTGCTGGCGTGGAACATGAGTACATTTATAGCCCGGAGGAGTGACACTTGCTATAAAGCTGTCTGTGTCGTCTGGTCGAAGCCAGGTTTCAGTGACCGCAATAATATCAGACTTATTGCTATTGATAAATTCTGCAAGAGCAACAGACTTGTTTCTAATGGATCTAATGTTTATTAGACTCCCAGTTAGAAGGCTAGTATTTGGGCCAGGATTTATACTGACATCCCCTGAGAGGATCAACAAGATGGACACCCATGGGCTGACATGTTTATATGAATGTGTTACCCTACGAATATGTCCTTGTATAGCCAAAAAGGCATAATTGACCCCATTGAGACATGGGTGAATGCCAGAAGCAAAAAATATGGTTGAATAGGTGGGGAAAGAAAAAGGCAGACTTGAGGCAACAGGAATTGGTGTTGTAGAAGGGTTGTCAGTGGTGGTATTGGTTGCTCGAGCAACCAGCAAAAAGTAAAGACAGAGCCAGAAAGTGCAATGCATGTCCAAAAGAAATACCAAAAAAAAGCAAAAGAAAACTAGAAAAAGATGAACCTACCTTTCCTGTGTACCCACCTGTCTAAACAGCAAACCATAGATAAGTAAGTTTAAGAACACTAAAGATTGGTGCAGGATTAGTATGGACAAGGTGTGATATTGTTTGGTTGTAATTTTATTTAAGTTATTGGGTTAACTAGTTATGGTAAGAAATGGACAAGGTGTGATATTATTTGGTTGTAATTTTATTTAAGTTATTGGGTTAACTAGTTATAGTGAGAAATGTTGAAACAATGTGTGAGAATCCGCGGGAAATGTCCGTTGAGCGATAATACCCGATAGAGCACTATTTACAATTTTACCAAGTTGAAGGAGGTAATATGTGCAAGCAGTGAATGTTAAACAACTAAATATTTTATAAAATGACAATAAAAACAGATACAGACCAGCAAGCTGTATAAAAACGAGAATATTAGTACCGGTCCGTTATGACAATATAAAAACACGTCTCGCCTGGCGAACGCTAAACCCCATATGCCTAGAAGCAGTAGAGTATTTGTTAAAATATGTTATTCAGCTACATACCTACAACATGGTAAGTAACTTGGGTGTCTATCCCAATAGCTAAGTGAGTAATAGCTATTTTCTGACTTTTCAGTACCTTCTATATTGAGTAAAATCACTTGCAACTTGAAAACTATTGCATTTAGAGAATTTTGTATAAATATATTATTCAGCTACTTTAAGATCAGCTATGACATAGTAAAATTTCAGACCTGTAGCTCACTCCATAGCTGAGCAATAGCTACTTTGAGGTTCTCACCTATTGAGTAAATAGCTTGTAATGTGAAAACTGTTGGATTTAGAGAATTTTGTTTAAATATGTTATTCACCTACTTTTGGGTCAGCTATAACATAGTGAAATTGTAGACCTGTAGCTCATACCATTACTGAGTAATCGTAAAACATGCGGTGATATCGGCGAAATCGGTGATATTGCATTTTTATCATTTCATTGTGATACAGTTTGAAATTTTTTTTTTTTTTTTCAGTTTGAAATTGATGTATTATGATTATAACTTGTATTTATTTACCTTTTTGGTGTCGTATACTGCAATCCTTGTTGTATATAATTGCTGTAAATGATTTTTTATTGTGTTCTCATGTCAATGTACAGAGAGGAAGTTGTCATTTCAAAGTCTGGGAGAATACTAAATTTAAACCAATAGGATTCCTTGTTTCAATTTTATAGGTGCAGACTTTGAGTTATTCTCCCATGTCTAGGATTGCACTATAAAAACAGGGTGAATTTCTTCATTCCTTGCTGAATTGGTATAGGTAGCAGAAGACAGTCATGTCGGGGTAAAACCTGGTATTTTCTTCTGTGGTTAGATTTTAGAAATGTCAGGATAAAACCTGCATGTTGTTATTTTCATAGTTTAGGTTACAGGGAAAGTTGCAAGATGACTTTGGTAACATTTTAAAACAGGAAGAGAGAATGTTCTGTACATAATTTCTGTTGATTTCAGGGTAAAACCTGTTTGGAAATTTACTTTAAAGTATCATGATATTTTAACTGTTTATTTCAGCAGAAGTTGGGTTTTCATTTAATACTTTTCTGCCTGTTGTATTTGACTAGGTGTGAATGAAATAATAATGAAGTAGTTTGCATTTTATTTCTAGTGGCAGGGTAAAACCTGGCAAGAATTGAATGGACTGAAATGTTATAATTGTATGTGGTTGATTGTGCATGATGTGTTTGATTTCAGTCATATCATCGATAGAGCGATTGCGACGAAATTTTTGACCCCAGGGTTTCTCTGCAGAGTAGCGTAGGGTATTTTATCTATGGAATATGATAATTAACCCAGTCAACAAACAATTTTGCTTTTCAGTAGTTCAAGAAAAGCAGAAACTGAATATCCATTCAGAGGACAGGACCAAGGCAAATAACTATCATCTAGCCAAAAATGTACATAATAGTTTCCTCCCTACAAACTTAAAACACAATGTTGTTATCACAACTGTTAAGTACATGCCATTGATGTCTGACATGCAGGTGGCCATATGTGAATAAATGCCATTTTTGTGATTGCTTAATACCTAATGAACTACGCAGACTTTGGTTGCCAAAACAGTATAAGGCTATAAGTAGAGCATTTTCTTAATACTTTAGCACTCACCTTTATATCATTTTTGGGACACTTTGTTTTTGCTGTGCAAAAACATTTTTTTTTCCCGCAAGCAATCTTCTAGTTTCTTTTCACATCTTGTTATTTAAAATAAAGTAATCACTCGTGCGTTTCCACAGTTTCAGTTCTCCACAGCCAATTTGAAGGTTACTGTTTTGTTAGTTAATACTTCTGTACTGTTTATGTTGTCAGGTGAAAAATATCCTGAAAAATGGTGCGCAGCTACAATGAGGAATTGGAGTACCTTGAAAAAACATCTCCAAATGTGTGGAGGATTAAAAAAGGTTTTGTCCCAAACATGAAGGTTTGACATTGGCATTTTTTTCAATATTTGGTATTTTGAAAAGTTTTACAGATACTGTAAATTGTAAAACATTAAAAATAAATATAAAAAATTGAGATTAGAGTTTCTGCATTACTCTGACAATCTTACTAACAACTATCTTATTCAAAGATGATATTGTTTCCATTATAATAGTATAGAAGAATTGTGAACTAAATGCGAATGAACCAGAATCCAATTCATGTTAGACTTGCTCAGAAGTCTTTACTTAGTTTTTTTTCGAGACAGTGATTGAGTGCATTTGATAACAATCTGGATTTTACACTCTCACTGGAACTTTCTGGGGGAAATGCTCTCAGAGAATCATAATGCACTAAGGAAGGACCTCGCACAAGGTCTAAATTCATGTGTTAATATTGTTCACAGGTGGAAGGAATATTTTATATAAATGATCATCTAGAGAAGTTGATGTTTGACGAGCTGAAAAATTCTTGTCGCCCAGGAGCAGTTGGTGGTTTTCTTCCTGGAGTCAAACAAATAGCAAATGTGGCTGCATTGCCGGGTATTGTGGGCAAATCTATAGGTCTACCAGATGTACATGCTGGATATGGATTTGCAATAGGTATACATAACACAATGCTATGTGCATGTGAACATTTTTTGCTTAAGTGACATTTTCAAGGCCAAATTAGAACACGGTGTATCCAGTCATGGAAAACCTGGAAAAGTCATGGAATTTCATGGCTTTTTTTTCCAGGCCTGAAAAAGTCCTGGAAATTGACTACAGGTTTTGGAAAATTCATAAAAAGTCATGGAAATTAAAAGGCATCCTTGCAAAACAGCGTTGTTCCTTTCTTTCATCTAGCATTTCAATACAAGGATACGTTAATGTAGTCCTATCAAATTTTGGTGTCTTCCACATCTTCCTGTACTGTGACTGGAACCTTGTGCATGGTTCTCAAAGGCAAAAAACTCCAAATCATACAGGTATGGCCTGTCGCATCTTCCCTCGTGGCCTTGGTACATGTCTTTTTCATGCCACGAAGCATGTAAAAGGCCCTTGATTTTTAAAGCTTTGGTCATGGAGAAGTCATGGAAAAAATTGACATTTAGTGGATACACCCTGTTAGAATCAATATCAGGAATATTTATCAAATGTATGTGGTATTATAAGTTTTAAAGTGTATGAAAATCCATGACAAGGTAATTTGCACATCATGCAGAAATAAGAGTGTAATGTACTATCATTAAAATGATGAAAAATTTTGTTTGCAACATAAAATTTGTTCATACAATGTAGTGGTATGTTGTTGATTTGTCATTATCAGAATCTTTTCTGGAAAACATTCTAAAAAGTATAAAATTTTAAAAAAAATATGTAAATTGTATTGACTTGTTTTTAAAGCAAAAGTTGTTGTTTAGCAGTTTATGATGCTTTGTATGGTGTGATTGAAACTTTTTACAAAAGAAATTACAACAGGTTCCCATTGAGTAATTTGATTAAACAGTGGTAAATTTACAGGAGAATATAAATCTCTGCATGAAGTACCTTTAAGTATAATTACTGCAAATGTAGCTCAAATGTATACATATTTTTCATATCAGGTAACATGGCAGCATTTGATATGAATGACCCAAAAGCTGTGGTATCACCTGGTGGGGTGGGATTTGATATCAACTGTGGTGTTCGTCTGATACGAACAAATCTTTTTGAAAAAGATGTATTACCCATAAAGGAGCAGCTGGCGCAGAGTATGTTTGACCACACCCCTGTGGGTGTTGGTTCAAAGGGGATTATACCCATGACAGCAAAGTAAGAATTGCTTATATTTTTATCTGTTATGCCCCAATCATACTACAGCTGGTATTTTCGATAGTGAATAGCAGCAGGCAAAGCAGAGGTGGAACACTCTACCGCCTCTGAAAACCAGCTCACAACCTGTAACTATGGGTTTGCTACAGAGAAAATTACTTTGAGAGGACAATGCATGAGCAGACATACTTACTGGTGGTTGAACACAAAAAAGATGCAGTAAAGATCCAGGAACGTAAAGATATATACTTGACTAGAGACACAGAAATAGACACAATGACACAGACTGGGAGGGAAAGGTAGCAAATGAGCTTCAGATATGATACGACAACTTGCACTTGAGGATGGTTATGGGTGGTGAACATCATCCTGGCTATGGCAGAATTTTATTTTTAACTGTCTGAAATTTCAATCTATTGCCCAAGAAAAGTAAAGTTTAGAGAAGTGAAAAGGTAATTAAGGAAAGAAGAAAGATGACCAAGTTGGGGTTTGTTGAGGAAGGGGCAGGTATCAACTGACAATATCTGTAACCTTTACTGACTGTAGTTTGATTGGGGTATCATAGTTTAAAAATATTTGTGTTTGATACAAGTCACCCCTTTATAATTACTTTTAATTAGCACACAGTTTGTAGATTTTGCTTGTTTTGTACTTTTCCCAAAAGTGGGGAGGGGGCAGTGGGTTATTAATATACAGTGTGTTGATTCTGTAAAAATAATTTCTTGACTCTATCTTGGATAGAAACTCCATTTCAACTATATTTACTACTGGGCTTTTCAATGTTAGGCACTAACAGGAGACACTGGAGTAAACTGTAAATATACTTTCTCTGTTTATACCTTTGGATAGTATTCACACCATGTGTTTTAGTCATTGGTCAATTATTATACTTTCATTTTTCAGTGGTTAATACAAGTCAAACTTTTAAGAGCAGCATATTAGAATATATTGTGCCTGAGACTTAGCTCATCTCTTTTCATTCTATATATGCTGTATAATTCAGTGTTTGATACTAGTGATCTTTTCATAACTTTGTGCATGAGCACTCATTCACGTGAGGGAGACTCTATATCTTTATTCTCTTCTGGTATGATATACACCTCAGTATTTAATAGTAACCATCTCTTTATAAGTTTGTTGAGGGTTAGTTATTTTGGTTTTGACAGGGACTTAGAAGAAGCACTAGAGATGGGCATGGACTGGTCTCTGAGGGAGGGTTATATCTGGGCAGAAGACAAGGAGCACTGCGAAGAGTATGGCAGAATGCTACAGGCTGATCCCTCCAAGGTCAGCATGAGGGCGAAGAAGAGAGGACTGCCACAGGTTCAGTGATCATATCTGTTCAGAGCTTTACATTTAGTATTATGGTGAACAGTATTAGTAAATGCAAGTAAACTCATATTTGTCCATGAATTTTTACTTTCAGCACTGAGGTAAATTAATGACTATTGTTTGATGGTATTGGCTTCTATTCCAAGTTGTGATGCTGTAATAAATCTCAACTTGAATATTAAGTACCTAAACAGGCTTGGAACGAATGAGTCAGAAGTTATAAAGCAACCGAATGTTATGTTTTGTTACATTGAAAAATGTTTTGAAATTTTTAAGAAGAATCAAATGTATAATGTTCTCAATTGATTGAAAATAATAAAACACACTCAGTTTGATATTAATTGAGAAACTAATAGCAATATTCGTTGTTCCTTAAGCTCGGGACCCTTGGTGCAGGCAACCATTATGCAGAAATTCAAGTAGTGGATGAAATCTACAACAGCTTTAATGCTAAAAAGATGGGCATCAATGAGAAGGGCCAGGTTTGCGTGATGGTTCACTGTGGAAGTAGGGGGTTAGGTCATCAAGTGGCAACTGGTAAGAAAACTGTTCTTTAATTTGTTTTGATTTTTGATAACAAACTTTAGTCTAGATTTTATGTAAAGTAGTGGTAAAATTTTAATTCTTTCTAGACTTGCACCAAAATTCATCATTTGACAATTATTTTCACTCATCAAAATAAGATTGTAACAAAAGCCAAAAAAATGTCATCAAATTTTGACGAACTTATAGTATGGTAATTTATATAATCACAATATAATTTTGCAATAAAAGCTGCTAAATGTCAGAAAATTGTTTTAAAATGTGTTAACACTAAAATTATATACTATTTGCTTAAAAAGAATAAACACTATGATGAGTGACCATGCAATAATGCAGAATATTTTGCTGAATACAGTACCAGGGATTTAAAATAATTTACAGATGCTTTGGTGGCCATGGAGAAAGCCATGAAGAGGGACAATATCCAGGTGAATGACCGCCAGCTGGCTTGTGCTGAGATCAAAAGTCAGGAAGGTCAGGATTATCTGAAGGGAATGGCTGCAGCAGCCAACTATGCTTGGGTGAATAGAAGCTGCATGACCTTCCTAACAAGACAGGTAAAGTTTGGATCTCTTAAACAAAGGGGCCTCGGTGTCCCAGTGGTTGTGATGTAAGGCCAGTGATCACTAGCACTCTCACCGTTGTGGTTCTGGGTTTGAATTAAGGATGGGTCAATAAAAATAAGTAGATTGGGAGGTTACCAATACAAAACACAGAGCACCAAAAAATGAGATAAAAGTCTACAGTTTCTTCAGATTTCTAATTTGTTTCCAATATTTTAAGTTTCCCTTCCATTATATGTGTTGACAAGTGACATAGAGGTTATAAGTGTTGTCATTTATTTACCAAAAACATGGCAGCTCTTCTCAATGAAATCACTGATAAAGGGTGCAAATGCACAAAATATGGGTTAAAATCAATTTCTCCAGATTTGGTGTTTCATTATTCAAAGTTTTCCTTCCCTTATATGTGTTTACAAGCACGATGGAAGATGTCAACTCTCGTCACAGTCTTTTAAATGCTCTCGATACCGAGTCACCATGGCTACTGACCCATCCCTAGTTTGAATCCAGCTCAAAGAGTAATGTGAAAAAATGTTCATGGTCTGTCGTAATATTACCACAGCTATTGAAACAGGTGTGAAAACCTGAATATTGTTTTGCCTCTATATACCTGGAACATGGTTGAAACTACAATTACCACGTGGATAAATAGAAAATATATGGCCTCCCTCACAGGTAATGTGTTGTAGTAAAATCAAATGTCTCCTGAATAGACCTTAGTTGTATCCCCGAATGAAAGTCAGGGATACTTAGGATTCAGTACAGTCACGCCGCCATATATCTCGGAAACCGTAAGGTGTAGGAAATTGATACTTGGTAGGGACATTGGTTAGGGGGTGTAGGTGTGCAGCATCATGGTCTGACCTTGATTTGACCTTTGACCTTGCCGTAGTGACCTTAACCTTTAAAGTCTTGTCCAGGCTATATCTTGGAAACAGTAATGTGTAGGAAGTTGATACTTGGTAGGGACATTGGTTAGGGGTTGTAGGTGTGCAGCATCATGGTGTGACCTTGATTCGACATTTGATCTTGCCATAGTGACCTTAACCTAATAAATCTTGTCTGGGCTATATTTCGGAAACTGTAAGGTGTAGGAAATTTATACTTTGTAGGGATATTGGTTAGGGGTTGTAGGTGTGCAATATCATGATGTGACTTTGATTTGACCTTTGATCTTGTCATAGTGACCATGAGTTTTAAAATCTTGTATGGGCTATTTCTTGGATTCCATAAGGTTTAGCATGTTGACACTTGGTAGGGACATTGGTTATGGGGTGTAGGTGAGCATCATGGTTTGACCTTTTTGCCCTGCCAAAGTGTGCTCACCTGCCATATTTGAGACATCTTTCTCTTATGACAAAGATATATGGATTGTTGCAACTGATCATTACATGCACTTTTACAGAATTGTGCTATTTCCATTGACAGCTATTCTCCAGTTAATAAATTTTACAGCTTCATTTTTTTAGTTTACTGATTAATGCTGTCATCTTGCTATTGAATAGTCTTGTTTTAGTACTTTATCTTTACATACATTTTCTTTCTCTAATATGTTATTTTCTCTGCTTAAACATTATTTGGACCTTTATGTAAGTGACACTGTGCTGAAAGTATCCCAGTCTTTGTACTGTTTCACTACTTCTGTATCTCATGGTGTTGAAAACTATTTCCCCAGGCTGTGGGGTACAGGCATCTCTGATGCTAATACCATTGTGTCTGATGTAAAAATTTGAGTCTTTGTTTTATGATTCCATTTTACTTTGTATTAAAAGTCTTCAATCAAGGCTTAGGTAGCTTTACATATACTAGTATTTCTTCAATTCTTAATCTTTTTAGGCTTTTGCAAAGATGTTTGATTCTACCCCTGATGACTTAGACATGCATGTGATCTATGATGTGTCTCACAACATTGCTAAAGTAGAGGAGCATTTCATTGACGGCAAACAGAAAACGTTACTTGTACATAGAAAGGGTTCCACAAGGGCATTTCCTCCCCATCACCCTCTCATACCAGTGGATTATCAGGTAAAACCTCTGGCAAAAATGATATGTCACAAGTAACAGATATACGGAATTAAGTATAATAAATTAAGCATCTTGAAAAACAAGAAAAGAAACTGAGAAATGTTTAAAGTATTAAATGTGAAATTGTCGAAATTTCTAATTATAGTCTTTTGATTAAGCAAACAGAAAGATTATTTTCATCATTCATAGTATAAGTAACATAAAAGAAATGAAAAGCAAACAGAACTCAACCATTAAAAGAACAACTTGTAGCCCCGCTATAGATTTAATACCATGATGTCTGCTTATTTCAGTTGACTGGCCAGCCAGTGCTGATTGGAGGAACTATGGGGACCTGCAGTTATGTGTTAACAGGAACTGAACAAGGAATGATGGATACCTTTGGTTCTACCTGTCATGGCGCTGTGAGTTCATGTCTAATATGATTAGTTGTAAAAATATATATTTAATTAAAAATTGGAATATTGATCTATGAAAGTTTTCCCAGTGAACATTTTCATGGGATGTATTTTGTATTCACATTGTGTGGATTTCATTCAAAGTCATCCTGCAGTTTTGTTGTTTACAAACCACATTAATTGTAGTACTCTGTCTCCACATAGAATGTTACATGTCATCAGTATAACCACTTTATTACAACTAATCATTGGGGACTTTCTCCTAAATATGTGTGGTTATTTATCACTCATTTCATTGCTTAAGTGTTCTAGGTAAACCTAATCTTATCCTCAAGAGAGCATTTAAAGTCACAGATTCTCCCCTTAAATGTGATGGTAAAACAAACATGTGGAACGGTAATGCCTTAAAGACTTCACATATTTTTAACTATCACAACATACAGAGAGGAAGACGTGTTAGAGGAGTCCATACGTTAATGAAATGCCTTTTGAAATATGCTATTTCTGGTGCACTTTTATTCTGAAAAATAGAATGGCTTAGCTCTGCGAAATAGGTGAAAAGTTATATCTCAGCTAGCGGTAGTGTTTGTTGATCAATATAAGAGCTGTAAATATATCAACAATGTAATATACATTTTATCCCATTTAATATGTAAAATAAGCTTTCTTCCAGTGTATGGGCTTGTTTCATTTTTACTTCAAATACAAAAAGAATCTGAAGGATGCCAAGAACTCTCATTTGCTATCTATCCTTTTAAAAAGTGACCTAGTGCAGTGAGCTTTTTTCAAAGATAGGCTAATATTTCAGGGCAGAGCATGGTCCCGTGCCAAGTCCAGGCGTAATTTAGACTACACAGTTGTGCTGGAAGCTTTGGAGGCAAAAGGGATTTCAATCCGAGTGGCAAGCCCCAAACTTGTCATGGAAGAGGCTCCAGAGTCCTACAAAAATGTCACAGATGTTGTAAATACTTGTGAGTAGTTTAACACCCAAAGCGAATATTTTACCCCTTATATATAGTCATCTATATTATGTAAATTAATGGAAAAATCTGCAGTATCTAGTAGGATTATGCAATTGTAAAAGAAAAATAATGCACTGTGTGTCTGGGCATACATGAATCAGTTGTGGGAAAAGAGAATATATTTGAATTAGCTTTGTTGTTATCGCAGGGAAAGTTGTACATGTGCTTTTCCTTTTTTTTTTTTTTTTTTTTTGAAGCAGCCGAATTTCAGTAAAGCTGATTATTTGTCTGCTGTGGTAAATTCAAACAAACTCAGCCATGACTACAAACTGTTAGTATCTAATGTCCATTCCCATGAAATAAGTTGTTAGCCAGAATTTTGTGGTTGTATCACCATCTGAATGGAAAAGATTACAACTTGTAGTCTGGTCCCCATGACTACAAACAGTCGCCATGGCTAGAAACAAACTATAGCCTCCTCCTTTCAGATCTGTCTTCTACCATCATTAAGTATCTTCCCCTGATGGATACTATTTTCGATATTGGCCTCCTGACTGTTGAAATATCCCTTTTTGAAAAATCAGTAATTTCTGTATTTGTGTTGGATGAGGAGGTTTTAGGCTTAAAATGGTGTTCCATACAAGATTTATGTCTTTATGTTCTGTATTGTTTCAGGCCATCAAGCAGGCATCAGTCAAAAGTGCTTCAAACTGAGACCCATTGCAGTGATCAAAGGCTGAAGACTGCCAGTTATATTGTGCTTACATGCTGTGATTTATCTGCAATAAACATGCTACAGTTCTAATAAATTAAGCTTACCCGTATTCATGCACATTTATGTAAAGATTTAGTGTAAAGTTAACTCACAAACGCTTGTGGTTTAACCCCTTTCTTTCATTGTGCATGTTAATGTTAAAGAAAGGCTTGCTGTTGTGGCAAGGTTGTAAACCCCATTATTACTGAATTTCCATACTCTGTTTCTTAAAAGGAATACTCAATACAATTTGGAGATGGAAACTATACACTCTGGAAGTTAATATTGAAGTGCTTAAATAAATTGACCTTGTGCGTAATCAACAAAATATTTAAGATGTCATCATAAGCCTCGCATGATAGAAAGGATCATGGAGATATTGGAGTGGTTAACTTACAGTGTGACCGAAAACGTGAGTGGAATGTGTGGTGATAAAACTTTTGTTCAAGAATGTTCTTCAATAATTCTGCAGGTCTCAAATACCTGAAGGTGTTGTACCAAATGTAAACAATATATGGAAAGAACAATCATGTTGAATTTAGCAGGATTATCAAACAGTATGAGTAACAGTTGATCATTGAAATTATTAAATGTAGCAATATTTTGAATACCTGGCCAATACCAGAACATATTAATAATTGTATATTATGTGTGTTTTGTTTATGTATTCAGTACCTGCAAAAACTTCTCAATGATGTTACCAGTGCATTTACAACTTATATCAGTACAAATAAAATACAAAGAAAATTTGGAAACTTTATTATTTGTATTGTCAAGATATAGAAAACATCACATCTTTATCTGCATGCAAGATTTTTTATTGGCATCCAATAAACAATAATCTTCAGATGTTTGGCAGTCCGTCCTATTCTCTCACAACTGTGGACAACTGTTGGATACATGTGAGATCTCTAGATCAGAATATATAGCCAGTACAAAACACTGCAGAAATTGTGTAGCTCTGTAATGAATATTCAAATCTAGGTCTCCCACTACAGCCATTCCTGTACTCCACCACACTTTTCTTTACACTTGCCTCCCAATGGAATCGGGGTCAAATTTTTTACCAACAAGGTGGGTTTTACTGTGGAATGGTCTGGATCCAGATCACAAATTCAGAATTTTGTTTATGATTTTTTTTATGGCCATATCTCCATAGATTAAGAAATGTAAAATTCCCCAGATATCTGAAATTTGCCACATGGAAACACAAATAAAATGAATGAATTGAGGTGAGATTTGATGAATGTATAGTAAATCGAGGCCTATTTAACCGAAATATACCAAGTTTAAGACAAAACATCTTTTTTTCATAGAAATTAAGTAAGGTTTTTTTTTAAGGTAGCGAAATTTAGATTTCTGACGAATTTACTTTCCTTACTCTACAAATCTCAAAATTATGGGTTTATATTCCGGTTATATTTTCACACAAGATGGGGTCAACCCATGGCTCTGAAAGTTCATCCAGATCTCAATGATTCTGATATGAATTGTAAATCCACAACTTTTTGTGTTCTTTCAGTTTTATGTATTGGTAAGGGTTTGATGTTCACGATAGATTACAATGATCAGTATTCTTTTTAGCCTAAAATGTGTGCTGCAGTTTGCATGATTTTCTTTTAGACACTACAGAAAATAACTGAATTAAGATCAACAAAAAACAATTTGAAATATTACTTCCTGTGAGTTAAATTACCATTTCCTTGATCATTTCTTTTCAGTACTCCGTATTATCCCATTAAATCAGATGGTAAATTCTTAGTCTTACTCCTTATGGGACTAGTTGTTAGATTTATCAGATCATAATACCTCAAAAGGATGCTCTGTAAAACCACACTTTACTGCAAATCTGAAATATCAATATGGTTTCTATTTCTATTCCCTGTCCATTAATTTCTCTTGAGCAATATTTACCTCCCATGTATTACACATTTAATTAAAGTCTATGACACATTTATCAATCTGTTCGTACAATTTACTGGGGCAGAAGTCTTTACTTTCTTCTTTTGTTACCCACATGTAGTCTGAAACATCATCACTTGCACCTGTTTCCACCTGACCCTTTTTCAACTGTGCTTTAAATACAAACACCTAAAAACAAATACAAGATATTCTCAATCTGGGGTTAGGCAGTGATAAATTGTCATTTTCTTTCAATATTTTAAATAAATTTTTGGGGTATATCCTAGTGGAGTTTCCAGGATGACAGGGTAAACAAGGCAAACTTGTCTGTCAGATACTTACTTCATGACTTGAGCAACCACCAAGTTTCACCAAGATTGCCCGCAATAGTGAGAGGCAACAGCACTACCAATGTTCCCGAGTTAAGAGTGAAAATACAACAACATGAAAGTTCCTGTTGAGGTTCCACATGTATATGGTGTCAAATGTAGAATGTAAAAAAAAAATAATTTGTAAATGCAGGCAAATCCAGCATTAGACGGGGCTAAATGTCATTTTACAAATCAATATTTAATGTGATGCCCCTTTCACAGTACAGGCGTTATAACCCGCAGTTAGAATTTTTACTTGGCAGCAGAACTGCCTCTCAGGAGGCCTCATATCTTACGAGATTTCATGTACTATGGGTTGGTACTGATTCACCACAGTGGTGTTCACAGTTTATAGAAGGTTGTGGCACGGTCTTTTTTCGGTATTGGGTGTTCCTCGCCCAGCTATATTAGGTAAGTGGAGGTAAATGGAGGTTGTATCACCATAAGTGCCCATACTAGTCACACCTTATGTAACCTTCAGTTATCGTATAACAAAAATTATCTACAGAAGGACATGGACAGACAGGGACAGAGACACATGTATAAAGGAATGGTGTTAGGGCAGAAAGGGGACAGTAACTAGTGGTGAATAAAGGTAAAAAATTCAGAGGCAGAAATTTTTTTTACCCATTTCAAGGAATGGGGCGGTTTGCCACTGTGGTACAAATTTGTCTAGTGCCTATAACCAAAGCTTATACCATCTGTAGTGTGAAAGGGGTTTAAAATATTTGTTGTAAAAATTATACCTTTTTAGAATTTTTCAGTTAGGGCAAACCAGACACAATGGTTTGTGTGATAATGACTGTTAATTTATGAACTATTGGCAAATAACTGCCAACTTTTGCCAGGAGCAAGATTCATATCCAAGACAGCAGAAGTGTAAAGGCAATATGTTCTCATTGCACTAACAATGTTCTTGAGAAATTCTGTGATACAATACAAGTGTGGTTGCTCACAAAGTTTGTTTTTCACCATTTTATTTAAATTTTATCACAGGTGGTGAGATGGCAGAAAAAAATTTATTATCTTGAGAGGAAACAAGTGCAAGTTTACAAACATTTTTGTACTCAAAACAGTGGAATGCTTTAATCTTGTAACAAAAAACTGCAAATGTTAAGTAAAGAAAACATAAAGCATATAAAATGTATGCGCTGTGATAAAAACATGTATTAATGGTGTAACAAAGAACTGTAACTGTTTAATAATCAAACTTAAAATATATAAAAAGTGTGCACTAACAACATGCAGCTGTGTAAATTGACAAATGATTTGTAACATTTAAAACTGTAGCTGTCAAGCAGTTAAAATATAAAAATGTAAAAATATACAGTTAAAATACAGTTAAAATATAAAAATGTAACGATATACACGCTCTGACAAAACTATAATATTTGTAGCAATTGACACATTTCTGGACTGAAAATAGTGGAAGGTGGTAATTTTTGCTTAATTAATGCTGTTTTTTTTTTCTGAAATAGCCCTACAGAGTCTTGTAAAAATGAACCATTGTTTTTTTAATACACATAAAGCCAATGAGAGTTGTGGAGTATTTTGAGATGGTCCCCATGGTAGACCTAGCTGGCAGAATGTTAATATGATTATGATAGGTCATGTCCAAATGTGTACTGTAAATGGTCACATAAAGCTTGTCAATATGGACTATAAGAGAGTTGCCTCTGTGTCTTGTGAACCTACTAGTGTTTAAACCACCTATAATTTCAAATATAGTACACATTCAGGCCACACAGAAAAGAAATGTCTCTTGAACAATATGTATAAAAAGTGTTGCCTTGTGATTTCAATTTACTGGGTTTGTAACCAGTTGATATTAAATTGGTAATGAAGCCTTTCCCAGTTTTGAATTAAATGACTTGGTAATGATGTCTTCATGTAAGACATATAGGTCCTCGGTGGCCTAGTGGTTAGCAAGTTTGGCATCTAATCATAGGCTGTCACCTCTGTGGGTTCGAGTCCCACAAGTGGCAATGCTGAGGACCTGTCCCAATATGACCCTGGCTGTTGAACGGGACGTTAAACCCCAACTTTGACTTTGTCATGTAAGACATATATAATGTACTCTTTTATCGCAGGTACTTTTTTCATAATATCAGACACTTGACTAATGCTCAAGTAAAATATCTGGATAGTTTTGCATAATCATGATTGTGGAATTATTAAATCACAACAAGTTAAAGATTACACTCAGTGGCTATCTCACGAAATTGAATTAACTTGCCTGCATTTAGAGGCATTGATAATGCAACTTTCACATTTAACATTTTGAGAATATGGATGTTGTTGACAGATAAACCATGACAAATTAGATAGCTACACAATTTCAATGTTATTATTGTATAGCTTGGTTAATTAGATAATTTAAAAAAACTACCACTTGCAATGATGTTATAATGCATGTATCAACTATGGCTACTGAATATCATTCACACACAAAAAGTACATATGTTATTATGTAGCATAAATAACCATATGAAGTAATTGTCCCAGTTAAGGTCAGTGATTTCATTTTGCTTATATATATATATATATATTGTTCTTTTCTTTCTGTTTTTTTTATTTTTGCTGTTTCACTGCATATTATGTTGTATATTGTCTGTTTTCATTCTTGTGTCCACATATATTTATTAATTCTTAAAACTCTAACTGTGGTCATATGGAATTATTGTATTACTACCTTAAAGTCTGATATATTAATAGCCGAAAAAATATCTAACTTAAATAGGGAACTATACATTATATTTTATCCCTCCCAAAAATTGGTGCCTGTTTTGATCATTTTGATATCAACCTACAAAACAAGTGATGACTTGATACCGTTAAATGATGACAATGGCTGAAAAATTAGATAAGGTGAAAGTGTTATCGGCGAACTGTAGAGGACTTAAGGATAAATCCAAAAGATATGATGTTCTTAATTATTTCAAAAATATGGAAGCAGATATTATCTGCCTCCAAGACACACACTTAACAGAGCAAGATGTGTCAGAAGTCAAAATGATGTGGGATTGTGACTTTCTATTGCATGGCATCCATAGTAATGCCAGAGGGGTTGCTATATTCTTCAGCAACAAATTTGAATACAAAATATTGAATAAATACACTGACGAAGAGGGAAATGTATTGATAATTGATATTGAAATTAGTGATATGAAATTGAAAATCGTTAATATATATGGACCAAATAATGACGACCCCACTTTTTATTCTACTCTTACAGAACAATTTCAGAGTAGTGAATATGACTACTTAATCTGGTGTGGGGACTTTAACATGACACTTAATCCAGCATTAGACAGTTTCAATTATATAACTATTAACAACCCCCAAGCCAGAAGATACGTAAATAACTTTATCTCAGAGAACAACCTCATAGATACATTCAGAAATTATAACCCTGAAACAAAGAGATACACATGGCGCAAAAAAAACCCATTAAAACAAGCCCGTCTTGATTATATCATAACATCTTCATGTTTTACAGACTTAACCACAAGTGTAAATATAAGGCCAGGCTATAGGAGCGACCACTCAATGGTAGAACTAACCTTTTTAATTAGTCACTTTAAAAGGGGAAGAGGAACATGGAAACTCAACACAAGCTTATTAAAGGACAAAGAATATATATCCTTAATCAGAAATTGTATACGAGAAGAATATCTGAAATATACAGCTCCTATATACAGCTATGTTTTTTTGGAAAACTGTTGCGTCCAAGATCTATGTTTAACCATTGAACCGGATACATTTTTAGAGGTCCTGTTGTTAAGAATTCGGGGTGAGACAATTAAATATGCAGCATTGATAAAGAAACTCGAGTTAAAACTTGAGAAAACCCTAATCTCAGAAATAGAAAAATTAGAGGCTGGTGAAAATACTCTTGATCCTGATATATTAGAATTAAAAAAACAAGAACTTGTTGAGTTTAGAAAAAAAGAACTGAAGGGACACATGATAAGGTCTAGAATACAATGGTTAGCTGAAGGTGAGAAACCTTCAAGTTTTTTTTGTGCACTAGAACACAATAATTATGTTGATAAAACTATAAAGTGCCTAAATAAACAAGGTGAAATTTATATTAGGGACCAGAAGAAAATATTGAATGAAATAAAAACTTATTATGCAAAACTTTATGAGTCCACCGAAAGTATAGAATTGTTCGATTGGAATGAACAGCTAAAGAATTGTCAAGTTAAAACCCTGAGTGTAGAACAAGCTAAATTAATTGAAGGTTACCTTACAATACAGGAAATAGGTATAGCACTTAAAAATACTAAAAATAATAAAACCCCGGGCTTGGACGGATTTCCTTCTGAGTTTTTAAAATTTTTTTGGAAAGATTTAAAGTTCTGCATTACTAATGCAATAAATTTCAGTTTTGACAAGGGGTGCCTGCCTTTAACACTGAGACAGTGCATTGTAACATGTATTCCCAAGAAAGGAAAGTCAAGGGACAGAATTAAGAACTGGCGTCCTTTGTCAATGCTGTCAGTCTTGTATAAGTTGGCATCTGCAGCGATTGCAAACAGAATGAAGCCTTGTTTAGATCAAATTATTGATAAAACTCAATGTGGTTTCGTCCCAGGAAGATATATTGGTGAATGCACTCGATTGATATTAGATATAATGAAAATTACAGAAGACCACCATATACCTGGAATGCTAGTATTAATTGATTTTGAAAAGGCATTTGATTGTGTTTCATGGTCGTTCATCTACCAAACGCTGGCTCATTTGGGTTTTTCTGAAAAATTTATAAAATGGATTAAACTTTTTAATCACAATATTATGGCGACCATTATCCAGTGTGGTGTATTATCTGATTTCATAAACATACAAAAGGGATGCAGACAAGGAGACCCCATTGCCCCATATTTATTTATTATTGTTGCACAAATTCTAACAATCCTCATTAAGAATAATAAATCTATAAAAGGAGTCAAAATCGGTAATGCAGAGTTTAAGTTAGTACAGTTCGCCGATGACACAACACTGATACTTGATGGTACCATGGAATCATTACAGGCAGCACTTAATACTTTAGAAATATTTGGCACTTTTTCGGGATTAAAGGTTAATAAAGATAAAACACAGATAGCCTGGATAGGTAAAAAAAAGGCCAGTAAAGATAAAATTATTATTAAGGACTGTACATTTAGTATTGTACCTAGTTTCAAGTTACTGGGCATTTATATTTCATTAGATTTGGACAGTTGTCTAAAACTTAACTATTCTGAAAAGATAGCAGAAATTAAAGAAATAATCAACAGATGGAATAAAAGGTACCTAACACCTTTGGGAAAAATAGCAATCATTAAAACATTTCTGCTGTCCAAATTAAATCACCTTTTCTTAGTTTTACCAGACCCACATGAAGGATACATAAAGGAAATTAATGATATATTTTTTAAATTTATATGGTCCTCAAAGCCTGACAAAATAAATAGACAAACAATTGTACTTGATAAAAAATTAGGGGGACTAAAAATGTTTAACTTAAAGTACTTTATAACATCTCTGAAAGTATCATGGATTAGAAGACTTTTGCTAACCACAACACAGTCATTGTGGATAACACTTTTTGAACAATCCTTCAATGTAACACTTCATAAATTAACACATAGCGGGCCAGGATATTATCTACTGTTAAAAAACAGGACTAAGAATAAATTCTGGATAGATGTATTCAGTGCTTGGCACCTTTTTACAAATGAATACCAACCGCATACAAACTTAGCTGTAATAACAAGTCCATTATGGTACAATACTAACATGTCTTGTCATGAAATGTTCATTCCAAATTGGTTTGAAAAGGGCATAACTGCAGTATCCGATGTTCTTAACTTAGATGGTTCAATTAAAACCTTAGACGAAGTTAAACAAGAATATTCTATTAACTCTATTAACCCTTTGCACTATTTGAGAGTCCAGCAAAATGTGAAGAAATTTCTTAAAAAATATAAGCCAGTAGTTGATTTTAATGTGCAGAGGCCCTTTATTCCATTTTACATATTACCTCTTTGGAAAAATAATAAGGGAGTAGGAGCCTTTTATAAATTACTGTTGCAAAAAGAAAAGAATAATCATAATATGAAACAAAAATGGCAATTTGAGCTGGATATAAATATTGATGACAAAATGTGGATGTCAATATTTAATGTGTGTTTTAACAGTTTAGATAACAACAGCTTGCAGTGGTTTCAGTTAAAACTCATTTATAGAATACTCCCTACAAAGGCATATTTAAGGAAAATTAATATCGTGGACACTGCAGAATGTAGTTATTGTCAAGAAAGTGAAACTATTTTGCATATGTTTGTTGAATGTAATAGAATTGTAGAGTTTTGGAATGAAATAGAAGAACTGATATGTCAAATCATTGGTTTTCAGATTAAACTTTCAGCTTTCGATAAAATGTTTGGCTATCAGAATAGAGACCGAAACAAAATCCCTTTAAATTTGATATTACTTGTTACAAAAAAATATATCTTAGACACAAACGCTACAAATGGCATTCTCAACTTAAATGTATTGAAATGTAGATATCACCAAACATATGCCGATGAAAAATACCTTGCTGTTCTCTCAGGTAAACAAGATAATTTCAATAGAATCTGGGATAAATGGGGTACAGCCCTGGAAGAAATGGCAAGTAATTGATCTATCAGTTACTTACTAAAGTAGCCACAGACCCCCTTCTGGTCAGGTCTTGATGTTTATTTATGTATTTTTTTTATCTTTTGGTTTCCTAATTTTTGTTATATAACAATTTTTGCTTTTATGTAAAAGAATTTTAAAACATGTAATATGCAGTAAAATAAAAAAAAAAAAAAAAAAAAAAAAAAAAAAAGTTTACAAAACAGATTTGTCTTTATAGTTAAATATAGTTTGCAAAATAATGTTTGTGGTTTAAAGAATGTAACTTATGAAAATAACATTTGTATAGAACCGACAATGCCTCTGTTAAAAATGTAAGTTTATTATTGAGAAGATGGAAAAAAAATATGAGGAACAATAAGTCTCAAAAGCAGAGATGATTCATCAAAATGAAATAGGGCAAAGGTCAACCTACTTTTGTTGCTGTTTTGCCATCTTCAGTTGGTGATTTTGGATGTTCATAGCAAAGGTGAGCACAAGGTGCATTACCCAGGAAAACTGCTTTCAGGTCATTTCCTGTCAGGGTATGGAGGGTCCTTTCCGCTGTCTGAAATAAAGTAGAAACTAGAGGATCGCTCGCAAAAAAAAAAGATAATGTTTTTACATAGCAAAAACAAAGCGTCCCGAAAAGGATATAAAGGTGAGTGCTAAAGTATTAAGAAAATGCTTCGTTTCTAGCCTTATACTGTTGTGGCAACCAAAGTCAGCGCAGTCTGCTCTATCTAGCACGGTTTTCAAGATATAAGCATTTTTGTGTTTTGCAAAAAATTAAAAAATTAAAAATGTCCGCTATATTTGGCGAGACAAAAATATTTTGAAAATTGGCATGGCTACTCTGCAGAGATACCCAGCAGGTCCAAAATTTTGTTGAGTTCGCTCCATATAGCACGGTTTTCGAGATATAAGCATTTTTGTGTTTTGCAAAAACTTTGAAAATTCAAAATGGCCACCATTTTTGGGGAGACAAAAATTTTTGTCAAGACCACTGCCGTGGTGTGTATCTCCCGCCGAGCATTAAAGCAGAAGAAATAGCTTTTCCGAGATATTCACAATTTTTCATTTTCGTGTGTGAAAGGTCTTCCAAAAGTAGGTGAATGAGTTATTTGAGAAAAATTGGCTATCTGCAATACTATTAAGAGATAATTCACATTTACTCATTTTGAGTAGGTGAATAATTATCTATGGGTCTGAAACTTCACCAAGTGAAAGCTCTCCCAAAAGTAGGTGAATGAGTTATTTGAGAAAAATTGGCTATCTGCAATACTTTTAGAGATAATTCGCATTTACTCATTTTGAGTAGGTGAGTAATTAGCTATGGGTCTGAAACTTCACCATGTGAAAGCTCTCCCACAAGTAGATGAATGAGTATTTGATAAAAATTGGGTATCCGCAATACTTTTACAGATAATTAGCATTTACTCATTTTGAGTAGGTGAATAAATAGCTATGGGTCTGAAACTTCACAGAGTGAAAGCTCTCCCAAAAGTAGGTGAAGGAGTTATTTGAGAAAAATTGGCTATCTGCAATACTTTTAGAGATAATTCACATTTACTCATTTTGAGTAGGTGAATAATTAGCTATGGGTCTGAAACTTCACCAAGTGAAAGCTCTGCCAAAAGTAGGTGAATGATTTATTTGAGAAAAAATTGGCTATCTGCAATACTTTTAGAGATAATTCGCATTTACTCATTTTGAGTAAGTGAGTAATTAGCTATGGGTCTGAAACTTCACCAAGTGAAAGCTCTCCCAAAAGTAGGTGAATGAGTTATATGAGAAAAATTGGCTATCTGCAATACTTTTAGAGATAATTCGCATTTACTCATTTTGAGTAGACGAGTAATTAGCTATGGGTCTGAAACTTCACCAAGTGAAAGCTCTCCCAAAAGTAGGTGAATGATTAATTTGAGAAAAATTGGCTATCTGCAATACTTTTAGAGATAATTCGCATTTACTCATTTTGAGTAGGTGAGTAATTAGCTATGGGTCTGAAACTTCACCAAGTGAAAGCTCTCCCAAAAGTAGGTGAATGAGTTATTTGAGAAAAATTGGCTATCTGCAATACTTTTAGAGATAATTCGCATTTACTCATTTTGAGTAGGTGAGTAATTAGCTATGGGTCTGAAACTTCACCAAGTGAAAGCTCTCCCAAAAGTAGGTGAATGATTAATTTCAGAAAAATTGGCTATCTGCAATACTTTTAGAGGTAATTCGCATTTACTCATTTTGAGTAGGTGAGTAATTAGCTATGGGTCTGAAACTTCACAGAGTGAAAGCTCTCCCAAAAGTAGGTGAATGAGTTATTTGAGAAAAATTGGCTATCTGCAATACTTTTAGAGATAATTCGCATTTACTCATTTTGAGTAGGTGAGTAATTAGCTATGGGTCTGAAACTTCACCAAGTGAAAGCTCTCCCAAAAGTAGGTGAATGAGTTATTTGAGAAAAATTGGCTATCTGCAATACTTTTAGAGATAATTCACATTTACTCATTTTGAGTAGGTGAGTCATTAGCTATGGGTCTGAAACTTCACCATGTGAAAGCTCTTCCAAAAGTAGGTGAATGAGTTATTTGAGAAAAATTGGCCATCTGCAATACTTTTAGAGGTAATTCGCATTTACTCTTTTTGAGTAGGTGAGCAATTAGCTATGGGTCTGAAACTTCACCAAGTGAAAGCTCTTTGGGATAGCTGCTCTGCAGAGATACCCTGAAGATCAAAAATTTCGTTGAAATCGCTCTATGTAGCACGGTTTTCGAATTATTAGCATTTTTGTGTTTTGCAATTTTTGCGCAAAAATTCGAAAATTCAAAATGGCCGCCATTTTTGGCGAGACAAAATATTTTTGAAAATTGGCATGGCTACACTGCATAGATACCCTGTGGGTCAAAAATTTCGTCGAAATCGCTCTATCTAGCACGGTTTTCGAGATATAAGCATTTTTGTGTTTTGCAATTTTTGCGAAAAATTCGAAAATTCAAAATGGCCGCCATTTTTTGCGAGAAATTTTTTGTTTGAAAATTGGCATGGCTACTCTGCAGAGATACCCTGCGGGTCAAAAATTTCGTCGAAATCGCTCTATCTAGCAGGGTTTTCGAGATATAAGCATTTTTATGTTTTGCAATTTTTGCGAAAAATTCGAAAATTCAAAATGGCCGCCATTTTTGGCGAGACAAAATTTTTTTCAAAATTGGGATAACTACTCTGCAGAGATACCCTGCGGGTCAAAAATTTCGTCGAAATCGCTCTATCTAGCACGGTTTTCGAGATATAAGCATTTTTGTGTTTTGCAATTTTTGCGAAAATTTCGAAAATTCAAAATGGCCGCCATTTTTGGCGAGACAAAAATTTTTTGAAAATTGGGAAAAGTACTCCGCAGAGATATCCTGCGGATCAAAAATTTTGTCGAAATTGCTCTATCTAGCACGGTTTTTGAGATATAAGCATTTTTGTGTTTTGCAATTTTTGCGAAAATTTCGAAAATTCAAAATGGCCGCCATTTTGGGCGAGACAAAAATTTTTTGAAAATTGGGAAAACTACTCCGCAGAGATACCCTGTGGGTCAAAAATTTCGTCGAAATCGCTCTATCTAGCACGGTTTTCGAGATATAAGCATTTTTGTGTTTTCCTTATTTGGAAAATTCGTAATGATTAATTAATCATTAATTACTCGGCCATTTCTTAACCAATCAATGCCAAAATCTAATGATTTCCAGATTTTAATAGAATGAATGTATTTGCCAAGTTTCAGGTGAATTGATAAAATTCCTTTAAAGTTATCATCCGGACAAGCTTCCCCATCGAAAAAAGACATTTTTGGTCATGTGACCTCTCTGATTGGTTGAAATGTCACTGCAGCATATTCAAAAAAATTCCCCAAAGCTACTGCCTAAACCTGCCAAATTTGAAAAGAATCCGCCTAACGGTTACAGAGTTATAAGGAAAACAAAATGCGGAGCCGGCGGAGCCTGAAGCTCTCCCATACACAAACAAGCGTCCCTTGCGGGACGCTTAATAAACTTGACCATGGCATATTTCACATGACAAAGCATCGGTCAGGTATATCTTTTTATTTTTTCCTTAAGATTTATTAACCCACCAACTTTTCAGGTAAAACTTGCCTCAGCCAGGCAGCAGTTAAAAAGGTTGACATTTTTATCACGTGAGTTTAACTCTATAATAGAATGAAGCTGATGACAGGATGTAGGATTCAATAATGGAATGTCTTGATATTACCTTAGATGTTGAAAAGGATAAAAATTAACTAGAGATTGCGTCTCGACGTAGTGTATCCCCGGACGGGACATGGTTGAAGCGTGACATACAGAGTATTATGGCTGACACAAATATACCCCTGTGGGGAGGGGGCATAAGTGTTTATGGGGGCAACTTGTACTGACACTAAGTAAACAAAATGTTTGCTGAATGAAAGATACAAATGTAACTAGACGTAGTGCATCGGAGAACCATTGCAAATTGTATCCACCAGAAAGAAAACTTGCCAATCAACCATCACTTAACCTTGAAGGAGCCCAAGGTAAAATCTGACCACATCAAAAGATTCTTAGCCCATGATTTCCAATACGTTGGTGTGACATTGCAAACCTCTAGGAACACGAATAAGCGAGGTATAAGCACTTTTAATTTTGGCTATCCTCAATTGACCTTGAAAGAGGGGCCAAAGCTAAAATCTGATCACATCAATAGATTCGTAGCGTGTGATTTCCTATAGGATACTTTCACATTACAAATGTCTAGGACCAAGAAAAAGTGATTTATAAGCACTTAAGATTTTGCGAGTTATAAGCATTTTAAGTTTGGCTATCCTCGTTTGACCTTGAAGGAGGGATCCAAGGTCAAATCTGACTACACCAGAAGATTCCAAGCCCATGATTTCCTATAAGTTGGTTTACCATCCCAAACCTGTATGACCAATAATAAGTGAGTTAGAAGCACTTTTATGTTTGGCTATCCTCGTTTGATCTTGAAGGAGGGGTCCCAGCTCAAATCTGACCACATCAAAAGATTCTTAGCCCATTATTTCCTGTAAGTTGGTTTCACATTGTAAACCTCTAGGACCAATAATAAGCGAGTTATGAGCACTTTTAGGTTTGGTTATCCTTGTTTGACCTTGAAGGAGGAGCCCAAGGTCAAATCTGACCACACCAAAAGATTCCCAGCCCATGATTTCCTAGAGGTTTTCCATCCCAAACCTCTAGGACCAATAATAAGGGTAATATAGGCACTTTTCATGACTGACAAAAAACGCCCTTGGCGGCCATCTTGTTTTTCAAAATGAGGCAGAAAATATTTCCAGTCAAGATTTTTTAATGTGGAACATATTCTGCGAATTTGAGATCTCTACCTATAATACCCTTTGCTCTAGAGGGCCAACAAAAGTCCTTGCTTTAAGTCGAAAAACGTCCCTGCCGGCCATCTTGTTTTTCAAAATGAGGCCAAAAACATTCCCAGGCAAGATTTTATGGTTATGAATATATCCTGCAAATTTGAAAAGGCTAGGTATAGTACTTTTTTTGTAAGAGCGGTAACAGCCAATAATAAAGGAGGTATATGGCCTCACAGTCTAAGGTACCATTTTGAGTCATTTTAGCAGGCCTAAGGTGACCTTGAAAACAATAGCAAGGTCAACAAACTGGATGCTGGTACTCCATCATGTACTCAACCTCCAAAGCCATTTTCAATAGTTTCCATGCAATATAGTCGGCATTAAGTCTAAAAATATCTCCAAAAAGGCCAAAAAATGGCCTCGGTCAGGTACTTTGGCAGTCCGTGGATGACCTTCAATAAAGAGCTTCAAGGTCAAATTTCTGCATGCTTACAGAGGACATATATATATACAACATGCTTACAGAGGACATATATATATACAACTTTCTGTATATGAGAACTGGGCCAAAATGTGAAAAAATGGCCAAAATCTGACCTTTAAGAGGCCATCAGTGACCTTGAAATTGAAGGTCAAGGTCACAAAATAATAGCATTTGTAGCATTGCCCATATATACCCACATACCAAATTTGAAGGGTCTAACTGAAATATTTTTTTAAGGTATCGCATCCGAAAGAAATCTCTGCGGCGGCAGCGGTGGTGTGACCGTACTGAATCCTAAGTATCCCCGACTTCCGTCCGCGGATACAATTAAGATATTCTGTTATTCTGTCACCCACTTATTTTGTCTAAGTCTTTTGATTGATTTATTTATTTTGGGTTTTTTACGTCGCTTTCAACACTGTACAGGTCATATCACGACGGGTAGTTGGAAGGGCAGAGGAAACCAGTACATACAGTTCGTTAGGGTTTTGTACTGTAAACTGCCGAACAACAGCAAGCAACTACCAGCTTTCCCACTTGAGGCCGTGCCGGGAATTGAACCCCTCTGCCACTGTGGCCCCTCTAAGACTTTTGAAGTCACATGTTAACAAAATAACCAAGGCTGCTAAATAAATTGTTATTTTTCTTCAGTTTACAAAACATCGTCAAATCTGTAAAGAGCAACCACCCTGGGGACATTCCAAAAGTGGTTGCTCTTCACAGGTGGTTGTTCTTCATAGGTTCAGCTTTGAAGGTCACAGGACAAGGTGTGTATAGATTTATTTGGGTGGGCATTAAATCATAGATACAGTATACACACATACATTTATTAATATCAATAAATACTATTACAATTAGTGTTAAAAACATATGTATATATTAACATAAAGATTTGTTTAAGAGTTCTATTAGTTAAAAAAATATTTGATAATGGCTTTGCTTCACTTCACCATCTCCACTAAAGATTCCTTAATGTCTATGACTGAGGTAGTCCGCTAGATGGCTTTGCATCAACTTTTAGTTACACATGCTATGGTATGAACTCAGGAGCGCATTTTGAGCAATTGTTACTCTGTGAAAATCTAATTGTCATTAAGCTGATGCAAAATAGTGGGTGGTGTTATCCATTTTCCTGCAAAATAATGACATAGCTAGTTTTGTACTTAAGCATTCACTAAAAATGCCATCCTGCCATAAAGCTCAACAGGGTCTTCTTTCTCCCGAGCCTGTTCTCTTGGCTGTGGTTACACTAGATAGTAGATAGGGACAGTGGGAATCTTGTTAATCCATTGATGCACATCACTAATTACCGTATTTTTCCAAAATATGGCCCGGGTGTTAATTATTTTCAAATGGCATCAGACCAGGCGTTAAATTGAACCAGGCGTTCTTTTGAAATACAAAAAACAGTGTTATAAATTGTAAACAGTTTGCTTGGTACCAGGCGTTAATTTGAAACAGGCGTTTATTTGAGCCTGGGCGTTATTTTGGAAATTTACGGTAAGTGTAAAGTCATTTAGTTACCTTAAGAGAGTCATAGTCACAATAAATAAATAGTCACAAAAGAATTTGTGGCCCAAAGCGATCTGATGAATACATTGAAGAAAGATCGTTTTAAAATGTGCGATATTATGTTTCTTTTTTGTCCACACCATTCACAACACATGGCAATGATAAAACCAAATGTACCTGTCGTAATGATTCTCCTTCTTTTCGACTCAGTACTGGAAGCACCCACTGAGTCTTGTTTCCTATCTTCTGTTTTACCAATAATATTAACTTCCTGTCAAGTTTTCTGTCAGTAGATTGCAGGTCATTTTTTTCATCAGCTTCTATAAATAAAACATAAAAAATGAACTAAAGTATATTTATTGCATCATTAAAAGTGAAAAAAAAATCCCAGAATAATTAGACCTAGCAAATTGGGGAACCGATGCAAATTGTATACATTGGAAAGACAACTTATCAAAGCCAGTGAACCATTGTTTGACCTTGAAGGAGGGGCCAAAGGCCAAATCTGACGACATCAGAAAATTCCCAGCCCATGATTTCCTATAAGTTGGTTTCACATTGCAAACCTCTAGGATCAAGTTATAAGCATTTTCAAATTTGGCTATCCTCATTTGACCATGTATAGGAGGGGCCCAAGGTCAAATCTGACCACATCACAAAATTATCAGCCCATGATTTCTCATAAGTTGGTTTCACATTACAAACTTCTTACACCAATAACAAGCAAGTTAAAAGTACTTTTATGTTTAGCTATCCTTATTTGACCTTGAAGAAGGGGCCCAAGGTCAAATCTGACCACCTCAGAAGATTCCCAGTCCATGATTTCCTATAAGTTGGTTTCACATTGCACACCTCTAGGACTAAGAATAATGAGTTATAAGCACTTTTAAATTTGGCTATCCTCATTTGACCTTGAAGAAGGGGCCCAAGGTCAAATTTGACCACATCACAGAATTCCCAGCCCATGACTTCTTATAAGTTGGTTTCACATTACAAACCTCTAGCACCAATAACAAGCAAGTTATAAGAACTTTTAAGTTTTGGCTATCCTCATTTGACCTCGAAGGAGGGGCCCCAAGGTCAAATCTAAACACATCAGAAGATTCTCGGCCCATGATTTCCTGTAAGTTGGTTTCACATTGCAAACCTCTAGGACCAAGAATAAAAAACACTTTTAAGTTTCCTTATCCTTGTTTGATCTCGAAAGAGGGGCCCAAGGTCAAATCTGACCACATCAAAAGATTCCCAGCCCATATTTCCTGAAAGTTGGTTTCACATTACACCCTCTAGGACCAATAATAAGCAAGTTATAAGCACTTTTAAGTTATTTGGCTATCCTCCTTTGATCTTGAAGGAGGGGCCCAAAATCAAATCTTATCACATCTGAAGATTCCCAATCTATGATTTCCTATACGTTGGTTTCACAGTGCAAACTTCTTGGACCAATAATAAGCAAGTTATAAGCACTTTTAAGTTTAGCTATCCTCGTTTGACCTTGAAGGAGGGACCAAAGGTCAAATCTAAACATATCACAAGATTCCAAGCCCATGATTTCCTACAAGGTTGGTTCCACATGCCAAAGCTCTAGGACCAATAATAAGGGAGATATAAGTACTTTTAAAGTCCGCTACATGGGGTACTTTGGCACTCCGTGGATGACCTTGAATGAAGAGCTTTAAGGTCAAATGTCTGCAAGCTTGTAGAGGATATATGTATCTGTTATCCATATCAACTATGAAGATATTCAACCTTCTACTTATGAGAACCAGCCAGTAGAAAAAGGTAGATAATAACACCTGGGGTGGCCATCTTGTTCCAGAGAAGCTTACCTCTTAATTAAGATATCCCACAAATTTGGTGAAGCTAGCTGGTATAGATTCCCCCTGGGAGTGTTAATGTTGAAAATCTCTCTACATGCGGTGGTGGTGGCATAGCGAATGCTAAACTAAAGTATCCACCAGCTGCTTTTGGTGGATACAATAAAAATTTGTTGAGCAAACAAAAACTACACTATTGCTTCACAGAGCAAAAACAAAGTGTCCCAATGAGCCATAGTGATTTGACCAAAATATTACTATGTCTTGCTCTGTTTATGATAGGGGTGAGACAGGGTCCCCGGGTCCCCGCTATCGAGTGGTGCTGACGTCATACCCGACGAAACAAATCTACAAATGGATTACCCGTAATCTTGTACGTCTTGAATGTATGTAAATGATAAAGTTTCTTGCAATACTTATAAGTACAAATGTAATAAATGACCAACTTACCTTTACTTGTGTTTTATTTTGTCTTTTAATCACCTTTTTGCTAACCTAGCAACCATCGGACTTTCACTTCCTGTGAAATCACCTGAGCCTCACTTTGGAATCAGATACTTATTTCCTGTGCACATGTAAACATACCTTGGTGAAAGATTAAATGGTTGATACTGACAGATTTATGGATAATTATTGGGGGTAAGTTGCTTTATATGTTATATTTGGAGGTTGAATGCAATTTTCCTTGATATTTTATCCACTTGCATGAATATTGCGAGTACTCGAAATCGGGCCGGGTTTTACGTAACGAGCTCCCGGTCCCATAATTCCAGGCCCGTCTCACCCCTAGTTTATGATACATGTGTTTTCCTATTTTGCCGGTCACTCTGTGTATACCCTCTGGATAAAAAATTCAGCCGAAATTACTCTATCTTGCATCATTTCTGAGACAAACACAGTTTGGAGTTTTGACATGGCCACCAAAAATGACATTAGAATAATTTCTTGAAAAGGGTGCAGATGACTCTATATATACCCTCTATAGATGAGGAGACAGTCACCAAAAATGCACTGTTTCCCAGATAAAACACAATTTTATGTTTTACGCAAAATTCAAGATTGGCACCAAATATGGCGGAAGAACGATTTTTTGAAAAAGGGTGGATGACTCAGTGTATACCCTCTGGGGCAAAAATTCGGCCTAAATCTCTTGCACCATTTCCAAGATAAACACAATTTTGCATTTTACATAGAAATTCAAGTTTGCCGCCAAAAGATGTTGGGAGAGGCCAAAATCGTTCTATCTCACACCATTTTCAAGATAAACGCATTTTTGCATTTTACACAGAAATTTGAGATGGCCACCCAAAATGGCAGGAGAATGATTTTTTGGGCAAACAGACCAATGACTGAGTATACCCTCCTGGTCCAAATAACTCTATTTCACACCATTATAAATGCGTTTTGCATTTTATGCAGAAATTCAAGATGGCTGCCAAATATGGTGGGATAACAATTTTTTTCAAATGTGTAGATGAATGTGGTATACCCTCTGAGCCCCAAATTCAGTTAAAATAGCTCTATCTCATACCATTTCCAAGTTTTTGCGTTTTACACAGAAATTCAAGATGGCTGCCAAATATAGTGGGAGAACGATTAATGTAAAATGCGCAGATGATACTCCACATCCCCTTCGGGCCCAAAATTTGGCTGAAATCGGCCTATCTCACACTGTTACCAAGATAAACATGTTTTTGTGTTTTACACAGAAATTTAAAGATGCCAAACAAAAATATTGGGATGAATTTTTTTTTAAAAGATGCAGATTACTCTCTGGGTCAAAATTTTCTTCTACCTTATTATTAGGGAGATCTGGCAATGGTAAGGTTAGCAGCCACCATCCACCCACCCAGCTGGATGACATGAGTGAAAAGTTGAAAACCATACCCGCATAGCCTTCATAGGCAAGGTGCAAACCCTGTTTTTTACAGGTTTTTAACAACTGCACAGACGTACCTGTTAGGCGACTAGCTGGAGTGAAACCTGCTAACTCACTGGTCCATTTATCTTCTACCTCAGCTGCTGTTATTCGAACCGACGCTGCTTCTGTTTCATCATAAGATTCCTTTTTACGTTTCTCATCTATTTCTCTATTAAAATTTAGGTTATAATTGAATATAACATACAACTTAAAGTGTATATGTGAAAAACCTAATATTTTATATGCTAGTTGAAATTGAAAATATTCCAAGATCAAAATTTAAGAAATTACTGGATACATTACAGATGTATCTGTAAAAATCGATTGGACAAACCATTTTCGAGTTAGAGTCCGTAAATAGAAATGTTGACGGACAAATGGACAAAAAACAGACAAACGAATGGACGGAATTACACCAATTTCGAAAGGAACCTAGCTGTGATGGTGATCTATCTCCATGTCAAAATTGAATTTGATTGGACAAACCGTTTTCGAGTTAAGAGTCCAGAAACGGAAATTTTGACGGACAGACAAACGGACAAAAAACGGACAAACAAAAAGACGGAATTACACCAATTTCGAAAGGAACCTAGCTGTGATGGTGATCTATGTCCCTGTGAAGTTTGAATTCGATTAGACAAAGCGTTTTTGAGTAAGAGTCCAGAAACGAAAATGTGGACGGACGGACAGATGGACACATCCATCTAATAGGCGGGTTGGTTACACGCAACCCACCTAAAATATCCAGGAAATCTGTATCGTCCTAATTACCTTTACCAAGGAAGTTTTGTAATCGGTGGCATACATTTTTCTGCTTGTTCTTTGTTTGTTTGCAAAGTAACTCAAAAGGTTATAAACAGATTTTGATGAAATTTTCAGGAAATGTCGAAAATAACACATATATATGAACAACTTAGTAATATTGAAAGTTGGCAAAACTTACCTGTCTCCTCTATCTCTTAATTCATGATCTGACAAATGACTAGCTTCAAACTCCAACTTGCTCATCAAATCCTCAAACCTTGTTTCCAGTAAAGATTTTTCACTGGTGAGGAGTGGATATCTCTCCAAGCATACTGCACTGCACAACTGCCATTGAGAATTTGGTCTTGCATAGGTTTTGTGAAAATACCTTGTACCTGAAAAAACTAAAAAGAAACTGGGATGTACACCCCAAAAGGTGGGTTGTGCAATATCTATCAGGGATGGCAACACATACTAGTACTTGCCACGTCTACAGGATGGATGGATGCCAGATGTATGCAAAACGATAGCTGTGACAATAGTCCTGGGATTATCCAAATAGTGCTGGGATCTGGTCCTTTTGTCAAGTTTGAAATCAATGAGCAGAAGCATGTTCAAGTTACAGTCTGCAAACTGAATTTCAAGATGGCAGCCATCTCATTTTTCCAAATGATACCAACTTTGAAAGCAACCTACCCTAGATGGTACCGCCCAATTAGCCTGAAATGTTAGTAACCTAAATTTATAACCAAAAAAAAAATTATAATAATAACTAGACCAAGGACGCATCTGTGGCCAGATGCAGGATGTATCCACCGACAAAGGCCAACTAACATAGTTTAGAAGATAAACAGCATTTTTCGTTAATAAGCAAGCTGAAAGCACTTTTAAGTTTGGCTACGCTTATTTGACCCTGTACCAGAGGCCAAAGGTGAAGTCTGACCACATCAAAAGATTCACAGCCCATGATTTCCTATAAGTCGTTTTCACATTGCAAACCTGTAGGACCAATAATAAGCAGGAGGGGCCCAAGGTCAAATCTGACCACATGAAAAGATTCGCAGCCCATGACTTCCTATAAGTTGTTTTCATATTAATGAGTTATTTGAGAAATACTGGCTATCTGCAATACTTTTAGAGATAATTCACATTTACTCATTTTGAGTAGGTGAATAATTAGCTACGGGTCTGAAACTTCACCATGTGAAAGCTCTCTCAAAAGTAGGTGAATGAGTTATTTGACAAAAATTGGCTATCTACAATACTTTTAGAGATAATTCAAATTTACTCATTTTCAGTAGGTGAGTAATTACCTACGGGTCTGGAACTTCACCATGTGAAAGCTCTGCCAACAGTAGATGAATGAGTTATTTGATAAAAATTGGATATCTGCAATACTTTTAGAGATAATTAGCATTTACTCATTTTGAGTAGGTGAGTAATTAGCTACGGGTCTGAAACTTCCCCAAGTGAAAGCTCTCCCAAAAGTAGGTGAAGGAGTTATTTGAGAAAAATTTGCTATCTGCAATACTTTTAGAGATAATTCGCATTTACTCATTTTGAGTAGGTGAGTAATTAGCTATGGGTCTGAAACTTCAAGTGAAAGCTCTCCCAAAAGTAGGTGAAGGAGTTATTTGAGAAAAATTTGCTATCTGCAATACTTTTAGAGATAATTCGCATTTACTCATTTTGAGTAGGTGAGTAATTAGCTACGGGTCTGAAACTTCACCAAGTGAAAGCTCTCCCAAAAGTAGGTGAATGAGTTATTTGAGAAAAATTGGCTATCTGCAATACTTTTAGAGATAATTCGCATTTACTCATTTTGAGTAGGTGAGTAATTACCTACAGGTCTGGAACTTCAGCATGTGAAAGCTCTCCAAAAAGTAGGTGAATGAGTTATTTAAGAAAAATTTGCTATCTGCAATACTTTTAGAGAAAATGCAAAATTACTCATTTTAGTAGGCAGGTAATTTAGCCACAGGCCTAATTTAGACATAAAGCCTACCAATAGAATACTGTGGTGCACCCTCTAATATACCTTGCAAACTTGAGAAGGCTAGCTATAATATTTTTTTCGTTAGAGCGGTAATGGTGAAATCTCTCTACACACTGCGGCTATCCAGTGGATACAATGATTTACTCAACAGTGAGAACCTGATAGTAGATACTGGTAAGCTATGCCATGACAAAGAAGTCTGCAATTTCACTCTGTTATAGCCGACCAAATAGTTTTCACGTTATAACTGATTTACTCAACAGTGATAACCTCAAAGTAGCTATTACTCAGCTATGCAATGAGCTACATGTCTGAATTTTTTCTATGTTATAGCTGACCCAAAATTAGGTGAACAACAGATTTAAGCAAAATACTGTAAATGCAATAGTTTTCAAGTTGCAACTGATTTACTCAGTAGTGAGAACCTGAAAATAGCCATTGCTCAGCTATGCCATGAGCTATAAGTCTGTAATTTCACGATGTTATAGCTGACCCAAAAGTAGGTGAACAACATATTTTAACAAAATACTCCAAATGCAATATTTTTCAAAGTTACAAGTGATTTCCTCAACAGTCAGTACCTGAAAATAGCTATTGCTCAGTTGTGCCATGAGCTACAGGTCTGTAATTTCACTATGTTATAGCTGACCCAAAAGTAGCTGAATAACATATTTACACAAATTTCTGTAAATGCAATAGTTTTCCAATTACAACTGATTTACTCAACAGTGTGAACTTCAAAGTAGCTATTACTCAGCTATGCAATGAGCCACAGGTCTGGAACTTCACTATGTTATAGCTGACTCCGAAATAGGTGAACAACATATTGAAACAAAATACTCTAAACACAATACTTTTGAAGTTATAAGTAATTTACTCAACAGTGATAACCTAAAAGTAGCTATTACTCAGCTATGCCATGAGCTACAGGTCTGAAATTGTACTATGTTATAGCTGACCCAAAAGTAGCTGAATAACATATTTATACGAAATTCTGTAAATGCAATAGTTTTCAAGTTACAAGTGATTTTACTCAAGATGGAAGTTACTGAAAAGCCCCAAAGTAGCTATTACTCACTTAGCTATTGAGACAGACACCCAAGTTACTCACCATGTTGTAGCTATGAAAAAAGTATCTGAATAACATATTTTAACAAAATGCTCTAAATGCAACATTTTCAAGTTATAAGTGATTTAGTGCATGATTTCATGAATTTTAATACATTTTAGACATTTTTGTCTACCACAGGCCTAATTTAGACATAAAGCCTACCAAAAAGATAGGGTGGCGAGTCCTCTAGCATACCAAGCCACCTGCCAAATATGAAAGAAATCTGGAAAGAAATGTGGACTGTAGGTCGCTAACAAGCAATATTCCACATTTTAGACATTTTTGTCTACCACAGGCCTAATTTAGACATAAACCCTACCAAAAAGATAGGGTGGCGAGTCCTCTACCATATCAAGCCACCTGCCAAATATGAAAGAAATCTGGAAAGAAATGTGGACTGTAGGTCGGTAACAAGAAATCTCTGCGGACGCGGACGAGGGCGCGGACGACAACGATGATGCATAGTGTCCCCGCTTCGCGTCGGGGATACAATAATTCCCCATAAATTTAAACCCAATTTGAACTAATGTGGCCTCACAAAAATTAAAGGGATCACATAAGCATTTTGAAGGACTAATTTATCTGAATGAATCAAAAGCTAAAACAATTTAAACATTATTGAAATTGATTCTCACTTCTACTAAATAATACATATTCTTAAAAATAGACTGTACTGGTAAAAGTGGAAATATTCTTGTTATTGTTGAAATACTGTTACTTCATTTTAAAATGAATGTGTGTAGCATACCCCCACCTTAGTCATACCCCTGGCTGGCACTTTTTTGGAAACTGACCAATGTCTGTCCCTGAACTATCCTGTCTTGGACTTAAGCGCACTAGAGGATTTGTATCAATTTTTTGCGCTCTATAAATCTTCTATTATTATTGTTATTATTACTAGACCTCAACTGAAGCAGGGGTCAAAGGACAAATTCTACACTTGCAAAAGGTTCGCAGACTATGATTTCCTATAGGTTGATTTCACAATTCAAAGTTCTAGAACCAATAATAAGGGAAATGTAAGGCCTTTTTTAGTATGTTGACCCCACCTGACCCTGTGGCAGAGGTCGAAGGTCAAATTTGACATTTGCAAAGGATTCGCAGCCTATAATTTCCCATAGGTTTTTCACATTTTGATGTTCTAGAACCAACAATAAGGAAGATATTAGGTCTTTTAGTATATTGACTCCACATGACCTTTACGCAAGGGTCAAAGGTCAAATTCTACACTTGCAAGAAAATTGAAGGATATGATTTCTTCTAGATCGTTTTCACATTTCTAAGCTGTAGAATCAATAATGAGGGAGATATATGGCCTCTTTAGTATGATGACCCCACTTCACCTTGAAGCAAGGGTCAAAAATCAAACTCGGCACTTGCAAAAGATTTGCAAGACTTGATTTTCTATGGGTTGTTTTGACATATCGAAGCTCTAGTGTCAATCATAAGGGAGATATAAGGCCTTTTTAATATAACCCTGACTTGACCTTTAACAAGTGATATAGCAGCCATTTTATTTATTTTGTTTTAGCAACATAATGCCAAAATTTTTCACAGGCAAAATATTTGCAAGCCAGGACTTCCCATGGGCTGTTTGTGCATTCTGAAGTCCTAGGAGCAATAATGAGGGACATATAAGGGCGTTCAAATATGATGACCCTATTTGACCTTGAAGCAGGGGTCAAAGGTCAAATTTAACATTTGGAGAAGATTCTCAGTCCATAACTTCCTATAAGTTGCTTTCACATTCCAAACCCCGCAGGAGCAATAATAAGGGAGATAAAAGGCTTTTTTCATAGGATAAACCCATTCGACATTAAATATGTGATATGGCTGCCATTTTGTTTTTGAAACTAGGCCAAAATTACTATCATACTAGCTTTCCTAGCCATATATATTTTGTGCAAATTTGATGAAGCTAGCTGCAATATTTCAAGTTTTAGAGCATCTTAATGATTTTCAAACAATCAGCTATGGTGGTCATGTTGTTTTTCAAAACGAGGCCAAAATTTTGCAGACATGTATTTCTTTGCCATAAACATTCCCTGCAAATTCGGTGAAGATATCTTTCGAAATGAATGCGATATAAAGGTTCATGTAAAAACGTGATGAATGGATGGACGCACATACAGAAGGCATTTTATAATTTCCTGGCCATTACCTTCAGCCGCTGGCAGGAGATAAAAACAAAACCAAGTAAAACAATGGGTCTTGGGCCTCTTAGTCCAAGTTAAATCCTATTAAATTTAGAATGATCTGGATCACTGTAGACACAAAAAGTTGTGATTTTCCCATTTATTATTACATGACTTGGAGGTATGCATTCTCCAAGTGCTTTTGTTCTTAATTTAATTTACTTCAAAGTTTTACAAAACTACAGCAAAATGGTTTCTGCTGGTAACAGAAGCATTCCCATTCCATTACCTCATAACAAAGAAACAGACAGTCATGGAATTACTACCTAATTGGTGGAGCTAATTACAGTATATTGCAATAAATGGACCATTCCACTGTGTCTATCAAAATACCGCAAATCCAAAATATTCTGTTTATGAGTCGTTTACTACAATGACAACAACCAGTCAAATTAAAGTATTCCTTAGGTCAAAGACAGGCGGTATTTTAAAACAGAACAAGAGGGTCAGAGATGCCCCAAAAGGCAGGTTGCGCAGGCAGCAATAAGGTTAGTGACTGCTGTAATTACATTTAGAAACAAGGAAAGAAATGTTAGGTCACCCAGTTAAGGTAAATGTGTTAGACGTGCTAAAAAATGTAAAACTTGTAATCTAGGTGACATAATTTTATCTATGCTATAAAAACAGACAAACGAACAGACGGAATTACACCAATTTCGAAAGCAACTTAGCTATGATGGTGATCTATCTCCCTGTCAACTTTGAATTTGATTGGACAAAGCATTTTCGAGTTAGAATCCGGAAACGGAAATGTTGATGGACAAACAGACAAAAAACGGACAAGCGAAATGACGGAATTACACCAATTTCGAAAGGAACCTAGCTGTGATGGTGATCTATCTCCCTGTGAAGTTTGAATTCGATTGGACAAACCGTTTTCGAGTTAGAGTCCAGAAACGAAAATGTGGACGGACAGACAGACGTCGGACACAACAATCTAATAGGCGGGTTGGTTACACGCAACCCGCCTAATTATACAAGCTTTTCAGTTGTGTTTGCTCAATAAAAATGAACTATCATTCTTCTTTGTTTATAGGTACAATATTTGCACCCAGTATACCATTTAACATTTTGTTCAAGTCGAACTTCCAAGACATTACAAAACTATCACAGGATAGGAAAAGAGATTGCAAACAATACTGTAAACTTCAACAGCTATAAGTTATGTTTGAATGACATACTGGACACAATTGCAATTGGGCATTTAGTGGCTGGTGTTCACTACAGCAGATGTCAACCACAATAAACTGTGGGTTTCATAAACCTCTCACAATGAGTTTTGTCTCAGTTGTTTTGTGAAATAAAAGCTTATATAAAACAAAAAGCCAAGGGCATTGTAACACCCTCTGCCTCAAGAATCATTGCACGCAATATCTCTTGTCACTGGAAATGTTATTCCTTATAAGGTTCACATATGTCACACCTGAGTTACTCACAGATTATGGAAACAGTGAAAGAAAAGATGACAATCTCTGTGTACCCAAAGGAAAAATTGTTAGGTAGCTATTGCTTTTACTTATGTCTCTTAGTATCACATTCTTGTCACTTGACGTATTTAATCCACCTTTTTTACCCTGAATGATTTAAAATATTAAAGTAATCAGTGTTTCCTGAGCCTCTTTTTTCTGGAGGTCAATAAACCCCCTTCTTTGAAAACCGAGGGTCAATGCAAATTTTCGAGGGTCAGTTAGGCTTGACCCTTTCTGGTTAAATTGCAGGTTAGAAAAATAATGGACAAACAATACCTAAAATACCTTACAAAGCCAGTGTGCATTAGAGTTATGAAATGTGGGGTACCATGTACCCCATGGGGTATTGAAAATGGGGTACAAGTAATATTCTACCACATTTTCCTCAATAAACAATGTTTAGATACACCCAGTTACTGAAAAGCAATACATTAGATTTAAATTTATTTATCACCTCCACAGTAAATTATAGTACATACTACATTGTACATGGTTGTACATTCATCAAAATATCTGAAGTACATCAGGGTAAAGAAAACAGTCAAAACATAAACTTGGCATTTTTTTCCTCTTATTTTTGGGTGATTTTCAAGGTAGCAAAAATGAACAGAAGCACTAGTCAATTTTCAATGACATATAGTATGTTGATAGTTTCTAAAAAATTATTTTATTTACACTACAAATATGATATTTATACTGTTTGAAAGACAAATTATTGTAGTTTATGGTGTTTTTTATTTGTCAAAAATCCATTAAGTGGTTCCTAAGTTACACTGTTTTTGCTACAACCCCTGTAAATATTTTCGAATTTCAGGTAATATTTTCTGGGGAGGTTTCCGGGGTTAAAAATTCAAGAATTTACGAGATTTAGTAGAACGTGTCTCCCATTGCACAAGGTATTTGCCATCGTTTGGAGACGTTGTTTCCAATTGTGTCCTGCAGAGATCACATTTTTTTTTCGATGTGTAACGTTTTGAGTAAGACTAACACTGGCTGTTTAAGGTGGATCTCATCTGCGCAGCTCGCATCTAACATGAAATTTTAAAATACACAGCTTATCTTCAGTGCTGTTTTTATTGCATGTGCACCCATGCTTTCAGTAAAAAAAATCTTGCATCCTTTGTAACATGAATGCGCATGCGTGACCTCTTAACCTCATGCGTGAACTCTTCACCTCGAGACCTTTTGATCCCACGCATGTGCAGTAACAGGCAAACAAACAGGAAATCGGTCATTTTTGTTTGGAAATTGGAATAAAGAATGCTGCATATATAGACGAAATATCAATATTTCTTTTTACAAATACTTCTGCGTCAGTCTGACCCTCAGGTAAATATTCCGTGCATAAATCGCTTGATTTCGACATAAATTTACACATGTTTGTGCATAAACGGAAACACTGAGTAATATTCACAGTTTTAACTGTTTAAATGATAAACATTGATCCTGTATACTTTCTACATTAAGTGACTTATCTGTCATATTAGTCACTTTATGTCCTATTAAATGTCATGAAAGTTAGTTTTTTTCCAGTTTTGTCCATTTTTTCCGGTTTTATCCGGAAAAAGGGGGGTTTGATTCTGTCCTGGAAAAAATAGGTTTTGTCCGGAAAAAAAAACAACCTTATCATACAATTTATGGTAGTTTACCGCAAAATCGACCCATTATGCAAGTAGTAAAGTGTGTTTTAATTGCAAGCGGTTTACAAATTTATATGCACGTTTGGTAACAATAAATGGTAACAGTTTCTTAATGTTGGTGGTTTGATTAATATGTGGTGAAAAACGTGAATATTTACTTCATTTTAATACCTAAACATGCATAATGGGCCAAAAATATGAGTTAGGCTGAAAATAGGATTACAGTAACCATATAAAAGTCGTAGGGTCATGTGAAAAGGGGCGCGAAAATGCTGAGTCAGTCAGGACGGTAAAGTTACAGACAGGACGTAATGTTCATCACAAGACGTAGGGTCGGGGACATTTTTTGCACAGCCAGTCGTACTATGATAAGCCCTAAACCCCTAACAGACAAGCTGGATCACAAGCAGACAAGCATGTTCCCGACCCTTTCCAACAGGACTGATTGTTTTTGTGGGTCAGTATCTATAGTCGGGATCCGGAATCGGGATCCATATAACACTATATAAACCCCCCCTCCCCTGTGATGTGCCACTCATTTCACACTTCAAAGATGACAGGAACACATCAAGAGCAACTGCTTGATCACTTGAGGGTCCTTTTGTTTTTTATTGAGTTGAATACGTTGTTATTCATCATGATTTCAAGACACAGAAGACAGCAGAACCCAGCACCTGCCCAGCCAGCATCACCACCACCACAACCCAGAAGGAGAAGGAAGCCATAGAATCCATGGGTCATGCCCTGGATACTGCAGAGAGAGAAGAGATGATGCTCTTGGATGAGCTAATCACTACTGACATACCAGGCTACAGAAACTTCACCAGGATGGAACCAGCATTTTTTTATTTGATTGAAGAAAGAATTAACCCCCATCTCAGGAAGTCAATCCCCAACTTCAGGAAGCCACTGGAAGTCAGGTTGAAACTGGCAGTTTCATTGAGACACTTATCCACAGGGGAAACATACACTTCACTGCAATACCACTGGAGAGTTGGAAGAACAACCATCTGCAAATTTGTCCCCAAGGTCTGCAAAGCCATTTTGAAAGAATTTCAACAGGAGTACTTGATATGTCCCACTAATCCTGAAGACTGGAAGAAAATTGAAGAAAGATTTAGAAACAGATGGAATGTCCCCCATGCAGTCGGTGCACTAGATGAAAAACACATTGCTATAAAGAAGCCCAAGAAGTCTGGCAGTGAATATTTCAACTACAAGGGCTACTTCTCCCTGGTACTTTTGGCTTTAGTAGATACAGATTACAAATTCCTATGGGTCAACGTGGGGGCCAGTGGGTCATCATCTGATGCTCAGATATTCAATCGTAGTAAACTGAAAGGAAGAATAGAGAACGGGAGGTTGGGACTACCACCACCTGAACCACTTGGACCTGGGGGGCCAGATCTACACTACTTCCTGCTGGGGGACGATGTCTTTGCCCTGATGCCTTGGCTGGTCAAGCCTTACAGTAGACAACAACTGACCTGGGTGGAGAGAATAGCCAACTACAGGATATCCAGGGGAAGGAGGGTGGTCGAGAACTGATTTGGTATACTTGTCAAGAGATTCAGGGTGCTGTTGACCACCATGGAGCAGAGGCCAAAAGTAGTGAGAGACATTGTGTTAAGATGTGTGGTACTACGTAACATGCTGAGAAGCCATCGGGGAGAGCTGACAGACCACCAACTCCAGCCGACGACAAACAACAACCACGGGCAGACCAGGGGGAACAGGGACATAATCATAACTTTAGAAACCCATCGAGGGAGGCCAAACATCAACGAGACCTACTGAAAGACTACTTCAATCACGTGGGGGCACTGGCTGGGCAGGAGGACAGAGTTTAAGAAGACTGAGGGGACAAGACTGAGGGGAGAACATGCTGTCATCTATCAGTCTTTTTCAGGACTGCCCAAATAATCCAAGAACTTTTATTTAGCAAAGTGTTAACCCAAAAATAACCCCAATTTTCTAACAATTTAATGCCAAATTCAATTTCATTACAAATTATCCGCATCACAAACACAAAACCCTCAAAACTCAGTTCACAAAATAAAATTTCAGCACTTATAGATTCATACCCAGGTCCTCAATTTACTAAGCTGACATCCCACCCCATCATGACCTGGGTTTATTGTACAAAAAAAAAATAACTTGCAAAATAGAAAAAAAAAAATTATCCAATTTTCCAAATGAATTCTAGCCCGCAAATACCACAAAGAGGAACAATTTTGAGAACATATTTTGTCTCAAGAATGAAAACAAAAATTGGAATAAAATTTGCAAAACAAAATTATACAAGGTGACAGTCCCCAGTATTTCCATTTATGCACAAACGTGCGTAAATTTACGTCGAAATCAAGCGATTTACGCACATAATATTTACCAGAGGGTCAGGTTGACGCAGAAGTATTTGTAAAAAGAAATATCAATATTTCGTCTATATATGCAGTAATTCTTTATTTATTCCAATTTCAAAACAAAAATGGCCGATTTCCTGTTTGTTTACCTGTTACTGCTGATGTGTGGGATCAAAAGGTCGAGAGGTGAAGAATTTACGAGGTCACTCATGCGCATTCACGTTATTCAATAACAAAACCCACCAAAGGACACGAGATTTCTTTACTGAAAGCGTAGCACATGCAATAAAAACAGCACTGAAGATAAGCTGTATATTTTAAAATTTCATGTGTGACGAGAGCTACGCAGATTATACCATCTTAAACAGCCAGTGTTAGAATGTACCCTAGCAAATTTTACTCGTAACATTATACATCGAAAGAAAACATGACCTCTGCAAGGACACAATTGGGAACAACGACTGCGAACGATGACAAAAACCTTTTGTAACGGGCGACCCGTTCTACTAAATCTCGTAAATTCTTGACTTGTTAACCCCGGAAACCTCCCCAGAAAAAATTACCTCTGAAATTCGAATATATTTACAAGGGTTGTAGCAAAAACACTGTAACTTTGGAACCACTCAATGAATTTTTGTCAAATAAAAAGCAACATAAACTACAATAATTTGTCTTTCAAACAGTATAAATATCATAATTGTAGCTTAAATAAAATATTTTTTTAGAAACTATCAACATACTTTATGTCATTGAAAATTGAAAAGTGCTTCAGTTCATTTTTGCTACCTTAAAAATCACCCAAAAATAAGAGGAAAAAAGTCAAGTTTATTTTTTGACTGTTTTCTTTACCTTGATGTACACAGGTGTACTTAAGATATTTATATGAATGTACAACCATGTACAATGTACTATAATTTGCTGTCAAAGTAATAAAAAATTCAAATCTAATTTATTGCTTTTAGTAACTGGGTGTATCTAAACATTGTTTATTGAGGAAAATGTAGCAGAATATTACTTGTACCCCATTTTTGATGCCGCATGGGGTACATGGTACCCCACATTTCCTAACTCTAACACAAACACTGGCTTTGCGACGTAATTTATGCATTGTTTGGCCATTATTTTTCTAACCTGCAGTTTAACCAGAAGGGGTCAAGCCTAACTGACCCTCAAAAATTTGCATTGACCCCCGGTTTTCAAAAGAGGGGGTCAATTGACATCCAGAAAAAAGAGGCTCAGGAAACACTGAGTCCCAGTTTAAGATTTTTTTTAATCAGTCCGTCAGTCTGTTAGTCACTCCATTGTCACTCATATGTTTGAATGTTTTGCTAGATCTCACGTTTGTTTGTCAGTCCCTCCACACATTGAGAACAACTCACTTGTGTGGATGTTTGATTTCATTTCTATTTTGGTTCTGGGTGGGAGGGAGGTGGATTGGTTTCTGGATCTTTGTTATTTGTTTTGGGGGTGGGGGGGGGGGGGGGGGGGGAGTTTAGTTTTGAAAAGTTTTTTTTGTGGGTGGGGGTGGTTTTACTTGGAGTTCTTAGGGGATTATTTTTTATTAAGGGGATTATTTTTTATTAAATTTTTTTTTTTAAATTTTTTTTCTATGTTTTGTGGTGGAACTTTATTAATATTTGTTCAACATTCACTCATTCATTCACACAATTTTTTTCATGTATTTTGGGAAGTGTAAGTGTTAGACGGTGTGCTTTTTTTTGTTTTTGGGTAACAAGAGCTGAATAATTGTTTTTGGAAGATTCGGGTGGCCCTTAGAAGGGCCGGTTTGGTGTGACTTGTGCAGGCTAATCTGCTGATTTGGGTTGACTCTGCTGGCTGGACTGGCTGGGAGGTCTTGACTGTTCTTGATGAGTGGAAGATGGCACTGATGACGGTCCTGGCTGAAGTTGAGAGGGTGAAAATGGTTGTGGTGTGTCGATCTGTAGTACACTGGGAATCGCTCCAAAGAGACTGGATAATCCAGAAGTGTTGTGTTGACTTTCCTCCTGTTGTGAAGCTGCAACTGAAAGTGGGTTGACAATCATCTGTCTGGAAGTCCCAGGCTGTTGGTCATCCACAACTACAGAAGATGTTGGCTGTGCTGATGCTGATGAAGGCCTTGATGGTTGCTGTACTTTGGCAATCACTGTAGCAGGCTGTGTTGTGGCTATCTGTGTAGGTTGCACAATTGGAATGGGGAATGCTTGAGTATCTGGTATGGTGAGTATGTATTCACGTCCTGCTGTGGCCTGTGTTGATTCTGGAAGTTGAAATGTGGTGACCTGTTGACTTGTTGTGACCTGTCTCTTGCGTTCTTCGGCATTGTACTGTATTTCACTGAGACGCTTCACTTTCTCATTCCTGAAGGTCAAAAAGTCTCGCTCCTCCATGTGTTCAATCTCAGAGTGGAGATAGTTGCAAAACGACTGTCTTGAACTTGGAGTGGGGTCTTGACGTGCACCCAGCAATGTGGAAATCATCAACCTCATCTGCTGGAACTGATCTAAAACTGGATCTGCAGCAGTGGTGGTGGCGACTGTAGGCTGTCGTTGCTTAGGACTGGTGCTCGAAGGCTGATGAGTAACATCTGATGCAGTGTGAGAAATTTGTTGTAAAGCAGTGGTGGCCCCATAGGGCCACTAGGTTCTGAACTTCAGTGGCCCCTATTAAAACTTAATGGCCCAAACTACTGGTGGAAGGCATATTGTCATCAAAGTCACCTTCAGTAGTTACTCTATGTTCTTTTTTTTACTGTATTTGATTAGAAATTTCTCCATGCTATACTATCAATTATTAATAATTCAGGCTGGAAAAGAATGTTAAAGATTATATTTTTACTAAAATGTATGAATTTTGAAGGTTATTTTCAAGGTCATGACATATACAGAAAAGAAGTTGCCAAGGAAGTCTTTCATTTCTTTCAGTAAAAAGGCCAAAACCAGCCAAATTAACACTTTCACATTGACAATTAAATACCCCAAGTTAAGGCTATCCTGTTTAATGTTAAACCATTGCTTATTAATTCAGCTTTCTTTCAGTTACATAAATATTATTGATGTGAAGAACAAAGTGTGGGAACACAGTTACACAAAACATTTTGCAAGTTTTATGAGGAAATGGCTTTCTGAAGTTTCTGTTTAAGGTAGACTTTCATCAAGTCCTTTTGCCTAAGGTATTATATGAGGACTGAATGGCTTTTTTACCAGAATGTGGGGCTGTATTTCTCCAGACAGAAGCTTTTTTAAATTTTCAAGTGGGTTCATAATGATTTCATGTATATCAGATTTGCTGGAAAAAGCAGAGCCAGCCTCTGTAGTTAGGCACAGACTTGTTACTTTGTTTAAAAATAGAGAATTTTATGTAACAGCAATCCCCAATGTATTTCTACAAGACAAACATTAAAATCAAAATCAGCCATTCACACAACCAACCACACAAAACCCTTTATTCTTTCCCACCTCAAGTACACTTGTGTATGTACCCCTAAAGATAAGTGTATATTTCTGTCTATCTGGTCACAAGTCACACATGTATGTGTGTGTATGGGTGTATCTCTTCTCAGAAACAGCCAACCAAGCCAAGTACAATTGGTTTACAAGATAAGCATGTATTTTTGTCTGTCTATCTGGCCACAACTCACATGTATTTATGTGTGTGGGGGGGAGGTTTATGTATGGGTGTATATCTTCTCAGAAACAGCCAACCAAGCCATGAAGGAAAATAATCAATAGAATTTACTGACTTTTTCCTCCCCACTGATACACTAGAATCTACCCTCACTGTGCATTGAATTCACAAGTCACAAGTTTGGCAGTGCATGTTTTTTTCTCAACTCATATAGAATTCTAAGATCTTTTTATGTGGTTTTATGTGCACTGGGGTTTTTCTTTTCCTTCTTTCTGTTGATATTCTCAGCAGAACATACGATTTAATATTAGTATTCTTGCCATATTCATTAATTGTTACTGTTAGCCTGGGCCGGGATTCACAAAAGGTCTTAAGCAAAAAATTGTCATAACTTTAAGATTTGTCTGAGCAAAAAAAATACCTAAACTTAAGACCTTTTGTGAATCCCGACCCAGGCCTTCAAAGCTGTCTTCAGTATAATGCAACTATTCAATATGAATGTCAAAAATAGACTATGAAATACACTTCATGTCCTCCACACATTAAAGGCCTACAACTTTTTTATCTGAGGGAACTAAACTAGTGGTTTTATTAAAAATAAATTCGTTCTTTTCAGAAATTTTCTATCACATGCAACACACAAGTGGAAAAGCTACAGGCTGGAAGTATTGAACAGTACATAAAGGTTAAAGAGGTGGAACACATGAACTTAGCCTTGCCACAGGCGTTTATATGTATAATATCGACACATCTGTGTGATTGCATTATAAGCATTTTTCATAATGCTCTCAAACATTTACTTAGCCTAGCTTGCTGAGGAGAACTGTCTCCCAGACTAGAAAGGCCTCTGATACAGTGTGCATTATGGCAAAAAATATTTCACGTTTGCATTATGGTTGAGACAGCCTGGAAGGCCAGGCTAACATGAACTCTGTGTGAGAGTGAGTGGCAGGCCTTGTGTGTGTGTTGTGGGGAGGGGCAAGAGGAATGAGGGGATCTTTTGATTTTATATTCACTCTCTGGCTGAACACTGCAGAGTTGGTAAAGGGAGGGGGGATGTATGTTGGCCTGTGTGTGAAAGAGTATATAACTGCTAATTAAGGGTGAACTCAATCTGGAATATGCAAAACACAATGCATAACTAGACCAAGGACGCATCTGTGGCCAGATGCTGGATGTATCCACCGACAAAGGCCAACTAACATAGTTTAGAAGATAAACAGCATTTTTCGTTAATAAGCAAGCTGAAAGCACTTTTAAGTTTGGCTACCCTTATTTGACCCTGTAGCAGGGGCCTAAGGTGAAGTCTGACCACATCAAAAGATTCACAGCCCATGATTTCCTATAAGTCGTTTTCACATTGCAAACCTCTAGGACCAATAATAAGCAGGAGGGGCCCAAGGTGAAATCTGACCACATGAAAAGATTTGCAGCCCATGACTTCCTCTAAGTTGTTTTTATATTAATGAGTTATTTGAAAAATACTGGCTATCTGCAATAATTCTAGAGATAACTCGAATTTACTCATTTTCAGTAGGTGAGTAATTACCTACGGGTCTGGAACTTCACCATGTGAAAGCTCTCCCAAAAGTAGATGAATGAGTTATTTGATAAGAATTGGATATCTGCAATACTTTTAGAGATAATTAGCATTTACTCATTTTGAGTAGGTGAATAATTAGCTACAGGTCTGAAACTTCACCAAGTGAAAGGTCTGCCAAAAGTAGGTGAAGGAGTTATTTGACAAAAATTGGCTATCTGCAATACTTTTAGAGATAATTTGCATTCACTCATTTTCAGTAGGTGAGTAATTACCTACGGGTCTGAAACTTCACCAAGTGAAGGCTCTCCCAAAAGTAGGTGAAGGTGTTATTTGACAAAAATTGGCTATCTGCAATACTTTTAGAGATAATTTGCATTTACTCATTTTGAGTAGGTGAGTAATTACCTACAGGTCTGAAACTTCACCATGTGAAAGCTCTCCCAAAAGTAGATGAATGAGTTATTTGATAAGAATTGGATATCTGCAATACTTTTAGAGATAATTAGCATTTACTCATTTTGAGTAGGTGAATAATTAGCTACAGGTCTGAAACTTGACCAAGTGAAAGGTCTGCCAAAAGTAGGTGAAGGAGTTATTTGACAAAAATTGGCTATCTGCAATACTTTTAGAGATAATTTGCATTTACTCATTTTCAGTAGGTGAGTAATTACCTACGGGTCTGAAACTTCACCAAGTGAAAGCTCTCCCAAAAGTAGGTGAATGAGTTATTTGACAAAAATTGGCTATCTGCAATACTTTTAGAGATAATTTGCATTTACTCATTTTCAGTAGGTGAGTAATTACCTACGGGTCTGAAACTTCACCAAGTGAAAGCTCTCCCAAAAGTAGGTGAATGAGTTATTTGAAAGAAATTGGCTATCGACAATACTTTTAGAGATAATTCACATTTACTCATTTTGAGTAGGTGAGTAATTACCTACAGGTCTGGAACTTCAGCATGTGAAAGCTCTCCCAAAAGTAGGCGAATGAGTTATTTAAGAAAAATTTGCTATCTGCAATACTTTTAGAGAAAATGCAGAATTACTCATTTTTAGTAGGCAAGTAATTTAGCCAGAGGCCTAATTTAGACCTAAAGCCTACCAATAGAATATTGTGGTGCACCCTCTAATATACCTTGCTAACTTGAGAAGGCTAGCTATAATATTTTTTTTCGTTAGAGCGGTAATGGTGAAATCTCTCTACACACTGCGGCTATCCAGTGGATACAATGATTTACTCAACAGTGAGAACCTGAAAGTAGATATTGGTAAGCTATGCCATGACATAGAGGTCTGCAATTTCACTATAGCTGACCAAAAATTATGTGAATAACATATTTAAACAAAATGTGAATGTAATAGTTTTCACGTTATAACTGATTTACTCAACAGTGATAACCTCAAAGTAGCTATTACTCAGCTATGCAATGAGCTACATGTCTGAATTTTTTCTATGTTATAGCTGACCCAAAATTAGGTGAACAACATATTTAAGCAAAATACTGTAAATGCAATAGTTTTCAAGTTACAACTGATTTACTCAATAGTGAGAACCTGAAAATAGCTATTGGTCAGCTATGCCATGAGCTATAAGTCTGTAATTTCACGATGTTATAGCTGACCCAAAAGTAGGTGAACAACATATTTTAACAAAATACTCCAAATGCAATATTTTTCAAGTTACAAGTCATTTACTCAACAGTCAGTACCTGAAAATAGCTACTGCTCAGTTGTGCCATGAGCTACAGGTCTGTAATTTCACTATGTTATAGCTGACCCAAAAGTAGCTGAATAACATATTTACACAAATTTCTGTAAATGCAATAGTTTTCCAATTACAACTGATTTACTCAACAGTGTGAACTTCAAAGTAGCTATTACTCAGCTATGCAATGAGCCACAGGTCTGGAACTTCACTATGTTATAGCTGACTCCGAAATAGGTGAATAACATATTGAAACAAAATACTCTAAATGCAATACTTTTGAAGTTATAAGTAATTTACTCAACAGTGATAACCTAAAAGTAGCTATTACTCAGTTATGCCATGAGCTACAGGTCTGAAATTTTACTATGTTATAGCTGACCCAAAAGTAGCTGAATAACATATTTATACAAAATTGTGTAAATGCAATAGTTTTCAAGTTACAAGTGATTTTACTCATGATGGAAGTTACTGAAAAGCCCAAAAGTAGCTATTACTCACTTAGCTATTGAGACAGACACCCAAGTTACTCACCATGTTGTAGCTATGAAAAAAGTAGCTGAATAACATATTTTAACGAAATGCTCTAAATGCAACACTTTTCAAGTTATAAGTGATTTAGTGCATGATTTCATGACTTTTAATGCTTTTTAGACATTTTTGTCTACCACAGGCCTAATTTAGACATAAAGCCTACCAAAAAGATAGGGTGGCGAGTCCTCTAGCATACCAAGCCACCTGCCAAATATGAAAGAAATCTGGAAAGAAATGTGGACTGTAGGTCGCTAACAAGCAATATTCCACATTTTAGACATTTTTGTCTACCACAGGCCTAATTTAGACATAAAGCCTACCAAAAAGATAGGGTGGCGAGTCCTCTACCATATCAAGCCACCTGCCAAATATGAAAGACATCCGGAAAGAAATGTGGACTGTAGGTCGCTAACAAGAAATCTCTGCGGACGCGGACGAGGGCGCGGACGACAACGATGATGAATCCATAGTATCCCCGCTTCGCGTCGGGGATACAATTAAAGGCTTAGCCATGGGGAAAGAAAACCAGTTAAAAATAAATGACAGTACACTGGATTGTATTACCACAGGAGGCATGCTGTACTCAATGTGGTGGCCCATTGGGGCCTATGAAAGTCAAGTTGTGGTGGCCCTAACTTGAAAAGGGGGGGCCCCGGGCCACCGGGCCACCGCAAATTTCGCAGACTGTCTGATGCCATGCTGATTTCCATCTCAGATTCAGTGTCTTGTGAAGTATCCAGAACTTAAGCTGTGGCTGCGGCTGCAGAAGGTCTCTGTGGTGACTTGAACGCGAAAGACTTAAAAACTCCCTTCCTTCTGATGTGACCTCGTAGAAAACCAAAACTGTCCTTCAGCCAGGTCTGTCATTCTGTGCTCTTTTCAGCTGCTTGTCCTGACTTCATCTGAGTGAGCTTGCCATATCTGGTACGTTGAGTCTTGAACCACTTCTTCACAGTTTTGACAGGCACATTCCTGGTGGCTGCTAGTGACACCCAAAGTCTTTCTTGCTTCTGCTTGTCTTTGAAACTGTCGGTCTCGTCATAAAGTTCCTCGTGTTTTTTAACGAACTCCACAATGGCTTCTTCGTCTGAATCACTCAGGAAAATGGACTTCATTTGCCCCTTCTTCTGTCTCGATTGATTTGATTCTACATCAGTATCTGTGTCTGTTCGCGCTCTCTTTCCTCCCTTTTCCTGGCTCTCTTCCCTCCTCTCTCTCTATATCCTCTCTCTGTCCCTCTCCTCTTATTCTCTCCTCTCTCATCCCTCTCCTCCCCCCCCCCCCCTCTTCTCTCTATATCCTCAGCTGTATCTCCTAACTCAAACTGTGGTTGAGTTTCAGTTGGTACTTCAATATTTCTCCTTTTGCCCCTTGGCATGCTGATCAATCCATTGTCTCTCGACAAGTCAAAGCCAAAATATACGCTGATTGTCTCCCGACTGGCCTTTTTATATGCACAGATTTGGAAACCGACAGGCCGTAAGAAGCAAAAATATTGCCGGCTTGTCGGTTACAGTTCCTGGCTTGTCTGTTAGTGTTACAGGCCTGTCAGTTGTTGTTTACAGCTTGTCTGTTTCACTTTAGGGCCTGTCGGGTTATAAATTTCCCGACTCTAGAACCCAGTCGGTAAAAGTTACCAACTGGCCTTTAAACTTTACAGGCCTGTCGGGAACAGTTACAGACATGCCGGCTAAAGTTACCGACTGTACTGGAACATTTCCCGCACAGTCCGTTAGTCATCATGTACAGTTGGGAAGTCCATACTTGGGACAAGCCAGATACTTGGTACAAACAAGCCTGTTTGATTAACCGAGAAGCCGGAAAGTGTAACCGACAGGTCGTTAAGTTAACCAACAAGCCTGTTGCTAGGTGGATGAAATTAGGGTCTGTTACAAGGATTGGCAACAGTCATAGAAATATCAAGCATGTTTGAAATTTCACCAACTCTCCCCGACAGACTGGAAAACTGCAACCGACCCTAACCGACCTTGTAAACATTGTTCCCGACTCTCAAAAAATGCATAGTTACTGACAGGCCGGCCCCAGTGCAACACCTGCATTAAACAGTCATATTAGAACAGGATTCGGCTTCGTGCTCTAACCACGCCAACCAGTCTAAAATTCTGCATTTAGACGTTTTTTTTCATGCTATATTCCTATAACAATTATTAACTGTTTATAATGTCTTTTTTTTTTCAATTTTTACATTTGCTTTCTTGCCATTTTTGTCTGTCCTAAAGTGACAACTAAAGTACTGAAATATAGCAAGTGGGAGGGCCTATGGAACGGTCCACTGCCGTACAACGGCGGTCACTCCCGGCACGGCCTCAAGTGGGTTGCTTGCCGTTGGTCGGCAGTTTACAGTACAGAACCCTAACGAACTGTATGTACTGGTTTCCTCTGCCCTTCCAACTACCCGTCGTGATATGACCTGTACAGTGTTGAAAGCGACGTAAAAAACCCAAAATAAATAAATCAAGGGCGGTCACATAATGGGCGATAATAAGGTACAACATAAATATTTAATAATTACACATGATTTGGATACTTTCATAATTTCAGTGTTTAAAAGGTATTGAGCCTTACGTTTATTTATCACATAAAGATAGTTTTTTGTGTATCTAAAGCGGCAAAAACTATTCATTTTTTTTTTTTTTTCACACTCCTCTCACATTGATCCGTACTAAATTTCAAAATGTTGCATTATGCATGGGCCGGATTCACGAACAATACTTAAACCATTCCTAACTTAGATTTTAAGTATTACTTAGATTTCAAGTAAGAAATTATGAAACCTTATTCACAAACCTTCCTAACTGTAAGGTGACCTTAAAACCCATACTTAGATTTTAAGTTAAGTTGAAAGCTACCTTGAGAGGACAGGATGTTAATATTACATGATTTAGTTTGTAAACATTAGGCAATAATAGTGTTGTATTTGGATGGGGATGTTTATTTATCCACGTGGTTAGTGTATAAGTCAAAATTTTAGTAAGATGAAGTTTTAACTAATTTTTTAGAAATAATTTCCACTAATGGCTAGATTCTACTTGAAAGGAACAGATTAAAATTTTTACTAGGAATTAATTTTACTCTCCAAGCTCATCGGCTAAAATAATTAAAAATCTCACTTTAATAAGCTGTGACTAATATTCTTTGTAGAGGTTCATTATCATAAACAATCCAATGTATGGACCAAAATTTTCCATACCACTTGGCCAATCAGATTCACTGACACAACCGTAACTAAAGAGTTAGGAGTGGTTTTTTCCTTACTTAAAATCTAAGGTAACCTTATCTAAGTATTGTTTCGTGAATACCAATTCTAAGAAAAACTTAGTCAAGTGAAAAACCTTCCCTTACTTAGATCTAAGGTCACCTTATCTAAGTATTGTTCGTGAATCCGGGCCATGGTCTTAAAACAAACTAAAGAAATCAATTTATATTGATTGATTACGTACAACCAGAAACCAACTATTAACTGTTTTTCTATTTTTTTTGCAAGAACCTTCAGCCCAAGAGATGGGAAATGTATGTTATCTGTTGCAGTATTGAACATTTCACCACAGTCTGTGGAATAAATGACAAGCCACATCCAAGATTTGTATATTGTTTCCCCATCACAGGCAAACACCAATGTTTTAAAACTGTCATTGCTACTTTGACATGCTCAACAGTGTGTTTATATATGTGGTGACTTTGAAATTAAGGTCACAAAACAAAACAAGGGTATCCCCATGCAACTTGAGTCTTAACTATATACAAGTACACAATATTAATGTATTGAAATTGAAGTACACGGGTGGTCACAAAGATAAACGATCATAAAGATAAACAGTCTTCAGAAATTATGACGCAAAAAATGGGTAAAGGGTTTAAACAACAATAAAACACATACCAAATGTTATGGTAAGCAATGTTTAAGATAATGTTGTTATTTAGTTTGTGTGATTTTGTTATTTACACTATTTAAATTTGAAAGATTTGAAGACTGTTTATCTCTATAACCGTTTATCTTTGTGACCACCCGTGTATATTTCATAGTAACATTGCATAATTCCTGTTCCAAGGTGGAGGATCAATTTTTCAATCAATCTTGTTGAAGTAATATATTGAATATGCAAAGCTTTTCAAAGTTTTGGGCTCATGCAATCGTATAAAGGAAATTTCATACTAGAGTAGTGTGATGTGGTGAGGGGAATTGGTGTTTGGAGAAATGTTTGCTAAATACTCAGTAGGATAATTACATAAGACAAAATCACATTACATAATGCTTATTACAGAAATATATTAAGTCTTTATGTTAACAAGTATCTTACTACTTACGATTGTGTCAGCAATTACTGAAAGTGATTTATGGGACACCTTGATACCAGGGGAAATTAGTATCCTAATTACAAATCTATAGAGGAATTTACAATTATAATGACTATGGTTTTTCTTTAGTTTAGGGTTAATGAGTATGGGGAACAAGTTATACCATCAATACATGAATCTTTTTCTGTTTAAGTAACTGTCGTTGTGTTTATAAAATTTGCAGTAATAAAACCTTAGGTGTACACTTTTAAGTGAGCTGAATTTGATGGTTTTTTAGAGCATACCTCAATTGAGGAATTCCTGCCACATGAGTCATTTAAGGGTGTTTTCCTGAGGATTTGCTGCCTACTTTTATTTCCCTCCAGGACTTTGTCCTAGATCCTCATATGTATATATAATTTCTGGGTACTTCCACTATCTAATCAGTTTCAAAAATATTTGAATTCTAATTTTAAATTCATGAAAGGACACTTAAAAGTGTTTAAATGCCACTGGATAATATTTCAGTTTTCTGGAATTTCAAAGTGGAAAAAACCTTAAAAAAATGTTTTTATACATTATAATTTGACTTTTGTTATTGTACATAATCTAATGTTTACATTTTCTATCTATTGTTTTATTTTCAAAAATAAGCACTCTCTGCGCTCTGCCATGGGATGTATTTACATTCTAGTGCAAGAACAGTCTCTTTATTGCAAATACATGACACAAACTGAAACTGGTCAGTATCAACTCTGCCATTGTGTGTACATTGTAAATTCTACACCATAAATTATGATATTTTGCCCTGTTGTAAGAGTTGTAAATATATATATGACTGACGAAACAAATATTTCAAGAAAAGATAATTTGGTTTGCTTTATATGAAATTTATTTTGTTAACTCACAAGAATGACTGAATATTGCTAACAAAATAAAAAACAAAGAAATTATAACTTTGTTTGGACAGAAAAGCCCATTTTAAAATAATGTTAAACAATCCTGACAGGTATTGATACATTTATTATTGGGCACAGCAATGTGATGGGAGAAGAATACTGGATTTAAAGGTTCCCAAACACACTTATTTCATAGACTGAATAGCCTAAAAGTTTTATCATAATTAATTATTGATGATAATAATAATACACTTGGATCAGCCAAAAATAAAATATTAAAATGTGTAAACATTCAGTTTTGGTATCTAACCACAGGCTGTCAGTTCTGTGTAAGTTGATACCCTCAGTAACAATGCTGAGGGTATGTCCCAATGTGACCCTAGCTGATTGGTATATTCAAATTGTTTACCTTTGGCATATATAATGTCAACATAGAACAATAGGAAATCAGATTAACCAATACTTTACAAAAATATATGTTACTTACATATTAATTTATTTTGTAATATATTGGGATTTTTTTTTATTTTTTTCTCATTATAATAGAACTGTTAGGTATTTTAAATAAGGTCAGGTTAAAAAGATGGTCTTGGCAGACTTTAATTTGAAGGCTATATGTCAGGATGTAATAACATATCTTTAACTAGATTATCAACTGTATATGGTAATAATTGTTAGAATGTGTAGAAGGTCATCACAGACGCAAGGCAGTATTAAAGCTGTTTAGTACTATTACCACCATACAATCTTTAATCTGTTGATAACATTACTGTGTCTGTTCAGATGTCCAGCATTTCACTTAGTAGTACTTAATTTTGACTTTACTTGCCGATGCCCGGTCGTTTACAGTGCAGTATGCACTGGTTTCCTCCACCTGTAAACTACCCATTGCAATATGACCCTGGCTGTTGAACGCGACATAAAAACAACAAATAAATTAATTTTGACTTTAATTTTACATCTAGTACAGTTGCAACCTTGAGAGGTTTGGCAAGAAATGTATCCCTGATTAAGCTCAATGTTTTACCCTTCTCCTCTAAAATCAAACTAGCTTAATGCTATAGAGGATTGATCCTTGGACTTGTCAAAATGTTTAACCTTCATACAGGCATATTCAGTGCTGTGTCCTTGTATGCTGACCTTTAAAATTTCTATTGCCTTCAGAATTAGCATAAAAATTCACTTTCTAAAATACATAAAAATATGAGAGAGCTTTAGTAAAATTATTACCTGTTTCTTTTTCTTATTGGATAAACCAGAAGAGACAATTGCCAAAATGTAAAGTTTAGATGGAATTATTTTGTGTTTTTTTTTACTACTATTAAAGTATAAAATTGATCAATTGTATATAATGAAGTGATTGACAAGCATTTATTTCTTTTAGCTGGACTACATCTGGTCCTTAACTATTGACAATTCTTATTCTGGAGTAATAAGTCTTATTAGGTTTACAATAAGAGGAAATTGACCCTAATAGTACAATGTTTATTATTATTGAATCTAAGCCTAAATGTGTGCCAAACTTACCACTCCTATTTTGCATGGCAAGCATACCACATAAATACAATATTTAATCTAAATTTCATATTTTAAATCCAAGCTGAATAAATGTATGAGAATTATAAATGAATTTCATTTTGTTATTTAATGAAATTTAATACATGACAACATGGATGTGTTAAAGTGTACTACAGTATTGGCATCTTCATTGACATATATCTTAAAAATGGTGTGTCTGGAGTTCAGCAGATACAGCAACAAATATGTATGATGTCTGATGTTAAAGTACCCTACCATACATATACTATCCCGAAGTTAGTATCAAATAGCCAAACACATTCACAGATTATCAAACCTAAGCCTAACCTCGACTGAAATCGATATCAACATTTCTACTTTTTGAACATTCTGTTTTGCCACATATATGCTAATGTAAAACATTTCCATGTATATATTAATATGCATTAGGGAGCCAGTCTTGTCTATTATTTCTTTAATTGAAATAAGGTGTGATCCCCTCGACACAATTCTTCTTTTTGCGGGGGTCAACTCCTCACAAGAGAACCAATGAGAAAGAAGGAAAGCTGTGCGCGCGTACCCTCTGATGTGCAGCGTGGCATCCCCGAACCAAGCTAGGGAGGTCCACCATTTTCAAAGTGAGAAATCTCATCTCCGCTTTGAAAGTTTGGGCACATTTTTACAGATCAGGCTAACAACCTTGACCAGTCTGACGAGCAATATTCAGTGCTTCTGACAGACCGGACACAGTGGGCAAAAATGGATGTGGTTACGGGCGAGGGAAGGGTATCAATGAGGAGACCTTTTGATCCAGTTGCCCATGATTTAGAGCCAACGTTCCGACTCACGCGTTTTGCTGACCTGAAAGGATGAGGGTGTAAAGTCCCCCAAGAAGACTTGCTCAAGCTTCTTGAGGGACTTCAGGATCACGACGGTGAATCGGAACCGGCAAACTTTCAATATGCGACATCTTCACCAAAGATCGGTAAGTGACAATGCTTAAGTAATGGCGGTTTGATTAAATGGGAGCCGCCATCTTTGCCGGCAAAATGTAAACAAACCCACATGTGTGGCCTTGTAGCCTCGACAAGGCCATCGAGAAAATGAGAAAATTAATCGAGTGCAGTCAAACGTATACTAGTAGTGCAGACACAATATAGTGCATTGTAGTACCATTACGTAGATCTACAAATTTCTATTTTACAGTTTTGATGCCAGTATTTCAGCGATGCAATTCAAAATGATTTGTGACATTTCAATTATTTGGCTATAAAGTGCACTCCTGCTGGCTAGTTACATTACAGAATGGTATTGATACTGGTATCAATATTTTTATACCAGTATTGAAATTTATGGCACTACCTTGGTAGATCAGTGTAGTGGTTGCAGATCAGTTCATGCCACTGTTGAGGTGAATATTTTGTTCATGACACATTGCAGTTCTTTACCTTAATATGTTGTTGACAGACATAAATAAGGTCTACTGGCCCTTGTATATTCTCAGTATTGAGCTGCTGGCATTTCATCCAGATTGCATTGGGTTCAAAGATTTATTTTGCAATTTGTAATGGTCCACAAGGCAAACATTACATAAATTACGTACTAATAGGACTGAATAAAGTAAAATCATGTTTAGGAATGTTTAAGCAGACGTCTAGATTAGGTTTATGGACAGTTCAGACTGAGTATCTTTCACAGTAATAAACTTTTTTTCACCCATGGTGTCCGGATGGGTGGGCGGGCGGCGGGAAAAAGTATTTCAGAAATCGTAAAGTGTAGGACGGTGATACTTGGTAGGGACATTGGTTAGGGGGTGAAGGTGTGCAGCGTCATGGTGTGACCTTCCTTTGATCTTGCCGTAGTGACCTTGTCCTGGCTATATGTCGGAAACCGTAAGGTGTAGGAAGTTGATACTTGGTAGGGACATTGGTTAGGGGTTGTAGGTGTGCAATGTCATGGTGTGACTTTGATTTGACCTTTAACCTTGCTGTAGTGACCTAGCTTGACCTATAAAACCTTGTACGGGCTAGTGATCTTGTGTGAAAATCTTTTCCGGGCCATATCTCAGAAACCGTAAGGTGTAGGAAGTTGATACTTGGTAGGGACATTAGTTAGGGGGTGTAGGTGTGCAATGTCATGGTGTGACTTTGATTTGACCTTTAACCTTGCTGTAGTGACCTAGCTTGACCTATAAAACCTTGTACGGGCTAGTGATCTTGTGTGAAAATCTTTTCCGGGCCATATCTCAGAAATCGTAAGGTGTAGGAAGTTGATACTTGGTAGGGACATTAGTTAGGGGGTGTAGGTGTGCAACTTCATGGTGTGACCTTGATTTGACCTTTGATCTTGCCGTAGTGACCTTGTCCTGGCTATATGTCGGAAACCGTAAGGTGTAGGAAGTTGATACTTGGTAGGGACATTGGTTAGGGGTTGTAGGTGTGCAATGTCATGGTGTGACTTTGATTTGACCTTTAACCTTGCTGTAGTGACCTAGCTTGACCTATAAAACCTTGTACGGGCTATATCTCGGAAACCGTAAGGTGTAGGAAGTTGATACTTGGTAGGGACATTGGTTAGGGGTTGTAGGTGTGCAATGTCATGGTGTGACTTTGATTTGACCTTTAACCTTGCTGTAGTGACCTAGCTTGACCTATAAAACCTTGTACGGGCTAGTGATCTTTTGTGAAAATCTTTTCCGGGCCATATCTCAGAAACCGTAAGGTGTAGGAAGTTGATACTTGGTAGGGACATTAGTTAGGGGGTGTAGGTGTGCAATGTCATGGTGTGACTTTGATTTGACCTTTAACCTTGCTGTAGTGACCTAGCTTGACCTATAAAACCTTGTACGGGCTAGTGATCTTGTGTGAAAATCTTTTCCGGGCCATATCTCAGAAACCGTAAGGTGTAGGAAGTTGATACTTGGTAGGGACATTAGTTAGGGGGTGTAGGTGTGCAACTTCATGGTGTGACCTTGATTTGACCTTTGATCTTGCCGTAGTGACCTTGTCCTGGCTATATGTCGGAAACCGTAAGGTGTAGGAAGTTGATACTTGGTAGGGACATTGGTTAGGGGTTGTAGGTGTGCAATGTCATGGTGTGACTTTGATTTGACCTTTAACCTTGCTGTAGTGACCTAGCTTGACCTATAAAACCTTGTACGGGCTATATCTCGGAAACCGTGAGGTGTAGGAAGTTGATACTTGGTAGGGACATTGGTTAGGGGGTGTAGGTGTGCAATGTCATGGTGGGACCTTGATTTAACCTTGCCGTAGTGACCTTGACCTGTAAAATCTTGTCCAGGCTATATCTCGGCAACCATAAGATGTAGGAAGTTGATACTTGGTAGGGACATTGGTTAGGGTGTGTAGATGTAAAATGTCATGGTGTGACCTTGATTTGACCTTGCCGTAGTGACCTTGACCTATAATGCCTTGTCCTGGCTATATTTCGGAAACCATAAGGTGTAGGAAGTTGATATTTGGTAGGGACATTGGGGGTTATAGGTGTGCAATGTCATGGTGTGACCTGGATTTGACCTTTGATCTTGCATATCTGATGCTATTTTATCTCTCTACAAGGATATGTGATAATATTTTATCTCTCTTATATCTTTATGTTTTTACTTAATCTTGGTTGTTGCACCTTTGGGTGTCTTTTGATGTAGATTAAGCACTGTTAAAGTCATGTTAGAATTCATTAAGGGTTCTACTTTTGCAACTTCCCATTGTAACAGATGGTATTGCATCAAGTGAGTCACAGGTTTTGCCCAACTCCACATATAAGCATGTATTGCCACATCTGTATGTATGGGTAATATTCCAAACATTCAAACCATAATTCGACCATACATAATTTTGATATTTTCATTGACAGCTATTCTCCAGTTAAGAAATTTTACAGCTTCATAAGTTTTAGTTTGCTGAATTGTCTTGTTTTAATACTTAATCTTTACATGCAGTGCTCTGAAAGTATCCCAATCTGTGTACTGTTTCACTACTTCTGTATCTCATGGTGTTGAAAAATATTTCCCCAGGCTGTGGGGTATGGACATCTCTGATGCTATTTCACGTAAGTTTGACTGATCGCCGCCGCCACCGCAGGATTATGGTCTCCCTTGAATAACTTCTTGGGCTTTCAAATTTTTCTTTCCTTCTTATCTTTCTTTAAAACTATAGGGGCGGGAAAAATTTTGGGGATACTTTGCGGAGACCTTAAGCTTTACTTAAGGTAACCATTAGCATTTTTCAAAAACACCCTGTCATTGCGTTTTGGAAAAAACCACACACACCTATGCTATAAAATTTATCAGGTACATTCTAGACCAAATTTCGAAGATCGGAAAGGGTTTTCTGATCAATCGGACCATAGATGCCTGAATGGGAGGCGTTTTATTTTCGTAAATTTTTTTTAAATGGGCACTTGGTCTGTATCTCAAAAATGGTCAATGTTTCGACGTTTTGTTGGAATAACTTATTCAGCTACTTTTTGATAATCTTTCACATGCCGAAGTTTTATCCCTGTATCTGCAATCTTAAGGTCACCTTAATGTCATAAAAGGAGGGTTTGAGCCCTCTAGTTCACTTTTTTCAACCAAACTTGGCACATATATTAAGATTTGCCTTCAGCTCCTTAGAACAGTACTACAATTACATGAAAGCCAAGCATTTTAACGACGATGAACATGCAGCATCCATTCTTGATTCAGAATCTCCTGTTGCTGCCTTGCAGATAGGAAAAAGGATAAAGAATTTTAAAATCAAAGAATGGGAGCAAGTCCGCAGTGACTACATGTTGCAAGGTCTTCAGGCTAAATTTGGCCAAAGTGGTGATCTCTCAAAAATGTTGAAAGAAACTGGTTAATTAGTGTTGCTTGAGGCTAACCCATTTGATAGGTTTTGGGGAATAGGTACTTCTCTGTTTGATACTTCAGTTTGGAGTGAAAATAAATGGAATGGGCAAAATATGCTAGGCAAGCTCTTGATTAAAGTATGTGAATCACTTTGAGAAAAGGAAATATTTGTTTAATTATTTATGCCATACTTAAGTATCTTGTAATTAATTATGTCCACCCCACTGGGGGGGTGGACATATTATTTTTGCTTTTTCCGCCGTCTGGCGTCCCACTTGGTTTCCAGACATTTTAGGCAACAGTTCTTATCCTATCTTTACCAAATTTGGCATGCAGGTTTATTGGGTTAATAGCTTGTATGGGATTGCTTTTGGTGATGATAGCTCTATAGCTAACTGAGTAATAGCTACTTTGCTACTTTTGAGTATCTCTTTGGTTTCCAGACATTTTAAGGAATGCTATTAAGCCTAGCTTTCTGAAATTTGGTATGGAGGTTCATTGGGTTAATAGGTTGTATGGGATTGCTTTTGGGGGGAATTGCTTCATAGATGAGTAATTAATTAAATAAATGAGTAATTGGCTATTTTGAATACTGAAAAAGGCAAATGTGCTCATATCTCCTAAACCGTGCGAGATAGAGTGATTTCGTCAAAATTTTCGACCCACAGGGTATCTAAGGGATGTACTCTTTGCAATTTTCCAAAAAATTTCCCCTCCCCAAAAATGGCGGCCATTTTGAATTTTCGAATTTTTGCCAAAAATGGCAAAACACAAATTTGCTTCTATCTCCTTAACCGTGCGAGATAGAGCGATTTCGTCGGAATTTTCGACCCACAGGGTATCTAAGGAACGTAATCTTTGCAATTTTCAAAAAATTTTACCCTTCTCAAAAATGGCGGCCATTTTGAATTTCGAATTTTTGCCAAAAATGGCAAAACACAAATGGGCCTTAACCGTGCAAAATAGAGTTGAAATTTTCGACCCATAGGGTATCTAAGAAATGTACTCTTGGCAATTTTCAAAAAATTTCCTTTTTCCAAAAATGGCGGCCATTTTGAATTTTCAAATTTTTGCCAAAAATCGAAAAACAGAAATTTGCTTCTATCTTCTTAACCGTGCAAGATACAGTGATTTCGCCAAAATTTTCGACCCAACCAATGCAAAAAAGCCTGAAGCTGAAATAATTTACATGTACACTAATAAATATTTAAGCATCATTGATATATTTTACAAATGAAACAGGTCTTGTAAGACTACTGTACAATTTTGGCAAAAGGTTCATGGGGTGGACATTACACATGATAATGTGTGTTCTTCTATGCTATCCTCTTTCTATTCATATGTCGCAGCTACTATCAACAGGGCGTCCTGTTTTTAGTCGAATCTTTGATTCGAGTTATGTACTGAGTTGCGGCCGCGATTTTAAATTCGCTGTTTAAGCCCTTAAATATCAAATTCTGCATAATATTTGTTCACATATCGGTACATTAAGGTGTCTATTATACACTCTGCCATTTTGAATATTTTTACTGCTTTTATTCAGTTATATTTTATAAAGTAAAAAGCTTGTCTAGCACAACGTCTGGCTTTCTATAAAGTCCCGGATGTCCTAGAAACTATTGTGTTTGCTATTGTTATGGCCAACTCGAACGAGTCTTTTTTAACGGTTTCGTCTGCTGGTTTCTAGAGGTGAAACCCCAATTAATTTATTTGTCTGCAGGCTTTATCACGCAGTCACTGTTAATGTAAAATTGTTGTCTGCGCATCTACAGCCTATTACTAATTTGTCAAACAGATAAACCGCAAAGAAATTAATGAATGAAGTGACGTCACGGTAGTACTACACATTTGTTGTTCAGCCAATCAGAATCGAGAAAACCTCTGGCAGAGACAATGAAAATATTCAAACTCCGTGGTTCTACATTCAACCACTCGAAGGCGCTTTTGGCATGTCCTAGAAGTTGTCACGTGATTTCATTTTTCTGTCAATCCGTTTCTTATTTTGGAAGAAGTTGTCTTCCAAATTGTTTTACAGTATATTTACAAAATAAACCAATTCGCTAATCTTATTTCCTGACAATATTTTATAAAATGGACGTTTCGACAAAGATCGAATACTTTAAGCTACAGAACTCACGGCCATAGCACCCAAGTCATTAATATTCATGAGAAGATATGAGGTCACGGATTTCCCCTGGTATTTCCTGACAATATTTTATATAGTATGTAGATCTTTTACTGACGAACTGGTTTATTTTGTAAATATAAAACAATTTGGAAGACATAGAACGGCCGTGCGCATATTTGCTCATTAATATTAATGAGGCAAGTCCGTGAACAGGAAATATGCTAGTAGTTTTCATCTTAAACCAGCCTTGTAAAATATTGTCATCGGTAAAATACAGCATAATCTGTGGCTCCCTATTTTCGCTCACTGTACAAACAACGAATATTTTATTTAAATACTTACAATTTGCTTCTGTAAAATATCCATATACAGTTCTATATATCCACGCTTCAAAATTGAAATATGTCTTCTCATTTCAAAATCAAATTTCAAACTGCAAGTCCGTGAACAGGAAATATTCTACCCCCTCAAAGAACTGCCGTGACTGCGCATGTTTGCTCATTTATATTAATGAGGCAAGTCCGTGGACAGGAAATATGCTGGTGGTTTTCATCTTAAACTAGCCTTGTAAAACTGCGCATCTACAGACCCTTTATATTTATAAACCTTTCACATCACGTCACTATAAATACCCATCTCACTACACAAATCTGAAAACAACTTCTATGGAAGCGGTTTCCAAATGCGGGCGATAATACCGAGTTTACAGATTTCAACACCCAGTGCTGTCCTAAGATTCGACTTTGTGGTTAGGTGAAGGCTAACCACTGGACCCTTGTTTATATTTTGTACCTTTTGGATTAATGGTTTCATACATGTATATATTGAGATAAATCGATCTAAATCTAAACTTATTTTCATCACCATGGGTACTTTTTGGAATTTTGTACCATTGCTGCTGTGACCTTGTTTGGTTCTTTAGGGTCTATATACTATATGGATGGTTGGAGAACAGTGCAAAAATGACAGATGTTGTTTAAAAGATGATTTCTTTACATTAGATCTGATGTGTGAGATTGATTGGTTCTTTAGAGTCTATATACTATGCATAAGCTTATAACTTTGTAATCCATGTAGAGTTAATATTTAAATCTCAGAAGGTGTCCTTTAATTTCTCCTTGAATTGTTTACCACACTACTCTTTGCTTTATTAGAGTTAGTGGTCTTGTAATTAAGCATCCCTGAAAGGGCGCTTATTTGTTTTCGCCTCCGTTTCCTCGCCACCGCATTATGGTCTCCCTTGAATATCTCCCTTATTATTAGAAGGTTTCAAACCATATGTGGCAGTTATATACCTTAGGCGTGGGAAAATTTTTCTGTATGCTTAAATTTGACCTTTATGAAGGTCGCATGACCCCCACCCCCCGTTATCGCAGTTCAGGAAAAACTACTTGCTACACAGCCTTATAATTTGACACACCTGTTCATACTTCATACTATCGAAAACGCAAGCTGATTAGATTTTAGGAGCAATCCCTTGAAAAATGTCTCATTTATAAGTGATTTTCTGACACCTTCCAATCTGAAAGCCTTAAATTTAGGTCAACCCCCCTATTATCTTCTTAAGTATTGCATTTAGATCCATAAAATGTACTGGGAGGTAATAGGAAACCATATGTGGAGAGTCTAAATAGCCGGTCAGTTTTACCCCACGGCCCACCTTATGGGTCAAACTGGGGTCATAAAATAGCTGATTTTGAGTTTTTGCCTTATATCTCCTTTATTGTTGCTTTTATAGCTTCAGAATGTATTAAGAGGTATTGGGAAAGCATACGGCGCAGCTTTGTGCATTCTTAGCTTTACAGCATGCTTATTAAAACCACAAAGCATTTTAAACTTTAAGGGACGCTTCGCTTTTGTTAGCAAAAGCATTCCTCTAGTTAATATTCATGAGAAGATATGAGAACACAGATTTTCCCTGGGATTTCCTTTCAATATTTTATAAAATGGAAGCATAGATGAAAATCAAATACTTTAAACTGGAGAACTCGTGGCCATAGCACCCAAGTCATTAATATTCATGAGAAGATATGAGGACACAGATTTTCCATTTAATTTCCTTGCAATGTTTCATAAAATGGAAGCATAGACGGAAATCAAATACTTTAAACTCGAGAACTCACGGCCATAGCACCGAAGTTATTAATATTCATATGAAGATATGAGGACACAGATTTTCCCTGGGATTTCCTTGCAATATTTTATAAAATTGAAGCATAGACGAAAATCAAATACTTTAAACTCGAGAACTCGCGGCCAGCCACAGCACCCAAGTCATTAATATTTATGAGAAGATATAAGGACACGGATTTCCCTTGGATTTCCTTGAAGGTCACATGGCTTGTCAGGAGACTTCATAAAAGACGTCTAGACCTTGCTACGATAAAAATCATGTAGATCTCACGAGATTTTAGGATTGTAACTTGACTTCATAATCTGTAAATAAAAAGACGGCTAGATCTTCTATTATCGCCCATGGATACGACTCGGACAATATGTCCAAATATTCTATTTAAAATTCGGGGTTTTGTTGCAAAATTCGGTCGATGGCCGATGCGAATCTGAAACCCTGCAAGGGTGACACCAAGGTTCTTTACTTATTCGGTTGGTTTTATGTTATTTCCAAGGAGACTTCTAGGGAATGATGATTTTAAGGAATTGCTGGTTCTGTCATCACCGAACAAAATAAATTCAGTTTTGTCAGAGTTCAGTACGAGTTTATTTCCCATCCACACCTGGATGGCCTCAAGGCAATTTGACAAGTCAGTGAAGTTTGGGTTATAATTCCTTGTCAGCTTCCAAATAAATTTAGGGATCATTTGCATATAGATGATGTGTGACAGAGGCTACTTTACATGTTGACATATTCACCTGGACTGTGAGATAGAGTGGGCCACATTCTCGCCTCCCACCTCTTGAGATCAGGGTTCGGTTCCCGGCCCGACCTCAAGTGGGAAAACTGGTACGTGCTTGCTGTTGGTCGGCAGTTTACAGTACAGAACATTGACCAACTGCAGGTACTGGTTTCCTCTGCCCTTCCAACTACCCATCGTGACATGACCTGTACAGTGTTGAAAGTGATGCAAAACCCAAAATAAATAAATAGATACAGGCATCTGTTTTACTAGTGTTGAAATAACATTTTATTGTTTCTTTAACTGTTGATAGACGTTTTATTTTTTTTTTGTAGGGATTGGTATGGATTGTTGCGTGACCCCATTGAGACATGGAGGACTTTCCCTTGTACAAACTACAGATTTTTTCTACCCACTTGTAGATGATCCTTATATGCAGGTAACAAGTAGTATCGGATATTTTAGATGTCAAATATTCACTGAGCATATAAAATTTATACTTTTTTACCCAACAGGCTGTCGGGGTATTGTTTTCACCCATGGTGTCCGGATGGGCGGGCGGGCGGCGGGAAAAGTTTGTCCGGCCTGTATCTCAGGAATTGTAAGGTGTAGAAACTTGATACGTGGTAGGGACATTGGTTAGGGGGTGTAGGTGTGCAATATCATGATCTGACCTTGATTTGACCCTGCCGCAGTGACCTTGAGTTTGAAAATCTTGTCCGGGCTATATCTCGGAAACCGTAAGGTGTAGGAAGTTGATACTTGGTAGGAACATTGGTTAGGAGGTGGAGGTGTGCAACGTCATGGTCTGACCTTGATTTGACCTTTAACCTTGCCGTAGTGACCTTGACCTATAAAATCTTGCCTGGGCTATATCTCGGAAACCGTAAGGTGTAGGAAGTTGATGCTTGGTAGGGACATTGGTAAGGGGTTGTAGATGTGCAGCATCATGGTGTGACCTTGATTTGACCTTGTCGTAGTGACCTTGACCGTTAAAATCTTGTTGCACCTTTGGGTCTGTCTTTTAATGCCGATTAAGCACTGTTAAAGTCATATTAGAATTCATTAAGAATTTTACTTTTACAACTTCCCATTGTAACAGATGGTATTTCATCAAGTGAGCCACAGATTTTGCTCCAACACCTCACATAAGCATTCAGTGAATGTATTACCACTTCTGTATGCATGATAATATTCAAAACATCTAAACCATAATGTGGCCATGCCAGATATAGATAAAGAGTACATGCAGTATCTTTCTCTTAGACATTATTTTGTCTATTTAAACTTGTTTGGACCTTTATATAACTGACAGTGCTCTGAAAGTATCCTGAACTTTGTACTGATACAGTACTTCTATATCTTATGGTGTTAAAAATATTTCCCTAGGCTGTGGGGTACGAGCATCTCTGATGCTATTTTATGTAAGCTGATGACAGTTGTCTTTGTTTTTATTAAATCAGTAGTACTGCCACACGTTGGGGGTATATTTTCAGTTCTGCAGGGTGCTCGATTTAATATTAAGTAGATTTTTACAGTTTTGTGGTACTTCAAAAAGAAGTAAGAAAATAATATCAGAACAGATCCAATTCTTGCAAATCATGGGACATCTTTCCAACAGAAGTAGAAAAATTTCAAAATTGTTTCAAACCTACATGCTACATTAAGTGTTTAAGAATCATCAGTACAAACACACGGTTGCGATCAAAATGTTTCCTGGGAATGTTGTCAGATACGGTTTCTAAGTGTTACCGACATTTTCTAGTAACATCTACTTCTTCAATTTTTAGTAAACATGTCATGCTGGATCTCTTCTCAGTAGCTTGAACTTAAGTGCTTTAGAATGAAAATGCAATGTCATTTATTCAAAACTGTATCATTGAAACAATTTAATGGCAGGTGTGATGTAAAGAATATTTTTTTCCTCTTAACAAACCAACCTCTTTTTACAGGGAAAGATAGCAGCAGCTAATGTGTTGAGTGACCTATATGCTATGGGGGTTACTGAGTGTGACAACACACTGATGCTACTATGTGTTCCACAAAAGATGACAGACAAAGAACGGGATGTAGTGATTCCACTTATTATCCGAGGTTTCAAGGTCTGTTATATTTGCCGCAAATTGCCTGTGACTTACTATCTATTCAAATAAATAAAAATTACCTAACTTTAATTTTAGAGCTGGAATAATTACTTTAAAGCTTTGTTCAGCAATTTGAGTGTAAGAAAAAGATCGATGTATCATATTTATGCCGATATTGATTCAAAATTTAAATGTTTTCTGATTGTTTTGTGTTGAAAAACCAACTTTTTAAAGTGTGTCCGACAGGATTGATCAACAAAACAACCCTTTTTACCATGGAAAAGTGTTTTTAAAAGCTGGTAGTGTATTTTGGATTTAGTACCATTTTTGTTCAGTGTTTGAACTTTGTGGTGTTCAGGACACTGTTGAGGAGGCTGGTACCAGCGTCACTGGGGGGCAAACTGTACTGAATCCCTGGTTGACCGTCGGTGGTGTTGCTAGTACAGTATGTCAGCCCAATGAGTTCATCATGTGAGTCACTTTTTCCTTTTCTTAAGTTGGTCTCAGGTGAGCTATATGAAGAGCCCTTTTACTGAACACTTTGACACAGCATGTGCCATTTTATCTTTAATCAAAACTAAAAGGATATGGCCCATCATTGTGGAATGTGTTCCCCTATAACATTAAGAAATGTAACAGTTTGAAACTGTTTGGGGAAAAAATTTAAGAAATATGTTTTTAAGTATTACTAACAGACCTCCAAGTAAATGTGCATTTAAAACAGAATTGTAAAAATGTGCAATATCAAACAAACATGGTGTGTTGCTCAGAAAGAAAGGACTTCTCTATTGATCAGTCTACCGATATCTGCGCTGTAAACTGCTGGAGTAATCAAGGTGATAGTGTTTGTAATCTATTAAGTTGAATAACATTAAGCCATTTCAAAGGCAAAGGATTGCTTGTATATATAATCTCTGCCTAGTGTACAGTTTAAACTTCTGTGGAGATGTTCCTTTGATTCAAGAGGACTTGGTAGTTCAAACAAATTTGACATTCAATCCTGCCTTGTAACCCTCTCAGTGGCTGTGGGGGTTGAATCCAGCTCATATCAATATGATATTCGGGGAAGGTCTGTCCTTAGTGGTTTGCAAGTCATGTAAAACACTAATGATGAAATAGAACTGTCTTTTTGTGTGCAGTCCCACTTTGGCAGTGCAGGGGGATGTTCTGGTGTTGACCAAGCCATTGGGTACACAGGTAGCTGTGAATGCATACCAGTGGTTGGATATCCCTGAGAAGTGGAACAGAATCAAATTGGTAGTCAGTGAAGATGACATCAGGAAGGCCTACCAGAGAGCAATGTTTAGCATGGCACGTCTGAACAGAACTGGTATGTAAACTTTATATGTTTCACATGGAAAAACTTTTTAGTCTATATGGAGTGTCATTTAATTAAAAATATGATTGCTTTATATTTATATTTCTGGATCTCCATTGAATATGGCATACCTTTATAAAATCATTGGTCAAAATACATTGGTACAAAATATGGTATTTTCTACGCTTCTCACTTTGGTGAAAATTAACCGCAAGCATACATGAGACATTGAAATGTTAAAATGTGACACAATTTACCAAGTATGTACACTTTTTGTTGTTTTGATGAAGTGTCGGCCATTAGAAAGCCTAAAATAATCTTTTCAATAATCGGTTCCCAAATATTCTTTGTGGATTTTGTTGTTTCAGCCAAAACAAAACGAAAAGTCAGTGTCCATTTTAGTGTTCACACCACTAAGATTCAGTGTCCAATGATTTTCTTATTCATGCATAACCATGTTGTATAATTGTATCCACTGGATAGCATCCGGTGGATACTATGGATTTCGCTTCGTTATGCCGCCGCCGCCGTGTGTAGAGAGATTTTACCGATACCGCTCTAACAAAAAAAATATTATAGCTAGCCTTCTCAAATTTGCAGGATATATTCATAACCATAAAATCTTGTCTGGGAATATTTTTGGCCTTATTTTGAAAAACAAGATCGCTGCCATGGGCGTTTTTAGACTTTCAGCTAGGACCTTTGGTGGCCCTCTAGAGCAAAGGGTATTATAGGTAGAGATCTCAAATTCGCAGGGTATGTTCCTCATTACAAAATCTTGACTGGGAATATTTTTGGCCTCATTTTGAAAAACAAGGTGGCCGCCACGGGCGTTTCTTTGTCAGTCATAAAAAGTGCTTATATCTCCCTTATTATTGGTCCTAGAGTTTTGGGATGGCAAACCAACCTATAGGAAATCATGGGCTGGGAATCTTTTGGTGTGGTCAGATTTGACCTTGGACCCCTCTTTCAAGGTCAAACGAGGATAGCCAAACTTAAAAGTGCTTATAGCTCGCTTATTATTGGTCCAAGAGGTTTGTAATGTGAAACCAACCTATAGGAAATCATGGGCTAAGAATCTTTTGATGTGGTCAGATTTGACCTTGGGCCCCTCCTTCAAGATCAAATGACAACTGCCAAACTTAAAAGTACTTATAACTTGTTTATTATTGGTCCTAGAGGTTTGCAATATGAAACCAACTTATAGCCGGTCATGGGCTGGGAATCTTCTGATGTTTTCAAATTTGACCTTGGGCCCCGCTCAAGGTCAAACGATGGTTCACTGGCTTTGGTGAATTGTCTTTTCAGTGGATACAAATTTGCTGTTCTCCAAAGCGTAGGTCAAGTTTTACTATGTGTCTTATATTTTGCATGTTTTACACTAAGGCTGTGACCTGGAGGTCGGTATTCACGATTGGGGTCGATTTAGGAAGGTTTCAAGAGCCTTCTGGTCCACGCAATTGTCGTTAATATATTCTATATTGTTGCCTACTTGGTTACATTTTTACCCCACAGCCCTTAAGGGCTGTCGGGTTATTGTTTTCACCCGTGGTGTCCGGATGGGTGGGCGGGCGGCAGAAATTGACCTTGATTTGACTTTGCCGTAGTGACCTTGACCTATAATGCCTTGTCCGGGCTATATTTCGGAAACCATAAGGTGTAGGAAGTTGATATTTGGTAGGGACATTGCTCGGGGGTTATAGGTGTGCAACGTCATAGTGTGACCTTGATTTGACCTTTGATCTTGCATATCTGATGCTATTTTATCTCTCTACAGGAATATGTGATACTATTTTTTCTCTCTTTTATCTCTCATATCTTTTTACTTGAATCTTGGTTGTTTTACCTTTGGGTGTCTTTTGATATAGATTAAGCACTGTCATATTAGAATTCATTAAGGGTTTTACTTTTGCAACTTCCCATTGTAACAGATGGTATTGCATCAAGTGAGTCACAGGTTTTGCCCCAACTCCACATATAAGCATGTATTGCCACATCTGTATGAATGGGTAATATTCAAAACATTCAAACCATAATTCGACTATACATTATTGTAGGGCTGCGAACGAGTACTCGAGCCTCGGTGTACGAGGCGGTCTTGGCTTGTACTTGAGTCCATTTAAAAAACTCGGTTACTCGCGAGGTATTGTATTATCCCCCCATAATCAAACACTTGTGTAAAATATGCTACATTTCAGCATTTCCGTCACATAATATCAATTAAAGTTGTTATTTTCGCTTGAAAACATACAATTTTATTGCATTAATACATCCTATCCAATGGACAATTGCTTTTCCGGTCGGCGCGACCGGTCCCGCCAAATGCCAGAAAAAGACGTCCTGTATAGAATACCGGCAGGACCGGCCAGGAGAGTGCATTTGCCAGGTGACGCATCGTACTTCCTCTTCCTGTCTAGACATTGTGACGTCATAGCATCTTTTTCGTGTCTAGTCCTAGTAAGACCCCTAGTAAGCTGATAGCGGGGCCGGTTGGGTGGGCCTTGCCTGTCCATTGGATAGGGTATTCTATAATATATGGTCAAATAGAAGACGTTTTTCTTCAAAAGTTTTGTTTCCAGAACTGACTATTTGTTTGCTGAAGACTTCTAATGGTAGATACTAAATCTCGTGGTTACTCGAATTCGGGCCGGTTGTCAGAGGGCGAGTACTCGATGCCGTTTTTCAGCACCCATCACAGCCCTACATTATTGTGATATTTTCATTGACAGCTATTCTCCAGTTAAGAAATTTTATAGCTTCATAACTTTTAGTTTACTGAATTGTCTTCTCTTAATACTTAATCTTTACATGCAGTAGTGAGTGGAATCGCCTCAATTTTCATGGTCGATTATTCGTCCATTTTTCCGACCGATGATCGACCCATAATCGACTTTTTTACTCCACTGTTGGCCAGTATATCATGAACACTTTCCGGCATGAATTATGTCCACCCCCCTGGGGGGTGGATATATTATTTTTGCTTTTTTCGCCGTCCGATGTCCGATGTCCGGCGTCCGGCGTCCGATGTCCGGCGTCACGCATGGTTTCCGCTCATTTAAAGGAAAAGTATTAGAGCTATTGTCACCAAATTTGGTATGCAGGCTTATTGGGTCAGTAGCTTGCTTGGGATTGCTTTTGGCTGTTGTACCTCTTTTGCTTACTGAGTAATACTTAAGTACAGCTATTTTCAGTACCCATTGGTTTCCGTGCATTTAAGCCAAAATAATTAAAGATATTTTACTACAATTTTGAATACAAGATTGTTATGTCCATAGCTCGCTTGGTATTGCATTTGGGACTGATAGCTTTGTCAGTACATGAGTAATAGCCATTTAGGTACTTCATTGTGTATTTTCAGTACTACTTTTGAGTAATTTGCTTCTATCTCCTTAACCGTGCGAGATAGAGCGATTTCGTCGAAATTTTCGACCCACAGGGTATCTAAGGAATGTAATATTTGCAATTTTCAAAAAATTTTCCCCTCCCCAAAAATGGCGGCCATTTTGAATTTTCGAATTTTTGCCAAAAATGGCAAAACACAAATTTGCTTCTATCTCCTTAACCGTGCGAGATAGAGCGATTTCGTCGAAATTTTCGACCCACAGGGTATCTAAGGGATGTAATATTTGCAATTTTCAAAAAAATTTCCCCTCCCCAAAAATGGCGGCCATTTTGAATTTTCGAATTTTTGCCAAAAATGGCAAAACACAAATTTGCTTCTATCTCCTTAACCGTGCGAGATAGAGCGATTTTCGGCAAAATTTTCGACCCACAGGGGATCTAAGGAATGCAATCTTTGCAATTTTCCAAAAATTTTCCCCTCCCCAAAAATGGCGGCCATTTTGAATTTTCGAATTTTTGCCAAAAATGGCAAAACACTAATTTGCTTCTATCTCCTTAACCGTGCGAGATAGAGCGATTTCGGCAAAATTTTCGACACACAGGGTATCTAAGCAATGCAATCTTTGCAATTTTCAAAATATTTTCCCCTCCCCAAAAATGGCGGCCATTTTGAATTTTTGCCAAAAATGGCAAAACACAAATTTGCTTCTATCTCCTTAACCGTGCGAGATAGAGCGATTTCGTCGAAATTTTTGACCCACAGGGTATCTAAGGAATGTAATATTTGCAATTTTCAAAAAATTTTCCCCTCCCCAAAAATGGCGGCCATTTTGAATTTTCGAATTTTTGCCAAAAATGGCAAAACACAAATTTGCTTCTATCTCCTTAACCGTGCGAGATAGAGCGATTTCGTCGAAATTTTCGACCCACAGGGTATCTAAGGAATGCAATCTTTGCAATTTTCCAAAAATTTTCCCCTCCCCAAAAATGGCGGCCATTTTGAATTTTCGAATTTTTGCCAAAAATGGCAAAACACAAATTTGCTTCTATCTCCTTAACCGTGCGAGATAGAGCGATTTCGTCGAAATTTTCGACCCACAGGGTATCTAAGGAATGTAATATTTGCAATTTTCAAAAAAATTTCCCCTCCCCAAAAATGGCGGCCATTTTGAATTTTCGAATTTTTGCCAAAAATGGCAAAACACAAATTTGCTTCTATCTCCTTAACCGTGCGAGATAGAGTGATTTCGGCAAAATTTTCGACCCACAGGGGATCTAAGGAATGCAATCTTTGCAATTTTCCAAAAATTTTCCCCTCCCCAAAAATGGCGGCCATTTTGAATTTTCGAATTTTTGCCAAAAATGGCAAAACACTAATTTGCTTCTATCTCCTTAACCGTGCGAGATAGAGCGATTTCGGCAAAATTTTCGACACACAGGGTATCTAAGCAATGCAATCTTTGCAATTTTCAAAATATTTTCCCCTCCCCAAAAATGGCGGCCATTTTGAATTTTTGCCAAAAATGGCAAAACACAAATTTGCTTCTATCTCCTTAACCGTGCGAGATAGAGCGATTTCGTCGAAATTTTTGACCCACAGGGTATCTAAGGAATGTAATATTTGCAATTTTCAAAAAATTTTCCCCTCCCCAAAAATGGCGGCCATTTTGAATTTTCGAATTTTTGCCAAAAATGGCAAAACACAAATTTGCTTCTATCTCCTTAACCGTGCGAGATAGAGCGATTTCGTCGAAATTTTCGACCCACAGGGTATCTAAGGAATGCAATCTTTGCAATTTTCCAAAAATTTTCCCCTCCCCAAAAATGGCGGCCATTTTGAATTTTCGAATTTTTGCCAAAAATGGCAAAACACAAATTTGCTTCTATCTCCTTAACCGTGCGAGATAGAGCGATTTCGTCGAAATTTTCGACCCACAGGGTATCTAAGGAATGTAATATTTGCAATTTTCAAAAAAATTTCCCCTCCCCAAAAATGGCGGCCATTTTGAATTTTCGAATTTTTGCCAAAAATGGCAAAACACAAATTTGCTTCTATCTCCTTAACCGTGCGAGATAGAGTGATTTCGGCAAAATTTTCGACCCACAGGGGATCTAAGGAATGCAATCTTTGCAATTTTCCAAAAATTTTCCCCTCCCCAAAAATGGCGGCCATTTTGAATTTTCGAATTTTTGCCAAAAATGGCAAAACACTAATTTGCTTCTATCTCCTTAACCGTGCGAGATAGAGCGATTTCGGCAAAATTTTAGACGCACAGGGTATCTAAGCAATGCAATCTTTGCAATTTTCAAAATATTTTCCCCTCCCCAAAAATGGCGGCCATTTTGAATTTTCGAATTTTTGCCAAAAATGGCAAAACACAAATTTGCTTCTATCTCCTTAACCGTGCGAGATAGAGCGATTTCGTCGAAATTTTCGACCCACAGGGTATCTAAGGAATGCAATCTTTGCAATTTTCAAAAAATTTTCCCCTCCCCAAAAATGGCGGCCATTTTGAATTTTCGAATTTTTGCCAAAAATGGCAAAACACAAATTTGCTTCTATCTCCTTAACCGTGCGAGATAGAGCGATTTCGTCGAAATTTTCGACCCACAGGGTATCTAAGGAATGCAATCTTTGCAATTTTCCAAAAATTTTCCCCTCCCCAAAAATGGCGGCCATTTTGAATTTTCGAATTTTTGCCAAAAATGGCAAAACACAAATTTGCTTCTATCTCCTTAACCGTGCGAGATAGAGTGATTTCGGCAAAATTTTCGACCCACAGGGGATCTAAGGAATGCAATCTTTGCAATTTTCCAAAAATTTTCCCCTCCCCAAAAATGGCGGCCATTTTGAATTTTCGAATTTTTGCCAAAAATGGCAAAACACTAATTTGCTTCTATCTCCTTAACCGTGCGAGATAGAGCGATTTCGGCAAAATTTTCGACACACAGGGTATCTAAGCAATGCAATCTTTGCAATTTTCAAAATATTTTCCCCTCCCCAAAAATGGCGGCCATTTTGAATTTTTGCCAAAAATGGCAAAACACAAATTTGCTTCTATCTCCTTAACCGTGCGAGATAGAGCGATTTCGTCGAAATTTTTGACCCACAGGGTATCTAAGGAATGTAATATTTGCAATTTTCAAAAAATTTTCCCCTCCCCAAAAATGGCGGCCATTTTGAATTTTCGAATTTTTGCCAAAAATGGCAAAACACAAATTTGCTTCTATCTCCTTAACCGTGCGAGATAGAGCGATTTCGTCGAAATTTTCGACCCACAGGGTATCTAAGGAATGCAATCTTTGCAATTTTCCAAAAATTTTCCCCTCCCCAAAAATGGCGGCCATTTTGAATTTTCGAATTTTTGCCAAAAATGGCAAAACACAAATTTGCTTCTATCTCCTTAACCGTGCGAGATAGAGCGATTTCGTCGAAATTTTCGACCCACAGGGTATCTAAGGAATGTAATATTTGCAATTTTCAAAAAAATTTCCCCTCCCCAAAAATGGCGGCCATTTTGAATTTTCGAATTTTTGCCAAAAATGGCAAAACACAAATTTGCTTCTATCTCCTTAACCGTGCGAGATAGAGTGATTTCGGCAAAATTTTCGACCCACAGGGGATCTAAGGAATGCAATCTTTGCAATTTTCCAAAAATTTTCCCCTCCCCAAAAATGGCGGCCATTTTGAATTTTCGAATTTTTGCCAAAAATGGCAAAACACTAATTTGCTTCTATCTCCTTAACCGTGCGAGATAGAGCGATTTCGGCAAAATTTTAGACGCACAGGGTATCTAAGCAATGCAATCTTTGCAATTTTCAAAATATTTTCCCCTCCCCAAAAATGGCGGCCATTTTGAATTTTCGAATTTTTGCCAAAAATGGCAAAACACAAATTTGCTTCTATCTCCTTAACCGTGCGAGATAGAGCGATTTCGTCGAAATTTTCGACCCACAGGGTATCTAAGGAATGCAATCTTTGCAATTTTCAAAAAATTTTCCCCTCCCCAAAAATGGCGGCCATTTTGAATTTTCGAATTTTTGCCAAAAATGGCAAAACACAAATTTGCTTCTATCTCCTTAACCGTGCGAGATAGAGCGATTTCGTCGAAATTTTCGACCCACAGGGTATCTAAGGAATGCAATCTTTGCAATTTTCCAAAAATTTTCCCCTCCCCAAAAATGGCGGCCATTTTGAATTTTCGAATTTTTGCCAAAAATGGCAAAACACAAATTTGCTTCTATCTCCTTAACCGTGCGAGATAGAGCGATTTCGTCGAAATTTTCGACCCACAGGGTATCTAAGGAATGTAATATTTGCAATTTTCAAAAAAATTTCCCCTCCCCAAAAATGGCGGCCATTTTGAATTTTCGAATTTTTGCCAAAAATGGCAAAACACAAATTTGCTTCTATCTCCTTAACCGTGCGAGATAGAGTGATTTCGGCAAAATTTTCGACCCACAGGGGATCTAAGGAATGCAATCTTTGCAATTTTCCAAAAATTTTCCCCTCCCCAAAAATGGCGGCCATTTTGAATTTTCGAATTTTTGCCAAAAATGGCAAAACACTAATTTGCTTCTATCTCCTTAACCGTGCGAGATAGAGCGATTTCGGCAAAATTTTCGACACACAGGGTATCTAAGCAATGCAATCTTTGCAATTTTCAAAATATTTTCCCCTCCCCAAAAATGGCGGCCATTTTGAATTTTTGCCAAAAATGGCAAAACACAAATTTGCTTCTATCTCCTTAACCGTGCGAGATAGAGCGATTTCGTCGAAATTTTTGACCCACAGGGTATCTAAGGAATGTAATATTTGCAATTTTCAAAAAATTTTCCCCTCCCCAAAAATGGCGGCCATTTTGAATTTTCGAATTTTTGCCAAAAATGGCAAAACACAAATTTGCTTCTATCTCCTTAACCGTGCGAGATAGAGCGATTTCGTCGAAATTTTCGACCCACAGGGTATCTAAGGAATGCAATCTTTGCAATTTTCCAAAAATTTTCCCCTCCCCAAAAATGGCGGCCATTTTGAATTTTCGAATTTTTGCCAAAAATGGCAAAACACAAATTTGCTTCTATCTCCTTAACCGTGCGAGATAGAGCGATTTCGTCGAAATTTTCGACCCACAGGGTATCTAAGGAATGTAATATTTGCAATTTTCAAAAAAATTTCCCCTCCCCAAAAATGGCGGCCATTTTGAATTTTCGAATTTTTGCCAAAAATGGCAAAACACAAATTTGCTTCTATCTCCTTAACCGTGCGAGATAGAGTGATTTCGGCAAAATTTTCGACCCACAGGGGATCTAAGGAATGCAATCTTTGCAATTTTCCAAAAATTTTCCCCTCCCCAAAAATGGCGGCCATTTTGAATTTTCGAATTTTTGCCAAAAATGGCAAAACACTAATTTGCTTCTATCTCCTTAACCGTGCGAGATAGAGCGATTTCGGCAAAATTTTAGACGCACAGGGTATCTAAGCAATGCAATCTTTGCAATTTTCAAAATATTTTCCCCTCCCCAAAAATGGCGGCCATTTTGAATTTTCGAATTTTTGCCAAAAATGGCAAAACACAAATTTGCTTCTATCTCCTTAACCGTGCGAGATAGAGCGATTTCGTCGAAATTTTCGACCCACAGGGTATCTAAGGAATGCAATCTTTGCAATTTTCAAAAAATTTTCCCCTCCCCAAAAATGGCGGCCATTTTGAATTTTCGAATTTTTGCCAAAAATGGCAAAACACAAATTTGCTTCTATCTCCTTAACCGTGCGAGATAGAGCGATTTCGTCGAAATTTTCGACCCACAGGGTATCTAAGGAATGCAATCTTTGCAATTTTCCAAAAATTTTCCCCTCCCCAAAAATGGCGGCCATTTTGAATTTTCGAATTTTTGCCAAAAATGGCAAAACACAAATTTGCTTCTATCTCCTTAACCGTGCGAGATAGAGTGATTTCGGCAAAATTTTCGACCCACAGGGGATCTAAGGAATGCAATCTTTGCAATTTTCCAAAAATTTTCCCCTCCCCAAAAATGGCGGCCATTTTGAATTTTCGAATTTTTGCCAAAAATGGCAAAACACTAATTTGCTTCTATCTCCTTAACCGTGCGAGATAGAGCGATTTCGGCAAAATTTTCGACACACAGGGTATCTAAGCAATGCAATCTTTGCAATTTTCAAAATATTTTCCCCTCCCCAAAAATGGCGGCCATTTTGAATTTTTGCCAAAAATGGCAAAACACAAATTTGCTTCTATCTCCTTAACCGTGCGAGATAGAGCGATTTCGTCGAAATTTTTGACCCACAGGGTATCTAAGGAATGTAATATTTGCAATTTTCAAAAAATTTTCCCCTCCCCAAAAATGGCGGCCATTTTGAATTTTCGAATTTTTGCCAAAAATGGCAAAACACAAATTTGCTTCTATCTCCTTAACCGTGCGAGATAGAGCGATTTCGTCGAAATTTTCGACCCACAGGGTATCTAAGGAATGCAATCTTTGCAATTTTCCAAAAATTTTCCCCTCCCCAAAAATGGCGGCCATTTTGAATTTTCGAATTTTTGCCAAAAATGGCAAAACACAAATTTGCTTCTATCTCCTTAACCGTGCGAGATAGAGCGATTTCGTCGAAATTTTCGACCCACAGGGTATCTAAGGAATGTAATATTTGCAATTTTCAAAAAAATTTCCCCTCCCCAAAAATGGCGGCCATTTTGAATTTTCGAATTTTTGCCAAAAATGGCAAAACACAAATTTGCTTCTATCTCCTTAACCGTGCGAGATAGAGTGATTTCGGCAAAATTTTCGACCCACAGGGGATCTAAGGAATGCAATCTTTGCAATTTTCCAAAAATTTTCCCCTCCCCAAAAATGGCGGCCATTTTGAATTTTCGAATTTTTGCCAAAAATGGCAAAACACTAATTTGCTTCTATCTCCTTAACCGTGCGAGATAGAGCGATTTCGGCAAAATTTTAGACGCACAGGGTATCTAAGCAATGCAATCTTTGCAATTTTCAAAATATTTTCCCCTCCCCAAAAATGGCGGCCATTTTGAATTTTCGAATTTTTGCCAAAAATGGCAAAACACAAATTTGCTTCTATCTCCTTAACCGTGCGAGATAGAGCGATTTCGTCGAAATTTTCGACCCACAGGGTATCTAAGGAATGCAATCTTTGCAATTTTCAAAAAATTTTCCCCTCCCCAAAAATGGCGGCCATTTTGAATTTTCGAATTTTTGCCAAAAATGGCAAAACACAAATTTGCTTCTATCTCCTTAACCGTGCGAGATAGAGCGATTTCGTCGAAATTTTCGACCCACAGGGTATCTAAGGAATGCAATCTTTGCAATTTTCCAAAAATTTTCCCCTCCCCAAAAATGGCGGCCATTTTGAATTTTCGAATTTTTGCCAAAAATGGCAAAGCACAAATTTGCTTCTATCTCCTTAACCGTGCGAGATAGAGCGATTTCATCGAAATTTTCGACCCACAGGGTATCTAAGGAATGTAATATTTGCAATTTTCAAAAAAATTTCCCCTCCCCAAAAATGGCGGCCATTTTGAATTTTCGAATTTTTGCCAAAAATGGCAAAACACAAATTTGCTTCTATCTCCTTAACCGTGCGAGATAGAGCGATTTCGGCAAAATTTTCGACACACAGGGTATCTAACCAATGCAATCTTTGCAATTTTCAAAATATTTTCCCCTCCCCAAAAATGGCGGCCATTTTGAATTTTTGAATTTTTGCCAAAAATGGCAAAACACAAATTTGCTTCTATCTCCTTAACCGTGCGAGATAGAGCGATTTCGTCGAAATTTTCGACCCACAGGGTATCTAAGGAATGTAATATTTGCAATTTTCAAAAAATTTTCCCCTCCCCAAAAATGGCGGCCATTTTGAATTTTCGAATTTTTGCCAAAAATGGCAAAACACAAATTTGCTTCTATCTCCTTAACCGTGCGAGATAGAGCGATTTCGTCGAAATTTTCGACCCACAGGGTATCTAAGGAATGCAATCTTTGCAATTTTCCAAAAATTTTCCCCTCCCCAAAAATGGCGGCCATTTTGAATTTTCGAATTTTTGCCAAAAATGGCAAAACACAAATTTGCTTCTATCTCCTTAACCGTGCGAGATAGAGCGATTTCGTCGAAATTTTCGACCCACAGGGTATCTAAGGAATGTAATATTTGCAATTTTCAAAAAAATTTCCCCTCCCCAAAAATGGCGGCCATTTTGAATTTTCGAATTTTTGCCAAAAATGGCAAAACACAAATTTGCTTCTATCTCCTTAACCGTGCGAGATAGAGCGATTTCGGCAAAATTTTCGACCCACAGGGTATCTAAGCAATGCAATCTTTGCAATTTTCAAAATATTTTTCCCTCCCCAAAAATGGCGGCCATTTTGAATTTTCGAATTTTTGCCAAAAATGGCAAAACACAAATTTGCTTCTATCTCCTTAACCGTGCGAGATAGAGCGATTTCGTCGAAATTTTCGACCCACAGGGTATCTAAGGAATGCAATCTTTGCAATTTTCAAAAAATTTTCCCCTCCCCAAAAATGGCGGCCATTTTGAATTTTCGAATTTTTGCCAAAAATTGCAAAACACAAATTTGCTTCTATCTCCTTAACCGTGCGAGATAGAGCGATTTCGTCGAAATTTTCGACCCACAGGGTATCTAAGGAATGCAATCTTTGCAATTTTCCAAAAATTTTTTCCTCCCCAAAAATGGCGGCCATTTTGAATTTTCGAATTTTTGCCAAAAATGGCAAAACACAAATTTGCTTCTATCTCCTTAACCGTGCGAGATAGAGCGATTTCATCGAAATTTTCGACCCACAGGGTATCTAAGGAATGTAATATTTGCAATTTTCAAAAAATTTTCCCCTCCCCAAAAATGGCGGCCATTTTGAATTTTCGAATTTTTGCCAAAAATGGCAAAACACAAATTTGCTTCTATCTCCTTAACCGTGCGAGATAGAGCGATTTCGTCGAAATTTTCGACCCACAGGGTATCTAAGGAATGCAATCTTTGCAATTTTCCAAAAATTTTCCCCTCCCCAAAAATGGCGGCCATTTTGAATTTTCGAATTTTTGCCAAAAATGGCAAAACACAAATTTGCTTCTATCTCCTTAACCGTGCCAGATAGAGTGATTTCGTCAAAATTTTCGACCCACAGGGTATCTGAGCATTGTACTCTTGGTAATTTCTAAAAAATTTTCCCCTCCCCTAAAATGGCGGCCATTTTGAATTTTCAAATTTTTGCCAAAAATGGCAAAACACAAATTTGCTTCTATCTCCTTAACCATGCGAGATAGAGCGATTTCGTCGAAATTTTCAACCCACAGGGTATCTAAGAAATGTAATCTTTGCAATTTTCAAAAAATTTTCCCCTCCCCAAAAATGGCAGCCATTTTGAATTTTCGAATTTTTGCCCAAAATGGAAAAACACAAACTGGCCTTAACCGTGCAAAATAGAGTTATTTTGTTGAAATTTTCGACCCATAGGGTATCTAAGAAATGTACTCTTGGCAATTTTCAAAAAAATTTCCTTTTCCCAATAATGGCGGCCATTTTGAATTTTCAAATTTTTGCCAAAAATAGAAAAACAGGAATTGGCTTCTATCTTCTTAACCGTGCAAGATAGAGTGATTTCGTCAAAATTTTCAACCCAACCAATGCAAAAAGGCATGAAGCTGAAATAAATTACATCTACACTATCAAATATTTAAGCATCATTGATATATTTTACAAATGAAACAGGGTCTTGTAAGACTACTGTACAATTTGGGCAAAAGGTTCATGGGTGGACATTACACATGATAATGTGTGTTCTTCTATGCTATCCTGTTTCTATTCGCATCTACTATCAACAGGGCGGCCTATTTCTAGTTATATTTCATTCCAGTAAGAATAACTGTGTTTGCGACATTTAGTATCTTCCAAAAGCACCCACTTCCGGTAAATATGGCGGTAGTCATAAACAAACACAAAATTCGTGAGAAATCTATTAATTTATCAAAGGAAAGTTTATAAAACGGCTTAAAATATAAAAAATATGTGGATATTGAGACACATAAAGAAGGGTAAGATTTAATCGATTTCTAGAAGTTGTCAGTGACCGAACGCAATTGTACCATGACACCGACGATTGATTGAACGTTCGTCTAATCGTCCACCCACTAACATGCAGTGCTCTGAAAGTATCCCAATCTGTGTACTGTTTCACTTCTATATCTCATAGTGTTGAAAAATATTTCCCCAGGCTGTGGGGTACAGGCATCTCTGATGCTATTTTATTATATGACAAAACATAACACAGCAAAACGTCAGAATTCTTTATATATTGGGGAGTTTATATAATATTTCTTATTTTATAACAGTATAAGTTTCTGATACCTTTTTATAACTACATTAATGCAAAGACATTGTTTCCAGAAACCCGCATTGTGTTTATGGAGAGGAAAATATGTGCATATAAAACTGCGTGAATACCCAATCGCGAGACAAATTTGGGTAGCTCGGCTACCAGGGTGGATTTTTACCACCTGTCACAGCCTTATTTTACACAGTTGACAGATGAAACTGATATTTGGTCAGTGGACTCTTGGTTGTCATGTGTTGAAAGTGCCGTGTCACCTTGAACTGTCTTATTGACTCTTTGCAGCTGCACGCCTGATGCACAAGTACAATGCACATGGCGCGACAGATGTGACAGGATTTGGGCTACTGGGACATGCGCAAAACCTTGCAAGGATTCAAAGTGCTGAAATCTCATTTGTCATCCACAACCTGCCCATCATTGCCAAAATGTCAGCAGTGAGCAAAGCTTGTGGCAATATGTTTAGTCTGATGAGTGGACAGTCAGCCGAGACATCAGGTATAACGATTGAGGAATAAGAAGATGTCCTAAGGACATGTTTGCATTTAGACCTTGGGTTAAGGCTCGGTTACAACCTTAGAAAATACATCTGTAGTCTATAGAATTCAGTCAATGTTTCGATAAAGACCTTGAGTAATGGGTAGACACTCTCTGGTGATTCTTGGATCACTAGTCTACAATGAAAACTGATTATTTTTGTTAGGGACTAGTTATTTCTACCAGTGAATGTGAAATGTACGTTTTATGTAATACTGTTTAAAAATAGCAACTTGAACACTTACATTCAGTTCAAGATTTTGTGGTGGGCCTTCTTTGCAGTTTCTTTTTATTGCGTTAATACATCCTATCCAATGGACAATTGCTAATCCGGTCGGCGCAGACCGGCCCGCCAAACGCCAGAAAAAGACGTCCTGTGTTGCCACCGGCTGGCCGGTCCGCAGTACTGTGCACTCCCCAGATGGCGCCTCGTACTTCCTTCCTGTCTAGACAACCTGACGTCATAGCATCTTTTTCGTTTGGCGCGTGTACTGTGCAGACGTGTTTTCAACATCTCCAGAGTTTTAAAAGGAAAAGTGTGCATTATGACGGATTTTCGACCTTATTTGGGAATATTTTAGTGTAGAAATGTTATCTGCATATCAAGCACGGATATACCTTAAGAAATCTGCTGGAAACGCTCCCTAGCTGACTCAATTTAGTGTTGATGATAGGGCAGTAATCGACGAGAAATATGAAGGCAGCCATTTTTTTCTAGTTTCCTCCCATTCAACCATGGTGTTGTTAGGGGCAGATCGACAATATTAAGGAAATAATGGATATACTACTTACAGGTATTTTTATCCGTGTTCGTTTGTTGAATGTACCCTCTGTAACTTCCCAGGTCATCACCATAGAAACGTCTTTTCTAGTACTACGAATAGAAATCACGGAAAACTTCAATCTACGTAGTTTTGAACACTGCAAATAGAAGGAAATCCCCAAGAGGTACATTCTTCAGAGCGCACTGGTACCGACTTCTCTGCTGTAAAGCATCAGTCACACCAGCCTAGCTCGAGTATTTAGTGTATTTCATCAGAAGTAAGAGATGAATTCGTCAGATTTCTTCAGAGCACACTGGTCCAGACATCTTTGCTGTAAAGCATTAGTCGACCGGCAAGCTCATGTTCAGCCGACCTCACCTAGTATTTACATAGAAGGAACTTCATCTTGAATCACTCTCAGTGCCTCCCTTGTGGACCCGGCAATTATGTCGGTAGTAAGGGAGGTGGATGGCCAGGAAACTGGTTTGAGTGTACAGCCGGCTGAAAAGAAGAATCGACTTCAGACCGGCCAGGACTTCATCTACAGAGCGCACTGGCCCAGGCTTCTCTGCTTTTAAAGCATCAGCCGGCCGGCCAGCACAAAAGAACGCGACCTCTGACGTCATATCCAGTCAGCCAATCGCGTGCCTTCACGAAGCTGGTCACGTGTTCTCACCGACCAGTCACGAAGTTTATCACGTGATTTACCGAACAAGAAGGTCGGAAGTGAGTTCTTCAGAACTCACGTCTACTGTGACTACAGTCCCTGCTTTGCAGACCCGGCCTGGTTGTCGGTAGTGGGGTTTTGTGCACTGTAAAGTTGCCAGTAAAGCATCACACAAAGAACGCGAATACTGACGTCATCCCCAGTCAGCCAATCGCGTGTCCTTCCGAACAATCACGAAGCAGGTCACGTGTTTTCACCGACCAGGAAGGTCGGAAGTGCATTCTTCAGAACTCACGTCTTCTGTGATTGCAGTCCCTGCCTTGCAGACCCGGCTTCATTGGCGGTAGTGGGGTTTGTGGATGAGCAGAATACTGCGCATTGCATGTTTAAGTATCACAAAAGAACGTCACAACTGACGAGCTCCAATCAGCCAATCACGTGACACACCGAACACCAAGTGTTTCTAAATATAGTTCACAAGGGGTTTCCCAGTAACTGTCAAATCTACAAATAAGACGTGCGAGTTGAGAAATACTTTAATTAATGGAGGAAACCTACAGCCAACTGAATTCAACACAAAATATAGTTGTGAAATTGCTTTAGCAATTGGTTACAGAGTGTACCGACCACTACCGTGCTGCCTTGTACACTTGCTTCAACAACCGGGTACAGAGTGTACCGGCTGGTTCCTGCTACACAGCCTTGTACACTTGCTTCCACAAGCTGAATTCAACACACAAGATAGTTGTAAAATTGATTTAGCAACTGTTTTTTATTACTGGCTACAACTGGTTACAGAGTGTACCGGCTGGTACTGGCTACACAGCCTTGTACACTTGCCTCAACAAATGGTTACAGAATGTACTGGCTGGTACTGGCTACACAGCCTTGTACACTTGCCTCAACAACTGGTTACAATGTATACCGGCTGGTACTGGCTACACAGCCTAGTACACTTGCTTCAACAACTGGTTACAGAGTGTACCGGCTGTTTATTGGCTACACAGCCTAGTACACTTGCTTCAACCTACGGGTTACAAGTCTACTAACAGGGGGCTGGCTACACAGTCCTTACTGACTAGTGCTTCGAGCCAACTGGTTACAAAAAAAAAAAAAAAAAAAAAAAAAAGACCAGTAGCTGTCAAATTGATTGGTGACCCCAGCCTGCCAGTTTTTTGCCGGTTACAGAGAATTGCTGGTTACAGTTAAGTACCGGGTATGGATTCCTGGTACCGGACAGAGTTGCTTGAGGTTAAGTTGGTTACAGAGAATTCTTAGACCGGTCATTGGTCTTGGTGATGTGACATGACAGTGTCCCAACCTACTGCCAGGCAACCTTCCCTTATCACATCTCTCAACAACCTGTTATCGGTGCTGGACTTGACTGGAGAGATAATAAATTTTATCATCATATCCGGCTAGGGGTCAGACATCTCACAAATGACAATTGCTCTGTAAATGCTACACCTTGCAGGCTGCTGGCCCGGGGCGAAGAGTCTATTAATGTGAAAAGTTGTGTCAGCCCCACCGGACCACAATAAGAGCAGGGAGAATGTTAACCGGGATCATTGTCACCAGACCGGACCAGTGTCCGGAGGGACAGGAAATATTTGTCAGAATACCAAATGTCCCAAATGTGGCACACTATCTGCCTATAGGATCCAGACTAAGCCCTTTTTGGGAACGTAGGAAGCCTTGGGGCTGGACCCTAGGTAGTACAACTGTTGAAGGAGGGATACCTATGCCCATATACCTATACAAGAACAATCCAGGAAATGACTGAGATTTCACATCCAAGGTCGGGCATACCAGTTCAAGGCCCTGCCATTCGGTTTGTCCACAGCAGGTGAAATTGATGGCCATACACAAGGATTTAAGAAGCCACCAGTACCTAGACGACTGGTTGGTGAGAGCCAGATCCCACCAGGCTTGTCTCCAACATATACAGGAACTAGTAAATAATGTGTCAGCAACTGGGTTGGCTGATGAACTTAGAGAAATCAGAGCTGGAGCCCAAACAAGACTTTGATTTTGTAGGCTACCAGTTTGTCCTCGGGTCTGATCGGTTCCGACCGACTCTGGACTGGTGACAGAGCCTTCAAGAGACTGTTAAAACTGCTATCCCTACCAGCTTGACCGGTCCGGGAATTCATGTCCTTGATAGCTTACTAATGTCTACAGAAAAGCATGTTAATCTAGGCAGACTTCATATGAGACCCATACAGTGGCATCTCAAAAACAACTGGAGGGTACCAGAATCACTGGAAAAGGTGATACAAGTCCCCAGGTCCCTGCACCCCCATTTACAATGGTGGCTGAAGGAAGACGATGCACTTACAGGCCAACCTTTACACCCAATAAAACATGCTCTGCAAATATTTACAGACGCATCAATAGAAGGGTGGGGCGCTCACTTAGATGAGCACTTTGCAAGAGCAACCTGGTCCCCTCCGGGAAGCAAGTTATATATAAACTATCTAAAACTTTAAGCAGTTTTTCTGACTTTAAGAGTGCTAAGACTTTTGCTCAAACAAGATAGTACTTGTAGCAACTGACAACACCACAGTAGTGTCATACATAAAGGAAGGAGGAATATGGTTGGGCCCACTTTGTGCCCTACTATGGAGAATCTTGACCTGGTGTACCAGGAAACAAGTGACTCTAAAGCACGACACATTCCAGGCCGGCCTAATGTGGTAGCAGACAGGCTGTCCAGGCTAGGCCAGACCATCCAAACAGTGGTTTCTCCTTCCAGAGGTCTTCCACTCTATACAGTAGGTGGCACCGGCCCAAAATAGACTTATTTGCCACGAGGTTCAACAACAAGTCGGCTGTTTTGTGTCACCAGTACCAGATCCCCTGGCCACAGCAGTGGATGTGTTCAGTTGGCCATGGTAGGATCTAAAAGGATACACCTTCTCACCATCAGCCATATTGGGCAAAGTGGTGGAGAAGTTGCAAGACTCCCCATGTAAGAGAATCATTCTGATTGCTCCGGGGTGGCCAACATGCCTTGGTTTTGGGATCTAGTGGCCATGTCCAGCCACATCCCGCTGAGCCTGCCCAATCTGCCCAGCCTGTTCACAGCCATTCGATCAGATCTCTCACAGAAATCTGACAATCTTAATCTCCATGCAGGGCTCCTAGAGCCTCAGCAATCGAGGAGCAGGACTTGTCTGAGGCAGTGGCAGCAAGAATTGAGGCTCCTCAAAGGGGGGTCAATCAGATCGGTCTATGAGGCAAATGGGTCATTTTTTACCAAGTGATGTATCATTCATCAGGTGGATTTCGGACACCACCTGTAAAGTCAGTTGTTGACTTCCTTAGGTACCTGCTTCAGGACAGGAAGTTGCAGCCCAGTACCATTGATGGTTACAGGTCAGCCATTGCTGATAGTCTGGAAAATTTGCCCATCAATGTTAGTAAGGATGAAAATCTCACTCGTCCCCTGGATAGCTTCCACTGAGACAGACCCAAAGGCCGGAGGGGAACCCCCTCCTGGAACCTCTCCCTGGTTTTTGCACCAGCTGACAAGGTTCATTTTGAACCAATTATAGGCCTTCTTGAAGCATTTGACCCTCAAGGCAGTTTTCCTCTTGGCCTTGGGGTCGGGCAAGCGTAGAAGTGAGATACATGCTTGGCAAACAGCCCAGCACCATTGATGGTTATAGGTCACCCATTGTTGATAAACTGGGAAATTCACCCTTCAACATCAGTAAGGACGGAAATCTCGCTCGTCTCCTGGATAGATTCCTCAGAGACAGACCCAAAGGCAGGAGTGGCATACCCTCCTGGAACTTCTTACTGGCCGTGCACCAGCTAAGACTCCATTTGATCCAATTAAGGAGGCCCCCTTGAAGCATTTGACCTTCAAGACAGTATTCCTCTTGGCCCTTGGGTCGGGCAAGTGCAAAAGTGAGATTCATGCCTAGCAAAACTGATATATTGGACACCAATCCGATTGGTCAAAGGTGTCCCTGTATCCATCACCCAGCTTTCTATCCTAGAATCAGCTGGCCATAGAGTGTCTAGTGTGGCCCCTGGGGTTATAACAGCCCTGGCCCACACTCTGGATAGATCCCTCAAGTCTGACAGGTCCCTCTGTCCGGTCAGAGCATTGTGCTACTATTTGGACAGGACATCAGGCAGAATAAGGAGGTGGTTTTTGTCTCCGTTAAGAACGGTTTCAACAAAGACAGCTCACCTGCCACTATCTCCTCTTGGATCAAGCAGACTGTGATCCTATGTTATGAGCTCTCTGACCAGGAGGCCCACTATTAACATCAGGTTAAAGCCCATGATGTAGGGGCCTTTGCTGCTTCTAAGGTCTTCCAGTCGGGAATCTCCTTAGATCCAATCTTGTCAGCCCGCCACTGAAGTCACAATACCTTCACACAGTTCTATATGAAGGGCGGGGCTTGGGCTGATTCAGAGCTTTACCATTGGGCTAGGTAGTGGCTGCTCAGCAGATCCACAAGTGGCCCTTAGATTGAGGAGATTTGTATATGTGCATAACAGTTCTTCATGTACATAAGAATTAAGTGTGGCGTGCTTCCTTCAGGAGGTTTATTTGCAATCTGGGACTGAACTCATCCCTCTCTTCCCCTACCTCAGAGCAGGTCTGCAAAAGGGGGGGGGGCGACGGCGGTATAGCCCCGGGTAACCGGCTGCTGGCAACCGACCATGGCCTTGCAGGGTTTCCTGACCTTAAAGTCAACCCAGGCCTGGACCTATAGGTCTCCTGACAAAGTCAGCCTAGACCGTAGGTTAAAATTTGCTATTACTTGTGAGTTCACATAAGTCCCTAGTAACTTACCCGCCGACCAAGCGGTAGTTATTCAGCAATTGTCCATTGGATAGGATGTATTAACGCAATAAAATTGCAAATTTAATAAGTAAATTAAATTTTTATAAGTTAATACCCTATCCAATGGACACACAAGACCCTCCTACCGACCCCGCTATCAGCTTACTAGGGGTCTAAGAGGTTTAGACAACGAAAAAGATGCTATGACGTCAGGTTGTCTAGACAGGAAGGAAGTACGAGGCGCCATCTGGGGAGTGCACAGTACTGCGGACCGGCCAGCCGGTGGCAACACAGGACGTCTTTTTCTGGCGTTTGGGCGGGCCGGTCTGCGCCGACCGGATTAGCAATTGTCCATTGGATAGGGTATTAACTTATAAAAATTTAATTTACTTATTAAATTTGCAAAATTGTCCGACTTGTCATTTTTTTTTTTTTGGCCATTTTATGTGTTGTAGGAGGTTTACTGATTGCACTGCCCAGAGAACAAGCTGCAGCGTTTTGTAAAGATATTGAAAAACAGGAAGGTTATCAGGCCTGGATTATTGGCATCGTGGAGAAGGGAAATCGCACTGCCAGAATTATAGACAAGCCAAGGGTGATTGAAGTGCCAGCAAAAGAAAAAGAAGGGGAACTTTGGTAAATTCAGTTGCCAGAAAAGAACACTAAAAGACTAAAATGAATGGGCTAATATAGTAAATTCATGCTATGAGTTGTTCAGGTACTCGATAAAAAGGAGTTGTTCAAATTATATTGAAATCAGGTTTAGCAATTGTTAGTAGCACTTTTAAAGCATGAATTATGTGTTGCTGCGTTTTGAAATGTAGTGTTATTTTAAAATTTTCTGCCTCTGATGGACCTGTGCAACTCAGTAGCTTATACCATTTGCTATAATGCTTGAAAAATTCAAAGAATTCTTTCACAGTCAGATGCATTTGTCATTACATCATCTTACATAAACTGTCATTGGAATGAACATTCCTCACAGTGTTTTCAAATAGTTTGAATCCTAGTATTTTGCAGTGATTTGCTATTTGTCTTTTAATAGAGCTATTGTATAAAATTTTTCACCAGCACATGCCAGCTGGGATCCCGACCTCCTAGTTGGCATTGTGCTTTGTTTAGTGGGAATAGATGGATAACTGTTCAAAAGTATGCTGGTAAACTTGGCGGTGGCTTGAGCACCCACCTTGAGTTGTTCACATATGTTTGATTGTTAAAAATTGAAGATGCCAACTTGGTAGGATAGTGATACCAGATTAGGAACTCGCAGAATTGTGAACTAATTTGATTGATTTCCCCCTATCATGGTGGCAAATTTTTTTCAATCAAAATGGGAGTCCATTTCTACTAAATTGGTGTGTGCACTGTTTGTAGATACTGATTATTTTATATGTGTAAAGATCATGTTTTAATATTGGCTATACTTGGATTTTCATTAGTTCTGCGACAGAAAGTGCATTTGTCCCCCAATATAATTGGTGGAATTGTCAAAACTAAATAAATATCTGTACTTTTCAATGATTTTGTATTAGAAATTGTAGACATCCCGTGTCCCAAAGTTGGTAAAGTCGGATGGACATATTATTTTTGCTTTTTCTGGCATCCGGCGTCCGACTTGGTTTACAGTCATTTCAAGGAAAAGTATTTATCCTATCTTACCAAATTTGGTATGGGTGTTTATTGGGTTAATAGCTTGCATGGGATTGCTTTTGGTGAAGATAGCTCAATAGCTGAGTAATAGCTACTTGGCTACTTTTGTGTACTTTGTTTCCGGGGATTGTAAGGAAAAATATTTGACATATCTTTACTAAATTTGGTATGAGCAATAGTTAGGTCAATAGCTTGTTTGGGATTGCTTTTAGTGATAATAGCTATATAACCGACTCAGTAATAGCTACTTGGCTGCTTTGAGTAGCTTTTTTATTTTAGGCATTTTAAAGGAAAAGTATTTCACGTATGTTCACAAAATTTGGGATGGAGGATTATTGGATCAGTAGCTTGCTTGGGATTGCTTTTGGTGATAATACCTTTATAGCTAACTGAGTAATAGCTACTGTGCTATATAGCTATTATGTTATTTTGAGTTGACTTTTTTCTGGACATTTTAATGAAACAATGTTTTCTATCTTCACAAAAATGTATCTGAAGGATAATTGGGTCAATAGTTTGGCCAGGATAGCTTTTGGTCGATTATAGCTTTGTAGCTATCTGAGTAATAGCTGCTTTGCTGCTTTGAGCCTACTCTGAATTGCATTTCTGTTTTCACTATTTTAAAGGAAACCTATTTAACTCATCTTTGTAAATTTGGTGTGAAGGTTTATAGGGTCAATTGCTGGCTTGGTATTGTTGTTGATGGTAATAGCTTTAACCTCCTGAGTAATAGCTACATAGCAAAAAATATAAATATGTTTATCTCCTAAACCGTGCGAGATAGAGCGATTTCGTCGAAATTTTCGAACCACAGGGTATCTAAGCAACGTACTCCTGGCAATTTTCAAAAAATTTCCTCTCCCCAAAAATGGCGGCCATTTTGAATTTTTGCCAAAAATGCAAAAAACACTAATTTGCTTCTATCTCCTTAACTGTGTAAGATAGAGCGATTTTGTCGAAATTTTTCGACCCAAAGGGTATCCAAAAAGTATACTCTTGCCAATTTTCCAAAAATTTCCTCTCCCCAAAAATGGTGGCCATTCTGAATTTTGGAATTTTTCCCAAAAATGCAAAAACACAGATTTGCTTCTATCTCCTTAACCGTGCGAGATAGAGCGATTTCGTCGAAATTTCCGACTGACAGCGTATCTAACCATTGTACTTTGGGGAATTTCCAAAAAAAAATTTCCTCTCGCCCAATGTGGTGGCCATTTTGAATTTTCGAATTTTTGCCAAAAATGCAAAAACACAAATTTCCTTCTATCTCCTTAACCGTGCGAGATAGAGCAATTTCATCGAAATTTTTGACCCACAAGGTATCTTAGCAAACTACTCTGCAATTTTCAAAAAAAAATTTCCTCTCCTAAAAATGGCAGCCATTTTGAATTTTCGCCAAAAATGCAAAAACACAAATTTGCTTCTATCTCCTTAACCGTGTGAGATAGAGCAATTTCATCGAAATTTTCAATCCACAAGGTATCTAAGCAAACTACTCTTTACAACTTTCAAAATATTTTACTCTCTTCAAAAATTGTGGCCATTTTGAATTTTCGAAAATTTACCAAATATACAAAAGCACAAATTTGCTTCTATCTCCTTAACCATGCGAGATAGAACAATTTCGTTGAAATTTTCGACCCACAGGCTACCTCAGCAATCTACTCTTGCCAATTTTCAAAATTTTTTCCTCCCCCTAAAAATGACGGCCATTTTTAATTTTTGCCGAAAATGGAAAAACGCAAATTGGCTTCTATCTCCTTAACTGTGCGAGATAGAGAGATTTATGTTCACCCCCCTGGGGGTGGATATATTATTTTTGCTTTTTCTGGCGTCCGATGTCCGGCGTCACGCATGGTTTCCGCTCATTTAAAGGAAAAGTATTAGAGCTATTGTCACCAAATTTGGTATGCAGGCTTATTGGGTCAGTAGCTTGCTTGGGATTGCTTTTGGATGTTGTACCTCTTTTGCTTACCGAGTAATACTTAAGTACAGCTATTTTCAGTACCCATTGGTTTCCGTGCATTTAAGCCAAAATAATTAAAGATATTTTACTACAATTTTGAATACAAGATTGTTATGTCCATAGCTCGCTTGGTATTGCATTTGGGACTGATAGCTTTGTCAGTACATGAGTAATAGCCATTTAGGTACTTCATTGTGTATTTTCAGTACTACTTTTGAGTAATTTGCTAATATCTCAGAAACCGTAAGAGATAGAGCGATTTCGACAGAACTTTTGACCCACAGGGTAGTAAAAAAGTATTCTATACAAAATTAAAAAAAATATCAATTTTCAGCACTTTTGGCGGCCATCTTGAATTTTTGCGAAAAACGAAAAAATCTTAATATCTCACAAACCGTAAGAGATAGAGCGATTTGGACAGAATTTTTTGACTCACAGGGTAGTAGAAAAGTATTCTGTACAAAATTTAAAAATTTCAATTTTCGCCACTTTTGGCGGCCATCTTTGAATTTTTGCGAAAAACGAAAAAATCTTAATATCTCACAAACTGTAAGAGATAGAGCGATTTGGACAGAATTTTTTGACTCACAGGGTAGTAGAAAAGTATTCTGTATAAAATTTAAAAATTTCAATTTTCGCCACTTTTGGCGGCCATCTTTGAATTTTTGCGAAAAACGAAAAAATCTGAATATCTCAGAAACTGTAAGAGATAGAGCGATTTGGACAAAATTTTTGACCCGTAGGGTAGTAGGAAAGTATTCTATACAAAATTGAAAAATTTCAATTTTCGCCACTTTTGGCGGCCATCTTGATTTTTGCGGAAAAACAAAAAAATGTTAATATCTCGGAAACCGTAAGAGATAGAGCCATTTTGACAGAAATTTTGACTCGCATGGTAATGGTAGAGTATTCTATGTGCAATTGAAAAATTTCAATTTTCGCCACTTTTGGCGGCCATCTTGAATTTTTGCGGAAAAACAAAAAATGTTAATATCTTGGAAACCATAAGAGATAGAGCCATCTTGAATTTCTGCGAAAAACGAAAAAAATCTTAATATCTCACAAACCGTAAGAGATAGAGCGATTTGGACAGAATTTTTGACCCATAGGGTAGTAGGAAAGTATTCTATACAAAATTGAAAAGTTTCAATTTTCGCCACTTTTGGCGGCCATCTTGAATTTTTGCGAAAAGCGAAAAAATCTTAATATCTCAGAAACCGTAAGAGATAGAGCGATTTGGACAGAATTTTTGACCCGTAGGGTAGTAGGAGAAAAATTTCAATTTTCGCCACTTATGGCGGCCATCTTGAATTTTTGCAGAAAAACAAAAAAATGTTAATATCTCGGAAACCGTAAGAGATAGAGCCATTTTGACAGAAATTTTGACTCTCATGGTAGTGGTAGAGTATTTTATGTGTAATTGAAAAATTTCAATTTTCGCCACTTTTGGCGGCCATCTTGAATTTTTGCGGAAAAACAAAAAATGTTAATATCTCGGAAACCGTAAGAGACAGCGATTTGGACAGAATTTTTGACCCACAGGGTATGGAGAGAGTATTCTATGTGAAATTGAAAAATTCAATTTCGCCACTTTTGGTGGCCATCTTGGATTTTTGCGGAAAACTGAAAATGTTAATATCTCGGAAACCGCAAGAGATAGTGATTTTAACAGAATTTTTGACCCATAGGGTGATAGCAAAGTATCCTATACAAAATTGAAAAATTTCAATTTTTTCGCCACTTTTGGCGCCCATCTTGGATATTTGCGGAAAACCCAAAAATGTTAATATCTCGGAAACCGTAAGAGATAGAGTGATTTCGACTGAATTTTTAACCCATATGGTAGTAGAGGAGTATTCTATGTGAATTTGAAACATTTCAATTTTCGCCACTTTTGGCAGTCATCTTGTTTCGTAGAAATTTTCAACCCACAGGGTATCTAATCAATGTACTATTGGCAATTTTCAAAATATTTTAGTCTCCCCAAAAATGGCGGCCATTTTGAATTTTTCAGTTTTTGCCTAAAATGAAAAAACGCAAGTTTGCTTCTGTCTCCTTAACCGTGTGAGATAGAGCGATTTCAATGATCCCACAGGGTATCTGACCAGTGTACCCTTGGCAGTTTTCAAAAAATATTCCTCTTCCCACATATGGCAGCCATTTTGAATTTTTGCCAAAAATTGAAAAACGGAAATTCGCTTCTATCTCCTTAACCATGCAAGATAGAGCGATTTCGTCAAAATTTTCTAACCAATGCAAAAAGGCATGAAGCTCAAATAATTTACATGTATACTAATAAATATTTAAGCAGCATTGATACATTTTACAGATGAAACAGAGCCTTGTAAGATTACTGTACAATTTTTGCAAAAGGTTGATAGGGTGGACATTACACATGATAATGTGTGTTCTTCTATGCTATCCTGTTTCTATTCATATGTGGCAGCTACATGCAACAGGGCTTCCTATTTCTAGTTCATCTAAATTTTTGACCCCCAGGGTGTCCAGAGTGTACTGACAACTTTTCACAAAAAATCCTTTCCTGCCACTTTTAGTGGCCATCTTGAATTTCTGTGTAAAATGCAGGAGCGCATTTATCTTGGAAATTGTGCGAGATAGAGCAATTTTAACAAAATTTTGGACCCGCATTGTATCTGCAGAGTCTACTGGCAACTTCTCGCAAAAATCGCGTTCCCACCACTTTTGACAGCCATCTTGAATTTATGCGAAAAGCGCATTTATCTTGAAAACAGTGCGAGATGGAGCGATTTTGACAAAAATTTTGGACCTGCAGGGTATCTGCAGAGTGTTCTGGCAACATTTTACAAAAATCACTTTCCCGCCATTTTTTGGTGGCCATCTTTAATTTCTACATAAAACGCAAAACACATTTATCTGGGAAACCATTCGAGATCGAATGATTTCGACGAAATTTCTGACCTGCAGGGTATCTGCAGAGTCTACTGGCAACTTTTCACAAAAATCACTTTCCCGCCTTTTCTTTGGCAGCCATCTTGAATTTCTGCGTAAAACGCAAAAACACATTTATCTTGGAAACTGTTAGAGATAGTGATTTTGATGAAATTTGTAACCCACAGGGTATCTGCAGAGTGAACTGTCAACATTTCACAAAAATCGCTTTGCCGCCATTTTTGGCGGCCATCTTGAATTTCTGTGTAAAATGCAACACATTTATCTTGAGAACGAGATTTTGGCTGCCATCTTGAATTTTGGTGGAAATTGAACATGTCATTTATCTCCACAACCCAAGAGATAAAGTGATTTCGAGACCTTAGATATAGTGCCTGTGAAAAAAGTTGAATTTGCAGAATTTTGTCTGCCATCTTGAATTTTGGCGGAAATTGAAAATGTTGTTTAGGGATAGAGCAATTTCAAACTAATTTTTGATCATTTGGATATTAGAGATCTTTGGTATATTGCCTCTGAAAAATGTCAAATTTCGCCCACCATCGTCAATATTATTGGAATTCGAAAATATTGTTTATTTCAAAAACCTTTAGAGACAGAGTGATTTTAAGCAAATTTTGAACCAATGTAAAAAGGCATGAAGCTGAAATAATTTACATGTATACTAATAAATATTTAAGCATCATTGATGTATTTTACAAATGAAACCGGGTCTTGTAAGACTACTGTACAATTGTTGCAAAAGGTTCATGGGGTGGACATTACACATGATAATGCGTGTTCTTCTATGCTATCTTGTTTCTTTTCATATGTTGCAGCTACTATCAACAGGGCATCCTATTTCTAGTTAAATTCTGATAACATTGAACGGGGAACTTGATTTATTAATTGCTATAGTAAGGATTTCTAGTGTTTTGGACCTTGACAGAGACCTTGACTAGATACGGTTTTTACTCCCTCAGCCTTTAAGGGCTGTGAAAGTATCGTTTTAACCCAGTGTGTTGATGACCGCACATGTGGGAAAATCTGGTCTGGGCTGTATCTCGGAGACCATAAGGTGTAAGAAGTTGATACTTGGTAGGGACATTGGTTGGGGCTTGTAGGTGTGCAATGTGGTGGTGCAACCTTGACATTTAAAATCTTGTCTGGCCTGCATCTTGGAAACTGCAAAAGATGTTTGGGATGGTAAACCAACACATGGGAAATCATGGGCTGGGAATCTTGTGGTGTGGTGGGATTTGTCCTTGGGGCCCCTCCTTCAAGGTCAAATGAGGATAGCCAAACTTAAAAGTACTTATAACAGGCTTATTATTGGTCCTAGAGGTTTGGAATGTAAACCAACCTATAGGAAATCATGGGCTGGGAATCCTTTGGTGTGGTCAGATTTGACCTTGGGCCCCTCCTTCAAGGTCAAATGAAGATAGCCAAGGTTAAAAGTGCTTATAACTTGCTTATTATTGGTCCTAGAGGTTTGGGATGGTAAACCAACCTATAGGAAATCATTGGCTGGGAATCTTATGGTGTGGTCGAATTTGACCCTGGGCCCCTCCTTCAAGGTCAAATGATGGTTCACTGGCTTTGGTGAGTTGTCTTTCTGGTGGATACAAATTTGCATCAGTTCTCCGATGCGTAGGTCTAATTTGTATTTTCCCTTGCACCTGAACTTTTACTCTCTGTTCTGAAAGTCTCCTGACCTTTGTGCTGTTTCACCTCTCCTATAACTCTATTATGAATGCCATTTCCCCGGGCTGTGCGGTTTGGGCATTTCAGATGCTATTTTTATCTGGTTAGACGATCCCTTGAAGGACAGCCAGTGCTTCTGAGGATGTTCACATCAGTTGGGCCAATACCAAAAATCATATTACGTCAAATTCAGCAGATGGCTACAGCTTTCACAAATGCCAATTAGTGTCTTGTGGGTGTAGACTTTAGCACCAAGATCTGTGTAATGATTTCCCTTGTGTGATAGGGAAAGTTTCAGATTAAGGCTTCAATCCTATTTCTTTAACCGACGTTTGTACTTTAATCCTTTGGAATGCTGGTTGTGTGGTTAGCAGCCAGTTAGTCTGCTTACTTTGGTTTTGCGTACCAGTCTCTATAATAGAACGCACAGTCAGTGCCCTGAATGGGCTGTCAGCTGACTTTGTGTTTTGAGCTTCAGAGTACAAGTGAAAGAAAAGGACGCATCTCGTAATAGCTATTGCTCAGCTATGCAACGAGGTACTGGTCTGCAATTTTACTATGTTTTGGCAGACTCAAAAATAAGTGAATAACATATTTCAATGAAATACTCTAAATGCAATAGTTTTCAAGTTACAAAGTGATTTATTGAACGTGCACCAGAAAATAGCTATTGCTAAGCTATACAATGGGCTACAGGTCTGCAATTTTACTGTTCTAGCTGACCCAAATGTAATATTTTTCAAGTTACAAGTGATTTGCTCAACAGTGAGAACCACAACATAGCTATTGCTCAGCTATGCAATGAGCTACAGGTCTGAATTTTTTTATGTTATAGCTGACCAAAAAGTAGGCGAATGAATTATTTCAACAAAATACAAAATACTCAAAATGCAATACTGAATAGTTTTTAAGTTACAAGTGATTTAGTCAATAGTGTGAGCTAAGTAGTTACTGCTCGGTCATGCAGTTAGCTACTGGACTGGCAGATCCAAAAGTCAGTGAATCACATCTTTCAACAACATACTCTAAATGCAATCATTTTAAAGTTGCAAGTGATTTTACTCATTATGGAAGGTACTGAAAAGTCAAACTTGCTATGATTCAGCTATTGGGACAGACTCCCAAGTTACTCCCCATGCTGTAACTATGGCAAATGTAGCTGAACAACATATTTAACTAAATGCTCTAAATGCAATACTTTCAAGTTCTAAGTGATTTAACGGGATGAATTTTAATGCTTTAAAAATTGTTTTAAAAACTCAAAAAAAAAATAAATAAAGATCCAGGTCTGATAATCACACAAGGCAATCTACTTGTAGCCTAGTACACGACATGCAAGATAAGTGAGAAATCCCTTAAATAGTCAATGAGAAAATTCTATTCTAATCTCTACTTTTGTGGGGGTTAATCTCTACCAGGCAGACAAAGGCGCAACACCAAAATCCAATTAAAAAAAATAATCATTCCATAGCAGTTACCAAATCCAGTACCACGGAGACACTAGAAAGAGTGTATGCTAAGTTGGCAGGGCCTTTTTGAAGAGATATAATTTTAACCTTTCTCTAAAACAGGCGCAAGTTGGGGCAGAACGAACATACCTATCAGGTAAATCATTCCAAACTGTGGGAGCATCAAAACCAAAGCTGTGGCCAGTGTTTTTTTATTTATGTACAGATGGATAAAATTGAGGAACCTCCAAGAAACTTTTATCTGGACGGTTGTATCTTGTACTATGTCTTCGTCGCCATATAGACAAAAAAGAACCAAAGTAACTGGGATGACCATTGAAGAAACTTGTAAACAAGTGTAGCAGTTTTGAAGATAAGTGAAATTCAATGGAGAGCCAATGGAGTCATTTGAGAAAAGTAGATGCCTGTGTGTATTTATTATGGTTTGTGACAATCGTAGCAAGTGTTTTGAATACACTGCAGTTTGTTCATGTTGAGACTGGACAGACTCCTGAAAAGCGAGTTGCAGTAATCAAGACGACTACTTCCCAAGGCATTAGCTGCTAGGATAGCAGCCCCATCTATCAAATACTGTCTAACCTGCCTGAGATCACACATTAAATGAAGCATGTCTTACAAATGTTATGGACATGATCAGCAAAGGAGAAACTAGTGTCCAAGCAAACACCAAGGTTCTTTACAACAACTGCTGGATGCATGAAATTGCCAAACATCCTAACAGGGAGGTAGGGAGAGAGAGAGAGAAAGTTTGAAGCGTGTAGATGTGTTTTTCTATAGCTTTATTCTAAGTTATTTTCCTATGTGTCACAAGCTGTTTTATATAGGAAGTTTGGTATCATAAGATAGGATATTATACAGTGATCATTGTGGATAAGTATTTGTGGATTTTTTGATCAATTTAAAGGCAATTTTGATGGATAATCTTTGAGTATAATTTCATTTTTTGTGGAATCTATATAAATAGAAGAATAGGTGGTATCAGGGTATCAACTAGCTTACAGAGAAAAGAAAACATGGATGAGACATTATTAAATATAAATCCAGTGTACTTCTTTCATAAAGAAGCAATGCCTGAGATTGTCAGGAACGAAAATGAGCTAAGTAGCTTTGAGGTGTGCATGTCAATTGCAAACATTATTGATGAATCACTCATTGAAGGAGCTCAAAAAGTTGGGGGCCTCTGGAAAATTTATCTTTGTGATCCCGAAGCCAGAGCAGTGCTGCTATCTAATGGGCTTAGCATAAGACATCATTCAATCAATCTGTATGATGAAAATCCATACAGCATGAAAAGATGGTATGAGGGCCAGACTGAGAAGGTTACTATCCAAGATCTTCCACTTTCAATAGACAATGAGGATGCTTATAACCTTGTCAGCTCTTATCCAGGATGCAAAATTATTGGGGGCGTGAAGTACAGTAGAGCAAAAAATCCAGCTGGTGGTTGGTCAAACTTCAAAAATGGAGACCGTTTTTGTTATTTGAAGGCTCCTATTGCCACCCCCCTCCCAAAGATTGGGCACATTGGACCTCTCAAGTGTAGGTTATATCATAGGACCCAGAAATCTCATGAAAAGAGATGCAAGGTGTGCAGATCTGAGGGACACAAAGAACAGACCTCTGAATGCCCTATGTTCGAGCCACACTATGCCGAAACAACAGTAGCTTTTCGCTCCCCGTCGGTCCTCTCAAACTTTTATAGATGTGACATTCAATATCAAGGTAAAAATTACCCTTCAGTGGAACATGGATATCAACACACCAAAGCAAAAACTTTAGGTTTCAATGACATGGCTGTAAAAATTCTCAATGCAAGTACAGCGCGAGATGCCAAGATCATCTCAAAGGATATTCCAGATGATGAAGCTTGGGATATAGTAAAGGTGGATGTGATGACAGACCTTCTCAAAATCAAGTTGGATTCTTGTCCTGAGTTCAAGGAAGCTATCATTCAAACAGGAGACAGTGTTCTGGCTGAGGCTACAGGGGACCTATTCTGGGCAAGTGGTCTATCACCTGATTTAACCATATGTACACGGCCAAGCAACTATCCTGGACTTAATGAACTGGGCAAACTCATGATGGAGTTGAGAAGTTTTGTATTCATGGCCGAAGATTTTGGAAATGCTAAGTCACCCGGGATTTTTGATGTCAGTGTTTTCACCAACATGGAACAGGAATCAACTGATTATAACGAAGCAAGGGCAAAATCCCATGAGCTTGCTCGGTCTCCAAGCTTAGCTGATGTAGATGGGAGTAAAGACTCACCAGCTACAATAACTACAGAAGTCAGTTTTAGGGGAAATAATGAAAAAGCAAATTCCGCCCAAGATTCTACATCAAACCATCCTGGGTTAATACAGTCTCGAGAACACAGGGAATTGAGAAAAGTGGTGAAATCTGTGAGATCTTCAAGTGTACCTGGTAGAAAGCCGCAAAGAGATTCTGAAAGTCAGGAAACAAGGCAAGTTGACATTCAAAAATGGCTTGGGCTGAAACGACAGGCATCATCATCTCCTGAGAAAGAAGGCAACAACAAGCAGAAAAGTGCAAAGACACAATCGTAAATTACAGATAATTACTTATGGAAAATTGATTATAATGGCATGTGGTAAATATCCCAAATGGATAAATCTAGCCTACAAAAGTTATGTATAATTACACTTAACGTACGTGGTTTAAGAAATATTGCAAAAAGGCAGCTAGTGTTTACATGGCTTAAAAATCATAGATTTGATATTGTATGTTTACAAGAAACATATTGTACTAGAGAGCTTATAAGTGACTTTGATAAAAGATGGGGAAGTAAAACGTGGCACTCAGAAACTATCAGGTTATTATGAACCAATGTGATACTGAAGGTAGAAAAGTATTTTTAAAAATTAAGATAGGTAACGACATAATAAACATACTTAATATATATGCTCCGAATAACATTACAGAAAAGAAGCTTTTCTTTAACAATCTGTATCAATGGACAGAAAAATACATATCAGATAATTATTATACAGTTATAGCTGGCGATTTTAATTGTGCTTTAAAGCCTGAAGATAGAAGTTCAGGAAGAATCGATCAATGCTCAAAATCCCTAACAGATCTTCTGGAAAAATTTGACGTCCTAGATATTTGGAAGTTAAAAAATCCTAATGAAATTGGTTTCACTTGGAAAAACAGCAATAGTGAAATCTCCAGTAGCCGTATTGACTACATCTTTCTGTCAAAGAGTCTTTCTAGCTTAACAGAAAAATGTTGTATAAAACTTGCACCTGTTTCAGACCATAAATGTGTAGTAGTAGACATAAAATGTCTTGATGACAAAAGAGGGCCAAATTACTGGAAACTTAATGTATTACATCTAAAAGATGAACAGTTCTACGACAATATCAAAGAAATATTTGTCAGTACTCGAGCTTCAGCAGAAGATAATAAGTTACCAAAAACAATTGCTTGGGACTTATTCAAAATTAAAGTTAAAGAATTCTCCATTAAATTTGGTCAAATTAAATCCAGTATTGCAAAAAATGAAATCTGTCAAATAGAAAAACAAATTCAAATATTAGATAAAGCTATTGACAAAAACAAAAGTTTAACACTTCAAAACAAAAAACATGAATTAAAGAAACATTGGGTCAATCTAATTCGTAAGTCATCTGAAGGTGCCCAAGTGCGGGCAAGGGCAAAATATGTTGAACAAGGTGAAAAATCTACTGCCTATTTCTTAAACTTAGAAAAGCAACGCCAATCTTTTAATAAAATTACAAAACTCAAAACAACAGATAAAGTAGTAACAAATCCTTATACAATACTACAAGAATGTGTTTCCTTTTACAAAACCTTATATACAAGTAATAATACTGATGAACAGGATCTTAAAGATTACTTGCAATCATGCAGTCTACCTAAGACCCTAAATGATAATCAAAAACTAGATTGTGATTGTCCTCTATCTCTACAAGAGTGCTCACATGTTGTTCTTAAATGTATGAAATCAAATAAATCTCCGGGTTTAGACGGAATACCAATTGAATTTTACAAAACATTTTGGCCTATTCTTGGACAATTTTTACTGGAGGTATACAATGAAAGTTTTCATAATGGCGAATTAACATGTTCACAGCGAAAAGCAGTAATTACTATGATTTTTAAGAATGGGGACAGAGAACTTCTTAAAAACTATCGACCAATCAGTTTGACAAATGTAGACTACAAAATCCTTGCCTTTGTGTTAGCTCAAAGACTTCAAAAAATTATGCCAAGTGTAATAAACACAGATCAGTCTGGATACATAAAAAAAAGATTTATAGGTCATAATATTAGAGTAATTCAGGATTTACTCCATATAAGCAAGACATTAAATAAGCCCGGTGTCATGATGTTTTTGGACTTTAAAAAAGCTTTCGACAGTCTAGAATGGTCGTTCTTGCATAAAGTGATTGAAAAGTTTAATTTTGGACAAAATTTCCAACAATGGGTTAAACTTTTGTATACCAAACCACAAGCAATAATTCGAAACAATGGTTGGCTGTCTGAAAGCTTTAATTTATGTAGAGGTATCCGTCAAGGATGCTCTCTGTCTGCATTGTTATTTATCTTTGCTGTAGAAATATTAGCTGTAAAATTGCGAGACGACACTAAGGTCAAAGGCTACACAATATCCCACAATAATAAGGTAGCTACTTTTAAAATATCATAATATGCAGATGATTCTGTGATTATACTGAAGGACATAAGCCAAATAGATTACGCCATTAGTCTTGTTGAAGAATTTGGACAATTTGCTGGTTTGAAACTTAATTTTGAGAAGACGAAAATAATCTTACTTGGTTCTGCACAAGGGAGCCTTAATATGTATAAAAATATAGAGTGTGTTGAAAATGTGAAAAGTCTCGGAGTGTTTGTTGGATATGATACAGAACTCTGTATAACTAAAAATTGGACAGATAAGATTACTAGAATGGAAAAAATTCTTCAGCAATGGCGTAACAGATCCTTGACAATTATTGGAAAAATTGTGATAATCAAATCTTTAATTTTGCCACAAATCTCCTTTTCCATTCTCCACTGTGTAATGCCTAACTGGGTCATTAAAAGAGTAACCAAACTTTTTTTCGGGTTTTTGTGGGGAAAAACAGACAAAGTAAAACGGGACACTATGATTGGGGACATAAAACAGGGTGGTCTAAAAATGATTGATTTTAAATCTCATTGTCTTTCTTTAAAGGCATCTTGGATTAAACGCATAGGTGAGGCTGATATAAACAGCTCGTGGATTAATATACCTAGTCTGTACTTGAGAGATACAGCAATATTGGAAATCATACCATATATTACCTCACATGAAATAACAAAGTTGAAACCGTTTGAAAAATTACCTCCTTTTTATAAACAGGTTATTGAGGGATATGTTCAATGTAATGCACCATATACATGTGGTTCTCATTCTAACGATAATACTGTTAATGTGTTGAATATGTGTATTTGGGGAAACAGAAATATAAGAAATAAAACTGGTGATATCCTCTACTTTCCGAATTGGATAAGAAGTGGTATGGTGCAGATAAAAGATCTAAATATAATAGAAGGAAAAATAAATGAAAACTATATATTCACAAAACTTTCACATAAATCTAATTACCTTAGTGAAATGTACCAAGTTAAACAAGGTTTACATGATTTCCTTTCTGACAACATAACCTGTTCTGTAGACACTATTAGTACAAAAAAACATGCAAAGACGACAAAGACATCTGGTGAACTGTACAATAGTATTGTCTCACAAAAGTTTGTACTACCAAAATCACATACCTACTTCAAAAATCTATTTAATTTAAATAATTTTGATTTTTCTAGCTGTTATAAAATTAAAGTACAACAAATACCAGATAAGAAAATTTGTGACTTCAATTTTAAACTGTTGAGTAACATTCTTGCATGTCGTAAAAAGTTATTCAAATGGCAAGTTATCCAAAGCGAAAATTGTATGTTATGTAACTCTGTAGAAACAATTGAGCACTTATTGTTTACATGTCCTGTCAAATTAGAAATATGGAATCGTGTATGTACATGTCTAAATGTAAGGTTTGATGTCAAAACCTTAGTGTTGGGAGTTTTGAACTTCAACACTGACTGGGCAATTTCAGTGGTGACCCTCTGTATATACAAATACTGGAGCTGGTCAAATGATGCAATATCTGATGAGGTTAGCCTTGCGACATATATAAGGAATCTAAAATTAAATTTGAAAAACTACATTACAATCTATAAGGTGTGTAATTTTGATGATGTTTCCAAAAAGCTTGAAATAATATACAGTACCATCTTAACTCTGTAATATAAAATATATTATAATCATTGATGAAAAAAAAAAAAAAAAAAAAAAAAAAAAAGGGAGGTAGGGATCTAATTTCTTGAGTTGAGCATGAGATCCAAAGATGATAAACTCTGTTTTGTTGGTTTAATTTGACCATACTTGATGACATCCATTCTTGAACATCTAGAAGACATGAATTTAGTTTGACAAAAGCCAGGGCTGCATTTTTGTGAGATATATGAATAAACAACTTGGTGTCATCTGTATAAAAGTGTAATTTGATGCCATGGTGCATTTCAATCACCTTACTCAAAGGAGTGGCGAGTAAGGAGAACAGCAGAGGAGCAAGGACTGAGCCTTGTGGTACTTCCAAACGGCAGATACAATTAAGAGTAGTGTGGTCAATTGTGTCGAACACAGCCAACAGATCCAGTAAGACAAGTGCAGTAAGCTCGCAACATGATAGTGAGAGATGAATTGCCCTTCTTATTGCGTTAATACTTCCTATCCAATGGACAATTGCTAATCCGGTCGGGGCACAGACCGGCCCGCCAAACGCCAGAAAAAGATGTCATGTGTTTCCACCAGCTGGTCGGTCCTAGTACTGTGCATTCGCCAGGTGGCGCATGGTATTTACTTCCTGTCTAGACAACATGACGTCGTAGCATCTTTTTCGTTTGGCGCGTGTACTGTGCAGACGTGTTTTCAACAATCTCCAGATATTTTAAGGGAAAGTGTGGATTATGACAGAATTTCTACCTCATTTGCAAATAATTTATTGTAGAAGTGTTACCTACATAGCAAGCACGGATCTACATTTAGAAATCTGCTGGAAACGCTCCCTAGCTGACTCAATTTAGTGTTGATGATAGGGCAGTAAGACCAGAAATATGAATTATGAAGGCAGCCATTTTGCTAGTTTCCTTCCTTTCAACCATTGTGTTAAGAGCAGATCGACAATATTAAGGAAAATAATGGATATACTACTTACAGGTATTTTATCCATGTCTTTTGTTTGAATGTACCTTCGGTAACCTTCCAGTTTCAATCTCCATAGAAACGTCACGGACAACTTCAGTCTACGTAGTTTTAAACACTGTAAAACAGGAATTCACATACAAGGTGCATTCTTCAGAGCGCACTGGTACCGACTTCTCTGCTGTAAGGCATCAGTCACACCAGCCAGCTCGAGTATTTACTGTTTTTCATCAGAAGCATGGGATGAATTCTTCAGATTTCTTCAGAGCACACTGGTACCGACTTCTCTGCTGTAAAGCATCAATCACACCAGCCTAGCTCGAGTATTTAGTGTTTTTCATCAGAAGCAAGAGATGCATTCTTCAGAAATCTTCAGAGCACACTGGTCCAGACATCTTTGCTGTAAGGCATTAGTCGACCGGCAAGCTCCAGTTCAACCGACCTCTCAATAGAAGGTGATATCAGTCCCTCCCTTGCAGACCCGGCTTTGTTGTCGGTAGTGGGGGTTGTGGATGGCCAGTTCACTGGTTTTATCACGAAAGGAAGAAGAATTTCATCTACACATCTACAGAGCGCACTGGTCCAGGCTTCTCAGCTTTAAAAGCATCAGCCGACCGGCCAGCTCAAAGAACGCGACCTCTGACGTCATCTCCACGAAGCTGGTCATGTGGTTCACCGACCAAGCCACGAAGCTTATCACGTGACTCACCGACCAGGAAGGTCGGAAGTGCGTTCTTCAGAACTCACGTCTACTGTGATTCTAGTCCCTGCCTTGCAGACCCGGCCTGGTTGTCGGTAGTGGGGTTTTGTGGACAGTCAGAATATTGTAAAGTTGCCGGTTAAGTATCACACAAAGAACGCGACCACTGACGTCATCTTCAATCAGCCAATCGCGTGTCCTTCCGACCAGTAATCTGTTCACCTGACACGCCGAACAACAATTGCTTCTAAAAATAGCTCACAGGGGCTTTCCCAGCAACTGTCAAATCTACAATAAGACGTGGTTTTCTTAAAAAAGAAATGCTTTAATTAATGGAGGAAACATGCAGTAAGCTGTATTCAACACAAAAGATAGTTGTAAACTTGCTTCAGCAACTGGTTACAGCATGTACCGACCGGCTACACAGCCTTGTACAGATGCTTCAACTGGTTACAGAGTGTGCCGACCAGGTACCGGCTACACAGCCTTTGTACAGCTTACCCGACCCAACTGGTTACAGAGTCATCCGACCCAGTCCATTCAACTCTGTTGATTCTGGGGCAGGTAGACAGCTAGTATCTACAAGATATGGCTTCAACCGACTGGTTACAGAGTCTACCGACCGGCCACACAGCTTGCTAAACATTAACCGGTTACAGAGCCTGCCTATTACCAACCAGCACCAAGAATCACCAACCCAAAGGTCTTCTACCAGCTGGCCACTCCTCATCAGCAGCCTATTCAACGGCCTAAGACTGATGGCAGGCCTAATAATGTATAGTCCCTGACAGGAAGTTTTTCCTACACCAAACTGCTTCAACCGGTTACAGAGCTCACCAACCGGTTACCGGCTATACAGTTTTCACTGAGCAGTTTGCTTCACACCAGCTGCTTACCGACCTTCTATCAGGTGCAATTACTGTCTTGCCCCTTTGAAATGCTGGTTACAGAGGACCGGAACCGACCAGCAGACCCACCTGGGGATCACCTAGTTAGTAGACCAGTAACTAAATTCAATGGTCAGCCTAGCCTGGCCTACCACTTTTTACTGGTTACAGAGTATCACAGGCTACAGAGATTTACTGTGGCCAAAAATTACTGGTTACGGAGAAAACAGATGGGTCTTTTGAACAGCAAGAGAAAAGGTGGTCCACACTCAAACAAGCCTTCATCGTGTCCGTTCAGGGGTCAGCCAGCATACAAATGACAATGTGTACATGCTCCACCTTCAAGATAGGGTATTAACTTATAAAAATTTAATTTACTTATTAAATTTGCAATTTTATTGCATTAATACATCTTACCTAACAGACGATAGCTATAGTCCGGTGCCACCAAATGCCAGAAAAAGACGTCCTGAGCTTCACCTCCGGCCGGACCAGAACACTCCAATCCATTCGCCAGGTAGCCTAGTTCCTGCTTCATAGCATCTTTTTCGTTTGGCGCGATTTGGAAGTTGTGTGTTCTCACAAATATTTTGTTGGATATTTCTTAAGTTCATTGCTTTTTTGTGTGTCTTGGTTTTGTCTTCGGATATTTTAACTCTCATGGCATCACCTGGACAAAGAAAGGGAGGGTGCGGCCATATTATGGCTTCATTTGACGCATGCGTGAAGAAACTGCCTTGCGAATTTTGTGAGTTGCTAACCCCGGAGCAGGTTTTACAACTCTCAACGCCTACATACAAGCTGAGGAAAGATTGGAAACAAGAACGTGAGTCTCTAGTAGATCCCAGTTCTGTAACTGTTTTATCATATGTGGATCAGGACAAGTCTGTAGGGGCTTCCTCTTCTTTGAACCCTTTGGAAGATCTCTTCCTACCTCAGCCATCTTTTAACAAACATTTAAAAGTATTGGATGAAAAATGGTCTCTTCGCATGGCTAGACTTGAGGCATTGATCACTATGGGACAACGCCCACAACATGTATCTTTCTCACCGGTCAAAGCTCTGGTCACTCATGGACCGCCTGCTGGTTCCTTATCTCAAGCCCCCTTTATGTTGTCAGCAGTTCCTTCAGGCCGGTCCGGCCTCCGGTCCGGATAGTTTGTTTATTTGGGGTTTTACGTCGCTTTCAACACTGTACAGGTCATATCACGACGGGTAGTTGGGAGGGCAGAGGAAACCAGTACATATAGTTCGCTAGGGTTCTGTACTGTAAACTGCCGACCAACGGCAAGCAACTACCAGCTTTCCCACTTACGACCATGACGGGGATCGAACCCCGGCCGCAGAGGTGGGAGGCGAGAGTGTTACCACTCTGCCACCGTTCCGGTCCGGATAGAACTAGTGTTACAACTACTGTTACCTCTGTGGGAATGTCTTCTCCTCTGGAAAACCTGTACCCGGAACCAGATGTAGACACTACCGAACCGGTATTTTCACAGCCCCGTCCGGTATCTTATGGTGATTCACTCTCCCACTCTCTTCCAGTATCCAGTGCTAGTTATTTGCCTCCGGATCCGGTCGAGGAAGGAGAACTGTCCGACCCGGAAGATCAACCGGATGTTGAAACTGGAGACTGATAGGGTGATCAGTGAAGAACAGAATTACCGGGAAACTGTCAGGGGTGTAAGAGCATTCATGGGATGGACTCACATCCCGGACTTGGAGTATTCCCCGGCTTCCAGAACTGACAACCCCTGGGTAGGACACCGTGCTCAACCAGTGGGCAAAGTTTCAATGGAACTACCACCGGAGGATTGGTTATGTCGCAAATTAGAAACTTTGAACTTGGTACTTATTGAGGGTTATCCCTCCAAGTCTAGTGAGCCCGGAGGACTCCATGTGGACCAGTTTCTGAGGCCACCCAAATTGCAGAACAGATGGTACGGCATCCATCCTGCAGAGCCGAAAGATCCACTAAGACCTGGAAAATCTGTCAACACCTGGCCCAACGATGCGGCAAGACTGAACAGCGCCTTTCCCAGGATCTGTAAACTTTCTGTTGCTAACTCTCATCCCCCAGGCCGTCTAATTGCACAAGATACATAGCGTAAATGGGAAAAAGCAGCCAAAGAAACGAGTTATGTGTGCAACCAGTCAGCAGGCTTCAACCATTGCATCACTAAAATTCAGGACAGTGTGCAAGACAATCTTAAAGCCTTACAGTCTGAGTTATCAAAAGGCAAATCTTTGGGAAAAGCCCAAGCAGCGTTGGATGAACTTCATTACTTGGCTTCATTTAATCAGAACGTTAGTTTTGCCATGGGGAAGTCGCTTCAACATTTGTCTGATTTCATCTTTGTACAGATGGCTAACCTGACTTTGGCACGCAGATAATCTTGATAATCTCAAAGCAGGAGTTAAACCTGACACTTTTTCAGCTTTACGCAACTGGCCTCTCAATGGATATGCTTTATTCCCTGACTCTATCATAAGAAAAGCTGAAGATGAGATCACTCAGTTTGAAAACACCAAGCGTACTTCCCAGTCCGGATCGGGCCATGGGGGGTTCACTGGTAGTTTAAAAAAACAGCAACATCAACAAGGACGTTTCCAACCATACCCTGCTAACTGGAAACAATCTCAGGACGCATCCCGTTCCGGGGGACAATCTTGTAAGGATATGCCCGCCTGGAAATCATTTGGCAACAGGGGCAGAGCTAGAGGTTGGGGTAGGGGTAGTCAACCAGGACGCGGCACCCACCCGGCAAAAGATCAAGCTCAGTATAAATGACAATTACTGTTTAATAAGCCCGGTGCAGTTGGCCCAGCCAGTAGATCATGTGTTCAGTGTTCAAAGACAAAGTTTTCATGTGTCTGCTCAAGAACCTGTATTGTGTCCTGTTGTCAGTCCTGTACCTTTTGTCTTAAATGTGAGAGGGCAGTCACAAAAGAAAGACGGAAGTCCCTCATTAAAAGTGAAAACAGAAATAAATTTTGTGAAAAGTGCATTTTCTTTAGATCATTGCGTTTTTGCCCCCATTGTTCCTAATGTCCACAATGTTGTCAATGCTCAGCTGGTAGGAGGGCGCCTCCAAAAATTTTGGCAGAAATGGTCCTTCCTGGGTGCAAATCCGAGAGTAGTGTCCATCTTAAAGGATGGCTACATCCTCCCTTTCAAAATCAGACCTCCTCTGGTGAGAGATCCTTTGATAGTCAGTGGTTATGCAAACCCCCTCAGGAACCTCTACCTCAGGGAGGCTTTGCAAGCCCTACTGCAAAAGGAGGCAGTAGAGATGGTGAGGGTTCGAACATCTCTAGCCTTCTTCAACAGACTTTTCATAGTTCCCAAACCAAACCAAAAATGGCGACCAATCTTGGACCTCAGTGCTCTAAACAAATTTTTGAGTGTAAAAACATTCAAAATGGAAACCCCAGAGACAATTCGGATTTCCTTATAACAAGGGGAATGATTGACATCGCTGGATTTCAGCGACGCCTATTTCCACATTTCAGTTCACATCAAGTCCCGGAAATATCTCGGGTTCCACTTCCAAAATCAGTCCTATCAGTTCCGGGCCCTTCCCTTTGGCCTCTCAACAGCTCCTATGGCGTTCACTTGTGTGGTCAAAGAGGTCAAGTTAATGGCTCAGTCCCGGGGTATAAGGATCCACCAGTACCTAGACGACTGGTTGATTCGAGCCCCTACCAAAGAATCCTGCCACCAGGGCACCCAATCACTCCTTGCACTTTGCCAGGAGTTGGGTGGTGAACCTGCAAAAGTCAGAGTTGGAACCCAAACAGGTGTTCGAGTTTGTGGGTTACAGGTACGATCTCTCTCACGGATTGGTCAAACCGACCCAGAACCGTTGGGAGTTGATTCTCCAGAAGGTGGAGTCCATCCTAGCCAGCCCAACTTGCCGAGTCAGGAACTTCATGTCACTAATAGGCCTGCTTACGGCAACAGAAAAACAGGTGCCCCTAGGGAGACTCCACATGAGACCTATCCAGTGGCACCTCAAAAGATATCGGAGGGTCCCAGAATCTCTAAAGAAAGAGATTCCAGTTCCAAGGCCCCTTCATCCGCACCTTCTATGGTGGACCAAGGAGACAAATGTCCTACTAGGCCAGCCTCTGCACCCTTTGTGTCATGCCATTCAAATCTTTACAGACGCCTCAAAAGAAGACTGGGGTGTCACTTAGGCGACTTCACAGCAAGCGGTACTTGGTCAGTTCCAGAAAGTCACCTTCATATAAACTTCCTGGAACTAAAAGCTGTCTTGCTGGCCTTAAAAAGATTCCAGCACTTAGTACAAGGAAAAGTAGTTCTAGTTGCCACAGACAACACCACAGTTGTGGCATACATCAACAAGGAGGGAGGTATGAGGTCAGGCTCACTTTGTGCCCTTCTATGGCGATTCCTGTGCTGGTGCAATCTGAGACAGGTTGTTCTAAAGGCCAGGCACATCCCTGGTCGTCTAAATGTGATTGCAGACAAGTTGTCTCGTCAAGGCCAAATCATTCAGACGGAATGGTCCCTTCATCAGGAGGTTTTCAACCTTCTGGTTCAGACCTGGCACCTTCCCCAAGTGGACATGTTTGCAACAAAGTACAATTGCAAACTAGCCCAATACGTGTCTCCAGTGCCGAACCCCAATGCGTGGGCAGTGGACGCTCTAACAGTCTCTTGGGAGAACCTGGACATGTATGCATTTCCCCCAGTGTCGTTACTGGGCAAGGTGGTCAGCAAACTATCGGACCATCTTTACAAGAGAGTGATCCTAATAGCCCCGGGTTGGCCCAACATGCCATGGTTTTGGGATCTGGTGGAACTGTCGTCCCAGATTCCTCTTTGCCTACCCATTCATCCCGACCTAGTGACACAGCCATTCAACAAGGCTCGTCACAGGAATCTGACCAACCTAAACCTTCATGCCTGGCTCCTAGAGCCGAGGCAATCAAGGAGCAGGGTTTCTCTAGTCCAGTGGTGTCACGAATTGAGGCTCCTCAAAGAAGTTCAACCAGAACAGTCTATGAGGCAAAATGGTCCGTTTTTGTCCGATGGTGTGAGACAAGTCAGGTGCACTTCAGGTCTCCATCTGTCAAACAGATAGCAGATTTTCTCCTACATCTTTTCCAGGAGAAGAATCTCCAGCCCAGTACCACTGATGGTTACAGATCAGCCATCGCGGACAAATTAGGCAATTCCTCCTTAAATGTCAACAAAGATGAAAACTTAACTCACCTTTTGGACAGTTTTCATAGAGATAGACCTAAGGGTCGATGAGGAATTCCTTCGTGGAACCTCTCTTTGGTATTGCATCAGCTCACCAAACCACCGTTTGAGCCTCTCAGAAAGGCCTCACTAAAACATCTGACCTTTAAAACGGTTTTTCTCCTAGCTCTTGGTTCTGGAAAGCATAGGGGTGAAATACACGCATGGTTGAACAAAAATATTAGACACCAAGCTGACTGGTCAAAAGTGGCCCTTTACCCATCGCCAAATTTCTTGGCTAAGAACCACTTGGCGAAAGAGGGTCCAGAGTGTGTAGCTCCAGTGGTCATCCCGGCTCTGGCTTCTACTCTGGACAAATCCCTGAAGGAGGATAGGTCACTCTGTCCAGTGCAAGCTTTACGCTACTATCTGGACAAGACACAAGATCTCAGACAAGGCAAAGAACTGGTCTTTGTCTCCTTCAAAAAAGGTTTCACGAAGGATATCTCTCCCGCTACAATCTCGTCTTGGATTAAGCAGACGGTTATCCTTTGTTATGAACTATCCGATCAGGAGGCTCTAACCCTTCACCAGGTAAAAGCACATGACGTTAGAGCCTTCACGGCTTCCAAACTTTTCAGGGTGGCATCTCGCTAGACCAGATCTTAGCTGCATGCCACTGGAAGTTCCACAACACCTTTACTCAATTCTACCTTAAAGATGTTGCTTGGGCAGATTCGGAGCTTTTTCATTTAGGTCCGGTGGTGGCTGCCCAGCAAATCCACCAATAAACCCTCTTGGCTCCTATTCTGTAAATAGTGTACATAATAGTTAAAAAATTTTTCACTGAAGGTTTTTTACTTGGGTGCCCGAGGCGCAGAGTATGAGACCTTTATTCCACTCTAAGGGGTAACTGGAATCTCTGGGACTGAACTCTTCCTCCTTTCAGAGCAGAAAGAAAAAAAAGGGGGGGGGGGGGGGAAATGGCACTGCTTGGAACCTTAGGAACAGTTTGGGCTTCCTTGTTGACCAGGCCAGAGTTTATGTGCCTATTTATAGAGTTCCTTCTAGTCCTGAGGAAGCTCCCCTCCTTCCACTGGGTAGTTATTCTAGTTATCGTCTGTTAGGTAAGATGTGTTAACGCAATAAAATTGTAAATCTTAATTAGTAAATTAAATTTTTATTAGTTAATACCTTATCTAACAGACGGGAGATTCCCACCCGGCCTTCCCCGCTTTTCAGCTTCTATTAATATAATTGGGACGAAAAAGATGCTATGACGTCATGTCCCTCAGGCGAATGAAGCAGGATAGGCCACCTGGCGAGTGGATTGGAGTGTACCGGGTCCAGACGGAGGTGAAGCTCAGGACGTCTTTTTTTGGCGGGACCGGCTGGTGCCGGACTATAGCTATCGTCTCTTAGGTAAGGTATTAACTAATAAAACTTTAATTTACTAATTAAAATTTGCAATTTTCTATATATATATGTTACAGTAAATATGTGAAATCAGTAAATCTTCATATTTACTGAACAAAATTAAGATTCTATGATATAAAGAAACTGATTTAGTTTCAGTATCCAACGACACGTATATCCATATAAAAATTTGATCTCTTTCCTTGCTATATAAAAGCATGTATTCCATATTCGCGGCCAACTCGAAAGAAGAAGTGGATGGCTACGTCACTACTGGGGTCACCTCGATTCCAAGGTATCTTGCCACTATTATGCGTCCACTTTTCTTCGGCCTCCTGGGGCTGGTTTCATGAAAGGACTTAAGTCTGGTCTCAGGCTCAAATCTGAGACTTTGGGCTCAAATATTGTAAATATTTTGCTGAGTCTGTGGACTCAGACTCAAAGCATTTCACAAACAGGCTCAACTTGAGATTTGGCTCAGTCATGGGCTCAATTTTGAGCCCACCAAGGAGGTGTCTCAAATTTTGAGTCCAAAGTTTGTCATCCAATACTTGTGTATAAAGCAATATAATTTGCATGAAAATGAATTTGTTGAATCTTGAAATATTATATTTTTATTTTGCTTACTAATTACAACTACATATTCAATATTTATAATAAGAAAAGTCAATGGAATTGACATGCTTTTTTGACCGTTGTCAAGTGACTAGTCTCAAGAGGGGACTCAAAGCTTGACTCAGTCTCAGTTGAGTCTCAAACAATTGGCTTGTTACCAATAATATTATATCAATTTTTTTTCATGTGTTATCAGTGTTAATGCAATGTAATCGATAATGATGATGAAATAAATGCACTTGCATAAAAAACAAACCAAGGAAGCGTCTTAAATAAAATTTAAAAGTTGAGCCTATGACTTGAGACCAGTCTCAGCTGAGTCACCTTTTGTGAAATCAATTTGAGCCAAAAACTCAGCCAAGACAAAAGTCTCAGATTTGAGACCCAGACTCAGCCCAAAACTGGTCTCAAACTGAGACTTTCATTGTTTGTAACAATTATTTAATCAAGTAGGCAGTACCTACATTAAAGCCATATATCTACCAGAAAATAGTAAAATATAAAGCCTTGATTGGAATAAAATAAAGAAAACCCTTTCTGATAATCTCTGGTTAACAATAGATTCTTTAAGAATACTTGTGGATTTGTTTGGGTGTAAATCATTCTGTCTTAAATGATAAGGTGAAATTTTTGTTGAATGAAAGTGTAGTTTAAATATGTTAAAATTTTAAAACTCAGGTTTAAATTGATTTCTAAAACTTTATTTATGGCCAATAAAAACACTTTTTATGAATCAGTCACATAAAAATGGTGAAACGTCAAATGATCTTTAATCATTTGTAGGAATGTCGTGGGTCCTTTGTAGCTGTAGGACTGAAAATAACAAGACCACTGCCACGGTATGTGTCTCCCGCTGAGCATTACTGGGGAAGAAATACCTTTTCCGAGTTATTCACAATTTTTCATTTTCTGCTAAAATACATGGTGGCCGCCAAAAGTGGCGAAAATTGAAATTTTTTCCCCTTTGCATTGGCTACTCTTGTACCACCCCGTGGGTCAAACATTCGCTCGAAATTGCTCTATCTCTTACAGTTTGCGAGATATTTGTGATTTTTCACATTTTCATTAAAAGTAGCAATAAAGTAGCCATTACTCACTTGTACATTGAGCAACAGTTGTGAAACTTAAATATGTTAAAGTTCACAAAAAGTAGATGAACAACACATTATATACTCTATTTTTATGTTGTGTACAAGTTGGGATTTTGTACAAGTTATAACTTGTACGAAATCTTGTACAAGTTATAACTTGTACGGCTGAGTTGTAAAAGTTATAACTTGTACAAAATCATTTTCAAATTTTGTACAAGTTATAACTTGTACAGATTTTGTGCTTCTAAAAAGCTTGACTTGTACAACTGAGTTGTGCAAGTTAGGCCAATACATTTTTAAGACTTTTGGAGCTGTACAAATGAGTTTTTGTGCTTCATAAAATCTTAACTTGACCAACTATGTTGTGCAAGTTAGGCCAATACACTTTTTAATATTTTTTGAGCTGTACAACTGGGTTATAAAAGTGAAGCTTTTTTGAAGCACAAAAACTGAGTTGTACAACTTGGGCCAATAAACTTTTTAATAATTTTGAAGCTGTACAATTAAGTTTTTGATGGTGTTGTGCTCCTGTTTTGCCCCCATATAGAACATTTTTTGCCATATTAAAAAAAAGTGACTGTTGTAATAAATTTTGAAAATTTGCTGTTGATCTTGTCAGCAGGTCTTGTTCTAGTTTTTAACGTGATTGTAATTGACTGACAAAAAGGATTTCTAGAGGTTGCCACACTTTTATAATCACTATCAATCAAACCAATAAAGGCAACCAGGGTTGATGTAATTGTAATTGCCTTACAATAGGGGCTTCTTGAGCCTGCCAGGCTTTTTATAATCAGTATCAACCAAAGCTGTAAGAAGATCTTCAATAATAGTGATTCACATGTGGCTTTCTTTGGCTTGGGGTCCTATCTATTCATCATTAAATCCTTCATTCTGCTATGGAGCACTATGGTAAGCAACTTCAACACAACATCAATATCACTTAATATTTGAAAAGTTTATTCAACTGATGACTTTGGGAAAATTCTTAATTAAAAGGTTTTTGTTAGATTAAATGGAATACCCATATTAAAGACTACTGTAATTTAAAAAGTTGAAAGCAAAAGTATATTAAAACATACAGTCAGTACAATAAAAATTTATCTATCTAATTGAATATTTCTGCATAATGTGATATAGAATTTGTCACATTCTTGGTATATCTCTAAAAATCCATTTCCTTAAATGGAATACCTATATTAAAGCCTACTTTAATTTAACAAGTTAAAAGCAGATATATTACCAAACATCAATGAAGAATAGTACTGTACAAGTTATAACTTGTACAAGCATATTTTTTCTACAAGTTATAACTTGTACAAAATTTGAAAATGATTTTGTACAAGTTATAACTTGTACAACTCAGCCGTACAAGTTATAACTTGTACAAAATCCCAACTTGTACACGACATATATAAAGTGGTACACAGATTACGTAGGATTCTCAAGATTGTTGTCACTGTTAATATGTTGCATGAGCTGTTTGCCAACTAGCCGCTCCACCAATTTTGACATGAACAGTCCTGACAATGGTCGATAATTCATCAAATCTTCACTTGGAAGTGATGCTTTCTTGAGGGGAGTACAACCACCTTGAATTTTTTAGGAAACACACCCTCAGCTAAAGACAGATGGACAAGTTTTGTACTTGACGGAAGTAAAATTTCCACACAATCTTTCAAAAGCAAAGTTGGCACTGGATCTAAAAGACATGATTTTGTAGGGGAATTTTTGATGATTTTTAGTACCTCGTTCTCCGAGACCTCATTGAAGCGAGGTAGATTGGGAGGTGTACACATGGGTGGCATAACTGTTGTGGAAAAAGCTGTGAACATGTCACAGATCCTTTTGATTTTTTTGATTGAAGAATGAAGCAAATTGGTTTGCTAAGGATTTTTCTCATTGATGAGGAGAATCACCTCTTGCATGGTTCCCACTCTCTTTTCCAATTTAAATTCCCTGTGTTTTCCCTGTGATGTTTATATTTTTCCCTGAACAAAATGGTGAAGGATGAAAATGTCAAAATCGGATAAAAAATAAGAATGCTATAATAACTTAAAGATTCTTATTAAATATTCTAATTTAGCACCAAAACATCAAATGTCACCTGCGAGTCGTGACCCACGGCACGTGAATGCAAATGGCTGTTACTCTTCAAAATCATTCTGAAGTTTTCAAATTCCCTGTTTTCCCTGTTTTTCCAAAATTTTCAAATTCCCTGTTTTTCCAAAATTTTCAAATTCCCTGTGTTTTCCCTGTCTGGAATTACTTTTCACAATTTTCCCTGTGCAGTGGGAACCCTGTCTTGGTCCTAATCAAGGACATGTCAAAGTGCACGCCATAGCTTCTTTGGGTCATGGCTGTTGTCACTAATGACAGTGCTATAGTATTCAGCCTTGTCTCTATTTATGATTGCATTGCACCGGGCAATCTGTCTGCGCAATCTACTTCTGCTCAACTCAGACTTATCCTTAAGCTACCTGCGCTCAAATTGACGCCCGATAGATTTGACCCTACAATATGAATCAGACAGCCATCCAGCTGGTGTTTTCTTAGCTCTTCAACAAATCAATGGTGCATGCCTGTCTAACACGCCACCAAGGTCACTAATATACTGATCATACAGGTCAGCAGCCGTGCTAGCAGGAGATATGACAAAGGAAGTATTTGTAAGATCCTCGCAAAAGCTCTGCATGTTGATTTTATGATACCTGCGGTAAGAAATACTGTCGACCTTTGGTATCCCTGGACATGCAAAATTCAGATGACATTTCAACAATGTGTGATCAGAGACCAAATCACAAAGTGTCACATTGCTGATGAGGAATTGAATGGGCCATGTATGAGATCCAGTATATGACCATGCAAGTGGGAAGATTCGTTTACATTTTGGGCAAGATTAGATGTATCTAGTAGATTGAGAAGTTTTCTTTGGTCGATACAATCTGTATCCACATGAACATTAAAGTCTCCACAAATAATGAAGGAGGAAGTGAGAGATGACAGAAAACCAAAGAAAAGACAGGAAATCATCAAGAAAGGCAGAGAAACATGAACCTAGAATGAGTACGGATGACTAAAATTGACTCCTCACAAATTTTTAAATAGTCTGCACAGATAATTAAAACTTAGAACCTTTCATTTTTGGCAACCATTGTGGATTTTGTTTTTTTTTTATGTTATTTTTGGAATTCAGAAAGCTCCCTGTAAGAGATGGGGCAATTTGGAACTCCTTTTAAACCCTCTTCTGTAATAAAAGGTTCCGTTTTTTTTTAACACCAAGGATCTTTGATGTAACACATTACTTTCTGTCCATGCCTACAAATTGTTAAAATTTCTTTGGGGCAATTTGGAACTCCTTTTAAACCCTCTTCTGTAATAAAAGGTTCCGTTTTTTTTTAACACCAAGGATCTTTGATGTAACACATTACTTTCTGTCCATGCCTACAAATTGTTAAAATTTCTTTGGGGCAATTTGGAACTCCTTTTAAACCCTCTTCCGTAATAAAAGGTTCCGTTTTTTTTTAACACCAAGGATCTTTGATGTAACACATTACTTTCTGTCCATGCCTACAAATTGTTAAAATTTCTTTGGGGCAATTTGGAACTCCTTTTAAACCCTCTTCTGTAATAAAAGGTTCCGTTTTTTTTTAACACCAAGGATCTTTGATGTAACACATTACTTTCTGTCCATGCCTACAAATTGTTAAAATTTCTTTGGGGCAATTTGGAACTCCTTTTAAACCCTCTTCTGTAATAAAAGGTTCCGTTTTCTTTTTAACACCAAGGATCTTTGATGTAACACATTACTTTCTGTCCATGCCTACAAATTGTTAAAATTTCTTTGGGGCAATTTGGAACTCCTTTTAAACCCTCTTCTGTAATAAAAGGTTCCGTTTTTTTTTAACACCAAGGATCTTTGATGTAACACATTACTTTCTGTCCATGCCTACAAATTGTTAAAATTTCTTTCCCAAAAATGTCTGCTGACAGTGTTCAGAAAATATTATCAAGTCACTCCTGTAACGGTAAGTGATATATTTATGTAACCGGGTCATCTGCATAAATGTAACACCGCAACCTTTTTCCTAGATGCTTGAAACGGACCTTTTTATCGAACGCCTGAGAAAACAATTCTTCATTTGGTACACAATTTTCTGTATAGAGTTTGTTATAACTCGATTACACTGATATTGAAAAGAAGTAAGAACATGGTTTACATTTTATAGGGTCATATTATAACACACAATATTCATAAAATTCATTACAAAGACACTTATCATTGATATCCTTGACCCTGGCTGTTAATAGGACATCAAACCCTAATTTGATGTCCTCAAATGATTCTGTTAAAGTCCTTAACATTCTCAAACTTTACAAAATAATCTTTATAAACACTGATGATTTTCCAAGACTTCCCAATTATAAATGCAACACACAATGCACAGAACAGCATTATTAAGCTAGGGCTGAAGAACGTTAAGGACATTGCCAACAAAATTTTGTAAAATTCCATCCAACAGAAATCCAGTAAAGACATCTATGAGTAAGATTTAACAATGTCAGTTTTAGCACATGTACATTACATTTCTCACCATAAGCTTGTTGCATATCAAGTGATCATGGTTACTTAACACCCTCTCCCACACCAGTAGTAAAAGCACAAGTCAGTTACAGAACTTACACAGAAACCAATACTAATACTGACTGAAAATGGATAAAAGTCAATTTGATGAGTTTGATAAATGGCCATGACACAATCAATTTTGTGGGTGATGATTTAAAGAACCATGTAAAGGATTATCAACTGTTTAAAAACAGGTGCAAATATCTTGCATTTCATGCCTTATAAAGAAATCTTAGAGGATAGAAAAGTAGTAAAATCTTACAATTGAGAACTAGGCTGAAAAGCTTTTCAAGTTACAAATTTAAGCACATATTTTCATCACTGTTGTACAATGGCGTGATTGGTTTGAAAAACACCAAGATGACTGAAATATTAATCTCTCAGAATTAAGAACCATGTAAAAGTGGCGTGAGGTTTCCAAAGTCGCAGTTGTAAGTTGACAAAATCGGCAAAGCTTTAATACTGACCTTTATCATCTTTCCTGTTCTGTTTGTATTACATGAGTGATAAGTTACACGAGTGATTTGAAAGTCACAATAACATCACACAATATTAAATTACTAGAATTACGAGTAACATGAAAGAGAATAGGTTTTCCCCTTGTGCAGCTTTGAGTGGACACATCAATACAACAAAAGTGCCACTTTTCATTGCTTTTGATGGGAAGTTGCAGTAACACCCATAAGTCTACCTTCGCCCTCTTCGTTTCATGGCTACAGTACACTGAGGGCAGTACCACTTTCCCCGAGGTGCCTGAGTCAAGCCGACGCAGCCGTAGTGGAACCATTCAATTGGACACTGGAAAACAAAAGCAGTCTGACATAATTTATACAAATATGGATTGTATGGGTTACTGGCACACTTTAGGCAATTTTTCTGCATGTTACAATCTTTCAAATTTTGAATCCACTATTTTAACAGGCACCATAGCTTATTTAAACATCCACAGCATAACCCAACAGCATATATAATTTCTTCATATACCCATATTAGTGTCCCTTATTATGGATCCTTTCTGATGATTCCATGTAAACAGGTACCTATTTGTGGTCATGTTTCTAAATCTAACTAGAGGAATGCTTTTGCTAACAAAAGCGAAGCGTCCCTTAAAGTTTAAAATGCTTTGTGGTTTTAATAAGCATGCTGTAAAGCTAAGAATGCACAAAGCTGCACCGTATGCTTTCCCAATACCTCTTAATACATTCTGAAGCTATAAAAGCAACAATAAAGGAGATATAAGGCAAAAACTCCAAAGCAGCTATTTATGACCCCAGTTTGGCCCATAAGGGAGGGTCGGGGGGTAAAACTGACCAGCTATTTAGACTCTCCACATATGCTTTCCCAATACCTCTTAATACATTCTGAAGGTCTAAAAGCAACAATAAAGGAGATACAAGGCAAAACTCCAAAGCAACTATTTTATGACCCCAGTTTAACCCATAAAGGGGGGTCGGGGGATAAAACTGACCGGCTATTTAGATTCTCCACATATGCTTTCCCAATACCTCTTAATATATTCTGAAGCTATAAAAGCAACGATAAAGGAGATATAAGGCAAAAACTCCAAAGCAGCTATTTATGACCCCAGTTTGGCCCATAAGGGGGGGATCGGGGGGTAAAACTGACCGGCTATTTAGACTCTCCACATATTCTTTCTCAATACCTCTTAATACATTCTGAAGCTATAAAAGCAACAATAAAGGATATATAAGCCAAAAACTCAAAATCAGCTATTTATGACCCCAGTTTGACCCATAAGGGGGGGGGGGGGGTAAAACTGATCGGCTATTTAGACTCTCCACATATGCTTTCCCAATACCTCTTAATACATTTTGAAGGTATAAAAGCAACAATAAAGGAGATATAGGGCAAAACTCCAAAGCAACTATTTTATGACCCCAGTTTGACCCATAAGGGGGGGTCGGGGGATAAAACTGACTGGCTATTTAGATTCTCCACATATGCTTTCCCAATACCTCTTAATACATTCTGAAGCTATAAAAGCAACAATAAAGGAGATATAAGGCAAAAACTCCAAAGCAGCTATTTATGACCCCAGTTTGGCCCATAAGGGGGGGGGGGGGGGGGGGGGGTCGGGGGGTAAAACTGACCGGCTATTTAGACTCTCCACATATGCTTTCCCACTACCTCTTCATATATTCTGAAGCTATACAAGCAACAATAAATGAGATATAAGGCAAAAACTCAAAATCAGCTATTTTATGACCCCAGTTTGACCCATAAGGGGGGGTTGGGGGGTAAAACTGACCGGCTATTTAGACTCTCCATATATGCTTTCCCAATACCTCTTAATACATTCTGAAGCTATAAAAGCAACAATAAAGGAGATATAAGGCAAAAACTCAAAATCCACTGTTTTATGACCCCAGTTTGACCCATGGGGGGGGGGGGGGGGGGGCGTGGAGTAAAACTGACTGGCTATTTAGACTCTCCACATATGGTTTCCTATTACCTCCCAGTACATTTTATAGCTCTAAATGCAATACTTAAGAAGATAATAGGGGGGTTGGCCTAAATTTAAGGCTTTCAGATTGGAAGGTGTCAGAAAATCACTCATAAACATTTTTCACGGGATTGCTCCCAAAATCTAATCAGCTCGCGTTTTCGATAGTATGAACAGGTGTGTCAAATTATAAGGCTGTGTAGCAAGTAGTTTTTCCTGAACTGCGATGACGGGTGGGGGGGTGGGGGTGGGGGGTGTGTGTGTGTGTACTTCAAAAAATTATTTTTGATCATGTGACCTTCATAAAGGTCAAATTTAAGCATGCCGAAAAATTTTCCCATGCCTAAGGTATATAACTGCCAAATATGGTTTGAAACCTTCTAATAATAAGGGAGATATTCAAGGGAGACTATAATGCGGCGGCGGCGGCGAGGAAACTGCGGTGAAAACAAATAAGTGCCCTTTCAGGGACGCTTAATTAGCTGCTGCAATACATGGCGCCTAAACCCCCAACCAATGTCCCTACCAAGTATCAACTGCCCATACCTTACAGTTTCCAAGCTATAACTCTGACAAGATTTTAACAGTCACATTGTCTACAGCAAGACCTAAGTTCAAATCAAGGTTACACGGTAATATAGCACACCTACAACCTAATATCCCTTCCAAGTTTCAACTTCCTATATATTACAGTTTTCGAGATATAGCCCGAACAAGAATTAAAAGGTCAAGGTCACTACACCATGGTCAAAGATCAAATCAAGGTCAAACCATAATGTTACACACCTACAACCTTGAACCAATGTCCCTACAAAGTATCAACTGCCCACATCTTACAGTTTCTGAGATATAGTTCAGACAAGATTTTAAAGATCAAGGTAACTACAGCAAGGCCCAACATCAAATCAAGGTGAAAGCATAATCACCTACAACCCCCAACCGATATCCCTGTCAAATTTTACCTTCTATATCAAACCAGTTTTCAAGATATAGCTAAAACAAGATATTAAAGGTCAAGGTCACTACAGCAAGCGCAAAGGTCAAATCAAGGTAACACCGCAATGTTGCACACCTACACACCCAAACAATGCATTTATCGCTATTTATCTGACAAAGGATTAAAATTGAGCAATTCTTAGAAAACCTGTTAACAGTCCATTGTACATACACAAATACTGAATAAAACAAAAATTTTAATGTCTAGATGTGGATTATTCCCTTGTGGAAGAAATTCAACACAATCCATACCCAAATGAGGAAATGATGACCTTGAAGGGGACATCACAGGTCAAATCTGACATTGCCAAAACATTTGCAGCCCACAATTTCCCATGTGCAGTTCTGATATTCCAAGCATCAAGGACCAATAATAAAGGAGATACAAGGATTTTAGGAAAACAAACCTTTCAAAGCAATGTAAGAGGTCAAATCATAAACCTTCAAAACATTGCAAGCCATGATTTACTAAAGCAATTAGATTTTATGCCCACATACCAATTTTGACAGCTCCCATAATCTTATCTAAAAAATAAAGCTCTATGGTGTCAATGGTAGCATGACAAGTCAAACCCAGGTCCTCAGTTGCCTGGTGGTTAGCAGGTTTTGTATCTAATCACAGACTGCCACCTCAGTGTGGACTTGACTCCCACAGGTGGCAATGTTGAAGACTTGTCCCAGTTTGACTCTGGCTGTTGAACAGGACATAAAAACCCATGCTTTGACCTATGACAAGCCAAACCCCAATATCCCCAGTGGGTATACACCACCACTTTCACCCTGGAATACAAAAATATCTTTCATACTTTAGGTGAAATGACTGATGCTAATAAGTGCATGGGAAAAATAATTTTTCTTTAAAATACTCACATCTTCATTATCACAGCCTACCATATCCCCATAAGATACCTCATTACATATACAATATCGAGGTTCATTAGGGTCAATGGGGTCCACCTGCCAGTTGGCATTGGAACCTTCATCCACTACCGTCTCCGTGACAACTTCAGTGGGAGGGGGTGGAGTCTCCACCACAGGCTGCTGCAGTTGCTGTGCCAACTGGGATTGATTGATAGGTGTAGCTGATGGGGTCTGAGAAGTTGTGGCCTGCTGTTGTTGCTGCAGTCTGGAGGCAGCAGACCTGAGGGAAAGAACACAAGGAGTAACTTTCAACAGAGAACAAAGACAAATATTGGTATAGTACAGGAAGCCAATTTCAATGCTAGAATGCTTTGTTAAACCTTTATCATTTCTGATTGTTTTAATAAAATATGACTTACTCTAGATAAATCTAGTTCCGCTGGTTCCATTAAGGCTGTGATAGGTTACCAGGTTACCCGGAAACAGTCTGAATTTGTTGAGAAACCAAGTATAAAGTTGTAAAGCAGGTAACTCAATAAAATCCTTTGGTAAACCTTACTATTCAGTCAGATATGTCTGCCTGATATTAGTCTAGAATTAGAATTTTTATTTTCGTAACAGTTGTTTATATCACCCACCATATATGCTTCACTGATTCTTCGAGTTGGTTACAACTAAAATGCAGTTACCCAAATTCAGATCAGTTTTATTAAAATGAACACCCAGTCTCACTTTTATAACAAAATCATAGCCTCAGTTTTCACTTCAAGTCCTAATCACAAGATTATTTGTACAATATGTTGAAAGCAGTGACAGAATGACATATAAACTCATCAGCAACAGTAACTTGGCTTTGCATATCCATGGACACTTAAACATAGTTTCACACTGTAAACTGCATGATTTGACAGCTACAGATATGTTAGTATACACAGGAAATTTTAAAACAATCATGAATTTAACACAAAATTTGCTTACAATTTAATGTTTTTTAAAGTTTTTAAAAGTTTTTAAAAGTTTTCAATTCCATGAAACATATCTAAGTGCTTCAAAATTTAAAAATATACAACAGTTTTAAATGTGACAGTATACTGAAAACATAGCCTGAAAGCTACTGAAAACAGTAAAATTGAAAGTATATTAAATATTAATCCTGGATTTGGCTGTATAGATTGATACTGAAATATCCCTTGCCTTGTTGAAATCATTACTGAACCCTGAAATAATGAATGAAGCTTGTTGTTTACACCCACTTTTTATTCCTGGACTTCTGGCTTACAGCTGACTGAGGGGTAGTGGCTTCAACACCTCCTCTTGAACCCGAGAACTGCCTGCTCAAACCTAATGAACTCGCCAAGTCCGCATCACTGTTCAGCATAGCCTCATAACTAGCCTTCATGCTGGCAGAGCGTCGACCCTGTGGCATTTCTGAGGTAGCTGCTATTGCACGTGAAGCGGCTGCAGCTATAGCTGCATTGCTGCCAGCTCCAACAGTCCCTGTATAATGACAGTATGATTAATCATTAATACAGTGTTGGTACAAATGATTGTCTCTCATTTATGGGGTTCTGGCTCTTGAGTATGTGCTACCGGAGGCATGTCTCAGTAAAGCCAACACAGCTGATGACGAAACATACAAGGATATCAGGCAAACTCCTCGGTTGATCAAAATTAAAGTTTCCCTAAACCTGGGAGGATATTCATAAAATTATCTTACTCAAAAATAATCCCTATTATTTAGGGTTTAAACTAGAAACTTTCATTTAAACAAAAACACAAATTTGAAGACTTGTTGACACTGATGAAAATCCCTTTTAATTTACTTTTTTTCTTTTCAATGAAATTACACACATTTAATATCCACAGTTAAGTAAGTACTTGAGTTATAAGTGTGATGTTTATAGAGTTTGATGGCAAGTTACTGTGGTTTCTGTTGCTTTTGAATGAACAAATCCATTGAATAGTCATGGAGATATATCTATTTACCTGTAGCTACTGTAAATATTGCATACTTGTCATTTTTCACTTTTGGGATAATTATTGGTCAATAAAAATGTGTCTAAATTGATATGTTCTGATGAAGAGTCCAATCATATAACACATGTAATAGAAAGCTCACCCAAGACCATGGATATAGCATGTCAGCACAACGATTTATATTTTCATTTATGGTGCTTTTTCTTCATAAAACCTTGTGGTCACCACATAAAGTGTATGAACTTGGCAGCATTTAATAAATCCCAAAAGTAGCTATACAAAATTAACAGAATACTGCTAAAAAGTAGCAGCTTAATATATTGGGAATCTGTGTTTAATTTTGGGAAGTAACAAGAAAAGAAGAACAGGTCATTATTTTATTGAAGATATAAAGGCTGCATTGTCACGAAGATACCTGTCAACTCTGGTAAAAAAATAGCATCAGAGATGCCCGTACCCCACAGCCAAGGGAAATATTTTTAACACCATGAGATATAGAAGTACTGTATCAGTACAAAGTTCAGGATACTTTCAGAGCACTGTCAGTTATATAAAGGTCCAAACAATGTTTAAATAGAGAAAATAATGTCTAAGAGAAAGATAATGCATGTAAAGATGAAGTATTAAAACAAGATAATTCAATAACAAGATGACAGGATTAATCAGTAAACTCAACATTACAATAGTCTTTATCAACATCTGCATGGCCGAATTATGGTTTAGATGTTTTGAATATTACCATGCATACAGAAGTGGTAATACATTCAATGAATGCTTATGTGTGGTGTTGGAGCAAAATCTGTGGCTCACTTGATGAAATTCCATCTGTTACAATGGGAAGTTATAAAAGTAAAATTCTTAATAAATTCTAATATGACTTTAACAGTGGTCAATCTGCATCAAAAGACAGACCCAAAGGTGCAACAAGATTTTAAAGGTCAAGGTCACTACGACAAGGTCAAAGGTCAAATCAAGGTCACACCATGATGCTGCACACCTACAACCCCTAACCAATGTCCCTACCAAGCATCAACTTCCTAGACCTTACGGTTTCCGAGATATAGCCCGGACAAGATTTTATAGGTCAAGGTCACTACAGCAAGGTCAAAGGTCAAATCAAAGTCACACCATGACGTTGCACACCTACACCCCCTAACCAATGTCCCTACCAAATATCAACTTACTACACCTTACAGTTTCCGAGATATAACCTGGACAAGATTTTATAGGTCAAGGTCACTACAGCAAGGTCAAAGGTCAAATCAAGGTCAGACCATGACGTTGCACACCTACACCCCCTAACCAATGTCCTACCAAGTATCAACTTCCTACACCTTACGGTTTCTAAGATACAGCCCGGACAAACTTTTTCCCGCCACCCGCCCATCCGGACACCATGGGTGAAAACAATACCCTGACAGCCCTTAAGGGCTGTGGGGTAAAAACAGTCCATATAAATGATATGACAAAGCTTAGCTTACAAATCAGTCTGCACCTGGCAAATGTGTGTATTTTGGGGGCACCACCCCTAAAATACAATACAGAAACACTACACTGTTACTCACATTTCATTCTCATTCTGATGTGGTAGTCCTAACTTAATAAACTTCTTATAAAAATAATAACATTTAAGTACACACCTAGACTGTAGCTAAGAGCAGGTGTGGAGGCTGAGGAGCTGAGCATTGTGACTGCAGGTGAACTGGCTGTACTCCCAGCACTACCACCTCCTGCCACTCCTCCTCCTCCGCCTCCTCCACCTCTGTGAGAACTTGTGCCATCGCGAGGTGTACTCTCTGGCCCTACAGATGACAACAGCTTGTCCGGATTCTCTGATCGTCTCTTCTCAGTCCCATTCCCCATCATTAATGTTGATTTGCGCTCTGAAATTACCAAAAAGATACAGTGACTTAATAACAATGTTCGTTGTTGTTAATGATATGTTAATTTTGTGATGTGTATCATTGTTATGCTCAGTATTTGTATTTATCAAGTACATGGCTGCAAATGTTGCAGATGGGATACACATGCACCAAACCTCAGAAGACCCATTTTAAAAGTTGGTCGAGGGCATCAAAAATATTTACAAGTAACTTATCCCCACTTTGTCTTGTAATATTCAATAAATATCCAATATATGTGGTAATTATCAAAACCCAAATATAAACACTGACTCATTGTAATGAATTAAAATAGCCTCTGAGATGACCGTATCCCACAGCCCTGGGAAACATCTTTTGACATCATGAGATACAGAAAAAGTGAAATACAAAAAGATCTGAAAACTTTCAGAGCGAAAAGTGTCAGTCCTAATGATGTTTAAATAGAGAAAATAACGTCTTTGCCACAGAAAATGTATGTAAAGACAAAGTATCAAAACAAGACAATTCAAAGAACAAGATGACAACATTAATGAGTAAACTAAAAACAATGTAGCTGTGAAATTTATTAATTGATTTACAGCTATCAATGGAAAGAGCAGAAGTAAGTAAAAATACATGTACTAATCAGTTACAACAATCCAAACATCTTTTTGATAAGAGAAATATGACTCAAATATGGTAGGTGAACACACTTAGGCAGACACAAGGTTAAAGGCCATACCATGTACCATGGCTTACCATAACTATACTCTCCAATCAATGACCCATCCAAGAATCAACTTCCTACACCTTACAGTTTCTAAGATATGGCTAACAAGATTTTAAAGGTCAAGGTCACTATAGCAAGGCCAACGGTCAAGTCAATGTCTACCATGATGGTGCACACCTACACCCCCAACCAATGCAACTACCAAGTATCAACATCCTAAACCTTATAAATTCTGAGATATAGTCCAGACAAGATTTTAAAGTTTCAGGTCACCACAAGAAGGTCAAAGGTCAAATCAAGATCACACCATGATGTTGCACACTTATACTCCCTAACCAATGTCTCTACTTGGTATAAACTTCCTACACCTTACAATTTCCCAGATATAGCCTGGACAAGATTTTATAGGTCAACGTAACTACAGCAAGGTCAAAGGTCAAACCACGATCACACCACGAGGTTGTATACCTACACCCCCTAACGAGTGTCTCAACTAAGTATAAACTTCCTATGCCTTACAGTTTCCAATATATAGCCCCTAACCAATGTCACTACCAAGTATTAACTGAGATATAAGCTGGACAAGATTTTCAAACTCAAGGTCACAAGAGCAACCATGTCGTTGCATACCTACACCCCTAGCTACACCTACACCGTCCCTACCAAGTATCAACTTTGTACATGTTACAGTTTCTGAGATACAGCCTGGACAAATTTTTTCAGTGTTCACTTCCATGTTTACAGACTGCCAATTAGTCTCAGCTGAAAATATTTTATTCTTGAGTTTATTAATGAAAAATATTAAAAAATTTTGAAAGTGAAAATAAAGTTATCATACTCTCCCCTCTGTGGTTTTCTGTATTGTTCTGAGGGTTGTCCAGCTCTAATGATCCTATAAATAAAAATACATTTTGTTCCACAGTTGTATATTTTTACCATAAATACATTTGTGTTGTTTTACTCCACATAACTTATTTGTCACATATTTGTTTTCTTCTTACAAATAATATTTCACCAGTGACCAGGAATCCCAGATTTATGACAATATCCAGGTCTCAGCTTTGTTGTACTTGAAACACAATTTCATCATGAGCAAAGGATTCAGAATTTAAATCAATGTTATATCAGAATTTTTCCCCACTTGCTTTTCCGAATCAGTTCATTTAGCTGTTAGCAATATGCAATCATACAGACATTTGATATATATAGTAACCAGATTAATTTCTGTGTTGTAACCACTGTATGTATCATAATTCTGTAAAAATAATAAAGAACAACTGAAATGTTACAAAACCCAGTGTGGCAATTATGTCTGAAAAAGAATGAAAACCATGTCTTTAAGATCAAAGAATCCTCACTATGTCTATACCAGTGGTGTAATAAATTCAATGTGACCTCAACTTTCTAACTCAATTCTACATTTCAGCAGTCAGATCAACTGGAATTGTTCTGTCGGCGATTAATTCAAAAGCACTTAGATTGTCCAATAAAAGAAGACTTTTTATTATACAATGTAACAGTCATGTGAGAAACAATCAATATACAAGAAATTCTGCAAATCAAACCCCTTTTAATACAGCTTATATTGGTGTATTTGGCAATTATGCTGGGAAAGGCAGAGGATTCACCAACAAACCTTTACAGAGCAAATGTAAATGTATACCTATCCATGAAAAGCAAAGAGTCATGTTTGGATCCATTTTTTGTTCAACACTGTGAATGTAATCAATTAAATCAAATTTAGACTTTTCCCAATTGTTTCTGATTTTGGTGTCTGAGCCCATCATTAGTCAACACTTTCGAACTATCCATAAATCTTACGTTTCTCTAATACTTCAGTGATCCCTGCATTGTCAGCTTCCAATTCCAATTTAAACTTCTGGAGTTCCATATCTAATTTTCTCAGATATCTTTCCAACTGAAAAGAAAAAGGTAACGTAACTGTGAATTGAAATTTTTTAGTGTATAGGAAAGAGTCAAGAACAACAATACAATGTGGCTGAGAAGGGCTTTTAGTGTGCAAAGTAAATTCAAAAATAGCATCAGAGATGCCCGTACCCCACCGCCTAGGGAAATATTTTTAACACCATGAGATACAGAAGTACTGTATCATTACAAAGTTCAGGATACTTTCAGAGCACTGTCAGCTATATAAAGGTCCAAACAATGTTTAAATAGAGAAAATAATGTCTAAGAGAAAGATAATGCATGTAAAGATGAAGTATTAAAACAAGACCATTCAATAACAAGACGACAGCATTAATCAGTAAACTAAACATTACGACACTCTTTATCAACATCTGGCATGGCCGAATTATGGTTTGGATGTTTTGAATATTACCATGCATACAGAAGTGGTAATACATTTAATGAATACTTATATGCAGTGTTGGAGCAAAATCTGTGGCTCACTTGATGAAATTCCATCTGTTACAAGGAGAAGTTATAAAAGTAAAATTCTTAATGAATTCTAATATGACTTAAACAGTGGTTAATCTGCATCAAAAGTCAGATTTTAAAGGTCAAGGTCACTACGACCAGGTCAAAGGTCAAATCAACGTCACACTATGAAGCTGCACACCTACAACTCCTAACCAATGTCCCTACCAAGTATCAACTTCCTACACCTCATGGTTTCCGAGATATAGCCCGGAAAATATTTTATAGGTCAAGGTCACTATGGCAAGGTCAAAGGACAAATCAAGGTCAGACCATGACATTGCACACCTACACCCCCCTAACCAATGTCCCTACCAAGCATCAACTTCCTACACCTTACAGTTGCCGAGATATAGCCTGGACAAGATTTTATAGGTCAAGGTTACTACAGCAAGGTCAAAGGTCAAATCAAGGTCACACCATGACGTTGCACACCTACACATCCTAACCAATGTCCCTACCAAGTATCAACTTCCTACATCTTACGGTTTCTGAGATACAACCCAGACAAATTTTTCTTGCCGTCCGGCCGCCCGCCCATCCGGACACCATGGGTGAAAACAATACAATGGGGTAAAAATTGTTATCTAAAACTTGGAGATTAACTTGTTGTCATTTGGTATATAGTTTGATTTAATGGTGCAAAGAGAGATTGCAACTACATGTCAGAGAACATCAGTTTACTTACATTTCAATGAAATTTGGTCAGTATTAGAGCTCACCTGTTAAGTTTTTGACATCCAAGATTCAAACAATACTGAAGAAAGATCAGAACTTTTGTCAGACAGATGTATACTTTTAACAATACTCCAAATCTTGAGAACACACTCACAGACCGTTTACTTGTTTAAATAATGACAACATCTCTTGCAAGCGTTCTTTTACAAAATATTACTTATATGAAATAAAATCTTGAAATAGTTTACAGCTTATAATATTTTAATGGGGTTGTTCCAATGGAGCCGGCCCTTCCTGACTCATGGGTTGATTAGCCGAGTTGGGGATCGGGGACAAAAAGCCAGAAAAATGAACGGGAAAATACGGGTCAGTTTACCTCCCCGGCAGGACATAGTGCATACTGGCTTGTCTGAATCTAGATCCGGACCTGAGTTTAGGTCGGCCTATTTTTCTCCATGACAAGAAGTGAAACTACGAGGACAAGTCATAGAGGTACAAAAGACAAATTATAGACAAACTGACAAGACTGGAGAAGTTTACCGAATCACCACAACCAAACTTGCAGTCAGTATTGCCAGTCAAATTTTCATGAATTTCTGGGAAAAAAGATGGATAAAGTGCTGACCAATCAACAAATTGAAAACTGGGTCAATATTAAATATTTGGTCCCATGACCAAAAGTACAGCACTGACATTTTTTTAAAATTATGGTTTTCAGGTTTGGACTTTTAATATTATATAAAATATAAATCAACCTATTTCTGGTTCTGATTTTGACAAAAAGCCACTTTAAGTAGAAAATATTCATTAACAGTATTGCAGCTTATTCAAACATGCAGCAGGGGGACATGCTGCTAAAAATATCACGCACGACGATTGAAGCCCTCTTGCTTGTTTTGGATTTTATACTCCACATTCTGACTTCCGGGAAAGTCACCTTCAATCTTTTGTCCGTATGAGCAATTTTTCTACACATTCATACCAAATAAATCCCAGCCTCTAGGCAAGACCAAATTCTGGATGTAAGGGTAAAACATGCTGTAGTTCTGGTGATGTGATAATTTCCAAATATTATGTTGACTGTCCTTGACCTAATTTTCTCGATTTTTTATTGGTCGACACTTTTTTTCCCGATATTGCTCTATTGAAATAGGCCTAGAATTTGATTATTATATGACCAAATAAAAACACTTTTTCAAGTTTCTTAATATTTATAGCTTACATGTGGACCTTTTCTACCTGTTCACTTCAGGATTCTGATTACTCGCACTGTTTCTTTTTCTCATTCTTAACATAATTTATCGTCATAATTTTACCTCACACCATGCTGGAAATGGATTGCAAATAAGCAGGATAAGACTTAAGTGACAAAGATAAAGCCAGTTCCATGATAGGACATGACTGGAAGTGATAAGGACAATACACAAAGTGACTAGGACAAGCTGGTTTCCAGGTAGATGGCAATATAGTCGGAATCAACAGTTGTGGAGGGTCGGTGAAACATTAGACATGTCTGATATTAGCCTAGCCACCAAGTCAAGCCGGGAAACCATAAACGACTCTGTAAACAGTGCAACCGGCTCTCAACAAAACCTTGACAACCAACAAGACGGTCCAATGAAACACCCCTGTAATGTTTACAGCAAAATTAAGTACCAGGTCATATATTTGTGCTGTAAGCTGAACTTTCTCATCTTCATCCTCCAAAGCCTTGTGATAATCCTGCAGAAATAAAAAGTACACATTTGTAACAGTATTCACTGTAAGTAGAATCAGTGTCAGTCAAATTTAGGTTTTTGCATGGTCAGTTTACAAGTCCCTACATCAGAATGTATTGTATTTTTGTAATAGTCGAATTTTGGTACAAGTAGAACCAAATCTTTGCAAGTTCTAGTTATACAGAGTCTATTTTAGTTAAAAACTTAAAGATATTAATGGCCACCTTAATGCATACACACATGTATAATAAAGTCAAAATTTGGAATATAATATTTAACCCTTAAAGAGTGCAGAAAGAATTAAACCGTTGAATTGACCAACAATTGACAAAATAATTTAAAACAAAAGACAATATCAAAAAGGCCTGTAACACAACCATTATCTAGAAGTGCCCCAAAGGGCTTTTCACACTGAAAACTGAGAAATGGGAAATTCCTCATATTAACACTCCATGCTTTAAGTTAAAGCAGCTTTTACAAATCAACTTATGGGGTACAGAGTGACAATCCTGACTGATCAATGAGCTATAAATTTGAAATACGAATCAGTTATAATCCAAAATTGGGTCAGGAAATGTGAACTTATTACCGACAGGTTCGTCACCTAGCATCCTTCGACTAAAACATCCCAAACCCCCTGGTTACCAGTAGAATAGCAGCATTCCGACAACATAATTATGGCCTTGAAAGACTTTTTCTTATCAAAATGATTGCAATGCTTATAACTATGCAGGCAAAAATAAATCATACCAGTATGTCTTAACCTTCAATTATGAATTTATCGATTAGTTAAACAGTATTAGAAATTCAATTTACTTGAACATGAAGAATTTTAATATATAATTCAATGAAATCCTGCACCTCTTTGATTTTCTTAAAATGATCATCCTTCCATTCTTGTTTCAAGGAAGGAATTGTCCTGCACTTCTCAAAAAACTTCTTCACTCTGTCTTCCAAACTATCCATGGAGTCTAAGTCAGAGAATAAAGAATACAAACAATTGATTTGGCTACTAGAAATACACATAATTTGTACCAGTATGCCACATACTTGAAAAATTAGTGTAATGTAATTCACTATGCATATCGCAAGCAACATTAAAAGTGAAAAAGCTAATTAAAAGACTTTTAACTGTAACAGTATTAGTCTATTATTAATGCAATATATTATATTGATATAAATTAAATATAAATATTGATAAGTTGTCTCAAAAATGAACCCAAAAAAGCAAACCTATAAACAAACATATATATTTGAATTGTTTCACAGGTAGAATAAACATTTTCATGAGCTTACTTTGCACTTGAAGGTCCATTTCTCGCATTTCTGTTAATCGATCCCTCATTTCCATTGGCAAATTCTCTATCACTAATATTAAAGAGAACAGATACATAAACATAATAGAAGATCATGCTGAACAATGACAAATGGAAAAAGAGTAAAATACAACCTATCACAGATATGTTACCAAAAACACAAAATATACAAAATATACATATTAGGCGAGCCCTTTAAGTCCTTTTATTTGACAAAGATCAAAGTTTGTTCACATCCCGTTTAATACACAGCATGGCCATGGTTAGATTGTGACAGGCTATACTTATTTCTCACATGTTTAAGTCGAATTTGAAGCCATATCAACTGAGGTAAAAGCCAAATACTATGTGCAAAACATAACCTTTAGGCCACTGACACTACAATATTATTTCACAATACCATGAATAATCATCAAGTTTATTGTCTTGCTACCTAATATAGCCTGGTATAAATTACAGCCATTAATAAACAAAATATTCATGTTCCAATAACAGCCTCTTAACTTCAAGGTATTTTTGCGTGCATTTGTTCTGTTTAGATTAGAAACAGTTACATCTTGTTTACCAGATTTGGAAGATATTGTATTAGATTTCTGTCAGGTGGTAACTGACATACCGCGATAACAGTATGTAAGGTAGTACATAGATGTAGTTATTTCATTTTTACTTGCGTGCAGAGCTGCGGCAAGACCTGACTTAAAACTGTTGATTGCTTAAAATACTTTTCTGCCAAACAATACTTGATCATTGATTAAATTCGGGTTATTTTTGTTCATAAAAATAATTATACATATCCAAAAACTTACGAGAATATGATACATCAGCTATTTCACACAAGGTTTATTAAAAATAGTCTTTTTAAATCTTAGTAGACTCATCAAAAAGATTTGACAATGGGGAAATGTTATTTATTTTGATTCAATAAAGTGTGCATATTAATGACTATATAACAAAACAGTAGTGGGAATAAATCTATGTACACATTTCTATCGTTTGTATGTTCTAAGAAAATTTCCAGTTTTAAGTGGGGTTGTGTCATGGCTCTACACACAAGTAGAGATGAGGTAACCACATCTAGGCAGTACAAAAAAAAAAAAAAAAAGAAAGAAGCTATAATAATAATAATTTGAAAAACAATTTCTTACTTCACTAAAACACTACATTGTGTTTTGCATGTCATTAGTTTGGTATTAAATAACTGAAATAAATAACATAAAAAGTTTAATAATGTAAATGTTACTAAACTGGTATTCATAAACTCTCTGAGACAAAATTTGGTCTTGAGTTTAAGTTTAAGTCCCACATCTGAGACTAATTTTGGTCTCAAACTTGTTAGCTATTCACAAAATAGTTGAAACAAATTAAGCCAATGATTTAGTCTCATACTCAAAATTGGTACATAGTTGTCTCAAATATTTTGGAAAATGTCTCATACTCAAAACTGGTACATAGTTGTCTCCAATATTTTGGAAAATGTCTCGCAATTTCTCATCTTAACTAGGGTAAATAAAGGGCTCAAGCATTATTTTATCCTAACTGAATGCTGGATATGTCAGCATGTATACAGTTTGTTACATTAGAAAGAGTTGAGGCTGGTCTCAGCCTCGGTCAGTATTTATAAAACTTGATGAGACTAAAGTTTTAATTTTTGGTCTCAATTTTGAGATCATTTTGATCTCAAACTACTTAGCTATTCACAAAATAGTTCAGACCAAATTTAGACTCAGATTTGGTCTAAAACTGAGACTGGTACAGTGTTGTCTTAAACATTTTAGTGAAAGTTACAAGCATCATTTCATCTTAACTAAGGTACATATATTTACTTTTTATGGTTTAAGGTAAAGTAGAAATAATTTACAGCACGTGCGAAAACTTTGCCTAAACTTTTGCTACAATTTATAGCCCAAATTTTGGTTTCAAAAGCACCTTAATATTACTTTGAGACATTTTTAACAATGTTTTTGGACTGCATAGCTACAGAGGAGTGCATCATGTGACATTTGACAGAAAATAATAACTAACAAAACTTAAATTTTTTTTAAATTTTAATTGAATGTTATAAATTTAGTTGTGAATAATTATACATAAGTACTTTTGATGTTTAAAATGTTGGATATGTTTGTAAGTTTATGATTGGTTTATATTAGAAAGACTTGAGAATGGTCTCAGTGGAGACTATTAATTAGGGCATGGCTGTGGTATGGTAAGCTGGTCTGTAGAAAATATGCTCAAGTATGGATTGCCACACTCCATAACTTTGTTTCGAGTGAGGTATTACGTAACAATTGTTTTCATTGGTTAATTAAATTGATCATGAATGCAGATAAAAAGTAGACAGGTGGGCAACTTCCTACACCTTACGGTTTCCGAGATATAGCCCAGATAAGATTTTATACGTGAAGGTCACCATGGCAAGGTCAAAGGCCAAATCAAGGTCACACCATGATGTTGCACACCTACAAATCCTAACCAATGTCCCTACCAAGTATCAACTTCCTACACCTTATGGTTTCCGAGATATAGTCCAGACAAGATTTTAGAGGTCAAGGTCACTACAGCAAGGTCAAAGGTCAAATCAAGGTCACACCATGATGTTGCACACTTACACCCCCTAACTAATGTCCCTACCAAGTATCAACTTCCTACACCTTAAGGTTTCCGAGATATAGCCTGGACAAGATTTTATAGGTCAAGGTCACTACGGCAAGGTCAAAGGTCAAACTAGAGGATCGCTCGCAAAAAAAAAAGATAATGTTTTTGCATAGTAAAAACAAAGCGTCCCGAAAAGGATATAAAGGTGAGTGCTAAAGTATTAAGAAAATGCTTCGTTTCTAGCCTTATACTGTTGTGGCAACCAAAGTCAGCGCAGTCTGCTCTATCTAGCACGGTTTTCAAGATATAAGCATTTTTGTGTTTTGCAAAAAATAAAAAAATTAAAAATGTCCGCTATATTTGGCGAGACAAAAATATTTTGAAAATTGGCATGGCTACTCTGCAGAGATACCCAGCAGGTCCAAAATTTTGTTGAGTTCACTCCATATAGCACGGTTTTCGAGATATAAGCATTTTTGTGTTTTGCAAAAACTTTGAAAATTCAAAATGGCCACCATTTTTGGGGAGACAAAAATTTTTGTCAAGACCACTGCCGTGGTGTGTATCTCCCACCGAGCATTAAAGCAGAAGAAATAGCTTTTCCGAGATATTCACAATTTTTCATTTTCGTGTGTGAAAGGTCTTCCAAAAGTAGGTGAATGAGTTATTTGAGAAAAATTGGCTATCTGCAATACTATTAAGAGATAATTCACATTTACTCATTTTGAGTAGGTGAATAATTATCTATGGGTCTGAAACTTCACCAAGTGAAAGCTCTCCCAAAAGTAGGTGAATGGGTTATTTGAGAAAAATTGGCTATCTGCAATACTTTTAGAGATAATTCGCATTTACTCATTTTGAGTAGGTGAGTAATTAGCTATGGGTCTGAAACTTCACCAAGTGAAAGCTCTCCCAAAAGTAGGTTAATGAGTTATTTGAGAAAAATTGGCTATCTGCAATACTTTTAGAGATAATTCACATTTACTCATTTTGAGTAGGTGAATAATTAGCTATGGGTCTGAAACTTCACCAAGTGAAAGCTCTCCCAAAAGTAGGTGAATGAGTTATTTGAGAAAAATTGGCTATCTGCAATACTTTTAGAGATAATTCGCATTTACTCATTTTGAGTAGGTGAGTAATTTGCTATGGGTCTGAAACTTCACCAAGTGAAAGCTCTCCCAAAAGTAGGTGAATGAGTTATTTGAGAAAAATTGGCTATCTGCAATACTTTTAGAGATAATTCGCATTTACTCATTTTGAGTAGACGAGTAATTAGCTATGGGTCTGAAACTTCACCAAGTGAAAGCTCTCCCAAAAGTAGGTGAATGAGTTATTTGAGGAAAATTGGCTATCTGCAATACTTTTAGAGATAATTCGCATTTACTCATTTTGAGGTGAGTAATTAGCTATGGGTCTGAAACTTCACCAAGTGAAAGCTCTCCCAAAAGTAGGTGAATGAGTTATTTGAGAAAAATTGGCTATCTGCAATACTTTTAGAGATAATTCGCATTTACTCATTTTCAGTAGGTGAGTAATTAGCTATGGGTCTGAAACTTCACCAAGTGAAAGCTCTGCCAAAAGTAGGTGAATGAGTTATTTGAGAAAAATTGGCTATCTGCAATACTTTTAGAGATAATTCGCATTTACTCATTTTGAGTAGGTGAGTAATTAGCTATGGGTCTGAAACTTCACAGAGTGAAAGCTCTCCCAAAAGTAGGTGAATGAGTTATTTGAGAAAAATTGGCTATCTGCAATACTTTTAGAGATAATTCGCATTTACTCATTTTGAGTAGGTGAGTAATTAGCTATGGGTCTGAAACTTCACCAAGTGAAAGCTCTCCCAAAAGTAGGTGAATGATTAATTTGACAAAAATTGGCTATCTGCAATACTTTTAGAGATAATTCGCATTTACTCATTTTGAGTAGGTGAGTAATTAGCTATGGGTCTGAAACTTCACCAAGTGAAAGCTCTCCCAAAAGTAGGTGAATGAGTTATTTGAGAAAAATTGGCTATCTGCAATACTTTTAGAGATAATTCGCATTTACTCATTTTGAGTAGGTGAGTAATTAGCTATGGGTCTGAAACTTCACCATGTGAAAGCTCTCCCACAAGTAGATGAATGAGTTATTTGATAAAAATTGGGTATCCGCAATACTTTTACAGATAATTAGCATTTACTCATTTTGAGTAGGTAAATAATTAGCTATGGGTCTGAAACTTCACCATGTGAAAGCTCTCCCAAAAGTAGGTGAATGAGTTATTTGAGAAAAATTGGCTATCTGCAATACTTTTAGAGATAATTCGCATTTACTCATTTTGAGTAGGTGAGTAATTGGCTATGGGTCTGAAACTTCACCATGTGAAAGCTCTTCCAAAAGTAGGTGAATGAGTTATTTGAGAAAAATTGGCCATCTGCAATACTTTTAGAGGTAATTCGCATTTACTCATTTTGAGTAGGTGAGTAATTGGCTATGGGTCTGAAACTTCACCATGTGAAAGCTCTTTGGGATAGGTGCTCTGCAGAGATACCCTGAAGATAAAAAATTTCGTCGAAATCGCTCTATGTAGCACGGTTTTCGAAATATTAGCATTTTTGTGTTTTGCAATTTTTGCGCAAAAATTCGAAAATTCAAAATGGCCGCCATTTTTGGCGAGAGAAAATTTTTTTCAAAATTGGGATAACTACTCTGCAGAGATACCCTGTGGGTCAAAAATTTCGTCGAAATCGCTCTATCTAGCACGGTTTTCGAGATATAAGCATTTCTGTGTTTTGCAATTTTTGCGAAAATTTCGAAAATTCAAAATGGCCGCCATTTTTGGCGAGACAAAAATTTTTTGAAAATTGGGAAAAGTACTACTCCGCAGAGATATCCTGCGGGTCAAAAATTTTGTCGAAATTGCTCTATCTAGCACGGTTTTTGAGATATAAGCATTTTTGTGTTTTGCAATTTTTGCGAAAATTTCGAAAATTCAAAATGGCCGCCATTTTGGGCGAGACAAAAATTTTTTGAAAATTGGGAAAACTACTCCGCAGAGATACCCTGCGGGTCAAAAATTTCGTCGAAATCGCTCTATCTAGCACGGTTTTTGAGATATAAGCATTTTTGTGTTTTCCTTATTTGGAAAATTCGTAATGATTAATTAATCATTAATTACTCGGCCATTTCTTGACCAATCAATGCCAAAATCTAATGATTTCCAGATTTTAATAGAATGAATGCATTTGCCAAGTTTCAGGTGAATTGATAAAATTCCTTTCAAGTTATCATCCGGACAAGCTTCCCCATCGAAAAAGACATTTTTGGTCATGTGACCTCTCTGATTGGTTGAAATGTCACTGCAGCATATTCAAAAAAATTCCCCAAGGCTACTGCCTAAACCTGCCAAATTTGAAAAGAATCCGCCTAACGGTTACAGAGTTATAAGGAAAACAAAATGCGGAGCCGGCGGAGCCGGCGGAGCCGCAGGAGCCGGCGGAGCCAGAAGCTCTCCCATACACAAACAAGCGTCCCGTAAGGTCACATCATGACGTTGCACACCTACATCCCCTAACTAATGTCCCTACCAAGTATCAACTTCCTACACCTTATGGTTTCTGAGATATGGCCCGGGCAAGATTTCAAATTCAAGGTCACTACGGCAAGGTCAAAGGTCAAGTCAAGGTCAGACCATGACGGTGCACACCTACACCCCTTAACCAATGTCCCTACCAAGTATCAACTTCCTACACCTTACGGTTTCTGAGATACAGGCCGGATAAACTTTTCCCGCCGCCCGCCCTCCCATCCGGACACCATGGGTGAAAGCAATACCCTGACAGGGCTGTAGGGTAAAAAGTTCCAGTTTAGGATACCAGCTTGAACTGCACTTCAGTAAACTGACTAGAATATGGCAAATTAATGCTGCCGTGGTGTAGAATATCTTCTTGAGTGTGGTGACGTACCCTATTCCAGCCACTTGGTTCTAATTGGACTTTTATAGCGCTTAATCTCCCCAAATAAAGAGGACTCTAAGGCGCAACACAACAAAAAAAGCAGTCAACCAATTTCAGAATCCAGAGACAGAAAAGGGGGGTCAAGCTACACATCCATTGGGTATGCTAGACTGATATCACTACAAGTATACAGAGCCATTGGGTAAGTAACCACTCCGTTATTTTAACCCAGTATGCTGGTAGTGATATCGGTCTAGCATATCCAACAGATGTGTATGCAATATCTATATCACTGCTAGCGTACCCAATGGCTATGTACACAAGTTCTATACCCTGATTTCCATCACTTCTTCCTTAGCTCATTTCTGACATGTCCTTTAAATTTTATCAAAATATAACAACAACTAAGTTATTCTACCTACAAACAGGGCTGTTTCACAGTGCAAACCTATGCAAAATTTAATAATTTTAAAATCCACACAGTGATCCTTGACCCATTTCTGACTACTCAAAAAATTTCTTAAAAACTATATACTTCACAATGCCTTCGGTATGCTGTAAAAGGTACTGATATCTAGTGCACAACAATTGCTCACAAACTGCTTACTGCCTGGGTTACAAAAATTTGGAGTCATTGGGTATGCTGGCATCTTGTGTCAAGGTTGGGTTTTTTCTGGAACAAAACCTATTTTTTCCGGGACAGTGGATAAAACTGGATAAAACCACCTTCCTGAATAAATCCGGAAAAAACTGGACAAAACTGGAAAAAACTAACTTTCACTGACTGTATTAATAATGGATTTGATGTTTACAGGCACAGTAAGACCTATATGTGACTGTAACTCATCCATTGAGTGAACAGTATATGGAACATATTCCAGAACAGACCTGTACAGCTTGTTAAGATAGATAAGAAAAAAAGGTAGATATGAAAATGATGTCACGTTCTTTGATTTACCAGGTGAGCTGCTATCTGTAGTGTATTTAGGGTTTGACTGAATATTTCAGTTTTTATTTTGTGTATGATATAGTGTTATTGCTGATACTTTCCCATTTCTCCTTTAACATTTTCACAAAATCAAAGAAAATATGACTAGCCTGTCATTTGAATTACACTGATCAAGGAACCATTAGGGAATCTGGTCAACTCGGCCCATTTCAAAGTCGGCCCCCTGCAAACTCGGCCCATACAAACTATAAGCCTTATTAAGGTAGTTGGGTTAAACCAAGTTTCACGTAAATTATTTAACTTTTATGCAACATTTCTATTGATAAAATGTTACAAGGAAACCCCACGGAATTCTGTGACCCTATATTTTTATGTATAAATGAATATAATTGAATTGTGTAAGTCCACGAAATTGAAATATTAATTCGTCAGCTAAGTAGAAGTTTCCAGGTAACATACTTGATCTCCCAGCAGCATTTCTATAACATATTGTTAGAAAATCGTAAAGAATACTGTGATTTCATATTTTATACATAAATGTGAATATTATTGAGTTATTCTCATGTTCACTTTGCAGGGGGCCGACTTTGAAACGGGCCGACTTTAAAATGGGCCGAGTTTGAAGTGGGCCGAGTTGTCCATAAAACACCATTAGCCTATAAGAAGAAAATAAAACTTATTACTAAAATACATTATATTCACTGTAAAAAAAGGATAATGCAAAACATAATTTTGAGTAATGAAAAATTGATCAACCTTATTTTCAAATACGGCGAGGTTGTGTCCCGGGACGTCCCGATATGTAACATACAGGCTATATGTCGGGAAGTGCTAAATTGTGAGAACTGGTAAGTGTTTCATCTAGGGAAGTGCTTTAAATAATCGCAGTGGTTAAATCACGGGACAGTATATCAAGGGATGCCTCGCAATATTTTACAAAATGAAAAACCTCAAAAGAGATAAAATAATTTAAACTTGAGAATTCACGACAGTAGCATCCACTCATTAATATTCATGAGAAGATTTGAGGTCACGGATTTCCCTGGTATTTCCTAATAAAATTTTATAAAATGGAATTAAACTTCAATGAAGATCAAATACCTTAAAATCTAGAATTCGTGGCAGTAGCATCAAGTCATTAATATTCATGAGAAGATATGAGGTCACAGAATTCCCGGAAAATGATAAAAAATCAGCCAATGAATTTATTTCCCGACATTTAGCCAGTAACTTATGTACCGGGATGTCCCGTGATTTAACCACTGCGTTTTAAATAATATATGTAGTTAGTAAAACAGCCTGAACCTTATTTTGCTGTGTATAATTAAAAACAGCAACAGCCTGTGCGTTCACTGGTATACTGTCAGCATAGATTTTAGCATAAAGGGTTCAGTGTACTGAATAATTATTTTGAAGATACCAGAATGAGAGAAGGGGGTTCAGTGCTGAAGAGAGGCAAACACAGCCGGCCTCGGGGCCCACTGTGCAGTGTTGCAGTGGGACATGCTTTTTGCACAGTGGGACCCGCTCAATGAGCATACAGTTTTTCATGAAATTATAAATTTATTATTAAATGGCAAGCATAACTATCACTATCTATTCTGTCTCCCCATTTTATGACACAGTGGGCTTATACCCCTTCATTTAATTACACAGTGAGCACCACCCTGGCCATCTACTGTACACAGACAGACAGACTTCCACAGTGGGCCCATACTTCCTCATTTATGACACAGTGGGCTTATACCCCCTCATTTACTTACAGAGTAAGTACCACCCTCGCCATATACTGTACATATACTGTCCAGCCTCAGTTCCTCCCTTATTTGCAGAGTGGGCCCATGCCTCCTCATTTTGCTACACAGTGTGCACCACCCAAGCCATCTACTGGACACAAACTGTCCAGCCTCAGTTCCTCCCTTATTTGCACAGTGGGCCTATACCTCCTCATTCTATGACACAGTGGTTCTATACTCCATTTACTTACCCAGTGGGCACCACTCTCGCCATCTACTGTACACAAACTGTATAGCCTCATTTCCCCCCTTACTTCACCAGTGGGCCCATACCACCTCATTTATGACACGGTGGGCCTATACCCCCTCATTTTCTTACATAGTGAGTACCAACCTCGCCATCTACTTTATACAAAATATGCAGCCTCAGTTCCTCCCTTACTTACCCAATGGGACCATACCTGCTCATTTTATGTCACAGTGGGCCTATACCCCCTAATTTACTTACACAGTTGGCATCACCCTCACCATCTATTTTGCAAAAACTGTGCAGCCTCAGTTCCTCCCTTACTTACACAATGGGCCCATACCTCCACTTACACAGTGGGCACCACCCTCGCCATCTACTTTACACAAACTGTGCAGACTTATTCCCCCCCCCCCCCCTAACTTACACAATGGGCCCATACCTTCTTATTTTATGACACAGTGGGCCTATACCCCCATTTTCTTACACAGTGGGCAAAGGGAAATGAGGCTGGACAGTGTGTGTACAGCAGATTTTGAGGGTGGTGCCCACTGTGTAAGAAAAAGAAGGTGTAGGCCCACTCTGTCATAAAATGAGGAGGTATGGGCCCACTGTGCAAGTAAGGGAGGAACTGAGGCTGGACAGTCTGTGTACAGTACATGGCGCGGGTGGTGCCCACTGTGTAAGTAAATGAGGGGGTATAGGCCCACTGTGTGATAAAATGAGGAGATATGGGCCCACTGTGCCAGTAAGGGAAGAACTGAGGCTGGACAGTCTGTGTACAGTAGATGGCGAGGTTAGTACTCACTGTGTAAGTAAACGAGAGGGTATAGGCCCACTGTGTCCTAAAATGAGGAGGTATGGGCCCACTGTGCTATAAGAGACGAACTTAGGCTGGACAGTCTGTGTACAGTAGATGGCGCGGGTGGTGCCCACTGTGTAAGAAAATGAGTTGGTATAGGCCCACCATAGGCCCACCATATCATAAATTAGGAGATATAGGCCCACTGTACAAGGAAAGGAGGAACTTAATTAGGCTTGACAGTCCTAGTACAGTAGATGGCAAAGGTGGTGCTCACTGTGTAAGTAAATGAGGGGGGTATAGGCCCACTGTGTCATAAAATGAGGAGGTATGGGCCCACTGTGCAAATAATAGAGGAAATGAGGCTGGACAGTCTGTGTACAGTAGATGGTGCGGGTGGTGCCCACTGTGTAAGTAAATGAGGGGGTATAGGCCCACTGTGTCATAAAATGAGGAGGTATGGGCCCACTGTGTAAATAAAAGAAGAACTAGGTGCGTGTTTCTGGATAAAGTTGTTTCTTTGGTTTTGATTGGGAACCAGCTTTTCATTGTGAAATAATTCGCACTCTTATTGTTACAGTGAGCCCCGAGGCCGGCTATGCATTCCTCCCGTCAGCGATGATCTTTCTTTTGGAATGAGGGTATCCAGAATGAGCGATAATATCAGAACTATCTGGAATTTTCAATAATAAATCTAAGATTTACTGTTACGAAAAATTTGAAGAAGTAATTTAGCAAAACAGAACCATGGTAGCTACACATAAAGACAAAATAAATGTTTTTACTTTCCAAATAATCCTCTAGATAAAGCATTTTGACTCTTTTTTATAGCACGATGGTTCTAAAATCTTATAATTTCGCTTCTTAATATTTCCTGTAAACGTGAACATGAAACCAAGCCTCCCATTGGCTCAAATTATCCTTGACATTAGAACTGACCAATGAAAGTTGGTGTAACTGCAATCGAAATTATAAACATGTTTATTTACTTTTGATGAATTAGGAAATTGGTCAAAAGAAAATTTGACAAAATGCTCAGAGTTCTTTTTAAAACGAATAAATTCATATTTAGAAATGAGTGCATACATAAACGGTTTTCAACAGAGGTAACTGGGTTTTGCATTTGATTTTTCCATCTTTGTAAACAAAAGTTGCAGCACTGAAATTGAATTTGGGAATTGTGAGGACCATTTTGGGGGACCTAATGGTGGTGTTCCACTGGATGTGACCAAAACTGACTATCTGACCATAGTGTCGGGAAAACCAGAGGCAGATACAGGATTTCCCGAAAGGGGGGGCGTGGGGTGTCGCGGGTATGGATATTTCATACTTGGACATTTTGTAGTGGGACATATTGTGCGGTGCACGGACAAAATACTGGGGGACAAAATGCCAGTCGAAATTGCAAGGGGGAACAAAATGCCGGCCATTTTATGGGACAGGGAGGGTAAAATGCCAATATTATCAAAACATATTATTTTTGACACTGATGATCAAGTAAACTGAAAAAGCCTCTAGCAGAAAAAAGCCTATGTAAAAACCTGCAGCAGAAAATACCTCAGTATAAAATCCCTAAATTGTACATGACGCATTTACACACAGTCTTCTACTGTGACTTTTTCTGCAGTTTTTTTCTGTTGGGGCTTTTTGTGCACTCAATTGTCAGACATATACAGCAGTTTACTGACATGAATACAAATACATGAAACCTAAAATAAACTTCAAAGGGGCTTCCCCCAATAAACAATGGTATAACTGTGAAGAAAATTAAATTGGAGGGAAACATACTTGAAATCTAAATTTATATGCCACAATGTTTCTTCAACATCTTTATTTTAAAATAACTGATTCTTTCATTATGTGTCTTTAACAACACATAAACCAATTCATTAAATTTGATGAAATGTTTTCAGAATTTAACTCTTTTTTTGGAATTTAATCTTATCATAGCCACTGTAGCAAATTAAAACTGAAACACAGAAGTGAAGTAATTAATAATTAATTGGGGTGAGTGATTCCAGTTTTGTAAACATACACTTTTGTACAAAAAAGGTTTATAAACAAAGTTATCCACAAAAGATGTAATCCTCAGTTTGTTTGAGGATGAGACCTAACTTAGTATACACACAAAAGAGCCTAATCCCCTTTGATACTGGACAGTGACACAGGTATAATAACTGTCACTTTAAACAGGTATATTACCCTAGTAAAGACAGATCTTGGGGTGGGGGATTGAAGGGGGGCGTGGACAGAGACAAAAAGCCCCATGACTAAAGTTTCCAACTCTGAAAGGGGGGGCGTGCGCCCTCCACGCCCCCCCCTAGATCTGCCACTGAAAACAAGTCGTGAGTTATCTGTATCCACCTGCATGGCTTGTCTGTATCCACCTTATGGCATGTCTTGGAGTCGGGCTGTTTCCTGTAAGATTGAACGTGAAAGTTCTAGGACAAATTCTAGAGGCATACAGACATGTCCTAATCTTTTAAGGAAAACTGTAGTGACTACCTGTTATGACTGGAGCAGTGTCCAGACCGATACTGACCTGGGCTAGTATTCATAAAACTTGCTGAGACCAAATTTTGTCTCAAGTCTCAAGTTTTGATCTCAAATCTGAGACTGTTTTTGGTCTCAGACTTAAGATCTCTTTATGCATACGGCCCCAGACTTATAAATTGCAACAGCCAGGATTGCCATTCCAGTTTCCATGCAGAGGGAAGAATGCTTCTATAACAATATCTCACATGGTAATGCCGACCATCTTGCATATTCCTGGCTTTTATACCCCTAATGCAGACGTCTCGAAAGTGTCGGCTCCAGTGGAACACCCCAGTTAATGATGAAAATGACCGTTTTTACAAAAACTGACGGAAATATTCTATCTTCTGACAAAATAACTTTCAAATCAGACTTAAATGTATTGATAACACAGACGTCCCTCACATAAAATACTTGATCTTCAAGCAGCATTGTTATTAACCCCAGCCCATAAAGGCTGGGATTGTAGTCATCCCCTACGCCATCCAGGTGGTGGCAGGGGGCGTAAAGCTTGTTTGTGTTCCACAGCTTAAACCCAAGCACAGATTTTCACCAAATTTTCAGGATGTATTTACCCGAAGAGGATCTAGAGCTGATTAGGCTTTGGGGAGTATCTGGCAACAACTGTTGCTGTAGCAACACTTTTAAGATGTTTTTGTCTTAAAGTTTAGCTACCCTCATTTGATGGTGGGGGTCTAAAGTCCAATCTGACCAAACAAAAAGAATCCCAGTCCATGATTTGCTATCTATTAGCCTCAGTATTTGTCATCTTTAATTAAGTCTAGCCGTCTGACTCATGGAAACGGGTTATAAGTTTCCTCAATTCATCCCAAAAAGGTGACGGTCAGGCATGGTTTTCCCATGGCTGCACCAGTAGAATCTCAAGTGTCAGGAGCCATCTCAAGACCAAGCTTATCAGATTGGCATACCCACCACTATAGTCGTCACACTCAGGTTGGAGTTTACTGGGTTATTGCAGGGTTTTGGACTGCCTCTTTTTGTATTCCAGCTCATTGGAGGATCTTTATCATTTTTGTGCTGTATACATGTTTCTGTTATATTATTAACACTGCATGCTTTCCTGACAAGTATGGTCATAGAAAAAAAATGATGTAGACATTGTAACTTCACATGAATAATTTTTTGTTGAAACTTTTTACGAGCAAGTAGTTTATAGTTGTTAATGTGTTAAGACCAAACGTTCATGTCAATTATATGCACACAAACTGGACGCATCTCCAACCCCCCCCACCCCCAACCCCCCCACCCCCCCACCCCCCCCCCCCAAAAAAAAAAAAAAAAAAATTCAACCAACACTTTTAATATGCAGGACAATCCACTCCATGAATTAAAATATGAATCCACTACTTATTTGATACATATTAGTCAATCAGTTTGATACATTCCATACAATTGTCACGTATGTACAACTACTGCATGTATGTGGTAATGTATGTATATTACAGTGAAAAAAAATGTCACAAATACTTCTCTTTTTTTCAGGCTGACAGTGTTCTGAAAACTGCTTTATATGACTTCCATGTGTCAAATAGTGGGAAGATGGTGCCATTTGCAGGCTGGGCAATGCCAGTTCAGTATTCTGACATGGGGATTTCTCAATCGCATATACACACAAGGTTATCTTCATGTTTGTACTTGTAGAAATATTCAGTCTGCCCCACTGGTAGTGCAGTGTATTGTTTTGGCTTTCTTTTTTCCACCGTCCATTGTTCAATATTACATTTTGTTTCACTCTTTTACAGGAAAAGAATTTTATGTATCTCAGTCAAATGTGATACAGAGGCTTATTGGACTTATAGCTGTGTGGTTGCCTTTCAGCCACAGACAATGGTTTTTAAAATTTTAGTCATCCCTACGCCATCCAGGCATCATTGTCAGCGCTATTAATTTGTGGGTGATTCACAGCCAAAACCTATACATGGATTTTCAATGATGTTTCAGGATATCTTTACCCCAAGAGGATCAAGAGCTGATAAGGTTTTGGTGGGTATCTGGCAACAACTGTTACCATAGCAACACTTTTTAAGATTTTTGGGTCTAAAAACATATGAATGTCCCACAGGCTTAAGCTGTGCATGGCTTTCACCAAATTTTCAGGATATGTTTACCAATACTATTGGGGTGGTGGTGGTGGTGGGGGGTGTGGTGGGGGTGGGGGTGGGTGGGGGTGGGGGGGCGGGGGGGTGGGGGGGTGGGGTACCATGGCAGAACTTTAAATACTTTTTGGTTTTCATCTTCTTAATTAAAAATGGGGCACTATGAAATTGATGTTACAACAGTTGCATTTTGATTTCCCGCTGGCCAAAAGTCGGGGTTGGGAGATTATGAAACTTCTTCCATGTGTGCGTGTGTATGTCCATTGCAGAAAAGGTAAATAAATAGGCTCAGATTTACCACTTATATTCTTACACAACATTCACAGATTGGACATTACTCTGGAATGACAGTCTGAATTTTATGATTTTCTGTCCAGTTATTTCCATTGTTGTGGTAACTGTTATCAGTGTTTGCTATTATTAGTTAATTATATACTTCGCAAACATTTTCACACTAGATATCATTCACCTTTGATCCCATGTTAATAAAGTAGTATAAATTAATAATGTGATATATTTAAATGTGTGATCCTGTTCTTCAAGTAACAAATTTTTATGCCATATCATGACCATTGTGTTGTTACGGAAATATGAGACACAGAGCTCCTCAACAAAATAACACAAATAAGTTGTAGAAATGGAAGTACACATTTAATACTGTTTATTAATCATCATTTAAAGAATAGTATTGTTCAAGCTTGTGATATAATAAGAGAGTGGTAATATTTTACCAAAAAAGTACTTCTCTAATTCAAGTTGATCACTGTCAGTACTTATGTTACAAGTGCAAACATTTGTCTTAATGAAAGACAACATTTGTAGAGCATTTGTTTATACTTTACATGTTATACCCTTTTAGAGAACATGTGTCAGTGTTTGATGTATCTCACATGCTGCAGACAGTTGTCCATGGAAAGGACAGAGTGAAATTCATGGAAAGTCTTACTGTTGGAGATATATCAGCACTAAAACCAAACCAAGGAACTCTGACTCTCTTCACAAATGACCAAGGAGGCATCAAAGATGACCTCATTGTCACAAACACAGAACACGATTACCTGTATGTGGTGTCAAATGCTGGTTGCAGAGATAAAGACTGGGACCATATGAAGGTTTACAAAAAATTTCAACAACATTTCTAACTTTTGCTCATCCCAGACTATTGTTTTGTATTTTATACAAATGATGACTCCCACAAACTTCAGTTTGCTTTGGACTCATGGTCATTGACATCGCGACACCTAAGATATGTGTCCGTCAGAGCATCTTCACTTTTAATGTCGCTTTTATTTCATAAAGCATTTCATTTCTGCTTGAAATTCCTTTTTATATGGAATCACAAAGTTTTCTGTGTGGGATGTTGTTGCTGTTTTTACAAGAGGTTCAAGTTTGACCTGCACTGGTTTTTACCCCACAGCCCTTAAGGGCTGTGAGGATATTGTTTGCACCCATGGTGTCCGGATGGGCGGGAGGGTGTTTGGCAGGGAAAAGTTTGTCCAGCCTGTATCTGAGAAACCATAAGGTGTAGGAAGTTCATACATGGTAGGTACATTGGTCAGGGGGTATAGGTGTGCAACGTCATGGTGTGACCTTGATTTGACCTTTGACCTTGCCGCAGTGACCTTGAGTTTGAAAATCTTGTTCGGGCTATATCTCCACAACAGTAAGGTATAGGAAGTTGATATGTGGTAGGGACATTACTTAGGGGTTGTAGGTGTGCAAAGTCATGGTGTGATCTTGATTTGACCTTGCCCTAGTGACCTATAAAATCTTGTCTGGGCTATATCTCGTATACCGTATGGTGTAGGAAGTTGATACTTGGTAGAGACATTTGTTAGGGGGTGTAGGTGTGCAACGTCATGATGTGACCTTGATTTGACCTTGCCGTAGTGACCTTGACCTATAAAATCTTGTCCGGGCTATATCTCGGATACCGTAAGGTGTAGGAAGTTGATACTTGATAGGACCATTGGTTAGAGGGTCTAGGTGTGCAACGTCATGGTGTGACCTTGATTTGACCTTTAACCTTGCCGTAGTGACCTTGACCTATAAAATCGTGTCTGGGCTATATCTCAGCAACCGTAAGGTGTAGGAAGTTGATACTTGGTAGGGACATTTGTTAGGGGTTGTAGGTGTGCAACATCATGGTGTGACCTTGATTTGACCTTTGACCTTACCGTAGTGACCTTGACCTCTAAAAAGGGGGCTCGGTGGTGTAGCGGTTAGAGTTCTCGCCTCCAATCTCTGAGGCCGCCGGTTCGAATCTCGGGCCGGGCGCTTCATGTTGGAAAGTTGGTAGTTACTTGCCGATGCCTGGTGGTTTACAGTGCAGTATGCACTGGTTTCCTCCACCTGTAAACTACCCGTCGCAATATGACCCTGGCTGTTGAACGCGACGTAAAACAACAAATAAATTGACCTCTAAAATCTTGTCCGGGCTATATCTCAGATACCGTAAGGTGTAGGAAGTTGATACTTGGTAGGACCATTGGTTAGAGAGTGTAGGTTCGCAACATCATAGTGTGACCTTGATTTGACCTTTGACCTTGCCGCAGTGACCTTGAGTTTTAAAATCTTGTCTGGGCTATATCTTGGAAACCGTAATATATAGGAAGTTGATACTTTGTAAGGACATTAGTTATTGTTTGTAGGTGTGCAGCGTCATGGTGTGACCTTGATTTGACCTTTGACCTTGCTGTAGTGACCTTGACCTATAAAATCTTGTCCGGGCTATATCTTGCCAACCGTAAGGTGTAGGAAGGTAATACTTGATCGGGGCATTGGTCAGGGGCAGTAGGTGTGTAATGATCATGATGTGACCTTGATTTGACCTTTTACCATGTCGTAGTGACCTTGACCTATAAAATCTTGTCTGGGCTATATCTGGGAAACCATAAGATGTAGGAAGTTGTTACTTTGTAGGGACATTCGTTCAGGGTTGTAGGTGTGCAACGTCATGGTGTGACTTTGATTTGACCTTTGACCTTGCTGTTGGACCTTGACCTATAAATCTTGTCCAGGCTATATCTCAGAAACCATAAGGAGCTTTACTTGAAGCTTTATGTAACTGACACTGCTCTGAAAGTATCCAGATCTTTGTATTGTTTCACTACTTCTGTATCTCATGGTGTTGAAAACTATTTCCCCAGGCTGTGGGGTACGGGCATCTCTGATGCTATTTTTCATGTTTATAATTATATTAGCAGTATTGGATGTTTTATGAAAATAACCTATGTAAAATCTTGTTACTTGAATAGTGAACAAAGACTGTATTATAGTATGTTCTTGATTCAGACTCTAGATAAACTAGTACTCAAAATTTATGATTTTCCCAGGAAAAATACATTTCTTGTAACAAGATTTTGTGAATACTGAATATGATAGAATAGCAAGAATAAATAATTCTAATGGTATTCAGTGTGATGTGAAAATATATAATTAGTAATGCTATTTGAAACTTTGATGCTGTCCATCTTTTTAAGCATCCAAAATATTTATGTGTTATGTATGAAACAATTTATTCAAACCATTTTTGTCATGAATAACTTTTGCAGCTTAGAATTGTGTCAGCATTTGTCAAAAAAGTATCTTTGAGTGAGAAAGGTTGTGAAGTAAGTGTAGTAGAGACAAGTAAAACAAGAGTGTGTCTCTAGAATTTTGCAACATTGAACATCTTTTTAATATAAATGAACTTTTAAATGAAATTTTAAAAGATTAATATTATGCACTGAAATATGTACTTAAAGTAGGTTAATGCATTATTTGATAGGTGGTACTCTGAATTAGTAATCAATCAAGGGATAATTATAATGCACTTGGAAAGAAAGAGATCATGTGGTCTGCAACATGTTTCTCAAAACAGAGATAACACCTGATTATCTCAAATCTACTATCAATATTGTTTCTTTTGTTTATTTTAACTTGTTGTCTACACATTTTAACAGGCAAGGGCAGATGAAATGAAAAACCAAGGATGTGATGTGTCTTTAGAAGCTTTAAACCAAGCCCTTATTGCCATTCAAGGTAAACAATGTGAATTTACATAGGTGTTATTTTTTGTTGTTACTTGTTCGGGTATATCAGTGGCAATTTTGAAAAAGCAACACTTCAAGTTAGACATAAGTTTTCTTTCATAAATATAAATTTTTAAATACCTTATAGCTGTGACCTGCCAAAAGTATAATACCAGTACATGTATATGTTACGACCCAGATGTGAAATTGTCCATTTCGCGAAATGGACAAGCAAATTGTCCATTTCGTGAAATGGTCAACCCAACTGTCCATTTCGTGAAATGGATAAATCCATATATGTTTTGCTATCCATTTCATGAAATGGACAAAGTCATGTATGAAAGATAAATTTTCGTTCATGGCCAATCTTTTGATTTATTAATAAAGTTATCCACTTTATTCCCCTATAATAAGTTAATAACGATATGTATATGTAATATCTTACACTAAGTTAGTTAATAGTTAAATAGTTATAAATATTTGAAATAAATTGGAAATAAAAGTGTGAATTATGTAAACCATACTTTTAATGGGAATAACTATTTAAATAATTATCACACTTATACTTTAAAAAAATGTGTTGGTACCTGGTATATTATTTTTTGACTTTTGCTTGAAAGAAATATGACAGAACTTTGCCTCTTTTATGGACTAATCCTGTTTAAAAGGCTTTCCTTTGATGGTTAGATCTGAGAAATTGTAGCCTACCCTTTGAAGATAAGTTCTAAGAGTTATCAAAAGTAAATGTCAATTTAAAAAGGTTGAAGCCATCCCGAAGGTTACAAAAAGAAATGGGCTAATTACAATTAAATCCATCTTACTAGTGGTGAGGCTTTCTTTTGGTGAGATCTGAGGATTATAGCTAACCTTTTGAGGATTAGCTCTAAGGGTTAATTCACATAACTGTCAATTTAAAAGGTTGAAGCCATACCTTTGATTATATGTTCTGAGGATTATTGTAAATAACTGTCCATTCAACACTTGAAAGCCATATTTAGTCTTTTAGATGTTAAGCTTTTTACAAAAAGTCCAATAAATTCTTATCAAATGTAAATACATGTACAAATATTAACAAATACTTAACTAATATTGTTAAAGAAAATGTTAAAGGAACCATACATCACCAGTATACTTTAGGTAAAAGTACAACCTTTGATCCATTGATGTATTCCAATACTATGTTTCAATAAAAATGAAAAAAAAAATGATTTTTCACTGTGAACGAGAGTAAAAATTTTGTACATTTAGTTGTCCATTTCATGAAATGGACAGTGGATTTTTTATCCATTTCACGAAATGGATAAATTTTTGTCCATTTCGTGAAATGGACAGTTGAGTTGTCCATTTCATGAAATGGACAATTTGCTTGTCCATTTCACGAAATGGACAATTTCACACGTGGGTCGTAACATATATATTATTGTAGGACCAATTTTGTTTAGCTTGTTTACATCACCCTTTGGGGATATGGTGACACAACACAAGTTGGACTACCTCTTCTGTGCTGATGATACCTAACTCTGCCTTTCAGACCAAAAACATCAAAAATGAATTATTTAGGGTTACTATATGCAGTAGTGATATAAAATGGTGGATCCTTCATAGTTTGCTGAAACTCAGTGATGATAAAAGAGAATTTTTGTGACTGTTCTCTATTTCTCTATATCTCTATTTCCCAACACATTCTCTCAGATCTCAAAATCTGTTGAAATTGACAGAAAAAAGATCCAAAAATAAATATGGTGACCACCCTTCATGATTGCAGCCCCAGTTCTGTGGAACCATATCGCTCTTACGTTCAAAAAGCAGAAATAGTCACATAGTTCAAGAAACTTGTAATGACTTTTCTTCTTACCCAACAGTATTGTTAAGCCAATCTTTGTTTCGATTTTAGTCTTAGTTTTATTGCAGTTTCTAATAATAGTCTACTATAAAGCACTCAGAGCTATATCTTTCAAAGAGTGCTCCATAAATACCATATAATAATAATAGTTCTCTTTTATATTCATGAGAGCTTTTCCTTCTGTTCCTGAATAGTAAATTTCAGAGCAATAACATTTTTTTTACTTTAACAGTGTGTAGATAATATTTATATTCTTTTCATTATGTACAATGTCACCTTGTTTGTTACACATCTTTACCTTTGCAGGGTTTCTTCCACTGTCAGTAGAGCTAGCTTAGTTGTTTACTTATATCTTTTATTTGCATTTAATATCTTCAAGGACCAAAAATGTCTCAAGTTCTTCAACCAGAAGTGGATACAGACTTGTCAAAGCTGCCATTTATGAGGAGTACACTGGCTACAGTGTTTGGAGTGGCAGGTTGTCGTGTGACAAGGTGCGGCTATACAGGAGAAGATGGAGTAGAGGTGCATAATTAACATTTTCTGCCCAAATCCTGAAACTAGAACTCTTTTGAGTATATTTGACTGCCGGAGTAAGTGGTGTGAAAAGTGTGCAGATTAAAACTACTTTTGAGGGGCCAGTGAATAAGCAAAATCTAGTTTATTGGTCACTAATCTGGTGAAGAGACTCTGGTATCTGAAATTTCTGGGAAAGTTTGATATTTTTGTGGTTTCTAGAGATTTGATACAACAAGAAGCCACTTTACCAATTAACTGTTTGAGTACTGCTATCTTAGTTACAGCTTTATTTGTTCTTGGGTCTTATGAGCTCAGCTTTATTTCTATCAATGAAGCATTTTAGAATTCCCCATTAGCTGGTGAATTGGTATTTCAGTCTTTCAACAAAGACTTTGAAATTTTTAGTATTACAAATAAATACGCCAGTTAAAATACTGTGTTCTAAAAAGGCACTCTGATAAGAAATGGGAATTATCAACTTTGAACTGAAATCTTAATTGCATGGTGTGAAAGATTAAAAAATTGTTATATGTCACTGTCATTGGTTACCTTCACAATATATACAAGTTCCAGTTGTGCTCCAAAGTGCATAGGGACTATTCAGTATGTAGACAATATTTAATTTCTTTCTTATTTTCCAGTTTTTCCTCCTATATTTATGTAATCATAGCACCTGTGAAACAACTTGTTTATAGGATTCTAATCAATGTAATTTAACCAAAGAATTGGGTATATTCTGACTTTTAATGCCAGTTTTTACCCCATAGCCCTGTCGGGGTATTGTTTTCACCCATGGTGTCCGGATGGGTGTTTGGGTGTTCAGAAAAAGTTTGTTCGGCATGTATATCAGAAACCATAAGGTGTCGGAATGATATTTGGTAAGGTCATTGGTTAGGGGATGTAAGTGTGCAGCGTCATGATGTGACTTTGATTGACCTTGGACCTTGCTGTAGTTACCTTGACCTCTAAAATCTTGTCTGGGCAATATCTCTGAAACCATAAAGTGTAGGAAGTTGACACTTGGTAGGACATTGCTTAGGGGTTGTAGGTATTAATGCTGGGACGATGTTTGCAAACTTCGGTATTATCACTCGCTGACTCATTGCCGGTCAATGATCGGTAAAATTTAAGTGCAACCGATATTTGCTAAACTCATTTCTATGTAGCCTTTTTCCACAGTAAAACACTAACTGGAATAATATTTTGTGAAAATCTGTAACATTCATTGGTCAAAATCACAAAACTAGCCGTAAATGCAAAAAAGATCACGTAAACCAAAACCTTTTTTCCACAGTAAAACACTAACTGGAATACTATTTTGTGAAAATCTGTAACATTCATTGGTCAAAATCACAAAACTAGCCGTAAATACAAAAAAGATCACGTGAACCAAAAAAACACCTTGGGGTTTTCCCATTGTTGTCAAGGTAATCATAAAATCAGCCAATCACAAGTGGGGATACATGTAGCATGGTCTGTAAGTGAGGGAGATGGTTTTAGGTTACTGTATATATTTAAGCGTCCCCGCAAGGGACGCTTGTTTGTGTATGGGAGAGCTTCTGGCTCCGCCGGCTCCGCATTTTGTTTTCCTTATAACTCTGTAACCGTTAGGTGGATTCTTTTCAAATTTGGCAGGTTTAGGCAGTAGCCTTGGGGAATGTTTTTGAATATGCTGCAGTGACATTTCAACCAATCAGAGAGGTCACATGACCAAAAATGTCTTTTTTCGATGGGGAAGCTTGTCCGGATGATAACTTGAAAGGAATTTTATCAATTCACCTGAAACTTGGCAAATACATTCATTCTATTAAAATCTGGAAATCATTAGATTTTGGCATTGATTGGTCAAGAAATGGCCGAGTAATTAATGATTAATTAATCATTACGAATTTTCCAAATAAGGAAAACACAAAAATGCTTATATCTCGAAAACCGTGCTAGATAGAGTGATTTCGACGAAATTTTTGACCCGCAGGGAATCTCTGGGGAGTAGTTTTCCCAATTTTCAAAAAATTTTTGTCTCGCCCAAAATGGCGGCCATTTTGAATTTTTCGCAAAAATTGCAAAACACAAAAATGCTTATATCTCAAAAACCGTGCTAGATAGAGCAATTTTGACAAAATTTTTGACCCGCAGGATATCTCTGCGGAGTACTTTTGCCTATTTTCAAAAAATTTTTGTCTCGCCAAAAATGGCGGCCATTTTGAATTTTCGAAATTTTCGCAAAAATTGCAAAACACAAAAATGCTTATATCTCGAAAACCGTGCTAGATAGAGCGATTTCGACGAAATTCTTGACCCGCAGGGTATCTCTGCAGAGCAGTCATCCGAATTTTGAAAAAATTTTTGTCTCACCAAAAATGGCGGCCATTTTGAATTTCGAATTTTTCGCAAAAATTGCAAAACATAAAAATGCTTATATCTCGAAAACCCTGCTAGATAGAGCGATTTCAACGAAATTTTTGACCCACAGGGTATATCTGCAGAGTAGCCATGCCAATTTTCAAAAAAATTTTGTCTCGCCAAAAATGGCGGCCATTTTGAATTTTCGAATTTTTCGCAAAAATTGCAAAACATAAAAATGCTTATATCTCAAAAACCCTGCTAGATAGAGCGATTTCGACGAACTTTTTGACCCGCAGGGTATCTCCGCAGAGTAGCCATGCCAATTTTCAAACAAAAAATTTCTCGCAAAAAATGGCGGCCATTTTGAATTTTCGAATTTTTCACAAAATTGCAAAACACAAAAATGCTTATATCTCGAAAACCGTGCTAGATAGAGCGATTTCAACGAAATTTTTGACCCGCTGGGTATCTCTGCAGAGTAGCCATGCCAATTTTCAAAAAAAATTTATCTTGCCAAAACTGGCGGCCATTTTGAATTTTCGAATTTTTGCGCAAAAATTGCAAAACACAAAAATGCTAATATTTCGAAAACCGTGCTACATAGAGCGATTTCGACGAAATTTTTTATCTTGGGGGTATCTCTGCAGAGCAGCTATCCCAAAGAGCTTTCACTTGGTGAAGTTTCAGACCCATAGCTAATTGCTCACCTACTCAAAAAGAGTAAATGCGAATTACCTCTAAAAGTATTGCAGATGGCCAATTTTTCTCAAATAACTCATTCACCTACTTTTGGAAGAGCTTTCACATGGTGAAGTTTCAGACCCATAGCCAATTACTCACCTACTCAAAATGAGTAAATGCGAATTATCTCTAAAAGTATTGCAGATAGCCAATTTTTCTCAAATAACTCACTCACCTACTTTTGGGAGAGCTTTCACATGCTGAAGTTTCAGACCCATAGCTAATTATTTACCTACTCAAAATGAGTAAATGCTAATTATCTGTAAAAGTATTGCGGATACCCAATTTTTATCAAATAACTCATTCATCTACTTGTGGGAGAGCTTTCACATGGTGAAGTTTCAGACCCATAGCTAATTACTCACCTACTCAAAATGAGTAAATGCGAATTATCTGTAAAAGTATTGCAGATAGCCAATTTTTCTCAAATAACTCATTCACCTACTTTTGGGAGAGCTTTCACTTGGTGAAGTTTCAGACCCATAGCTAATTACTCACCTACTCAAAATGAGTAAATGCGAATTATCTGTAAAAGTATTGCAGATAGCCAATTTTTCTCAAATAACTCATTCACCTACTATTGGGAGAGCTTTCACTTGGTGAAGTTTCAGACCCATAGCTAATTACTCACCTACTCAAAATGAGTAAATGCGAATTATCTCTAAAAGTATTGCAGATAGCCAATTTTTCTCAAATAACTCATTCACCTACTTTTGGGAGAGCTTTCACTTCGTGAAGTTTCAGACCCATAGCTAATTACTCACCTACTCAAAATGAGTAAATGCGAATTATCTCTAAAAGTATTGCAGATAGCCAATTTTTCTCAAATAACTCATTCACCTACTTTTGGGAGAGCTTTCACTTGGTGAAGTTTCAGACCCATAGCTAATTACTCACCTACTCAAAATGAGTAAATGCGAATTATCTCTAAAAGTATTGCAGATAGCCAATTTTTCTCAAATAACTCATTCACCTACCTTTGGGAGAGCTTTCACTCTGTGAAGTTTCAGACCCATAGCTAATTACTCACCTACTCAAAATGAGTAAATGCGAATTATCTCTAAAAGTATTGCAGATAGCCAATTTTTCTCAAATAACTCATTCACCTACTTTTGGGAGAGCTTTCACTTGGTGAAGTTTCAGACCCATAGCTAATTACTCACCTACTGAAAATGAGTAAATGTGAATTATCTCTAAAAGTATTGCAGATAGCCAATTTTTCTCAAATAACTCATTCACCTACTTTTGGGAGAGCTTTCACTTGGTGAAGTTTCAGACCCATAGCTAATTACTCACCTACTGAAAATGAGTAAATGCGAATTATCTCTAAAAGTATTGCAGATAGCCAGTTTTTCTCAAATTAATCATTCACCTACTTTTGGGAGAGCTTTCACTTGGTGAAGTTTCAGACCCATAGCTAATTACTCACCTACTCAAAATGAGTAAATGCGAATTATCTGTAAAAGTATTGCAAATAGCCAATTTTTCTCAAATAACTCATTCACCTACTTTTGGGAGAGCTTTCACTTGGTGAAGTTTCAGACCCATAGCTAATTACTCACCTACTGAAAATGAGTAAATGCGAATTATCTCTAAAAGTATTGCAGATAGCCAATTTTTCTCAAATTAATCATTCAGCTACTTTTGGGAGAGCTTTCACTTGGTGAAGTTTCAGACCCACAGCTAATTACTCGTCTACTCAAAATGAGTAAATCCGAATTATCTCTAAAAGTATTGCAGATAGCCAATTTTTCTCAAATAACTCATTCACCTACTTTTGGGAGAGCTTTCACTTGGTGAAGTTTCAGACCCATAGCAAATTACTCACCTACTCAAAATGAGTAAATGCGAATTATCTCTAAAAGTATTGCAGATAGCCAATTTTTCTCAAATAACTCATTCACCTACTTTTGGCAGAGCTTTCACTTGGTGAAGTTTCAGACCCATAGCTAATTATTCACCTACTCAAAATGAGTAAATGTGAATTATCTCTAAAAGTATTGCAGATAGCCAATTTTTCTCAAATAACTCATTCACCTACTTTTGGGAGAGCTTTCACTCTGTGAAGTTTCAGACCCATAGCTATTTATTCACCTACTCAAAATGAGTAAATGCTAATTATCTGTAAAAGTATTGCGGATACCCAATTTTTATCAAATACTCATTCATCTACTTGTGGGAGAGCTTTCACATGGTGAAGTTTCAGACCCATAGCTAATTACTCACCTACTCAAAATGAGTAAATGCGAATTATCTCTAAAAGTATTGCAGATAGCCAATTTTTCTCAAATAACTCATTCACCTACTTTTGGGAGAGCTTTCGCTTGGTGAAGTTTCAGACCCATAGATAATTATTCACCTACTCAAAATGAGTAAATGTGAATTATCTCTTAATAGTATTGCAGATAGCCAATTTTTCTCAAATAACTCATTCACCTACTTTTGCAAGGACCTTTCACACACGAAAATGAAAAATTGTGAATATCTCGGAAAAGCTATATCTTCTGCTTTAATGCTCGGCGGGAGATACACACCACGGCAGTGGTCTTGACAAAAATTTTTGTCTCCCCAAAAATGGTGGCCATTTTGAATTTTCAAAGTTTTTGCAAAACACAAAAATGCTTATATCTCGAAAACCATGCTATATGGAGTGAACTCAACAAAATTTTGGACCTGCTGGGTATCTCTGCAGAGTAGCCATGCCAATTTTCAAAATATTTTTGTCTCGCCAAATATAGCGGACATTTTTAATTTTTTTATTTTTTGCAAAACACAAAAATGCTTATATCTTGAAAACCGTGCTAGATAGAGCAGACTGCGCTGACTTTGGTTGCCACAACAGTATAAGGCTAGAAACGAAGCATTTTCTTAATACTTTAGCACTCACCTTTATATCCTTTTCGGGACGCTTTGTTTTTGCTATGCAAAAACATTATCTTTTTTTTTGCGAGTGATCCTCTAGTTTATATATTGGTTATATTTGTGGTAATTTGTGTGTATTTTGCTTGTTTATAATTTAATATTTGATTTTTCTGTCTGGTTTACACTTTCAAATCCATGATCGGAAATGTTCGAAGTTTGTTTACAAATTTCCGATACGAACATCAACAGGTAAAATCCAAGCGATCTCCCAGCACTAGTAGGTATGCAACGTCATGATGTGATCTTGATTTGACCTTTCACCTTGTCACAGTGACCATGAGTTTGAAAATCTTGCCTGAGCCATTTCTTGGATTCTGTAAGGTGTAGAAGGTTGACACTTGGTAGGGACATTGGTTAGGGAGTGTAAGTGCAAATTGTCATGGTGTGACCTTTAACTTTGGCTCTGCCAAAGTATGTTCACCTGCCATATTTGAGACATGTTTCTCTTATGACAAATATATTATTGTATGTACTTTTACATAATTGTGTTATTTCCTTTGACAGCTACACTCCAATTAATAAATTTTACAGCTTCTAAATTTTTTCAGTTTACTGATTAATGCTGTCATCGTGCTGATGAATTATCTTGTTTTAATACTTTATCTTTACATACATTTTCTTTCTCTTAGACGTTATTTTCTCTACTTAAACATTATTTGAACCTTTTTATAACTGACGCTCTGAAAGTATCCAAATCTTTGTACTGTTTCACTACTGCTATATCTCATGGTGTTGAGAACTATTTCACCAGGCTGTGGGGTACGGGCATCTCTGATGCTATTTTTTTTCATTCATATACCCCCTTTTTTAAACATTATGTTTCTGCAGTTTTTAGAAAAACATTTTACTTTCAGAATTTATACATTTATTTCTTGTGTAAAGTTTACAAGGATAGAACTTAGAAATATTACTATTAAATTTGGTTTAATTTTTAAATTCGTTAAATGTGATGTTTATGAAATTATGTCCATGGACGTAAAATATCATCTGTTGTCTAGATCAGACATCAGTCTGTAAATATGTTGTAGCCCAGGCCCCGGATTCACAAAGAGTCTTAAGTAAGAATTCTTACTTAAGTACATTTGTGGTAAAAAGAATCTCTGTGAATCCCGGCCCAGGCGTGTCTACAATGACACTCAACAGCAAACCAGATCCTGCTGTTGTGATCTGATTGCTAATGTTTTGTGCTTTTCAGATTTCTATTCCTGAAGAAAAGGTTGCGTCTGTGGTAGAATCTTTATTACAAGCTAAAGATATAGATGTTAGACTGGCAGGTTTAGGAGCCAGGGATAGTTTACGTTTAGAAGCAGGACTGTGTCTCTATGGCAATGATATCAGTGAAGATACAACTCCAGTTGAAGCTACTTTGGCATGGACTATAGGTCTGTTGTGTTATCATCTCTTGCTCATTAAACCTACTTATAATGTATGTAGTGGATATTAAAATTATTTTAACTGTTGAACCAAAATTAAAGGTTCATTCCTCTGTAGATTTTGTTTGTATTGTGGTGCATGATATTTTAATTTTTCACAATTTCTAAAAGTTGACAATTGTGTGCTAGTGTCTAAACTTTCCCTCACTATTTATCCTTGGTGTTGGATTGCACAAATTTCAAATATACTGTAGCTAAATGTGGGCTAAATGCACAGTTGCCAAACTGAATTAAACCTTGTTTAATTACTTCATTATGTATTTAGTATGGAGTACTTAATTGGGAAGCAAATTTATTATAAAATATTTGTTATTAATTTATATTGCCGAAAAAGCATATTCATAAAAAGCACACAATTACTGTGTCACATTCAAAATAAAGTATTTTTGTTTCGTTCATATCAATGCAAAAAAAAAAAAAAAAAAAATTCTAAAGGAAACATGTACATTTGTATCAATACTCTGTTGTTTTTACTTCTGCATAGTTTTAACTTTACGACAACTGTTGTTTACTATGCGACAGCTTGTATGTGCAAAAGACATTTCCATTTGTAAATTATAGCTCATGTACGCTCACAGTTTATTTTCACAATATCAGTGAAACACATACAAAATACAGGAATACATTTGTTTCAATGCCTCGGTAACTGGTTTTGATTTTTGCAAACGATGCCAGCACTAGCTTGTGTGCATTGGTGTGTCATGTTTCCTTTCTATATTCAGGTTTGTTGTGTTTTGAGAGAGGCCCCAGTGACTGAGTACTTAACAAGTCTAATCACCTGCCTCTCACTTTTGTGGTTTTTACTTCAAATCCAAGTCCAGGCAACTTGTGGGATTCACACATGGCATGTCTTGATTGGACCTCTTCTGTAGAAAATTATATAAATACCCAACCCAGGGTTTGCCTCATGTTTTTACAACACAATTGTAGGAAAGTCCAGAAGACAAGCTGCAGACTTCCCTGGTGCCAATGTTATTTTAAAACAGCTGAAAGAAAAGCCTCTGAAGAAAAGAGTTGGGTTTCTGTTTGGTGGACCCCCAGCAAGATGTATGTTGAGCTTATTATATTTTTATACAGTAAAATGTCCTGTAACAGGAAACCTGTTGTCCAGAACTCCTTCATGTAGAAGTAAATGGCTAGAGCAATTGGGCAGTTTTCCATTGAAATCTACTGTCGCTTTTGTTGTTGAGTAAAATTACTTTCACATTCGACATTCACAACCTGTTTCAACTCTAAATGTACCAGAAATTTTCCCTCATTTCAATACACATCTCTTGGATTGAATAACCTGCTTGTGGAATGTCTTTAACAGAATTGTTGGCACTATTTTTATATTCTAAACAAACTCCTCTTGAGTGACAAAAGTTGGACATGGGCCTTGCTGTAGACATGATGGTTTATAAAAAATTGTAGTGTATGACTATATAAACTAAATGGCATTCCATGGATGACCTTGAATGAGGAGCTTCAAGGTCAAATGTCTGCAAGGTTGCAGAGGACATATATATCTGTTATACATATCACCTATGAAGAGATTCAACCTTCTACGTATGAGAACCAGCCAGTAGAAAAAGGTAGATAATTTTCAAAGAAATTCCCGCGGCGGCCATCTTGTTTTTCAGAATCAGGCAAATTTTAGTCCCAGAGAAGCATACCTCCCAATGAAAATATCCTGCAAATTTGGTAAGCTAGCTGTTGTAGTTTTCCGTTGAGAGTGTGAATGTCAAAAATCTCTCTACGCGCAGCAGTGGCAGAGTAGCAAACGCTAAACCAAAGTATCCACCGGTGGTTACAATAATCATTGCAGAGAAATAACATGAGTATTGTTTTCCAGTGATTCCTTTTCAACAGAAGTACTTATAGATGATTAAACCTTTGGTTTGAGTCTTATATTGACACATGGTTTTAAGTTACATTGTAGCCATAGTTTTAAGACTCATTACATGATTTACTTGAAATATGACAATTATAGTAAGATCTCACATTAACTGATAGTAAAAGTGCACAGATGTTACCGGTGAATATTTCAGCTTACAAGAATAGTATGACTTAGAACCAGGAGAAATTAAATAATAAATATGCATACAAAGCATCTTTACAGGAGGTTGCATGCCCTTAAATAAATATATTCTTCTTCATATTAGGATTTTTATCTATGTTGCAGCTGGAACCAAGATTTTTGATGATTCAGGGGAAGTAGAAATTGGAGAGATTACGAGTGGCTGTCCATCACCATCTCTCAAACAAAATGTAGCCATGGGCTACATAAACACAGACATGTCAAAAGTTGGAACAAATGTGAAGTTAGAAGTGAGGAAAAAGAAGATTGAGGCTGTTGTATCCAAAATGCCTTTCATACCTGCCAAATACTACACTGGGTGAAAAGAAGTTGTGAATAATAGGGTTAAATACTCAGTTACGCAATTATCTGGTGTTTTAATTATGACATGATTAAAACATGGAAAAGGTCATATACTTCAGGTTTGAGTTTTGCTTTGTGTCTTTTTGTTTGATTTTATTTGATATTAATGCTTTACAGTAAAATATTTTCAATTTGGACTGGGTTGATAATTTGATGTTTAGTTATTTCCATTAACCAAATATTTCTCCTGGACAGATTGTATATATACTATGGTATTAGTGATCTACCACTTGGCTGGTCCCATTATACCTGTCAGACATAACACAGGTAGGTTTAATTCTGGGTAGGTAATGCTTTATGCCAGCTGTTGGAGTTGGAATTTGGTGTCCAGAAGGGTTCTGTCCTGGGTCCAATACTTTTCTCTTTGTACTCAATCCCACTCAGTTCAATTATCCAGTCGTATAGTAGCATCAAGTACTACTGTTATGCCAGTGACATTCAATTATATGTAACACCAACAATAACAAATTTTTCTTCCTCCATGCAAACTCTCAAAGATTGTCTCGGCAACATTCAAAATTTCATGTTGTCAGATAAACTAAAATTAAATCCTAACAAAACTGAATTTATTTTGATAAGTCAAAAAACTGTCGTAAATAACTCGTCCCTCTATCTCCAATTCATATTTTTGGTAATCAGGTGGTACCCTCCTCAAAAGTCAAGATTCTTTGCCTGATGTTTAACTCTAATATGGCTCTTACTGACCAAGTGTCCAAAGTCACAAAGTTAAACAGAGTCCATACAAGAGATCAGTATAGAAGAATCCATCATCTGCTAGACCACAGTATATCAGTTCTCTAGTTAGTAGTTAGTTGAACTATTGTAATTCTTTGTTTGCATCAATCACAGATTTTGAGCTAAGAAACTTGTAGCGGGTCCAGAACTCACTCATTTCACCCTTTCCATCAGGTTTTCCCACATCACTCCAGTGACCCCACAGTTAAAAAATGTCATTGGCTCCCAGTTACATACAGAGTACAGTGGGAAATAGGCCCCATCACATAAATTTTTTTTGAACATGGTCAGCCAGCCCACCTCAGTGAAAAAAATTTATCCATACACTTAATCCAGAAATACTAGACATAGCAGCCTAAACTTTAAGTTCTCTTGTTTCGACAATAAAGTTCACAAATCTTGTTAAAATGTTTCCAACTCCTTCAGCTATTATTATGCACCAACCCTCAGGAACTCTCTTTCCTGTATATATAAGAAATAGTCCCTCAGATATGTCCTTTACTAAACATCTCAAGACTCACCTTTTCAATTTAAGCTTGCCCACTTGGTATTTTTCTCTCTGGTCATACCTACAATTCTGGATTACTGACCTAGATCACCCCCTGATTATCCATTTTTGGAAGTTCTATTTTTTAACTTAGTTCACTTAGTTGTAAAGTGAAGTGATACCAATAATAGTTGTATCTGCACTCTTTTGCTGGTTTAGTGGTTAATGCCCTAACTTATACACAGACTTGTAATCTATTACAGGTAACCTATTCCTATTACTATTGTATTTGCAAATTTTCAATATGGTACTATTATTATTACTATTAAAAATATTCAATCTATTACTATAACTTTGGCATCTATTACTTTCTATTACATTGTATTTAGCATGAACTTGAGAGGTACTTTTAAGATACAAGTAAAACAGTGATGATTTAAAGAATACATTTTATATTGTATTGCAAATGCTTTGGATTATGCAGAAGGATAAATATGAAGAACAGATTACTTTATATCAAAATGTTTGCTATACCATATATGGACCCATATTTATGTACTATTGATTTAGAATGAGTTATATATATATATAATTTGAGGGAGTCATGAGAATTCTGTTAGAAGCACTTTACTATGAAAAGTCTAAGTATAATAAGTCAGTTATATAAACTAATTATAGAAGAGAAGCATTGTATCATTTTCTGTTTTGGAAACTTAAATTTTATCTATAACAGAAAAGCAGGCCTACCAATGTTTTGTACAAGAAACTATAGAATTGTACAAAAAAGGGTCAACTCTGCTTTTTCTCATGTGTGTATTGGTGTTTAACCCTATCTAACAAGATAAAGTATTCACAAATGACCACCCTTTTACTCTTTTGTGAAATACATGTAACGTGGCGTGTTGATCTACAATTGGCCAAAGACACAATAATTTTGAATTGAAATGGTTTTCTCTTGAAACAGTTTCACACAAGAGAATGTAGGTGTGATTTGAAGACCATACTTTGTTACATTGTTGGAGTTGTTAGTGTGGTTGAATATAAAATGTTAAGAATATGGTTCCTGTTTGTTAATAGAAGGTTAATCTTGCAAAGAAATGATCACATGTTTACTGCCATTGTTACAGTAATTTTATTTTATTTCTTATACACATTGTGTAATGGGATTGTTTTGTCATTTTATGAATAAAAGATCACAGAAGAACTGTTGTCTCTCTCTCTCAAGTTATTAAAAGGCTGAATGGTGGGTTTTGTTACCATTTATAACAAAGCCAAGTACAGACCTTATCACTGTTTTCTTTTTTTTTTCAGAGACCAACTATTTGCAGTTCAACTTATCACATCCCCACAGTAAAGCCAGCCTACCCTATAGCCAGTTCCTTAAGGTCAAATGTATTTGCTCAAACCTTGATGATTTGACATAAAAAAATGCGGCAAAACTACCCCAGTGCACTGAATCATAAACCAAGCCATCATTAAAGCCTGACAAAAATACCAGTTTGCTCTACTCAAGCACAAAATACAAACCCATCCAATTGTAAACCTGGACAGACTATACAAGCACCGACCAGAATTAACTGGACTGAAGGAGCTATCTCGCCAGGTTTAGTGACACTAAATATCTATATGACCAGATATTTATACTTGCTTGCAGATGGTCAGGACAAAGGTCACATACCCACCCAAACCCCCCCAAAAAACAAGCAATCAGTGCCCGTGAACGGGCTCAGTGTCAGCTGACTGTGTTTTGAGTTTCAGATTAGAAGTGACAGAAAAAAAGGACACAATAGTTGTGCCCTGGAAATTGTATTCAGAAGGAAAGTGACAAGGTAACTGTTTAGGTGTAAAACGTAGGCTAATAACATATTTAAAGAAAATACTGCAAAATGCAATAGTTTTTGAGTTACAAGTGATTTACTCAACAGTGAGAATCTCAAAATAGCTTTTTATTGCGAAAAATACACTTACCATTTCCTGACCATTGCTATATGTTGGTGCCATCCAACTCACTGGCCAACGTTGAGAAACGTTTTAAGATACCTTAAGAGGCCAGTGAGTGAGTGTGAACTAGCATGTCCCCCTAGTGGTCATGTGACCACGCTAGTAAACAACCTTCATTATTTTTGTTGGCCATCCCAGAGTGTGGACGTATTTATTTTCTTTTTGGATTTTTATTAAGTTGGATGGATTTTTGTGGATTTGAGTTCTGTGGTAAGACATCTGTGTTGACAATGTCTTCTCAGGACGCAATTAAAGAAGCACAGAGGAAAAGTGCTTTAAAAATTTGTGGCCGTTTTATGGTGGAGTGAGCGCCACTATTTGTAAGATGGCGGCATTGATGTTTCATTGTTTGATGAAGACGATTCCTCTACGTATTCAGAATTCATTTTTTTCTTCAAAAGGCTTGTGTTATATGAGAATGATCAAGTTCTTTTATTTTTATATATTTTTTTTTTGTTCACAAGTTTTACAACAACATACACTGAAACTGTCGGCAGTCTTGCTAGCTCCGGCAGGGACAGTTTACAGGTTGCTAGGCAACCAAAGAAGTCGCCATGAAAAACAATTCGATGGTTATAAACCTGATCACACATCGGGTTCATATAGCCAGGCATTTGGAAGCAAATATCTCACCACGTCATTCTCTGCCGAATGGGTGACCGGATGGAATCCCCTATGGAGGAAGACATCAAAGTTCCTCTTGGATGCTGCATCGTGGACAAGTTCCGAATGCAGAATTGATCTGTTTCTCTATTTATTTCTTCCGATGGGTTTCACTCGGAACTTTTCACGGAGGAAACTACCTGCATGACGTCATCCTAATACAATCGAGTTTTCATACCTACTCAAAGGTCTGCAATCGGGTTGACAGGTGACCGGAGTTGTGATTCATCTCAGCAATTGGCTTTTCATTCTGTTTTTCTTACCGGTTTTTCTGCTGGAAATCGGCACCGGTACATTTACACAACTACTCTTTGTCAAATTTATTATTCAGCAGTACAGGTTCTCTGGGTTTTTGCAGCACCTAGAGAGCATGTCAAATCTTGGATAAGAATTATTGTAAGTGGTCTATCAGGACCTCTGGTAGGACTGCTTCAAGGATCTAAGGATTTACTGCATCTCATAGAGTATCAGTAATTTCTTGGGTTGTGACCAATTTGCAATTACTTTCCTCAAAGATCCTGAATTTTTGTTGGGAAGTCCTTGTTACTCAAATTGTTATTCATTAGGAGTGTTACAGGTCTCTCATTGCTCTAACTTATCTCTATTTTTAATGGGATATGGAGTGGATTTTTCACCGTTAATATCCAAGGAGGAATTTCTTGGTGAACACATGTCAGAAAAGCTTAATTTTGTAATCTTATATGTATTGGGATTCTTATGTTAGAAAGGAGCAAACTCCTACATATGACTGCAAATGCCATAAAAGGCACTTACACTGCTCCTCAGTTTCACATAGGGGAGTTAGAACTAATATAGCTAGCTATGTTTTAATGGAGTAATCTTTGGGAGGAATGTATGTCCAGTTTCACAGATATACAACTCCTTACTTGTTCAGATATTAACAGCACAATTTTCTAGCGACAGTAGCAGGAGATAATACTTACAAAGCACTTGTGGACATGTGGTTGAAGTTATGTAAAAAAAAAAAAAAAAAAAAATGCGAGAGACAATTTTAATTAAAGCTGTTTATGAAATGATCAACAAAAGGGCGATAACACCAGTGAGATGGTGATATCGCTACAATTTTACACTTTATCGGTTATGATAAGCTGGGAAGAGATGGCTACCACTAATAGTTGAGGTCAGGTAATAAACCTTTACATGTACCTTAATTTCGCATAGTTGGGATTTTCGCAATTGTTACTAGTAAGTGAATGGGTGTGTCAACTCGTTTCCTTACAGTTGCATTCTTTCGTAGCCGGATTCACACAAATTTCTTCACTTCCGTGTTGATGACAGTTCACACCAGTTCACTGCCGGTTTGCTATGTTAGTACATGGTGAGTTTGTGGGATCTATAAGAACGCATCTTGATTTACCACTATATAGACCATTTCATTGCCTTGCTCTTGGAAATGGTTTATTTGCGACTTTACTATTATATCAGCGGATAGTGAACCTGATGGCTGCAGTAGAAGGCATTGGGTGTCACCATTTGGAAAGAATTCACTAAAGCATAGTTGGATCATGATTTATTACATCAGATTAAGTTCCAGCTCCAGGGTTTTTAATTTGGATTGCAGATTCGACCCTATGGTAGATCTTTCATGCAAAGCAAAACAATTTCTTGAGTTAATGGTTTTTAAGGAAGCCGTGTCTTGGGTTGGCAGCATGGCTTCATAGGAGAAGACAGTTTATCAGGTGACCCCAAGGTTTTCTGATAATGTACAAAGGATATCTTCAGTCTTGTGATATCCCAGTTTTCTGTTCTCAGGTTCTCTGGGATCATCTTCAGAGGTGGACTGACTTTTCAGGTTTGAAGGAGGTCCCACTACTTCATCATTATTATTGTTATTAGCTTTCTTTAAGGGTTAGGATGCGCAATTATGGCATCAAACAGCCAGTGGTCTGTTGTATTATTAACAGGGCTACTACCATTAGAATCATTTGGAAGTCTGATTCGGATTCTAAATCTGTTGATTTCCACAGACAGTTCTTCAGTGGTTTCCTATCTAAACAGGTAGGGAGGTACCCACTTTCAGGAATGTGTTTCCTTATCTGAAGAATCATTCCTTGGACGAATGCCATGGGTTCAGATTCAGGCATATCACTTCCCAGGGTATCCAAATGTTCTAACAAATTCTTTGTTCATGAGTCAAGATGATTCAAATTGAATGTGTTTTGAATGACTTTTGAATCTTCTATTCTGATTCAGGTGTTCAATCAAATCTGTCTTTGATTACAATCACCAATGATGGATTTGTTTTGCAACTACTTTGAACCACAAGCTTGTCTTTTTCAACTTTTCTTGGGATGGACTGGACAGTTTGTTTGGTCCTGTGACCTTGATTCTTCAGGTGATGCAGGTGAATCATTTGGCTTCTAAGGCTCCTTTGGTTTTTTCAACCTGTAGTCATTCCTGCTTTGAAACCTTCTTTACATTATGCTTTGGTGCCAGATAAGTTTCTTTGTCCAGTGAGAGCCTTGAGAGGTTGTCTTGATAAGTCAAAAGATCTCAGGAAAGGCAAGAAATTCTTTTTGTAGCTATTAAGAAGGGCTACTCCAAGTTTTAGGTGCAGAATCATCTTGATTGCATCGGAGTGTCTAGGGATGTCTTATTTTTGGGTTCTGGTGGATCTGTTCCACAAAGGTTCCTTTTAGGGCTTCCCTTGCAGGTGAGTTCAAATCATTCTGCCATTGGTATCCAACAACCTGAATCTTAAGCTTCCAGTGTATGTGTTTCCTTTCTTAGACTGTGGGGCTTGGGGAACAGATGCATTACTCATTTTTTGGGAGGATCTGGACAGCTTTGGGTTTGTTCCAGTGGCTCTCATTCCTCAGGTGATTCAAGATGATCACCTTCAGGTGCAGAATCATCATGGTTGCACCAGGATAGCCAAGGATTCTTCAGGTGATTTAGAAGATGCCCACCTTCAGGTGCAGATTCATCATGATTGAATCATGATGGTCATGGTGGATGTTCTTGGTTGTGGGACCTGGTAGATCTATGCACAAACCTCCATCTGAGGCTTCTTTGTGGTGAACTTCTCAGATACTACATTTCTAGATGTAGCAATTTTCCTTAATTATTTCTTTAAGGAAAAGAATCTTAATCCATCTACTATTGCTGGTTACAGAATAACAATGGTAGATTGCTCTGCTTGAAGGGGAATAAGTCTCTAGAACTCTTCAGCTGTATAGATTGTTGACATATTTCTATAGAGACAATCCAGTAGCCAATAGGCTAAGCCTTCTTTACCTTTTGTCTCTGGTCTTGTTTGGTCTCACCAGACAGCCTTTTGAGCTTTTTGAGGAAGATTTCTTGGAGGTTATTAACTTTCACAATGATCTTTCTTTTGACTTTGGCATAAGGCAAAGGAAGAAGGGTAATTTTGTTAGCATTGTCTTCCCTTACTTAAAAGGAGTATTGCTCACAAATGGCTCTGGCCGTTTATTAGCCAAGAATCAGTTGGCTTCGGATGGGCCTACTTCAGTTAAGCCGGTCGATATGCCAGCTCTCAATCACTGGGACAACAGTTTTACTCAAGATAGATCTCTTTGTCTTGTGAGGTTTTGAAATACTTTTACTTGGGACAAAGGATTCAATGAGGAATTATGATGTCTTGTCTGTGTCTAGTTAGGAAGGCTTTACAGCAGATATTTTCAGGTCAACTATCTTATCTTGCTGTAGGCAGACTAGCTTTTTGACTGAGGAGAAGTCAAAGTCTGACTCTCAACAGCAGCGAGTCAAAGCAAGAATCTTTAGGTTTTAGGATAGTGTTTCTGTATATGAATTTTCAGATGCCTGTTACCGGAAACCATAACTTTTTCACCAATTTTCAGTCTCACTTGCTTGGTTTGCTTGTGGTCAGACTTTGATATGGTGTCTTACAGTTTGTTATCTTATAAGTATATGTGTGATACCTATTTTGATACTTTAGTATGCATTTGCATCTGTATGTCTGTCATATTATCTGTCTTTATATTAGGCAGAATTGTTGACTTCATTCAGGCTTGGAATTACACAATATGCTGATGACACTTCCAATATTTGTGTCACCTGTGTGGGTGTTGGATGTTTGTCCAGATACAGCATTCAACTGTGGCAATAACTGTCAGTTTGTGAGAACTTCAACTACATACTATGATTTAGGGGATCTGTATGGTATGTGGTAACTGTTGGAAGTTTATATGTTGTTGTATGCATGTAAATTTCAAAGTAAACTTCTCATATTGCTTTAGTTGTAGGCTAGGTAGTGAGTCTCTGTAATGATTACTTCCTTCCTACAACAGCAACAACAACAACAACAAGGCTGTGTTGTTTTGTAGTGCTCAACAGTTCCACTGCCTCATCTGGGAGGTGAGTTTGGATCTGAATGCCTATAGGTTTGTGCTGTGTATGATAAGCTGTGCAGAGTGGTGTACTGGGTCTTTAAATTCTAGTACTGCCCTCCTTCCATGAAGGCTGCATTCAGCAATGGCCAGGAAATGGTAAGTGTATTTTTCGCAATAAAATTGAAAAATTTTGTTGTAATTTTAATTTTTATTAGATAAATACTTACCATTTCCTGACCAGGATAGTCCCCCCCTACCTCCCCGCAGATTCAGTACTAGGGGAGTATTTTCTGCAACAAAAATAATGAAGGTTGTTTACTAGCGTGGTCACATGACCACTAGGGGGACATGCTAGTTCACACTCACTCACTGGCCTCTTAAGGTATCTTAAAACGTTTCTCAACGTTGGCCAGTGAGTTGGATGGCACCAACATATAGCAATGGTCAGGAAATGGTAAGTATTTATCTAATAAAAATTAAAATTACAACAAAATTTTTCAATTTGCTCAGCTATGCAATCAGTTAAAGGGCTGCAATTTTAATATGGTAAAGCTCACACAAATACTGTAAGTGACATCATTTTCAAGTTACAACTAATTTACTCAACTCTGAGAACCTGAAAGTAGCTATTACTCTGCTATGCAAGGAGCTACAGGTCTGCAATTAAACTATTTTATAGCTGACCCAAAAGTACGTTAATAACTTATTTAAACAAAATACTGTAAATGCAACTAGTTATCAAGTTACAACTGATTTCCTCAACAGTGAGAAAACCTGTAAGTAGCTATTGCTCAGCTATGCCATGACATACAGGTCTGCAAATTCACTATGTTATAGCTGATCAATAAGTAGGTGAACAACATATTTATAGAAAATACTTCAAATGCAATATTTATAAGTTACAACTGATTTACTCAACAGTAAGAACCTGAAAGTACCTATTGCTCAGCTATTCAAGGAGCTACAGGTCAACAATTTTACCATGTTATAGATGACCCAAAAGTAGATTAACAATATATTCAAACAAAATACTGTAAATGCAATAATTTTAGAGTTACAACTGATTTACTCAACAGTGAGAACCTGAAAATAGCTATTGCTCAGCTATGTAATGAGCTACAGGTCTGCAATTTTACTATGTTATAGCTGACCAAAAATTAGGTGAATAACATATTTAAACAAAATACTCTAAATGCAATAGTTTTTGAGTTATAACTGATTTACTCAACAGTGAGAGCCTCAATGTAGCTATTGCTCAGCTATGCAATGAGCTACATGTCTGTAGCTTCACAGTGTTATAACTGACCCAAAAGTAGGTGAACATCATATTTAAACAAAATACAGTAAATGCAATAGTTTTTAAGTTACAAGTGATTTAACTCATCATGGAAGATACTGAAAAGTCAAAAAGTAGCTATTACTCACTTAGCTATCGTGATGGACACCCAAGTTACAATATTGTAGCTATGGAAAAAGTAGCTGAATAACATATTTTAAAAAAAATGTTCTAAATGCAATACTTTTCAAGTTATAAGTGGTTTAGTGAATGATTTCATGAATTTTAATGCATTGAAAATTATTTTTAAAATTCGTCAAAAATAATTAAGAAAGATCAAGGCCTGATACTCAGAAAATTAAGATAAAGTGTTGAAATTTTCACACTGGGTGGAGGTACCTCACTTAAAATGGCTCTGGGGAACAGACGAACAGACAGATCTGCATGGATTTTATGATTTATCATCCTCGATAGTTAAGGCATCTTTTAAAAAATAGCATCAGAGACCATGATGTTGCACACCTACACCCCTAACCAATGTCCCTAGTAAGTATCAACTTCCTACACCTCACAGTTTCTGAGATACAGCCCATACAAGATTTTATAGGTCACGGTCACTATAGCAAGGTCAAAGGTCAAATCAAGGTCACACCATGACGTTGCACACCTACACCCCCTAACCAATGTCCCTACCAAGTATCAACGTTCTACAGCTTACGGTTTCCGAGATATAGCCCAGACAAGATTTTATAGGTCAAGGTCACTACAGCAAGCTCAAAGCTCAAATCAAGGTCAGACCATGACGCAAGGTCAAAGGTCAAATCAAAGTCAAACCATGACGTTGCACACCTACACCCCCTAACCAATGTCCCTAGTAAGTATCAACTTCCTAACCTCACAGTTTCCGAGATATAGCCCATACAAGATTTTATAGGTCAAGGTCACTATAGCAAGGTCAAAGGTCAAATCAAGATCACACCATGACGCTGCACAGCTACACTCCCTAACCAATGTCCCTACCAAGTATCAACTTCCTACACCTTAAGGTTTCCGAGATATAGCCGAGACAATATTTTATAGGTCAAGGTCACTACGGCAAAGTCAAAGGTCAAATCAAGGTCAGACCATGACGTTGCACAACTACACCCCCTAACCAATGTCCCTACCAAGTATCAACTTCCTACACCTTACGGTTTCCGAGATATAACCCGGACAAGATTTTCAAACTCAAGGTAACTACGACAAGGTCAAAGTTCTAATCAAGGTCAGACCATGATGTTGCACACCTACACCCCCTAACCAATGTCCCTACCAAGTATCAACTTCCTGCACCTTACGGTTTCTGAGATACAGCCTGGACAAACTTTTTCCCAAAGCCCACCCACCCGCCCGAGCATCCGGACACCATGGGTGAAAACAATACCCCGACAGCCCTTAAGGGCTGTGTGTGGGGTAAAAAACAGCAAGTCTCTGGGTCTTGTAGTTTTGGAGGAGACGTTGTTGACTTCGACGCAGACACGGACGATGCAGAGTGATGCCATAATGTCAGCTGACTGACATAAAAACTCAAAGGACAAATAGAAAATTCCAACCTGGCACCAGCACTAATTGCAGTAACCTTGTGTAAAAGTGAGTGGATACATCACCAGCAGTCAGACTGGTCACTGATATTCTTCTGAAATCAGGGTAGAATGTCAAAGCAGCAATATAATCTACTTGATTACATGCTGCAAAACCTGCAAAATCCAATATGTAGGTCCGATCAAAAGAAAGTTCGTGGAAAGATTCAAGAAACACTTCTATAATATCACCTCTAAAATACCAAAGAAAAATAGGCAATCACTTCAACTTTACAAACCACAATGGCTTGGATATTGAGATCACTATAGTTGACTTCTTATATGCCCACCCTAGCTCCCCATGAACTCTTGATGTTAGGAGGAAAGTTGAAAGAAACTGGCTCCTCAAGGCGTCAACATGCCAGATTGATTCAAGCTAGGAATGTTTTTTGTTGTCTCACTAAAACAAATAGATCACATCCCCGGGTTTTTCATACCACTCTTCACTTCAGCAGTGGTCCTTACCTGATAACCTGAACACCAGCCCCAACTCCCTCCCCCAACCCAATAAATCCCAGGCTTGTAGACAACTTGTAGTGCATGTCACCATGAATTACTGAACCACTTTGGTTCCAATGGATTGGACAAAACATCTGAATGACATCCTCACCTAAAAATTGCATTTATATTAGAACATTTTCCACTCTAGTACTAGTAACCTCCCTTCACTTTATGCGTCCGATTGGTCATTTGAGTTTTGTTCACTTGGTTACCAAATATTGGCTCAGCATTAGCCATTGTAAGTACAGTGACTCAACCTGCCAAGCATGAAGGATTTTGCAACAATTTTTGCCTCATTCGCATTATGGTGTTTTCAATTTTTAATTTTCTTTTTCAGTGCCAAACATTTGTGTATGAATTGGTCCCCACATAATTTATATTATTTTTTTGAAAATGTTTGCAAACTATGACCTGGCTGTTTTGAAGTGAAAACTGGAGAATTTAATTCCTATTGCAGATCTGCAAAGCATCCTTACAAGTAGAGGTTAAAATGCTAGTTAAGCTGAATATGATGAAGCACCAGTGAACAGTTACATGATATAATGGATGTAAGGTACAAAATTGAAAATTTTAATTACTTAAATGTAGCTTTTATAAGCTACAAGTTTACTTTGTGGAACTGAATGCTTACTCGGGATGCCGCGGGCATCCGGCCAACGCCCAAGAAAAATGGACGCATAATACTGGCGAGATGCCTTGGAATTGAGGTGACCCCAGTAGTGACGTAGCCATCCACTTCCTCTTTCGAGTTGGAAATTTGCCCATACCCCCTCAGCTGTTATTCAGCGGGGAGGCAGGGTGGGACTCTCTTCAGTTCCACGTGGTAAGCTTGTAGCTTATAAAAGCTAATTAAAATTTTTAATTTTAATGTCCTACAATAGCTTACCATTTGCTTGGTGGAGGGATTATAGCTGAGACTGGAAGAATTTGTCAATTTTTCTTGGATTTAAATTAATTAGATTAGAATGAATGTATTAAAATGACCAGTCTGAGTCCCGCTTACAGTGCCCCGGTTTCAGAAAACTGGGCCTGCAAGAAGCCAAAAACAAGAAGGTAATTGAAATGACAGAACCGATACTGTCTGGATTTTGGAGGAAGGACTGCACCCATGCTCACTAAAAATGGCATAAATAGCCCCAAGGGCTACACTACCCATGACGATAAGCCCTGAGGTTGGAAATCTCATTATCTTTGCCACCCACTAAAATGGGATTATGGGGTCACCAGGGGAAACATAGAATACATTATATATATGTAACATATGTTATGACCCAGGTGTGAAATTGACTGACCATTTCATGAAATGGACAACTAAATGTAAGAAATTTTTACTCTCATTCACAGTGAAAAAACAAAAATGATAACAAGTTTAATGTTTGATTGCAATACTTCTAAAGACAAAAGACATTTACTCATTTTAGTAGCTATTACTCAGCTATCCAAAGAGCTACAGTTCTGCAACTTCACTATGTGGTAGATCAGCCAAAAGTAGGTGAATGACTTATTTAGAAGAAATTGCCAACCTGTAATACTTGTAGAGATAAAAGACATTTCCTCATTTTAGTAGCTATTACTCCGCTATCCAAAGAGCTACAGTTCTGCAACTTCCCTATGTGGTAGATCACCCAAAAGTAGGTGAATGACTTTTTTAGAAGAAATTGCCTACCTGTAATACTTTTAGAGATAAAAGACATTTACTCATTTAGTAGCTATTACTCAGCTATCCAAAGAGCTACAGTTCTGCAACTTCACTATGTGGTAGATCACCCAAAAGTAGGTGAATGACTTATTTAGAAGAAATTACGTGTAAGCAATACTTTTACAGATAAAAGGCATTTCTCATTTTAGTAGCTATGAGTGTGCTATGCAAAAAGCTATAGATCTGCAACTTCACTATGTGGTAGATCACAAGAAATTGCCTACCGGTAATACTTTTAGAGATAAAAGACATTCACTCATTTTAGTAGCTATTACTCAACTATCTACTCACTTAGCTATTGACCTACATCTGCAAAAGCAACAAAAATATAAAGGACACAGGAAAGTAAGCTTATCAAAAACTAGATGAATAACAAATGAAAATATTTGCCTAACTTTAATACTTGTGAAGGTATTTGACATTTATTTCCATCATAATTTTGCTACAAATAAGAAAATAGCTATTGCTCACTTATGACATGCAATGGAACCCAAAACGATATGCCATCTTATAGTTAAGGAAAAAGTAGCTGCACAAATTATTTTAGGAAAATACTGTAACTGCAGTAGTTTTTGAGTTACAATGGATTTACTCAACAGTCACAATTTCAAAGTAGCTATTACTCAGCTATCCAATGTGCAACAGGTCTGCAACTTTACTATCTGATAGCTCATCAAAAACTAGATGAATAACATATTTGAAAATATTTCCCTAACTTGAATACTTTTGAAGATATTTGAAATTTACTTATGTTGTTATTTTGCTCCAAATAAGAAAATAGCGATTACTCACATATGGCATGCAATAGAAGCCCAAACTATATGCCATCTTATAGTTAAGGACAAAGTAGCTGAATAAAATATTTCAGGAAAATACTCTAACTGCAATAGTTTTGGAGTTACAATGGATTTACTCAACAGTCACAATTTCAAAGTAGCTATTACTCAGCTATCCAATGTGCAACAGGTCTGAAACTTTACTATGTGATAGCTTACCAGCCCCGGCGAAATGGTGACCATGAATGACCATGGACTGCATGGATTTTGATGGTCGACCATGGATATCCATGAACGACCATCAAAATCCATGCTCGTGCGAAGGACCAGACCATCAAAAACCATGGACATGATGGTTTTTCATGTCCTGACCATGGACTGCATGTAAGTGTCCATGTTAGACCATGGACTCAGTCTAGTTGTCCATGGTTTACCATGGACTACATTCAAGTGTCCATTGTTGACCATGGAGTTTGTTCACTGGTCCATGGTTAACCATGGACTTTGTTCTCTGGTCCATGTTGACAATGGACTCTGTCCTTGGGTCCATGGTTGACCGTGAACCGCAATTAAGTATTCATGGTTGACCATGGATTCTATGTTAAGATCAAGTCCATGTGAGGCAGCATATGACCTTTAATTGTCAGTTCTCAGTCTAAATTCATGTATATAAATTATATACTTTGTTTGCAACATGAAAAAAAATATATTACTATTAGGCTGGTCGTGACATTTGTGGATCTACAATATTATGGAAAAGTAATACTTAGAACATGAAACATCATGGCAAACCAACATAGGCAAAAAATAAAAATAATTTCAACATAATAATACTATTTTTTCATTTGGTTGTATCATATATTAAAAGATGAATAAAAGTGTAAAGTAACAATGTGCCTCATCTGAATATCCACATTTTAGTGCAGTTATACAAGCTAGTAGGGAAGATTTTATGTGATGGGGAAGATAATGAAACATTTAATACAGTGGACACAATTTCATAGTCTTCTTGAAAGGCTGTTCTTTCTTGATAATTGGCTGATAACTAAGCTGTTACATATCAAATCATAAAGCTCTGAAAAAAACTTTCCTATCCACATAATAACATGTTACAAGTTTTTATTCTCAAGTAACAGGTATATTCAGTTATGCTCTAATAATTTCCTGATGATACATATATTTAAATAAATAAGATTGTGTAAGAATAAGGCTAGCAACTTAAACACACAGCTGGAAACTACACTGATGGCTTTTCTGTCTGTTGTGTATAAGCTGTGTTCACTGAAAAGGGTGTCCAGATAGAAGTAACAGGTTATCTTAACATGAAAGTTTGCCTTAATTTAAATATGTCTAAGTACACATGTGTCTTTGCAAAACAACTTACATCAGTTTAGGATTGGTCAATTTATATTAAATCATGTGGAACCTATCTTATGTACATGGGATGATTACACTAATTTGTGATAATGATTATGTTGCAAATATAAACTAAGGTCAGTTATTCCACAGGTTACTATACATACATAAGGTTATTGTGCTGCCTGTGAGTGTGATAACTTCAGGGTCAGGTCACCTTAAAGTGAAAAATATATGAAGGAAGATGCGCCACATACTCCAGTTATGAAGTATCAGTCTATAATTTTATTCTATTTCTTGATTTATCCTATCCAAATTGTATTGTTTTTTGTTAATTAATTTCTAGGTTTTGAAGGCCAGTCTTCATATCTAACTATAACTTATAAACACCAATTCAAAGTAACAAATACTCCTGTACCCAAGATGGGGTTCTTTACCATTGGCTGGATTTTGGCTCCAAACCTGTTCTCAAGGGATTTACATTGAAAAAACCAAACCATTTTCACTTTATTATTTCAAACAAAGAGCTGTGTTTTGTTGGAATTTATTTCCATAAAATGAGTGGTGAATATTTCTTTATATTCAGTGTTTTACATATTTCAGATGTATTCATAATGTCTGTGTTCTACATGTTAGATTGAATTGGATAATCTTGGATAATTGTAAAAATTAGATTAAAGAAGGAAATAGTGTTTTACATACTTGAGATGTATTCAAAATGTCTGTGTTCCTACATTCTATATTGAATCAGATAATCTGGATAATTATATACATTACATTAAAAAGGAAATATAGTAATGTGTAGTATGTCAGGCTATTTAACATCTTCAAAGCTGATATTCCAAATAGACTAAAGGTATGTAGCTTCTAAATACCTATTTCTTTTTCGAACATCTACAAACATGCTTGCATATTGAACATTGTCAGGGTCCATGGCCAAACATGTACAGTCCATGGACTATATCATGGAAACCTGACCATGGTCAAAGTCCATGGACTAGACCATGGTCACTGAGTCCATTGTCTCTGACCACGGTTTCATGTAATAAAACATGGATGTCCATGGACATACATACACACTGACCATGGATAAAGTCCATGGATAACCCTGTGATGTTCATGGACTGGATCATGTTTTTTACATATCATGGACTCTGACCATGGTCAGTGAGTCCATGGTCTCTGACCATGGTGCCATTTAATAAAACATGGATATACATGGACAACCATGGGCAATGGCCATGGTTAAAGTCCATGGACAACTTGTTAAGTCCATGGAGTAGACCATGGTTTCAAAGTCCATCATCTTTGATCATGATACCATTTAACAAAACATGGACATCCATGGACAATGACCATGGTTAAAGTCCATGGACTAGACCATGTTTTGACAGACCATGGACTCTGACCATGGTCAATACGTCCATGGTCTTTGACCATGATGCCATTTAACAAAACATGGATATCCATGGACATCCATGGAGTTGTGCCCCTGGACATCCATGGACATCCATGGAAGTCCATGGTCAAAATAAATTTTATTCGCCTGGGAAAAACTAGATGAATATCATATTTGAAAAGAATTCTCTAACTTTAATACTTTTGAAGATATTTGACATTTACTTATGTCATTATTTTGCTACAAATAAGAATATAGCTATTACTCACTTATAGCATGCAATAGAACCCCAAACTATATGCCATCTTATAGTTAAGGACAAAGTAGCTGAACAACATATTTTACGAAAATACTCTAACTGCAATAGTTTTTGAGTTATGAGCCCTTTACTTAAGTAGCTAAGATTGCTATTACTCACTTATCTTTAGGCCTAAGTCCATAAAACCAAAAAAATTTTCAAGAGCGTGAAAATTCAACGAGACAATTAATTTACAAAAATCTGTAGCTGTAGTAGTTTTGGAGAAATCTGCGTGACTAACGCACGCAGGCACACACAGGCATCATTTCATAACCTCCCTCCCGGGCTAAAGCCCGGCGGGAGACAATTAAATTTTTTTCCTTGCAATAAAAAAGAATGCTTCTTCGGCTCTCGCCAAGCTTAATGCCTGCCTTCATGATGTCCAAGAGTGGATGTCTCTCAGTAAATTGAAGCTCAACCCTGGAAAAACTGAGTTTATTGTCTTTGGTTCCAAGGCTCAACGTCAGAAAATTTCCTCTCACTTTCCTGTTAGCATTCTTGGTAGCCTTCTTCATCCGGTTGATTCTGTCAGAAATCTAGGTGTGTGGTTTGATGCAGATTTTTCATTCTCTGAGCACATCAAGAGGACTTGCAAAGCGTGCTTCCTTCAGATGCGTGACCTCCGTAGAATTAGAAAGTATCTCACTCCTGAAGTGGCAGTCCTTGCTGCAAATGCCTTGGTTAGTAGTCGTCTGGACTATTGTAACTCCGGTTTCAATCAGTACAAATTGCAAAGTATTCAGAATACCCTGGCTCGTATTGTTACAAATCATGGAAAGTATGCTCATGTTACACCCATTCTACAGAAACTCCACTGGTTGCCTGTTAGGTACCGTTGCAAACTGCAACACTTGTGTATAAATTTTTGCATAGTGGTTCTCCTTCTTATTTCGAACCGTTCTTGTCTTTTAGTAGCTGTCCCTATAGTACTAGACATAGTCACCCAGATCATCAATACCTTACAGTTCCTCCTTTCCATTCATCAGTCTTCAAGTCAGCCAAACATTTCGGCCATAGTTTTGCCTTTGATGCTCCTAAGATCTGGAATGACCTCCCTCAAGATGTTCGCGGTGCAACATCAGTTGCCTCCTTCAGAAAGAAGCTTAAAACATACCTGTTTGCAAAAGCCTACCCACCATAGCCTTCCCCGTCACATCTGTGTCTCCTTGGTACGACCTGGCTATGTCCCTTGATTAACGCTAACTGCCTTGCTTTATGTTTAGATGCGCCTTAGAGTCCATCAGTGATGGAGATTAAGCGCTATAAAAGTCCACATTAGATTAGATTAGATAAAAAGGCACGTATATCATATTTGCTGCCAACTCGAAAGAGGAAGTGGATGGCTACGTCACTACTGGGGTCACCTCGATTCCAAGGCATCTTGCCAGTATTATGCGTCTATTTTTCTTGGACGTTGGCCGAATGCCTGCAGCATCCCAAGTAAGCATTCAGTTCCACTAGGTAATTTATTGTAGCGCAATAAAAGTGCTGTTTATCTTTGAAAAGAATTAAAACTGAAATGTGACCTCATAAAAAGAACCATGGCAAATGATTTTCTACGATTTTTTGAGATCCCAAACCTCCAGGAACAATAATAACTTTTCATGGAGCAGGGGCAAAGGTTAATGCCTCCCGACAAAAATTGCAGCCTATGCTTAATCATAAAACTACATAGCTATAATAATAAGTTGCAGTAATACATAGATTTTTGTGATCAGAGAAATAGATCACAAAATATGGCAGTAGAAAACATTCAGGCAGGGCCAAAGTCACACTATGCTGCACATCTCCAGCCTCCAACCAGTATACTTACAAGTAACACTTTCCTACACTTTATGGTTTCCTAGACAATACCCAGATAAGATTTTAAAGGTCAAGGTAACCACAGCAAGATCAACTATCAAATTAAGAACACACTATCACACTGCACACTGACATCCCCAACCAATATGCCATCTAAGTATCAACTTCTTACACCTTACAGTTTTGGATAGCCTGGACAAAGTTTTAAATGTCAAGATCAAAAGTCAAATCAAGGTCACACCAAGACACTGCACATTGACACCACAACTAATTTCCCTCCCAAGTATCAATTTTTTGCATCTTATAGTTTCAGAGATATTGCCCAGAGAAGATTTAATAGGTTGAGATCACGACAGCAAGGTCAAAGGTCAAATCAAGGTCACACCATGACATTGCATACCTACACTCCTTAATCAATGGATGAACTTACTGCACCTTAACTTTTCCCAGATATAGCCCAGACATGATTTTACATGTCAGGGTAGCTACAACAATGCAAGGTAAAGGGTCAAATGAAGGTTACAGCATTACAATGTAAATCTACAACCCCCAATCATTAACCTGCCAAGTATCAACTTCCATGAGGTTTCAGAGATATAGCAGACATGATTTTATAATCAAGGTCACTATGGCAAGGTCAAGGGTCATACCAAGGTCACACTGATGTTGCATACCTGCACCCCATCATGACAGTCCTCACTAGGTTTCAACTTCCTATATGTTATGGTTTCGGAGATTCAGCCCAGACAAGATTTTTCCCACTGCTGGACCACCTACGGCCCAGCAGCACACCATGACTGAAAACAATAACACAGCCTTTAACAGCTGTGGGGTAAAAAGTACCACACGTTTTAAAATTGAAAAAACTCAAAAAAGAAAAATCCAGCAAGATATGTTTTACATAAAAACAGGCCATTTTCCTTTAAAAGATAGGTCAAAGGTAAAATGTGACCTTGTTCAAAGCTATTTTCACATTGCAAACGTCTGGGAACATCAATAAGACAGTAATGATGGTTTTTGGTACATGTCAAATTTTATCCCTTAAAAAGATAAATACAGCCTGTGAAACAATACAGGGCACAGTGGTAAAGTGGGAGATACTCGGCCAAAACCTCTCAGATTTAGGTTACAGATTACCAACCCAAACTGGTGGTTGGTACCAGAGTGTCGGTGCCTGGTGGTATTTAATGCAGAATCTTGACTAACTACAGGGCCTATTACAAGGTAATGTTTAACCTGTCACTCATTCAGTAAATCTAGCAGCAATATCTTTACATACAATTTTCCTACTAGTTTATTACATTCAAAACAGCTAGGACCAATAATTGGAATACAAGGTCTTTTTAGTATGCAAACACAATGTGACATTGAAACAGCATTCATAGGTCAAAACCTGACCCTACTGTAAGATTCCCAGCCCATGATTTCTTTTAAGTTGATTAAAAATTCCGAACCGCAATAATAAATAAGTTTATCTCCCGCCGAGCATTACAGGGGAAGAAATACCTTTTCCCGAGATATTCAAAATTTTTCATTTTCCGCTAAAATCCAAGATGGCCGCCAAAAGTGGCAAAAATTGAAATTTTTTCCCCTTTGCATAAGATACGCTTGAAGTTTTTCCCCTTTGCATACGACACTGTTGTACTACCCTGCGGGTCAAAAATTCATGCAAAATCTTACGGTTTTAGAGATATTCACACTTGTTCATTTTCCGCTAAAATCCAAGATGGCCGCCAAAAGTGGCGAAAATTGAAAATTTTCCCCTTTGCATACGACACCCTTGTACTACCCTGTGGGTCAAAAATTTGCTTGAGTTATAGCAAGGGTCAAATCAAGGTCAAACTATGACGTTGCACATCTACACCCCCTAACCAATGTCCCTACCAAGCATCAACTTCCTACACCTTACAGTTGCTGAGATATAGCCCGGACAAGGTTTTATAGGTCAAGGTCACTACGGCAAGGTCAAAAGTCAATTCAAGGTCACACCATGATGTTGCACACCTACAACTCCTAACCAATGTTCCTACCAAGTATCAACTTCCTACACCTTACGGTTTCCGAGATATAGCCCGGACAATATTTTATAGGTTAAGGTCACTACAGCAAGGTCAAATCAAGGTCAGACCATGACGTTGCACACCTACACCCCCTAACCAATGTTCCTACCAAGTATCAACTTCCTACACCTTACAGTTGCTGAGATATAGCCCGGACAAAACTTTATAGGTCAAGGTCACTACGGCAAGGTCAAATCAAGGCCAGACCATGACGTTGCACACCTACAACTCCTAACCAATGTTCCTACCAAGTATCAACTTCCTACACCTTACGGTTTTTGAGATATAGCCCGGACAAGATTTTATAGGTCAAGGTCACTACAGCAAGGTCAAATCAAGGTCAGACCATGACGTTGCACACCTACACCCCCTAACCAATGTCCCTACCCAGTATCAACTTCCTACACCTTACGGTTTCCGAGATATAGCTCGGACAAGATTTTATAGGTCAAGGTCACTACAGAAAGGTCAAATCAAGGTCAGACCATGACGTTGCACACTTACACCCCCTAACCAATGTCCCTACCAAGTATCAACTTCCTACACCTTACAGTTGCTGAGATATAGCCCGGACAAGGTTTTATAGGTCAAGGTCACTACGGCAAGGTCAAATCAAGGCCAGACCATGATGTTGCACACCTACAACTCCTAACCAATGTTCCTACCAAGTATCAACTTCCTACACCTTACGGTTTCCGAGATATATCCCGGACAAGATTTTATAGGTCAAGGTCACTACAGCAAGGTCAAATCAAGGTCAGACCATGAAGTTGCAAACCTACACCCCCTAACCAATGTCCCTACCAAGTATCAACTTCCTACACCATGGTTGAAAACAATACCCCGACAGCCCTTAAGGACTGTGGGGTAAAAAGTATGTGAACAACATATTTGACAAAAATCCTCTAAATTTAATAGTTTTGCAGTTATAAGTGATTTACTCAATGTTGAAATTCAAAGTAGCCATTACTCAGTTAGCTATGGAGATACAGCTCTGAAACTTTTCCACGACACAGAACATTAAAAAGTAACTGATTAACATATTTGACAATAATTCCCTAAATTCAACAATTTTGGAGGTTAGAAGTGATTTACTGAAAGTTGAAATTAAAAAATTTCAAAGTAGCTATTACTCAGTTAGCTATGGACTTACAGCTCTGAAAATTCACCACGACACAGTACATCAAAAAGTAGGTGAACAACATATTTGACAAAAATCCTGTATATTCAATAGTTTTTGAGTTAGAAGTGACTTGCTCAATGTTCAAATGTTAAACTTAGTGTAGCTATTACTCAGCTAGCTATGGTGCTACACCTTGAAAACCCCACCATGATATAGTACATGAAGGAGTTGTTTAACAACATATTCGAGACTAATATTGTAAGTAACAGTTACAAAGATAAAAGCAACTTACACATTTTGGTCATTGTTAAAAACAGAAAATAGCTATTACTCACTTAGCTATCAAGATAGACCCCTAAAAATGGTACCATCTTGTAGGCATGGAGAAAGTAGCTGAACAACGTATTTTACAGAAATGCTCTAAATGCAGTCGTTTTGGAGTTATGAGCACTTTACTGAAAGTAGCCTCCATTGCTATTACTCACTTAGCTATGGACCTAGGTCTGAAAAAATAGCATCAAATGAAAAGACATAAACAATAAGGTCATAAAACATTGAAAAGGCTAAGGACAAACAACCAGTGTGATGTACAGCCCTTTTTAAAAACGTGACACACACACGCACGCACTCACGCACGGAATGCGTTTTATAATCTCCCGCCCAGCGGGCGATAAAAAGTAAAATATCTAAAAATATGGGAAAAATGCACACATAGCGATGTTTGGAGGCTGTCAATGACCTTGAAGAAAGAGGTTGAAGGTCATATTTTTGTATGCTGATATGGGACATACATATTACATGTATCAGCCTGTATGCATGAACCAGGCTGAGCCCGTGAAAAACAGACTCACAGGCCTTCCCCGTATATTAATGCTGGGACGAAGTTGACTGAAACTCGAGTTGTAACTCGATGGGCGATAATTAGGGAAAACATCGATCGGCGCAAGTGAAACTCAAGTTTTTGAAAACGTCATTATTTTCACCATCTAAGGCTGACACTTCACCAAAACAACAGATATATAAGAAATTTTCAAAAATATATTGCATTTTTACTTTATTCTGGCTTAAATCAATGAAGATTTAACTTATTATTATTAATTATATCGCAAAAGCCATTTCCAGGTCAAAGTTTCTGCTCACGTACAGTTATGTAAAATATTTTCCATATTAATGGCTAACAAATGAAATTCTTTATCCCGAAAATTACTCGAGTTTAACTCAAGTTGAACTCACTTCTAACAGGTAATGCTCGATCTGCCATTTTAGCTGGGGATCCCACCGATACCATTTATACCCACTTACAAATTGGAAAGGTGTACTTAATTTGTTTTCTTTTTCTTTCAGTTATCAAATCAGAACAGGTGTTTCAATGAATCCTGTCAAAGAATGGAGAAATCAACCATACAATCACTCGATCAAAAACACAAAACACAAGGCAAAGAGGTGTATTCACATTTTTTATTGAGACATGTTAAACAATACATAACCACTACTTGTGTACATCATATCCACACAACCAAAAAAATGTAGCTGATATTAATTGATCACAACTATTACAAGCAGTATAAGAATCTTTTAAATTCTAAAGGACAATGTGTAAATCACAGGAATTGCAATGAGTGAACAAAAAATATCTTTTCTTTTCAATTTATACCTACCAAGTGTATTCCATATAATTTTCACCTACTGGGCTGGCCGAATATTTCTTCCTATTCTATTTTTTCTGTGCCAATCTATTTCCAGTTTGTCTTTTAGAAAAAATTGATAACCACCATTCAAAATAATTTATACGTAGACTAAACCTGTTTAGTAGGTAATAGTTTTGTTGTTGTCTTTCTTCGACTAAAAGCCATTCATTTTCACATTCACTTCCACATTCATTCACAAAAACTTTAATATTTACACTTTTTTTTCAAGACTGCAAATGTAATTCTACATTAATTTGATATCTTGAAACTGATTTTCAACTTCTGTAAGTTTTCTTGCTTTATGCTTTCATCTATGTCCAATCTGTGATACATTACAGTAAGTAGCCACTCAAAATGACAACTAAAAATAGGAACAAGCTGCCACATTTGCAATCTTAAAACAGAAATATACTTATGCACAAAGAGCCTTCAGAACTAACCTTTGGAAAAGGATGTACTTTAAACCCTTAATTTGGGGCTGAAATGAGTCATAATCTCTGTTTTACAATAGAATCTCTATTATCCGCCTCTCTATTATCCAAATTTTCAATTATCTAACCTCAAATACACTCTCCCTACTGCATTTAGACCTGTTATTTTACGCTATTATCCAACCTTTGACCTAATTGTTAGTAATTTGTGTCCCCCAAGAGGTGCAGATAACAGAGTTTCTACTGTACTATTATTTCTATTATTATTAACATAATCTATTACCATTACACCTCCGACTTGACAAGAACTCTGTGTCAGTATGAAAACAGTCAGTTTTTGCCTGACTTATTGAAAAACTTGTACACACATGTCCCATTGGAGGTCAACTTTTGTGAAAATACTTGCAAAAATTGTCAATATTTAACAAGAAAAATGCACTTTTTGTAATTTTGTGCAATATTTCAAGCCTCTATTTTTTATGTGTATGATAACTCATTACAACCCTCTGTAAGTGAAGTGGTGTTCAGTACAATTCCCTTTCAAGAAGTAAACACCTGAACCTCCATGGGCACAACTTCTCACTCAAATTTACCCTGCTATATATGTATTTTTTAGGAGGAGCTCATTGAAATTCAACATAATAGGGGCTCAAATGTAAACATCCATTTAAGAATACTCTCAACAGTATTTGTCAATAAAATCATCTTTACTAGTCAAATGACAAGCATTCACTCAATGAGACGACTCAGACATGTCAATTGAATTGTGATACACTATATACCTGTGCACTTGGCATGATGTATTAGCTGGCATGAGTTTCCTAATGATACACATGCAATGACATGGAAACAAAACACTGTAGTGTCATACCAGCAACCCTTTGCCTAATTGGAACCTGCTGCATGACACCCCTTATCATCATGCAATATCATCAATAGTAAAAACAATGAACAACAGGACCGATGTTGAGAGATATTTACATGTTAGTTTATTCCTATTGTACTCTGTCATTTTAATTGAACTACAGCAGGACACTTAATTCAACCTGTTAACAACTGGGAATTTTGGGGGAGCATTTTGACATTACACAATCTCTCTCTTTTCACTGCCTTTAATTGAAAATTAATATGCCAAAGCTATCACCAATTCCAAAGTGAAGACATTTTATTCCTATAAACTGTATCCGACTGTTTTATTCCCTTTTTGTAAGGTACTGCCGGCCATATATATTTAATGAAACCACATACTACATATAATTACTTTATTTGGACAAACTGTAAACTGGACTTGAAAAATCTTCATTTAAAAATTATATATTTAATCAAATGAACTCATTTCCACTGTCACAAATATAATTTGAATGTAAGATGATTTATCTGCCAATTATTGTATATGCATTCTATTATGTACACAAACACTTGCCTTACTGGATGTTATCTGATGGAGATTCTATCATTTCTGGTCACCACTAAAACACGAGCACAACAGCAACTGAGTAAATGTTTTAATCTCTTGAAAAGCAAAGCAACTGAAAGTATTTACCTAAAATATGAAACACACAGTAATACAGAAACGATATAGATTTATGTACAGTCCAAAAGTTCTCTGATTATTATCTACATAATTTCAATATTCTTATTATCCTGTCCCGCAAAAAGGAAGAAGAAAAAAAAAAAAATTACACAAAAAAATGGAACGGCCTTTTCAGTTATTAGTTGATGTATCAAAACTCAGTAGGACACTTGAGGCCATTCACTGCTTTACTCTTACCTAACTCTTCAACATCAATTTACAATATCAAAAAGAAGATAGAGAAAATTTGATGAAGAAAACTCCCTTCTTATAAATTCACTAAATCTGTGTTCTGGAAATAACTAAAATGGTATCATTTTACTATGAGATACACACAAACTTTAATCAGGCACACTGACATAACTTCCCTGATATAAACCATTGTGGTTGTTTTTTTTCATTTACACAAACTTATTTTGTACAGTCAATGCTCAGTATAGCTCACACATTCAATTGTCTGCATTTTATATTCACCTCCTATTTATTCAATTGACCATTTACTTTTAACAAGCTTAAAAAATGGACTTGTTCTCAAAACTTTCTCTACAAAATGCCTGTTCTTAAAATGATTTACAAGTCACTGATACAAACTACACATAGCAGAAAATCAAACTTGTATCATTCTCTAAAATGTGAAAGTATTACACTGTATTATCTTTATAAGAAGCTGTGAGGACTTCAGTAGGGAGTATATTTTTTTTGCAAAAATTGTGAAGTTGTATTTTAATCTCACAATGTGTAAGCTATTTGTCATAACCAAAACAGTTTCTCTTGCCTTTAAACTTAATAACAAATGGCATTTCTTTAGTCAAAGTCAATACTAGAGTTTACGTCCAATTTAACAGCCAGCTCATGTCAGGGCTGGCCCCTGTATTGCCACTTGTGGAGACCCCAAAACCCCAACTTTGACCAATGCTAATCATTAGGCCACTGAGAACCACTGGAATTTGTTTGGAGTGGCTGTTTTTCACATAACTTTGGCTTGATGTTCAAAGACATTTTTTTATTTTTTTTTTTATTGTAAAACTTATTACATCTATGGAAACAATAGCACAGACATGCATTAAGAACTCTTTGGAAACACAAAATACAAAATCAAATCTGCCAAAAGAATAATGAAAATAAAGGATATATAAGCAACACTTAAATTTATGAAACATAAGCAAAAATGGTTTGTTCATTATTATGTATGATGCATACTTTGTTCTGAACTATAAAAAAATAATGTAGATTTTAATACAGTAGTCATGTTGAAAACAAAATACAGGAATAATGAAATATTTGGCTAAAAGTTATGATCTAACTAGCACTTTGTAACTGAAATGTATCAGATTTGAACAAAAGCTCTTGAGTCAACGTACCAACCTGTGATTCTGTTGTAATTTACTTAAATAACATAAAACACAAAAAATGGAGGAGTCATTCACACGTATTACAGGTCAATATAAAATCTGAAATTTTGACCTTCAAAACCAAATTAATTTCTTTCAAGTGCAAAAACTGCACAGGATAGATATTTCACTGTCATTAATACAACCTTATTTATCAAACAGAAAAAAAAATTTTCACCACAAATTGTTACCAAACTTGTAGGCTTAAATGAAGACTTATTATAAAAAAATATTTCTTTTTCCTTTTTTTTTTGTTAAATAGTAATTTTAACCAATCATTTGACTTGGTTCTTACTGTTTTATGATTTATTTACGATTAAAAATGAAATATGCACATGGACAATGAAATGATGTTATAATTTTAGTTCCTGAGCATTCACAAGGATTTCTTCATAAACAATTATAGTTACAACTTGTGGGTTCAAAGTTGGGCTTTGATGTTCTGTTTAACAGTCATGGTCATATTGAAACAGGTGCTCAGCATCGTCACTTGTGGTAGTCAAAGCCACATAGGGGTAACAACCTGTGATTAGATGCCAAAACTTGCTAACCACTAGGTCTCCAGGGACCTACAATTTGTGGGACTATGTTACATAAATCTGGCAACAAGATGAGAGTGATGAGAGAGCTGTGACTTGAAAAAAATATCTTTAGTTTATAAAAATCTCAAATTTCCAAATCAACCAAATTCTACCATTCATAATGATCACTCAATTCTAGAGATAACATTAAGTCACCACTCTTAACAGGTAACTTTCAATTTGTTTTATATTTATTTATGAATTTCGTTGTTCTTTTTATTATTTCCTTTAACAGTATTATTTCTTTTCACAATGACCTCCTTTCATTTATTAAAATTCCTGCAACAGATAAATTTGACAAACTATGTACACAAGGTCAATATTCAAGTCATGTGGTACAATCGTTTGTAATTGTATTCACAATGATATTTAAAGTTATACCTTAAAGAGTTTTAATTTTTTCCGATTTTACAAAATATACATGATATGACTCTAGTTTTTAAATATAATAATGTATATAAATTACATAAATTATAAAATATAATTATCATACACATATAAATATAGAACTGTAATATCTATAATTGTGATAAACAAATGCTTCTCAAAAATGATAAAATAAACTATACAAAGGCAATTAAATCTCAAATACAAAACAACAATAACAACCTACTTGATCTACTGCAGTACTTTAAAGTGGGACCCATAAAACCTATTATTGACAAAATATCTGTGCACACTGGTGATACAAATATGTTAGAATGTGCTTGAGTTCTTTTTCACCCTCCCAACAAGCACGTTAAGTTTTAGGAATGATATTGATTAATACTTTCAACTCTTTTCTCTTTACACATTTGAAGGAGGAAAATATGTATCATATTTATGACTTTAAAACAAACTTGTACTTCTTTCCATGATAGCAATTTATCATTTGGAAGTAATGAATAGTTGATAAAGACACTCATAACTGTTAAGCCAGGTTCTCTAGAAGCTGTTTCCTAAAACTTTAAAGATGCCCCCCAATTGTGGTCCAACAACCTTTTAATATGAGAACACAAGTTTTCACAACACATAATAATCATATATCTGTGTCTCTTGATATACTGTTTAACTGGGTTTCTAATTGTTCAATGTTTGTTATCCACTTGTGTGATTATGCCAGGACACTGGAAATTACATCTGCAAAAACAACAATGAAATTAACTGAAGGTGTTATTTAAAATACATATCATTTACTGTTGCCTGTACTCTGTACACAGCTAAAGTCAACAAAAATTATCAGGAAATCAGTGACTTAGAAATTATGTGATGGTTTTTTTTTTGTTTTTGTTGTTTGTTGTTTTTTTTTTTTGTGGGGGGAAACACGCTGCTAAAGGCTCACTTAGAGCTATAACTCTTTTTGTACTCAAAATTCTAATATGCATAAAACACAATCATTGTTCTAATTCATTGAGCTACTGGAAATGGATGAGTCATTAATCAAAGAATCTGAGGAACAAAGGAAACAAAATAAGGTGAAAGTCCCACTGAGTAATTACTATAAATATCAAGAGGCATTTCATTCCAAAGATTAGGAACATCATAGGCAGGTTAGAGTCTTAGAGATACCATTTATGTGATAAACATAAAAAAAAAAAAATCCCCATACTTACTAAGAGTAATGATATAGTTCAACAAAATTTTAACCCTGTGTAAGTCTGTAGTCTTTTTAGTGTATGTACACATGTACGTCCTTCTCATTTATGTTTGGTTTAGATATATCCGATTCCAATTAGTGATCCCCGACATCTGATTTGCAACAGCGATTTTCACATTTCTAGTAAAAATCGTAGTCTATTTTGTAAAAAATTAGATGGGTGTCAACAAAAACATTACTTGACAAAAACCACAAATTAATCAGCCATTGGATATTGTAAGCTACAGAGATGTGTACTTAGACTTAGTGTGGGCCCGAGAACATGCATTGTTACTTCTTAAAGCAGGTTACCAATTCCAAAATATTTTGTGGTGTTTTGAGACAGTTTCAATATTAAGGTCCAAATTTTGGGTTTTACATCCTGTTTAACAGCCAGACAGTCTCAACATAAAATACTAAAGCTTCTAAAAAATGCATAATTACCTTTACAGTTTATTTCTGCCACTTTGAATGTGTTTCCTAAAAATCTAGAAGAGACCACAGTCTTTGAGATTATTCTTGATGATTACATCGGTGACAGCGTCAAACACAAACTGCACATTGTTTGTGTCGGTGGCACATGTGAAATGTGTGTACACTTCTTTGGACTCTTTCTTCTTGTTCAGATTCTCGAACTTCATCTGGATATAAGCTGCTGCCTCCTCAAAAGTCATTGACCCTAGACAAAGAAGAAATCAGACCAATTAAGTCAAGGAAATGAAAGTAAATGTTGGTTTTTCATTTCCTCTTTTCCACCAAAAAGAAAAGAAATGGGTCAGATGATCCCATTCACAAGTTTACATCCAAAACATCATTTTTAGGAATGAAAATAATATCAGAAATGCCTGTACCGCACAGCCCGGTGAAATAGCATTGAACACCAGGAGATATAGGAGAGGTGAAACAGTATCAAGGTCAGGAGAGTTTCAAAACAGACAATGTAAATTATGTAAAGGTGCAGGATAAAATAACATGTATGAGAGCCAGTGTTTCCTGAGCCTTTTTTTCTGGAGGTTAAGTGACCCCCTCCTTTGAAAACCGGGGGTCAATCAAAATTTTTGAGGGTCTGTTAGGCTTGACACCCTTCTGGTTAAACTGCAGGTTAGAAAAATAATGGACAAACAATACCTAAAATACTTTACAAAGACAGTGTGCGTGTTTAGTTATGAAATGTGGGGTACCATGTACCCATGGGGCATAAAAAAATGGGGTACAAGTAATATTCTGCCACATTTTCCTCAATAAACAATGTTTAGATACATCCAGTTACTAAAAAGCAATAAATTAGAATTAAATTTATTTATCACTTTGACAGTAAATTATAGTACATTGTACATGGTTGTACATTCATAAAAATATCTGAAGTACACCTGTGTACATCAGGGTAAAGAAAACAGTCAAAAAATATACCAGACTTTTTTTCCTCTTATTTTTGGATGATTTTTAAAGTAGCAAAAATGAACAGAAGCACTACTCAATTTTCAATGACATATAGTATATGTTGATAGTTTCTAAAAATTATTTTATTTACACTACAAATGTGATATTTATACTGTTTGAAAGACAAATTATTGTAGTTTATGTTGCTTTTTATTTGATAAAAATCCATTGAGTGGTTCCAAAGTTACAGTGTTTTTGCTACAACCCCTGTAAATATTTTCAAATTTCAGAGGTAATATTTTCTGGGGAGATTTCCGGGGTTAAAAATTCAAGAATTTCCAAGATTTTGTAGAACGCGTCTCCCACTGCACAAGGTATTTGACATCGTTCGGAGACATTGTTTCCAAATGTGTCCTTGCAGAGACTTAACGTTTCGAATAAGATTTGCAAGGGTACATTGTAACACTGGGCGTTTAAGATGGATCTCATCTGCGTAGCTCTCGTCTCACATGCAAATTTAAGATATACAGCTTATCTTCAGTGCTGTTTTTATTTCATGTGCATCTATGCTTTTAGTAAAAAAATCTGGAGTCCTTTGTTATTGAATAACGCGAATGTGCATGCGTGACCTTGTATACTCTTCACCTCTCGACCTTTTGATCCCACGCATGCGCAGTGACAGGTAAACAAACGGGGAATCGGCCATTTTTATTTTGAAATTAGAATAAATAAAGAAGTAATGCATTTTTGGACAAAATATCAATATTTTCTTTTACAAATACTTCTGCGTCAGTCTGACCCCCAAGTAAATATTATGTGGGTAAATTGCTTGATTTCGATGTAAATTTACGCACGTTTGTGCGTAAATGGAAACACTGAGAACAAATATGTATGTAAAGACAAAGTATCAAAACAAGGCAATTCAACTGCAAGATGACAGCATTAATTAGTAAACTAAAAGTTATGAGGCTGTAAAATTCCATTATTACTTTATTAGTAAACTAAAAGTTATGAGGCTGTAAAATTTCTTACTTGAAGTATAGCTGTCAAAGAAGATAGTACAATAAGGTAAAAATACATAAACAAGAGGAGAGTGCCCGTGAACGGGCACTGTGTCAGCTGATTGAGTGTTTTTGATTTGTGAAGGTGATTAGAGGACAGAATAATTATCAGGAAAAGGGCTGTACAGAAATACAGTAAATGGTAACTGAACAGCAAGTTCGAAAGAAATTCCGAAGCTGACAGAAGAAAAGGATAAAAAAGTTGTGCCCTGTAAATGGTATTATGAAGGAAAATAACAAGGTAATTGTTTAAGTGTAAAAAATAGGTTAAAACATATTTAAAGAAATACTACAAATGCAATATCCTCGTTCGACCTTGAAGAAGGGGTCCAAGGTCAAATCTAACCACACAAATACATTCCCAGCCCATGATTTCCTATGGTTTACCATTCCAAACCTCTAGGACCAATTATAAATGAGTTATAAGCACTTTTAAGCTTGGCTGTCCTCATTTGACCTTGAAGGAGGGGTCCAAAGGTCAAATCGGACCATATCAACAGATTCACAGCCCATGATTTCCTGTCTGTTTACCATCCCAAACCTCTGGGACCAATAATAAGCGAGTTATAAGCACTTTTAAGTTTGGCTATCCTTGTTTGACCTTGAAGGAGGGGTCATTGAAGGTCAAATCTGACCACACCAAAAGATTCCCACCCCATGATTTCCTACAGGTTGGTTTATCATCCCAAACCTCTAGGATCAATAGTAAGGGAGATATAAGCACTTTTCATGACTGACAAAAAACACCTGTGGCGGCCATCTTGTTTCTCAAAATGAGGCCAAAAATATTCCCAGACAACATTTTATGGTTATTAATATATACTGCAAACTTAAGAAAGCTAGCTATAATATTTTTTTTCATCAGAGCAGTAATGGTGAAATCTCTCTCTACACACTGCGGCTATCTAGTGGATACAATGATTTACTCAACAGTGAGAACCTGAAAGTAGCTATTGCTCAGCTATGCCATGACATAGAGGTCTGCAATTTCACTATGTTATAGCTGACCAAAAATTCTGTGAATAACATATTTAACAAATTACTCTAAATGTAATAGTTTTCAAGTTATAACTGATTTACTCAACAGTGAGAACCTCAAAGGAACTATTACTCAGCTATGTAATGAGCTACATGTCTGAAATTTTACTATGTTATAGCTAACACAAAAGTAGGTGAACAACATATTTAAGCAAACTACTGTAAATGCAATAGTTTTGAAGCTACAACTGATTTACTCAATAGTGAGAACCTGAAAATAGCTATTGCTCCGCTATGCCATGAGCTATAGGTCTGTAATTTCACTATGTTATAGCTGACCCAAAAGTAGGTGAACAATATATTTTAACAAAATACTCCAAATGCAATATTTTTCAAGTTATAGCTGATTTACTCAACAGTCAGTACCTGAGAATAGCTATTGCTCAGTTGTGCCATGAGCTATAGGTCTATAATTTCACTATGTTATAGCTGACCCAAAAGTAGCTGAATAACATATTTGCACAAATTTCTGTAACTGCAATAGTTTTCCAATTATAACTGATTTACTCAACAGTGAGAACTTCAAAGTAGCTATTACTCAGCTATGAAATGAGCCACAGGTCTGAAACTTCACTATGTTATAGCTGACCCCAAAATAGGTGAATAACATATTGAAACAAAATACTCTAAATGCAATAGTTTTCAAGTTATAAGTGATTTACTCAACAGTGATAACCTAAAAGTAGCCATTACTCAGCTATGCCATGAGCTACAGATCTGAAATTTTACTATGTTATAGCTGGCCCAAAAGTAGCTCAATAACATATATATACGAAATTCTCTAAATGCAATAGTTTTTAAGTTACAAGTGATTTTACTCATGATGGAAGTTACTGAAAAGCCCAAAAGTAGCTATTACTCACTTAGCTATTGAGACAGACACCCAACTTACTCACCATATTGTAGCTATGAAAAAAGTAGCTGAATAACATATTTTAACAAAATGCTCTAAATGCAACACTTTTCAAGTTATAAGTGATTTACTCAACAGTGATAACCTAAAAGTAGCTATTACTCAGCTATGCCATGAGCTACAGGTCTGAAATTTTACTATGTTATAGCTGACCCAAAAGTAGCTGAATAACATATTTATACGAAATTCTCTAAATGCAATAGTTTTCAAGTTATAAGCAATTTACTCAACAGTGATAACCTAAAAGTAGCTATTACTCAGCTATGCCATGAGCTACAGGTCTGAAATTTCACTATGTTATAGCTGGCCCAAAAGTAGCTGAATAACATATTTATACGAAATTCTCTAAATGTAATAGTTTTAAGTTACAAGTGATTTTACTCATGATGGAAGTTACTGAAAAGGCCAAAAGTAGCTATTACTCACTTAGCTATTGAGACAGACACCCAACTTACTCACCATATTGTAGCTATGAAAAAAGTAGCTGAATAACATATTTTAACAAAATGCTGTAAATGCAACACTTTTCAAGTTATAAGTGATTTACTCAACAGTGATAACCTAAAAGTAGCTATTACTCAGCTATGCCATGAGCTACAGGTCTGAAATTTTACTATGTTATAGCTGACCCAAAAGTAGCTGAATAACATATTTATACGAAATTCTCTAAATGCAATAGTTTTCAAGTTATAAGCGATTTACTCAACAGTGATAACCTAAAAGTAGCTATTACTCTGCTATGCCATGAGCTACAGGTCTGAAATTTCACTATGTCATAGCTGGCCCAAAAGTAGCTGAATAACATATTTATACGAAATTCTCTAAATGCAATAGTTTTTAAGTTACAAGTGATTTTACTCATAATGGAAGTTACTGAAAAGCCCAAAAGTAGCTATTACTCACTTAGCTATTGAGACAGACACCCAACTTACTCACCATATTGTAGCTATGAAAAAGGTAGCTGAACAACATATTTTCACAAAATGCTGTAAATGCAACACTTTTGAAGTTATAAGTGATTTAGTGCATCATTTCATGAATTTTAATGCATTAAAAATTATTAAAAAAATTTATTAAAAAAAAAAGTAAGACAGATCCAGGTCTCATACTCACACAAGAGAATCTACCTCTGGCCTAGTACATATATGCAAGATATGAGAGAAATCCCTGCATTAGTCACTGAGAAAATTGTGATAAAAAGTTGAAATTTTCACACTTTTGGTGGGGGTACCCCCCTTGTAATGTCTCTAGCAAACAGACGAACAGACAGATTTGCATGCCTTGAACAATTTTTCATCCTCGATAGATAAGGTATCTTTTAAAAAAAAACAGCATGTCTCTAGGCCTTGTAGTTTTGGAGAAGAAGTTGTTCACGCGGACGCGGACACCCACGTCGCAGAGTGATGACATAATGTCAGCTGACTGACAAGTCAGCTGACATAAAAAAAAAATCAGTTGCAGCAATTCATATGCCATTGTGACAGAAATACATCTCATATATGGCAGCAGAAAACATTACACCAAAGTCACATCTTAATGTTGCACACCTACATGCCCCAATAATTGACCCTAGAAAGTATCAACTTCCTACACCTTTCAGTTTTCAAGATATAGCCCAGACAGGATTTTGGAGGTTAAGGCAACTATTGCAAGGTCAAATCAAGGTCACACCATGATGTTGCAAGCCTACACTTTCCAACCAATGTCCCTACCAAGTATCAACATCCTAAACCTTATAATTTCTGAGATATAGTCCGGACAAGAAGTACAGGACAAGGCCAATACAGCAAGGTCAAAGGTCAAATCAAGGTTACACCACAATAATGCACACTCGAACCCCTAAGCAATGTCTGTACCAAGTGTCAACTTGCTAGACCTTACAGGTTCCAAGATATAGCCTGGACAAGATTTTTAAACTAAGTGTGATCGGCTTGCGCCAGACCTATGACATTAGTCTGTTAGACAAGATATATTAACACTATTAAAATATTTCTTCATATTAATGACTTGTGGATTTGACAATACTTGTTCATTATTTTTTGAACAGTTTATTATATCCATGACTTGATTTTCATGGCAATGTCTTTAAATGATTATGCCTCACTTTTATTCATTACTTGTTAATTTATATCTGCAAAGCCTTCACTTATTGTCAGTTTGACCAGAACAACACAACTAAGTGAAGGGTCTTTCACTTGTTTTATTCTGCAGTTAGCTAACTGCAGAGTTTCTTCATATGGTGTTATCATTACTGCTATGTTTCATATTTACCATAAGCGTAATATAAAAAACACATTTCCTGATGCATTTGTTATATTGTATCACAGATATGAAGCATTACAGTCCTTTCCTTTTACAAAGTAATGTCTCCCTGTCAAAATTGATTGCTTCGCACACTATGGAAATGAATTCAAAATCATCATGGAAAGTGGCCAATAAAATGTGAGGTAAAATGCAGTGGCCAAATCTCTATAAGACTGACAAGAAGTCAATATCCTAGAGAAAAAAGGCTGACATGAGAAAGTACACCGGTGCCCAAAAGACGTATTCAGCTTGTAAGTTAATCATGTACACACTACACAGTGTCAGCTTATGTAAATTCTCCAGGTATTTTTAACTCTACTCCTTACTATATCACATTTCCAGGTAGCTTCCTGTCTGTGGACAGTTGTTTCATTCAAATAAAGAATGTTTTTCTCAACATCTTATGCCAATCCACTGTTTACCAGGGTAGTAACATTAGGCAGGCAATTAAACTAATTAACTGCCAGTCTCTCTCTTTATTATCAGCCAATTACTGTGACCAAGGTAATGTAATCTTCCCTGTGGATCAACATACAAATAAATAGGAACTTATAACCTTATTAAATTAAGTCTCGATGACTATATTCACATGGGAGAACTTGTATAAGTCAATATTAAACAAGTAGACCTTTTGACACACAAGAACAGATCCTCCTAGGTGAGTGAATAAACAGTGTCTGAAAATAATTAATAGTGAATAAATTTATGAAAAATAATATCCAGTTTTACTACTTTTGATGCAACTCCTACTTTAGGCACACATTTCAATGACAAAATGTGTACCACAACCCCAAAATATTATTAAAGCCTAATCAACTAAATTTAATAACAAGACCTAAGGTCTGTTCATGGACTTATTAATGGACTTAATAAAGGCTGAATTAAATTCACCTGGAACTTTATTATCTAAACTTTTGTCATTATCGTTGTTACAGTTGAGATAAAGGGAAGACCAGATAATGAATTGCATACCTGTGTATTCTGGGAAACATATTGTGAGTGGGGACTTCTTGATTTTATCCTCAAACAGATCCTTCTTGTTCAAGAATAAGATGATGCTGGTTTCCAAAAACCACTTGTTATTGCAAATACTGTCAAACAGATTCATTGACTCCATCATTCTGTTCTGTAAATTCAACAATTATTCTGTTGTAAATAGTACCTTTTTTTTTTTTTGGAGGAACAAATCTTCATAATCAATATAAATTAGTGGTGGGACCGTTTGCAGAAATCAAAACCAGTTACCGGGGCTTTGAAACGAACGAAATCCAATATTTCGTATGCTTGTTAGTGTGCAGTAAAATTATTCACACAGCAAACATGAGGCAGAACTTGAAACTGGAAATGGCTTTTGCGAGATATTATTAAGTATGTAAATATGATTTTTGATCACTATAAAGTAAAAATGTGACATATTTTAGAAAATAAATATATTTTTGGTCGTTTTGATGAAGTATAGACCATTAGATGGCCTAAAAGGATGACGTTTTCAATAATCGGTTCCCACATATTCTTTGCGAATTTCGTTATTTATACCAAAAACGATCGAAAAACCGCATACCACTAATACAAATCCATAATTTAATTTTCCCTGTGATACAGCAAAAGTATCACATAGAAGATGTACACATTCCTTCAATAGTTTTGATATATGCTTGAAAGAACGAATATCTGCTTTACGAAAAAGAGGATATTAAAAAGGAATAATAATAATAATAAATAATAATAAGATAACCATTTCTTGGCTTAATAATAAGATACCAGTAACTTGTCTTTTGAATATTACACAATGTGAAATGATTAGTAGAAATGACAGATATCATAATTAACTTACACATGTGGATCATTATACAAACTAACATCAACTGTTTTAAAGCTTAAAGTTATTAAACCTTCCACTTAATGAGAACAAGATAAAGCAGAATATTACATATTTAGGAAAACTCATATTAAAACCAATGAATTTTTCACTTTGAGGGATTCTACATAACAGAGTTCAGAAAAAACTCAATAGAGCCCTACTGTAGTGTAGCACAGCTAGATATCTTTCAAAGTTGGCTGATTTGTGGAGTAGTTGGTTTCTACAAGTTCATCTTTAATCTATGCATAGGACATTATCCTGATTTAACCAGTATAAATCTATGAGGCAATGAATAATCAATTTTGTACTCGAGTGCTCTTATACCATTATTCGACTATTTAATGAGCATTCTTTTTTACATAAATATGGCCAAAATTTGGGATAATTTTTATGACAATACTTAAGAAACTGCTGATATCAAGGGAAAGAGTAAGGACAGGTCAGTGGCATATTTTCCTTCTTAGTTTCCTCGCAATGTAAAACCATTTTGATTCCAGGATGCTGAAAAAGATGTATTTTAGTACACCCTCAACGAAAGAGGTCACTGACAGGAAGTGAAACTCAGCAAACTAAACGTGGCAGTTTCCTCTCAACAAATTCGAAACAACAATCCCCAAATATACAAAATCTGATGGAATAAAAGTGTGCAATTTCTTCAGATTTGGGGTTTGTTCTAGTGGTAGAACGATTGTCTACAGACATCGAATGGTTGGTCGAAATTCACTGTAGTAGCGATGATCGATCCGGAAGTAATGCCCATCGATTCATCATTATCACTGAAGATTTCATAATATTTACTTACGTTTCCACGCTTTTTCACAAATATTTTAGGCAGTTTCCTCAATAAATTGACAGATCTGTCACGAGTTTTGGGTTTGTTTATATCTGCCGCCATATTTACAGGAAGTGAGCGTTTTCGGTAGATTCTAAACGTCGGAACACCGTTATTCCTACCACATCAACATACACTTCATCCCGGAATGTGGAATCGATTATGGCTCGATCATCGCTCAGAAAAATGGACGATTAATTGACCATGCAACTTGGAGGCGATTCCCATCACTAGTTTGTTCCCAATATTTTACATTTCCCTTCAATAAAAAATGTTGACGAGGAAGATGGCAGTTGTACACTATCATCATTAAAATACTCTAGATACCACTGACCCATCACAAGCAAAGATAATTATTTTATTTCCAAATTTTTGAACAATTCTCTTCTTCCGCAGAATAAAATTCTTTAGAGTTGCAGTATAAATGTCACAAATCTATGACACGCAGTCTGCATGTGTGTTGTAATGCTTACCATTTCCTGGTCCTCTGCCAGTGTCAAGTCATACTCAGACATAGCCACAATAAATATGATGGCTGTGACACCTTCAAAGCAGTGGATCCATTTCTTCCTTTCTGATCTCTGGCCACCAACATCAAACATTCTACACAAAAAAACAAATAAGTTTCACTGAACACATATTTCCTGACAGACTTCACAATACATGTATTTATTATTACTTCAATTATTATTATTTTGTTGTGAAGTTTTTATTGTAAATAAAAAACTCAATAGACAATGGGGGTTATCATAAGTGAATTTAATGACATCCTTAAAATTCTAAACTCATTAAATACATGAGAAGTTCTTACAATTCAAGGCCAAATTTATTGAATTATGACAACAGACCTCTAACTGGAGAATAAGCAGTTAACAAGCAATCAGTGCCTATGAATGGGTTCTGTGTCAGCTGACTTTGTGTTTTGAGCTTTAGAGTACAAGTAAAGTAGAAAAGAACAGATCTCAAAATAGCTATTGCTCAGCTATGCAACAATGTACTGGTCTGCTATTTTATTATGTCATAGCTGACCCCAAAGTATTTGTATAACATATTTCAGCAAAATATTCTAAATACAATAGTTAACAAGTTGCAAGTTATTTACTCAAGAGTGAGAACCTGAAAGTAGCTATTGCTCAGCTATTCAATGAACTAAAGCTCTGTAAATTTACTATGTTACAGCTGAAGCAAGAGTAGGTGAATAACATATTTGAACAAAATACTCAAAATGTAGTCGGTACATCATTTATCGATATTAGCAATATTTACTGTTTTGGGAGAATTGGGACAGGGTTGCTGATATTAATGTCTAAAGACATATATTAATAATGCCATATTAAGTAAAACTTAAAACTTACACTGCAAAAGTTCTGAAGAAACAATACACTTTTATGTCGCATTTTTGTCATATTTGATGAAAACTGTCATGTTTTGATTTGGTAAAGTTCACTTCCTGTTAGCGGTTGGGGATATGCTACAACAAAATCGTTTTCGGTATCCGGGATATGGGCTATTTAGTAGACAATCTCAGCCTTCTGATATCGGTCTATATTGAAATATTTTTGCATTCAATATCAATAAAGCCCAATGATTTAAATACTGCCTAAATGTAATAATTATGTAATAAGTTACAAGTGATTTTACTCAGTATGGAAGGTACTGAAAAGTCGCAAAGTAGCTATTACTCGCTTAGAAATTGGGATAGACTCCCAAGTTATTCACCATGTTGTGAGCTATGGAAAAAGTAGTTGAACAACATATTTCAACAAAATACTCTAAATGCAATAGTTTTCAAGTTACAACTGATTTACTCAACATTGATATCCTCAAAGTAGCAATTACTCAGCTATGTAATCAGCTACAGGTCTACAATTTTACTAAGTTATAGCTGATGCAAAAGTTGGTGAGTAACACATTTCAACAAACTACTCTAAATGCAATAATTTTCAAGTTACAAGTGATTTTACTCTAGTGTAGGGATCGAGTGCCATGTTGAGGATCAATATCGAATGAAAATTTAGGGTAATGGATCGATCGATATTTCAATATCGGGACCGTTAACGTAAGCCGTGGCCGATGATACAAGTTCTTTGAAAACATGCACATATTAATTCAAGAAATAACTAACGCACGCACACACGCACGCACGCACACACAGGCATCATTTCATAATCTCCCTCCCGGGCTAAAGCCCGGCGGGAGATAATTAAAACATGCTATTTATCCACCAAAAATACATTTCTGCAATAGAAAATATAAAGAAAAGTAACAAAAGTTACATAAAAAACAAGAGTTTTATCCCTTCCTGTATATTGCTCTCAGGGTTTGTATGTCTTCCGTGAAACCGGAAGTAGGTCAATGACAATGTAAACAAAGATGGCAGCAGACTTGACCCCGTTTTGTTTTCTGTGTCTTTTAAAGATTTTATGCAATAAATATACGTTTAAGCTATAAAATTAGCATTTTTTTTTTATTTTGTCTGTTTGGTGCATGTTATTTTGATATTGAAATACTGGTAGTATGTGTCGATATCGGCAGTTCCGTGGGATGATCGATCGATATTGAAAGATTGAGCACCAATCCCTATACTATTTTACTCATTATGGAAGGTACTGCAAAGTCACAAAGTAGTAATTACTCACTCAGCTATTGAGATAGACTCTCAAGTTACCATGTTATGCCTGTGGAAAAAGTAGTTGAACAACATATTTAAATCAAATGCTCTAAATGCAATAAAAGTTAAAATAGCATCAGAGATGCCCGTACCCCACAGCCTAGGGAAATATTTTCAACACCATGAGATACAGAAGTACTGTACCAGTACAAACTTCAGGATACTTTCAGAGCACTGTCAGTTATATAAAGGTCCAAACAATGTTTAAATGGAGAAATAATGTTTAAAAGAAAGATAATGCATATAAAGATGAAGTATTAAAACAAGATAATTCAATAACAAGATAACAGCAGTAATCAGCAAACTAAAATTCAACACTCTTTATCTACACCTGCATGGCCCAATTATGGTTTAGATGGTTTGAATATTATCATGCATACAGAAGTGGTAATACATTTAATGAATGCTTATGTGTGGTGTTGGAGCAAAATCTGTGGCTCACTTGATGAAATTCTATCTCTTACAATGGGAAGTTATGAAAGTAAAATTCTTAACAAATTCTAATATGACTTTAACAGTGCTAAATCTGCATCAAAAAAACAGACTCAAAGGTGCAACAAGATTTTATAGGTCAAGGTCACTACAGCAAGGTCAAAGGTCAAATCAAGGTCAGATCATGACGTTGCACAACTACACCCCCTAACCAATGTCCCTACCAAGTATCAACTTCCTATACCTTGCGGTTTCCGAGATATAGCCCGGACAACATTTTCGAACTCAAGGTCACTATGACAAGGTCAAAGGTCAAATCCTTGTCAGACCATGACATTGCACACCTACACCCCCTAACCAATATCCCTACCAAGTATCAACTTCCTACACCTTATGGTTTCTGAGATATAGCCCGGACAAGATTTTATAGGTCAAGGTCACTACGGCAATGTCAAAGGATAAATCAAGGTCAGACCATGACGTTGCACACCTATACCCCCTAACCAATATCCCTACCAAGTATCAACTTCCTACACCTTACAGTTTCTGAGATATAGCCCGGACAAGATTTTATAGGTCAAGGTCACTACGACAAGGTCAAAGGTCAAATCAAGGTCAGACCATGACGCTGCACACCTACACCCCCTAACCAATATTCCTACCAAGCATCCACTTTCTACACCTTACGGTTACCGAGATATAGCCCGGACAAGATTTTATAGGTCAAGGTCACTACAGCAAGGTCAAAGGTCAAATCAAGGTCAGACCATGATGTTGCACACCTACACCCCCTAACCAATGTCCCTACCAAATATTAACTTCCTACACCTTACGGTTTCTGAGATATAGCCCGGACAAGATTTTATAGGTCAAGGTCACTACGGCAAGGTCAAAGGTCAAATCAAGGTCACACCATGACGTTGCACACCTACACCCCCTAACCAATATCCCTACCAAGTATCAACTTCCTACACCTTATGGTTTCCGAGATATAGCCCGGACAAGATTTTCAAACTCAAGGTCACTACGGCAAGGTCAAAGGTCAAATCAAGGTCAGACCATGACGTTGCACACCTACACCCCCTAACCAATGTCCCTACCAAGTATCAACTTCCTACACCTTACGGTTTCTGAGATACAGCCCGGACAAACTCTTTTCCCGCCGCCCGCCCACCCGCCCGCCCATCCGGACACCATGGGTGAAAACAATACCCCAACAGCCCTTAAGGGCTGTGGGGTAATAAGTGATTTATTGCCCGAATTCATGAATTTAATGCATTAAAGATTATCTTAAATATTCATAAAAAATAATTAAGAAAGATCCAGGTCACATGGGAATCTACTTGTGGCCTGGTACATATATGTAAGATAAGAGAGAAATTTCTTCAACAGTCAATGAGAAAATTGTGATCAAGTGTTGACATTTTCACACTTTGGAGGGAAGTACCTTATTCCTAATGGCTCTGGGGAACAAACAGACAGACAGATCTGCATGCCTTCAATGATTTATCATCCTCGATAGATAAATTTAAGTATCTTTTAAATCTAACTGCATGTCTCTGGGCCTTGTACTTTTGGAGGAGATGTTGTTCACACAGACGTGGACACCGAAGAGTGATGCCATAATGTCAGCTGACTTGTTGATATAAAAATATGAATTTCAATATCAAAAGAAGGGACACGCATTAATTCTCATTAAGAATTACTTTCAAGACCAGAATTATATAAGTGAACCTGGGATAAATTAAAAATACCAAACATAATTTATATTTCAATCGGTTCCAGATAAGGTGTGATTTCTGAAATGTTAAAATCTATGGAAAGTAATGTCTCAACACGATAAATCAATATTTATAAATGAATTGCCAGATATTGTGCTCTAGAATGATTAGGACCCTTTGATCCTAAGCTTTGTGTGAATTTTTAATAGAAAGCTCCAATGCAGATGCAGTATGTGTCTCAAAATAAACTATCCACACAAACACAGATCCTTGAGTCAATGACTGTATAACTTATGCACTGATGAAATGTACTGTACAATGAAAAGTATAAAATTGCTGATCCATGTAATGTAATTAAACTTACAATTTCATGAAGCTGTGAAACTTGACAATTGGATTCTTAAAGTAATAAACAAGTGACCAAGTCACTATGCAACAGAGAAAATATATTTATGATACATTGACTGATTCTGTATGCCAAGTACTGTTTTATATGCCTTTCATACATCAAGAGACAAGGCAATGTTTTATAAAACCTTATTATCTTATTATTTAGTAATCTTTACATATACAAATTACAACACCTCTAATGGATTAAGGCAAAACAATGAAAAGATAGTTAAAAGTTCAAGCCAGAATATTTCCCTGTGTCTATCACAAAAATAACACAAATAACCCCCCCCCCCCCGAAAATTAGTTTCACTTGTTGTGCAACTTCTTTGAATAAAACAAAATCATGAAACTTGTTATGGAGACCTGTACTTGATCATTGCCTAAAAAGGGTGAAATATGTCCATTTCCAACAACTGAATGTAAAGTAACCACTCCTGAGGAAAGGACATTTTTAATTGAAATAGACTGTTTATGTAGACAGCCAAACAACAGATCATGAAAAACTGCAAAAAATGTTAAAAAAACACACATAGCCTGCTTATGGCAGAATCTAAAGTGTGATCCATGTCTGTAATCTGTAACACACTGTTAGCATGAACAGGTTAGATGTTTTGTAATCTGCATTTTATATTACCTTTTATGTTGCTTTTATATTGTAGAAATTATTGACTGCCCTTATATTCTTTGTACACTGTTTAAATAAAGATAATTGAAAATATTAATAATCTTTTATAATTATCACGGGGGGGGGGGGGTTCATGGCGGGAGGGGAATTTACTTTTACACCAGGATTACATAAGCACACCAATCCTTTCTTTCAGTGCCAACATTATATTTTTGTGGGATAAAAAGGGTACAATTATAATGAGCTCCAGCTGCTGGTAAATATCACTGTCAAAAGGCAGACACATAGTGAAGCAATTAGCCCAGCTACACCAACATATCCCACAAAGCACAACACAAATCATCAAACGTTCAGTAATTCAAAGATTTTTGAAACAAAGCTGGTTTTACAGAGTTTTTTAGGACATACTGGCAGATAGATGGAAAAATATACAGGGACTTAATGCAAGGTGATTTTAAATATTGATTCATGGAAGCTTCCATAAACCACATAATAATTAAAAGAACAAGAATCAAGATTTTATGATCTAGCACCTCTGTATATTTAAAGTTAATATCTAACAAGTAAAATATGAAATGTGCATTTTCTATTGATAAGTTCAGTTGAAAAAAATATATAAAAAGACGTTTCCTGTCCTCTCTTGATTATCTGTACAAATTTAAGCACTGATCAGTCACAAGCTTTGGGTATAGAGCTGTCTTAAGGCTAGACGAATTGTTAGCTTTGAATGGAGACTGGTATCAAGAACACATAATACATGTAATAATACACTATTGGAAATCTATACACAACAGCAAAGGCAGCACTGACAAATGGTCGGCTGAGGAACATGCAAAAACAGGTACATGCATACAACCAGGATATGGGTAACATGAGATGCAGATCAATGAACAAAAAGAAGTTAATGTTCTTTTCTTCATATACATGATGCAGAACAGTCCAGCTTTGTGTCAAATACAGATGCTATTGCAAAGAAAGGCTGTCACTTAAGTTATTTAATCATGGTTTTTATTTAAATCTGCATTTATCTGAGAAAGTTTTTGCAAACACACATACAAGTTAACAGAGCTTACTTCTTCATCTAAATCTTACAAATTACTTGATTATACCTTTTTCTAACCTGAGGTTATATTTCCAATATTCAGCTATGTCTAGAAATGTCCTTGCTAAAGTCATTTTCTACTCAGAATTTTGTTGCGAGTTATTTCAATCACATGGATAATTGGATATGCATGTAAATGTAGTTGAAATAAGAGAATAATATGTGTCAACATAAATTTACCTATTTTAACACTACTATAAGACAAGTACTGCTAGTAATATTTCAATAAAAAAATAACTCCTAATCTAAAATTACTAATTGCATAGAGTATTTCTGCACCAGAAAAGAAAAAATAATTTGTTCAAACAAATGGTCTAAGAGATATATGTGTCAGTAGTTGTGATTTTAAAGCATAAAATAAAATAATAAAACAGAATCAATAATAACAGTGCATAACTGTATTGGGAAAGTGAGATACACCTTTTTCTAAATTTCCTAATTTTCTAATCAAGACAACAAAAGTTATAAGGGAAATGATGAATTTTAACGTTTTACAACATTCTTATAAATACATGAAAGTAAACTTTTAAATTGTACAACATCTTTGTAAGTCAACTCACTTGAAATGCAGATCTTTAAAAGAAAAGTGGGACTCAACAATACCCGTGGTTTTAACACGACTTCTTAAAATGTCTTGCTCATTTGGCATATAGTCTGGTTCACACAGTCGCTCTAAGGCAGTCAAATAACTGCACAATGAGAGAGAAAATGAACAAAAGCTTGTTGAAATTAAATAAATACATTCACACAGCAAACAAACCTCTCCAATAAAAAAATGTTAGTACAAACAGTTACACAAAAAAAACCACCAGAGGGTTTGGGCATATCAATACATTAAACATAAACATTTGTCAACACCTGGAACCAGCTGAAAAATATGAAAACAATTTATCATAAAATATTATGTTACATAACAATGACAAGCGTTTTGACCTTGACCCATTTCCTGAAGCCATACATGACCTTGAAGTTGACTTGAACAAATTTGGCCACTGCATTCTACGAGTTAAGTTAATGCTGCAGATTTCATCAAAATATAGCTGACTGTAAGAGGATTTCTTTATTTAACATGTATCCTAACATTTAACATGGATCTGAAGTCTTTATACCTAAACAAAGTGTTGAGATCCTTGAAAATTTTCAGTAGGGCTGTGAACGAATACTCGAGCCTCGATAGACGAGTCGATCTTTGCTAGTACTCGAGTCCATTTTAAATCCTCGGTTACTCGCGAGGTATTGTATTATCGCCCACGTAATGAAACGCTTGTGTAAAATATGCTACATTTCAGCATTTCCGTCTCATAATATCAATTAAAGTTGTTATTTTTGCTTGAAAACACATAATTTACTCCATATTCTATAATATCTGGTCAAATAGAAGACGTTTTTCTTCAACAGTTTCGTTTCCAGAACCGACCATCTGTTTACAGAAGACTACTAATGGTAGATACTAAATCTCACGGTTACTTGAATTCGGGCCGGTTGTGACAGGGTGAGAACTCGGTGCCGTTTTTCAGTTAATTTAAGTGCTAGGTTCCCATATATAGATCAATGAGTCTTTCACCTATGGTATCAATGATGTTTGTACTTTGAAGTACCCAACACTGCTGCGAGTAAAAGAATTGCATTCAGGCCTATGAATGTCCTAGTTCAATCTAGACAATTGATGACATACTAAATTTACATTAACTGTGACCAAGAATTCTAGATCAGATTTATAGTATGGAGTCAAATATGAAAGAAAAAAGTCTAGGTACTAAATTATTAACAGAGTGAACATTGCAATCAGATCAGAATCAGTGGCAAACATGTGACGTTATGTTCAAAGGTAAATTTTTCGTCCAGGGATAAAAATCTTAATAAATTTCATTCTTGAAATATTTATAAACATTATATTCACAACAGTGTTATAATTTGGATTTATTATGTGGCACCTGCCATGTATATGTCAAAATGTTTACTTTTGCATCACATTTGACTGAGGAATAAGTGATTTTAAATGCTCTCTGACATCTAGAGTTTGACCAAATTTATAGATGACTGGGGTAGACTCACCAGCAATTAGTACTGAAACAAATCAGAATCTTTTTACTTAAAACAGTCAGGAATGTTTATTTAACATTAACAATTAACACAGAATTAATTTTTTGATTATTGACTTTGAAATACTTTCTGAAAATCAAGGAAATTACATATTGGTGGTTACAATTTTCTGACTATTTTAAGTAATCAGATAAAAAAAAGGTGATTAGTAACTTCATTACAGTTGAACCCATTTCAGAAGATACTAGTATCTTGATGTACAGCCTGATAACAAAAGTATAGAAAATCGTATATACGAGCCCTTTCAGTGTATGTACACATGTATGTGGTTTGTGACATTCAACAGCTAATTTGTCACGGCGATTTTCCCTCTTCACATTAATGTTTGGTTGTTCCCATGTCCAATTTGCGACACCTGATGTCCGATTTGCGACAGATATTTTTTCGCTCTGAGAGGGAAAAAATCAGATGACAATTAAATTTAGATGTATGTCCACAAAATATTGGGAAGGATGGGAAACAAAACGTTGTTGCAAATCAGCCATCAAATATCGTAAGCCGTATACATGTGTGCATACACTTATGTGAGAAAAAATGTCACATTTTATTCCAACTTCTATTCACATGTTTTATGTCAATTTATCTCAAATAGAATGTGGTTCAACTGTAAGTCTGGATCAAATTATAAATTGATTATGTATGTATAAGATGGAAGCAAAAACAGAGTCCAAAGGAATAAAGAAGGCAGGATGTACACAACAGTAACATAGGAAAGAAACTTAAAAGCAGGAGAGATTTGGAAGCATGCCCCGCATCCACATTCCTGAGAGGTTTTGGTCTCTATACTTACTTAAAGTGGAGACCCTTGAAATGAAAGTGAGTCTCCACAATACCCGTGGTTTTCACCCTGGTCCTTAAAACGTCTTGCTCAGTGGGTACATAGCCATAGCTTGAGATACGTTCTAAAGAGCTAAGGTAACTAGAAAACATCAAGCATTGGATATACATGACAAGGAAATGGATGAACACACAACAACTAAATCAGATTGTCACAATTTGTGTCAACTTTGCCAAAATACCTGTTACTTGCTAATGCTCAAAAGAAAGTAGCCTTATCAAAGCGTTTATCCCAAATTTAATGAAGTCTTTAAAAACATTTTATTTGTTTAGCACTCAAAATGGCAGCTGATGGAAACAAAACTACTGAAAAGATAAAATAGCACTTTGATGGGACAAATGTACAAATTATGATATAATGTCATGATATAACTTCTTTATTTACAAATACAATACAATTTCCAAAACCTAAATGATAGCGATTTGCAAGAATTACATTCTTGTACCTTATTTTATATATTTTTATATGAAAAATTTTCTTAAAGGTGATTCTATACCATTTGAAAAATTCTGCTACAAGACACTGGTGCAACATAACCTTACACCTGGGTTAAAGTAACAACATCACAAAAAGTACACATACATAGAAACATCAAATATGTATAATCAAAAACAGTTGAAAGTTGCATGAATTAAGTGAACCTGGGCCCATATTTATAAAAGGGATTAAGATCAAGTTGAGCTAAAAATCAGCTCAAATTTAGCATAAACAGTTGTAAACTTGAGCTGATTTTTTGCTCAACTTGAGCTTGATCTCTTTTGAGAATATGGGCCGAGTAAAAAATGCATAATATTATACACAGTTACTGGTATATTCTTCAACAAATAATGTGTATTCTATAGAATACAAGGCAAGGGAAACAAAAAATTTACATTTGTGGAGATCACACATAAACAAGGCCTATAAGTTGCTAATGTTATGCTTTACAGGGTGAAAACTGCACAGTTTATGTGATGTTTAAAACATTTAATCCAAATAAACAAGAACATTTTAAATTGCTGTTGTAAACAAAAGAATATTGTCTCCAACATGAAAAATAGCTTTGTTGACATTAGGGGTGTGAACTGTACTAATCGATGCTCAAAAAATGAGCTGAGTTTTAAAAACACCCATCAATAAGTAATAGAGTAAGAAATCTAAAATTCGCCACATATCTGAAATTCGCCACATGTGAAAATACTACTAACATAAATGAACTGTGGTGAGATTTGTTGACGGTATAGTAAATTAAGGCTTTTTGAACTGAAAAATACCAATTTTTAGACAAAAATATAATTTTCTTCATAAAATTAACTAAGGTTTCAGAGGTGGCGAATTTTAGATTCCTGGCGAATTTTAGATTTCTTACTCTAACATACCTTACTCGGATTAACTCATATAATGTACTCCATTTACATTGATACTGATTATATTGTGTGGTGATGCCAACTAATTTGAAAGATTTACGGCTTTTACTATGTTATGGGAGATGCCATATAAGAAGTTGTTTTCCGTAAAGGGACATTCTAAAGTTCCCGAGAGTTGGATGTCGAGTTAACTTTTTGTTCGCGAGCAATAGGTACCACTAATTTGTACTCATCGCACACCTAGTCAACATGCATATGGGAGTCATATTAGAGTCAATACAACAACCTAACACTAAGTAAGCTGCGGAATTACTACTGAGGTCACTAAGGAAAATATACTGGTTTCTGACATGTTTTTTTTTTAAATGAACAAAAATTTTCAAGATGATAGCCATATCATTAACTATCCATAGTTTAACCAAAATTACAAAAATTAAACAAGAATTATTCTAACAATGGGAAACAAGATTACCTTGTTCAGTTTCTAAAATTACAGTTTTAATGAAGACCTTTCGGCAAAATACCAACAAATTTATATTGAAAGAACTCCAATGCCTGAGCAATCACAGATGCTTTAACACAGAAATTTAAAGAAATTATCATCCGTTCAAAAATTGACAACTATAGTTCCATTTGATGATTTTAAAACTCCTTCTGTACTTGACTTTATTACTCTAGATAGTGATCTGTCATTTACAAGAATTCTACACAATATTCCCTAACTTTTGAAGAGAAAATAAGCGCCATGTCTCTCCTTTTTTCAATTATTGCCTCAATATAGTCATCCCAATATAACCTTAAGGTCAAAAATATAATCTTGAGTGTAATATACTCTAAATTGCTTATATATATATATATATAATAAGGAAGAGACTTACTATTCTGCCGAGTCATTTAGTTGGTATTCTCTGGAGCGACTAAAGCATTCCTGCACTCCTGGGTCCTTCCAGAGGCGTTTCATGATGGCTGCTAATTCAGAAGATAACTCACCCTCATCTGCTGTACCAGCAAGTGCAAACAACTGACGGGCATCTTCCTACAAGTACAATCAGCCCAGGTAAATGAGGCTTTCACACTTACTTCACCTTTCCATAGAACACTGGATCTGTGGGAAAAGGGTTTAAATTAATTCTCAGGGGATCAGTAAGATTAGTATCTTAGGTAAATAGCTCTAAATGCTCAGAATCCGTGATGATCAGGGTAAATCTAAACCCTCTTCAGGCAGTGGCTTGAATTTTGAAGCAGATGGACTACAAAACCCTTTGTAGCTCATTATCAGGTAACCTGGGTATTGTGTGTATTGTTACTAAAATCAATTGACTTACTGTCTTGAAGCACTTGATTAACATAATAATATTGTCCAAATATATCCACTATAATCCTTTATTTGCAGGACTTAATTGAAAGAAGTCTACCAGAATTTACTGTTGTGTGATTTCTGTATAACTACAATTTTGATATAGAATAAATGAAGATTTATAAATATAACAGGATAATTGAAGGAGCAGAAATATTTCAAATCACAAAATTTTATCTGTTGCTTAAAAGTAAAAAAAAAAAAAAGAGAAAAAAGTTTTTGCTTATGCCCCTCCCTCTTGCATAAATCAAAATATGAAGTCTGACTTTTGCAATAACTGTACAATATTTATTTAGCATAAATTTATCTGAAAAAACTTCTGGGATGTACTTCATAAAATAATGAGTGAATTTGGTACTAAACAAATCAATTAGTTCAAGTTTGTCACCAACAGACCTTTGTGACTGCAATCATCCACAATTTTAATATTCAAAAATAGCCAGCCTCAGCAGGCAAGAACCCCAGCCTGCAGGTACAGCTAAATGGCCAACAACATTGAGATTTGGAAAATCTTAGGAACAATTTATGTTGTAAGATGTATAGAGAACCCACAAGATGTTCCACAAATGATTCACAGGCCATGATTTCTCACAAGTAGTTTTCATATTTTAAAGCCCAAGAAACAAGTATAAGGGAGATATAATGCAGCATTCTTACCGGCCGTAAACACGACCTCACAGCCTGTAAATTTGTCAAGAACGGTGTCACAGGTCGTATTTAAGACTGGTGAGTTGGGTGCCTCCAGAAACTTTCCAATTTGTGACCTTCACCTCGAGTGACAACAAAGATGGAGAATACATGTGCTTTCGTTATAAAAACATGTCAAGTAAAATGTTTTAATGCCCTGGATTTTGTAAATAAACATCAGGAAATGTATAACTAATGAAATATACATCTTTTACATGCTGAATAGCGAAATATTGTGATTGCTTTTATTTATTTCTCTTTGTCATTTGTGTTTGTTTACATCCACATATAAACACACAGGGCGTAAATAACCTAAGAACGGTCAAAGCTTCCCACTGGTGCTTCCCAACTCACAGGTGGTGCACACCACTCGTGAATTTCCGCCTGAACGCAGCATAGGGCCTTTTTGATATGATGACCCTCCTATTTGGCATTAAAGATGTGATATTTTAAGTTACAGAAAACATTAAAGATTTTAGAAGAAACTTTAAGACCCGAAAATTTTTAAAGTGTTGCCATGGCAACAGTTGCTGCTGGATACCCCCCAAAAGCCTAATCAGCTCTAGATCCTCTTGGGGTAAACATATCCTGAAAATTTGGTGAAAATCCATGCATGGGCTTAGGCTGTGGAACACCCACAAACTTTAAGACACGAAAATCTAAGTGTTGCCATGGCAACAGTTGTTACCAGATACCCCCAAAAACCTAATCAACTCCAGATCTTCTTGGGGAAAACATACCCTGAGAATTTGGTGAAAATCCGTGCAGGGGTTTAGCCTGTGGAACACCCATAAACTTTAAGACCCAAAAATCTTAAAAGTGTTGCCATGGCAACAGTTGTTACCAGATACCCCCCCAAACCTAGTCATTTCTAGATCCTCTTGGGGTAGACATACCCTGAAAATTTGGTGAAAATCCATGCATGGGCTTAGGCTGTGGAACACCCACAAACTTTAAGACCCGAAAATCTAAAAGTGTTGCCATGGCAACAGTTGTTACCAGATACCCCTCGAAACATAATCAGCTCTAGATCCTCTTGGGGTAAACATCCCCTGAAAATCTGGTGAAAATCCGTGCATGGGTTTAGGCTGTGGAACACCCACAAGCTTTATGCCCGCTGCCGCCCAGACGGCCCAGGGGACGACTATGACACAAGCCTTTATGGGCTGGGGTTAAAAACTCAACAAATGTCAAAATATTTTTACTTATTATTACTTCTTAAGGTGTCTCCACTTGAAAAGTGCTTTACGAAAAATGGGAAAAAAGTTTTCACCCTATCCTATTTGAGCATTCAACTACAAATATCGTGTCATGTTTCACTAAAATATACTTGCTGTATGACGGTTCACATACCAGATTTAGAGCAGCTTGCTAAACATCTTAAATACACCATGTTTTGATTGTGGATGAAGATACAGTAAACTTATTGCTTACACTGGATGCAGACTTCCTCTAAATTCTCAAGACTTGATATAAAAGGGATAAAAAATTATTCTTTGTACTTAACTTTTCACAATAATCACATACTTGGGATAATTTGAACCTAATCCCCTACACTGCACACCATTATTGAGTCTATTGACAATACAATACATATACTTAACATTTCTTAACCTTAGGGTACATTAAAATAAAATTACCATATTTATCCATATAAACGCCCCCTCCCTATTAATCGCCCCCTCCCTATGAATCCCCCCCTCCTCTTCTGAATCTTTGCAAAGTTCATATTTCGGGGTTTTACATCCCTCTCAACAGCCACCAGCCTTGCGATTCCGGGATTCCAAAAAAAGATGCGTTTTAGTACTTCCCCAATGGAATACCACTTACAAGAAACAAAGAAAATCACAACCAGACATGGCAATTTTGATCACAGATGCATTAAAATTGGTATAAAACAAGACAAAAGTTTATAATTTCTTCAGATTTAAGGTTTGGTTTCTAATATTTTAAGCTCTCCTGCATTACACATGCTGGCATGCGAGACGAGATGAAGGCTTTAGTGTCCATTATCACCCATTGCCACTGGACTCGTGTGTTGATTTTTTTAATCTGTAAAAATAGCCTCCCACCCCTTGAAAAATGCATCATTCCCACGGTGTTTATACAGATAAATACGGTATTACAAATTGTCACAGAAACTATATTAATCACTAAAAAATAACAAAGAGGCCATGCAACAAAGTAAATACTCTGTCCCTCCTGCAAAAACTGGCCCCACTGTAAAAGGTAAAATTCTGTGGCATATTAGCCCAACTCATCAATAATAACTGATAACAATGGCACTTCTGGTTTCTGCTAATGAACATGATGCTTGAGAACACTGATCAAATAATTTCTTTTGTGTTAAAGCAAATGTCATCTTACAGAGAAGCTGTAGATGTCAAACAAAATGCTTTAGTCAGCACAGACATGTAATGTACAAATCAATACAATACACAGTATTTTCCAATGTTTTATCACTGTTGTTAGGAAGTTCAACACTTTGAACTTCTCTTTTTTAGAAAACAGCCCAAGAACCAATATTATTGAAAACATTATTTCCGTATACATGTACTTATAACTTGTATCAAAATTTATTCAGTTTTTTCATCAACTACCTTACAAATCTCTTGATTATTCAATAAAATTTTTCCTTTTTTCCAGAATACATCCCCAGGAACACCTTCCAAACAAATATTATTAAAATTTCATAATTTCAATTAACGCTCAACAATAGAGGACAGGGTTATTGTGATCAGTTTCATTCCATCTTTCTGTCCCTCTGTCTTTACACCTTCTTGCTCATTAACTCAAAAACAGTAATATCAATGCAAGTTCAAGCTCATTAACTCAAAAACAGATACTTCATGGGGTAAACATGAATTCCTCCAAATTTGATGAAATTTGAGTGAAAATTAAAACTAGGAGCTAGTTTTTCTTATTTTCTACTGGGCATATACAGAGAAATATGCTTCTCTTCATCATGTACATAAATCAACGACAGTATCTTTTCTTCATGATTTTTTTTGTCATTAATATTTTAGAAACTATGTAAACTAAAAATATGTTATTTATATCATTAGAAAGGCATTATTCCAGCACTTCTGCTAGTTTTCATTGTACTAAAATCCATGCAGAAATGGTGGAGAAATTGCAAGTTAAACAAGAAAGTTTTTATATTCACATTCACAATATACCATTCATACATGAGACATGGAGTAAAACAGAGCAGCTCTGTTTATAGGGTGCTGGAATTTTCATCCCAAGGTAGTAAGGTTCGCCTCCCACTCATATGAAGAAAAGGGGAAAAATTTAAAACACAGCATTTCAAATTATTTCTCTTTGAAAACTTAGAAAACTAAACCTAGACAAGATCTCCATCATAACAGTGCAGGAATAATCACAGGAAATCTGCCAACCCAGGTTCAAACCCAAGGAATTCTCAAGAGCTTTTTTTAAATTTTAATTATCATATTTATTATTTTTATTATGTTCTATGTGTTTCACTGAATATGTTTTGTTTCTGTAAAAACTGCAGTAAACACAAAAATTTGGCCACAGCGAGCCGAGTGTTTTGCTCTCTCTGAGGGCATCTTGTTATGCCTTGTATCAAAAGTTAATCAGCTTTTTTCATCAACTATGTTATAAACCTCTTTCATACATGTATTCAATAAAAATGTTTCCTTTTTACGAATACAGCCTCAGGAAAACGCTTCCGAGCACGTAGTTATGAAATTTCATATTTTCAATATAACGATGCCTTGTATCAAAACTTTTTCAATTCTTTCAACTGTATCACACAAATTTCTTGAATACAATGTATTTGATAAACAAGACCACTGCCGCAGTGTGTATCTCCCGCCGAGCATTAAAGGGGAAGAAATACCTTTTCCGAGATATTCATTTTCCCCTAAAATCCAAGATGGCCGCCAGAAGTGGAGAGAACTGAAATTTTTCCCCTAGACACAGAACACTAGTGTACTACCCTGCAGGTCAAAAATTCGCTTGAAATCGCTGTATTTCTTACCATTTCGAAGATACTTTCAATGTTTTATTTTCTACTAAAATCCAAGATGGCCGCCAAAAGTGGAGAAAACTGAAATTTTTCCCCTAGGCACAGAATACTGGTGTACTACCCTGCGGGTCAAAAATTCGCTCGAAATCGCTGTATTTCTTACCATTTCGAAGATATTTCATCCTTTGCATAGGATACTCTTGTACTATCCTGCGGGTCAAAAATTCGCTCTATCTCGTACGGTTTTCGAGATATATTCACACTTTTTCATTTTCCGCAAAAATCCAAGATGGCCGCCAAAAGTGGCGAAAATTGAAATTTTTCCACTTGACATAGGATAATCTTGTACTACCCTGCGGGTCAAAAATTCGCTCGAAATCTCTCTATCTCTGATGGTTTTCGAGATATTCACATTTTTTCATTTTCCGCAAAAATCCAAGATGGCCACCAAAAGTGGTGAAAATTGAAATTTTTCCCCTTTGCATAGGATATTCTTGTACTACCCTGAAGGGCAAAAATTCGCTCGAAATCACTCTATCTCGTACGGTTTTCGAGATATTCACACTTTTTTATTTTCCACTAAAATCCAAGATGACCGCCAAAAGTGGCGAAAATTGAAATTTTTCTCCTTGGAATAGGATACTCTTGTACTACCCTGTGGGTCAAAAAATTGCTCGAAATCGCTCTATCTGTTACGGTTTTTGAGATATTCACACTTTTTCATTTTCCGTTAAAATCCAAGATGGCCGCCAAAAGTGGCGAAAATTGAAATTTTTCCCCTTTGCATAGGATACTCTTGTACTACCCTGCGGGTCAAAAATTCGCTCAAAATCGCTCTATCTCGTACGGTTTTCGAGATTTTCACACTTTTTCATTTTCCGCAAAAATCCAAGATGGCCGCCAAAAGTGGCGAAAATTGTAATTTTTCCCCTTTGCATAGGATACTCATGTACTACCCTGTGGGTCAAAAATCTGCTCGAAATAGCTCTATCTCTTACAGTTTACGAGATATGTGATTTTTCACATTTTCACTAAAAGTAGCAATAAAGTAGCCATTACTCACTTGTACAACAGTTGTGAAACTTAAATATGTTACAGTTCACAAAAAAGTAGATGAACAACTTATTTGAGAGAAATTGTGTAGCTGCAATACTTTTGAAGATATAAGCCATTTACTCATTATGGTTATCATTAAAAATTGACAATGTAGCTATTACTCACTTAGCTATGGAGATACACTTCCAAACTACTGACCATGTTGTAGCTGTGGAGAAAATAGCTGAACAACATATTGGAACAAAATACTCTAAATGCAATAGTTTGAGAGTTATAAGTCATATAATTAAAAAAAAAAAGAATATTGAAGAGCGTAAAAATTCATTAGGACAACTAATTTACCAAAAATGTGTAACTGTAGTAGTTTCAGAGAAAACTGCGTGACCCATGCACGCACGCACACACATGGTGCAAATTGTAATCTCCCGCCGGCAAGCCGGGCAGGAGATAAAAATGGTGTAAGTTGAGTTTTCATTCCAGCATGAAAATCCAAAACAAATTTCATACTTGGGATGTTCTGCTGCCATGTGTAAGAAAAAACAAACCTGTCTTCCAAGGATTTACAATATATAATCTCAGTCATTTATATGTCACTGGTAAAGTCTTGTATGTTCACAGCAGTTTCACTAACTGAATACGCAGTAATGTGGCACTGCATGTTTACTGAAGCATTATATTTGACAGAGAAATGGGTTTTTTTTCACATCTCTGGTGTTAACTTTGTGCTGTTACTACTTTTGCATACTCTGACAAACAAAGACTTGATGAAACCGACTATCCTTGGAATAGGTTAATTTAACCTTGCAAAATACGGCAGATTTTATCAGATTCAAAAGGATTGCCTTTTGCAATATATTCCAAATATCAAACTACATACATGTATTGCCAATATTCATACAAACTGGTATAAAACTCCTGGATAGCAATTTTTAATATTATTTTCACATCTCTAAAAAAAAATTCTCTATCACATCATAGCTGTTTTTACAATTATTTTTTACATCTGTTTGACCCTGGTGTACAGAAATATTGTACTTAAGGCTAGGACCCCATATTGGAAAAAGTATATTTTAATACTATCTTTCTTAACATACATTTTGTTACTCAAAGTGGATTAACTTAAAATAGATATCAACTAAGTTCTTTGTTGTGATTCATTTATTATACTGAGATAGACTTCTCAACAGAAATATGCAACTGTCCTCTTACCGCCCTGTCTCCTTGTCCAAAGTCAATCTTGAGCTGTCCCATAGCTCTGATTATAGCAATCATTGACTGTATTGTGTTACTGAATACAACTGGTTTGTACTGCAGACATTCCTCTGTTGAATAGCCACTTTCATGGATGATTCTAAAATAGAAATTGACTTAATAATAGGGCACGGTCGGTAACGCCAGTATCTCGGTATCGAGACCAATTCACTTCAATACCGTCGCGACACTTTACAGGTAGTATTTCGAATGTCAGCATATAATATTGTGAGAAAACTTTAAGTATTAGAAACAAACCTCAAATCTGACGAAATTACATTTATCTCAAAACTTTTATCTCATATTTTTATATATTTTAGCACTTTTATAGTGATTTCTTTCGGTAAAACTGCAATGTTTTCTTTTCGCGAATCTTACTTCTGGTTGGTGAGCCCATTCAACTGGGGATATGCTAGAACACAATTTCTTTTGGTACCCCGGAAGCGGTACGGTTTCACACTGGCGGGATACCGAAATGGAAAATCTGCTACCGACCCTGCCCTACTTAATAATGACTGGTATAATAAAAACTAGAAATAGGACGCCCTGTTGATAGGAGCTGCGACATATGAATAGAAACAGGATAGCATAGAAGAACACACATTATCATGTGTAATGTCCACCCCATGAACCTTTTGCAAAAATTGTACAGTAGTCTTACAAGACCCTGTTTCATTTGTAAAATATATCAATGATGCTTAAATATTTATTAGTATACATGTAAATTATTTCAGCTTCATGCCTTTTTGCACTGGTTGGGTTGAAAATTTCGACGAAATCGCTCTATCTTGCACGGTTAAGGAGATAGAAGCAAATTTCTGTTTTTTCAATTTTTGGCAAAAATTCAAAATGGCCGCCATTTTTGGGAAGAGGAAAATTTTTTTGAAAATTGCTTAGATACCCTTTGGGTCGAAAATTTCGAAGAAATCGCTCTATCTCGCACGGTTAAGGAGATAGAAGCAAATTTGTGTTTTTCCATTTTTGACAAAAATTCGAAAATTCAAAATGGCCACCATATGTGGGAAGAGGAAAATTTTTTGAAAATTGCCAAGAGTACACTGCTCAGATACCCGGTGAGTCGAAAATTTCGACGAAAACGCTCTATCTCGCACGGTTAATGAGATAGAAGCAAATTTGTGTTTTTCCATTTTTGGCAAAGTAGCTACGTAGCTATTAGTCAGTTATACAGCTATTATCACTAAAAGCAATCCCAAGCAAGCTATCGACCTAAGTAATGCTCATACTAAATTTGGTAAAGATATGTCAAATATTTTTCCTTAAAATGCCCGGAAACAAAAGAAGTACACAAAAGTAGCTAAGTAGCTATTACTCAGTTAGCTATACACCTATCTTCACCAAAAGCAATCCCATGCAAGCTATTAACCCAATAAACACCCATACCAAATTTGGTAAACATAGGATAAATACTTTTCCTTCAAATGAGCGGAAACCAAGCGTCCGGACGGCGGACGGCGGAAAAAGCAAAAATAATATGTCCACCCCCAGTGGGGCGGACATAATTATAACTTTAGTATATATACAGAACAACCCCGCTAATCCGGCCTCCGTGTAACCGAATCTCCGGCTTATCTGACTTCAAAGCATGCCCCCCAACATTTTACACACTACGCAACCGAATCCGGTGGGCGATATGCAGGGATTTTATAAAAGTCGCCATCAAAAATGTTTGCAAACACAGCACACCTCTTTCGGTTATCTCACCTTTGATCTTTCCTTGTTTATACAATGAAAAGACATGGATTTGGGCGCTATTAACTGAATGCCGCCATTTAGCATATTTCTTTTAATCAATTGAAAGGGCCTATTCGATTGGCCGATTGCAATGCTAGAAACCTAACAAGGCGTCACTTTATTGCCCAGAGTAATCCATCAAAGGCTTTTGTAACAATTAATGTGTTGAACAATAAGATCAACACTGATGTACGTCTAGATTGTTTGTAGGCTTTATATTTTATATGTTTTTTTTTTTTACTTTCTATACGTTATTTCGTCTGTCTTTCTCAATAAAACTGGAACAAAATTTATATGCCCTCAAAAAAAGAACGCCCTCATCTCCTGTCGATATCCCTTGTCAAAGTTGCATAATAGTTGTTGAATTTGAAAACTTAAACAGTTATGGACTACAAAAACTGATTTGTGTAGGTTAGTTAACGTTTTTCTATTGAATCTTTACAGGAAACTGTGTTACTGTTACCAGAAACGCATATTTCTCCAAAATATTGTATTATCGCCCAGTTACAGGCCTCTCAGCAACTGATTTTTATGTATCCGAACCTCTCGAGTATCCGAACCGAGTGGATGTCTCCGGAGGGGTTCGGATAAATGGGGGTTCTTCTGTATTTAGTATTATTTACAAATAATGAAAGCTAACACAATTTTTGTGTGGACTTAGGATATTCGAACAATATTCTAGATGGGTGGGTGGAGGGGAGGAATGAAAAATTCAATCATTGTACACCTTAGTTCCTACAAATATCAGGTAAATTACTTTAAAATGTATCATAGACATAATACATTTCCACTACTTTTCATTTTTTGTAAAGTAATGCATCACATTATTATAGGAACTTCCTGTGTCCAAATTTCATATTTCCTTGATAAAGCAAGAATCAACTTTTTTCTTTAGGATTAGTATAGGGAGCTACCGTAATTCATCTGAAGCCATAACAGTGAATTTCATAAAGAAATATCACCTCATTATAAATAGCATTGTGACTAGGGGGTAAAAACGGGGCTAGGAATCTGATGTTCTTATCCATCCCAATTTAGGTACCCACATTTTTGCTTTAACCAACTGGAAGCACCAGTGAGGCAAAATCTGTGGGGATGATGTAAACAAATGCTATGAGCAGACTGAATATAAAATGCTAAAATCTGTAAAAATAAGGAAAATAATGTGAATAAAACTAATATCAGGTATCAGATATGAAGGATGAATACAATATATTATCAAAAACAAGAATCAAACAGCGCAGAGAATACTCACTTCATCTGCTTTACAATTGTACTTTTGCCAGATTCTCCTGCACCTGAAAAAAAAAAAAAAAAAAAAGAAATAGAGAGACATAAACGCAAATGTTATAAGAAACACAAGTCTTGGATACCAAAAAAATATAATTTTTTATGAAAAAAATCAAGTTGGTGCAAAAAGTATTAAAAAATTTGACAGTTTATGGACCCCATATCAGGCTAAACAACAGGACTAATTATTTTTAACAAAAAGAAATTTGAAATTGACAATTTTATCAATCACATATATTTTTCATTCATATTAATTCAGTGATTTTTTTCACTCCTATTAATTCAGTGATAATATACCATCACTGAGGTTTTTATGTAAATTAGAGAAAATTAGCATGTTTATGATTAATGTTGATGCCCTGTACAGAGGGGCTTATGTAGGAATCTGTTGAAAATTTAAATAAAGTCTGTGTACTTTATTTAAATTTTACTGAAAAATAGCATCAGAGATGACCGTACACCACAGCCTAGGGAAATATTTTTAACACCATGAGATATAGAAGTACTGTATCAGTACAAAGTTTAAGATACTTTCAGAGCACTGTCAGCTATATGAAGGTCCAATGTTTAAATAGAGAAAATAATGTCTAAGAGAAAGATGATGCATGTAAAGATGAAGTATTAAAAACAAGACAATTGAATAACAAGATGACAGCATTAATCAGTAAACTAAACATTATGACACTCTTTATCTACACCTGGCATGGCCGAATTATGGTTTGGATGTTTCGAATATTACCATGCATACAGAAGTGGTAATACATTCAATAAATGCTTATGTGTGGTGTTGGAGCAAAAATCTGTGGCTCACTTGATGAAATTCCATCTGTTACAATGGGAAGCTGTAACAGTAAAATTCCTAATGAATTCTAATATGACTTTAACAGTGCTTAATCTGCATCAAAAGAGAGACTTAAAGATGCAACAAGATTTTACAGGTCAAGGTCACTATGACAAGGTCAAATCAAGGTCAGACCATGATGTTGCACACCTACATCCCGTAACCAATGTTCCTACCAAGTATCAACTTCCCACACCTTACGGTTTTCGAGATATAATCCGGACAAGATTTTATGGGTGAAGGTCACGGCGACAAGGTCAAATCAAGGTCAGACCATGACGCTACACACCGACACCCCTTAACCAATGTCCCTACCAAGTATCAACTTCCTACACCTTACGATTTCCGAAATATAGCCTGAACAAGATTTTATAGGTCAAGGTCACTACAGCAAGGTCAAAGGTCAAATCAAGGTCAGACCATGACGTTGCACTCCTACACCCCCTAACCAATGTCCCTACCAAGTATCAACTTCCTACACCTTACGGTTTCCGAGATATAGCCTGGACAAGATCTTATAGGTGAAGGTAACTATGGCAAGGTCAAAGGTCAAATCAAAGTCAGACCATGACGCTGCACACCTACACCCCTTAACCAATATCCCTATCAAGTATCAACTTCCTACACCTTACGGTTTCCGAGATATAGCCTGGACAAGATTTTATAGGTCAAGGTCACTACAACAAGGTCAAAGGTCAAATCAAGGTCACACTATGATGTAGAATTTCTTCTCAAGTGCGGTGATTTAACATACTCCAGCCACTTCATTAAATAAAATATGCAAATAAGAATATATGAGGTCATGAACAGGATTCCCTGGCAATATTTTACGATACAGTATGCAAATTAAAAAATTTGAGGTCATGTCTGTGTCCGAGAACAGCATTCAGTCCCACATGGTAAGCTATTGTAGTGCAATAAAATCTTTATTTATAGATGGATTTTGATAATCTAAGTATCATTGTTATCATTATTTTTTAATCGTGGATATAATAGTAACATATAATCTTGAATCAGGTTAACCCAATAAGAGTAATATGTACAGAAATGTTTCATCACATCCATTGGTAACAGTTTCAATAATGTAGCCATCATTTGTAAAATAGTTCCTTCTAAAACCATTTCCATTAATATCAGATAAATCAAAACACATTTCAGCAGTTTTTCATGCTCATAAAACACCTTATGCATGATTAATATATGATTCATACATAAATATGTAAGAATGAGCTTCAAATGGCGCCGAGTTGGCAAAGGTCCGAGTTGACCATGATTATCCAAAACGATAAATATTGGTGATCCAAAAACATATCCTCTTGCTTGAAGCAAATCTCCAGTTGTATGTGGGGTTGTGCCACAACTCTACTGCCTTGTGACCAATTATCACCAGGTACCAATTACCGCCAGCTGTAAATAATATGTTCATACTTCTGTAAAGACTGTGTGTCTTAATACCCTTTTGGCGTGTATTTGTTATATTCAGTTTGGAGAGAGTTCTACCTACGGAACAAGTTTCAGATTTACGTGCAACTCGCAAATCTGTCATAGGAAGTCGCTAACAGAAACTCGCTGACAAGAAATATATATGTGCATATATATATATACATGTTATCTTATTTGCTTATTTTACTTTAAAATATTGCTAGGTAATGCCAGGGGAAATCCATGACCTCATATCTTCTCATGAATATTAATGACCTGGGTGCTATGGCCATGAGTTCTCGAGTTTAAAGTATTTGATATTCATCAAGATGTCCGTTTTATAAAATATTCCAAGGTAATGCTAGGGGAAATCTGTGACCTTATATCTTCTCATGAATATTAATGACCTGGGTTCTATGGCTGTGAGTTCTTGAGTTTAACCATCTGTATAACCAAAACATTAGTACTATACGGAGGGACTTACGTGTGTACAAACCTGCCATATTTAATTTGCATATTGTCAGTGAGTTGCGTCAGCGAGTTAATGTCAGCGCCTTCCTGTGTCAGTGGGTTGCACATACACCCAAGTTTTAAATATGACTATTTTCCAAGTTAAGTCTATTTTTAGACGTTGTTACCTCAGCTCTACTTGCGTGTAGAGCCGTGGCACGACCCCACATAGAACTGAAGATTTGGATAAAACACATACAAACAGTTACATGCAACTGTTCCCACAACTATTTTGCTACATTTTCTTCAACTAGTAGTCAACATACAAACATAGTTAACTAAAATTAAATGACATTTACTCATTTTCAATGTTTTTTGGACTATTTCTCCAAAAATTTGAAAATGTTTTGTTGTCAAAGCTGTGTAAAATAGCATATATTTTATACACATGCTGTATTTACTGTGGCCTAGGCTTAATATCAATTGTTTTTAAATACATTATACAATTTCCAGTCATTTCATTAAGTTTTATTCAACAGAAAAGGATTTTATGCAAATCTCCAGTTCTATGTGTGGTCGTGCCACATCTCTACACACAAGTAAAGTAGAGACGAGGTAACCATGTCTAGTCTATTTTAATTTTACCGGGCAATTATTGGTACCCGGCGATAAATGGTAGGAAGGCAGTAAAGTACAGTCAAGGTAAGCATGTCTTCAGTACCTCTAGTGCTACAGTAATTGACAAAAATAAAAAAAGGGATCAAGTTAAGAGAGAGGCGCATTCAGTCGAAACGCCACTAAAACATGGGTCGAGGGCGGAGATCTTCCGTCGGTTTGCCAAGCGGCACCTCTATCTTCACCTGTCCCAAAATAAGAATTGTAAAAATAAAATTAAAATTTCTGTCTGAATTTTTTTTTGGGGGTGTGGCTGCGGTACGGTAAAACCATTCCGTAGAAAATATGCTGCATTACGGATTGCCGCATTCCAGAACTTTGTCCCGAGTGCAGTTTCAGTAACAACAAAAAAAAACAACAACAAAACAGACTGGTTGGATAGATCCTCTGTTTGTTAAATATGGGTGGAAAGTGGAAACCCAATCGTGGCCTCATATTTCCTTAAGTCTGTATGTGCAAGTACCAGCATCTGATATTCTATTTGTAAAATATTGCTAGAAAACTTCAATAGTAGTTGCAGTACAAGTAAAGTATTTGTCTCGAATGAGGTTTCAGTAACAACTGTTTTCATTGGTTAATTAAATTAATCATGTTTGCAGACGAAAAATAGGCTGGTTGGCTGGACTTTTGTTTGTAAAATATTATTAGAAACTTGATCGTGGCTTCATATTTTCTCATGTCTTTGTGTGTACTATGCAAGCACTAGCATTTGATATTGTTATTTGTAAAATACTGTATAAGTGGTTATTTTCGCGTGGAATTAATTTTCGCTATATTCGCGAGTGACTACAAAACGCGAAAATAAATTCTAGCCAATATTTATATTCAGTAGAACCAGTCTAGCGTGAGCGGTAATACAAGATTGTACCATTCACAGAAACGCCTAACTTCTTTGATCTTTATCACCAATAGGGAGGGATTAATTCAATTACACGACCCCGCTACACAACTTCTTTGATAATGCGCCGATCAATGAAAGTGTGTTCGATTGGGTTTCGTAAATTTATAATCTCCCAGAGTAGGTTCATACACTGACAACGTGTATAAAAGACGTTAACTATGCATTTCCAATCAAATCAGCAGAAGTCCGCGTAATATTTTAATTTGAACATGTTGTTAGTTTGGGCGATAATTGAATATATTTCACCGCGAAAATAAATTCTCGCGAACCAGGCCTACAGTGTACATTCGCGAACTTAAGTACCCGCGAAAAAAAAACACTTATACAGTATTGCTAGATTTTCTGTTTCTAAAACATAGAAACCACCATTGTGGCCTCATATTTCCTTCACTCCATGAGATGTTTAGGATACCAGTTTGAACCGTATTCTAGTTAATTTACTGGAATACGGCAAATGAATGTTACCGTACTGTAGAATTTCTGCTCGACTGACTAGTACAGTATAATTGTTACGGGCCGTTTCAGCTCTATGTGCCATTTCGACCTGGCACACTCTATATGTGCGCCGTTTCAACACCTTTTCTTGGTGAAACAGGCTCAAATTATAACATTTAGAGGTCATTTGAAGGCAAATGGCACATAACGAAAGGTTTTATCTATACCTTCATGTTTTTCATGCCAGGCAAGTTTATTTCTCAAAAAAATATCTCAATATAACATCCAAACTCAAAGCCTTCGGCTTCGTAAAATTATTACCGGAAGTGCCATGGTTAAATGCTGTGTAAAACCATGATCACTCATGGATTATTTTAGACGTGGATACCTCGGCTCTACTTCACTTGCGTGTAGAGTCGTGGCACGACCCAACATAAAACTAGAGATTTGCATAAAACACAAATACCATAAAAATTATACACACAACTGTTACCACAACTATTTTGTTACATTAACCTCAACAGTCCGTCAACATGCAAACATATTTGACCAAGAAAAAAATTATATTTCCTCATTTTCAATACTTTTTGGACCATTTCTCCAAAAATTTGAAAATGCTCTATTGTTATAAAAGCTGTATAAAATAGCATATATATTATACGCATATTGTATTTGTTATGTCCTTGGCTTAATATCAACTGCTTTTAAATATATCAAACCATTTTGAGTCATTTTATCAAGTTTTATTCATCAGAAAAATGATTTTTTGCAAATCTCTAGTTTTATGTGGGGTAGTGCCACGGCTCTACACGCAAGTAAGTAGAGCCGAGGTAACCACGTCTAGGATTATTTCTACATTAACCGTGGTGTTGAAACGGCGCAGTGAGCCATTTCGACCCGGCGCTGGTGTCTAAACGGCCCGATACAAAATCACAAATACCGAAATCTTACCCAAAAGCAACAGTTTGACTTCCTTTGCGGCTCTCTCACCATCAGCGCGTAACTGTTTTTCTATTTGCTTTGATCTGTCACTAGCAGACTTATCATCACCACTAAATGCGCAACCCATTTTATATGTTTACACTTAAAAATGCTACAAATGGTACGATAAGGAACGAAATTCAGTCCCAGTCCTGCCGACTCGGTTAGTGCACTGCAGTATGTTGTTTTCAGAAGATTTTATGTCAAAAAGATTCGACTATAATTATTCAACATATCTACGATGAAGAAAGTGGCTTATCAAAACCAAAACAGAACAAAATTAAAAGCAATTTGACATTAAATGTGTTTTTTTTATATCCAAAATAAAAATAAATGACAGAAATAAACAAAATATTTTTAAATCTTTATCCGAAGGGCCCGGATGTAAACAGGTTCGCTGACAGGTAATATCAAAGATATAATATCACCAAAAAATTGATTATATAAAGTTCCACCGAAACATATACAAATCAAAGTCTCGTCACAAAAGAAATATTACTTATAAGTTCGTTTAGCTGTTTTCTGCATTAACATAAAGCATTTTCTCCTGTCCATATATTAATTACATACATTAGCATATAGTGGGTCAATTATTTGAGTGGGTCAATTTCTTAAGAATTTACACCCAATAACATAGGATACATTTTATTATTTTTATTTATTTATTTGGGGTTTTACGTCGCTTTCAACACTGTACAGGTCATATCACGACGGGTAGTTGGAAGGGCAGAGGAAACCAGTACATATAGTTCGCTAGGGTTCTGTACTGTAAACTGCCGACCAACGGCAAGCAACTACCAGCTTTCCCACTTACGGCCATGACGGGGATCGAACCCCGGCCGCAGAGGTGGGAGGCGAGAGTGTTACCACTCTGCCACCGTGGCCCCTACACATTTTATTATTCAACACACCTCTGTAAAAAACCTCTTTGAAATAGTTCACAAAACAAAGCTAAAAGACAATACACCATTTTAGTTGTTTTGTTATTTGTTAAATTTACATTTAAAACTTTTTGCTCAACAATTCACATTTAAAATTTTTCCTCAACTTCGTCTAGCTGCAGTGACACCATAAGATCATTAGAAGATAAAGTTATTTTTCATTTCATATTGCTTTTTTGTTTATTGCAAAGGTCTTCAAGATTTTATAAATAAACTAGATAAAAACACATTAAGATTGTATTGATTTGAATAAAGTGGAAGTATTATTTGAAACCAAATCATCCTGCTTCATGAATGCTCTGCATATTCATATCTTTTAACATTTTGGTGTATTCTAGTTGAAACAAGTTATTCATGTAAAAATATTTGTGTGATATTTCCAATATTAATTTATTCTACATGTATGACAAATATTGTGTTTATGTATAATTTAATTTTTGCACCATAAAATCATTAAAGGAGACAGGAAAAGAAAATTTATGAAACTAAAGGTAATATATCCCCACAACTTGTTTTGTGCACTGAAACACATTAAAAAGCTCTTTCAGGAAGAGAGTACAGAATGCAGCAGATAATTTGGTTTTTATCTCCACTGCAGAAAATGTGTGTACACTTCTGTGTGAAATCCCTCCTCAGTTGAACTATGCCACTGTAGATACTGTACAATGATCCTGTTTATCACAGTACACAGCTCTAAACTGATACAAGTCCCTTTTATTGTGCTTTAACAAACGTTAAAGCTAATATACAAGTTTTATGTTTGAAACATTTAACAAAAATTGAAAAAAACTTTTTGGGCCATTATAGCTTTCGAGTCCATTGGATTTAAAACTTAGTCTAATGATCTATGGCTACAGATATTGTTTCTGATAGGACAGTTTTGAACAACAGAAATCTTCTGATACATTTGATGATGCCATAAAACTTTAATTTGTTAAGATAACCTTACTAGGCCCAAAATGTAGTATTTTACTGATTGTCTTTTAACTGGTGCTAACTTGTATAGCTGTCTCATATTTAGTACAGTTGTATCCTTGAGAAGTTGTGCAATAACTGCATCCTTGATTAAGGTCAATGTTGTAACCTTCCCATTTGAATGCAAAACAGGGTTAACACAAACTGTCAAGGATTGATCCTTGGACCTGTCAAATATTTTAATCTCCATACAAGGACAGACAATGATGTATCCTTGTATGCTGACCTTGAGAGTTTTGGTAACCTTAAGAATTGTTATAAAAGTCCCTAGTAAAACATACTTCCATCGGAGGAAAGCTTTGGTAAAAATAGTCTGTCATGATTGGATCAACACATATTGCTAAAATGTAAGGATTATTTGAAATACTTTTTAATATTTTGGTTTGTGGTTAGCTGTAATAAGTTAATACTTGTATTCAAAATGGATTGTATTGCTGTTGTGTGAATCAACATTTTAAAATAAAATGATAGAAAGTTATTTGCTTCTTTTGACTGGAATACATCTGGTCCTTAACTATTCAGAATCTCGATCCTGGAGTAATTAGTCTTATTAGGGCTCACAAAGCAGTGGGAATTTGACCCTAATAATAGTAGCTCCAATATGTAAAAAAAATTAGGGGTGGCTGCACATAAGTCACTAGTTTCCATGTAGTTTATATCTGAAGGCAGCAGAGGTAGATAAATACGGTTTAAATTGACGATAATTAAGGAACTAAGTAATCATGGTAATTTTTTTATTTCCTGTTTGACCTCACTTTGAATGGCCATAGCTTCTTATTTCTAGTCCAGTTTTTATAATCTGTTCACCACCGTGTTAAATTTAATGAGCTGAATGCAATCATAATATGTTTCTTTCATGATCTTTCAACACAGATATGAACTGTTACTCAAAAACAAACTCTCACCTAGCTGTGTAAATGTAATGATAATAAAGTGGTAAAATTTTCATCCAGTGATGGCACCAAATGTGACATTTTTGATGTAATAACATTACACCAACATCCCTGAATCCCTGAATATCGTGTTTACCATTATTTGTCTATTTAATGAAAAAATCTAGGCTGTTACTTCAAGTTTTCTTTTTGTGGAGCAGCATTGTGAGCGATAAAATAGAACTCATGAGGTTATGCGGGGATTTACAGAGCAATTTTTTGTGTCTTAGCCAATCAGAATCGTGGACATAGCCGTGTCATGTTAGAAAAATATTGATGGTAGCACAGCCACTTCCTAAATAATTATAATTTAGATATTCGAAAAAATATCATTTTTAGTGCTTGATAAAGATTGCTTAAAATTAATAAATTTGGTGCAAATTACATAAAATACTATCACAAGTCTAAACTGAAGGTGTCTGACCAGAATATAGTAATTTGCTCATATCTTTCATAAAGAATTAGTTGTTTATTAATGGATACAACCCTTTATGAGACCTAGAACTTACTAGTTCTGGAATTTTATTTAGAGGATCAGGACTAAAATAGTCATAATAAAGCCTTAAATAGGTGTATTTTCAAGGTCTTTTTGTCTTATGTTACAACTTGTTATCAGTTTTTCAAAAACTGTACATCTTGATGAAGTTTAATTTATTTTATAAACTAATTTTTAAATAGAATGCTAATCCATATAGTAGCCAAAATGAACTAACAAAATTTGGATCCAGACAATAGGTTTGCATTGGATATTCACATGTATATGTACTGAATTTAATAAAAACTAATTTCTCAAAAATCCATAAAGGTTGAGTATTTTTCAAGTATTTTTTCTTGGATATTCCACTGTTTCACTGTAACTCAGAAGATTTCCCGAAAGGGAATGTCTGGGTTGTTGTGGTATGCATATGGATATTTCATACTTGGACATTTCATGGAGGGACATGTGGTGCATGGATAAAATGACAGACAAAATGCTGGTGGACAAAATGTCGGTCAAAATTCCAAGGGAAGACTAAATACTATAGCCATTTCTTGGGACAGGGAGGACAAAATGCTAATCTTATCAAAACACTTAATATATTGTACTGATGGTCAAGTAAACTGAAAAAGCCTCTAGCAGAAAAAGCCTATGTAAAAACACACAGTAGAAAATACCTCAGTATAAAAACCCCAACTACATAGCACATTTACACAAGCACTGACAAGTAGTGTACACCATGTAACATATATAGGTTTGGGTATTTGTCCAACACCCCAAGGGTTTTTTTCTACTAGCATTATTTGTTTATAACCTATTTTTCTATTCTGACTTTTTCTGCAGTTTTTTCTACTAGGTTTTTTCTACACTCATTTGTCAATTACATAAAGAAGAACCCCGAAATTAGAAAGCATCATGTGAAGGAAATGATGTGACAGAATGCAACAAATAATAAATTCACTACTGCTGTTTTTTAAATTCATTGTAGCATCTCTCAATAATAATTGAGTCAGTTGTGGTATTATTTATTACCCTTGCCACCCACTTGCTCTCACCTTCTCCTGGGATGGGCGTCAGTATTGTAATTGGGCCATTTTGTTTGTCTATTTGTTCATATGTCCATGTGCGTAACATATAAAATATACATCAAAGTTGGGTGATATTTTTACATGATGTGGGATCTATCCATTGATTAGCCTTTACAAAATTTGATTTAGAGCTGGAACCAAATGGAGTCTCCAAAATTAATGTAACTGATCCCAATCCTGAAACAATCAAAAACTGTTAACAAATTATATATAGGTGTAGAAACTGGGGGACAGCGAGGGTGGTCGCCCCCAACCATAAAGTTGGGGGGGCGGGGGACATCTTTTTGCCCCCCCACCCAACTTTTTACAATGGAAGTAAACTCAAATTTTGAAGTTTATGCAAATTTTAAGGGTAATTCATTAATATGTGGTCAGATTATATTCTGACACTGTTCACTCTTCACATGTACCATTGTATATGGTACCATTTGAACTATAAAATATTTATTTTTATGATTTGTAAAAAGAACATTTTTAATTAGCCTACCATAAGATTTGTAAAATTCTGTGAAAGGTTTCACTTTTGCAGACCAGAATCATACATATAGTAATCTTCTACATTTAATTTACCCTGTTGTTAATTATTTAGAACTTAGAAATGTAGTTTCAAGTTCACACAGAGAAACAGCTCAGCACAGTGATTGATATTTGAGATATTTGAGATATAGCTGATGAGATATTTCCAAAAAAACTCTTCTTTTTTACTGTGTGTTTATTTGACCTAGTCAGTCCAATGATTTTCACCCCCCTCAATTTGGAGGAAAGGTCACAGTTCTGGAAACATTTACCACATGTATATGTATTTCTATATCCGGACTAGGTTGGGGATACTTAGTTTTAATGTCAGTCAAACCGGTGTCACAGAGATTTTCTGTGGTATTTGATAACTTAAAAATATTTTAATTAGACCTTTTGAATTTGTATATTACCGACATGCAATACATTCTGTAAAATTAGCCAAAATTGTTAGACATCATAACAAAACATCCTAACAAAAGACTTTAGTTAAGTGTTAGTTTAACAATAGTTTTGATATTTAAAAAGATATTGCGGAGCGCCAACCTTATGATATTCCAAGATATAATTATATATTCAGAAAACTTCAAGAAAAACTTCAAAAGTTCATTGACCAATTATACTCCTTTAGATTAACCATTGGCTAATTATTTAATATTTTTTTTTATTTCGACCTAAATTCAAAGTAAAGATATTAAACAAGAATAATAAATTTTGAACCAGATAAAAATTTGGTGTATGTTCTATCATTTGAATTGAAGGACAAAGCATTTTTAAAGAGGTTTATAATATATCTGAGAGCATTAAAGATCCCCAAGAGCACTGTCTGTATTTATTTCATTATATTGGTTTCACCCCCTTCATGCGGCCCTTCATTAATATATTCTGTTTACATATGTGAAAATCAAGACTTTATGTAAAGGTTAAAATTGTATTTGAGGCCCATAAAGACCCTGCTTAGATAATTTTTCGACATTTTTCACATACTTTGCCTGTGATGTGAAAATGGTAAGTCTAACTTTAATATGCTATATTTATCTGTGCAACATTTAAATTCTGTAACTTTAATTTTAAGGTCACCTTAATATCTCCATAATGCAAACAGAGACCCGATTTATGGACTTTTTGCCACTTTTAAGCCCTATAGCTGTAAAACTATGTGACTGAAATAGCATATGGGAATTTATTAATAATTATGTTCTTTTTACATGTGCCAAAAACCAAGGCTTTTAAGTAGACATTTAACCTAAATATCAGGCCCATGAAAAATCTACCCAGAGGACTTTTTTTAAAATTTGACCTAAAAAATTTGTCTGACCAAAACACAAATAAATAAAAATAAGCAAAAAATTTAGTTTTAATAATTGTGAATCTCACAAAATGGGTGCTACAAAAATACCCAGTGAGAAAGATGGCCTGTGTGGGGATATATTGGCGTCGAGTCAGTGCATTTTCCTCGCCGCCCCCCCCCCCCCCCGCCCCCCAACCAAAAGTTGTTTCCTACGCCCCTGCAAATTAATGGCCATAGCACAACTTTAACCTCCAATAACCAGTTATTTGTAACGACCACATATTGAATGCGGTGTATTTATTTGTTAAAAGAAGAGGAAGTAGCGGTGACCCAGCTTCACTCCTGTTTGCGGAGTCTGCACGATAATGTCATTTCTGTTCACCTCACAGACCTTTTAAAGTTAGTGTGGAATGTCATTACCGCACCCCAACTCCCCTTGTTCAGTTTATTCATTAATTTAAAACCTGAGTTATAAAACTTTACGACTTTGAATACCTCGACGATAGCAACTTTGATTTGTTGTCAAGTCGGGACCAAACTTTCTCGCAAAATACACCTGTCCATATTTACGTACCCGCAGCCGTAATTAGAGAGATTGCGCACTACGTTTTATTATCCCGTAAAACGTAAACATGCAGAGAATTGGGTTAGCGTTTATCTTATGGGAGATATTTGATCTTGCGCACTATGACACAAGTGCGGAAGATTTTGCAAGGATTCAGTCCAAAGGTATTCAAATGTATGTTTCATGTGCATTTAAAAATATTTTAGACATAGCAATACAATTATGTACTGTAAAAATAAAGTATATTTTTGTCCAAAAGAGAAGTGGACAAATTCTTTCATTTAATAAAATGAAAACCACAAATTGTAGTTGATAAAAAAATGCCCTGTAAACTGCAAATGCATAACAGTGATTGAAATGAGCTTGGCCTTAAATATCATGGCGTGAAGGAAATGGTTGGATGTGGCAATTTTTATTTTAACTGGTCACTTTACATTGGATGGATAAACTGAGTGTTATGGTGGTTTACCGTTTTATCGGCCCATTAAACAATTTAAGTCGTAAATGTGATGCTGAATGGCAAGTTTCACAATCTTCTATGCACATTTGATTAAAATAAAAGAACCCAGTAAACATTACAAACGTTTATAAACGTTTAGTAAACCTATAAACGTTTTTTAAACCAAATATAAACCTAAATATTAACAATTATTCAATATCATAGGTTTATAAACGTTTCAGCAACATTAGTTTGGTTTATAAACGTTTATACATAAACATTTATGCATAAACGTTTATAAACGTTTATACATAAATGTTTATAAACGTTTTTAAACGTTTGAAGAAAGAACTTCTTACCATAAATTGCTTCTCTGTTATTGGTAGCCTCCTTGCATTGGCTGAAGAGATGTTCACAGATTTCTACATTCTAAGGCTGTGACCGGGTGGTCGGTATTCGCGATTGGGGTCGATTTAGGGAGATCTCGAGTGCTTTCTGATCCACTCGATAGTCGTTAAATACTAAAATATATTATATTATCGCCCACTAGCTTACGTTTTTTGGTAACAGAAAACATGACAACACTTCAAAACGTCAGGATACTTTGTACATAAGAGAGTTTCACATAATATTCCCCTTTTTATAACAATATAATAAGTTCTAAATACCTTTCACAACTATTTCAATGCAAAGAGATCGTTTCCAGAAACCACCATTGTGTTTATGGAGAGAAAAAACGTGTATACTAAACTACGCGAATACCGAATTGCGGGACCAATTTAGGTAGCTCGGTTACCGGGGTGGATTTTAACCACTCGTCGCAGCCTTACTACATTCTACTTGTTTCTAGCTAGAGCTCTACCGGAAGTCACTTTAAATCTATCCGGGCATTCCAAACACCGAATCGCCACTTCCCGCGGGGACACGCTAGTTGCCGTCACAATATTCCCCCCTGTTTTCTTTAAGCCTCCAAGCTACTCCTTAACTCACACATGCTTCCATTATAGTTCCCATTAGTGACACATTTACAATTCAATACTACAGAACAATGTCAAAAATTTCCTTTGGTTCACACTGAGCAACATACATGCTGATGTGCTAAATATAGAACATAATATGGTTTGGATATGATGACGTCCTCATAATCCACAATAGTCCCACTGCTAAATTATGGAAGATTATAGATCTCTTTAGTGTTCTCATTGGCGATATCAAGTAACCTTCGCAAAGACACTCCCCTCAGCTCGGCAACTTTTCGCGCCACTGGTAACAGTCCATAGGGGGTGTTGAAATTATGTTCGGCATGAGATGGCGGCTTGAGATATGGTGAATCTGTCTCCAGGAGGATTCGCCTGTCATCTAGGGTTTTAACTACATCTTCTAGCTCAGAATGCTTGTTCTTTCCCAACAGGAGAGCGGTGAACCCAAATCTAATCCTGGGGAAAGTGCTCGTCCAATGCCTCATCTCGTTCAATCCATTGTTAAAACAGTGCAGATGTAAGGTTACTGAATCCTTGTCGAATGTAGGGACTTCTTCTGACAGGACCTTTCGGCACAGTATTGCTGCGTCACTTGATCCTGGTCTATCACGGCAGTGTAATACTATTGTCTTATCATACAATTTCTGGCCGGCATAAAATTTGACCATGTCTCTCAATAGTGTTTCCTGCTCACTCTTGTGGTTCTTAAAGTTACCAGAAAAATCAAAACCTATTTCGCCAATTCCGACACACCTTTCATCACTGCATATGGCATTTTTTACTCTAACAATTTCCTCGCGAGACACCTCATGAGCTCTTTTTGGATGAATGCCATGGGTTCTAAAAATTCTTTCATCACCATTTCTTTTGACATCCTTGGCAGACACTCCGTGACAAAAATTAGCTACAACAGCCTCCACGTGAACTTGAATGTCAGGCTGCGCACCCTTCTTAAGCATTTCAGTGAGATCTTGGCAATCACTGTACGCTTTCAGTTTGTCAAGATGCATGTGAGAATCGATGTAGCTCACCGTATCAGCACTAACTGCAATGGACGGACTCCCTAGCAACACAGATGACTCGATACTCCCAGGACTAACTTCGTCAGCTGAGGCGAGTAGCAAAGACTCATCCAAGGGTGCAGGTGCAGCACCTGCACACACTTTAGATTCATCTTGAACAATGGTCTCTGTATCCATCTTTTCTTCCTCTCTCACTGGAGCATCCTCCGGCTGTTCACTTGAGTCGTGCTCAGCAACTGGGAGTCTTCGCTGCTCATTTGAGTCATGCTCAGCAATGTTGACTTTCTCCTCACCAATATAATTTATAATGGTCGATACAACTCGCCAGTGAGCTAATGCAGCCTCACAACTGGGCGGATCTATTGTGGGTTGACTCAACAAATCCTGACCTGTTGACCACTTATGGAAGTTCTTTATAAAATCAATATCTTCCTCAGATAACTGATATTTGGTGCCCTCTGGGAACCATTTCTCCCTCAAGACAAAAGACAATAGTTCTTCATGACTATCTAAATTAAGGAGACATTCTAGATGTTTCAATGACCAGTTGATTGAAGACATTCTTTTCTCTTCTGGCATAGGTAACCATGAGGCAAAACTTCTAGACAAATGTTTGCCAGCTATATGTCTCTTTACATGAGTCATGGTAAGTTTACAGTTCTTCATATAACATTTAGGGCGTCTTAGCCTACGTTTCTTGATTGGGATGCCTGAGCTCACTCCAGTTTCAGATATCCTCTTCCTGATGCCTGAATCAATACTCTCTGCCTTCTTGACTATAGTTTCCCGTGGTTTCACTTCGCTTTTTGGTTGACCTTTGGAAATAGTTGAAATGAACTTCGGAACAGATGTAGCACTGCTCGAGCAACCTGCAGCTTCTTCCAGCATTCGTCGAATCCTTCGGCTGCTAACTTCTAGAAGTAAACCCTGATTAAAAGGATTGAGTGGTGCAGCACTGGCTGCAACTACATCCGATATGACCTGTCTGTCCACAAGAGTATAAAGTTGCTTCAACAAATTCACAACCTCTTCACAGGCCTTCTCATTAGATCTCGCACTACGAGAATCTGATCCTTGTTTGGTGTGGGAAGGTGAAACTCTCGTTTCTCTTGATCTTTTCTTATCTGAAGAGGTTGAAACAACAACAGATTTCACCTTCTGTTTCTTCGTTTCGGACACTGGATCCCTGTGCTCAACATAACATGCGTTGGATTCAACTCTAGCAGATCTGGATTGATCCGAAGCTTGTCGATCACTGTGTTTCACTATTCAATCAATCAATCAATCAGTTGTCCAGGTGCTTAATCTCCGTATCAACGGATTCTAAGGCACACCATCCAATCCGTAAGGCATAAATCATGAGACATTAGACATGTTCCGAGTCGTTGCCAGGGAGGCGGTCCGGTGTTCGGTAGTAAGAAGCTATGGTGGGAATGATTGTGAACTATTGACACGCTGGTGGAATTATGTATGGTCTTGGGCACAGTAACTTGAAGCTGATGTTTCCGAGTAGTTCCTTCCGGTATAGTTACTCGGCGTCCTTGCTCCTTTGGGTACTGGGGAGGTGTTGAAGTAACTTGATGGGAGACCCTTTTAGTGGCCTTAGTGGCAACATTTGTAGACATATGTACAGTTCTTGAAGGTTCCGTGTAGGAAGCATGTGCGGACGTTGACTCTGTGGCTCCTGACTTAGAGTGTGTATGTGTCGCTGTACTTGAGCTCGTACCCTGGGCGTAACGTCTGCTGTAGGAGTGAGAAGCAGGTTGAGCATGTGAATGCTGACGTCTTGAATTTGACAGCTGAACAATAGATGGTGAGACATATGTAAAGTGTTCAAATGAATGAGGAGCTTGTGTAACCCGTGTTGAAGGTGTCTGTGGACGTTCAAATACATGGCGAGAGGGATTAGTGTTGGTCTGCTCCCTACGTGGAAGATGTACACCTGGTTCAGTGACATTGCGAGATTGACGGGGCTGGCGTGTCCTCGGGAACCTTTGGGGCCTCGGAGGGAGTGGGAATTCCTCTTCATAAGAGCCAGTAAGCTCATAACCCCTATTCCCTCTGCTCCTTGCGCCAGTCAAAATGTCGGCATAGCTTCTTTGTGACATCTGAAGAGAAAAGAGATTAGATCTTTAGTGTCACGAAGTCGCTGATTCCATAACCAATAATGACAAAATTAGTTACTTGACTAATCCATGCCTGTGCCGAACCAAACAATCTTAACTATAGAAGAGTGCAGACATCACATTAAGAGACTTAACTACAGTAATCCTGTAAATAGTTTGGGCGCCTCCTTTCCCTCCCATATCTGGTAGGCGGTAGATGTTGCGAATCTGGTTGAATAGAGGACTCCTCGTCCCCAGGTGCAATTGTAAATTCAAAATCCAAATTTTCTTCTGTAATATATTGCTCAAGGTTATCTGGCTGCATTGTAGGTGACTCTACATGTTCTTCAAAAAGTCTATCCAGTTCAAGGTCTTCCCCCGGAAACAAGTGATCAACCCCCTCTATCTCCGCACCATTTAGGATATTGTTCCTCTTTCGTCTCAACCAAAATGGAACATCCCTGTCTCCACAGGGTTTTAATCTATCGTGATGAAGGACGAAGGTTTTATTCCTGCCAGCTACAACAAATAAAATTGGGGAGATAACTCTGGAGATAACATATGGACCCTTCCACACTGGTTGCAATTTTGGACTCACTCCCACTTTCTTTGCCGAATCGATCACGTAGACTAGATCCCCAACTTCATAAGAAACAACTTTAAGCTTCATGTCATAATCTCGCTTCTGCCGCATTTGACTAGAAAGCAGATTTTCTCTAGCAAGAGTATGCACCTGCTTCATAATGTGTTGTAATTTATTCACATATTCAGCTGGAAACATCCTATCCTGTGTTTCGGATTCTCCAATCATGAGATTCACGGGCAACAAAATTTCTCTACCAAGCATCATCAGATTTGGAGTGAACCCTGTAGTTCGATTTATGGTAGACCGTATTGCACCAGCGAGCTGCTGTAAGTGCTCATCCCATGATTTCTGATTACTTCTAAGGAAGCACCTGATAAGTTGCAGCAAAGTACGGTTGTACCGTTCAACCTGTCCGTTAGAGCAAGGTGTGTAGGGGGTGGTCCTGGACTTAGAAATCTGCAACAATTCACACACTGATGCAAATAGATTGCCGTCAAAGTTCCTTCCCTGGTCCGTATGAATTTCTAACGGACAGCCCAACCTGGAAATGAATCCATTCACCACACGCTTTGCAGTTTCCTCTGCACTCTGACAAGGAAGTGGGAAGCACTCCAGCCACTTTGTGAACTGGTCCACTATCATCAGTACATACTGGTTTCCCTTATCACTTGGAGTGAACGGTCCCAAGATGTCTATATGCACACGTTCCATTGGAATTCCTGCATGATATTGTCCTAAACCTGATTTTGCTTTAATGTTGGCTTTCTTGTTCCTATTGCATATATTGCAAGATTTGACAAATAGTTCTACATCCTTGGCCATTCGATACCAAACGTAGTTCATACGGATACGCAATAACGTTTTTGCTATACCCATAATCTCTTGCTTCAAACTTTCCGGAACAATCAGTAACAAGCGATGCCTTGTACTGTCCTTCCATAAATAAAAAAGAAGTCCATTTCTGTAAACCAATTGCTCCCTATTCAGATAGAAATATTTCACTGCAGGACCACATATGGCCAAATCCTTTTGTTTCGGCTCAATATCAGTAGAGATCCAACTGATTAACTTCTGTGTAGTAGGGTCTTGCAGTTGCAATTCGGATAGCTGTTCCTTGGTATAACCAGGGATCCATGATTCTGGTTGGACGAAAACAGATCTAACAGCTAGGGGCACCACCTCATCCACGTCGTCTTCAAACCTGGACCATTGCTGGTGAGCCCTTGTACAAAATGAACATCCTTTGCAAGGCAGAGATTCCAATTCCATTCCTGCTCTGTAGCAGTCACAAAAGATCTCATTATCTGGAATTCTGGACAAGCCATCAGCGTTCCCGTGCTTGCTTCCTGATCGATGCAATATGGTCATGTCAAACTGGCTCAACTCCTCCAACCATCTGGCTAGCTGTCCCTCTATATACTTAAAACGCAGCAACCAAGTTAAACTATTATGGTCCGTTCTGAGTAGAAACTTGCGTCCCAGAAGATAGTGTCGAAACTGTCTCATGAAGCGGACAACAGCAAGTAGCTCCCTCCTGGTCACACAATATTTTCGCTGCTCCGGAGTCAGTACAAAGCTCCCATAACACACAACTCTCCTCTCTATCCTGGATTTGTGACAAAACCGCACCAATGGCAGTTCCTGAAGCATCAGTGTCCAATATGAAATCATTATCTGGACTAGGGTAAGTCAAAATCGGAGCATTAACTAGCTTTTCTTTAATGCTGTCGAATGCCACCTGATGGACTTCATCCCAGACAAATGATGTGTTTTTTCCTGTGAGCTTGTACAACATGGCTGTGATCTCAGCATAGTTTTTAATATGGTCCCGATGATAATTAGCAAAGCCAAGAAATCTCTCCATATCATCGACAGATCGCGGAATTGGCCATTTCTGTACTCTTTCTATATTTTCAGGATTCACAGCCACTCCTTTGGCACTCACTACTCGGCCTAAAAAAGTGGTTTCAGTGTGGAACAAGTTGCACTTTTTCGGCTTCAATTTTAGGTTGTACTTTCTGAACCTTCCAAATGTCAATCTGAGGTTGGAAAGATGATCTGCAAAGTCTTTTCCCAGTACAATGACATCGTCCAGGTAAGCCAAAATCTTACTCCATGTTAAACCACGCAACACAAATTGTATCACCCGCTGGAAAGTTGCTGGAGCATTGCACAGGCCAAAGGCCATTCGCTTGTGCTCAAAGAGACCATATTTGGTGATAAAAGCAGTTTTGTGGCGATCTTTCTCATCTATCTCAATCTGCCAATAGCCACTGGCCATGTCAAGAGTTGAGAAATACATATTGCCAGAAAGTTGATCCAAACATTGAGAAATTGAAGGCAAAGGGAATAAGTCTTTGATTGTTTTGGTATTGAGTGATCTGAAGTCAACACAATATCTCACGGTGCCATCTCTCTTTCTCACAAGAACAGGTGCTGAAGCCCAATCAGATGAGGATTCAGTGATAATCCCAATATCCAACATCAACTTAAGATTTTCTTCCTCTTCCCCTTCGAAGCCCAAAGGTGTTCGTCGCATTGGATGCTTCACAGGTTTCTCTTCACCGGTGTTGATGGAATGTTTTATTTCAGTGAAACATCCCAAATCATGGCTACCCTTTGAGAATATACCCTGGAAATCTAATAGTAGCGAACGAACTTCTTGTGCTTCCTGTTCATTCAATGATTTAATTGAACGTTTCAGCAATCCCTCTAGATGGTCTGGAAAGGTTAATTTTTTGCTTTCTGTTGAGGCAAACGGTTCCTTTTGGTCGGACAGGACACCATCACACTCTACAGCATAGCCCAGAACGTGACCACACTGCAGAACTATGGTGTCATCTGTATCATTAACCAACTGAATTGGAACTATTTCTTCTGATTTCACCAGCAAATTAGGTAACAACAGACCCTTGTCCCCGGCTGAGGATATGACCACATCGCCAGGTAGGATATCTGTTAACATGGCAGTAGACCTAAGTACACAGTTAGATGGAATCTCTAACCTCTCCTTGGCAACCACTTGGCAGGACGAATACACTTTCCCATCATCGGTCTGAAACATTGACAACCTTAACAGCGAATTATCCAAAGTAAGGGAACATTTGTCAAAGTCCATGACCGCTTTGAAATGGCAAAGGAAATCTATCCCTATGATGAGAGGTTCCACAATGTCAGCTACAAAAAAGTTCCACATGAAATTCTTCTTGCCATTGAATGAGACTTTGACTCCTTCAAATAGCTTTGCTTCCAACTTGACATCTTGAATGATTCCCTCAAGTTTCAGTTTATCAGTCAATTTTGGCTGGTGATCAAGTTGCTGATACAATTTTGCGCTCATGAGTGAAATTTGAGCTTCTGTGTCTATTAGAGCTTTTGTTTTTTGTCCCTGGATCACACAGTCAACTAAAACACTCAAATTTTTTAGATTCTTCTTCTGAAGCTTTATGCAACGGAAATCACAACGTCCATGCGAAACCCCTTGTTTTTTCAATTGGGAAAAGGCGAGGGGTTGAAAAGCGCCTTCCCCTCCTCGTTTAAAGACTTCTCAGAGTCTGCAAACTTCACATTTGACTTCTCTCCTTTTAGGTTAAATGAAGCTCCATTTTGGCTTTTAAAGTTTGGGGGAGATCTTGGTGGCGGTGGACTGCTGTATCTAGACTATGGGCTAGGATCCCTCCAATCTGGGTTATCACTTCGCTGAGGCAATGGCCTGCAGTTTTCATTTGACCTAGGTTGAAGAAACCGTCGGTAGTCTTCATTTGGCCTAGGTTGAGGAATCGGTCTGTAGTCTTCAGTTGGCCTAAATTGATAATAGCTTTGGCCCCTGCTTCTCGGACTACCATAATGATAGCTTCCGCGAGGAGAAACTGGTCTGTGAGGAGAGTTTGGTGGAGTGTAAGGGTATCGTCTATAAGCATCAGGGTATGGATATGGATAGAAACCCCTACCATAATCACTTGGCCTATCCCTCCAGTCCATTCTGTCGCTCCTTGAAGGAGAATTCCTTCTGTCACCCGGATGACGCCTCCTCCTTGGACAATCCCTGACAACATGCCCCGGTTCCCCACATTCATAACACTTGAGCCTATTTGGTGAAACCTGACCCTGCTCCCGTTCACCAACCCCGGCCAAGACCTTCCGTAAACAGGCAACCATCTGTTCGATACCTTGCCAGAATCCTTAGTCTTCTTTGTTTTGGTGCGTCTAATCCTGGTTTCTGAGAATGAAGACGTAGATGAATCGCTGTCCAAGAGTGAGCTGGAGTCGTTTGACTCAGCATGCGAAATTTTCTTCACACAGGCCCTCTTCCCCAGAATCATTCTTCTAAGTTGAACTGCATCAAGGACATGCTTGTAAGCTTCTTCCAAGGTAGAAGGGTGCTTATCTGCCGCACTCAACACAGCATCTTTATCCCGGCAACCTTTCATGAAGGCATCCACAAAGAATGGATTACATGCCTCTCTTTTCTGTTCGTCAGGGAAGGATGCAACAATCATTTTCTGCAATCTAGCCAGGTACTTCTCTAGTGATTCGTCCACCCTTTGTTCTGTTTGAAGTAATTCCCAACGTAGAGCTGATGGAGACTCAGATTTCCCAAAGTGTCCCTGAAACTTCTTCACTAACCAATCATAGTCAGTCTCTCTTCTATTGGACAAAATCCCGTAGTACTCGGCAGCTTCCCTCTTCAAAGACATTGCAAAGTTGCGTATCTTCTCAGATCCTGATAAATCACAATTCTTGGCTACTAACTCAAATTGCGCTATAAAGCCATTCCAATGTTCCCCCTCGAAAGACAGTTTTGGGATATGCATCTTCTTGCCTCTGTCCCTGTTCTGTGTCCTAGAACTGTTTCCGATATTTACACTCCTAGAACCACCCGTAGCCAAAACTTCACCATCCCCTTCCTCAGAAGAATTGTCAGAAGTGTCGTCAGACTTCTTTTGAGTCACAACATTCACCCTTGGTCCACTACAACAGTACACGCCATCTGGGCTTTTGTGTTGAATGGTCGCGGTCACACGTTGAATACATTCGTCCTTGGGTGTGGAACAGTGACTAGCTGAATTCTGCACACTCCTTGGAACCGGAATATAAGGTGATGTTTTTGGTAATCCAGCTGGTGGCTCTGCTATTGTCACATTTTTCTTTGAGATGGTGGCTACCCCGTCGGACAATTCATCAGATGCTTTCAGGTCCAATCCTGTCCACTGGAACCCGTGCAAATTTGATGGCAACTCGTATTCAATGTTGAAAGTGTCCTTCATCACCCGCAATTGTTGACCAATTTTACTCAAAACAGGCTGTCTCTTTGCTTTAAACACCTGACCTTGGACGTTGAGTACATGCTGGTGAGCATCCTCAATGTCAGCAAGACAAGGCCCATATGATCCCCTCTTCATTCCCTCCAATTGCTTTTCCTGTTCCCTCAGGGTCTGCTCATGCCTTTGAAGAACCGCTTCATTCTCAACTAACAACTTGGAGAGTTCTTGAAATGAAGTGAAAAGGTCCCTCTCCATGGCTTGGTAAACTGGATCCGTAGAAACAGCCACCTTGGGGTTCAAATCAGAATCTTTCTGCGTCACCACAGGTACCTTCTTCAAACTGTCAACCTCTTCCCTCACGGTGCGCACTTGCATTTGCAAACCATCCAAGCTTACAGAAAGGTCGGTCACCTCATCCCTGTGCTGCTTCTGTTGCAGTTCAAGTGATGCCACTCGAGTTGAACACTGCTCCTGATCCCGCTCCATATTGAACCTACACTCCTCCAAGCGATCCTGACTCTCTGATACCACCCGCAGCTCTCTATGGTATTTCTCATCCTGCTGATTCAAGTCAGATTGAAGTCCCACAATATCGTTTCTCACAGAGTCAGAAACACCCTCCTGTTGACCCAGTTTATTCTGAAGATCAGCCACCCTGGACTCAACAGCTTTTACACCATCTCTCCATTCTTGATAAGCTCCCTGGACCTCCTTACGCATATCACACTTGAACTGGTCATGTGATAGGAACAGCCCCTGTACTGAGGATTCAACAGCCTTTGCTTCCTCACTCAAGTCATCACAACGGGTATGCAATCCCTCAACAGCGGTAACTCGCTCATCAAGTCCCGTTACCATGGCTGCAAGTTTCAAATTACTGTCATTGGCAGCGCTCACCGAGACCTTAAGATTACCCACAGCTTCAGACAGCGTGGACACTTTCTCCCCAGTAGAATCCTGAGATTCACACAGTATCTGCAGTTTCTTATGTGTGCGCTTACTGGATCTCCTGATATCCCGCAAAATAGCAAACAGGTCCTTGGAATTCATTTCAGATCCGCTATCACCACTGGCAAAACTTCCATCAGAGTCCGATTCTGTCTTTATCAACCCAGCGGAACGTTCTCCGTCATAAGCTCCTTGGAACTGATGCGGATTCATCGACGTCAAGTAATCTGTGTTGGAGCATACTTGATTTCCAGTAGTCCCAACTGCGGCCAACTGTAACTCAGACTGGGCCAAGGGTCCATTATCAGGACAAAGTTGACCCATCTGCGAAAACTGCGCTCCGCCTGAATACACTGAGACCTCTCCACTGAAGCGAATCAAGTTATTTGCAAAAATGTATTGCATCACTGAACCACCTGTTAATCTTTCCTCTTGAAACTGGCTCCTCGTCAGCTGACCCCCATTCCTATCTCGGGCAGCCAAGATGTTTTCAGCCTTCCTTTCATCCACATCCTTGATTCTCATCAAGTCGGCTTTGCTGGCCAATTCTATGTCAATTGTCTCCATCACCGCCCCTGAATCCTGCTGATTGTTCATCTTAAAAAAACAATCTGAACAAAAACAGAATACAGACAAAAACACACAAATGTAAAGTCAAATTATCGAAATATTGCAAATTCAAATTAAATAATTTTGAAAATTCAAAATTGAAAATTTTCACATCAGTATGTAAATCAAAAGCCACACAGATATGGATTAAAACAAAATTCACACCGTTACCAAAATTCAGATAAGTGTGAAAATTTCAAAAATTGCACAAAGTTCACACAAGTACAAAAATTAACAAAGTGTGAAATATTAAAAATTCAACAAGAGCAAATGCTAAATAGCAATTTCAAAACAAACTGCCAAAATGCTGAAATGGAAATAAATTAGTGACACAATATCAACAATGTCAATAAAAGTAAAATACAAAAATACAATAAATACAATGAATACGATTCAGAAAATTGAATTAAATTGCAATTTCACAAAAATTTGGAAAAAAGTCAAACTCACCTTTACTAAAAAATGTTATATCTATTTCCAACAACTACAAAATTATTCCAAAGTTACTTCCAAAATCAAAATATTTTCAAATTTGGTATAAAAATGCTAATCAGAATTTCAAATTACTGTCACTGAAATAAATTCAATTGCAAATCCCACGACAAATCACCTATCACACCAGCTTTGTAAATAAATAAATAAATAACACACTCTCACCTCAATTCGTCCGTTCCAACAAAAATACAAACAAATATATAAATATTGAATTTATAAATATGAACATATAATACAAAATGAATATACGGATCCGAACCAGCTATTCCGCGCAATAAAAACCAGTTACTGTTCGTAATAAACCGTCCGAGCAGAAATACCGGCTATTCTACGCAATAAAAACTAGTTACTTTTCGCAATAAACAATTCGCGCAAAAATACCGGTAGTTATTGTACGGATGTACGCAATAAGTTATTTATGCAAAAGAAAAAAAAAATGTACTACAACTACGATAGACCTTAACTACCATGCACAAGAAAATATTCACATGTACTTGAATACGTTAGTAAAGTACGATAATCAAGTTACAAATTTAAATCACTCTTCCAAAATTAATGCAATAATTTACTGATAAATTACACTCAAAAGCTAATGAAAAGTTAAATATTATTTCTCTGCAATTTACTATTTAAGATACAAGTTATCCTCACTAAATCAGTAACACTATCAGCAAATTAAAAGTTACTATTTAAAATTTACTAATACTGAATTGCAAAATTACATGTAAATTCTGTACTACATCCACTACTTTTATAGATTTTACTACCAAAATAACATTAAATTTGTGAATACATCAGGCAGTAAATTTATTCACACAATAATTCACCGTATCGCCAATCACAAAGCGAATATTTTTAAATTATTGTAAATACTTATGTAACTGTACCTCGGCCGTACGACAATCAACTTATGTAACTGGACCTCGGCCGTACCGACAATCAATCCCTTCCAGTTAATGAAGAGTAACTACAACTAGCAAATATTATGGTTTAATAATTATTTAAATTAAAATAGAAACTACACAATAAATAGTCAATGCAAAATTAGGACAGCAATAACACCATCAAGGCCTGTGTCATCCACTTGCAGACTAAAATTACTGTGTAATTTGATTAATAGAGTTGAAAACTGGTGTAAAATTATCAACTTACATCAAAATTTACACCAAAATTACCGGAAATCACGCTAAGTTTTACCAGAAATCACGCTAAGTTTTACCGGTAAAAAAGGGCATAAAACACACCAATTTGCACTCCTGATATGTATTCAAGTAACCAGATTAATATAGCAGTGCTGGTTTATGCTGACAATCGAAAATACCTGATATATTCAGACAAAAATGCAGCAATAAAAGAAGGAAAACAAACCCCCTTCAAAAGCAGCAGAGAAGCAAAAATGCTAATCCTAGCACCTCACTTCTGGTACCAATGAAGAAAGAACTTCTTACCATAAATTGCTTCTCTGTTATTGGTAGCCTCCTTGCATTGGCTGAAGAGATGTTCACAGATTTCTACATTCTACTTGTTTCTAGCTAGAGCTCTACCGGAAGTCACTTTAAATCTATCCGGGCATTCCTAACACCGAATCGCCACTTCCCGCGGGGACACGCTAGTTGCCGTCACAATACGTTTAGAGTGAAGAATATCTTAACCTCGCTTTCATTTGGGATGATGACATCAGCACAGCCATTTTGAGAGAAACTGGAGAAATATTTCTGTTACTATATCTTGCTGTATCACTGTTCTTTGAAGCCATCATTATATTCTAAGTAAAGATATAAAAGTATATAATATCATCAAATTATATACTTCTATGTATTTACTTAGAATGTAATGATGGCTTCAAACAACAGTGATACAGCAAGATATACTTACAGAAATATTTCTCCAGATTTTAAACACATGTACAAACGTCTATAAGCGTTTATGTATAAACGTTTATAAATGTTTATAAACGTTTGTACATAAATGTTTATAAATGTTTATAGGCAAATGTTTATGGACCCATCATTTTAAACCTAATCTAAACCGTTTCTAGTTAGGTTTATAAACATTTGTAATATTTACTGGGAATGACAGATGCTTAACATTGATAGATGTTTTAATATTTGTTGAAAAACAATTAAGAATTCATTCTCTCTTTTAATCCCAAAATACACACAATAGGCCGAAAACACAAGTTGTTCTGAATATACAAGGATGAAGCATATAAATGATGCTACACATATGTATTTGTTTAGACATATATCAAACAATTTTCCAAATATTAAGTTTATAAGAAAACTAAAAACATTAGGGGAATCTGTAGACGTGGTTACCTCGGCTCTACTTTACTTGCGTGTAGAGCCATGGCACGACCCCACATAGAACTGGATATTTGCAAAAAATCTTTTTCTGTTGAATAAAACTTGAAAAAATGACTGATAATGGTTTAATATAATTATATCCCCAGACGAAAGTCGGGGATATATTGGATTCAGGTCCGTCGCGCCGCCGCCGCCGTCGTAGAAATTTCCTTGTGTACGCGATAACTCAAAAACGGATTAATATTTTTTTTTCAAACTTGGTACACATGTTAAGGATGCCCAAAGGAAGATCCCTATTTTAAGGTGACCTTAAACTCCCAATAATAAAGAACTTATGGCCACATTAAGGTCAGAAATTGCACTTTTGGCCACTTAGAGCCCTCTAGGTCACAAACTATGAGGCTTATCTGCCTCAAATTTTACGTGAGAACACATGAATATATTCTTAGTACATGTGCCGAAAATCAAGACTTTAAGTTGAGGAGAAAATTGTCTTTGAGGCCCATAAAGACCCCACTCAGGACTTTTTTCCTATATTTTTAACTTATTTTGCCCTATAATTTGGAAGTGGTAATTCTGATGAGTCTCAAACTGCACTAGATGTAACTCTTATATGTAATCCTTGTCTGTGAAAAATTTAAAGGCTGTAGGTTTACCTGTTAGGCCGACTTAAGATCTCAAAATTGCCCACAGAGACCCAATTTATGGACTTTTTGCCATCTTCAAGCACTGTAGCTTTCAAACTATGTCTCTCATCTAAGTGAAATATCATCTGAGAATATATCAATATGTTTTTCTTGTATGTACTCCAAAATTTAGGCCTTTAATAGACATTCCTTATTTATATATTTGATTTTATTTTAGTGATAAGATTAACTGAGCTTTTTGTATTTGATTACCCCTTTTATATTATAAGTGTTTGTTTACCATTTGTGCTGCAGCACTCCATCTCTTTGTAGTTCCACCCCCCATCCCCCACCCAACTCTGGGACCTCCAGCTATTGAGTGACACTAAATAAACAAAGGTATACAGATCTTCTGTAATAGTGAGAGAGGTGTGGAGAAGGGGAGAGAGGTGGGGTGGGGGTGGGAGGTGGTGTTTGCTTCATTATCTCATTATCTAAGACAAAGGGAGTCGGAACTGAGATTGTGTCACATATTTAGGTTGCATATATATGGACCACATATATAGGATTGAGGAAATGAATAACTGAAAAACAATGCAAATTCTAAAAATAATATAATAAAATAATAATATAAATAATATATGATTTTTAAATAATATTTTATTTGTGAACAAATATAGAAACAGAGATACGCTTTTGGAATTATGAATTTAGAATGGACATTCAATCATCGATCATTTAAATACTTTGAAAATAGGTTCAGAGTTACCCTTTGCAGGAAGATTGAAAAGTATGATGAGTTGAGTTAAAAATAATATTTTATTTGTCAACAAATATAGAAACAGATATGCTCTTTTGAGATTATTAATTTAGAATGGACATTCAATCATCAATCATTTAAATACTTTGAAAATAGGTTCAGAGTTATCATTGCAGGAAGATTGAAAATATGATCTGTTAAGTTATGTATTCAAAGTCTGGGGATACACCATCTTCCTTGGGAAGATATAAACTTAGTAGATTGATGTGCTGAAGTTCATATAACTTTTCCCAATATTTATGGCATACAACAAATGGATTAAATAAAAAATTCCCGATCAAAACCTGTGGCGTGAGTGATGACCTGTCAGGGGATATGTTGGCGCCGAGTTGGCCCAATCTAGTTAGAAACAGTTGATATTAAGCCAAGGACACAACAAATACAGTACTTGTACAAAATGTATGCTATTTAACACAGCTTTTATAATAACATCATAATAACATTTTCACATTTTTTGAGAAGTAGTCCAAAAACCCTGAAAAATCAGGAAATGTCATTTAGTTTTTGTCCAACACGTTTGCATGTTGATTGATAAAATGAAACAAAATAGTTGTGGGAACAGTTATGCGTATGCATTTGTATGATATTTGTGTTTTATGCAGATCTCCAGTTCTATGTGGGGTCGTGCCACGGCTCTACACACTAGTAAAGTAGAGCCGAGGTAACCACGTCTAGAGAATCTGTATGTAACTCATTCCTTACTTGCGTAGAAAACGCTAATTTCTACGGAGTCCTGTCTAAACATAACATTTCACACAACAATTTATGACATCATAAAGCCTCTTCTAACATTAGCGGGATTGACAAACGGAGTGTGCAACCTCTCTATTGTCTGCATCCATGATACCCTTGATGTTTTGGTATTAAACAGTGAATTATTGTTTGCATCAGCAAAATAACAAACTCAACCCTTTATTTGCGGATATGGATGGAAGTTCACTAGGGGTGCGACCAAGCAGTCGACACTTGACGAGCGAGGCAAATTTCACTAAAATTCGATCCCAATTTTAAGAGTCGACGACTCGTGTGCATTTAACAACCTAATGAAGCGGTTACGTTTTTTAGGAAATAAAAAATAAATAACATACCTTGCTGGCATTAAATCACATAATCCACCATTTTAAACATAATATATTATATGATGACATCAGCTAATTCAAGCGATTCAAAGCTTTTATCTTGATATTTTTATTGTTTACGGGAGCCGCCATATTGGATGTTGGTTCCTGAAATGGTGGATACTAAACTTCGCGAGGGCTCGATGTCGAGTCGATTTTTTGTCCGCGAGCAATCGACCCAAATTATTTGTACTCGTCACACCCCTAAAGTTCACTGTATTTTACCAAAATATCTAGGGTATCACGGGTGCTGATGCGGATGCGGGTACGGACAAAATTAAGGACAGGTTTATTTCTATCTCAGCGCCAGCCAGTGGTTTTCGTTTTTTGGGCTTGGCTGCTATGTGATAAACCGCTCTGTAGTACGGTAGCTCATTTACCGTATTCCAGTCAATTAACTGGAGTGCGGGCGTGACTCTAGAATCCCACTTACGAAAGTGAAAATAGGATAATTAGGAAGTGTATAGAAAAAAGATAAATAATAATTGTTGTGATTATGGTAATTGGCTAATATTATGACATAGACATGGTCGACAAGATAAACAACATATATTGCCAATGAATCCATGGTCATCAAGGTCGAAAAAGTCAACAGATATACATAAAGTAGAACCTCGATTATCCGAACTCATCAGGAGACATACAATTGGGTCGGATAATTGAGGGGTTTGGATAGATGATGGAACAAAAAATTCACCGTCCATGGGTTGCCAAGTGGTGATAATTGAAGATATCATTTTTATACACTAATTGTACACGATGGTGGTCATTGATGAAGTAGTTTAATATATTTGTGTAATATGATTTTACTGACCCTATAATTGTGACTTATTTGCTTCATTTGTGATCATTGACATTTGATTGTGGATAAATGTTGTCATGCATTTTGTCAATTGAAAAACTCCGGGAGATTATTTATTGTAAAACCCCAAGCGAACACGCCTTCAGTGATATGTATTTTCGGCTGGTAATGCATTGTTGACGTTATTCTTTCATTGCACATTGTCAGCCTGTGAATTGATCTACTCTGGGAGATTATAAATTGCAAAGCCCAAACAAACACACTTTCAGTGATTGGTGCATTATCAAAGAAGTTGTGTTGTGGGGTTGTGTAAATGAACTAATCCCTCCCCTATTGAAACAGTGGCGATAAAGATCAAAGAAGTTAGGCTTTTTTGTGGATGGTATGTTTTATGAAGCTCGAGAATTAATGGTTTCCGAGAATGTGTAAAATTCTGTATTGTCGCTCGTGCTAGACCGTGCATTATGTACAGAGAGTAGGGAGACAAGATTTTGGTTCAGTTAATCCAGAGATTCAGATGACAGAGGGCCGGATTATCGAGGTTCTACTGTATATATATACATATCACTAATTGGACGACAAAGTTGACAAGATACTGTACTGCTTGGCACTGTAACTTGGCACACCTTGGACACATAAACCTTCTTTATGCTTGTTTTAAGCGTAGTTTTGTGTATTTCTTTTTCTTTAAATATTACACAAGTGCAAGTTATAAAAGTATTTTACTAACATAAATTAAAAACAATAAACTGTTTAGAATCGTTATTAAGGGGCAATAATACAATTTCTACTAGAAATCAGTGCCCCCAACTTGGCACAATTTGCATATGGAAATGACCGGAGATATTTTGATTATTTTTGTTGTCACTTTAACTCCTATTTGGTAGGCGGAAGTGCACAAATTTTACCAATGGCAATCATACAGCAATAGATATTCTGTCTTCCTTTTTGTGCCAACTTAAGGTTTGTGCCCCGATATGGTGCCAAGCAGTAAATATTAAGAAACCTGTATGCTTATCAAGCTACTTTTTAAAAGTCGATAAGTGGGCATGAATATGTATATATAAAATTTACAGAGATATATATTTTTATATATTAGTAATTAGTCGACAGGTAGACAAAGTCGACAAAATGCTATATATATTAAGAAAGCTGAAAGATTATCAACCGTGTTTTACATTCATGACTTCAGATTCAGAAATATTAGTTTTATTGCGTTAATACATCCTATTTAATGGACAATAGCTTAACCGGTCGGCGCAGACCGGCCCGCCAAACGTCAGAAAAAAACGTCCTGTGTTTCCACTGGCTTGCCGGTCCGTAGTACCAGTGCACTCGCCAGATGGCGTGTCGTACTTCCTTCCTGTCTAGACAGCGTGACGTCATAGCATCTTTTTCGTTTGGCACATGTACCTTGTGCACAGATTTATTCTGAGTTTAAAGTTTTCAGTTTTTTTGTGAGTATATCTACAAATTTGCTTTTTAAAGCTTATTATTTGATTCTTGGTAGTGTATAGCACATTATGTCATCTCCTAGTCAGCGACGTGGAGGGTGTGACAAGAAGAAGGGTAAGGACCCCTGTGTTGAGAAACCAGGATCTGATTGCCAGCACTGTAAAGCCTTGACCCCTGAACAACTTACGCAATTATCCACCCCTTCCTATAAACTGAAGAAGGAGAAACGTGATAAAGCTGACACTACCCCTTCAAAGAACGCTTCATCTACAAAAGTCACTCTCAGTCCCACCCTTGTGGACCCGGCACGAGTGTCGGTAATAAGGGCAGTGGATGGCCAGGACACTGGTTTGAGTGCACAGCCGGCTGAAAAGAAGAAAAAAGTAGAAGACAAGAAGAAGTCGGTCAAATCTAAGCCTTCAGCTTCAGCTAGCCGTCCGGCTGCAGTGTCCACCGACCAGAGCTTCGACGAGTTAGACCAGAAGTGGTCAGACCGGTTTAACCGACTGGAAGCCCTTTTACTAGCAAGAACTCTGGACCAACCTCAACAGGAACCTACCTTTGATACGGTCAAGGTGGTCCCAGCTCATTCACCACCAGCTAGTGTCATCAGGTCGGAACCTTTCATCAGACCCACCGACCAACCAGCTTCTCAGGCTGCTGACCGACCCTCTGGATCTACTGACCGACCCTCTACATCTACCACCACAGACCCACCGACCTCTAGGTCTCAGGCTGACCGACAGCAAATATCAGACCGACCAGCAGCTTCTGATAGACCTTCTACAAGCATATCCAATGCCTTTCAACCAACCAGAAAGATTTCTTCCAGTGAATCAGATTCAGACAGTGTGGTATCTGACCGACCCCCTGTTGATATTTTTGTTGAGGAGGGAGAGTTGTCGGATGAACTGGATGCTACAGTTACAGATCCGGATCATCCCCTTCAGAAGAACAATCTTACAGAGAAACAATGAGGGGAATCCGGTCTTTTATGGGATGGACCCACATTCCGGATATGGATACTACCACTGGCTCTTCAGAAGATAATCCATTTGCTGGACCTAAACTGCAGACACCGGGGAAGCTATCAGTTCAGTTACCTACTGACGAGTGGCTCTGCCGGAAACTCTCCAAACTGAACTTAACCCTCACTGATCGATACCTATCTCACAGTGCAGAGGCCGGTGGGCCGCAGAGAGATCAGTTTTTAAAGTCACCTAGATCTCAGGCCAAGTGGTACGGTTGCCACCCTCAGCAGAAGAGTGACACTACAGAGAATCTTACGTCCTGGAGTACGGATTCATCTAAGCTCAACAGTGGTTACCTGAGGATAGCAAGACAGGCTGGAATCGCCACCAGCCCTCCCCAGTCGCGGCCAATCTCTCAAGATACCTTGAGAAAGTGGGAGAAATCCGCCCGGGAGTCGTCGGTTATCTGCAACCAGACTGCAGGTTTCAACAGATGCTTGATGAAGGTACAACAGGACATGCAGTCCCAGCTTAAAGCCATTAGACTCGAACACAAGTCTTCGTCGAAACTGTCTACAGCCACAGAAGAGTTACAGTTTCTCATGGACTTTAACTCCAGCATTTGCCAGGCTATGGCCAAGTCCATGGAACATTTGACAGACTCTGTTTTCGTGAATATGGCAAATGTTACTCTCCTTAGAAGGGACTTGTACTTAGCTTACTTAAAGGCAGGAATCAAGGCTGATACTCTGGCAGCTCTCAGGACTGCCCCACTTTATATCTCCACCTTGTTTCCGGATACGGCTCTGAAACAAGCAGAAGAAGATATCTCCAATGCTGATAAAGGTCAGTCTGGGTCGGTTTACAAGAAAGGTCGCTACCACCCCTATGAAAGACAAGAAAGCAAGTCGGATAACAGAAGGCAAGACAGGCCGGCTTGGAAAAAACAAGGGGTCACAACAAGAGAAGTAAAGGCAGGCACCAGTATTCATCGCGACGTGCCAAGGGTCAACAGCCTTATAAATGACAATCAATGTATAACTTTGTTACAGGAAAGGCTGTTGACCGAGAACACATCAGTACCAAGGACAATAAACTCTTTAAATGTAAATTGTCATGTTGCCAATCTTGTTCATACTGCCCCCGGGCACTCACAAAGGAAAGAGTTAAGTCCTGGGTCAGCAGGTTGTTATGTGATTCAAGAGAAATTAAAATATGTCAAAGGTGCTTCCTGTGCCACTCAATTATCTTGTGCAAACCTGTAACAAATGTCCCAATTGTTGTCACAAATCTACCTGTAGGGGCCAGACTTCAAAACTTTGGGGAAACTTGGCTGGAGTTGGGTGCCGGTCCGAAAGTAGTTCAAATCCTGAGAGAGTGCTACACCCTCCCCTTTCGGATCTGGCCAAAACTCACAAGGTCTCCTACAGTCATAAGCTGTTATGTCAATCCCCAGCTACCTGTTGGATGCATTACATCAGCTTATAGACAAAAATGCAGTGGAGCTAGTACGAAACAAAACCTCTCTGAGCTTTTTCAACCGGCTATTTTTAGTTCCCAAGCCAAACAAAAAATGGAGACCTATACTAGATCTGAGCAAACTGAATTTTTTCCTCAAGGCGGAGAAATTCAAGATGGAGACACCGGAAACCATCAGGACATCCCTCCAACAAGGGGAGTGGGTCACCTCAATAGACTTCAAGGACGCCTACTTCCATGTACCAATACAGGAACAATCCAGGAAATATCTGAGATTTCACGTCCAGGGACAGACATACCAATTCAAAGCACTGCCTTTCGGTCTGTCCACAGCAACCCTGGAGTTCACTGTGGTAGCAAAAGAGGTGAAACTGATGGCTATACACAAGGGTATAAGGATCCACCAGTACCTAGACGACTGGTTGGTGAGAGCCAGATCCTACCAGGCCTGTCTCCAGCATACTCAAGATCTATTAAAGATATGCCAAGAACTAGGTTGGCTAGTGAATTTGGACAAATCAGAACTGGAATCCAAGCAGATTTTCGATTTTGTAGGCTACCAGTTTGACCTCAGACCTACACCGGACCGTTGGCAGAACCTTCAGGACCTATAGGTCTGCTAACAGCAACAGAAAAGCAAGTTCACCTAGGCCGACTACACATGAGACCCATACAGTGGCATCTCAAAAACAACTGGAGGGTACCAGAGTCACTAGAAAAGGTGATTCCAATTCCAGATCATTGCACCCTGTACAGTGGTGGCTGCTGGAGGACAACGTTCTCACAGGCCAACCATTACACCCATTAAAACATGCTCTGCAAATCTTTACAGACGCATCAAAAGAAGGGTGGTGCGCTCACTTAAACGAACGCACTGCAAGAGGGTCCTGGTCCCTACCAGAAAGCAAGCTGCATATAAACTATCTGGAGTTAAAAGCAGTCTTCTTAGTTCTAAAAGAGTTCCAAGACCTCTGTACCTACAAGATAGTACTTGTAGCAACCGACAACACTACAGTAGTGTCATACATAAACAAGGAGGGAGGCATGAGGCCGGGCCCACATTGTGCCCTTCTATGGAGAATCTTGACCTGGTGCACCAGTCATCAAGTAACTCTCAGAGCCCGACACATCCCAGGCCGGCTGAACGTGGTAGCAGACAAGCTATCACGTCTAGGCCAGACAATTCAAACAGAATGGTCCCTCCTTCAAGAGGTTTTCCAGTCCATATGCAGCAGGTGGCATCGGCCAAACATAGACCTATTTGCCACGAGGTTCAACAACAAATTACCTCAGTTACGTTTTAGTGCGCACCGCGGAGACGTCTTTTTTGTAAATAATAAAAGAAACCCTGTTTGGTACATAAGTCTAGGCGAATATAAGGAGCTTTCAATATATATTGCAAGGAAACTAAATAATATCCACAACATGTGTAATCTGTGTTCCTATTACCAATGCTGTAGCTTGTATTTGCATGTTTATTGATAGTACGGGTATTATCGCCCATTTAGCGGGAATTATCGGCCCAGATTTATTGTGAGTTATTCCTATTTTACTGATATTTTAGTCCATTGTTGTTTTTCACTGTAGTGGCTGTCAATATCACCTGAATATCATAGTCATTCTCCAGTTTCTGGTCATTCCAATTGTTGTTTTTTCACTGTTGTGAAATATCTACTGAATACCATTGACTATTTTGTTAGTCACTCCAATACTTTCCTTAAGCTTAAGGCCATCCCCTCTTTTGATTCACTTTAGGGAAATTGTTTATTCTAGAGGCTCAGTGAGGAGTGTAGGGTGCCCGTGAGTCGCCCACGGGACAGAATTTAGAGTGGACAGACTGTGTTACATAGTAACTAACTTAGAATTAGGGCATACTGGTGTTACTCCTCACGGTCCTGTTCTTAGTTTAGGGAACCGGAGTGCAATGAGTACCATCCGCTGGTTGTTCCTCTTACTGTTGTTTTGGAGAAAGTCAGTAAGCAGTGATCCTAATGTGTTTATTCCGTTGTCTGCTCATGGTCTTACTTCATTACCACGCCCCTACAGACTCCACAGCTATGTCCTGAATACACATCTTTTCCCTTGTGTTGCTAAGCGTCATGGCCTTGCGACCTTATTGTTACTTTGTGGTGACATCTCCCTTAATCCTGGACCAATCTCGTTTGGGGTGGTAAATTGCCGATCTGTAAGAAACAAGGGACCCTGCATCGATGATGCTGTAACAGTACATTCTGTCGACATTCTTGCTGTCACTGAAACACATATTCGCCAGGAGGAAACGGACAGCCTTCTACATTCCATCACCCCGACAGGCTTCAAATTCTGCCACAAACCCCGTATTCATGGCCGTGGTGGTGGTGTCGGATTTTTTATCAACAAAGCTATACAGTTTAGATCTGTGGATACACCTACTTTCAGTTCCTTTGAAAATGTTAGCATTGCAATTGGGTCGGCGGCTCAACAGCTTGTGTTGACTTGTGTTTATCGTCCACCTGGCTCATGCTCTGAAAGTTTCCTGGACCAATTTCTCAATCTTTTGGAATATTTATCCTCTGTTTCTCCCTCTTTCCTAATTTGTGGGGATTTCAATATTCATGTGGATACTTCTTCAAATGATAGTATCAAATTCCAGAACTGTTTAGAATCATGCAATATAACACAAAATGTTCAAACGGCTACCCATCTACATGGTCATATCCTAGACCTTGTTCTCACTCCTACTGATGCCAGTGCCATCTCTAATGTACGAGTTGCTGAATTTATTTCAGATCATGCTCTTGTCCTTGCTCAGCTTGACTCAGTTAATCCTCCTTCACATAAGGCAAAAGTTGTCACCTTCAGGAGGTATCATAAAATTGACATGGACAGTTTCCGTAAGGATTTGGGAAATAGCGCATTCGTAAAATGCCCTGGTGATACAGTCAGTGGTTTGTGTGAACAATACTTAGATGATTTGAGCAAATTGCTCGACAAGCATGCACCATTGGTTACTCGCACTTTTACTAAGCAAGCTACTGGTTGGCTATCTGACACCTACAGGCTGGCAAAAACCATCAGGCGACAGCTGGAACGAATCTGGCGTAAAGATAAATCTGCCTATAATCGAGCTAGACTTCGAAGACAGATTGGTCGCTGCAATTCACTGGTCAACAAAGATAAGGCAAATTACTTCAGAAACCTGGTCAGAGAAAATACCAATGACTCCAAGAAGCTATGGCAGGTCTTGCGTTCCGCACTGCACTCTAGTTCTGAAGCAGTACTCCCTTCTCATGAATCTAAGAAAGGTCTTGCTGACCGGTTTGTCACTTTCTTCAGTGACAAAATAGATAAAATCAGAAACTCATTTTCCTCTAGTGACTCATTCACTCTGCCTCCTCCACCTGATGTACCCAATTTCAGCTGCTTTAAACAAGTTTCTCAAGAGGAAATTAGAAAAATTATCATGAAGTCACCCACTAAATCTTGTTTGTTAGACCCATGGCCTACATTTCTTGTTAAGGAATGTATTGATATTTTACTGCCCTCTATCACCAGGCTTGTTAACTGCTCGTTGTCAGAAGGTGTTGTACCTGATGAGTTCAAGAAGGCTATTGTAACCCCATTGATTAAAAAGTCATCACTACCACCCAATGACTTAAAAAACTACAGACCTGTTTCTGGGTTGGGCTTCATATCCAAACTGGTTGAACGTGTTGTTGCTTCTCAGTTGAATGACCATGTTAGTTGACTTGAGAATGTCAGGCAATCTGCCTACAAACTAGGTCACTCAACTGAATCTGCATTGCTTTCAATTAAGAATGATGTTCATTTGGCTTTTGCTAAAGGTGAGGCTACTGCTGTCGTTCTCTTGGATCAATCAGCAGCGTTTGATACTATTGATCATGATACGCTACTTAATTCTCTTAGCTCCTGGTTTGGTGTGAGCGGGGTTGTCCTCGATTGGTTTAAGTCTTATCTCTCAGACCGTGTTCAGTGCATTAAGATTGGGTCAATTTTATCTGATGCCAAAAAGTTATTGTATGGTGTGCCTCAAGGCTCTGTCCTGGGGCCAATCCTTTTTTCACTCTATACTACTCCACTGAGTAAAGTCATACAGAATCATCCTGGTATTAGTTTCCAGTTCTACACTGATGACACACAATTGTATGTACACCTCACACATAAAAATGTTGCCTCTGCCCTTGATAAGCTGTCACACTGCCTTGAAGACGTAAAGAGATGGCTCTCTACAAATAAGCTCAAGCTAAATCCAGATAAGACTGAATTCATTGTGTTTGGCTCAAAGTCTCAGCGCGAAAAACTTAATCAGTCCTTCCCGGTCAATATACTTGGTAATCTCATATCACCAACAGATGCAGTTAGGAACCTTGGTGTCTGGTTTGATTCTGATTTCTCATTCTCTTGCCATGTTAGGAAGGTCTGCAAGGCTTGTTTTGCTCATGTCCGGGATCTTAAGCGACTCCGAGGACATCTGACACATGAAGCTACTCTTATGGCTGCCAATGCTCTGGTCGGAAGTCGACTAGATTACTGTAACTCTCTGTTCAGAGGTCTCTCAGCTCTAGATCTGCGCAAACTTCAATGTGTTCAGAATAGCCTTGCCAGAATTGTTGCCAACACCACCAAGTACTCACACATCACTCCAGTTAGAAAAGCACTACATTGGTTGCCAATTAAGTACCGTACTATCTTTAAGACTGCCATGCTGGTATATAAGTTCCTACACAGTGGTAACCCCAAATACTTTGAACCCTTCCTCATTCCCAGACATAGTGCATATAACACTCGTCGAAGTCAATCTGATGGCATATTTCTTGAGGTTCCCCACTTTGGTTCAATTTTCAAGTCTCGAAAACATTTTGGACTCAGTTTTGCGTATGACGCACCTATGATTTGGAATGACCTTCCTGATGAGGTCCGCTCTGCAAACTCACTTGCCTCTTTCAGGTCAAAGTTGAAGTCATACCTCTTTGGAAAAGCATACCCACCCTAAATTTCCAATCTCCTTTCTGCTTTCTCCGCGGTGCTGACCCCTGCAATGTCTCTGGTTTTTGAATATTGAACAATGTTTTTGTGTGATGCGCCTTAGAGTCTGTCTTTTGACGGAGATTAAGCGCTATAAAAGTGCTATTAGAATTAGAATTAGTTTGTGTCATCAGTACCGGACCCCCTGGCCACTGCAGTGGACGCCCTCAGTCTGCCATGGGAGGATCTGGACACTTATACCTTCCCACCAGCAGCCATCTTGGGCAAAGTGGTGGAGAAGTTGCAGGACTCCCCATGCAAGAGAATCATTCTGATTGCTCTGGGATGGCCCAACATGCCTTGGTTTTGGGATCTAGTGGCCATGTCCAGCCAGATCCCACTGAGTCTGCCCAATCTGCCCAACCTGTTGACACAGCCATTCAATCAGATCCCCCACAGAAATCTGACAAACCTAAATCTCCATGCATGGCTCCTAGAGCCACGGCAATCAAGGAGCAGGCAGTGGCAGCAAGAATTGAGGCTCCTCAGAGAGGATCTACCAGATCAATCTATGAGGCAAAGTGGACCCTTTTACAAAGTGGTGCGTCACTAATCAGGTGGACTTCAGAGCACCCCCTGTGAAGTCAGTTGCTGACTTCCTTTTGTACCTCTTTGAGGACAGGAAGTTACAACCCAGCACCATTGATGGTTACAGGTCAGCCATTGCTGATAAACTGGGAAATTCCCCCTTCAACATCAGCAAAGACGAAAATCTCACTCGTCTCCTGGATAGTTTCCATAGAGACAGACCCAAAGGTAGGAGGGGTATCCCCTCTTGGAACCTATCCCTGGTGTTACACCAGCTGACTAAGGCTCCATTCGAACCTATCCAAGAGGCCTCCTTGAAGCACCTTACCTTCAAGACTGTTTTCCTCTTGGCCCTTGGGTCAGGCAAACGAAGAAGTGAGATTCATGCCTGGCAAAATAAGAATATTAGACACCAATCTGATTGGTCAAAGGTGTCCCTGTATCCATCACCCAGCTTTCTCTCCAAGAACCAGCTGGCCAAAGAAGGTCCTGAAAGTGTGGCCTCAGTGGTTATACCTGCCCTGGCCCCAACTCTGGATAGGTCCCTCAAGTCTGACAGGTCCCTCTGTCCAGTCAGAGCTTTACACTACTATTTGGACAGGACCTCAGATCTAAGGCAGAATAAGGAGTTGGTCTTTGTCTCCTTCAAGAAAGGTTTTGACAAGGACATCTCACCTGCCACCATCTCCTCATGGATCAAACAAATTGTGATCCTATGTTACGAGCTCTCAGACCAAGAGGCCCTCACCCTGCATCAGGTTAAAGCCCATGATGTCAGGGCCTTTGCTACCTCCAAGGCCTTCCAGTCAGGAGTTTCACTGGAACAAATATAGTCAGACGTGCTTCGTTCGGGAGGTTTATTTCCTTTCTTATGGGACTGAACTCATCCCTCTCTTCCCCTACCTCAGAGCAGGTCTGCAAAAAAAAGTGGGGGGTGGGGTGGGGGTTAAGTCGGTTTGGGCCTCTTTACCGGCCTCTGTTAGCCGACTATGGCCTTAAGGGTTGCTTGACCTCAGGGTCGACCCAGGCGTGGATGAAATTTGTTAGTTCTATTTATGAGTTCAATTAAGTCCCTAGTAACCTACCCGCCCACCAAATGGTAGTTATGTCCACCCCAGTGGGGGGTGGACATATTGTTTTGCTTTTTCCGGCGTCCGCCGTCCGGACGCTTGGTTTCCGCTCATTTGAAGGAAAAGTATTTATCCTATCTTTACCAAATTTGGCATGGGTGTTTATTGGGTTAATAGCTTGCATGGGATAGGTCTATAGCTAACTGAGTAATAGCTACTTAGCTACTTTTGTGTACTTCTTTTGTTTCCGGGCATTTTAAGGAAAAATATTTGACATATCTTTACCAAATATAGTATGAGCATTACTTAGGTCGATAGCTTGCTTGGGATTGGTTTTAGTGATAATAGCTATATAACTGACTGAGTAATAGCTACTTAGCTACTTTGTCAAAAATGGAAAACACAAATTTGCTTCTATCTCCTTAACTGTGTGAGATAGAGCGATTTCGTCAAAATTTTCGACCCACAGGGTATCTGAGCAATGTACTCTTTGCAATTTTCAAAAAAATTTTCCCCTCCCCACATATGGCGGCCATTTTGAATTTTCGAATTTTTGCCTGAAATGGAAAAACACAAATTTGCTTCTATCTCCTTAACCGTGCAAAATAGAGTTATTTCGTTGAAATATTCTACCCATAGGGTATCTAAGAAATGTACTCTTGGCAATTTTCAAAAAATTTTCCTCTTCCCAAAAATGGCGGCCATTTTGAATTTTCAAATTTTTCCCAAAAATAGAAAAACAGAAATTTGCTTCTATCTTCTTAACCGTGCAAGATAGAGTGACTTCGTCAAAATTTTCGACCCAACCAATGCAAAAAGGCATGAAGCTGAAATAATTTACATGTACACTAATAAATATTTAAGCATCATTGATATATTTTACAAATGAAACAGGGTCTTGTAAGACTACTGTACAATTTTGGCAAAAGGTTCATGGGGTGGACATTACACATGATAATGTGTGTCCTTCTATGCTATCCTGTTTCTATTCATAGTCCGCAGCTACTATCAACAGGGCGTCCTATTTCTAGTTAAATTTGCAATTTTATTTTACACGAAATTACATATTTCTACTTCCGTCAGGGGAATTCTGCAGTTCAGCTGAGTGAGGTCAAGCTGGTATCCTAAACATCTTGTAAATTTGTGAATGTTGACTAAATAGTTGGATTGGTTTGCATGGCTTATTTCATTAACAAATATCATTTTATTTGCAAAGTCATTGTATAATATAATTTATTCATACCAGTTAATCTAGTTTCTGTCATTCTTATTTAGAAAAAAAATTGCAAAAAAAACATGCAAAAATAAAATTTGAAAAAATGGGTAATGGTTCAGCAATAAAAAAAAAGTGGTGGGTACACCAGCTGGGAAGGTTGTTTTTCAAAGTTTAAGCATGCATATCTGAGGAAATATTGAGACCCAGTTGCAGTAATTCAGTTGCATATTCCCCCTTTCTGGCTTTAATAGCCTACTTTTTAGAAGTTTTAACCCACAGCCCTTGTTCAGGGCTGTCGGGTATTGTTATCACCCATGGTGTCTGGATGGGCAGGCGGGCAACCGGAAAAAGAAACTGTAAGGTGTAGGAAGTTCATACTTGGTAGGGACATTGGTTAGGATGTGTAGGTGTGCAATGTCATGGTCTGACCGTGATTTGACCTTTGATCTTGCCGTAGTTACCTTGAGTTTGAAAATCTTGTCCGGGCTATATCTCAGAACCGTAATGTGTAGGAAGTTGATACTTGGTAGGGACATTGGTTAGGGGGTGTAGGTGTGCAACGTCATGGTGTGACCCTGATTTGGTCTTTGAACTTGCCGTAGTGACCTTGACCAATAAAATTTTGTCTGGGGTATATCTCAGAAACCGTAAGGTGTAAAAAGTTGATACTTGGTAGGGACATTGGTTAGGGGGTGTAGGTGTTCAACGTCATGATGTGATCTTGATTTGACCTTTGAGCTTGCCAGTGACCTTGAGTTTGAAAATCTTGTCCGGGCTATATCTCCGAAACCGTAAGATGTAGGAAGTTGATATTTGGTTAGGACATTGGTTAGGGGGTGTAGGTGTGCAACATCATGGTGTGACCTTGATTTGACCTTTGACCTTGAAGTAGTGACGTTGACCTATAAAATCTTGTCCAGGCTATACCTCGGAAACCATAAGGTGTAGGAAGTTAATACTTGGTAGGGACATAAGTTACGGGGTGTAGGTGTGCAGCTTCATGGTGTGACCTTGAATTGACCTTTGAACTTGCTGTAGTGACCTTGATCTATCAAATCTTGTCTGGGCTATATCTCGGAAACTGTAAGGTGTAGGAAGTTGATACGTGGTAGGGACATTGGTTAGGGGGTGTAGGTGTGCAACGTCATGGTGTGACCTTGATTTGACCTTTGACCTTGCTGTAGTGACCTTGACCTGAAAATCTTGTCCGGGCTATATCTCAGAGACCATAAGGTATATGAAGTGAGCACTTGTTAGGGTCATTGTATTGCCACATCTGTATGTATGGGTAATATTCATAACATTCAAACCATAATCCGGCCATGCAAAACATATATAAAGGTGGGTGATGTTTTAAATCATAACAAATGTGCGAGGTCACTTTGGTATGTTTGGACAATATTCAAAACATCCCAACCATAATTTGACTGTGCAAAATGTGTGTATATAAACAGCTTGTAGAACAGGCCGACTGGCAGGGTCTTAATCTTTTTGACCCAAAGGTATTTCTGTCGGTCGCGGACTGACGGATTGGCACTAATTTCGTACCCTGGTAGGGAGTGTAGGTGTGCATCATGGTGTGACCTTTAGCTTTGGTTCTGCCAAAGTGTGTTCACCTGCCATATTTGAGACATGTTTCTCTTTTGACAAAGATATATGGATTGCTGCAACTGATTATTGTATCCACCGGAGGCATCCGGTGGATACTTTGGTTTAGCGTTTGCTACGCCGCTGCCGCCGCTGCGGGTAGAGATTTTCGGCATTAACGCTCTAACAGGAAAACTACATCAGCTAGGTTCACCAAATTTGCAGGATATCTTCATTGGGGGTAAGCTTCTCTGGGAAGGAAATTAGCCTCATTCTGAAAAACAAGATGGTCGCTGCGGGCATTTCTTTGAAAATTATGTACATTTTTCTACTGGCTGTTTCTCATAGGTAGAAGGTTGAATGTCTTCATAGGTGATATGTATAACAGATATATATGTCCTCTACAACCTTGCAGACATTTGACCTTGAAGCTCTTGATTCAAGGTCATCCACGGTCCACGGAGTGCCAAAGTAACCCACATAGCGAACTTTAAAAGTGCTTATATCTCCCTCATTATTGGTCCTACAGGTTTGCAATGTGAAACCAACCTATAGGAAATCATGTGCTGCGAATCTTTTGATGTGGTCAGATTTGACCTTGGACCCCTCCTTCAAGGTCAAATGAGGATAGCCAAACTAAAAAGTGCTTATAACTCGCTTATTATTGGTCCAAGAGGTTTGGGATGGTAAACTAACTTATAGGAAATCATGGGCTGGGAATCTTGTGGTGTGGTCGGATTTGACCCTGGGCCCCTTCTTCAAGGTCAAACGAGGATAGCTAAAGTTAAAAGTGCTTATAACTCGCTTATTATTGGTCCTACAGGTTTGGGATGGCAAAGCAGCTTATAGGAAATCATTGGCTGGGAATCTTTTGATGTGGTCAGATTTGACCTTGGACCCCTCCTTCAAGGTCAAACGAGGATAGCTAAAGTTAAAAGTGCTTATAACTCGCTTATTATTGGTCCGCGAGATTTGGGATTGTAAACCAACTTATAGGAAATCATGAACTGGGAATCTTTTGGTATGGTCGGATTTGACCTTGAACCCCTCCTTCAAGGCCAAATGAGGATAGACAAACTTAAAAGTGCTTATAACTCACTTAATATTGGTCCTGGAGGTTTGGGATGGTAAACCAACCCATAGGAAATCATGGGCTGGGAATCTTCTGGTGTGGTCGTATTTGAACTTGGGCACCTCCTTCAAGGTCAAATGAGTATAGCCAAACTTAAAAGTGCTTATAACTCGCTTATTATTGGTCCTAGAGGTTTGGGATGGTAAATCAACCTATAAGAAATCATGGACTGGGAACCATCTGGTGTGGTCGGATTTGACCTTGGGCCCCTCCTTCAAGGTCAAGCGAGGATAGCCAAAGGTAAAAGTCCTTATAACTCGCTTATTATTGGGTCAAGACGTTTGGGATGGTAAACCAACCTATAGGAAATCATAAGCTGGGAATCTTCTGGTGTGGTCGGATTTGACCTTGGACCCCTTCCTTCAAGGTCAAACTTAAAAGTGCTTATAATTCACTTATTATTGGTCCTAGAGGTTTGTAATGTGAAACCAACCTACAGGAAATCATGTGCTGTGAATCTTTTGATGTTGTCAGATTTGACCTTGGGCCCTCCTTCAAGGTCAAACGAAGATAGCAAAACTTAGAAGTGCTTGTAACTCGCTTATTATTGGTCCTAGAGGTTTATATTGTGAAAGCAACTTATAGGAAATCATGGGCTGGCAATCTTTTGATGTGGTCAGATTTGACCTTGGGCCCCTCCTTCAAGATCAAACAAGGATAGCGAAATCTAAAAGTACTTATAAATTGCTTATTATTGGTCCTAGAAGTTTGAAATGTGAAACCAACCAATTGGAAATCATTGGCTAGAAATCTTTTGATGTGGTCAGATTTGACCTTGGGCCGCTCCTTCAAGGTCAAAAGAGGATAGCCAAACCTAAAAGTGCTTATAACTCGCTTTTTATTGGTCCTAGAGGTTTGCAATGTGAAAGCAACTTATAGGAAATCATGGGCTGGGAATCTTCTGATTTCAGATTTGACCTTGGGCCCCTCCTTCAAGGTCAAACGAGAATAGCCAAAGGTAAAAGGACTTATAACTCGCTTATTGTTGGTCGTAGAGGTTTGTAATGTGAAACTATCCTGTAGGAAATCATGGCCTAGGAATCTTTTGATGTGATCAAATATAACCTTTGGCCCCTACTTCAAGGTCAAAGGTCATGGATAGCCCAAATTAAAAGTGCTTATAACTCACTAATTCTTGTTCCTAGAGGTTTGCAATGTGACACCAACCTATAGGAAATCATGGGCTAAGAATCTTTTGATGTGGTATGATTTGACCATGGGCTCCTCCTTCAAGGTTAAGTGATGGTTGATTGGCTTTGGTAAGTTGTCTTTCTGGTGGATACAATTTGCATCGGTTCTCCGATGCGCTAGGTCTAGTTTGTTTGCATATGGGAGGACGCTTGTTTGCATATGGGAGGAATTCTCGTGGAAGGGTCCGCCGTATCCGCCTGCTCCGCAAGTTTGCCTACCTATAGCGTCTTTACTAGTGGATGGAATTTCTTCAAACTTGGCACATATATTTAGTAGCCCTGGGAAAATTTTCTGAATTTGGTGCCATGACATTTCAACCAATTAGAGAAGTCACATGACCAAAAACAGGATTTTGCTTGTCCGGATGCTTAAGAAGCGTTTAAAATATTTGCCTGAAATTTGATATATGGATGCAAGGTATAATGATCTGGAAATAATTAGATTTTGGTAGACTTCCATTAAAAAATGGCTAATTAATTAAGCATTAAAATTTTTATTAACGAGGAAAATACAAATCCCTTAATAACTTCTAAACCATGTGAGATGGAGCGATTTTGATGAAAATTTTGACTCACAGGGTATCTCTGCTAAGTACTCTGCTCAATTCCAAAAAAATTTCCTCTCCAAAATGGCGGCCATTTTGAATTTTGTAATTTTTGACAAAAATGGCCAAAAATAAAAGGTCTGCACTCTGATTTGTGGGAACACAATGTACTCATGTAGTGTTCACAAATAATTCACAAATAATTATTTTTGCAAAATTTTTGTCCCACAGGGTATCTAAGCAAGATAGATTGCCAAAAAAGATTGCCAGGTAGAGCAATTTCGGCGAAATTTTTGGCCCACAGGGTATAAATGCAAGATACTCTGCTCTCTTTCCAAAAATGGCGGCCACTTTGAATTTTTGACAAAAATGGTAAAACTTAAAATTGCTTGTACCTCCTAAACCGTGCGAGATAGAGCGATTTTGGCGAAATTTTTGGCCCACAGGGTATATATGCAAGATACTCGGCTCATTTCTCACAAATCTTTCCTCTTTCGAAAAATGGCGGCCATTTTGAATTTTCGAATTTTTGACAAAAATGGTAAAACTTAAAATTGCTTGTACCTCCTAAACCGTGCGAGATAGAGCGATTTCGGCGAAACTTTTGACCCAGAGGGTATATAAGCAAGATAGTTTGCTCAATTCTCAAAAATTTTTCCTCTTTCTAAAATTGGCGGCCATTTTCAATTTTCGAATTTTTGACAAAAATGGTAAAACTTAAAATTGCTTGTATCTCCTAAACTGTGCGAGATAGAGCGATTTCGGCGAAACTTTTGACCCAGAGGGTATATACGCAAGATAGTTTGCTCAATTCTCAAAAATTTTTCCTCTTTCTAAAATTAGCGGCCATTTTCAATTTTCGAATTTTTGACAAAAATGGTAAAACTTAAAATTGCTTGTATCTCCTAAACCATGCGAGATAGAGCGATTTTAGCGAAATTTTTGGCCCACAGGGTATCTAAGTAAGATACTCTGCACAGTTTTGAAAAAAATTTTCCTCTTTCCAAAAATGGCAGCCATTTTGAATTTTCGAATTTTTGACAAAAATGGTAAAACTTAAAATTGCCTGTATCTCCTAAACCGTGCGAGATAGAGCGATTTCGGCTAAATCTTTGGCCCACAGGGTATAAATGCAAGATACTCTGGTCAATTCTCACAAATTTTTCCTCTTTCCAAAAATGGCGGCCATTTTGAATTTTTGACAAAAATGGTAAAATTGAAAATTGCTTGTACCTCCTAAACCGTGCGAGATAGAGTGATTTCGGCGAAATTTTTGACCCACTATGCAAGATACTCTGCTCAATTCTCAAAAAATTTTCCCCTTTCTAAAAATGGCGGCCATTTTGAATTTTCGAATTTTTGACAAAAATGGTAAAACTTAAAATTGCTTGTATCTCCTAACCGTGCGGGATAGAGCGATTTCGGCAAAATTTTTGGCCCACAGGGTATATATGCAAGATACTCGGCTCAATTCTCAAAAATTTTTCCTCTTTCCAAAAATGCCGGCAATTTTCAATTTTCGAATTTTTGACAAAATGGTAAAACTTAAAATTGCTTGTACCTCCTAAACCGTGTGAGATAGAGTGATTTCGGCGAAAAATTTGGCCCACAGGATATCTAAGTAAGATACTCTGCACACTTTTGAAAAAATTTTTCCTCTTTCCAAAAATTGCGGTCATTTTGAATTGTTGAATTTTGACAAAAATTGTAAAACTTAAAATTGCTTGTATCTCCTAAACCATTTTAAATTTTCCAATTTTTTTTCGATATAATTTTAGATTGACAGGGTATCTAGACAAGATCTTCTTTCTATTATAAGCAGCCAACACCATCTTTCTTTTGGAACTCTTTGTTTTTGTCATGCAAAAACAATCGCTTTGCTTCGCTAGCGATCCTCTAGTTTTAATTGTATCCGGTAGATACTATAGCTTAAGCATGAGAACGACACCGCAGTTTGTCGAGATTTTTCATGTAACCCTTGTGGAGGGAAAGGTATTATAGGTAGTAGTGCTGGTATTGTTTATCGATATTGAAATATTTATCAATTCTTGCTAAATATAATGTAGGGTACAACAGGGTCTCAGACTCGTGCGAAAATAATGGTGGCCAGCAGGACCAGTAACTTTTAGACTTAAGTGGCCCTTACAAATATTAAGCGGTCCTTCTTTATTCGAAAATACTTCAAATGCCTTTACATTTACATATTTTAGGCTAGCTTGTTGAGAGTATCATGGATGACTAGATATGATTTGAGTGACTTTTGATGCAAAAACTCAACTAGAATCAAGGATTAAGAATAATCTAAAATGGACTGGATTATGGTATCATATTTCTGAATAATAAACTATGTGTGAATATAAACTCACTTAGGTGGGAGTCATCTGTTGGTACACGTACAGAAGATTTTACAGTTTTCGGGACCCAGTTTTCATATGTACTTTCAATCGTAACTCTAGTTACCAATAATAAATAAATAAAAAATATCCCCATCTGTGTCACCAATGTTTAAAAATAATTTATAATGTATTGCATGGTAAAATATATACCGGTAAGTTACCAATAATAAATGAAAAAGAAACAAAAACAAAAAAAAAACATCCCATCTAATCTATGTCATCAATGTTTAAAAATAATTTATAATTTATTGCATGGTAAATATATAAGTTACCAATAATTTAAAAAAAGGAAAGAAAAAAAACATCCATATCTATGTCACCAATGTTGAAAACAAATTTATAAAGTATTGCATGGTAAAATATAAGTTACCAATAATAAATGGAAAAAAAAACCATCCCTATCTATGTCACCAATTTTTAATATATTTTTGTAATGTGTCTTGCACTGTGTCTGAATGTATTCATTATCAATACTAAATGAATGAAAAAAATCATCCCCTTCTATGTCACCAATTTTTAAAAATATTTTTTTTCAACAGGTACATTGTACAAGTAACCAAAAATAAATGAATAAAAAAGCACCTTCCATGCATTCAAAACACTGGGCTACGGAAGATTTTTACACTAAAAGGACTTCCGTGTTCTTACATTCAAAACGCGATTCCATGTATGTCTGATATTTGCATTCAAAACAGTAGTCACGGAAGAAAGTTAAAATAAAAAGACTTTCATTTCTTACATTCAAAACGCGATTCTATTATTTTAACCAATGAAATGCCAGAAAAGAAATGACATTGATCCCTTACTAGATGTATGCTAACTTTTTACTGGTTGTCGTCACGACACGCCTTGATTTGAAACTATACATGAATAGAAATACCGTGAGTGTGCTTTGTTTATAAAATGGCGGAGTCGTAGATCCAAGAAATATGTTAGAAAACGTGGACTGGCAGAGTTCACTTCATTTTAAATTCGCCAGCCGGGCGACAATAAAAGCGTTTCTACTCGACCTTCGTCCAATAAAGTCGCCGTGGGCGAGTTGGCGACTGCGAATTTGTGACACTGGTACAATATCAATATCGAAACATACAACAAAATAGATGCACATCTGTTGTCTTCCATTGAAATAAAGTACAAATTTTGCAGATTATATTGCTTTACGCATCATTTTCTGTAACTTTTACGTACCGCGAAAACGGAACTGTATTTTGTTAATATGTTTAAAATTATGTATTATGCGATTTAATGCAAGTAAGATGTCTTATTAACATTTTAGTGCATTAATCGTAAGCAGTTCAGTACTGTAGTTCATACACATGAGCAGTCGACTCTTAACATTAGGAGTGACTTTTCATGAAATTTGCCCATTTAGTGAGCCTCTACTGCTCCTTGGCATCCCTACTTACATCCAGAAGCTTTGTTACACTCTCTAGCAAATGGTGTTATAAGTAAATATCTCAAATTCACAGGATATGTTCATCATTACAAAATTTTGCCAGGGAATATTTTTGGCCTTATTTTTAAAAACAAGAAAGCCACCATAGGCATTTCTTTGTTGGTCATGAAAGGATTACTCTCTCTAGAGCAAAAAATATTATAGGCAGAGATCTCCAATTTACAGGATTTGTTCATTACAAAAGCTTGCCTGGGAGGATTTTTGGCCTCAATTTGAAAAACAAAATGACCAACACTGGCGTTTCTTCGACGGTCATCCAGGAGTTTTTACCCCACAGTCCTTAAGGGCTGTAGGGGTATTGTTTTCACTCATCTATATCTCGGAAACAATAAGGTGTAGGAAGTTGAAACTTGGTAGATACATTGGCTAGGGGTTGTAGGTGTGCAACGTCATGGTGTGACCTTGTTTCGACCTTGCAGTATTGACCTTGACCTTTAAAATTTTGTTGGGCAAAATCTGTGAAATTGTAAAGTGTACCATGATCTTGATTAGATTTTTGACCTTGGCGTAGTTACCTTAACCTAAATATTTTTTTCAAAATTTTTTTCTGGTCTAATTCTGTGATTCCATAAGGTGTAGAAGGTTGACACTTCGTAGGGACATTGGTTAGGGGGTGTAGGTGTGCATCATTTTGGTATGACCTTTAAACGTTGTCTCTGCCAAAGTGTGTTCACCTGGCCATATTTGAGACTTGTTTCTCTTATGACGATGATATATGGATTGCAGCAACTGATTATGTGTATTTTTACTGACAGCTATTTTCTATTGACAGCTATTCTCCAGTCAATAAATTTTACAATTTCATAATTTTTGGTTTGCTGATTAATGCTGTCATCTTGCTATTGAATTGTCTTCATTTTAATACTTTATCTTTACAGTTTACATACATTTTCTTTTTCTTTTATGTTTTTTTCTCTACTTAAACATTATTTGGACCTTTATATAACTGACACTGCTCTGAAAGTATCCAGATCTTTGTACTTTTTCACCACTTGTGTATCTCATGGTGTTGAAAACTATTTCCCTGGGCTACGGACATCTCTGATGCTATTTTGTACTACTTGTTCTTAATCTTAACATCAGTTACTTTCATTGTAGCTACAATACTTTAGTTCCAACTTGAAACTGCTCAGTGCATGTATTTGTAGTTATATCACTTACTTCACACATTTCTGTGCTTACAGATCAGGATCTTGAATTCCACTGAGGTGCTAAAATTTATTTGATCATCATCTGGATCTTTATTTCACATGGAACGGTGTTTGAGGTTTTCTATGAACAGATCATGAGTTTTTGTTGTTCTTTTTCACATGGGATAGCTTGGCTCACTCCTTCTTGCTTAAATTCCTTGGGTCTTTTTATGGAAGACTGTTTTTAAGTATATAATATGGATACACCGAATACGCATCCAACAACGCCAGTAGTGGTAGTAAACCTGGGAAGTATCAGTAACAGCTCTTGCAGACAGATGTCAAATGTTGGGAATCCTGCTGCGAACATGGCCCAAAAAATACCAACAACTCCAAATAGCAAGAAGGCACCAGTGAAAATAACTTTGGAGACAAAAACGGAGAAAACTAGACCCACCAATCCCACAAGTCTGAGAAAAATTGTGCCAAAGATTGTTTCACTACAGAAACAAGAAGGTAAAATTTTTGTTGTGCAATACCTGTTTAATGATTTTACATTTTGTCATTTTCATATTTTATAATATGAATTAGTTAATAGATTTAGAGTTGATAGTGAAAGTTACAACTGTTACCAGACTTTATCCGATTACTTTATTTTGTCTTGTACATATCTCTTCAGTAAAGCCAACCCTCCATGGTCCTGTTGTCTGCCTGGTATTAATGGTATTGGCCTGCTATGCCTGTGGATTCTGATTTGTTATCTCCCTCCGGGCTTTAGCCTGGAAGGGAGATTATAAAATGCATCATGTGTGTGCGTGTGTCTGTGCGTGTGTGCGTTAGTGTGTCACGCAGATTTCTCTAAAACTACTACAGCTACAGATTTTTTGTAAATTAATTGTCCCAGTGAATTTTATATATATTTTTATATATATATTTAAATATCTTCAACCTCGACAATTTGGTTGGTTTTGTGGACTTAGGCCTAAAGCTAAGTGAGTAATAGCAATATTTGCTACTTTGAGTAAAGGACTCATAACTCAAAAACCATTGCAGTTAGAGCTTTTTCTTCAAATATGTTGTTCAGCTACTTTGTCCTTAGCTATAAGGTGGTACATAGTTTGGGGTTCCATTGCATGCCATAAGTGAGTAATAGCTATTTTCTTATTTGTAGCAAAAATGACAGAAGTAAATGTCAAATATCTTCAAAAGTATAAAAGTTAGGCAAATCTTTTCAAATATATTACTCATCTGGTTCTAATATGTTATTCACCATATGTTATTCAAGCTATCATATGATAAAGTTTCAGACCTGTTGTACATTTTATAGCTGAGTAATAACTACTTTGAAATTCTTACTGTTGAGTAAATTTATTGTAACTCCAAAATTATCTTGGAAACGGTGCAAGATAGAGCAATTTTAAAGATAAATAAGTCACTCACCTACTTTTGGGTGATCTACCACATAGTGAAGTTGCAGATCTATAGCTCTTTGAGTCTTTGCATAGCGGAGTCACAGCTAAAAAAATGAGTAAATGTATTTTATCTCTAAAAGTATTGAAGATACGCAATTTCTTTTCAATAAGTCATTCACCTACTTTTGGCTGATCTAACACATATATTAGGTGAGTTGCAGAACTATAGCTCTTTGGATAGCTGAGTAATAGCTACTAAAATGTGCAAATGTCTTTTATCTCTAAAAGTTTTACAGATAAGCAATTTCTTCTGAATAAGTCATTCAATTACCTTTGGCTGATCTACCATATAGTGAAGTTGCACAACTGTAGCTCTTTGCATAGTTGAGTAATAGCTACTAAAATGAGTGAATGTCTTTTATCTGTAAAAGTGTTACAGATAGGCAATTTCTTCTAAATAAGTCTTTTTGGGTGATCTACCACATAGTAAAGTTGCAGAACTATAGCTCTTTGGATAGCTGAGTAATAGCTACTAAAATGTGCAAATGTCTTTTATCTTTAAAAATATTACAGATAAGCAATTTCTTCTGAATAAGTCATTCAATTACTGTTGGGTGATCTACCACATAGTGAAGGGGCAGAACTGTAACTCTTTGCATAGCTGAATAATTGCTACTAAAATGAGTAAATGTCTTTTGTCTCTAAAAAGTGTTACAGATAGGCAATTTCTTCTAAATAAGTCTTTTTGGGTGATCTACCACATAGTAAAGTTGCAGAACTATAGCTCTTGGGATGGTAGAGTAATAGCTAATAAAATGAATAAATGCCTTTTATCTCTAAAAATATTGCAGATAGGCAATTTCATGGGAATAAGTCATTCACCTACTTTTGAGTGATCTACCACATATGAAGTTGCACAACTGTAGCTCTTTGCATAGCTGAGTAACAGCTGCTAAAATAAGTAAATAGCTTTTATCTTTAAAAGTATTGCACATAAGCAATATTTTTTTATTAAGTCATTCACCTACTTTTGGGTGGTCTACCACATAGTGAAATAGCAGAACTGTAGCTCTTTGGATGGCAAAGTAATAGCTACTAAAATGAGTAAATGTCTTTTTTATCTCCCGCCGGCCGGGCGGGAGATTATAAAATGCATTCCGTGCGTGTGTGCGTGTGTTATTGAGTGTGTGTCATGCTTTTATAAAGGGCTGTACATCACACTGGTTGTTTCTCCTTGGCCTTTTCAATGTTTTTTATGACCTTATTGCTTATGTCTTTTCATTTGATGCTGTTATTTCACACCTAGGACCATAGCTAAGTGAGTAATAGCAATGGTGGCTACTTTGAGTAAAGTGCTCATAACTCCAAAACGACTGCATTTAGAGTGTTTCTGTAAAATACATTGTTCAGCTACTTTCTCCATGCCTACAAGATGGTACCATTTTTAGGGTTCTATCTTGATAGCTAAGTGAGTAATAGCTATTTTCTGTTATTAACAATGAGCAAAATGAGTAAATTGATTTTGTCTTTGTAACTGTTACTTACAATATTGGCCTCAAATATGTTGTTCAACAACTCCTTCATGTACTATATCATGGTGAGGTGTCCAAGGTGTAGCACCATAGCTAACTGAGTAATAGCTATACTAAGTTTAACATTTGACCATTGAGCAAGTCACTTATAACTCAAAAACTATTGAATATAGAGGATTTTTGTCGAATATGTTGTTCACCTATCTTTTGGATATACTGTATTGTGAATTTTCACAGCTGTAACTCCATAGCTAACTGAGTAATAGCTACTTTGATGATAACCATAATGAGTAAATGGCTTATATCTTCAAAAGTATTGCAGCTACACAATTTTGTTCCAATATGTTGTTCAGCTACTATCTCAACAGCTACAACATGGTCACCAGTTTGGAAGTGTATCTCCACAGCTAAGTGAGTAATAGCTACTTTGTCAATTTTTAATGATAACCATAATGAGTAAATGCCTTATATCTTCAAAAGTATTGCAGCTACACAATTTCTCTCAAATAAGTTGTTCATCTACTTTTTAAGTCATTCATCTACTTTTGGGAGAGCTTTCACATGGTGAAGTTTCAGACTCGTAGCTAATTACTCACCTACTGAAAATGAGTAAATGCGAATTATCTCTAAAAGTATTGCAGATAGCCAATTTTTCTCAAATAACTCATTCACCTACTTTTGGGAGAGCTTTCACTTGGTGAAGTTTCACACTCATAGCTAATTACTCACCTACTCAAAATGAGTAAATGCGAATTATCGCTAAAAGTATTGCAGATAGCCCATTTTTCTCAAATAACTCATTCACCTACTTTTGGGAGAGCTTTCACTTGGTGAAGTTTCACACCCATAGCTAATTACTCACCTACTCAAAATGAGTAAATGCGAATTATCTCTGAAAAGTATTGCAGATAGCCAATTTTTTCTCAAATAATTCATTCACCTACTTTTGCAAGGGCCTTCACATAGTGAAGTTTCAGACCCATAGCTAATTACTCGCCTACTCAAAATGAGTATATGCGAATTATCTCTAGAAGTATTGCAGATGGCCAATTTTTCTCAAATAACTCATTCACCTACTTTTGGGAGAGCTTCAAACCAACCTGTGGAAAAGCACAGGGTAAGGGTAAGACCTTGGGCCCCTTCTTTGAGGTGGAATGAAGATATCCAAACCTTTTTAGTGCATATCTTACATGTACATAACTGCGGAATATGTACATTCAGTGGCTCTAACTCTGGAATGTGGCCATTCGATGGCCAAATCATTGAATGGGTATATGCTATGATTTGCCATTGAATGTGTACATTCAGTTGCCAGAACTATTGAATGTATACATTCCATGCTGTGAGTAATGGAATGTACAAATGACTTTGTGACAAAAGAAAGACAATGTACAAAAAAAAACAAAAACATTTTATTAGTACATTAAAACATTAAAAACAACTATGAAATGTAAATTTTTAGTAAATAGCACAAACATATTGATCAAGTACATCATTTTGATATTTCAAAAATGTTGCTGTCATTAACCATTATTACTTTGACTGATTTCCCTTTTTATCTTTCAACCATTTCATTAGTACTAAACCACAAAGAGAAACTTATGAAATGCACAACATTACTTAATACAGCTATTGCTGAAGGCCATGATAATTAGATTTATTATTATTCTTCATTATTTAGCATACGCAGGGAATCTTTTCATGTTATTGGATTTCATCTTAAAGTTAATATGATTGTCCTGAACAATACATTTCTAATTTCAATAACAAACATCTTTGATGTGTACGCAACAGATTCTTCTTTTTACAAGTTTCATTCTCTATTGCTAATTGCCTTTTATTGTAATTTGCTTTTACTGACGATATTTTTATTGTATCGTGTATAGAACCTGCAAAACATTGATAGTATCAACAATTATTTATTTGTGACATTACATTTCAAACTAATTATAACATAACGAAACTGTAAATGTTGCTTGTACATTAAATCAATCGTTCTATCAATATTAAATGATTACTGTGTAATATTAAGAAAATATATACATATACATCTATATAGATACAGAGAAGAAAATAAATTGGTGGTCACTGTAGTAAAGCGGCATTTGACTTGTTGTTAATTTTAAACTTTCGGTTGCAAACACAAGGTCAAGAATACCACCACATATATGACTTGGTTCACTTATGTATTGCTTCAAAGAATACCTCTGCAAAAGTGATGTAGCTTTATTAAGATTATATAAATCAAAGTTAAAGTCACCACAAATGATTATCTCATACATATCATCTTTCAATTGCACTATAAGCTTTTCAACTTCTTCCAAAAAAGTTTTTATGCTGTCTTTAGGAGATCTGTAAACAGTCACTAGAGCAAAGATTACTTCATTCGCTTCGATTATCACACATGTACATTCTATGTTAATTGCATGGAATTTCTTCTCACAACATTTGGTGTCCCGTTAGACATAAATACCTGTACCATGAACTGACTTACTACACGTTAATATGTAATTATCCATTTCAAATTTCTTATGTTACGCTATTGTATAAATATGTGTTTCCGTTAAACATATAGCATCTAACAGTTTAACTGATGGATCACTCTTTAAATCTTGCAGATGCATTTTCAGAGATCTTATATTTAGGCAACCCAAAAGAAAGGCATTTTCCCTTGCTATTTTTTCAATTGGAGAAATCCATTGTAATTTAGATTCAGCTTCCATCCGTTTCATTTCTTCAAGAGCACCTGCGTTTACTTTTATATGGCTTGGGTTAAAATTGCAGATTTTTATTCCCCTACTTGTTTTGGGTCTACTTAGCATAGTGTAAATTAGTCCTTGAGGAACACATTTCAAGTTTGATGGTTTCATCATATCTGCGACCATTTCACTGTACTACCCTGTGCTTTGTGTGTTGTTAATCCCCATGCTAGGTCAAATATGTTGTTCACCTACTTTTTGATGTAGTGCGGCGTGCGATCATACCACGGCAGTGGTCTTGTTTTTTGTAAAAGTGTTATAGATCGGTAATTTCTTCTAAATAAGTCCTTCACCTACTTTTGGGTGATCTACTACATAGTAAAGTTGCAGAATTATAGCTCTTTGGATGGCAGAGTAATAGCTAGTAAAATGAATAAATGCCGTTTATCTTTTAAAAGTATTGCAGTCAAACATTAAAGCACCTCTTGCTTATTGTCACTTCTTCAGGTGCCTCCGTATCGCAAGAAAATGTATATTACACTATCTTTAGTACATCTAATTTATATGGCGGGAGATAATTGCATGCGTCAGAATGGTTGTTCCTTCTCGCTTTATGGTTCTAGTGCCTTGAGTCTGTCATATGACAGAGATTAGGAACTATAGAAGTACTCGGTATATAACATTACATTGATGTTGGTGTGATGCTGTTTCAGTGGCACAGTTATTATCAATAATTTAATTGCCAAACAAACATTTCCTTTCTTCTCATTTGTGTGGGTGGGAGTTTGAATCTAGCTCATGAAAAAGTGCGAGAAATTCTGGAGGATTGTTCATATATCCATTTGAATTTTAAAAGGGCACAATGCTTTTAATAATATGTGATTTGGATCTAAATCTTATAAGGTTTCACAAACAACTTAAGGTGAATGTTAAATAGTCACTGGTTATTTGTGCATTTCAGTGAAGATATTAATGGAATATAAAAATTGAACAATCCCAAATAAAAGCCTTGTATTTTAATATTTATGTTCCTCCAGCTTCATCAGAATTGAAAGATGGGGTGAGGATAAAAGTGATAAGACCTATGCAGTACAAGAAATCAGCAGACATGGTATGTTTAGTTATTCTTATGCAAAATATCCCTGTAAAACTATTAATGTAACATATATTTATATGGTCAGGTTTCTAGAATACTCCAGAAAACATAATCAGTCACCCGTCAAGTAACCATATTTTTCATAAATAATGCATCAGATTTTCATGGAATCACAAGTTTATTTGTTGGGACAAAAAAAAATAAGGAAAAATAACGCCATAGAATGAGAAATACATGTTTGTTGTTGCCATTTTTTTTTGAGAGAGACATTGTGTACTTTTAACCCGTTTAGCAAGCATGTTTCCATTGCCCTGGATTGGTCTTCTCCAGTGAAAAGTTAGCAGAGCACATACAGGAGATGCACTTACCCAAGCTTAGATGTACGCATTGTGACTTCAGCTGTGGGCAACGCAACTATAAGACTATGAGTGATCACTACTTCCAGGAGCATAAACTGTACAAACATGGAATGGATTTATTTGAGAAGCATCAAATTCCAGTAAGATTCAATACATATTCCACAGTGGTAGGCTGTATAACTTGATCAAGTATAAGTCTAAATTTAGACATGAATTTATGTTTGATTTAATGTATGTCTGAAGTACTATCAGTGAACGAAATTAACACCTGCCCCCGTGTCCGGCAGACTGGTAACTATTTTCACAGGTCTTTTTACAGTTACAGATCCAGATGTAGTGTAACTTAAAAAAAAAAACTTTTCATACATTTTTAGGGAAAGGAGTTTTATTATATAATTCAGTTTTGGTGAGAGGAAATCCTAAGGTTACAGTGTGATTATACAGTAGAACCTCGATTATCCAGCCTTTTATAATCGGAATCTCCGGATTAACCCATCTGAAACCTTGTCTCCCTACATGTATAATGCATGGTCTAGCACCAGCAATAATACAGAATTTTACACATTCTCGGAAACTGTTAATTTTAGTGCTATTATTACATCTAAAATAAATATGTAATGAGCTGATAAAGTTACGGTCAAAGCCACCAACGTCCTTAAAATCATGGATAGAACTCTTACCCCTTCTTAGAAAAATAAAGCTGGAATGACACATTTATGCTTCGATATAAAGTAATGAAATAGACGTATATGCAGAGTTTTCAATACAAAGTATTAAACAGAGTTATTAACTGTAATTTTAATCTATTAAAGTTGGGTGTAAAACACTCCCTGAACTGTGCTTACTATGAAAGTATTGATACGTTCACACATCACTTGGTTGAATGTACTGATTGTATCAAGTTCTGGACGAAAGTAGAACTATGGCTGCTTGAAAAATTGAAAGTTTAGTTTAATTTAACAGTGTGTGAGGTGACGAATACCTTTTTCAAATGACACTTTGATGCAAATTATAAATTATGTTAGTATTTTGGCATAACATTTCAAAATCTTTTTTGGCAAAATTTTTACTGCTTTATTGAACATACCGTCCACAGAAACGCCTAGCTTCTTTGAGCTTTAATACCATTGTTTCAATTGGGGAGATATCAATTCAATTACACAACCGCACTACACCTTGAATTTGGCCAAAATTGAATAAAATCCTTGAAAAGTCCTTAAATTTGTTCTTGCCCAACTTCTGCATCTGCATCATCTATTTTTATGGCTATGGTCAGACTCAGCAAAGCAAGTATGATCTAAAAGAAAATTAAAGTGAATATCCTTGAATTATATATGGCTTATAATCACTGACAAATAGCATTGTTGTAATGAGTTTATAAAATGTTAAAATCATGTGACAATAAAGAAGTTTGTGGGAGGAACGGATAGCTATAAGGGGAGGTAAAGAAGGCCGTGCCTTAAAATATATTCTTGAGAATTGTTATTGTTGACCTTGAAAATCCTTGAAAAGACCTTGAATCGAGTTGTCAAAAGTCTGTGGGAACCCTGTTAATACTGGTCTGGAGTTTTTCAATGGACAAAATACATGACAACATTTATCAAAAAGAAATGTCAATAATACATGTACCAATCGAACACACCCAGTTTAAGTCTGCATAATATTTTAAACAAAAATGACAAGATCCATAGAAATAAAGCAAATTAGTCACAATTAGATGGTCAGTTATATTATTTTATACAAATATATTAAATGGCTTCATCAGTGACCACCCCACATACATATGTGTAGTGCCTAAAAAGATCCTTCTTCAATTATCGCCCATTTGGTAAAACCCCTTGGACATTGAATTTTGTGCAATTTCGGGTTTTTGAACCCCTTGATTATCCGATCTGATTCTTTGTCCCCCAATGAGTAATGATAGGTAGGTGGACTAGCTTCTACTCTACTTCTAGGCTAATGTGATTATATCCCTGCCAGGCTGTCACAGAGTTTATTTGAAGTGCTTACTTACATCTGATGTTGGCTGATGAAGATCCAAGGTTTTGTTCTCTGGTGAATAAATCTGGTCATATTGTCCTTCAGGCAGTAAATTATGACATACACATTTTTGTCTATGCATATTTCACTGTGTGTAAATATGTTTGGTTAAAAAATCTTGTGTTATACTCAAAATCTTTAGAATCTGTGTGGACAGAGAGTACAGTTTAAAAACTAACCCCACTTTATTAAAACAGCCAGAAAAAGTAAGGTTTTTCTTTTATATGGATATCATATAATGTACATGGTATCTATGCCATAACCATATTGTGGTTTTGTTATAATTTCCTTCAACTAATAGTATTGTAATAACATTACTCTGCTATTCTCTGCAGGTGTCTATACCAAAAGGAAATGATACAACATTGGACTTCAGTGCCATCACTGGCTTAAAAAATTTACCAAGTGAGAACTTTTATCATACTTTTATATGACTGTGTATTTTATTGTTTGATAATTTGATGTAATACACCATTTCAAGATAAATATAAATATTATAATTAATAAAAGATCAAGTAAAAGTCGTATTTTATTTGGAATGATGTATTTTCTCTAATTATCACATGTAATGTGTCGTTAGGTAAGTCGCAAAAATGACTGTGTGTATCACATGTACATTTTTAAAGTAAAATGTGACTATTGTTTTACCATTTCTTAATTATAATATCTATAATTAACCAGAACAGCATATATTTTGGCTGTTCTGGTGGAGCTGTGTGGAGCCTGGCTTTGAACACCTAAGGTCTCTGATGGGAACTGTGTATCTCATTAAAATATTCTACACACAAAGTAAAGAATATAAAACAGAGAATTAAATATTGAGCAAAGTGATTTTATTAACTAAAAGAGTGTAGTTTTTAAATTTTTATTTGGTAAAAAACATAACTTAGCGAAAGTGCCTTGGTAGGTGCCATAGAAGTGGACATCGGTACAACCTTCAATACTGCAACCACCTGCAATCTTATATTCCCATTGCCAAACCAAGTATTGAGACCTTACCTATTTTTGAAGAACTCTCTTGTAAGCAGAAGACTTGACTCCTTTTACTGAGAACGAGATTCCCAAGAAGTGATCGATTTCTGCCAGGAACAAAGATATAGTATAATTACAATGGTTGTGGTCTCCAGTTAATTGGAGAAACTGAAAGATGAATGAAACAGAATGTTCAAACATTACAGACATGTTTAGAACTTCCAACCTCTGAAATCTGCTCGTGTATCCCCGATATTTCAAACTACTAAGTTACAGTGTAAAGAATATAATCACCATTATCATATGATATGGGCTGGTAGTAAACCAGATTCTTCCAACAAAATGTAAAAGAGGGGAATTATTTTGTATAAATGGTGTTTACCTACCTTCCACCCTGCAGATATCAACATATTTGTGTGAACCCAAGCCCTCTTATGTGCATCCATTACCCAGGCCCTCCTATTTCTCCCAATCTTAGGTGTTGGGTTATTTTATGCCAATAGGGCTACTATTGAGGACATGCATTTCACAATTAGTTTAATCCATACATATTTTTATGGAGGGAAAAGTGATATTTTGCGAAAGTTTAGCGTGAACTTTTTGTTTTCAATTAAATTATACTTTTGTAGCAGTTAATCTCAATACTAGCAGATTGTGAGGAAAATAAACATAAAGATTAACATGCATTAACTTACTATTAACCCACTGGGTGTACTTGGGTCGCAAACCTATTTCTCTGCACATTTCTTTCAGCTTTTGCTGTTGAAAAGTCTACAAAATGCACTAAAAATCTGGTGGGAAAGAGTGGAAAATTAGAAGACAGTGATGTGGAATTAGGATTACAGAGTGAAGACGTCAAGGAAGAAAATTATTCATGGTAAAACACGCAGAGTTCTGGACAAACTTTTAAGAAAAAATTTACTGCAGATATTAATTAGTTTCTTTTTGATGAATCCCTGAGTCTCAAATCTCACGAAACAGGCACCATCTACTTCATTTGGACCCAGAATCCAAATTTAAAAAAAAAATCTTTTATTTTTTGCTGTCACAGAAAATAACTCAAGAATAATGGGAGTCTACATTTCTGAAATATTTAACATTTTATTAATTTGTTTGGTTAATATCGCCCTCATTTCACCCCACAGCCTTTAAAGGCTGTATGGGTATTGTTTGGTGATTGTGTTTGAGGTTTGCAGTAGTTATTGACTTAGAATTGTTACGGACATGCTTTAGAAATCCATGAAATCAAATTGTTCAAGCATTTTTTCATTGTTACTAATTTATTTCTTTTTAATAATCAGAAACATAAGCATACATTTTAACTAATTTTGTCTCAAGATTTGCGTTTGTGTAGGTATTCAGAAGAACCAAGCAATCTCGGTGAGACAAGTTATCCTGATTGGTCCCCTATCTTTCTTAGTCAAGAAAGTCTGGTGCCTTTACCATCACAGTTTTCCAGTCTTTTGGGGAAACCTGCTTTCATGGAAAAAACACAGCAAGGCAATTTTGTTTTGCCAAATCCATCAAATGGTAAGTGTGTAGTGTGTACCACCATTTTTCTAAGCCTGAAAACAAAATATTTGGTTGTAGAATTTCGCAAATATTTTATATCTGTTTTTACCCCACAGCCCTTAAGGGCTGTCAAAAGTTTGTCCGGCCTGTATCTCAGGAAACCGTAAGGTGTAGGAAGTTGATACTTGGTAGGGACATTGGTTAGGGGGTGTAGGTGTGCAACGTCATGGTGTGACCTTGATTTGACCTTTGCCGCAGTGACCTTGAGTTTGAAAATCTTGTCCGGGCTATACCTCAGAAACCATATGGTGCAGGAAGTTGATGCTTGGTAGGGACATTGGTTAGGGTTTGCAGGTGTGCAGCATCATGGTGTGACCTTGATTTGACCTTTGACCTTGTCACAGTGACCTTGACCTTTAAAATCTTGTTGCACCTTTGGGTCTGTCTTTTGCAGATTAAGCACTGTTAAAGTCATATTAGAATTCATTAAAAATTTTACTTTTACAACTTCCCATTGTAACAGATGGAATTTCATCAAGTGAGCCACAGACTTTGCTCCAACACCACACATAAGCATTCATTGAATGTATTACCACTTCTGTATGCATGGTAATATTCAAAACATCTAAACCATAATTCGGCCATGCCAGATGTAGATAAACAGTACATGCATTGTCTTTCTCTTAGACATTATTTTTTTCTATTTAAACATTGTTTGGGCCTTTATATAACTGACAGTGCTTTGAAAGTATCCTGAACTTTGTACTGATACAGTACTTCTATATCTCATGGTGTTAAAAATATTTCCCTAGGCTGTGGGGTACGGGCATCTCTGATGCTATTTGTTTAAATTTCTGCTATATCCTATTGAAGTATTTTAGTGAATGTTTTGTTTGGCATCCTCCATTTTATTTGGATTTTCTATCTTTGCAATGAAATTACATAAACTTCTCATTTGTATCTCAATAACTATCAAAACTAGAAGTATGAATTTTAGGCGGGTTGCGTTTGTCCAGTCAAATTCAAACTTTACAGGAACATAGATCACCATCATAGCTAGATTCCTTTCAAAATTGGTGTAATTCTGTCCGTTTGTTTGTCCGTTTTTTGTCCGTTTGTCTGTCCATCCGTCTGTCCGTCCACATTTTCGTTTCCGGACTTTAACTTGAAAACAGTTTGTCCAATCGAATTCAAACTTGACAGGGACATAGATCACCATCATAGCTAGGTTCCTTTCGAAATTGGTGTAATTCTGTCTGTTCGTTTGTCCATTTTTTGTCTGTCCGCCTACATTTCTGTTTCCGGACTCTAACTCGAAAACGGTTTGTCCAATCGATTTCAAACTTGACAGAGACATAGATCACCATTACAGCTAGCTTCCTTTCGAAATTGTTATAATTCCGTCTGTTTGTTTGTCCGTTTTTTGTCCGTCAAAATTTCCATTTCCGGACTCTAACTCCAAAACGGTTTGTCCAATCGAATTCAAACTTGACTGGGAGATAGATCACCATCATAGCTAGGTTCCTTTCGAAATTGGTGTAATTCTGTCTGTTTGTTTGTCCGTTTTTTGTCCGTTTGTCCGTCAAAATTTCTATTTCCGGACTCTAACTCGAAAACGGTTTTTCCAATCGAATTCAAACTTGACAGGGAGATAGATCACCATCATAGCTAGGTTCCTTTCGAAATTGGTGTTTTTATTGCGTTAATACATCCTATCCAATGGACAAATGCTACTCCGGTCGGCGCAGACCGGCCCGCCAAACGCCAGAAAAAGGTCCCAGTACTGTGCACTCGCAAGGTGGCGCATCGTACTTCCTTCCTGTCTAGACAGAGTGACGTCATAGCATCTTTTTCGTTTGGCGCGTGTACTGTGCAGACGTGTTTTCAACATCTCCAGAGTTTTTAAAGGAAAAAGTGTGCATTATGATGGATTTTCAACCTTAATTGCAAGTAATTTAGAGTAGAAGGGTTATCTATATGTCAAGCATGGATATACATTAAGAAATCTGCTGGAAACACTCCCTAGCTGACTCAATTTAGTGTTGATGATAGGGCAGTTAACGACGAGAAATATGAAGGCTGCCATTGTGCTAGTTTCCTCCCATTCAACAATTGTGTTGTTAGGGGCAGATCGACATGAAGGAAATTACTGGATATTCTACTTACAAGGTATTGTTATCCGTGTCTTTGTTGTGATTGTCCCTTCTGTAACCTTCCAGCGAAAAATCATGAAGGAAACGTCAGTACTTTCTAGTATTTGCAACTAGCAATCACGGAAAACTTCATTCTATGTAGTATTTAACACTGTAAATAGAAGGAAGTCCCATCAGAAGAGGTGCATTCTTCAGAGCGCACTGGTACCGACTTCTCTGCTGTATAGCATCAGTCACATCGGCCTAGCTCGAGTATTAGTGTTTTTTCATCAGAAGCAAGAGATGCCCTCTTCAGATTTCTTCAGAGCGCACTGGTCCAGACATCTTTGCTGTAAAGCATTAGTTGACCGGCAAGCTCCAGTTCAGCCGACCTTACAATAGTGATATCAGTCCCTCCCTTGCAGTGGCATCACAAAAACAACTGGAAGGTACCAGAATCACTAGAAAAGGTGATCCCAGTCCCCAGGTCCCTGCACCCCCATTTACAAATGGTTGCTGAAGGAAGACAATGTACTTACAGGCCAACCATTACACTCAATAAAACATGCTCTGCAAATATTTACAGACGCATCAATAGAAGGGTGGGGCGCTCACTTAGACGAGCACACTGCAAGAGGAACCTGGTCCCTTCCGGGAAGCCAGCTGCATATAAACTATCTAGAACTTAAAGCAGTCTCTCTGGCTTTAAAAGAGTTCCAAGACCTTTGCTCAAACAAGATAGTACTTGTAGCAACCGACAACACCACAGTAGTGTCATACATAAACAAGGAAGGAGGCATGAGGTTGGGCCCACTTTGTGCCCTACTATGGAGAATCTTGACCCGGTGTACCAGGGAACAAGTGACTCTAAAGCCTGACACATTCCAGGCCGGCTGAACGTGGTAGCAGACAAACTATCCAGGCTAGGCCAGACCATCCAAACAGAGTGGTTTTTCCTTCCAGAGGTCTTCCACTCAATATGCAGCAGGTGGCACCGGCCCAAAATAGACTTATTTGCCATGAGGTTCAACAACAAGTTGCCTCTGTTTGTGTCACCGGTACCGGATCCCCTGGCCACAGCAGTGGATGCGCTCAGTCGGCCATGGTAGGATCTGAAAGCATACACCCTCCCACCGTCAGCCATATTGGGCAAAGTGGTGGAGAAGTTGCAAGACTCCCCATGCAAGAGAATCATTCTGATTGCTCCGGGGTGGCCCAACATGCCTTGGTTTTGGGATCTAGTTGCCATGTCCAGCCAAATCCTGTAAAGTCAGTTGCTGACTTCCTTATGTATCTGTTTCAGGACAGGAAGTTGCAGCCCAGCACCATTGATGGTTACAGGTCAGCCATTGCTGATAGACTGGGAAATTCGCCCATCAATATCAGTAAGGATGAAAATCTCACTCGTCTCCTGGATAGTTTCCACTGAGACAGACCCAAAGGCTGGAGGGGAATCCCCTCCTGGAACTTCTCCCTGGTTTTTGCACCAGCTGACAAGGTTCATTTTAAACCAATTAAAGAGGCCTCCTTGAAGCATTTGACCTTCAAGACAGTTTTCCTCTTGGCCCTGGGGTCGGGCAAGCGTAGAAGTGAGATACATGCTTGGCAAAACAGAAATATTAGACACCAATCCGACTGGTCAAAGGTGTCCCTGTACCCATCACCCAGCTTTCTCTCCAAGAATCAGCTGGCCAAAGAGGGTCCAGACAGTGTGGCCCCAGGGGTTATAACAGCCCTGGCCCCAACTCTGGATAGATCCGTCAAGTCTGACAGGTCCCTCTGTCCAGTCAGAGCATTGCGCTACTATTTGGACAGGACCTCAGGCAGAATAAGGTGGTGGTTTTGTCTCCTTTAAGAAAGGTTTCGACAAACTGTGATCCTATGTGATCCACACTTTACATCAGGTTAAAGCCCATGATGTCAGAGCCTTTGCTGCTTCTAAGGTCTTCCAGTTGGGAGTTTCCTTAGATCCAATCTTGTCAGCCTGCCACTGCAGTCACATAATACCTGCACACAGTTCTATCTGAAGGGTGTGGCTTGGGCTGATTCAGAGCTTTACCAATTGGGCTAAGTAGTGGCTGCTCAGCAGATCCACAAGTGGCCCTTAGATTGAGGAGATTGTATATATGTACATAGTGTAAACAGTTCTTCATGTACATAATAATAATAATAAAAAAAAAAAAAAATAGTGTGACGCGCTTCCTTCGGGAGGTTTATTTGCATTCTGGGACTGAATTCATCCCTCTCTTCCCCTACCTCAGAGCAGGTCTGCAAAAACGGGGGGGGGGGGGGGGGGGGGGGGGCGGGGGGGGGGGCAACCGACCATGGCCTTTCAGGGTTTCCTGACCTTAAGGTCAACCCAGGCCTGGGCCTATAGGTCTCCTGACGAAGTCAGCCAAGACCATAGGCTAAAATCTGCTATTACTTGTGAATTCACATAAGTCCCTAGTAACTTACCCGCCGACCAAGCGGTAGTTATTCAGCATTTGTCCATTGGATAGGATGTATTAACGCAATAAAATTGCAAATTTAATAAGTAAATTAAATTTTTATAAGTTAATACTCTATCCAATGGACACACAAGACCCTCCCACCGACCCTGCTATCACCTTACTAGGGGTCTAATAGGTTTAGACAACGAAAAAGATGCTATGACGTCACTCTGTCTAGACAGGAAGGAAGTACGATGCGCCACCTTGCGAGTGCACAGTACTGGGATCGGCCGGCCGGTGGAGACACAGGACGTCTTTTTCTGGCGTTTGGCGGGCCGGTCTGCGCCGACCGGAGTAGCATTTGTCCATTGGATAGGGTATTAACTTATAAAAATTTAATTTACTTATTAAATTTCCAAAATTCTGTCCGTTCGTTTGTCTGCTTTTTGTCCGTTCGTTTGTTCGTCAACATTTCCGTTTCCGGACTCTAACTCGAAAATGCTCTGTCCAATCAAATTCAAACTTGACAGAGAGATACATCACCATCATAGCTAAGTTGCTTTCAAAATTGGTGTAATTCCGTTCGTTTGTCCGTTTATAGCATAGATACAATTAAGTAACCTAGATTACAAGTTTTACGTTTCTTAGCACGTCTAACACATTCACCTTAACTCGGTGACCTAACATTTCTTTCCTTGTTATTTCTAAATGAAATTACAGCAGTCGCTAACCTTATTGCTGCCTGCGCAACCCGCCTTTTGGGGCATCTTTGACCCTCTTGTTATATATCACTTTGAAAGCAATTTACAGTATTTTGTAATTGTATTATTGGAAGGAGTTTGGTTGTATATCCATTTATTTATTTGAATAAGTGTTGTATACACCAGAGAAAAGAAAATAGTCAAGAAATAAACTTGACTTTCCACAAATTTTCACGCTTACTTTTGGATGAATTTAAATGCGGCAGAAATGAAAAGAAGCACTGTTCACGTTTCTTTTCAATCACATTAAAAATAATGTTTTGTATAGATTTGCTTGGAGGTATATCCAGTACTAATTGCTTTGGAAGGATCTTGTCGTGTCTTGCTCTTGTCTCGCATGAAATCTCGCCTAACAATGGCGGACATAAACAAGTTACATGTAAATCACTCAAAACCATTTAATACTAAAAATATAGGTAACCTTCTGTCAGTGTTATGTACATTGTGTGCATAATGCATGTCTACACTTTCAGTAAAATCTTGCATCTGTTGGTCGATTTCAGTTTAAATAATGTAGAAATATGGCTTTAGCACGAACTCTGTACACCAATGAGAGTTCAGCTTTATTTCTAGTTTTCCAACTGTAACAGAAAATTAAAAGCAGGGAAAATTGGTATTCAAGACATTTTCTAACATAAAACATTTACATGTTAACAAAAACTGAACAAATACACCTTGGCTGTAAGAGTTTTACATGTAATTGAAATATCAAGTAACTGTGTTTTTTCTCAAATGATATTTAAATAGCATTCTTGGCAAAAGAACAACAAATATCCAGTATTTATCTGTTAGCCTTTCCATTTTTCAAATCCATATTTATTCTCTAAAATTTTAGAAATAAGCATTGAAATTTGTATTGTTTATTTGTTTCTGTGTATCATTATTATGCTTGTGCAACTTTGTTACAGCAATAGATATGGAAGTTGTCATGTATACAAGTGATCTCAGATGCTGCATATAGACACTCTCTTTCAGCAGGTGAGCCAGTGTCAGAGTATATCAAGATTCTGGAGAATCAGTTTGGAGATCATCATATATTTCAATATCTCACCAGGGCAGAAAGAGTGAAGAAGTTGGAGCATCTCATCAAGAACAGTGGGCTTCTAATGAGTGGGAATAGCTTGGCAGATTTACTGGAGACTCTGCTATCAGGTGTGAAGGACAGAGATTTCCAAGAGAATACATAGTAGACTCTGTATATCTACAATCTATGTCTGATACAGGAGTTGGTTATAGTTACAGATAAATGCAAAATAATTTTGTAGTTAAATTTTATAGTTAAATAAAATGGCGGCCATTTTGAATTTTCGAATTTTTGCCAAAAATGGCAAAACACGAATTTGCTTCTGTCTCCTTAACCGTGCGTGATAGAGCGATTTCGTCAAAATTTTCGACCCACAGGGTATCTAAGCAATGTAATCTTTGCAATTTTCAAAACAATTTTCCCTCCCCAAAAATGGCGGCCATTTTGAATTTTCGAATTTTTGCCAAAAATGGCAAAACACATTTGCTTCTATCTCCTTAACCGTGTGAGATAGAGCGATTTCGTCAAAATTTTCGACCCACAGGGTATATAAGGAATGTAATCTTTGCAATTTTCAAAAAATTTTCCCCTCCCCAAAAATGGCGGCCATTTTGAATTTTCGAATTTTTGCCCAAAATGGCAAAACACGAATTTGCTTCTATCTCCTTAACCTTGCGAGATAGAGCAATTTCATCAGAATTTTCGACCCACAGGGTATCTAAGCAATGTAATCTTTGCAATTTTCAAAAAATTTTCCCCTCCCCAAAAATGGCGGCCATTTTGAATTTTCGAATTTTTGCCAAAAATGGCAAAACACAAAATTGCTTCTATCTCCTTAACCGTGAGAGATAGAGCGATTTCGTCGAAATTTTCGACCCACAGGGTACCTAAGGAATGTACTCCATGCAATTTTCAAAATATTTTCCCCTTCTCAAAAATGGCGGCCATTTTGAATTTTCGAATTTTTGTCAAAAATGGCAAAACACAAATTTGCTTCTATCTCCTTAACCATGTCAGATAGAGCGATTTCGTCAAAATTTTCGACCCACAGGGTATCTGAACATTGTACTCTTGGCAATTTTAAAAAAATTTTCGACCCACGGGGTATCTAAGGAATGTACTCTTGGCAATTTTAAAAAAATATTCCCCTCCCCACATATGGCGGCCATTTTGAATTTTCGAAATTTTGCCCAAAATGGAAAAACACAAATTGGCCTTAACCGTGCAAAATAGAGTTATTTCGGTGAAATTTTCGACCCACAGGGTATCTAAGAAATGTACTCTTGGCAATTTTCAAAAAAATTTCCTCTTCCCAAAAATGGCGGCCATTTTGAATTTTCAAATTTTTGCCAAAAATAGAAAAACAGAAATTTGCTTCTATCTCCTTAACCGTGCAAGATAGAGTGATTTCGTCAAAATTTTCGACCCAACCAATGCAAAAAGGCATGAAGCTGAAATAATTTACATGTACACTAATAAATATTTAAGCATCATTGAAATATTTTCACCAATGAAACAGGGTCTTGTAAGACTACTGTACAATTTTGGCAAAAGGTTCATGGGGTGGACATTACACATGATAATGTGTGTTCTTCTATGCTATCCTGTTTCTATTCATATGTCGCAGCTACTATCAACAGGGCGTCCTATTTCTAGTTCTCTTTGAGTTGAAAGAAATATTGTAGGTCCTTAAGCATATGTGAAACTTATTTGTTCTGCTGCCTTCATGTAGCAGATCCCACTGGTGGGGATTCAGGGTGATTTGGATACAAAATCCTGGTAAATCTGCTTATAATCCATTTATAATCCATTCAAGTTTGAAATAAAACCACAGTTTCTGTGGCCCAAATGCATGAAAAACTCCACCTGTACTCCTTCCAAATCTGCATTACAATCAGATCATGATCAGATTTGAAACGGATCAGAATCAGTCTAGAAAAATTTCCCACCCAAAAACTTATCCTACTGTAGGAGTCTATCCCATCTTCTTCTATCACCATCCATCTTCTTCACCTGTTATGTCTGTGGTAAGTAACTGATTGTATATTTGTTGATTTTTTATGTCTTCATACTGCGACCTATAAATTTGCAAAATTGGAAAGACTAGCTACCCTTGTAAGTATGTGCATTTTTGACAAAACTTAGAAGTTAAATAATTGTCATTTTATTTTTCAGATTTGATACCCAATGAAAATGCAGAATTGGAGAAAAATGAGCCAAGCATAAGTGACTATAATAAAGTCAAAGGTGAGCAATTTTATTAAATCCACCAAGGGTGTATTATTTTCAGGACCACTTGTCTGTTTGTCAGTAGGATTATGCAAATACTAAATGATTGATCTTCCTAAAATAATCACAAGATGGGTCTTGGTCCAGATCTCATCAAATTTTGAGAGTGATCTGGATCACCATCTGAAAAAAAAAAAAAAAAGAAAAAAAGATGATTAAATTTTGTATTTTCCCATTTACTTACTGACTCACCTATGGCGAAGCTTGATTTACTATGATTTCGCCACACATGATTTTACCACACCTCATTTCGCCACAATTTTTTCAGAGGCACTGATTCCACCACAGGGGGACATTGATCTGGCCACACTTTTTTTACATGTTTCATTTGCTATATATATATTTTTGCCACAGTACTTTTTATATTGCTAGTACCACAAATAGAGACATACATAATGAATAAAAATGTATAATAACAACAATTCACCTGGTGTATGGTAGCACTAGTTACTTAAAAAAAACATGAAACAAAAATCACATATAAGGTTTACATCAAATTCAATAATGAGTTAATAATACTATAGTACCATGACAACCAAAATAATTCATATAGAATTGATAAACACAACTATTTTTTACAATTGCTGAGTCCTATATAGCCTCAACAGTTTGACTGTACATTTTTCCTACTACTTGTAAAAAGCTGGGATATTTTTTTTTCAATGAAATCCTTCACTAATCTTTCAAGTTTTTATGTCGTCACTCTGCGGCATGTACGTACATATGAACGACTTCTCCAAAACTACAAGGCCCAGAGACATTCTATTGTTTTCACCCATGGTGCCCATCCGGCGGATGGGAGCGGGTGGGCAGCGGGAAAAAGTTTGTCCGGGCTATATCTCACAAACCGTAAGGTGTAGGAAGTTGATACTTGGTAGGCACATTGGTTAGGATGTGTAGGTGTGCAACTTCCAGGTCTGACCTTGATTTGACCTTTGACCTTGCCGTAGTGACCTTGACCTATAAAATCTTGTCTGGGCTATATTTCGGAAACTGTAAGGTGTAGAAAGCTGATACTTGGTGAGGACATTGGTTGGGGGTAGTGGGTGTGCAACGTCATGGTTTGACCTTGATTTGACCTTTGACCTTGCCGTAGCAAACTTGACCTATAAAACCTGGTCCGGGCTATATCTTGGAAACCGTAAGGTGTAGGAAGTTGATACTTGGTAGGGACATTGGTTAGGGGTATAGGAAATCATGTGCCCCAAATCTTCTGGCAGGGTTAGTTTTGACCTTGGAGCCCTCCTTGAAGGTCGAATGGGGTCCTTCATACCTATAATGGTGTATATCACTCTGTATGTCATGCTTCAACCATGTCCTGTCTGGGGATACACTGCGTCGAGACGCAATGTCTAGTTTCACGTTACATCTGGTGCACCATGTTTCTAATTAATTTTGGATTTCAGTTTTTTCATTCAAGATAATTAAAATTTAAGTGCAAGAACACATAATTTTCATACTGTACTAAAATAATAAAGTAATAAATAAACAAATGTACAAAAATACATAATTATTTTCACAAAAAAACAAACACAAATTCACAGAAATTGACTAGAATAAACAGAAAGTAGAAATATCAGAATATAAGTTGAAAGAGAAACTAGATAACTTCTGAAAAAAAGCCACAAGCTCCATATAAAAGAAATAAAAAACAAAGAAAAAAAATATGAATAAATGTCATAAATATAATTCCAAGCGATACTAGGTTATACAAAATAACTCAACACAATAAGTCAAGTAAAATTTTCAGAACTTAATAAGTTACTTAACTGGAGCTTAACACTTGTGAAACAAACCACATTCTTTTAAATAATTAAAAAACACCATTCACATTACCATTCAATAAATCTTTTAAATTTGTACATTCTATTAGGTAAAATACCCTTACCTTTTCCTCACTACTGCTTATGTGTTTAAATTTGTGAAATTAAAATACTTTATTCTAATGTCACGTAAGTCAATATAGTCTAATAATATGTTTTTGAATGTATCGGGATAATGACATGGAATGCACCTGGGCATATCCTCACCTTTTAACAGATAGCAGTGAGTAAAATAGGTGTCCATACAGGGTGAAATAATAGCTATTTCCTCACTATGAAATAAACCCGTTCAAAAATAAAAATCTCTTTAACAGTAGGGTTTATTTCCAATAGTTTGTTATGAAGAGCATTTTCATTCAATTTATAGGTTCACCCTTCTCTTTCATTTCAGTGTTCCACTTTTCTCAATCATATCAGTGATTCACCTTTCTCATTCATTTCAGTATTCACATTTCTGACTCATGTCTGTGTTTCACATTTCTCACTCTTTTCAGTGTTTCACATTTCTCACTCATGTCATTGTTTCACATTTCTCACTTGTTTTACATTTCTCACTCATTTCAGTGTTTCAGCTTTCTCAGTCATTTCAGTGTTCCACTTTTTATGTCAGCTGACTTGTCAGTCAGCTGACATTATGTCGTCACTCTGCGGCGTGGGCGTACGCGTCCGCGTACGCATCCGCGTACGCGTCTGCGTACGTGTCCGCGTGAACAACTTCTCCTCCAAAACTACAAGGCCTAGAGACGTGCTGTTTTTTTTTAAAAGATACCTTATCTATCGAGGATGAAAAATTGTTCAAGGCATGCAAATCTGTCTGTTCGTCTGTTTGCTAGAGACATTACAAGGGGGGTACCCCCACCAAAAGTGTGAAAATTTCAACACTTCATCACAATTTTCTCAGTGACTATTGCAGGGATTTCTCTTATATCTTGCATATATGTACTAGGCCACAGGTAGATTCTCTTGTGTGAGTATGAGACCTGGATCTGTCTTACTTTTTTTTTAATAAATTTTTTTAATAATTTTTAATGCATTAAAATTCATGAAATCATGCACAAAATCATTTATAACTTGAAAAGTGTTGCATTTAGAGCATTTTGTTAAAATATGTTATTCAGCTACTTTTTTCATAGCTACAATATGGTGAGTAAGTTGGGTGCCTGTCTCAATAGCTAAGTGAGTAATAGCTACTTTTGGGCTTTTCAGTAACTTCCATCATGAGTAAAATCACTTGTAACTTAAAAACTATTGCATTTAGAGAATTTCGTATAAATATGTTATTCAGCTACTTTTGGGTCAGCTATAACATAGTAAAATTTTAGACCTGTAGCTCATGGCATAGCTGAGTAATAGCTACTTTTAGGTTATCACGGTTGAGTAAATCGCTTATAACTTCAAAACTATTGCATTTAGAGAATTTCGTATAAATATGTTATTCAGCTACTTTTGGGTCAGCTATAACATAGTAAAATTTCAGACTTGTAGCTCATGGCATAGCTGAGTAATAGCTACTTTTAGGTTATCACTGTTGAGTAAATCGCTTATAACTTGGAAACTATTGCATTTACAGTATTTTGTTTCAATATGTTATTCACCTATTTTGGGATCAACTATAACATAGTGAAGTTTCAGATCTGTGGCTCATTGCATAGCTGAGTAATAGCTACTTTGAAGTTCTCACTATTGAGTAAATCACTTGTAACTTAAAACCTATTGCATTTAGAGAATTTCGTATAAATATGTTATTCAGCTACTTTTGGGCCAGCTATAACATAGTGAAATTTCAGATCTGTAGGTCATGGCATAGCTGAGTAATAGCTACTTTAAAGTTCTCACTATTGAGTAAATCAGTTGTAATTGGAAAACTATTGCATTTAGAGTATTTCGTATAAATATGTTATTCAGCTACTTTTGGGTCAGCTATAACATAGTAAAATTTCAGACCTGTAGCTCATGGCATAGCTGAGTAATAGCTACTTTTAGGTCATCACTATTGAGTAAATCAGTTGTAACTTCAAAACTATTGCATTTACAGTATTTTGCTTAAATATGTTGTTCACCTACTTTTGGGTCAGCTATAACATAGTAAAATTTCAGACCTGTAGCTCATTGCGTAGCTGAGTAATAACTACTTTGAGGTTCCCACTATTGAGTAAATCAGTTGTAATTGCAAAACTATTGCATTTAGAGAATTTAGTATAAATATGTTATTCAGCTACTTTTGGGTCAGCTATAACATAGTAAAATTTCAGACCTGTAGCTCATGGCTTAGCTGAGTAATAGCTACTTTTAGGTCATCACTATTGAGTAAATCAGTTGTAACTTGAAAACTATTGCATGTACAGTATTTTGCTTAAATATGTTGTTCACCTACTTTTGGGTCAGCTATAACATAGTAAAATTTCAGACCTGTAGCTCATGGCATAGCTGAGTAATAGCTACTTTGAGGTTATCACTGTTGAGTAAATCGCTTATAACTTGGAAATTATTGCATTTAGAGTATTTTGTTTCAATATGTTATTCACCTATTTTGGGGTCAGCTATAACATAGTGAAGTTCCAGACCTGTGACTCATTGCATAGCTGAGTAATAGCTACTTTGAAGTTCTCAATGTTGAGCAAATCACTTATAATTTGAAAACTATTGCATTTAGAGAATTTAGTATAAATATGTTATTCAGCTACTTTTGGGTCAGCTATAACAGTAAAATTTCAGACCTGTAGCTCATGGCATAGCTGAGTAATAGCTACTTTTAGGTCATCACTATTGAGTAAATCAGTTGTAACTTGAAAACTATTGCATTTACAGTATTTTGCTTAAATATGTTGTTCACCTACTTTTGGGTCAGCTATAACATAGTAAAATTTCAGACCTGTAGCTCATTGCATAGCTGAGTAATAACTACTTTGAGGTTCTCACTATTGAGTAAATCAGTTGTAATTGCAAAACTATTGCATTTAGAGAATTTCGTATAAATATGTTATTCAGCTACTTTTGGGCCAGCTATAACATAGTGAAATTTCAGATCTGTAGGTCATGGCACAGCTGAGTAATAGCTACTTTGAAGTTCTCACTATTGAGTAAATCAGTTGTAATTGGAAAACTATTGCATTTACAGAATTTCGTATAGATATGTTATTCAGCTACTTTTGGGTCAGCTATAACATAGTAAAATTTCAGACCTGTAGCTCATTGCATAGCTGAGTAATAGCTACTTTGAGGTTCTCACTATTGAGTAAATCAGTTGTAATTGCAAAACTATTGCATTTACAGTATTTTGCTTAAATATGTTGTTCACCTACTTTTGGGTCAGCTATAACATAGTAAAATTTCAGACCTGTAGCTCATTGCGTAGCTGAGTAATAACTACTTTGAGGTTCTCACTATTGAGTAAATCAGTTGTAATTGCAAAACTATTGCATTTAGAGAATTTAGTATAAATATGTTATTCAGCTACTTTTGGGTCAGCTATAACATAGTAAAATTTCAGACCTGTAGCTCATGGCATAGCTGAGTAATAGCTACTTTTAGGTCATCACTATTGAGTAAATCAGTTGTAACTTCAAAACTATTGCATTTACAGTATTTTGCTTAAATATGTTGTTCACCTACTTTTGGGTCAGCTATAACATAGTAAAATTTCAGACCTGTAGCTCATTGCGTAGCTGAGTAATAACTACTTTGAGGTTCTCACTATTGAGTAAATCAGTTGTAATTGCAAAACTATTGCATTTAGAGAATTTAGTATAAATATGTTATTCAGCTACTTTTGGGTCAGCTATAACATAGTAAAATTTCAGACCTGTAGCTCATGGCATAGCTGAGTAATAGCTACTTTTAGGTCATCACTATTGAGTAAATCAGTTGTAACTTGAAAACTATTGCATGTACAGTATTTTGCTTAAATATGTTGTTCACCTACTTTTGGGTCAGCTATAACATAGTAAAATTTCAGACCTGTAGCTCATGGCATAGCTGAGTAATAGCTACTTTGAGGTTATCACTGTTGAGTAAATCGCTTATAACTTGGAAATTATTGCATTTAGAGTATTTTGTTTCAATATGTTATTCACCTATTTTGGGGTCAGCTATAACATAGTGAAGTTCCAGACCTGTGACTCATTGCATAGCTGAGTAATAGCTACTTTGAAGTTCTCAATGTTGAGCAAATCACTTATAATTTGAAAACTATTTCATTTAGAGAATTTAGTATAAATATGTTATTCAGCTACTTTTAGGTCAGCTATAACAGTAAAATTTCAGACCTGTAGCTCATGGCATAGCTGAGTAATAGCTACTTTTAGGTCATCACTATTGAGTAAATCAGTTGTAACTTGAAAACTATTGCATTTACAGTATTTTGCTTAAATATGTTGTTCACCTACTTTTGGGTCAGCTATAACATAGTAAAATTTCAGACCTGTAGCTCATTGCATAGCTGAGTAATAACTACTTTGAGGTTCTCACTATTGAGTAAATCAGTTGTAATTGCAAAACTATTGCATTTAGAGAATTTCGTATAGATATGTTATTCAGCTACTTTTGGGCCAGCTATAACATAGTGAAATTTCAGATCTGTAGGTCATGGCACAGCTGAGTAATAGCTACTTTGAAGTTCTCACTATTGAGTAAATCAGTTGTAATTGGAAAACTATTGCATTTACAGAATTTCGTATAAATATGTTATTCAGCTACTTTTGGGTCAGCTATAACATAGTAAAATTTCAGACCTGTAGCTCATGGCATAGCTGAGTAATAGCTACTTTTAGGTCATCACTATTGAGTAAATCAGTTGTAACTTCAAAACTATTGCATTTACAGTATTTTGCTTAAATATGTTGTTCACCTACTTTTGGGTCAGCTATAACATAGTAAAATTTCAGACCTGTAGCTCATTGCGTAGCTGAGTAATAACTACTTTGAGGTTCTCACTATTGAGTAAATCAGTTGTAATTGCAAAACTATTGCATTTAGAGAATTTAGTATAAATATGTTATTCAGCTACTTTTGGGTCAGCTATAACATAGTAAAATTTCAGACCTGTAGCTCATGGCATAGCTGAGTAATAGCTACTTTTAGGTCATCACTATTGAGTAAATCAGTTGTAACTTGAAAACTATTGCATGTACAGTATTTTGCTTAAATATGTTGTTCACCTACTTTTGGGTCAGCTATAACATAGTAAAATTTCAGACCTGTAGCTCATGGCATAGCTGAGTAATAGCTACTTTGAGGTTATCACTGTTGAGTAAATCGCTTATAACTTGGAAATTATTGCATTTAGAGTATTTTGTTTCCAATATGTTATTCATCTATTTTGGGGTCAGCTATAACATAGTGAAGTTCCAGACCTGTGACTCATTGCATAGCTGAGTAATAGCTACTTTGAAGTTCTCAATGTTAAGCAAATCACTTATAATTTGAAAACTATTGCATTTAGAGAATTTAGTATAAATATGTTATTCAGCTACTTTTGGGTCAGCTATAACATAGTAAAATTTCAGACCTGTAGCTCATGGCATAGCTGAGTAATAGCTACTTTTAGGTTATCACTGTTGAGTAAATCACTTATAACTTGGAAACTATTGCATTTAGAGTATTTTGTTGCAATATGTTATTCACCTATTTTGGGGTCAGCTATAACATAGTGAAGTTCCAGACCTGTGGCTCATTGCATAGCTGAGTAATAGCTACTTTGAAGTTCTCACTGTTGAGTAAATCAGTTGTAATTGGAAAACTATTGTCTTTACAGAAATTTGTGCAAATATGTTATTCAGCTACTTTTGGGTCAGCTATAACATAGTGAAATTACAGACCTGTAGCTCATGGCACAACTGAGCAATAGCTATTCTCAGGCACTGACTGTTGAGTAAATCGGCTATAACTTGAAAAATATTGCATTTGGAGTATTTTGTTAAAATATATTGTTCACCTACTTTTGGGTTAGCTATAACATAGTGAAATTACAGACCTATAGCTCATGGCATAGCTGAGCAATAGCTATTTTCAGGTTCTCACTATTGAGTAAATCAGTTGTAACTTGAAAACTATTGCATTTACAGTATTTTGCTTAAATATGTTGTTTACCTACTTTTAGGTCAGCTATAACAGAGCAAAAATTCAGACATGTAGCTCATTGCATAGCTGAGTAATAGTTACTTTGAGGTTCTCACTCTTGAGTAAATCAGTAGTAACTTGAAAACTATTACATTTAGAGTATTTTGTTAAATATGTTATTCACAGACGTTTTGGTCAGCTATAACATAGTGAAATTGCAGACCTCTATGTCATGACATAGCTGAGCAATAGCTTCTTTCAGGTTCTCACTGTTGAGTAAATCATTGTATCCAACCTGTAGGAAATCATGGGCTGGGAATCTGTTAATATGGTCCGATTTGACCTTGGAACCCTCCTTCAAGGTCAAATGAGGATAGCCAAACATAAAAGTGCTTATAACTCGCTTATTATTGGTCCTAGAGGTTTGGAATGAAAACCAACCTATAGAAAATCATGAGCTGGGAATTTTTTGGTGTGGTCGGATTTCACCTTGGACCCCTCCTTCAAGGTCAAATGAGGATAGCCAAACTTAAAAGTGCTTATAACTCGCTTGTTATTGGTCCTAGAGGTTTGGAATGGAAAACCAACCTATAGAAAATCATGGGCTGGGAATCTTTTGGTGTGGTCAGATTTCACCTTAGACCCCTCCTTCCAGGTCAAACGAAGATAGCCAAACTTAAAGTGCTTATAACTCACGTATTATTGGTCTTGGAGGTTTGGGATGGTAAACCAACATATAGGAAATCATGGGCTGGGATTCTTTTGGTGTGGTCAGATTTGACCTGGGACCCCTCCTTCAAGGTCAATTGAGGATAGCCAAACTTACAATTGCTTAGAACTCGCTTATTATTGGTCCTACAGGTTTGGGATGGTAAACAAGCTACAGGAAATCATGGGCTGGGAATTTTTTTGTGTGGTCGGATTTGACCTTGGACCCCTCCGTCAAGGTCAAACAAGGATAGCCAAACTTAAAAAGTGCCTATGACTCACTTATTATTGGTCCGAGAGGTTTGGGATGGTAAACCATCCTAAATTCTTTGGCTGGGAATCTTTTGGTATGGTCAGATTTGACCTTTGGACCCCTTCTTCATGGTCGAACGAGGATATTGCATTTATAGTATTTCTTTAAATATTTTTAACCTACTTTTTACACTTAAACAATTACTTTGTTACTTTATTTCATAATACCATTTGCAGGGCACAACTTTTTTGTCCTTTTTTTCTGTCAGCTTCGGAATATCTTTCGAACATGCTGTTCAGTTACCATTTACTGTATTTCTGTACAGCCCTTTCCCTGATAATTATGCTTTCCTCTCATTATCACCATCACAAATCAAAAACATTCAGTCAGCTGACACAGTGCCCGTTCACGGGCACTCTCCTCTTGTTTTAATCATTTCAGTGTTTCACCTCTCAATAATTACAGTTTTCCATGCCACTGATGACTGTGTGATGCTTGAGAGATACGGCTGTGTGCGCTGTCCATTTGAAGCCCTCACTCCCGAGGCTGTGAAGAACCACTGGGTCAAATACCATGTACCTTACTTACCCTACCAATGTGTTCACTGCAGGTATTTCCGTCTCATTTGAGCAAGGTGCTCAAATACTATACTTTAAAGAATGTTATCACAGTTGCTGAAAAATTTGTTCAATTGACTTAAATTGGTTAGTATAATTTCCTCAAGCAAATAGTGCCCGTTTTTTTTTTTTTTTTGTGTGTGTGTGTGTGTGTAGGATTACCAAACTCATTATTCACGGGTTTTAAAGAAAATCTCAAAATATATAGTATGCTCTAATGAGCAACAGAATGACATTTAGTGACAATCTGAATAAATGGAAGGAAATGTGTTAATGTGTGATTTATACTCTTTTTTTTTTTTTTTTTTTTATATTTCGTTTATTTTTGCTTATTAGTTACAGAGGTAGTGTACAAAAAATAAAATCCATAAACACCATACAGTTAACTATATTTTAGGTATTATGAATTCACTAGAGCAAAAAAAACAAAGATATAATTACAGTTAGTAATGGGTCGGCAAGAGACAATGTTATAATTCACTAAATGAACAATTGTACACTGTACATAAAAATAGGCAAACACAAGAAATATACATGTGATATAACGTTCAGAACAGTGTGATTTATACTCACTGATATAAGAGGAGATGTTGTTAAACACATTAAGGGTTTGTGATTTATTTTAGATTATTCTTATGATGCATTGCATCAGTAGGCAATTTGGCAGGAGCGATGAGACTACAGAGTTCTTCATTGTGGTAAAAATTGGGGTGTGACTAAATGCAAAATAAGCCAAATATTTTTTGTAATAACTGACCCCCGTTACCCAACCAGAAGTACCAGTATAGCCAATATGGTGGCTGATGTAACAAATTTCTTGAAAGTAAAAATAAGGAAAAGTTTTGTGAAAAATGAAGGCATACAGATCTGACTTTAACTTTTTGAAACTATACAAAACAATATTTAAATGGTTTTATGAGAACCTGATTCACCATTTTGTACTTGGTTTAAAAATACCCAAGGAAAAGTTTTGAGAAAAATTAAGGCATACAGATCTAGGGCTGGGACAGGTGCGAAAAAACAACTCCGAGTACCCGCCCACTGATAACCGACCCGAATTCGAGTAACCGCAGGATTTAGTGTCTACCATTAGAAGCCTTCTGTAAACAAATGGTACCGAAACTTTTGAAGAAAAATGTCATCTATTTAACCAGGTATTATAGAATATGGAGTAGATTATACGTTTTTAAGCCAAAACCACAACTTTAATTGATATTATGTGGCGGAAATGCCAAAATGTGGCATATTTTACACAAACCTTTCATTTCGCGGACGATAATACAACACACTGAGTAATCGAGTAGTTAAAATGGACTTGAGTCCCAGCAAAGATCGATTCGTTTATAGAGGTAACCGTTTGCAGCCCTGTACAGATCTAAATTGAACTTTTTAAAACAGTGAACTATACAAAACAATATTTAAATGGTTTTATAACATTCACAATGGTTTTATAAGATTCACTATTTTGTGCTTGGTATCTCAACAGAGTTCACCCATTGTTTCAGGTGCCCACTCTGTGACTACTGTGGTAAATACGCTTAGTATAAGACGCTGCAAAATCTAATGGATGTGATAATTTCATGGTTTATATTTTCAAAGTTAGTGTTAAGTTTTTTTTCTCTTTTTGATGAAAATTTTCAAGTTCATGGACTAGCATTGTTGTCAGTGCTTATTTAAGATTTTGTAAATCAGGATTTGAATTTGTATTTTGTAATATTACATGATTTAAAAAAAAAAATAAAATAAAAAATATAAAAATATTCACTTGCCATGACCTCTTCCGTTTTCTTTCTAATTTTTTAATGTTATAAAGTATAAATACAGTAGAACCTCTATTATCCGACCCTCTTGGGGGAGTAACAATTAGGTTGGATAATAGAAAGGTCAGATAATAGAAAGCCTAAAATAACAGGTTTAAATGGAGTTGGGAGAGTGGGTTTGAAGTTGGATAATTGAAAATTCGGATAATAGAAGGCCGGATAATAGAGGTTTTACTGTAATGTAAATAAATTGTCAATATGTTTTCCAATTTCTGGAGATGTCTTTTTTTAAAGAAATTACTAATTTATTAGTAGTTTTGAGGTAGAAAATGATCCTTTCTGGTAAAGCTTTTACGGCGGAATAGAAACAGGATCAAGTATTCACGTGACAATAACCAGCCTGAATCTGTGAAACCATATATTACTGGAGTCATCATTAGAGATTGGTTGGTAGGCCCAGTATCTCAGTACCAAGAGAATTTTAATGACATATTGTGACGAGATCTTACAGACGCCACTTCACTTATCAACACACATAATGAAAGGATAAAACATTGGAAACAAACCAGAAATTTGAAGAAATTGTAAACTTTTATTCCAAATTTCTGTACATTTGCAGATTTTTATAGTGATTTTGTTCAGCAGAACTGCTAATCTCTTGGTAAATAGGTTAAAACATTTTATAACCTCCATCTTCCTTGTCAACTTATATAATCAGAGGAAAACTTAAACTATTGAAAACATACCAGAAATCTGAAAAAAGTACATACTTCTATCATTTTTGTTTCTTTGGGGATTTTTATTACAATTTTTAATTGATAGGAAACATCCATGTTTTGATTTCACAATTTACGCTTGCCGTCAGTGTTAAGTTTAAGTGGGGTGTACTAAAATACGGTATCCTGGAATTGGAAGAGTTTTATGGTGGCAGCCTCCCGATTTACACACTTTTATTACTGACCCATTACTAGTGATCACTGAAGAATATATGGAATATAAAAGGAAAATAACATGGAGAAAGGTTTTTTTAGGTGGGTTGCGTGTAACCAACCCGCCTATTAGATTGATGTGTCCGACATCCGTCTGTCTGTCCGTCCACATTTTCGTTTCCGGTCTCTAACTCAAAAATGCTTTGTCCAATCGAATTCAAACTTGACAGGGACATAGATCACCATCACAGCTAGGTTCCTTTCGAAATTGGTGTAATTCCGTCCATTCGTTTGTCCGTCAAATTTCTGTTTCCGGACTCTTACTTGAAAACGGTTTGTCCAATCGAATTCAAACTTGACAGGGAGATAGATCACCATCACAGCTAGGTTCTTTTCAAAATTGGTGTAGTTCTGTCTGTTCGTTTGTCTGTGTTTTGTCTGTTTGTCTGTCCGTCAAAAATTTCTGTTTTCAGACTCTAACTCAAAAACGCTTGTCCAATCGAATTCAGACTTGACAGGGAGATACATCACCATCATAGCTAAGTTGCTTTCGAAATTGGTGTAATTCCGTCATTTCGTTTGTCTGTTTATAGCATAGATACAATTATGTAACCTAGATTACAAGTTTTACATTTCTTAGCACGTCTAACACATTCACCTTAACTGGGTGACCTAACATTTCTTTCCTTGTTTCTAAATGTAATTACAGCAGTCGCTAACCTTATTGCAGCAGTCGCTACCCTTATTGCGCAACCCGCCTTTTGGGGCATCTTTGACCCTCGTTTTTTTTTTTGGCGGGCAAGTCTGGCGAATACTAAGGTTTGCCATAGAGATGTGTAGAGATATATGGATTTAAACCATATTTAAATAGCTTTCCAAGTATAATATCACAATAGGTTTTTTTTTTTTTTTTTTTTTTTTTTTGGGGTGGGGGGGGGAGTGGATAATTAGGTTACCTATCACAGATTTACTTTCTGGTCTTTAAAATGTTTTAATTTTGTTTAACCTTTGGTGGTCACGTAAAACTTATAAAATTAGGAAATGTGTTTGCACTTCGATTTTGAACCAGTAAGTGGTGTTTTCTATTGAAATCCTGCACTCTTGGGAGTTCAGAAATTAAAGCGAATAAGATTGTGCATTGTCTCTTTGTTTTATGTTTCAGAATTGTGGTATCTGACACAAAAACTTTGGTCAATCATATAATTCAGATGCATCCAGGAAGTAGAGTTGCTTATTGGATCAAAACAACTGAAGATTTGTTCTTCCAGTTACAAGTCAGTCGGTATTTACGCTGCACTTTTGTTACTTTGAAAATGATCTATAAGTATAGTTTTAAGTAAGTGTTAAGTATTCTATGTGTGTTCATCGAATGTGGCTTTCTTTCAAGTATTGCCATTGTTATGTTGTACATTTCCATATTTAAGGGAATTTTACAAATGGTTTCTGTGATATGTCTTAGCTATGTTGAACTACTTTTCATTTAATTTGCACATATTGATGTGAGAAAGCTTGGACCTATCTTAATAACCATTTCAATTATCACCTCAATAATTTCAAATGTTTGAGTTCTTTGTGCATGTTTGGTTTTATTTTTAATTGAATATTATCCATGATATCTTTCTCAAATTAAATATAGGAGCTTTTCATGCTTTGCACTCATTTGGGATTGATGAGATTGTATTTTATGCAGGTGGAGACGGAGAGGTTTGCACCGATGATGTCAGATGAAGACTTCAGACAGGCCGAGTATCAGTGTCTTGGTATTTATGTGCACAAGGCAGCACATAAGCACTCCCTGTTGATGGTCAGAGCCATGGGTTACAGTGTCTTCAGCAAGTGGTACTGCTGTCACCTGTGTACTTATAGGTAACCACTAACTAGATTACACATTATTTAATTCTGTGCAAAACTAATACATTTTGACACTTGTGTTCTTTGTTGAGGTAACCCATTTTTACCCCACAGCCCTTAAGGGCTGTCGGGGTATTGTTTTCACCCATGGTGTCCGGATGGGCGGGCGGGCGGCGGGAAATAGTTTGTCCGAGCTGTATCTCAGAAACCGTAAGGTGTAGGAAGTTGATACTTGGTAGGGACATTGGTTAGGGGGTGTAGTTGTGCAACGTCATGGTCTGACCTTGATTTGGCCTTTGACCTTGCCGTAGTGACCTTGAGTTTGAAAATCTTGTCCGGGCTATATCTCAGAAACCGTAAGGTGTAGGAAGTTGATACTTGGTAAGGATATTGGTTAGGGGGTGTAGGTGTGCAACGTCATGGTCTGACCTTGATTTGACCTTTGACCTTGCCGTAGTGACCTTGACCTATAAAATCTTGTCCGGGCTATATATCGGAAACTGTAATGTGTAGGAAGTTGATATTGGGCAGGGACATTGGTTAGGGGGTGTAGGTGTGCAACGTCATGGTGTGACCTTGATTTGACCTTTGACCTTGCCGTAGTGACCTTGACCTATAAAATCTTGTCCGGGCTATATCTCGGAAACCGTAAGGTGTAGGAAGTTGATACTTGGTAGGGATATTGGTTAGGGGGTGTAGGTGTGCAACGTCATGGTCCGACCTTGATTTAACCTTTGACCTTGCCGTAGTGGCCTTGACCTATAAAATCTTGTCCGGGTTATATCTCGGAAACCGCATGGTGTAGGAAGTTGATATTTGGTAGGGACATTTGCTAGGGGGTGTAGGTGTGCAGTGTTATGGTCTGACCTTGATTTGACCTTTGACCTTGTCATAGTGGCCTTAACCTATAAAATCTTGTCCGGGCTATATCTCGGAAACCGTAAGGTGTAAAAAGTTGATACTTGGTAGGGATATTGGTTAGGAGGTGTAGGTGTGCAATGTCATCGTCTGACCTTGATTTGACCTTGCCGTAGTGACCTTGACCTATAAAATGTTGTCCGGGCTATATCTCGGAAACTGTAAGGTGTAGGAAGTTGGTACTTAGTAGGGACATTGGTTGGGATGTGTAGGTGTGCAACATCATGGTCTGACCAGGATTTGACCTTGCCGTAGTGACCTTGAGTTCAAAAATCTTGTCCGGGCTATATCTCGGAAACCGTAAGGTGTAGGAAGTTGATACTTGGTAGGGACATTGGTTAGGGGATGTAGTTGTGCAACGTCATGATCTGACCTTGATTTGACCTTTGACCTTGCCGTAGTGACCTTGACCTATAAAATCTTGTCCGGGCTATATCTTCGAAACCGTAAGGTTGAGGAAGTTGATACTTGCTAGGGACATTGGTTAGGGGCTATAGGTGTGTATTATCATGGTGTCACCTTAATTTGACCTTTGACCTTGTCGTAGTGACCTTGACCTATAAAATCTTGTTGCACCTTTGGGTCTCTCTTTTGATGCAGATTAAGCACTATTAAAGTCATATTAGAATTTATTAAGAATTTTACTTTCATAACTTCCCATTGTAAGAGATAGAATTTCATCAAGTGAGCCACAGATTTTGCTCCAACACCACACATAAGCATTCATTAAATGTATTACCACTTCTGTATGCATGGTAATATTCAAACCATCTAAACCATCTTTATCATGCATGATCTTTCTTTTAAACATTATTTCTCCATTTAAACATTGTTTGGAGCTTTATATAACTGACAGTGCTCTGAAAGTATCCTGAAGTTTGTACTGATACAGTACTTCTGTATCTCATGGTGTTGAAAATATTTCCCTAGGCTGTGGGGTACGGGCATCTCTGATGCTATTTTTTGTATGTTGTCTTAAATATATAATAAGGATAGAATATAATCCCCATATGAAAGTCTAAAAAATTTAACATTGCATGTCTTTGTTTAAGGCCATCGAGCTATACATAGTGACAGAAGTTTAGGTCAAATATTTCTTTTTATTGCGTTAATACATCTTACCTAGTGGACAGATGCATTTGTCCGGCGCCTTGCCGGTCTCGCCAAACGTTAGAAAAAAACGTCCTGAGCTGGGCTCTGGCCGGGACCGGTAGTGTCCTGTTCATTCGCCAGGTGGCTGTGTAGCCAACCTGCCGGTGTACTGCGCATGCTCGCGCATGCGCTCTTCCTCTTTTTGTTTGGCGCGTCCATGTTGAAAACGCTTGAAGTTTAAGAGAAACTTTTTGTAATTTTACTAGTGTTATACTGGATATTTAGTTGAATTTATTTAGTGGTAGTTATCTTCATATATCATGGATTCACCAGGAGAAAAGAAAGGACAAAGGCGGGGGTCATGTGGCCACGTAATGGCCGCCTTTGATCTACATAAGAAATGCGCGCGCTGTCGCGATAAAGGCATTGGGGATGACTCTTGTGTTAAAGACAAACAGTGTAGTGTGTGTGATTCTTTTTCGGATGAACAGAAAGAACTGATCTCTACCCCTTCTTATAGGATCAGAAAGGAAAAGAAAGCAGGTATTCTAGTTTCCCCTAAAGACGTGGAGGTTATTGCTCCAGTGGATTCTGCCACTGCTGAACCTACTTTCTCTGCTCCGCCTCAGTCTTCTTCTAATTTTGTTACTGCTGAACAATTCTCATTAATGAACGATAAGTGGACTGAGCACTTTGCACGCTTTGAGGCCTTGTTGAGCAGAGGCAATGTCTTTTCTACCCCCAAAGCGGCGGTGAATCCTGTCAGTTCTAAAGTGATGGTGTCAGATTCTCCATTCATCGCTCCGGCTGCCCGGCCCACCGGTCCGGTGGAGACCCCGGCAGTGCAGGAAGCTGTTACTAAAGGTAAAAAGTCCAAAGACAAGAAGCAGAAAAAACCGGTCAAGTCTGATAAACCGGTTCATGTTGATAAACGCGGAGGAGGCTGTAGGGCAGTGTCCGGTACCCAGGAAAGTTGTGCCACCGGCCTCTTCCGTCTCTGTTCCACCGGAAGATCTTCAAGCCGGTCCCCCAGATGATACTGTGGTGACTAAACCTTCATCTTCAGTTATTGCAGATTCCTTCACCGGTAGTTTCACCCTACCACCGGAACCGGATGAAATAGTCTTTGATGACCCTCTTGCCGGCTCAGATGTCTCATCCGACCACTCTGACTATGATGAAGGTGAAATATCTTCAGATACTGTAGAACGCTCTGATGAGACAGAAGAAATGAACTATCGTGAAACTGTGAGATCCATCCGGTCGTTCATGGGCTGGACACACATACCTGATTTTGAGAGTGATTTGAATGAGCCGGATAAATCAAATAACCCATGGAAGGGTAAGAACCCTAAAAGGCCAGCTCGTATCTCCGTCGACATGCCTCCAGACGACTGGCTTTGCCAAAAATTGGAGAGACTGAACACTGTTGTTGCTGAAGGATACCCGTCCAGGGCACAAGATTCCGCAGGACTAAAAAGGGATCAATTCCTTAAAGTACCGAAGTCACAGGCCAGGTGGTATCAAATGTATACCATCAAACAGGATGGTCCTCACCGGCCCGGGAAGAAACTTTTCAGTTGGCATAACACGGAGGCAAAGTTAAACTCACAATTTCCCAGGATTACTAAGGCTTCGGCCTATCCTGCTGCTGGACCGCCTTCTAGGCCAATTTCACAAGAATATCTCAGGAGGTGGGAAAAGTGTGCTAGGGAGAACTCTTACATTATCAATAGCGCAGCTGGCTTCAATAGATGTACTAGTGAGCTACAGGAGAAAATGTCTGGGAATGTGGCCATGCTATACTCACGCTTCAATAAGGGCAAGGCCCCTAAGGAAGTTACCAGTGCCCTGACTGATTTAAAGGACTTGATGGCCTTTCATCAAAACGTCTCTGTGGCTATGGGAACAGCATTGCAACATTTAGCGGACAGCTTATTTGTTCAATTGTCCAACCTTATTCTGATTCGCCGTGATGCTTATCTTGAGCATGCTAAGCCGGGCATCAAACAAGACACATGGTTACACCTCAGGAACGCTCCTCTGTTTGGATACGGCCTCTTCCCGGACTCAGTCATTGCGACTGGAGAGCAGGACATCATTAAACATGAGGCTGCCGGCACTGCTCTGAGACCCGGACCGGGTGCTTCACAGCAGGCCGGTTGGAGAACAGCCAACAGGTATCGTCCTTATGAAAGGAAGGATAACAGGTCTACTGCTCCGGACCAAGAGCACCAGCCATGGCGTCAGTTTAGCAGGTCTAGAGGCAGGGGACGTGGACGGGGTAGAGGGATGAATCCTCGTTTCTCTCGTTCAAAAGGTTTTAAGTCCTATAAATGACAATTATCGCATAGCTGCTCCACCTCTTTACCAAATGTTAGTGGAGGAAAAGCCAGAGCAAACTGTACAACATCTAGTTCAAGACAGTTTAAGTTGTCAAAAGATAGTCAAGTTGCCAAGTGTAGATCTTAATCAGAAACATTCAAACCAGACTGTATTTTGTCATGTTGTAAATCCTGTTCAGTATGCAATTTCACAAGGGCTTCAACAAAAGAAAGGTGTAAGACCCGATGTAGAGAAAACAGAAATAAAGTATGTCAAAGGTGTTTCTTTTGTAGATCATTGTCTTTCTGCCAAATCTGTTCCAAATGTCCCCAATGTTGTCACAGATTTGGGTGTAGGGGGCAGACTTCAAAAGTTTTGGCCGAAATGGGAAACACTGGGAGCGAATCCAAGGGTGGTCTCCATCTTGCAGGAAGGCTACACACTTCCGTTCAAGATGAGACCCCCACTGTCCAGATTTCCTCTCATCACAAGTGGTTATGCAAATCCGGCAAGAAGTCTAGCTCTCTCACAGGCTCTAGGTGCCTTGATAGAAAAGTTGGTAGTAGAAAAGGTAGTGGTGCGGACCTCCCTATCCTTTTACAACCGCCTGTTCCTGGTCCCAAAACCCGACAACAAGTGGCGTCCAATCTTGGATCTCAGTCAACTCAATCTTTTTCTCAAAGCAAACACATTCAAGATGGAAACACCGGAGACCATCCGGGTCTCCTTGCAAAAAGGGGAATGGGTCACGTCTCTGGATTTCAGCGACGCTTACTTTCACATCCCCATCCATCCCAGATCCAGAAAATACCTCAGGTTCTTTTTGAACAGCAAGGCATATCAGTTCACAGCCCTTCCTTTCGGACTGACCACTGCTCCACTGGAGTTTACCAAGGTGGTCAAAGAGGTGAAATTGATGGCTCAGGCCAGGGGTATAAGAATCCACCAGTACCTAGACGACTGGTTGCTCAGAGCCCCGGACCCGGGAACTTGCCAACAAAATACCCAGACCCTCTTGGCCCTGTGCCACGAGTTGGGTTGGGTGGTAAACATGAAGAAATCCGAACTGGTAGCTCAGCAAATTTTCAATTTCGTAGGTTACCGGTTCGATCTCCTAACCGGACGAGTGTTACCCACCTTGGAGCGTTGGGAGACATTGAGGGCAAAACTGCTCTTTATCAAGTTGCAGTTGCACCGTCAGACAATTAATGTCGCTCATAGGTCTCTTGACAGCGACAGAGAAACAAGTGTGGTTAGGTCGCCTACACATGCGACCAATCCAATGGCACCTCAAGAAGCACTGGCATGTACCGGAGATTTTGGACAAGGAGATTCCGGTCCCCCCTACCCTCCACCCTCATCCGGATTGGTGGTTGGAGGAAAGGAATGTACTCCGCGGCCAACCACTACATCCAATGCGTCACGCTCTTCAAGTTTTTACAGACGCATCAAACGAAGGTTGGGGCGCTCACTTAGGGGACTACATAGCAAGAGGCGTTTGGTCAGAACCGGAAAGTCGCCTCCATATAAACTTCTTGGAACTAAAAGCAGTCTTCCTTGCGCTCAAGAGTTTCGAGCATCTCTGCAGGGATCAGATTGTCCTAGTAGCCACAGACAACACAACTGTGGTCTCCTACATCAACAAGGAAGGAGGTATGAGATCAGGCTCTCTTTGTGCCCTCCTTTGGAGACTCCTGTCGTGGTGCCACCCCAAGGGGATAATCCTCCGAGCGAGGCACATCCCGGGTCGCCTAAATGTGATAGCGGACAAACTGTCCAGGCACAACCAGGTGATCCAGACAGAATGGTCTCTGTCTCAACAGGTGTTTCGTCTCTTGTTCTCCAAATGGGCTCTCCCACAACTCGACCTTTTTGCCACCCGGTTCAATCACAAACTTCCCAGTTTTGTGTCACCGGTTCCGGATCCGACAGCGTGGGCTGTCGACGCCCTCAGCATATCATGGGAAACTCTGGATGTGTACGCCTTTCCCCCAGTCGCATTGCTCAATCAAGTAGTTTCAAAAGTGATGGACCAGGGGTGTCACAGAATGGTGCTAATTGCACCAGGTTGGCCCAACATGGCTTGGTTTTGGGATCTGGTGGCTCTGTCCACACAAATCCCTTTCCAACTTCCACTCCTCAGGGATCTGGTGACTCAACCTGTCAATGGCCTCCTGCACAGGAATCTCACCAATCTAAACCTACATGCATGGCTCCTCGAGCCTCCATCATTCAGGAACAAGGATTCGCTGATGAAGTGGCAGCAAGAATTGAGGCTCCTCAGAGAAGTTCAACCAGAGCCGTTTATAAATCGAAGTGGACCATTTTTGTTAAATGGTGCGACTCACATAAGGTGGACTTCCGGTCGCCCTCTGTGAACCAGATTGCAGATTTTCTCCTCTACCTCTTCAAGGATAGGAAACTGCAACCTAGCACCATTGATGGATATAGGACAGCTATTGCTGACATGGTGGGAAACCAGGAGGTGAACATCAGTAAGGATGAAAATCTGACCCGTCTGCTAGACAGTTTTCATAGAGATAAACCTAAGGGCAGGCGTGGTCTCCCGTCCTGGAACCTCTCCCTGGTACTTCACCAATTGACTAAGGCTCCCTTTGAACCTATGCGAAAGGCGTCACTTAAACATCTGACCTTTAAGACGGTTTTTCTGTTGGCCCTGGGATCAGGCAAGCGGAGAAGTGAGATTCATGCTTGGCTGTTCAAAAATATTCGTCATCAGGAAAGCTGGAGTCAGGTTTCCTTATACCCCTCTCCCATGTTCATTTCCAAAAACCAGTTGGCTAGGGAGGGTCCGACTTCAGTGGCTCCGGTAGTGATCCCGGCCTTGGCCCCTTCTTTGGACAGAGACCTTAAAGAGGATCGATCTCTGTGCCCGGTCAGGGCTTTGCGTTACTATCTGGATAGAACCAAGGATCTGCGCAAAGGGAAAGAACTAGTATTTGTATCCTTTCGGAAAAGTTTCCAGAAAGACATAGTCCCTGCCACTATCTCTTCGTGGATTACACAGACAGTTCTCCTGTGTTATCAACTGTCGGATGAGGATACGCAGAATTTGCTTCAGGTCAAGGCACATGATGTCAGGGCCTTTGCGGCTTCCAAGGCTTTTCAAGGAGGAGTATCCTTGGATCAAATTCTCTCAGCCTGTCATTGGAAGGCCCATAATACTTTTACACAGTTCTATCTGAAGGACCTGGCTTGGGCAGATTCTGAACTGTACCATTTGGGACCCATCGTGGCTGCTCAGCAGGTCCAGGATGATTGTAAATAGGTCCATTTCTATGTACATGCTGTAGATAGTGTTATATATAAAAAAAAAAAAAAAAAAAAAAAAAAGCATTTACCCCGGGATTGCCGTGATCCAAAGTGGTTCCCGGGGTAGTTAGGTTTCTTCAGTTCCTGTTCTTCTTCCTCACTAGGTGATGAGCTCATCCCTCTCTTTCCCTCTGTACCCTCACCTTGAGTTGGTACAAGGAAATTTTCAAAAACAGAGGGGGGGGGGGGGGGTGTTTTTTTCCTATGGGCTGGTTTATTTAACCATTGCCGGAATCACCCTATATGTTTTAGAGCTCTCTGGAATTCCCCTGTTCTAAGCTACCCTCCATCCATTGGGTAGTGATTCTGCATCTGTCCACTAGGTAAGATGTATTAACGCAATAAAATGGAAAATTTAATAGTAAATTAAATTTTTATAAGTTAATACCTTACCTAGTGGACAAGGGGATTCCCACCCTACCTTCCCCGCTAATCTAAGCTCTAGGGGAATTCTAAGGTAGACAACAAAAAGAGGAAGAGCGCATGCGCGAGCATGCACAGTACACCGGCAGGTTGGCTACACAGCCACCTGGTGAATGAACAGGACACTACCGGTCCCGGCCAGAGCCCAGCTCAGGACGTTTTTTTCTAACGTTTGGCGAGACCGGCAAGGCGCCGGACAAATGCATCTGTCCACTAGGTAAGGTATTAACTTATAAAAATTTAATTTACTATTAAATTTTCCAATTTGTTGTACTAACTATTTTTAACCTAATTTAAACATGATAATTAAAAATAGGTTCCTTACTGTAGATGGGGTATAATGGTTCAGATTCTTATTAAAAACTGACACAGCAATATACCAGGGGCCGATTTCACAAAGGGACTTAAGTCCAGATTTAGGCTTAAATCTAAGACTTTGGTCTTAAATTTTGTCAAAAAACTGCTAAGTCTGTGGTCTTAGACTTAGCGGATTTCACAAAGCAGCTAAGTCCATGAAATTGCTAAGTCAGTGGACTTAACTTTTAAGTCTGGGAGGTAGTGGGCTTAAATTTTGTAAAGAGGACTTAAATATGGCCGCCATAAACTTTTCTCCACTTCAAAATTTGAAATGACTGTAAATAAATTATAATTATGCAGAACACCTCACTAAAGTAGTGTTTGGGAAGTTTATATGTGCTAACAAGGTTTTCAATTTCAAAACAGCACTTATCCTTAGATAAAATACATTAAATGAAGAATATGTGGCATCAATATTATATTTTGAATAGATACAAAAGGTCACATGACACAGAAAACCACTGTGGTTATATGATAAGCCTGGACTTAGCTAAGTCACCTTTGTGAAATCCATTTTTCTAGCTAAGACCAAAGTCTTAGATTTAAGTCCAAGACTTAGCCACAAAAAGGGACTTAGTTTAAGTCCTTTAGTGAAATCGGCCCCTGTGCTAAATTTTAGGCCAAGTCAGAGGCTGAATTTGGTCTCAACTCTTCTGTGAATAGCAAACCAGTTTGAGACCAAAATTGGCCTCAGAATTGAGATTAAGACTTAAGGCAAAATTGGGTCTTGGCTTATAATAGAAATACAGCAAAAGTACTGAATATGACAGCATAATAGATATACTGAGTAACAATTTCTGCTTCATCTGTACTTACAGCGAGTGTATATTTCAATATTGTCATTCATGAGATAAGATACAAGGTTGTTGACAATTTCACGTGTTTTGTTTACTTTCCAGAACCATTCATATTGGGGCATTAGTAAGACACAATAAGATCTGTATCCTTCCAAATGTGCAGACAGGTGGCCCAATAAACATGTACGTAAAAAATATTTACAAATTCACTTACAGTTACTGACTATTAATATTTAAAAATGGATAAGTACTTAATAATGGTGTATGTGTATTTTTAACTGGTGTATAGTATAGATTAAACTTTTACGAGTCATACATATTGCCATATGGAAGACTACATGTATTTATCATTTGCAGTGAGTGAGAGTTATGACTCTATCTATTCAAATGAGTTAAAGAAAAAGATATCATTTGAAAAGATACTTTCAGGATAGGGAAATTGAATAACAATAAAATATATCAAATTAAGATTCATTTATCAAAAACATTGTCTGGTTTATTTTACCTGTGTGTTTTAGGTGCAAATTCTGTAAAAATCTGTACAGATTCAGTAGACTTGATTTGGTTTCACACCAAGCTGATTCAGCCTGCACACCACATGTTAAAAAGAGTAAGCAAATAGCCGTTGAAGTGGACAGGATGATCACAAGGAAGTATAAGGAAATAGAAAAGCTTACTAGTGAGTCACATGTTCGCAAGAACCTGGATTATCTGAACACATGGAGAGAGTAGAAATATTATTGAGGACTAGTTATTTTATTGCGTTAATACATCCTATCCAATGGACAATTGCTAAACCGGTCGGCGCAGACCGGCCCGCCAAACGCCAGAAAAAGACGTCCTGTGTTTCCACCGGCTGGCCGGTCCCAGTACTGTGCATTCGCAAGGTGGCGCATGGTATTTACTTCCTGTCTAGACAACATGACGTCATAGCATCTTTTTCGTTTGGCGCGTGTACTGTGCAGACGTGTTTTCAACATCTCCAGAATTTTAAAGGAAAAGTGTGCTTTATGATGGATTTTAAACCTTATATGTGGAGAGTTTCTTTGTAAAGTGTTACCAGCTGGTCAAGCACGGATATACATTTAGAAATCTGCTGGAAACGCTCCCTAGTTGGCTCAATTTATTATTGATGATAGGGCAGTAATCGACGAGATATATGAAGGCAGCCATTTTGCTAGTTTCCTCCCATTCAACCTTTGTGTTGTTAGGGGCAGATCAACAATATTGAGGAATTATGGATATACTTCTAACAGGTATTTTTATCCGTGTCTTTTGTTTGAATTTTTCATCTATAACCTTCCAGCTACAATCACCATAGAAACGTCTCTACACGAGATCTTCAGTCTACGTAGTTTTGAAATCTGTGAATGGAAGGAATTCCCCATCACAGATGCATTCTTCAGAGCGCACTGGTACCGACTTCTCTGCTGTAAAGCATCAGTCACACCAGCCCAGCTCGAGTATTTGGTGCTTTTTAATCAGAAGCATGAGATGAATTCTTCAGATTTCTTCAACCGACCTCTCAAGTATTTTCTACATAGAAGGAACTTTTGTCACTCTCAGTCCCACCCTTATGGACCCGGCACTTGTGTCGGTAGTAAGGGCAGTGGATGGCCAGGAAACTGGTTTGAGTGTACAGCCGGCTGAGAAGAAGAACCGACTTCAGACCGGCCAGGAATTTCATCTACAGAGTGCACTGGTCCAGGCTTTTCTGCTTTTAAAGCATCAGCCGACCGGCCAGCTAAAAGAACGCGACCTCTGACGTCATACCCAGTCAGCCAATCGCGTGTCTTCACGAAGCTGGTCACGTGTTTTCACCGACCAGTCACGAAGTTTATCACGTGATTCACCGAACAAGAAGGTCGGAAGTACATTCTTTGCACTCACGTCTACTGTGATTCCAGTTTTTTAGTTCCTGTAATCCACCTCCAACGTACTGGTACAGACTTCTCTGCTACAGACATCAGTCGACCAGTAAGCTTACGTTTACTGTGATATAAGGAAAGAACACCTCTAGTGAGGGCGTGTCCCCGAAGTTGGTCACGTGATTTTCCGACCAGTTCACGAAGCTGATCGTCATCTCCAACCAGCCAATCACGTTGCCCCTCCGACCAGCAAGCTGGTCACGTGACACACCGACCAACATTTGTTTCTAAATATAGCTCACAAGGGCTTCCCCAGCAACTGTCAAAATCTACAAATAAGACGTGCTTTCAAGATAGTTGAGAAATTTTGTTTCAACAACTGGTTACAGAGTGTATCGACCAGTACCGACTATACAACCTTGTACACTTGTTTTCAACAACTGGTTACAGAGTGTACCGGCTATACAGCCTTGTACACTTGCCTCAACAACCGGTTACAGAGGAATTAATGGAGGAAACTGAATTCAACACAAGATAGTTGTAAACTTCATTCAGCAACTGGTTACAGGGTGTACCTACTGGCTACACAGCCTTGTACACTTACTTCAACAACTGGTTACAGAGTGTACCGACTGACTACCGGCTAAACAGCCTTGTACAGTTACTTCAATAACTGGTTACAGTATGTACCGACCGGCTACCGGCTTCACAGCCTTATACAGTAGCCTCAACTGGTTACAGTGTACCGGCTACACAGCCTTGTACACTGGCTTCAACAACTGGTTACAGAGTGTACCGGCTGGTACTGGCTACACAGCCTTGTACACTTCAGCAACTAGCTACAAAGTGTACCGACTGGTACTGGCTACACAGCCTTGTACACTTGCTTCATTCTATGGGTTACAAGTCTACTAACAGGGTGTTGGCTACACAGTCCTTACTGTAGTACTTCAACCCAACTGGTTTAAAAAAAAAAAAAAAAAAAAAAAAAGCTGGCTAAATATAGACCAGTAGCTGTCGAAATTCGTTGGTGACCCCAACCTGCCAGTTTTTGCCGGTTACAAGAATTACTGGTTACAGTAAAGTACCGGGTATGGAGTCCGGGTACCGGACAGAGTTGCCTAAGGTTAATTGGGTTACAGAGAATTCTTAAACTGGTCAGTGATCTTGATGATAGGACAGGTTCCCAAGCTACTGCCAGGCAACCTTCCCTTATCACACCTCTCAACAACCTGTTATCGGTGCTGGACTTGACTGCAGAGATAATAATCAATTTTGTCATCAGGTCCGGCCAGGGGACTGACATCTCACATATTACAATTGCTCTGTAAATGCTGCACCTTGCAGGCTGCTGGCCCGGGGCAAAGAGTTTATTAATGTGAAAATAAGACTACCATAAAAACAGAGAGACTGTTAACCTGGATCATTGTCACCAGACCGGACCAGTGTCCGGAGGGACAGGAAATATTGTCAGAATACCAAATGTCCCAAATGTGGCACACAATCTGCCTATAAGGTCCAGACTAAGCCCTCTTTTTGGGAACTTAGGAAGCCTTGGGGACTGGACTTTAGGTAGTACAACTGTTGAAGGAGGGATACCTACGTCCATATACCTATACAAGAACAATCCAGGAAATGCCTGAGATTTCACATCCAAGGTCGGGCATACCAACTCAAGGCCCGGCCATTCGGGTTGTCCACAGCACCTGTGGAGTTCACCGTGATACCAAGCAGGTGAAATTGATGGCCATACACAAGGATTTAAGAGGCCACCAGTACCTAGACGGCTGGTTGGTGAGAGCTAGATCCCACCAGGCTTGTCTCCAAAATACACAGGAACTAGTAAATAGTGTGTCAGCAACTGGGTTGGCGAATGAACTTAGAGAAATCAGAGCTGGAGCCCAATCAAGACTTTGATTTTGTAGGCTACCAGTTTCGACTTCAGGTCTGATCGGTTCCGACCGACCCTGGACTGGGTACAGAACCTTCAAGAGACTGTTAAAACTGCTATCCCTACCGGCTTGCCCGGTCCGGGAATTCATGTCCTTGATAGGTTACTAACATCTACAGAAAAGCATGTTAATCTAGGCAGACTTCATAGGAGACCCATACAGGGCATCTCAAAAACAGCTGGAGGGTACCAGAATCACTGGAAAAGGTGATCCAAGTCCCCAGGTCCCTGCACCCCCATTTACAATGGTGGCTGAAGGAAGACAATGCACTTACAGGCCAACCATTACACCCAATAAAACATGCTCTGCAAATATTTACAGACGCATCAATAGAAGGGTGGGGCGCTCACTTAGATGAGCACTTGGCAGGAGCAACTTGGTCCCCTCCGGGAAGCAAGTTGTATATATAAACTATCTAGAACTTTAAGCAGTTTTTCTGACCTTAAAGAGTTCTAAGACCTTTGCTTAAACAAGATAGTACTTGTAGCAACTGACAACACCACAGTAGTGTCATACATAAAGGAAGGAGGAATGAGGTCGGGCCCACTTTGTGCCCTACTATGGAGAATCTTGACCTGGGTACCAGGAAACAAGTGACTCTAAGCACGACACATTCCAAGCCGGCCTAATGTGGTAGCAGACAGGCTGTCCAGGCTAGGCCAGACCATCCAAACAGTGGTTTCCCCTTCCAGAGGTCTTCCACTCTATGCAGTAGGTGGCACCGGCCCAAATAAACTTATTTGCCACGAGGTTCAACAACAAGTCGCCTCTGTTTTTGTGTCACCGGTACCGGATCCCCTGGCCACAGCAGTGGATGTACTCAGTCGGCCATGGTAGGATCTAAAAGCATACACCTCACCATCAGCCATATTGGGCAAAGTGGTGAGGTTGCAAGACTCCCCATGTAAGAGAATCATTCTGATTGCTCCGGGGTGGCCCAACATGCCTTGGTTTTGGGATCTAGTGGCCATGTCCAGCCACATCCCGCTGAGCCTGCCCAATCTGTCCAGCCTGTTCACAGCCATTCGATCAGATCCCTCGCAGAAATCTGACAAATCTTAATCTCCATGCAGGGCTCCTAGAGCCTCAGCAATCGAGGAGCAGGACTTGTCTGAGGCAGTGGCAGCAAGAATTGAGGCTCCTCAAAGGGGGGTCAATCAGATCAGTCTATGAGGCAAATGGGTCTTTTTTACCAAGTGATGTATCATTCATCAGGTGGACTTCGGGCACCACCTGTAAAGTCAGTTGTTTACTTCCTTAGGTACCTGTTTCAGGACAGGAAGTTGCAGCCCAGTACCATTGATGGTTACAGGTCAGCCATTGCTGATGGTCTAGAAATTTGCCCATCAATTTTAGTAAGGATGAAAATCTCACTCGTCTCCTGGATAGCTTCCACTGAGACAGACCCAAAGGCCGGAGGGTAACCCCTTCCTGGAACCTCTCCCTGGTTTTTGCACCAGCTGACAAGGTTCATTTTGAACCAATTAAAGGCCTCCTTGAAGCATTTGACCTTCAAGTCAGTTTTCCTCTTGGCCCTGGGTTCGGGCAAGCGTAGAAGTGAGATACATGCTTGGCAAACAGCCCAACACCATTGATGGTTATAGGTCACTCATTGTTGATAAACGGGAAATTCACCCTTTAACATCAGTAAGGACGAAAATCTCGCTCGTCTCCTGGATAGTTTCCTGAGAGACAGACCCAGAGGCAGGAGTGGCATACCCTCCTGGAACTTCTCACTGGCCGTGCACCAGCTGAGACTCCTTTTGATCCAATCAAGGAGTCCCCTTGAAGCATTTGACCTTCAAGACGGTATTCCTCTTGGCCCTTGGGTCGGGCAAGTGCAAAGTGAGATTCATGCCTGGCAAAACTGATATATTGGACACCAATCCGATTGGTCAAAGGTGTCCCTGTATCCATCACCCAGCTTTCTATCCTAGAATCAGCTGGCCATAGAGTGTCCAGTGTGGCCCCTGGGGTTATAACAGCCCTGACCTCGACTCTGGATAGATCCCTCAAGTCTGACAGGTCCCTCTGTCCGGTCAGAGCATTATGCTACTATTTGGACAGGACCTCAGACATCGGGCAGAATAAGGAGGTGGCTTTTGTCTCCTTTAAGAAAGGTTTCAACAAAGACATCTCACCTACCACTATCTCCTCTTGGATCAAGCAGACTGTGATCCTATGTTATGAGCTCTCTGACCAAGAGGCCCACATTTAACATCAGGTTAAAGCCCATTATGTCAGGGCCTTTGCTGCTTCTAAGGCCTTCCAGTCGGGAGTCTCCTTAGATCCAATCTTGTCAGCCTGCCACTGAAGTCACAATACCTTCACACAGTTCTATATGAAGGGCGGGGCTTGGGCTGATTCAGAGCTTTACCAATTGGGCTCGGTAGTGGCTGCTCAGCAGATCCACAAGTGGCCCGTTAGATTGAGGAGATTTGTATATATGTATAAACAGTTTCTTCATGTACATAAGAATTAAGTGTGGCGTGCTTCCTTTGGGAGGTTTATTTGCATTTTGGGACTGAACTCATCCCTCTCTTCCCCTACCTCAGAGCAGGTCTGCAAAAAAGGGGGGGGGGCGACGGCGGTATAGCCCCGGGTAACCGGCTGCTGGCAACCGACCATGGCCTTGCAGGGTTTCCTGACCTTAAAGTCAACCCAGGCCTGGACCTATAGGTCTCCTGACGAAGTCAGCCTAGACCGTAGGTTAAAATTTGCTATTACTTGTGAGTTCACATAAGTCCCTAGTAACTTACCCGCCGACCAAGCGGTAGTTATTCAGCAATTGTCCATTGGATAGGATGTATTAACGCAATAAAATTGCAAATTTAATAAGTAAATTAAATTTTTATAAGTTAATACCCTATCCAATGGACACACAAGACCCTCCCACCGACCCCGCTATCAGCTTACTAGGGGTCTAATAGTTTTAGACAACGAAAAAGATGCTATGACGTCATGTTGTCTAGACAGGAAGTAAATACCATGCGCCACCTTGCGAATGCACAGTACTGGGACCGGCCAGCCGGTGGAAACACAGGACGTCTTTTTCTGGCGTTTGGCGGGCCGGTCTGCGCCGACCGGTTTAGCAATTGTCCATTGGATAGGGTATTAACTTATAAAAATTTAATTTACTTATTAAATTTGCAATTTTGTAAACAATAGCATTCTAGACTGCCAGTGTGTCCTACTGAATAACACTCTAGCCTCCCACGTCTGAGGCCGAGGTTCGGTTCGGTTCCCTGTATGGCCTCAAGTGGGAAAGATGGTAGTTGCTTGCCGTTGGTCAGCAGTTTACAGTACAGAACCTTGACCAACTGTATGTACTGGTTTCCTCTACCCTTCCATCTACCCGTCGTGGTATGACCTACTGAATAACAGATACATAGGAACATAGAGAACCTGGGTTTGATCCCAGGTACAGGCAGGTGGCTCAGATGTACTGGGTCAATTATTGCTTTAAGGTACTCTAGTAAAGGAGCTATTGTTTGGAGTATAAATATACAAATTTGTTATCCACTGCAAGCCGCATTTGATCAGTAGAGGGGGATATACGGAGCAGGATTATGTACTTTTTGTTTACAATGGAGCCTCTTCATGGATAATAAGTGTGAATAGCTTCCGGTTTTTCACTAATGTCTCGGAAACTATTTAATCTACAAATATGTATTATTTATCATTAGACAGGTCTTCCTTTTTACAGCACTTCTGCTTTTGTTGTGTGAAAATCCATGCAGAAATGACTGCAAGATATTATAAGTTAAAGATTGAAATTTATACATTCACTGTTCCCCATGCTTTGTGAAAGCATTTTTCACATTCTCTCATTAAATATTGATTTATTTACCTCGGAAGCATACAAAATGGTGAATAATAAAAGGAAAACTTACCCCATTAGACATATACAGAAAAAATATATCACTTATGAAGATTAACAATATAATACTCTTGCTACGCACTCTTATAATTTTGTTATCTTCATTTGTGATATATTCTGTATTACGCAACACAGCAGTGTCAAGCAGTGACATGTAATAAAATTTTCAGTGGAAAAAAAGCCAAAATCTGAACATTGGATGTTAGAGGTTTTATTTGTGTGTTTGAGTGTTAGTTATTTTGTTATTTTGTATGTTTGCAAAAATCTATAACAAGTTATTTAATACTGTCTTTTCTGTCAATTACCTTGTTTCGAAAGTCAAGTTGTTGCCAGATATAAATTGTAGTTAAAGATATTTAAGTTGACAGTTGAGGTGTGCACTGGCTTTTCCAGATGTGGGTACTCTTGTGACCCATACTGGTATGCAATGTGGCTCTTTCTGTACTCTTGTTCATTGTCCTCAATTGTATTTTTTTTTTTTTTTTTTTTTAAGCATGAGAACATTTATTTCCTTTTTTTGCAGAATTCTTCAGCAGTTATGAATCAGTCTCATCACCATTGGTTCTTGATTGGCACAATATCATGGATGTATGCTTCATCGGAGATGCTGTAAGTTTTCAAAGAACAATTGAGTTCTCAGGCTTTTAAATGATTTCTCTTTTGAATCAGTTCATTTTGTGATTAACATACAGAAAAATAATATTTTAAGTGATTTTAGTATTGTTTTAATGCAAATCTTTTCATGTTTCAGTTTTGGTAAATTTTCCAATTTATATATTTAAACTACTGGATAATTTATGAAAGTTGGGTTAAGTGAGCATGGGAATTGATTGGGTGAATGATGTGAAATCTGCTGTTTTTATTGCGTAAAATACCCTTTTTATAAAGTTTACTGACCTTTTTCATAGCTAATAGTTATGCAGGGTCTCATCATTTAGACAAGAATGCTTCTATTTCAAATTTTGACCCTCTGCAGCTTATACTAGCATGTCTAGAAGCAGTGCAAGGTCGATGGACTGTTTTAATGAACAGAAGAACTTCCTACACAGTCCTCAGCTCTGCCCCTCTGGTAAGGTAGCACACCAGAGGCTGCACTTGGTCAAGAAGAACTACCTAAAGTCAGACCTCAACCATTCTATATTTGCATTTAAGGACAGGTACAACTACCATAACATTTTTTCTACCTCCAGTGTTTTAAAAAGCACTGTCCAGTATTCTGCCATCAGTGGAAGGATTTAATTCTCACTGGTTAGAACTCAACACCAGTGGTTGGATACCCGGCCAATAATGGGGGAGTTTGCTGTCATTCCGCCTTACACGAGGTCTGTGATGATGTTCTATAAAACACATCAACAGATTTCTTGACAGAACACAAATGCCAAGATTTTCAGTAGCATTTGTTCAATCAACCTTGTCTTCCAGGACTTTATGTTTCAGTTGCACAGTTTACAAGCATGCAGTTTTGAAACACAGCATATTCAAATGCTGGGGTTAGTCACCATCTTGTCATAATTCTCGACAAGTAATCTTCAAATTTGGAATAAATACTACAGTGTTTGTTTTTGGATCCAGTGGACCAGCACTTCATTAAAAATATTGGAAGAACTGCTCAGCTACATTCCAACCCAATTTATTTCTTCTAATTTATTAGGTAGTTTTAGAAATTATAAAGTGGCAGCAATGACAAGGACTTGCAACAGTGACTAGCCAGTCATGGTACCATTCTCCGTTTATGCTCTACATCTATGCTACCATGACAGAAATCGGCAGGAATCTTCAGTTATAGAAAGGACAGTTTAAAATATGGCCACAGCACTTCTTATTCACGGAATGACAACAGAAGTTCTTTTATGGCAAAGCAGACAATAAAACTTCTGTAATTACAGTAATTAACAGAAGGCATCACAATCTACCAGTGGGGGTTGTAGTGGCCTTAGATGGTGACAACCAAGGTACAACAGAAATACTTGCTGGAGGTCGTTTGCTGTCATACTGCAAGATTAAAAAGGAATGTCATCTCTGAGTTGTACACATTTTGCAATGGGGTTAAGTACTGAAACCATGTATCGAATTGTTGAGAATACCCACAATTCATAGAGGATATATTTTGACAAAGGAAACAACAAGTACACTGGATTGTGTAGATTAAGTGCTTCTAAACGGTATATTCTCAGTAAAATTTATACAAGTTTTGGATTTTACAGCACATTGATGACCTGTGATAGTTTTAAGTATATTAATCAAAACATCACGTTCTTCCTCATTCCCAGACATAACTAAAGGTTAGTTTTCATTGTATCCCCTGACGAAAGTCGGGGATACTTAGGATTCAGTACGGTCACCCCCCGCCGCAGAGATTTCCTTTCAGACGCGGTAACTTAAAAAATATATTAGTTAGACCTTTCAGATTTGGTATGTTGGTATATATGGGCATTGCCACGAACACTATTGTTTTGTGACCTTGACCTTCAATTTCAAGGTCACTGGTGGCCTCTTAAAGGTCAGATATTGGCCATTTTTTCACATTTCCCCCCAGTTCTCATATACAGAAATCATCCTATGGCTGGTATATATAATACATGTATATGTCCTGTGTAAGCATGCAGAAATTTGACCTTGAAGCTCTTCATTGAAGGTCATCCACAGACCGCCAAAGTACCTCACTGTGGCCATTTTTGACCTTTTTGGAGATATTTTCACACTTAATGAAAAAAATATTATAGCTACCCTTTTCAAATTTATTTATAACCATAAAATCTTGCCTGGGAATATTTTTGGCCTCATTAAAAAGATGGCCGCCATGGGCGTTTCTTTGTTAGTCATGAAAAGTGCTTATATCTCCCTTATTATTGGTCCTAGAGGCTTGGTTTGTCAAGCCAACCTATAGGAAATCATGGGCTGGGAATCTTTTGATGTGTTCAGATTTGACCTTGGACCCCTCCTTCAAGGTCAAACGAGGAAAGTCAAACCTAAAAGTGCTTATAACTCGCTTATTATTGGTCCTAGAGGTTTGGGATGGAAAACCAACTTATAGGAAATCATGGGCTGGGAATCTTTTGATGTGGTTAGATTTGACCTTGGACCCTTCCTTCAAGGTCAAACGAGGATAGCAAAATCTAAAAGTGCTCATAAATTGCTTTTTCTTGGTCTTAGAGATTTGTAATGTGAAACCATCCTGTAGGAAATCATGGGTTGGGAATCTTTTGATGTGAACAGATTTGACCTTTGGCCCCTCCTTCAAGGTCAAATGAGGATAGCCAAAATTAAAAGTGCTTATAACTCATCAATGTATAGGAAATCATCGGCTAAGAATCTTTTGATGTGGTCAGATTTCACCTAGGGCTCCTTCAAGGTTAAGTGATGGTTGATTGGCTTTGTTGAGTTTTCTTTCTGGTGAATACAGTTTGCATCGGTTCTCTGATGCGCTAGGTCTAGTTATTGGCTGTATAACTTACTGGCTCATGTTGATTATCTCTAGATGGCCCGCTGGACAGGAGATTATGTATGGCATAGGTCCATAGCTAAGTGAGTAATAGCACTGGTAGCTACTTTGAGTAAAGTGCTTATAACTCAAAAATGACTACATTTACAACATTTTGGTAAAATATGTTGTTCAGCTACTTTCTCCATGCCTACAAGGTGGTAACTTTTTCAGAGGTCTGTATCAATAGCTACATGAGTAATAACTGTAGCACCACACTCACTAGTATCAAGACCACTGGTTATATACTGCCACCTCTATCACAAATTTGCTTGGAGAAATTGAGGCAATTAGTGGCGTGTGTGCAGGAACTACATTGAGGGATTAGCTTTTGAAGTCAGAACTCATCCCAACAAAACACTTCCACTTCATGGGTTACAAATTCAACCATGGCAAGGGTGAAGTGTCCCCATAGAAGAAAAGTTGAGTATTCAACAAGGTTATGGATGGTGTACATGCAAGTTTTTCAATCATTCCCAGAATTCTAATTTCATTTATAGGAATCTAGAATCTATAAAATACAGTCCCAATGGACAGTCTTCACATAGGTGGTACATGTAAACAAATTGGGAATATTCGCAATCTTTACACATTCAGATATGTTGTTCACAGTTTTAAAAATATATCTGTTTTGGTGTAAAATCACAGAGGTTTTACCAGGATATCCTCTACATACAGAAGATGTGTCTGTAAAGGGTTAAGCAACACATTTGGGAGATCTGACAGTTACAGTCATCTGCTCAATTACAGAGACCAGGCTTCTTATATATTTTAGAACTGAAGGCTGTGTTTCTGGTGTTAAAGGTTTCAAACTCACCTTCAAAACAAGAGGGCTTTACTTCAGAGAATGGCACAGTACTGTTGTATCTTAACAAAGGGGGGCCCATTCATTAGATATGTGTCTGATGGTCTGGCGTTTAATGGTTCTTTGTAAGCCCACCACAATTTTTGAGGGCTCACCACTTTTAGGGCTGTCCAGGTGGAATATCAGATATCATTTCATGCAGGGATAAGTCATTCAAACAGAATGTCATTCATCCCAAAGTTTTCACATGACTTGCCAAATTTGGCACACTTCAATACTAGATATGTTTGTAACAAAGATGAACAACAAACTATCTGTGTTCATTTCACCAGTTTAAGACCATAATACAATGGAAGTAGATGTGTTGAATATCCTGTGGGGGGGCACTTTTCGGTTGTACCTACATCTTTCAATTCAAAAATGGTACAAAAATGAGATGATGCTTGTTAAATGATATTAGTATCCCCAGGGTGACCAGGGATTAGTTGGTTTTGGGACCTAATGGACTTATTCACAAAACCACTATTGCCCTACTTCATGGAGAAATCTCTTTAAACAGCTATTCCGTCAGAGATTCACCAAAGCCTGCCATACCTCAAACTCCAATGCAATCTATTTTTGAATCATGATACAAAGAGAGTCAGGTGGACTTCCAACAGCCTTCACTCTCTTCAAAGGCAGATTTCTGATCCATTGATTCACTGAGAAATCTGAATTCTACCTCAAATTCAGCATACAGGGCTGCTATTGCGAATAATTTGGGTTCATTTTGTGTTGAAATCATTCTTACTTATGAATTCAATACCCTGTTTTTCATAGGATAGACAAATGAATGATTGTGCTATGCCCTCTTGGGACTTGTCTTGATTACTCTAAGCCTTGACAAGATCACCATTTGAATTAGAATTTGAACATTCTGACATTCAAATCAGTTTTCTCATGCCCTTGGCCTCTGATAGAGGGAGAGGTGAGGTTCATGTTTGGACTTTCAAACCTTTGAAACACAAAACTGGCTGGAAGGTGGTCACAGTTTCTCCTTCATCAGTACTCATAACAAAGAACTAATATCCTCAGATGGGCCAGATATTGTTCAGCTGGGGTCATTCCTGCTTTTAGGCCATTTTTAGATCATTCTTTGACTGAAGATATGACTCTTTGCCCCATTAGAACTCTTAAGATACTATCTTGACAAAAGTAGAAATCTTAATGGGGGAAATATGGGCTTTTCACATCTTTCAAGGTGGCTTTTCAGGAGATATACAAGGAGCTACTATGTCCTCTTGGGAAAAACAGACAATTCTGCTAGCTTATCAGAGGTTTTACCTTGAAACTTAGAATGTTTCCATAGTCAAGACTCAGGATCCTCCTTATATGGAGGCTTCTTTATTCCTCAAAGGAGATGTTTCCCTTGATCACATCTTGGGAGCATGCTTCTGGAAGTCACTCCACAGTTTCAAATTATACTTTACATTGTGGCTTGGAAAGTAAATAAAGGTTCACACTACTCTTTGGGATCTGTAGTATTGCCAATGTAGTTCTTTTATAGTTTGTGTATTGTATTATACTTTATATTAATTATATGTATATATACAGTAAAGGGACTTATGTCTTTGTTTTTAGTTTGCAGTTATTTTACTTAGCTACATTCACAGTTCACAGCAAATTGGAGCGTATATTAATGTATCTGTTTGCAGGTGTTCTATGTGTGTAAGGTATGCAGCCACCAACCTTCCAGCAGTATTGCGTCTATTTTGGACCATGTGTCAGCAGTTCACAAGTGGCCAGCCAGTTTCTGTTGTGGATGTCAGACTGCGGCTGTTGTGTCTGTGAGTGTTAATCCAGTTCTCAACAACTTAAAATTTCTTCCTTATTTAACCAGTTTATTTTGCTTTTCTTACCTTTTGGCTTTTTTGCACAATTACTACATTAGATCTAATTCTAGAATGTTGAATTTAGCAAATCCCCCTTTAGATCTTTCTGTAAATGGCTATAAGATGTTGTCAAATTTTAATTTAGTTCACATCCTTTCAACTATTATTCAACTTAAATGTTATCTTTCTTTATGTATCCATGAATTTTTAAAATATATTTAATGTAGTTTTGATTGATCGACAGATTTGCCATGCATTTGGGGTTTGTTTGTTATGTACCACCATATTTACAGGAAGTGAGTGCTTTTGGTAGATCCTAAATATTGGAAATATAGATAATGTTATTATTCTTACCAGATTGATATATACTGCATCCCGGAAACTGTTTCATGATATAACAGGGATTATGACTTGATTATCTGTTGGAAACTTGGACAAATAATCGACCATCAAATATGGCAGCGATTCGGCACACTAAAAATGAGGGTAGCAATATAGTACTTTTTGCAGAGGTTTATGTCAATAATTAAGTGAGTAATTGCGTGGGGTCAGATTTGACCTTTGACCCCTCCGTGTAGTCAAATGTTATCCCTGATACTTATGATGTCTGATAGCTCCCTCATTCTCTACCTGGATCCAGACTCTGATTTAGAGCTCCACCAGAATTTAATCATCCGTTTCTTGTTCCATTCTTGAAAATTTCATCAAATTGGGTACACAACTTTTGAGTTATTTTGTAAACAAACAAATGCCGGAGAAAACATATCCTCCTTGATGGAGGTAATTATATGCATTGGTGATCACACCTTTAATCAATGATAGGGTTTTGAGATATTCAGTTATTGTTATTTCTTCTATATAGGATAAAGACAGAGAAAATAAGATATTAAAGTGTGGTTCCTGCAATATGATGTATGATCTGAAGCAAGTTATTCAGGTATGTCTTTATTTATGCTAACAATATAATTTGAAATAAAAAAAGTCACAGATAGAAGTATACTTCAATAAAATATTGGCAAATGGCATTATTCTGTACTTTTTTTTTTTTTTTTTTTTTTTAAAGTTTTATTACACTGTTCCCTCTGAATGTATGCTGTTCTATATTTGCATGATTTTTTAGTATTTTTGAACTCTCGCCATCAGTCACATGCAAGTATCAAAAGGCTGTTTCAGCAACAGGAGCTCAGTCTATGTAGTTTCAATGATTTCAATGAATGCAGGTGACATTGCAGTTCTATTGCATTGGTATAAATGATTCTGTTTATAAAGGAAGAAAGCTAATCATTGCCAATACATCTTGTACATTGGGAGTGAACACACCATTGAAATTTGTGATTTATTATGAGTATTTAAAACCTTTTAAAACAGGGTATCTAATGCAGAGTGTCACGTTTTGTACTGTAACTAGGCTTTGGAGATGAGCAAGACAACAGATAAGCCTGAAACAGAAGAACCCAGGAGGATCATTCTGAGATGTAAGGCCTGTAACTACACAACAACTGACAAACAGAATGCATCCAGACACTCGTCGAAGCATGTAAAAATCCTGTGAGTAACTGGTCATATGAAGCTGTGTATTAACCACTGGAAAAGTAGAACCACATTTATTAAAATTAAAAATGGTTATTATCAAACTGATTCTTGGCATGTAAACATTGTTAGTTTTTAGTAAGGATCCACCTACATAACAATTTTATTGCGTTAATACATCCTATCCAATGGACAATAGCTTATCCGGTCGGCGCAGACCGGCCCGCCAAACGTCAGAAAAAGACGTCCTGTGTCTCCACCGGCAAGCCGGTCCCTAGCACTAGTGCACTCGCCAGGTGGCGTGTAGTACTTCCTCCCTGTCTAGACAGAGTGACGTCATGGCATCTTTTTCGTTTGGCGCGAACTAGTGTGGACGCTTTTTCATAGCAGCCAGGATTTTTTGTGTTTAATTGTGAATTTCTTCAAGTTTTTAACTTTTATTTGCTTCTGAGTTCTTCTAAGAGTGTGTAGAACATTATGTCTTCACCAGGACAAAGGAGGGGAAGTTGTGGCCACGCGATGGCCAGTTTTGATAGACATGTATTCTGTGCGCGCTGTCGCGACAAAGGGAAAGGTGAGGAACCCTGTGTGGCTGATAAAGACACTTCTGATTGCTCTTTATGTAACTCTCTCACCCCAGAACAACGTATCCAACTTGCCACGCCTTCCTACAAGATAAAGAAAGAGAAACGGGAGGCTAAACGGGCTGAGTCCACTAACCCCACTACGGAAGACACCCTCGTTGATCCCTCTTCTGTTGAGGTTATTGGTGTTGTGGGTGACTCTCAGTCTTCTCAAGTAGATTCTGCTCCTCCGGAAAAGAAGACTAAGAAAGATAAACTTCCTTCCAAGTCTAAGAAGCCTGTAGAATCGTCTTCCACTGATAGTAAGATCTCTGAATTAGACCAGAAATGGTCCGAACGTTTCAACAGGATTGAAGCTCTTCTCTTATCGAAGTCTTTGCAGCCTAGCTTCACTTCAGAGGTCCGTGTATCCCCTGCACACACTCCACCTGCTGGTATTAGGAAGGATTCAGAACCCTTTTTTCAACCAGTTGATTCTTCACCAAATAAGCGCACTGGTCCAGACACACATGCTTCACAGCATAAGTCGACCGGTAAGCTGTTAACGGAGAAGCTGAGTCACAGACAATCTTCCTCTGAGCGCACTGGCCCAGACACACATGCTTCTATGCATAAGTCGGCCGGTAAGCCTAAGCCTGACTCTCACCGACCCAGACCATCTACTTCAGGGCGCACTGGTCCAGACATTGCTGAAAGCTCTCAGTCGACCGGTAAGCCTGCAACCGACCGACTTCAAGTGGATAACCTGCCTTCAGACACTGATCCAGCAATTCCTAAGGCTCAGTCATCTAGTAAACTGCTCTCCGACCGACCTCGCACCAACCGGCCAGGCACTTCCTTTGTGGCCGGTTCAGAGTCTCCCCCTCTTCATCATTCTGATAGACGAGACAGCGTGTCAAGTATTGATTCTCAAGTGGATAGTGACTTTTCCGACCGACCTCCGGTCCAGATATTTGTAGAGGAGGGTGAACTCTCTGAGGATCAGGACTTTGCTGAAACAGACCAACCATCTTCGGAAGAGCAGACATATAGGGAAACCATGTCTGGCATTCGCTCCTTCATGGGTTGGACCCACGTACCTGACATGGATAGCTCCAATCCTTCAGATGACAACCCCTTTGCGGGTCCGAAAGCTCCGGTTCCAAATAAAGTCTCAGTACAAATGCCCACAGAAGAGTGGCTTTGTAAGAAGTTAAATAGACTCAATTTGACTCTCATTGAAGGTTACCCATCCAGGACTTCCGAAGCCGGTCATTTGTCCATGGATCAATTCTTAAGACCTGCTAGGTCACAAAGTAAATGGTACGGGCTCTTTCCCGGACAATCAACTGATCCTTCTACAGTTTCTTGTTGGAATACTGGACCGTCAAAACTTAACAGTAGTTTCAGCAGAATTTCAAGGAAAACTGGTATGACCTCCATCCCACCTGCGTCTCGCCGTATCTCACAGGACACCCTACGCAAATGGGAAAAGAGTGCGCGTGAGGCCTCAGTGATATGCAACCAAGCGGCTAGCTTCAACCGCTGCCTCTTCAAGGTGCAGCAAGAAATGCAATCTCAACTAAAAACTATCAGGAGTGAGTCTAAAGGCAAAGCTTCCAAGAAGGTCTCCGACGCATCTGATGAGCTGCAGTTCCTCATGAACTTTAACAGTAGTATTACACAAGCAGCGGCCAAAACCATGGAGCACCTCACGGACTTTGTTTTCATTACCATGGGTAACTCCACTTTGGCCCGGCGGGATGCTTACCTTAGCCACCTCAAGCATGGGATAAAACCTGACACTTTTGCCGCCCTTAGAACCGCCCCTTTGCAGATTGGAACTCTTTTTCCCGATGCTATTATTAAGAAAGCGGAGGAGGAGATCTCCCTCTTTGACAATAAGGGTCAGCCGGTTTCCTATGGACGAAATAAGCTAAGATACCATCCTTATGAAAGGTCTGAAACCAAGAAAACTGAGAGTAGGTCGGAGGGCAAGCAGGACAGGCCGGCATGGAAAAACATAGGTAGATCACGACAGTTCAAGAGAGGCAGAGGACGTTCTACCAACTTTTCCTCCCGTAGTGCCAAGGGCCAGCAGTCATATAAATGACAGTTATTGTTTAACTCAGTTCCCAAACAGACTGCTGGCCGGGAGCATCATGACAGAACAGACTTTGAACTCTTTGACTGTAAGCTTAAATGTTGTAAAACCTGCCATTTCTGTCCCCGGGCATTCGCAAAAGAAAGGAGTAAGTCCCGGGGCAACAGATTGTCATTGCATAAAACAAGAATTAAAATATGTGAACAGTGCTTCTTGTGTCACTCAATTGTCTTATGTAAATCATGCCTCATGTGCCCCAAATGTTGTTCCAAACTTGCCTGTAGGAGCCAGACTTCAAAATTTTTGGAAAACTTGGCTGGATCTGGGTGCTGGTCCCAGGGTGATTCAGATCTTAAAACAGGGTTACACGCTCCCCTTCCGGATCCGGCCACATCTCAGCAGGTCCCCCACTGTCGTAAGCTGTTATGTCAATCCTCACAGGAACAGCTACCTGTTGGAGGCATTACATCAGCTTATAGACAAAAACGCTGTAGAGTTAGTACACAACCAAAATTCTCTGGGGTTTTTCAACAGATTGTTTCTGGTCCCCAAGCCAAACAACAAATGGAGACCGATTCTGGACTTAAGCAAATTGAATCTGTTCCTGAAGGTGGAAAAATTCAAAATGGAGACTCCGGAAACTATCAGAACATCCCTCCGACAAGGGGAGTGGATTACGTCGGTAGATTTCAGGGATGCCTACTTCCATATCCCAATACAGGACCAGTCCAGGAAATACCTCAGATTTCATGTACAAGGTCAGACATACCAATTCAGAGCATTGCCCTTCGGACTGTCCACAGCTCCCATGGAGTTCACTATTTTAGTCAAAGAAGTGAAGCTAATGGCCATGCGCAAGGGTATAAGGATCCACCAGTACCTAGACGACTGGTTGGTAAGGGCAGAATCATACACTACCTGCCACCGACACACACAGATGTTAGTAGAAATGTGTCTGGAACTGGGTTGGCTCGTGAATACAGAGAAGTCGGAGCTGGAACCAAAGCAGGTTTTCAATTTTGTAGGTTACCAGTTCGACCTCAAGTCCGGCCGGGTCAGACCAACTCCGGACCGATGGGAGAGTCTCCAAGAGAAAATTCAAGCTCTCTTGCTTCTACCGGCCTGTCCGGTCCGGCAATTCATGTCTCTCATAGGCCTGCTGACAGCCACGGAAAAACAGGTTCACTTAGGCCGCCTACACATGAGACCCATTCAATGGCATCTCAAAAACAATTGGAGAGTACCAGAATCACTGGAAAAATTCATTCCTCTACCAAAGTCACTCCACCCACACTTACAGTGGTGGCTGGAGGAGAGCAACGTGTTACAAGGCCAACCACTACACCCCATAAGACATGCTCTGCAAGTCTTTACAGACGCATCAAAAGAAGGGTGGGGCGCTCACTTAAACGAATTCACGGCAAGGGGCTCTTGGTCGGTTCCGGAAAGCAAGTTGCACATAAACTATCTGGAACTAAAAGCAGTCTTCCTTGCTCTAAGAGAGTTCCAAAATCTCTGCGTAGGCAGAATAGTTCTGGTAGCAACCGACAATACTACAGTGGTAGCCTACATAAACAAGGAAGGAGGCATGAGGTCGGGCCCGCTTTGTGCCCTACTGTGGAGAATATTGACCTGGTGCTCCCAACGTCAAGTGACTCTAAAAGCCCGACACATTCCAGGCCGTCTGAACGTAATAGCGGACAAGCTATCCAGACTAGGGCAGACCATCCAGACGGAATGGTCCCTCCTTCCAGAAATTTTTCACAGGATTTGCAACCTATGGCACCGACCTCAGATAGATCTGTTTGCCACGAGGTTCAACCACAAGTTACCTCAATTTGTCTCTCCAGTACCGGACCCCTTGGCAGTAGCAGTAGATGCTCTCACCTTGCCATGGGAGAATCTAGATGCATACGCCTTTCCACCGACGGCCATGTTAGGCAAGGTGGTGGAGAAGCTCCAAAATTCCCCTTGCAAGAGGCTAATTCTGATTGCCCCGGGGTGGCCCAACATGCCTTGGTTTTGGGACTTGGTGACCATGTCCAGTCAGGTCCCTCTCAGCCTGCCCAACCCGTCCAACCTGTTGACACAGCCCTTCAATCAGATCCCTCACAGGAATCTCACAAATCTCAATCTTCATGCATGGCTCCTAGAGCCACAGCAATCAAAGAGCAGGGTTTCTCTGAAGCAGTGGCAGCGCGAATTGAGGCTCCGCAAAGAAGATCAACCAGATCAGTCTATGAGGCAAAGTGGGCCATTTTTACAAAGTGGTGCGTCATCAATCAGGTGGACTTCAGGTCACCACCTGTGAAGTCGGTAGCAAACTTCTTATTGCATCTTTTTGAGGTCAAGAAGTTGCAACCTAGTACTATTGATGGTTACAGGTCTGCCATTGCTGATAAACTGGGTAATACCCAAGTTAATATCAGCAAGGATGAAAATCTCACTCGTCTCCTGGAAAGTTTCCACAGAGACAGACCCAAAGGGCGGAGAGGAATACCCTCTTGGAACCTTTCTCTGGTTTTACACCAGTTGACAAAGGCCCCTTTTGAACCCCTTAGGGAGGCATCGCTAAAGCACCTGACGTTCAAAACTGTCTTCCTTCTGGCTTTGGGTTCTGGGAAAAGGAGGAGTGAGATCCACGCTTGGCAACATAAAAATATCAGACACCAGGCTGATTGGTCCAAAGTGTCCCTGTTTCCATCTCCCAGCTTTCTTTCCAAGAACCAGCTGGCCAAGGAGGGTCCAGAGAGTGTTGCTCCAGTGGTCATACCAGCTCTGGCCCCTACTCTGGATAGGTCCCTCAAACCTGATAGATCCCTCTGTCCGATCAGAGCCTTGCGCTACTATTTGGACAGGACCTCAACCATCAGGCAGGGAAAAGAATTAGTTTTTGTCTCCTTCAAGAAAGGCTTCGACAAGGACATTTCTCCTGCCACTATCTCCTCCTGGATCAAACAGACTGTGATCCTATGCTATGAGCTCTCTGATCACCACGCCCATACCCTGCATCAAGTTAAAGCTCATGATGTTAGGGCCTTTGCTGCCTCTAAGGCCTTCCAGTCAGGAGTTTCCTTAGAACAGATACTGGCAGCCTGTCACTGGAAATCCCATAACACCTTCACACAGTTTTATCTGAAGGATGTGGCTTGGGCCGACTCAGAGCTCTATCACCTGGGTCCTGTGGTGGCTGCTCAGCAGATCCACCAACAGGCCAGTACCTAGAGGAGTCCTTTTTCTTGTACATATGTAATTATGGTACATTTCTGTACATATTGCACATATAGTTAAGCAGTATATAAAAAAAAAAAAAAAAAAAAAAAAAAAAAAAAAAAAAATTGGACGTACTTCCTTAGGGAGGCTAAATCTATGGGACTGAACTCTCTCTCTCTCTCTTCCCCTACCTCAGAGCAGGTCTGTTAAACAAAAAGGGGGGGGGGGGAGTACATGGTCGACTCTGACGGTTAGTCTCCGGATAACCGTATGATGATATTCGACCATAGCCTGAAGGTTTACCCAGGCTTAGAAAATTGTCATTGAATGTGATATGAGTTCAAACGAGTGTTAGTCCCTAGTAACTTACCCGCCGACCAAGCGGTAGTTATTCAGCTATTGTCCATTGGATAGGATGTATTAACGCAATAAAATTGCAAATTTAATAAGTAAATTAAATTTTTATAAGTTAATACCCTATCCAATGGACACACAAGACCCTCCCAGACCGACCCCGCTTTTCAGTTACTAGGGTCATCCCGTAGGTCTAGGCAACGAAAAAGATGCCATGACGTCACTCTGTCTAGACAGGGAGGAAGTACTACACGCCACCTGGCGAGTGCACTAGTGCTAGGGACCGGCTTGCCGGTGGAGACACAGGACGTCTTTTTCTGACGTTTGGCGGGCCGGTCTGCGCCGACCGGATAAGCTATTGTCCATTGGATAGGGTATTATCTTATAAAAATTTAATTTACTTATTAAATTTGCAATTTTATCATATTATTTTAATTTAAGTATAATTATCTGTCAAAACTGCACAAATGACTAATCATCATTTCTTAAAATGAAACTCTTAATTAAAACTATAGAACAGAACTGGGGAGTGGGTGATTTCTAAATCTTACCTTCTTTCTTATTTTGTCAAAATTACTTGTCTAATGATTTTAGACAGATCAGTAGGTAAAAAATAGAGACATTTTTATTGCGTTAATACATCCTATCCAATGGACAATTGCTTTACCGGTTGGTGCGACCGGTCCCGCCAAACGCCAGAAAAAGACGTCCTGTATATAATACCAGCAGGACCGGTCAGTAGTGTGCATTCACTAGGTGGCGCATCATACTTGCTTCCTGTCTAGACAGAGTGACGTCAGTTCATCTTTTTTGTTTGGCGCGTGTAGTGTGCAGACTTGTTTTTGAAGTGATCTCGAAGTTTGAAGAAAAGATGGATTTTTTTCTACGAATTTAAAGCTTATTTTCGTCTGAAATATAAATATTGTGTTTCTTACATATCATGGCCTCTCCAGGACTTAAACGAGGCAGTATCCAGCATTTTATGGCCAGTTTTGAAGATTTTCTTTGTGCTTGTCATCGAGACGAAGTCGTGGGTGAGAGGTCGTGTGTTGTCCTTGCAGCATTCCTTCTTCTGTTCAGAAATGTTTGTTTACCACGATTCACCCTCCATTAAATTCTACATTGTCGAGTAACACTGCGTGTATGTCGACGAGAAGAAATTAGAAGGAAAGAAGAATGCATCGTCTGACGTCATCACTTCCAGCTTATGCTGGTCACATGACACAGACCTGGTCACGTGATACGCATTCAACTATGGAGGTCATGTGATACGCATTCAACAATGGAGGAATCGTGTTTTTCAACAGAAGTTTTCATCAGAAAAAGACGACCATTTATTAATCAACACCCATTTTTAACTGGCAAGAAGAAATCCAGCAACTCGTCTGTTGGTGTGAAGAAATTAGATGACATTTGGTCACAGCAATCTGCGTGTTTTTGAAGTGCCGGTCATGTGACTTCACAGATCTCCATACACGACCGGCAAGGCTAGCAGAAGAAATTGTGGCTCCACAGATCCCCAAGTGTGACCGGTTCAGCTAGCAAGAAGAAGATGACCAGGTCTAGACCCCTTGTGCTGAATTTTACCGGTACCAGCTCTGCTCAGACTACCGGTGGGGTCTCCAGCTAGCCCCCCCCCCCCCCCCCCCCCCCTTGACCCTACCTTGGTACAGGTACTGGGGCAGGTTGAGAGTAAGAAGATCTACCAACCGGCCGGTTACAGAGGATGGGCCTACCGGGAACCGGTTATAAAAGTTGCTCCAGCTAGCTGTCCAGGCCACTGAGTTGATGCTGCCTACAATACTGGTTACAGAGCCTACACACTGGGTGCCGGCTACACAGCCTTCTTTGACCAGTGTGCTTTACATGGGCTGGTTACAGAGCCCACCAGACTGGTGAGGACAACAGGGTCACCAGTTACAGAGATTTGCCAGTGACAGTCAGATAGACAGGAAGTTCTTCAGTAAATTGCCTCAACCAACGGGTTACAGAACCTACCGACCGGGTTCTGGCTTACACAACCTCCATGGACCAGTAGCTTCATACCAAGCCGGTTACAGAGTCTACTGGTCTGGCTTATAGACAGAGAAATTCCGGTGAAGAAACCTGGTTGAAACTGGAACACCAGCTTACCGGATTGACAGATCCACCAAGTGATCAAATAATGATACAGACCTGTGGCTGTCTGAATTCTTGGTTACAGAGAAGCACCAGTTTACTAGTTCTTTACTAGTTAAGTGGCTTACCGGTTACTGAGAAGTGTTGGTTACAGAGAAAACCTTCTGATGCCACCATTACGGACAGGAAGAAGGCAGTTCTTTCAGATAAGCCTACCCCTGCTGAGATGTAGTCACCCAGTTCTGCCAGCTCAAATGAGTTTTTTCGCAGAACTGTGGATCCACCAGGAACCGGTTACAGAGCATTACTTAACCTATAACCGGTTAGGCCCTAGTACTGGGCAGGTCCAAAGGACTGGCTAACAGACCAGCAAAAGTCTTTTAAGGGTCCAAATGGCCATCTTAGACCAACCAGTTGCTGCCTGAGGAATCTGGTTACAGAGAAATTCTTGGACCAGTCACTCGTCCTGGTGAGTTGACTGTCTCAACCTGCCGGACCAGTCAGGCAACCTACTGTCAGGACCTCCTAGCTGGTTAAAAGTGACTAGATATATAAAAAAAAAAAAAAAAAAAATTCTTGTATAACTACCTGTCGGCCTTATCAGACCCACACCAGCCAGTTACTCTTGCCAGTGAGATGCGGAACTCAACCAGACTGATTAGACTACTGCCAACAAGAAGTCTGCTGTACCAGTTATTCTAGAGGTTCATCAGTTTTTGTTACTAGTTCCAGTGAGATACCATTGATCCAGCCTCCGAAACTGGCCAACCCAGCTTGTGACCAGTGTCAGCTCACACCAGGGGCCTGAGTTGCAAACTCAAGCTTTCCCTCAAGATTACAACCCTTTTCCGGTTTTTCACAACTCAAGCAATGTGAAATTTATCTGTTAATCGGACCAGGGGTCACAGTGTTCATAAATGGCTATTAGTGTTTCTACAGTGGGCTTCTGTGGAAATGACCTTAGGTCACAGATCCCCTTTGGATGGTTTCCTACTGTGTGGATCAGTGAACCTGTTGCCAGTGTTGACACTGGTATTTTTGCACCAACCTGCCTGTTCAAACTTGGGCCACCCTAGGGGCCAGTCCCAAGTTTTATATGAACCTCCCAGGAAGGCTACACCCTCCCCTTCCGGAAACGACCAGTTTGACCAGTTCTCCAGGCAGGATTTTGGTTCAGTATCCTAAATGATTCAGATGGAATTTCAGGAACCACATGAACCTCTCTTCAGCCAGAAGAGTGGCTAACCTCAAGGTTGCATACTCCCTCACCCCTTTCAACCAACAAGGAATGCCAGTTCCCACCAAACCGGTCTTCAGCGTACACAATCTCTAGTAGCTTTGTGTCAGGAGAAAGTTTGAATGGTATCATGGAAAAATTAGAACTGGACCTCGAGCAAGCCTTCGACTTGAGAGGCTACCAGTTCAGCCTGAAAGAGGGCAAGGTGAGACCCACCCTAGAGCATTTGCAGACGTTATCTGCAATCCAGAAACTTCTCTCCGGACTGACATGCCCGGTCCAGCGGCTCATGCCCCTGATAGCATTACTGACAGCCATAGCAAAGCCCGTCCACATAGGTGGCCTTCCTCATCAGGCCGATACAGTGGCACTTGATAAACAGCTGGAGAGTACCTGAATCACCAAAAGGTGATCCCAGTTCACCCCAGTTCAGCTAAAATGGTGGCTGCAGGAAGACCATGTGCTTCAAGGTCAACCATTTCACCTACTGAATATGCTCTGCAAATCCTTATAGACAACCCCAATGGTGGTTTTCTGTATAAAGGGTGGGATGAAATCAGACCCTCTTTGGGCCCTCTTGTGGAGAATTCTGACCTGGTGTACCAGACACAGGTGACTCAGAACCCGACACATCCACAGCCAGCCGAATGTGATAGCAGATAAGCTATCCAGGCTAGGACAGACCATTCAAACAAAATGGTCCCTCCATCCAGAGGTATTCAAGCAATATGCTCCCGGTGGCAGCATCCTCAAGTGGACCTGTTTGCCACCAGGTTCAACAACTACATCTCTGTCTCACCAGTTCCAGATCCACAAGCCTGGGCAGTAGATGCCCTCAGTCTACCTTGGGAGGATCTGGACCCATATGCCTTCCCACCAGTAGCTATCTTGGGCAAAGTGGTGGGAAAGTTGCAGGACCACCCGTGCAACAAACTCATACTGATTGCACCAGGGTGGTCCAACATGCCTTGGTTCTGGGACCTGGTAACCATGTCCAGTCAGATCCCACTGTGTGGCGACCATTTTGAATTTTCAAATTTTTGCCAAAAATAGAAAAACAGAAATTTGCTTCTATCTTCTTAATCGTGCAAGATAGAGTGATTTCGTCAAAATTTTCGACCCAACCAATGCAAAAAGGCATGAAACTGAAATAATTTACATGTACACTAATAAATATTTAAGCGTCATTGATATATTTTACAAATGAAACAGGGTCTTGTAAGACTACTGTACAATTTTGGCAAAAGGTTCATGGGGTGGACATTACACATGATAATGTGTGTTCTTCTATGCTATCCTGTTTCTATTCATATGTCGCAGCTACTATCAACAGGGTGTCCTATTTCTAGTATTATTTAATGCACAACCTGTAACTGAATGGTAAGCACCTCAAACTAGTGGGACAGAGAATCGTATAAAAACAAAACAAACCATAAATTACAGTAAACTATGATCTCTTATCCTATATTTCTTGTAGATTATTAAGCCTTTTTGAGAGGGTTATTTCTTTGAGCAAACCTTGCAAGTTTTACTTTCATTAACTTCACTTCCTGTGAGACTGTGTAAGAATACAACCTCTTAGTATCCCAGACTGCCGCGTTTTGAGTTTGGGATATACCCAATATGGAATATATGTTACAATTTCATTCCCAGTTCAGATAATAGAAGTTACACTGTAATAGTAGAGGGATTTTGTTACTTTGTTTCTGTGTATTCTTGTATTGTAATTGTACATAGAAATATCTGTAACTTTCAAAGCTTTCAGCACTGTCTTTTTGCTTCTTTTTATGACATCTCAAGGCTCTGTTATAATAATGTGGTTACAACGTTTGCAATAAACCTATTCTATAGAAGTTAAAAAAAAAAAAAAAAAAAAAAAAAGATCCCACTGTGCTGCACTTTCTGCCTGACCTTTGACTCAGCTACGCAACCAGACCCTTCACAGGAACCTGGTAAATCTGAATCTACATGCCTGGCCCCTAGAGCCCCAGCTACCAAGGAAGCAGGGCTTCCCTGAGGCAATGGCAGCTCGAATTGAGGCTCCTCAAGAGGATCAACCAAATCAGTCTATGAGGCAAAGTGGACCATATGTTTTACAAGTGGTACCTCAGTAATCAGGTGGACTTCTGGGCACCACCTTTAAAAGCCATAGCTGACTTCCCTCTGTACCTTTTTCAAGACAGGAAGTTACAGCCGGGTACCATTGATGGCTATAGACCAGCCATTGTTAACAATTGGGAAATTCGCCCATTAATGTCAGCAAAGATGAAAATCTCACTCATCTCCTGGATAGTTTCCACAGAGACAGATCCAAGGGAAGAGGGGCATCCCCTCTTGGAACCTTTCCCTGGTTCTACACCAGCTGACAAGGCTCCTTTTGAACCCCTTAAGGAGGCCCCCCTGAAGCACTTGACTATCAAGACTGTCTTCCTGTTGGCCTTGGGTTCAGGCAAGCGAAGGGTGAGATCCATGCTTGGCTGCATAACAACCTCAGACACCAGACTGGTCCATGGTGTCTTTCTACCCCTCAGCCAGCCTTCCTTCCAAGAATCAGCTGGCCAAAGAGAGTCCAGACAGTGTGGCCCCCGTGGTTAATGCAGCCCTGGTCCCCACTCTGGATAAGTCACAGGTCCTTGTGTCCAGTCAGAGCCCTGTGTTACCATCTGGGTAGGACCTCAGATCTTAGGCATAACAAGGAGCTGGTCTTTGTCTCCTTCCAAGAAAGGTTTCGACAAGGACATCTCTCCTGCCACCATCTCCTCATGGATCAAGCTACTGTGATCCTATGCTATGAGCTCTCTGACCAGCAAGCCCTCGTCTTACATCAGGTCAAAGCCCATGATGTTAGGGCCTTTGCTGCTTCTAAGGCATTCCAGTCGGGAGTCTCCTTAGAACAGTCCTCTCAGCCTTCCACTGTAAGTCATATATCACCTTCACACAGTTCTGAAGGATGTGGCTAGGGCTGATTTAGAGCCTCTTTACTTGGGCCTAGTAGTGGCTGCTCAGCAGAAACACAAATAGCCCTTATATTGAGATTTGTATACATGTACATAGTGTAAATAGCTCATGAATCTAATTGACATGCTTCCTTCGGGAGGTTTATTTGCCTTCTGGGACTGAACTCATCCCTCTCTTCCCCTACCTCAGAGCAGGTCTGTAAGAAAGGAGGGGGGGGGGGGGGGGGCAATGCTGGTATAGCCCTGGCAACCGGGCTCTGGTAACCACCATGGACCTATAGGTCTCCAGACTAAGTCAGCCTAGACCGTTGGGTAAAATTTTGTTACCATTTATGAGTTCATTCTAAGTCCCTAGTAACTTACCCACCGACCAAGCGGTAGTTGTTCCGCAATTGCCCTCCCAACCGACCCCTCTATCAGCTTACTAGGGGTCTAAATCTGTTTAGACAACGAAAAAGATGAACTGACATCACTCTGTCTAGACAGGAAGCAAGTATGATGCGCCACCTAGCGAATGCACACTACTGACTGGTCCTGCTGGTATTATATACAGGACGTCTTTTTCTGGCGTTTGGCGTGACCGGTTGCGCCGACCAGTAAAGCAATTGTCCATTGGGTAGAGTATTAACTTATAAAAATTTAATTTACTTATTAAATTTGCAAATTGTTATATCTGACCCAATACTCTGTTTGCCTGATATTTTTACCCCACAGCCCTTAAGGGCTGTCGGGGTATTGTTTTCACTGATGGTGTCCAGGCAAGCGGGCGGGCGGGCAGGCAGGCGGCGGGAAAAAGTTTGTCCGGCCTGGTGCGACCTTGATTTGACCTTGCCGTAGTGACCTTGAATAAAATCTTGTCCAGGCTATATCTCGACAACCATAAGATGTAGGAAATTGATACTTGGTATGGACATTGGTTAGGCGGTGTAGGTGTGCAATGTCATGGCGTGACCTTGATTTGACCTTTGACCTTACCATAGTGACTTTGACCTATAAAATCTGGTCCGGGTTATATCTCAGAAACTGTAAGGTGTAGGAAGTTGATACTGGGTAGGGACATTGGTTAGGCGGTGTAGGTGTGCAACGTCATGGCGTGACCTTGATTTGACCTTTGACCTTGTCTTTGTGACCTTAATGTATAAAATCTTATCCAGGCTATATCTACTTGAATCTTGGTTGTTGCACCTTTGGGTGTCTTTTGATGTAGATTAAGCACTGTTAAAGTCATATTAGAATTCATTAAGGGTAAAATATTATTACAGTTTTACATTTGCAACTTCCCATTGTAACAGATAGTATTGCATCAAGTGAGTCACAGACTTTGCGCCAACTCCACATATATGCATGTATTGCCACATCTGTATATATGGGTAATATTCAAAACATTCAAACCATAATTTGACCATACATAATTGTGATATTTTCATTGACAGCTATTCTCCAGTTAAGAAATTTTACAGCTTCATAACTTTTAGTTTATTGAATTGTCTTGTTTTTAATACTTAATCTTTACATGCAGTGCTCTGAAAGTATCCCAATCTGTGTACTGTTTCACTACTTCTAGATCTCATCGTGTTGAAAAATATTTCCCCTGGCTGTGGGATACGGGCATCTCTGATGCTATTTTTTTTATCTATTGCAAATGTTGCATGTGGCCACCATTACAGTAAGTAACAAGTTCAAGCCGGACATTTAATTTCAGATTAACCAAAGTGAATATGTCTTATGTTATTGTGTTGTACAGGGCAATAATTTGGAAATATCATGAGTATCATTTTTTCAGAATGTACAAATGTACCAAGTGTGGCTTTGTGGACCCAAGATCTGCAGTGGTGAAAGACCACATTGCCAACCTCCATGAAAACTGCACCACACTTTTCTTAAATGAAAGAGGTAACTTCATAAATTAAGAATATAATTATATACACGTACTGAAAGGCCAATAAAAGGGCATGTATGCAAAATATGTTCAATATGGTGGCTGACACTCTTTTACTGCTTTTACATTGTTTCTCTTGTCACATGTTGGTGGTTCTGCATTGTTGGTGATTTCACTAGTTTATAGCCTGCATGGTTCATTGTGAAACCAAGTTGCATGTTTCAGAGCTTTATCATAATGTTTTATATGATTTATGATAGAGTTAAAATGGCCAACAGAAAACAGCATAACATTGATAAATTAACACAGAAAAACACGAGAAAAGAGATATCAATCTGGGTATTAGTTATAGAAAAATAATAGTTTTATTAAAAAGATTAAAATCGCTGCATCTGAAAAATAAGATTTTTACTGCAAATTTCTCTTTATCAGTGAAAAAAGTAAAGTATCATGAAGTAAAATTATAGTTAACATATATACAATTTTTTCTTCATTCTTCCTTTATACCTTATCAGCCTTGACATAATGTAGTTGTTAATGTAGTAGTTATTCTTCATGTGAAGTAAAAAATAAATGTTATTCATTTTGCCACTAGACTGCTAAAATATTAAAATACTTCTCCACATATTACAGTTATTAATTCTGACAACCACACTGAGTTAATTGAGGAAGTTGACCAAAGAATTGAAGGTAAGTTGTAAATATTATTTTATTAATCCAAATATGAACACCACATATTTATGTTTTAGTTCCATCATGCAAGCTTGAGACTGTATCACAAAATAATCTGCCAGTCGATTTAACAGGATATTTAACTTTGATTTTGCCTTTATTGTAGAAATAAAGTCCGAGGTTTTGTGATTTATAACCCCAGATAATTCACAAATTTCCGGTGAATAACGGACGAGCGCGCAGATTATCTGGGGTTATAAATCACTAAACTGAGGACTTTATTTCTATTATAAAGACCGGTTTCATTTATTAATCCATAAATATTATTGTAAATATGCTTCAAAACACACCTAGTTGTCGCACTATATTTTGTCTGTATCGTTTGGTCCTGTATTATCGACGATCGTCCAATTATTGCCTCAGATAATTGTACGCAAAAATATGCGCACTGCATTGTTTTCTGTAGTCTGCACACTTCCGGTCTTTATAATTGTGGATGAATTTAATGTAACAAAAGTAAGACATGGCTTGGATTTAGAATCTCCTAAATAACGATTCTAATTCTAATAGTCCATTTAAAGACGGACTCTAAGTCCACCACACAGAAAAAGCAGAAAACTAAAATCATTAACCTGAGACATACCAAGGGTCCACGCCATGGAGAGAAACTGGGAAAAGCAGAAATTAGGGTGGGTATGTTTATGCAAAGAGATAGGTTTGGAGCTTCTTTTTGAATGAGTGGAGAGAAGTGGCCGAGTGTACATCATCAGGCAAATCATCCCAAATCTTTGGAGCATCATAAACAAAGCCGAGGCCAAAATGCTTGGAAGACATGTATATTGAAGTGGCAAAGTGTGGGACCTCATGGAACACACCATCAGCTTGGCTTTTATGTGTGTTATAAATATTATGTCTAGGTTTAAGGAAAGATACAAAAAATTTTGGATAACCACTATGCAGGAACTTGTACATCAGCACGGCAGTCTTGAATATGGAACAGTGTTCAATAGGCAACCAATGGAGTGTCTTTCTAACAGGACTGATGTGTGAATACTTAGTGGTGTTGGTAACAATTCCACCCAGACTATTTTGAACACATTGCAGCTTACAAAGATCAAGAGCTGAGAGACTTCTAAACAAAGAATTACAGTAGTCAAGTCAACTCCCAACCAAAGCGTTTGTAGCTATAAGAGCAGCACGATGTGTCAGATAACCTCTGAGATACTTAAGATCCCTGATTTGAGCAAAACAGGACTTGGAGATATTCTGGACTTGCCTCGAAAAGGAAAAATCACTGTCAAACCATACGTCAAGGTTCCTGACGGCTCCTACAGGAGAGAAGAAATTACTTAGAATATTAACTGGAAAAGATTTGTTTAGTTTTTCACCAAAAATAATGAATTCAGTTTTATCTGGGTTTAGCTTCAACTTATTTGCAGACAACCACTTTTTGCCATCATCCAAGCAATTTTCCGACCTGTCAAAGGCATGAGCCACATTCATATGTGTGAGACGAACAGATAACTGTGTATCGGCTGCATAAAAGTGGAAACCTATGCCGGGATGATTTCGAATAATCTATTTAAAATGTACTTTTTATTGTCCTACAATAGGTTACCATCTGGGACTAATTGCTGTCTCAGGTGGCCGCTGACAGCTTGGCCAAATCAAGAAAAATGGACATGTAATTAGGGCTGCAACGATTCTTCGGTTACTCGGAAACGAAACGATTCAGTACAATACTCGAGGCAAGAAAAGTGAACCGGGTCTTCGAAAACAACTAAACATAAGTCACATAGACGTAAAATCTGCTTCAAAATTCTATTTTTTTCTTTAAATATATGAATATATTTATATATTTTACTATTATAAGGCATTTCCATTTCAGCATTTTATATATTAAGTATTTGCAAACTTTAATTCTTTGTGTAACAATGTTTTATAAGATGGCATTTTATTATAACATATTTCGAAGACGCCTCTAATCTCGCAATATAAAGATGGTTAACGTTTCTTATATTTTGCATTATAAAGGCGTCTTTTTCCCAAAATTCAATAAATTATTAACATTCTTTCCTGTTGTGTGGTTTGTAACCATTTTATAAGGCGTGATATGTCAAAATATGAAGCAGTTTATTTCGTGGGCGATAATCAAGCGATTAACCGAGTCCGAGTCGATTCTTCTAATACGAGGAATCGAGGCGCATTTTCGGGCTCGCTTGCAGCCCTACATGTAATGACCAAACTGTTCGGTGGCAGCATTGATGCCCCGAGGTGATGTAGATGGTGATGTAGTACTTCCTTCTTCTCGTTGCTCATCATATTGGGAAAATGCATTTTATTACAAGGAAAGAATTTAATTATTTTATGTGGATATATATATATCGTTGAATACTAAAACTACATCAGTTTCTTTATGAAATAACATTGAATCTATAATTTGTCAGAAGTCACAGAAAAGATGTTAAGTATTTTTAACATATTTTGCAGCTTAAACTCTCTCCCATGTTCACATTGAAAGAATGGCAAACCTGTAGTAAAGAACTTGGTTATAGCCAAACAGTAAAGAGTGGATGTCAATGTATGTAGCATTTATACACAAACTATGTCCGTCAAAATAAAATATTTTGGGGGTTTCATCCCTATGAGCTACATTCTTTGAGATTTTAAAGTGTTGAAATATGAAAGAAAGTATCGAAAACAGAAAAAAACAGGAAAAGCCCTTCAGTGACGTCGTGGTCATCTGGAAAGCATGTAATTGCCAAATAATCAAAGGTGTAGGATATGACCTTGTTATTACCAAACAAAAAAAGTTGCCCTTTTTATTGCATTAATACATCTTACCTAACAGATGATAGCTATACACCGGTGCCAGCTGGTCCTGCCAAATGCCAGGTAAAGACGTTCCGAGTTTCGCCTGCGGCAGGACTGGTATACTACAATCCACTTGCCAGGTGGCCTAGTTCCTGCTTCATTCTCCAGAGGGACATGACATAGGATCTTTTTTGTTCGGCACGTTTTGAAACTTGTGTTTTCAAAGTAGTGATCTTTTTTTTTTGGATATTTTATTTTACTGTGCATATTTGTTGTTCCTGGTGTTATCAGTTAACTTTAAGTTCTTGTGACATCACCCAGACAACATCGTGGAGCCTGTGGCCCCATTATGGCTATGTTTGCCAAGCATCAAAGATGTGCTTGGTGTAGAGACAAAAGTCAGGGCAGTGATACCTGTGTTCAAAACCAGATCTGTGAGTACTGTAACCTTTTAACCCCGGAGCAAGTAACACAATTGTCAACTACCTATAAATTGAGGAAAGAAAAGGAAAAGAACACTTTAGTTGACCCTATTTCTGTTATAGTCAGTGTTTCCTTCGAAATCAAGCATTTATTGCGCTACAATAGCTTACCATGTGGGACTGAGTGCTGTTCTCGGATGGCCGCAGGCATCCACCCAACGTCTAAGAAAAAAAGACATTTATAGTTGGCCGTAGCCTCAGGTTGTCCTCTCGTGGAACTCTACAAGATCTCTTCCTACTTTCTTGTTGGCCGCGTGTTTTGGTAGCTTCTGTCACTTACACAGATATGTTCTTCTATTTCTCAGCACATACGTATTGTAGGATGTTAATTTTCAGACATTTTATTTAAGATATACCATAGATTATTCTGTGAAAGTTACGTTTCGACAGGATAAGTATTTTTTCTTATTTTGGTGTTTTTGACTTTTCCTCAGTACAGGTCTTTGTCATCTAACGTTTTATTGCGCACCAAACGAATAAAGATAAGCCAAGATCTGTTAAGTGTCGCCACTTTTGCTTTGTGTTTGATTCTCACAATTACTGCCCTACATGTAGGGAATCTGGCAAGGGTGATGACCCCTGTGTCACGTTTGAATCCCCCTGTGAAATCTGTGCTTCTTTCACCGAAGAGCAATTAATTAAAATTACTCACAGAAAACGCAATGTAAAAAACCAAAAGAAAGACACTACTAGTTCTAAAGATGATGAACTCAATCTCTTAGGGGATGAGGACGTTGAATCCTGTACTGGATCTCAGGCAGACCTTGAGAGTGCTGCAGCCAACTTATTTACCTCTCCTCCACATCCTCAGCCCCTACTCTTCGAGTCACTATCTTTAAAAATGCCAGCAAAATCTGTACCACCCACCCCAGGTACTGCCTTACAACAGAAGATTGAATCAAAATTGGAAAAATCCCTGGGTAACACACTTAACATCCATTTACAGCAGCAAATGGGTTCCTTCCAGGCATCTATGTTAGAAGCTTTTCAGTCTCTAAGCCTGGACCCTCCAATCAAGCTGTAAACCTGGATCTACCCCCTCCGAGACCTCGGCCTACCTCACACTCTGTTGAGCAAATGGAAGTGGACTATGGTCCTGCTCTTCCACCATGTCTCAGTGCTGATCATCATAACGCATTGGATCAGCATTCAGGCCTATCTGAGGAGCCTTCTAAGAAGGCCTCGGATAGACCAAAAAAGCACTCTCACCCTCATAAAAGGCATGACAGTGAACCGAGGTCCGCCTCGGATCATTTCACAGATGAATGATGAACCTCGGCTTTCATCTTCTAAACCTAAAGAACATGCTGACAAGAGTAAACATAAGGTGAGGTCCAGATACGTGTCATCATCTTCAGAGGAGGATCAGTCCTCTGCACCCAGACACAGGTCTTCAAAGCCCTCTGGGGCCCAGCCCTCTGGGGCTCTCTCTGATCAAGACCAACCTCAACACGATCCAGACACCCCTTAATATAGGGAAGTAGCTTTATTTGACGTACCCTCCCAATACGCTGAAGAAGTGGCCTCCTACAAACACATTCTATCGATCCCTGACCCCAGGGAGTCCATGCCTAGGTCCTCCACTTCTGTCATGGGGCTGAACGACGAGAAAGGCCGTCAGGAGCTCAGGCCAAGAGGCCCTTCCTCTATGCTCCCCCTCAGCTCAGTTATCAAAGATGCTTTTGATAAATTTGAGCATGATTTTCAGGCCGCTAATTTACCTGAGGGTAAATACATCAAACCTCCTTCCACTGCTAAGTGGTACAAGGTGGGACAGCCCTGTTATGAGGAGAAAATTCAGGAGTTGAATGCGGATTTTGCTAAAATCTGTATTACTCCTAAACCCCCTGGGGCCCCTATGGGCAAGGTTCCCCTACCAGTTCTTGAGGAACCTACCAATTCTTAAGGAATTGAAACACCAAGCTAGGCAGAATATATCCAGTCTCAACTTTACTGCTACCTTTGCCAAGACTTCATCTTCTTGCAATGCCACTCTTGAGAAGTGCCAACATAGCCTGAAGTCAACCTTTAAGAAGGTTAAGTCTCAAATCCAAAAAGGTGCCAATCCTGAGAGAGCAGCCAATGTGGATATGAACCAGCCTGTGAATACTTATACATATGGAATAAGACTGTTCTTATTCAACACAGAGCTCTTACATGCCTCAGCAAATCCTTAGCTCATATACTCCAGAGGGAGCTCTATACTATGGGTAACACCGGCTTGCTAAGGCACGAAGCCGAAATGACCCTTTTACAACCACATCGAGGGGAAACGAGACGCCAAGAACTCAGGAACTCGCCCTTTTGGCATTCCTCCTTGTTCAAGTCTCAACTTGTGAAGACTTGCTCCTCAAAAAGGCACCTCTAAAGATTCTCAGGGTTTCGGACCCTATCAAAATAAGCCCTTTCGTGGTCCCCACAACAAGAAAAGAGGCTCTTACAGGAAACGCCCCTATGGGGGCAACTCCTCACAAAGCAGTAACCAATCGTTTTCCTCAGGTAGGGGGAAACCAAACTTCAGAGGCTCCAGGGGTCGTTTTCACTCTTGGGGACAAGGGCGTGGAAACCCCTCCCCCCAATGACTCCTTAAAAGCCTCCCTCAGTCCACCAGTAAGAGATCGCCTCCGTTCTTTCAGAAGAGACTGGCAAACAAACAAATGCTCATCCAACGTGTTAAACATTATCACCAATGGCTACGTACTGCCATTCATTTCAAAACCAAATCTGGTCAGATTCCCTCTGATTCAGTCAGAATACAAGGCCCGTCAAAAAGACCAAGCTCTGGCCACTTGTATCCAGTCTCTTCTGTCAAAGAATGCAACAGAAAGGGTGGAAAATGTAAAATCTCTCGGGTTTTACAGCTGCCTGTTTCTATTCCCCAAGCCTCACCAAAGGTGGAGGCCAGTCATAGACTTAAGCAGGCTCAACACTTTGCTACACGTAGAAAGGTTCAATATGGAAACTCCAGAGTCCATCAGGACCTCCCTGATTCCAGGGGAATGGGTATCGTTGATAGACCTATCAGACGTTTACCTTCACATCCCCATCCACCCAAACTCAAGGAAATATCTAAGGTTTTGCCACAGGTCGCAGGTGTTCCAGTTCACCTCCCTCCACCCAAACTCAAGGAAATATCTAAGGTTTTGCCACAGGTCGCAGGTGTTCCAGTTTACCTCCCTCCCTTTTGGACTACCCACAGCCCCCCCCCCCCAAGTCTTTACAATGATTGTAAAGGAAGTGAAGCTAATGGCCCTCTCAAGGGGACTCAGACTTCACCAATACCTGGACGACTGGCTGATCAGGTCCCAGTCTCAGGAGGAAGCCCAAGTGAACACTCGGGCAGTGGTAGACCTAACCCAGTCCTTGGGGTGGATAATAAATAAGGAGAAATCCGAACTTAAGCCAACTCAGGTGTTTTCATTCGTGGGCTACGAATCTAGATTCAGCCCTTGTAAAACCCACTCGAGAGAGATGGCTCAAACTTCAGGATTTGATCCTATGACTCAAGTCAAAACATGTTTTGACTGCAAGATGTTTGATGTCGCTAATTGGGTTGCTTGCCTCAACGGAGAAGATGGTCCCGGACGGACGCCTTCACATGGGGCCCTTTCAGTCTCATCTCAAGGAGCACTGGAGATATCCTCAGTCACTGGACACCCTCCTTCCTTGGACAGAAACCATTTCTGCACACCTAGACTGGTGGCAAAATCCCACAAACGTGATGAGAGGTGCAGACCTCCATCCCAAGGACCACAGGATCCAACTCTTTACAGACGCCTCAAATGAAGGTTGGGGCGCTCACTTAGAACAAAACTGTACAAAGGGTCTGTGGTCAGACAAGGAAAATAGGCTACACATAAATGTTCTAGATTTGAAGGCGGTCTCTCAGGCCCTTCGAAGCTTCAAGGACCAGTGCCACAACCAAACAGTGCTAGTTGTAACGGACTATTCAACAGTGGTAGCCTACATAAACAAACAAGGAGGAACTCACTCAGCAGAGATGTGCGCTCTCCTGTGGAAGATCATGACATGGTGCCATCACTATCACATAACATTAAAAGCCAGACACATTCCAAGGTGTCTGAATGTGATGGCCGACCTTCTGTCCAGGTCGAACCAAGTGCAGTCAACAGAATGGTCACTGCATCCACAGGTGTTCAAACAGATCTGTCAAAAGTGGTTCACCCCTCATGTAGATCTATTTGCCACTCATCTGAACCACAAACTTCCACTGTACGTGTCTCCAGTCCCAGACCCAAATGCTTGGGACATAGATGCTCTGAATATAAACTGGACGAGTCTCACTGCTTACCCTCCAACGGCTCTCCTTCACAGGATGATCCAAAAAAATCAGGCAATGCCATTGCCTGATCATCGTAATAGCCCCAGGCTGGCCAGGGATGCCCTGGTTTTGGGACCTAGTGCAGCTCTCAACAGAGATCCCACTTCAACTTCCGGTGCCAACAACTCTTCTCAAACAGTCCCACAATTATGTGTTCCACAGCAGTCCACAACATCTCAACCTCCACACCTGGTGTGTAGGAGAGGTGCTCCTCAGAGATCATCAACAAGGACCATCTATAAGTCAAAGTGGGCCCTATTTGAAAAATGGTGCAGAGAAAATTCGGTGGATTTCTCCACTCCCTCTGTGAAACAAGTCTCTGACTTTTTCATGTATCTGTACCAAGATCTAAACAGATGCCCCTCGGTCATTGATGGTTACAGGACTGCCATTGTTGACACTTTGGGCCCAATGGGGCACCATATTTCTCAAAACTCAGACCTTCACAGGTTACTCTCAAGTTTTTACAGGGATCGTTCCAAAAGATCCAGGAATCTTCCTATTAAGTAAATGGAACCTTTCTGTTCTCAATGAGCTCACAAAAGCACCCTTTGAGCCTATGAAAGACACAAACCTCAAACATCTTACTCTCAAAACTGCTTTCTTGCTAGGTTTGGCCTCCGGCAAGCGCCGCAGCGAAATCCATGCCTGGGTGGCAAACAATCTAATCTAATCTAATCAAACAAAGTATCTAATCTAGGCCACTGGCAAAAGGTTGCCTTGTTCCCTTCTGACTTCATAGCCAAAAACCAACTAGCAAGAGAAGGTTCTCAAAGTGTGTCTCCGGTGACTATTCCTGCTTTGACTACCATTGTAGATAGACAATTCAAAGAAGACAGGACCTTGTGTCCGGTGCAGGCCCTGAGGTACTATTTGGATCGAATCAAAGACCTGAGAGGGTCTCGCTCCCTCCTTTTCATCTCTTTTTAAAAAGGACACACCTCAGACATCAGACCCGCTACTCTTTCTTCTTGGTTGAAACAAACCATTCTACTTTGTTATAAACAAGCAGACCAACAATCCTTGGACTTAGTCCAAGTCAAAGCATGACATTAGGGCCTTCGCAGCCTCTAAGGCCTTTTACAGTTGGGTATCAGTGGAACAAATCATGCAAGCCTGTCACTGGAAAGCTCACAACACATTTACAAATTTTTACCTAAAAGACCTTACTTGGTCAGACAACGACAACAATATGTATCTGGGTCCATTAGTTGCGGCAGAACAAGTGCTAGACCCTTCCCCTCTGACCAGTTATCCTCAGAATGAAAAGAGGTGGGGGGGGGGGGGGGGGGGCACATCCGCTGAAACCAAGTCTTCAGGAGTCTAATCCCAGAGTCTAGGTATAGGTTTACGTCTCAAGATGTAACGGGTAAGGTTGTTTTTTATTTTCAGTTTATAAAGTATTTTATGTATTAAGGACTTATCAAGGTTGTCATTAATCTCATTTTAGGTGGCAAAAATTATTAGAACCCCAACCCTTTGGCTGGGTTCTTCTTTCGTGGATTGGTCCTAGGGACCTTACTCTTCGTAAGTGAGCACGGCTACACTTCTCTCCTACTATCAAACATCTAGACAGTTTTAGCACTGTTTTTCATTCTATTCAGGTTTTTGGCTCATTACAGGCCCGATCTTCGGGATTGGGGCACTGTAAATGGGACTCAGACTAGTATTTCTAAACATTCATTCTAATCTATTGCTTCAAAATCTAAGAAAAAACTGACATATCTTCCAGTCTCAGGTGTAATCCCGCCACCGGGCAGTTGAATTCAGCACTTAGTCCCACATGGTAAGCTATTGTAGCGCAATAAAATTGAAAATTTTAATTACTTAAATGTAGCTTTTATAAGCTACAAGCTTACCATGTGGGACTGTGGAGAGTCCTGCCTTCCCACTGTATCACAGCTGAGGGGTATGGTTCAAAAATTGCAACGAAAAAGTAGGAAGAGATCTCGTAGAGTTCTCACGAGAGGACAACCTGAGGATACGGCCAACTATAAATGTCTTTTTTCTTAGACGTTGGCCGGATGCCTACGGCCATCCGAAAACAGCACTCAGTCCCACATGGTAAGCTTGTAGCTTACAAAAGCTACATTTAAGTAATTAAAATTTTCAAATTTACACACATAACATTTACCTGGGGGTCAGACTGACCCAGAAATATTTGTAAAAAGAATTATGGATATTTCGTCTATATATGCAGCAATTCCTTGTTTATTCGAATTTCAAAACAAAAATGTACAATTGCCCATTTGTTTACCTGTCAATGCACATGCGTGGGATCAAAAGGTCGAGAGGTGAAGAGTTCACAGGGTTACAAGGTCACTCGTGCGCATTCGCATTATTTAATAACAAAGGACTTGAGATTTTTTTTACTGAAAGCATAGATGCACATGCTGTATATTTTGAAATTTCATGTTAGACGAGAGCTACGCAGATGAGATCCATCTTAAATGGCCAGTGTTACAATGTACCCTTGCAAATCTTATTCGAAACGTTACACATCAAAAGAAAAGGCGATCTCAGCAAGGACACAATTGGAACAATGTCTCTGAATGATGACAAATACCTTGTGCAGTGGGAGACACGTTCTACTAAATCTCGGAAATTCTTGAATTTTTAACCCCTGAAACCTCCTCAAAAAATATTACCTCTCAAATTTGAAAATATTTACAGGGGTTGTAGCAAAAACACTGTAACTTTGGATCCACTCAATGGATTTTTGTCAATTAAAAGCAACATAAACTACAATAATTTATCTTTCAAACAGTATAAATATCATATTTGTAGTATAAATAAAATAATTTTTTAGAAACTATCAACATATACTATATGTCATTGAAAATTGAGTAGTGCTTCTGTTCATTTTTGCTACGTTTAATTTACTGTCCTTAAAAATCACCCCAAAATAAGAGGGAAAAAAGTCAAGTTTATTTTTTGACTATTTTCTTTACCCTGATGTACACAGGTGTACTTCAGATATTTTTATGAATGTACAACAATGTATAATGTACTGTAATTTTCTATCAAAGTGATAAATAAATTTAAATCTAATTTATTGCTTTTTAGTAACAGGGTGTATCTAAACATTGTTTGGGGAAAATTTGGCAGAATATTACTTGTACCCTATTTTCGATGCCCCATGGGTACATGGTACCCCACATTTCATAACTCTATCATGCACACTGTCTTTGTAAGGTATTTTAGGTGTTTGTCCATTGTTTTTCTAACCTGCAGTTTAACCAGAAGGGGTCAAGTCTAACTGACCCTCAAAAATTTCGATTGACCCCCGGTTTTCAAAGGAGGGGGTCATTTGACCTCTAGAAAAAAGTTCTGTCTCCAATTGATAAAGAAACCACGGATCAGGCTACTTCTTCTCATGATACCTCAAATGATTTGTCTTTACCTCAGCCCTCCTTTCGTAAAGAACTGAAGGAAATGGACAAAAAATGGTCTATCAGAATGGCTGGATTGGAAGCTTTAGTTACTTTAGGTCATAGACCTTCATCAAGGCCATCTTTTTCACAAGTCAAAGCACCGGTAGAACATCAGCCACTAACAGGTCCTCTTTCCCAGACTCCATTTCTGCTATTAGCTGTTCCTTCTGACCAAGCCAGTCCGGCTTCTGGCCCGGATGGAGTGCAGGCTAACAAGTCACTTGATATGTCTTCTCCCTTGGAGAATCTCTACCCAAATAATGATCCAGAACCGGTGTTTGCTCAGCCCGGTCTGGTTTCTGCTACTGTTTCTTCTGCTGGCCCGCTTCCGGTTTCTGCCTGGGAAGTTATACCACTGGAACAGTATGAAGAGGTAGAGGTCTCTGACCCGGAGGATCAACCAGATCCGGATACTGGTGACCAGGATTGTGCTATTAGTGAGGATCAGAATTATAGAGAGACTGTCCGTGGAGTAAGGGCCTTTATGGGCTGGACATGTATCTGGAACCAGACCTAGAGTATTTACCAACAACCAGGGCTGACAATCCATGGATAGGCCACTTTTATCAACCGGTATGGAAAGTCTCTGTACTTCTACCCCGGAAGACTGGCTGTGTAAAAAACTTGAGAACTTGAATTTAGTGTTGATATAGGGCTATCCATCTAAATCTAGTGAACCGGGTGGTCTACATGTTGATCATTTCTTGCGTCCTCCCAAGTCACAGAGTAGGTAGTATGGCATACATCCAAGTGAACCTAAAGATACAACCAGGCCTGGCAAGTATGTCAACACTTGACCTAATGATGCAGCTAAGCTGAACAGTGCCTTTGGAATAATTGCAAACCCTTCTCTTCTTCTCAATCACCATCACGTCCCATATCTCAAGACACTTTACTAAGGGGGAGAAAGCAGCAAAAGAAACCAGCTACATTTGTAACCAGTCTGCTGGTTTTAATAGATGCATCAAGATCCAGGACTTTGTGCAAGGAAACTTAAAAGTGCTGCAGTCCGAACTTGAGAAAGGAAAATCTTCAACTAAAGCACAGGCAGCCCTGGACGAATTGCATTACTTGACCTCTTTTAATCAAAATGTCAGCTTTGCCATGGGAAATCTTTACAACACCTATCAGATTTCACGTTTCACATAAGAAACAACAAAACCGGTATCAACCATATTCTATCGATTCTACCGGTCCAGCTCAGCCAGCCCAGTCTGGCAATCTTTGTGTAGGGTTTATAAGAGACAAAGACATTTCTGTTCATGTACCAGTAAATATGTGTTGTCCTGTTGCCAGTCCTGTACTTTCTGTGACAGATACAAGGCAGTCACAAAAGAAAGACATAAGGCCTTCATTAAACTCACATAAAGAAATAAAATGTGTTAAAAGTGCTTCTGTTGTAGGTCATTGTGTTTTTGCCCCACCTGTGTCCAATGTCTCCAATGTTGCACATGTTCAGCTAGTTGGAGGTTGCCTGCAAAACTTCTGGTAGACCTGGTCCCTCCCGGGTGCAAATCCAAGGGTAGTCTCGATCTTGAAGGACGGTTACATGCTCCCATTCAAACTCAGACCTCCTCTGGTATTGGACCCGTTGATAATCAGTGGGTATGCAAATCCCCTCAGGAACCTCTACCTGAAGGAGGCTTTGCATGCACTGATTCATAGGAAGGCAGTAGAGATGGTAAGGGTTCAAACCTCTCTAGCCTTTTTCAACAGGCTGTTCATAGTAATAAAACCAAATCAGAAATGGTGTCCAATCTTGGATCTCAACAAATTTGCTCTGAACAAATTTTTGGCCGTAAATTTTTTTTAATGGAGACCCCAGAGACAATCCGGCTCTCTTTACAAAAGGGGGAATGGGTGACATCGCTGGACTTCAGTGACTCCTATTTCCACATCCCCATGCACAAAAGGTCGCTGAAATTCCTGAGATTCCATTTCCAGAACCAGACTTATCAATGCAGGCTACTTCCCTTTGGCCTCTCCACCTCTCCTATGGAGTTCACTTACATGGTCAAGGAAGTCAAGTTGATGGCTCAAGCTCGGGGTATAAGAATCCACCAGTACTGATTACTAGCATTTCTTTTCTTGTTTCTAAATTTCATTACAGCAGTCGCTAACCTTATTGCTGCCTGTACAACCCGTCTTTTGGGGCATTTCTGACCCTCTTGTTCTTGAGTCGGCCAAGCTGTCAGCAACCACCAGTAATTAGTCCCAAATGGTAAGCCTGTAGCTTATAAAAGCTACATTTAACTAATTAAAATTTTCAAATTTAGCTAATTGAAAACATTCACTAAAACTCAGCAATGTCTGCCTAATCATCACATTTGTTTTTGTATCACTTTGGTTGACGTCAACTTGGTGGAAGGCTATGTGTTATATCTTTCATGCTTTAAGCTTTCTTTGTACCTGACATGCTGTATAGCATATGATTTGAGAAGTGAGTTTACATTTCCAGGGATGAAAAGCTCGGGTTCCTCGATCAGTTACATTCCTAAATGGAAAATGTGGCTGGATTTCATCGATAAAAGACGAGCAACAAAGGTACACTTTTATTGCGTTAATACATCCTATCCAATGGACAATTGCTAACTCCGGTCGGCGAGACCGGCCCGCCAAACGTCAGAAAAAGACGTCCTGTGTCTCCACCGGCCAGCCGGTCCTTACTCTGTGCACTCGCTAGGTGGCGTGTCGTACTTCCTTCCTGTCTAGACAGAGTGACGTCATAGCATCTTTTTCGTTTGGCGCATGCTCTGCTGCACGGAATTTTTTGTGGAATCTTAATTTCAAGGATTTTGTGATTTATTGTCGTGAGTTGTTGTCACAACTTTGCTATATTGTTTCTAACGGTCCATAGACTATAATGTCCTCTCCTAGCCAGCGACGGGGTATTTGTGGCCATATGATGGCAGGGTTTGATCCGCATAAGGTCTGCGCGCGTTGCCGCGACAAGAAAAAAGGACAAGACCCATGCGTAGAGCACCCTAACAAGGATTGTCTTTTATGCAATACCTTAACCCCTGCACAGAAAGAACAACTTTCAACACCATCTTACAAATTAAAAAAGGAGAGAAAGGACTCTAAAGTTTCTGCTACCCCCACCAAGGACTCTGCTGATACCACCCTTGTTGATCCGGACTTAGTAACGGTGGTAGGCGTGGTAGACGACCAGACATCAGCTCAGACCAGTGAGCCGGTGGAGAGGAAAAAGAAATCAGAAACTAAGAAATCTGCACCCAAGCCGGCCAAGATGGACAAGTCGGCCAAGGCATCATCTAGTAAGGTACCGACCACCTCTACCAGTCAGTCCTCATCTGCTGATGACCGGATTACCGACTTGGACAGACAGTGGTCGGACAGGTTCAACCGCCTGGAGGCATTACTCTTAGCAAGGACACTAGAGAAGCCCCAGGAGCCGGTTTTTGAGACAGTTAAAGTCACACCTGCACATACACCGGCTGCTACTGCTATTAGAGAAGAGCCCTTCTTGAAGCCGGCCTCTCATAGCCAGATTACTGCCAATATACCAACCGCCGACCTTCCTCAACAAGAAAAGTCACTTGGCAAGGCGTCTTCATCTGCCTCTGCTCCGGCACAGACAGTAGTTACAGACCCTTTTAACCCTAAGAAGGACACTGAGTCATCTAGTGATTCAGACAGTGATTCTCTCTCTTCAGACCAGCCCATGATAGAACTTTTGCCGGAAGAGGGTGAACTTTCAGACGACATAGAACGCAACTCTGAGCATGACCAGTCATTGTCCGAAGAACAGTCGTACCGGGAGACAATGCGGGGCATACGCTCCTATATGAACTGGACTCATATTCCTGATGTCGACTCGGGTACTTCTACATCTGAAGACAATCCCTTTGCGGGACCCAAAGTACAGCCCTCCGGGAAAGTATCAGTTCAACTACCGACCGACGAATGGTTATGCCGGAAGATGGCTCGGTTGAATATCACCCTTGCTCAAGGCTATCCCACTCGAAGTGCTGAATCCGGAGGGTTACTGAGAGACCAGTTTGTTAAGCCTCCGAAGTCGCAGCAAAAGTGGTACGGGGCACACTCTCAAAGGAAGGACGCAGATATGAAGGACTCAGATAGCTCTGTCACGTCATGGCACACCGGCTCTTCCAAGTTAAATAGTACATACTTACGGATAGCCCGAAGAGCCAGTATTGCTACCTCCCCCCCTATGTCTAGGGCGGTGACACAGGAGAATTTGAGGAAATGGGAGAAATCCGCACGGGAATCTACCCTCATCTGCAACCACGCTGCTGGGTTTAACCGTTGCTTAGTGAAAATACAGGACAATATGAGCTCCCAACTAAAAGCAATTAAAACAGAGTCAAAAGGGAAGTCTGGCCAGAAAACCTCTGCTGCAGTAGACGAACTTCAGTTCCTCCTTGATTTCAACGCCGGAGTATGTCAGGCGATGGCCAAGGCAGTTGAACATTTAACAGAGTTTGTTTTTGTGAGTGTGGCAAATACGACCCTTTTGAGAAGAGATTCTTACCTAGAGTACCTCAAAGCCGGAGTAAAAGCCGACACACTAAATGCTTTACGTTCAGCTCCTCTGCATTTAGAAACTTTGTTTCCAGACTCTGTGGTGAAACGAACGGAAGAGGACATCGCAGACTCAGAGAAAGGACGTTCCGGATCTAGTTATAAGGGTCGGAGGTTCCACCCTTACGAACGTCAGGAAACAAAGCCACAGGGACAGAGTGCACAGCCTCAAGGGCTACCAGCATGGAAAAGCCTGTCACGCTCTCAGAGAAGGAGACTGAAAGGACAGAAGCAACAGTACTCCTCCCACCATGCCAAGGGTCAGCAGCAGCGTAAATGACAATTACTGTGTTGTAAACCCCAGTTGTCTGCTGCTGACCGGGAACCAGGTTTCAAAGACAATAGACACTTTTATCAATGTAAAATCCAGTGTTGTTTATCATGTTCATTCTGCGCCCGGGCAATCACAAAAGAAAGACGTAAGTCCCGGGCGTCCAGATTGTCAAGACAAGAAAGACACATTAAAATTTGTGAAAAGTGCTTTTTCTGTCATTCCACTGTCTTATGTCAAACCTGTTGTCAATGCCCCCAATGTTGTCACAAATCTGCCTGTAGGGGCCAGACTGCAAATTTTTTGGCAAACTTGGTTGGATCTGGGTGCCGGGCCAAAAGTGGTACAAATATTGAGAGAGGGTTACGCCCTCCCCTTTTGGATCCGGCCAAAATTGACAAGGTCTCCGATAGTCATAAGCTGTTATGGCAATCCTCGCAGGAACAGCTACCTGTTAGAGGCATTACATCAGCTTATGACCAAAAACGCCATAGAACTGGTAAACAAACAAAAGTCATTAGGTTTCTTCAACCGACTATTCTTGGTCCCCAAACCGGAAAACAAGTGGAGACCTATCCTAGACCTGAGCAATCTAAACCAGTTTCTCAAGGTGGAGAAATTCAAAATGGAGACACCGGAAACCATCAGGACCTCCCTCCAGCAAGGGGAGTGGGTGACCTCAATAGACTTCAAGGACGCCTACTTCCACATACCAATACAGGAACAATCCAGGAAATATCTGAGATTTCATGTCCAGGGACGAACCTACCAGTTCAAGGCTCTCCCTTTCGGGCTTTCAACAGCACCCTTGGAGTTCACTGTAATAGCAAAGGAGGTGAAATTGATGGCCCTAAAGCAGGGTATAAGAATCCACCAGTACCTAGACGACTGGTTGGTGAGAGCTTCCTCCCAACCGGTCTGTCTGCATCACACACAGAAACTAATGCAGATATGCCAGGAGCTAGGCTGGCTGGTGAACATAGAAAAATCCGAATTGGACCCCAAACAAGTCTTCAATTTTGTAGGCCACCAATTCGACCTTCAAGCCGGCCGGGTCAGACCCACTCCGGACCGGTGAGTCTACAGGACAAGGTACTACAGCTACTTTCCAGACCGGTTTGTTCAGCCCGGGACTTCATGTCTTTAGTAGGCTTACTGACAGCCACAGAAAAGCAGGTCCACTTGGGTCGGTTGCACATGAGGCCAATTCAGTGGCATCTAAAGAACAATTGGAGGATACCAGAATCGTTAGAAAAGACAATTCCTCTTCCGAGATCCCTACACCCACACTTGCAGTGGTGGCTGAGAGAAGAAAACGTTCTCACAGGTCAGCCTTTACACCCAGCAAAACACGCCTTACAAATCTTTACCGACGCGTCAAAAGAAGGCTGGGGCGCTCACTTAAACGAGCGTACTGCAAGAGGTGTATGGTCCATCCCGGAAAGCAAACTGCATATAAACTATCTGGAGCTCAAAGCCGTCTTCCTAGCCTTAAAGCAATTCCAGGACCTCTGTTCGGACAAGACAGTCCTGGTGGCCACAGACAACACCACTGTGGTAGCCTACATAAACAAGGAAGGAGGCATGAGATCAGGTCAACTATGCGCCCTCCTCTGGAGGATCCTGACCTGGTGCACCCGGAACGGGGTGACTCTGAGATCCCGCCACATTCCAGGCCGATTGAACGTAGTGGCAGACAAGCTATCCAGGCTAGGGCAGATTATTCAAACAGAATGGTCACTACTCCCCCACGTGTTCGACCTGATATGCAGCAGGTGGCATCGACCTCAAATGGATCTGTTTGCCACCAGATTCAACACCAAACTCCCTGTGTTTGTGTCACCGGTTCCAGATCCGATGGCCACTGCAGTGGACGCACTGAGTCTGCCATGGGAGGATCTGGACGCTTATGCTTTCCCACCAGCAGCCATCTTGGGCAAAGTGGTGGAGAAGCTTCTGGACTGCCCTTGCAAAAGAATGATTCTTATTGCCCCAGGGTGGCGGAATATGACTTGGTTTTGGGACCTGGTGGAAATGTCCAGCCAAATCCCACTGAGTTTGCCTCACTTACCCAACCTCTTGTCTCAGCCGTTCAACCAAACGCCGCACAGGAGTCTCACAAACCTGAATCTCCATGCCTGGCTCCTAGAGCCACTGCAATCAAAAAACAAGGCTTCTCTGAGGCAGTGGCGGCAAGAATTGAAGCTCCTCAGAGGGGCTCTACCAGATCAGTCTATGAGGCAAAATGGACCATTTTTACAAAATGGTGCATCACTAATAAGGTGGACTTCAGGGCACCCCCTGTAAAATCAGTTGCTGACTTCCTTATGTACCTCTTTGAGGACAGGAAACTTCAGCCAAGTACCATTGATGGTTACAGATCTGCCATTGCTGACAAGTTAGGGAATTCGCCCAACAATTTCAGCAAAGACGAAAATCTCACTCGTCTCCTGGACAGCTTCCATAGAGACAGGCCCAAGGGCAGGAGAGGTATCCCCTCCTGGAATCTTTCGCTGGTTTTACATCAGCTCACTAAACCCCCCTTTGAGCCACTTAAGGACGCTACCTTGAAGCACTTGACATTCAAGACAGTCTTCCTTCTAGCCCTGGGGTCGGGCAAGCGTAGGAGTGAGATACATGCTTGGCAAAACAAAAACATCAGACACCAATCAGATTGGTCGAAGGTGTCACTGTATCCATCTCCCAGCTTTCTCTCAAAGAATCAGCTGGCCAAAGAGGGTCCGGATAGTGTTGCCCCGGTGGTTATTCCAGCCCTGGCACCAACCTTGGATAAATCCCTCAAATCGGATCGGTCACTATGTCCGGTTAGAGCACTTCGCTACTATTTAGACCGGACCTCAGATATCAGGCAGAACAAGGAATTAGTTTTTGTCTCCTTCAAGAAAGGTTTTGACAAAGATATTTCTCCTGCCACCATCTCCTCCTGGATCAAGCAAACAGTGATCCTATGTTATGAGCTCTCGGATCAAGAGGCACACACCTTACACCAGGTCAAAGCTCATGATGTTAGAGCCTTTGCGGCCTCAAAAGCCTTCCAGTCAGGAATTTCCCTGGAACAGATCTTATCAGCCTGCCACTGGAAATCACATAACACCTTCACCCAGTTTTACTTGAAGGATGTGGCTTGGGCTGACTCAGAGCTTTTCCATCTGGGTCCGGTTGTGGCTGCTCAGCAGATCCACCGATAGACCAGTAAATAGAGAAGATCTGTACATATGTAAATAGTACACATATAGTTAAGAAGCAAAAAAAAAAAAAAAAAAAAAAACTGGGACGTACTTCCTTCGGGAGCTCTTTATTTGTTATGGGACTGAACTCATCCCTCTCTTCCCCTACCTCAGAGCAGGTCTGTAACAAAGGGGGGGGGGGGGGGGGGGGGGGGGGGCAACAAGGTCGTTCTGACGGTTCCATCTGAATAACCGTATGATGATATTCGACCATACCCTTAAGGGTAGTTGGCACATTGCTACCCGGTATTAAGGGAGTTGTGGCTTTCCTTAGCAGGAGTTCAATTTCTAGTCCCTAGTAACTTACCCGCCGACCAAGCGGTAGTTATTCAGCAATTGTCCATTGGATAGGATGTATTAACGCAATAAAATTGCAAATTTAATAAATAAATTAAATTTTTATAAGTTAATACCCTATCCAATGGACATGCAAGACCCTCCCACCGACCCCGCTTTTTTAACTTACTAGGGGTCTTTATTATGTTTAGACAACGAAAAAGATGCTATGACGTCACTCTGTCTAGACAGGAAGGAAGTACGACACGCCACCTAGCGAGTGCACAGAGTAAGGACCGGCTGGCCGGTGGAGACACAGGACGTCTTTTTCTGACGTTTGGCGGGCCGGTCTCGCCGACCGGAGTTAGCAATTGTCCATTGGATAGGGTATTAACTTATAAAAATTTAATTTATTTATTAAATTTGCAATTTCTTGTTGTTTCTTGTTCTTTTAGTGCAATTTGAAATGAAACTTTACAAAATGAAGAATGTTGTTATTGGTAACTATTATCATTGATTAATGTAACTATATCTCACCATTTATTTGGTGTCTCAACCTTTTCTTAGAGTATTCTTTCAGTTGACTGAATTTCCATGTGAGTAACTAACAGTACAAATTTTTACCCCACAGATTTAAAAGGCTTGATGTTAGGCTGAGCCAGTAGATTGATGGAAAATCTTGTCCTGCCTGTATTTCAAAAACTGTGAGACATAGGAAGCTCATCCTTGATGGGAACATTGGTTGGGGGTGAGATCTTAATTTGACCTTTGACCTTGTAGTACCCTCAATCTTTAAGATCATGTCTGGGCTATATCTCAGAAATACAAGATGTAGGAAGTTTATTTGTGGCTGGGATATTGTTTGGGGTGGAGGAGGGGACATAGGTATGCAACACCATGATTTGATCTTGATTTAATCTTGACCTTGCTGTAATGCATCCAACCTTAAAATACGGTTGTGGCTACATCTTGGAAAAAAAAGTGCAGGAAGTTGATACTTGGTAGGGAATTGGTTGGGGGATGAAGGTGTTAAACTTCATGGTGTGACCTTGATTTTTTCTTTGACCTTACCATAGTGACCTTGATCTGTTAAACCTAGTCTTGGCTTATCTAAAAAAAAATCAGATGTAGGACATTGTCACTTAGTAGGTTTATTGGTTGGAGAGTGTAGTTGTGTTATGTCATGGTGTGCATTTGTGATACTATTTTCTCATTTATTTTCAGACAAAGAAATGTAAAGGTGTTGCCCAATCTGTGAAAAATTCCAAAGCTTCCACAACTGAGTGAGTTATTTTGTTGAATCTTATAACTAACTTGTTCATGATGTTAACACATACATCATACCAAAAAAAAAATAAATATTTGAAATCTGAAGGTAGACCTCCAAAGTGGTTTATAAGATCAAATTGTTAAAATGTAATTGTGCCCAGTCAGTGACAATAGACCTTTCAAGGGAATAAAGGGTAACTTAGGTTTTAATTTACAGATTTATAAAAACATTTGATTTTTCTATTTACTCATTTGAAGACTGGCTGAAAAATGAAAGCTCAATTTATTTCAACAATTTATTATAACATTTTTAATAGAGAAAAACATAACTACAAGTAACACATTCATTGAACAAAGAAATTATGTCTGTATTTATCAGGATCCTTTCACTGGATCAGTACACAACGATATGTTATCTGAACTTTGGTCCATATTAACCACAGTGGAAACACTGGGGAGACTCTGCCCATCAGGTTCTTCACATAACATCACTCGACATTCATGTTTCTGTACACTGTGGTTTGACCTCCCCTCGAGTCCCCCTTTATAGATCGGTCTGTTTCTTCTGAGTTGATGAAATCTGGATTGTCTATGGATGATTCTCAGGAGACGCAGGTGGAACCATAGCAACACAATGACAATGACAGTGAGAGAACACACAAGTAGAAGCAACACTATGAAGAGAATCAGTGTGTACTGACTGGCTCCCTCTGCACTGTGGATAGCTTTCTCACTGTATGGAGAACTCTGCTCTCTCCTCTCTGTAGTACTCAGTCCAGCAGTACTAGACACTGCAGTACTGGCTCCTGGACTACCCTCTGTACTGATATCACTCTCTGTACTAGTGTACTCACTGACCTCTGTGGTCATCTCTTCAGTACTGACCTCTCCACTCAAAGCTTCCTCAGTGGTAGTTTCTTTGACTGCCCTTTCCCTCAAGTCTTGGTACTGGAGTTCTTTGGTTCCCACAATACCTTCAGGGGTCAAAGCCATGACCTTGAACTGGAAATTCTCATACATGGAGTAAGTTCCCAACACAAAGAGTCTGTTGTCCATGCTAGAAGAGTAATATCTCCACTGAGAACTGGTCTTGTGTCTCAACAGTAAAGAGTACACTAGTCTTCCAGAGTCTTCCTCCATTATATTCAGGTGTACATTAATCACAAAGAATGTCTTGTTGTTGATGGTCAGATCTGTGGTGAGAGTGTACTTCTCTACAGCAGAAGTTTTCTGATCTTGTGCCAGTGTTTTCATGAAATCGCAACTGGTCTGACAACCTCTTGAACACACTGGAACAGTTTCTTCACACTTTCCCTCATGATTCTGTGGCTTCAGTGTGAGGTGATGGCAGGTTTTCCAGCATTCAAGACACTCCTCACTCCTCACACAGTGCTGGTCACGTCTACTGGTGATCTCTCTGATGTAGCTGGCTGCACACTGAGCTCGACACTGACTCAAGATCACTGCCTGCTCCAAGGTCACTGCACAGGTCAGAGGAAGAAGGAGATACACAAAGATAGTTAAAACTGCCATGTTTAATGTTAATCAAGTTGACTTTCACAGCAAAATAATGTAGAGATGAACAGTACTGAAGTGAACAAATGGATTGAAACTATTTTCAAAAGAACTACCTTTTGCTAATATTTACTCAACAAGGATAAACTGATAATGAACCAGCTCAAAAATCCTGACCTTTATATACACTTTCACCTTCATGATCCAAGTGCAATTACTGCAACTGAGTTGATAAGTTTAATTACACTTTCTCTACTCAGCTTATTCAATTCAGTTAATTGCCCCTACTCATCTGACTAGCCTGAGTACTTGATCATTTGACAAGAAGAGTGAGTCATTACAATCTAGAATTATGTCTCTTTTGTTTACTTCTGAGCTAAGCTGTAAGTTTCAGATTGTTTACAGTAAAAATAGAATGATATACATGTAATGGATTTTATAGCATAAAAAACTGCCTAATTATACTTTGAAACATTTTTCTCTTGTGGTTATTATTTTCTAACAATATTAAATTTCCAAGACAGATATACACTATCCAATATATTTATCTTATTTCTTTGATCTTGAAGTGAAATACAAGTGGCTTTAACTTCAGATTAAAAATCTCCTTGACGTGTGTTCTTATTGATGGTGATTTACCTTTATTTCATAATTATTTCAACTGTTTAACTATCACATTGAAAGATTCACTTCATTTTGTGATATACGCGAAAATGCATTTTGTAGCACAAAACTTTGGTTAATTTTGCTTATGTAATACACTTTTTTAACATTTGTCTCTTTTGGTTATTATTTTTACAATTTTTAAATTTCCAAGCATTACAACACATCTGGATGTTGAGATCTACCTTTACACTTTCCAACATACATAATATTTTTACCCGAGGGTGGATAATAAATGACTCAAACCTCATGATAACATTTTCTTTAAAATGTGTGCTCTTGTTTAAAAGTAATTTAGCTTCACTTAAAAAATTATTTCCATTTCTTACTTTTCAGACTGAAAGATTCACTTGATTTTTTACTAAATGAATGTAATTCTTTCTGATATAAACTGAATGGAATATGAAGACACAAATATATTGGGTTTTTCAAAAAAAATGTTGATTTGCAATTATTACTGAGACAATCTGTTATGCTAATGACATAACTGGAACCAGATATTTACAATTACTTATTCTCAGTAATCACCTTTCAGACAATCAGAGATACTGTGACTTGATACAGTCAATTACAATCTGAGATTCTTATATCATAACAACCAGTGAGCAGGACCTGAACAGTAATTGTATTTCATGACTGATAGCAACTGATGAGTAGCACAATGAGTCAAGATATCAAGTACTCAGGTTGGAGTCAGATGAGCAGCAGAAACTATAATTGAAATTATGACCTCTATTACAAGACAGTAGTTGTTGTTGCTTATATAAAGAGCAGAACTTGGTGTTTAGATCAGTATCAATCTTGCAGTGAGGATTGTAACAACTGTTTACTTCTGAAAAAATTCTTCCATCTTTCAGTTGTATACAGGAGACACTTACACTTGTATTATAGCAGCAACTTTTAAACAACAATAAGTATTTTCAGTACTTTCTTATTGTGCAAAAGGTATGTTATCAAGAAACATGGCAGTTTTAACAATTCTAATGTTTCTTCTTCCTCTGACCTGTGCAGTGACCTTGGAGCAGGCAGTGACCTTGAGTCAGTGTCGAGCTCAGTGTGCAGCCAGCTACATCAGAGAGATCACCAGTAGACGTGACCAGCACTGTGTGAGGAGTGGGGAATGTCTTGAATGCTGGAAAACCTGCCATCACCTCACACTGAAGCCACAGAATCATGAAGGAAAGTGTGAAGAAACTGACCCAGTGTGTTCAAGAGGTTGTCAGACCAGTTGCGATTTCATGAAAACACTGGCACAAGATCAGAAAACTTCTGCTGTAGAGAAGTACACTCTCACCACAGATCTGAACATCAACAACAAGACATTCTTTGTGATTAATGTACACCTGAATATAATGGAGGAAGACTCTGGAAGACTAGTGTACTCTTTACTGTTGAGACACAAGACCAGTTCTCAGTGGAGATATTACTCTTCTAGCATGGACAACAGACTCTTTGTGTTGGGAACTTACTCCATGTATGAGAATTTCCAGTTCAAGGTCATGGCTTTGACCCCTAAAGGCATTGTGGGAACCAAAGAACTCCAGTACCAAGACTTGAGGGAAAGGGCAGTCAAAGAAACTACCACTGAGGAAGCTTTAAGTGAAGAGGTCAGTACTGAAGAGATGACCACAGAGGTCAGTGAGTACACTAGTAGAGAGAGTGATGTTAGTACAGAGGGTAGTCCAGGAGCCAGTACTCCAGTGTCTAGTACTGCTGAACTGAGTACTACAGAGAGGAGAGAGCAGAGTTCTCCATACAGTGAGAAAGCTATCCACAGTGCAGAGGGAGCCAGTCAGTACACACTGATTCTCTTCATAGTGTTGTCTCTACTTGTGTGTTCTCTCACTGTCATTGTCATTGTGTTGCTATGGTTCCACCTGCGTCTCCTGAGAATCATCCATAGACAATCCAGATTTCATCAACTCAGAAGAAACAGACCGATCTATAAAGGGGGACTCGAGGGGAGGTCAAACCACAGTGTACAGAAACATGAATGTCGAGTGATGTTATGTGAAGAACCTGATATGCAATATCTACCCAATGTTTCTACTGTAGTTCCCAATGCACATTTAGATATGTGCTAATCAGATGTATTTTTTTGTTTTAAGTATCTGTGATATGTTGTTATACAGTATTTTAAGATAGATAAATCCATATTCCAATATACACTAATGTTTACCTGTGTACATTACCAGCTTAAACGAATATGTATAATAAATTATATATAAATTTTCTTTTTAAAATGAAAAAACTGTTCAAATTTAATACCAGACATTGTGTCTCACTGCAGCATATCCCCAGATTGGGTAAACTATGCATAGTACACAGAGATTTCTCCCAAGTGAGCTGTAAGAACTCCTAAATATGATCCCATTTGACCTTGAATGAGACATTTTAAGTCAATATGACCAAAATATTTACAGCCTAGGATTTACTTCAATTTTTTTTTTCCACATTTTGAACCCTTTGGATTAATAATCTTTTATACAGGGGTCAAATTTTAATCTGATCCCTCAAAAAATTTACTGCCCATTACATAGTAACCTATAAGACCCAACAATAAAGGCAGTGTAAGCCATTGTCATTAAGTCCACCCCATTTGGTCTTGAAGCAAGAAACAAAGGACACATCTAATCCCGTAAAAAGATTCACAGTCCATTATTTCCTGTAAGTTGTTCTAATATTCAAACCCTCCCACCTCCACCGCCAGGACCACAAATAAGGGAGATACAAGGTGTTCCGGTTTCACTTGGAAACAGGAATCAAAAGGTGAGATGAAGAAAGGCTGTGAACTTGTCATGATCTGGATACCGAGTATAAATACTATATGGTTTTCTCAAGCTCCAATGCAAATTTGAATGGCCTTCCATGTGTAGTTCCACCGCTACAAGGTTAATAAGATTAAATATGCAAAAAAGGATCTTGTTAGAGGACTTTTGCACTCTCTGGGTGACCTTACATAGACTCGATGTAAAATTTTTTCCTGTTCAAAAAGGCGATGTATATCTTATCACATTAACCAAAACATGATCAAAACTAAAATGAGAATCAGAGCAAATGATTAAAAAATGGCCACAAATTGACCTGAAGTCTGCCACTGGCTAGAAATTAAAGGTGAGGTCAACAAGAAATAAGCTTTTTGCCCATACCCGCTATACTGAAAAATCTGTCATACTAGATCCGAAAGCTGCAGGTCAGATTGCTTTGGAGTTTGGAGATCAATGCAGCAGCTTGACAAGCTCTCAAGTAATTTATCCACAAATTTTGTCAGGGGATATAATGGTAATATCATATTTTAAGACAGTCTGTGGTATATATATATTTTTGTGCTACTTTATCGGAAATAGTAAGGAGTTGGAGGAGCAGCTGTATCAATATCATACTGAAATCATGTATGGTCGCACAGCCAAAGAACTAGCAAAGAATATGGAGAAGGTCTTCAATGAGGTGCACTACCAGTGCCTGGCGTGTTTGTACAGGTAAAATATATACTTTCAAATTAATCTGCACACAGTGTATATCTGTGTTAAATGTAGAGAAAAATGAATCAGAGGCCTGTGCCAGTATAACTATAACTGTTGAATCATTGAATGTAATGTAAAAATACATTTTTGACCTTGTTTCCTCCAATAAAACTGTTTATTCGGTTAAGAGGTACTTGCTAATCCAGATAGTATCTCTCATTAAATTACATCAGCTCTATGAAGTCAAGTTAAGCTAATCCCTACCTAGTTTTATAACAAGGTACCAGGAAGATAAGTGGCCAAAATTCCCAATACTTGTGTGAAAATTCAGCTTAACCGAGTTTTAATTAGAGTGATCTCAAAATCTGACTTGTGGTAATTGTATAAAAGCTCTACCATATTTGAAAAATCAAAGCTATACTATATATCGATAGTCAAAGCTTGGGTTAATAAAATTGGTTAATTTTGTGTGTGTCTGTTCACTGCGCGTGCGATAGAAACCCTGTTCATTTGTATCGTGACATATCAGTTGATAAATACACATTGTAGATGTACGGACAGATCGTGCATGACGAGACATGTGAAGTACATGCACTTGCAGCGATTTGCCCACTGCTGTCCTTACTGTAACTATGGTAGCGTGGAAAAGACTAAGGTGAAACATCATGTGCAGCACTATCACCGCAATTCTCCAGCTGTCTCTACTGACACCAAGGTGAATCGCACAACTTCTTTCAATGTAGAAGACTGAGTTTAAATAAAACCAGTGTAAATCGATTTGGGGTATAAGTGCAACCATTTTGAGGTCCATACATTAGAAAATGCAATATTTTGTAGATAGTCAAAACAAGAATCAAGTCCTCTGGAGATAGGGATTTTAGTTATGTAGTTGTGTGTTGTACTTGTGTGTTGGAAATAAAACTTTTTAATGGACTTACTGATAGTTAATGCAGTATGAAATCTCAGGCTGATAACCAACAATTTATGTATCCCTGAAAATGGGCTATTTTACAGAATATCTAAGAAATCCTGGATTTATCATGCATTGGCCAAGGCTCTGGGTAATTTGTCTCCTTCTTTGACTCCATGTCTCCCTCAGTAGCAGCAAAAAACTGATCAAATACACTAAGATATGAAAGATTTCAACACTGAACAAAATGGTGAAGAAAACATACTTAAAATTGGTCTAGAAATAACTCGAGGTGTAAGCTGCATGTTGAGAATACTTTCCATTAAAAATTGATGAATAGTTAACAATAAAAATAGTTTCGTATAATTTTTTTTTTGCCAAAAGACAAGTTACTATTATGCCATTTCCAATTATAATCTGTGGTATTATATTATTGTTGGTATGTACTTTAGACGAAAAAAATTCTTCTCCAAATGAATTTATAGAAGAGTCTCCACTTTCTTTTAAGGTTTCATTTCTCAATACTGTCGTCACAGTGTCGTGCTATCCAAACTCCTCAGGTACAGCTGTCTTAAGGTTCAGAATTTGATTGTTAAAACCTATGACCTCTCCGCTAAATCCATGTTTTTAAAAATTTTTCTTAGGTTCTTTATGAAATGAAGGAAGATGTGAAAGATTATTTTGTCAAGGTGGATCCAGAGAATCAAAAACTGATTGCACCACAACGTAAGTTTTGACATCGGAATCATGTTACAATTTGGTGTTTCCTTCTTATTTGCTATATCTACACTTCAAGATTTTTGCAAAAGTGCCCTTTTTCATGCTGAAAAGAGTAACATTATAACCCAACCTTGTAAGTGACTAACATAATCATTGGCCAAAGTGGTAGCAACACTGTAAGATAAAACAATAAATTTTGACTGAAGTAGAATTTTTAGTAGAATGAAACGAGAACACTTGGAGCTCTAAAAAGGCACATACTAATAAGTAAATGGGAAAATCTGGATTTTTTTTGACCAGTGCTGAAGGTATTTCATAATTTAATAGGATCCAAGGTAAACCAAGGAACACTGTCTGATTTTTATCCAACAGCCCTTAAGGGTTGCCGTGGTATTGTTTTCACCCATGGTGTCCGGATGGGCATTCAGGTGGGTGGGCGGTGGGAAAAAGATTGTCTGGACTGTATCTCAGAAACCACAAGGTGTAGGGAGTTGATACTTGGTAGGGACATTGGTTAGGGGTGTAGGTGTGCAACATCATGGTGTGACCTTGATTTCACCTTGCCGTAGTAACCTTGAGTTTAAAAATCTTGCCCAGGCTATAGATAGATAGATGAATCGTTTATTATAGTGTCCTGTTTGATTTACAAGTAGATATATACATGAAATACAGAATTAAAATACAAAACCAGCCTCATTTGAGCTTATAAGACACATTAAACTATTGAAATATCATTAAATGACATTTTGGCAAACAAAAAGTGAACAAATTTAATATAGACGTACAGTAGACTCTCGATTATCCGAACCTGTAGGGAGACATCATTGAAGTTCGGATAATCGGGAGGTTCGGATAGCCGAGAGTGAGGTCTACATGCATTAGCGGTAACACCAATGGTCAATAATAGAGTGATTTTGTCAATATTGCTTATATCTACATAAAAATGAAATAAAAGATTCAAAAACCTATGTTATTCTGTTTTTTAATAAATAATCCACAATATTAGTTCACTAAAAGACATCAATATGTGCTTTATATCACGAGATTTCATGAAGACTGTAGTACTAGAAACAAAAAAAAAACGTAAGTTTTTGGAGATTTCTAAAATTGAAATTACTGGAGAATCAGAGGCATCTGGTTGTCCCGAAAATTTGCAAGATTAATCACTTTTACTTGTTGTTATTTTTTGCATATTTTTACACCTTATAAGTTCACTTAATGACTTGTTTCCCTTGTTTTTGTAAATGAAAACCAAAAATCCTTTGCCATAACCCCTGTTAAATAAAAGAGTGCAACATCTCAGTCCGTTTTTGTATCTGTACTGACAATATATTTTATCAGCCAAACAGTCTTTTTAGTAAATTAATGGATAGTGAATGTTGTAAGGCCTGTCACACTATTTTTATGATCAAAGGCCAAGTTCCAGGCTTTATTTGTGAAGGCTTTTCTTTTCTAGCCTCTACACTAGAACAATGCATCTGAACCTTTTTTTTGTTGATTTCCTAACACAATGTCCAACAATTTAACACACTGCCCTTTCAATGACAACAAATTCAGTGGACAGTGTCATTTTATTGTGTACAGAGGGTTAATTACCTAACTGAATGCCTCACTTTGTAAAGCAAGCTGATCACCCAAACACTGGGTCCCCCTTTGTTCTGAATTTAGAAGACGCCTTAATTGCACTTAATCAATAGGAGACCTGGCATTGAGAAAGGGCTCAGCATGGAGGGATTACTGTGTGTTATGCTAAACAAAAGGTGGGAGATCAAGGAACTGGGTTAAATGGATGAATTTAATGGCTTTCACGATTTTTAGGTAGGTAAATATGAAGATTTTATTAAAATCACCGATTATCGCCCATCGGACTCGGTAGTTAACGAAACCAAAATATGGGAGACATCAGAAAAGTGCGGTTAAGCCGGATTTTCGGATAATCAGGGTTCGGATAAGCGAGAGTGTACTGTATTTGCTACTATTTAAAATCTATTTAAACAGGAAAGTTTCAACAAAGGGAGCAAGCAAAAAGGACCAGGTAAAGTGTAATCTTGTGACATACATATATTTTATTACATCTCATCAACAGTTAACATTTGTATTTAGATTTGAAAGTCAGAATTATAAATAAAATCTCTTCTTTTCCCCCAAGCATTAACAATGAAAGATCACATGCAATAAATTCTTTCAGAACGCATTATCTCTATGAATAAGTCATAATTATTGTCAAAAGATTCCGGGTCTATTTTAAGATCGCTGTAAAGTTTCTGTCGCAGGTCATGATAAAAAGGACAAAAGCACAAAAAATTAATTTTATTTTCAACTTGGTTTTGGTTACACAAAATGCATAGTCTATTGTTAATTTCTATATTTCTAAATCTCCCAGTCTCAATTGCAAGCTCTCGGTTTTCTCAGTTTCTACATGTCTTTTAAATAGTTTATAGGACTGTAATTTTGGTTTGATTTCAACATTTTCTTGAAATTCTCTATTAGTTAATTCTTTGAATTTCTCATTTGCAAAATTGCTGTCAATCTTTTCGAAGTTTTCAATGTTTCTTTCTTTGCCTATGTCACTTAAAATTTGCTTAACAATTCCTGACCAATTAGTGCTTGACATATGATTTTGATCTGCTTCAAACGCTTGCCTTGTCAGTCTTTCATTGTTCATTGATAAAAGACTGTTATAAAATTTAAGTATATTAAGATTATATTTATACTTCATATCTAGCCAACCAAAGTCTGCAGTTAATGCTAAGGTTGGTGTATATTTGTGCACTCCAAGAAAATATCTTCTTGCCCTAAGCTGGAGCTTCTGTCTTAACTGGAATTTATTGAAACCCCATACACTAGAGACATAAGTACATATTGGTTCTACTCCTGTATCAAAGAGTTTTGTGAAACATTTAAATGAAAGATGCTTAAATTGCTTAAATTTGGCTACAATGCCACCAAATGCTCTGCCACCTGCATCATTTAATTCTTGGCATGCTGCGTTAAAGGTAAGATTTTCATCTAGTGTGACCCCTAGATACCTGTATGTTTTAACATAGTCTAGTTTGGTATTTCCTATCTTAAATACAATGTTAGAATGAAGTTTCCTAGATTTCCTGAAGTGCATTACATTAGCTTTTGATTCATTGATTTCTAAATGCCAACGGCTACACCATTCATGCAATTTATCTAATAATTTTTGTAATATGTTTTCATTTTCTGCAACAAGAACAATATCATCTGCATAAAGCAACATTTTAATCGTATACATTCCAATGTGAATCCCACAGCCAATAGAGTTTAATTCGTGCACTAAATCATTTATGTACAGTGCAAACAGTGATGGTGATAGATTGTCCCCGTGCTTTATACCGTTTAGAACTGAAAACCAGTCTGTGAATGTTTGTTGCAGTTGTATACAGGATTGTGTGTTTGTGTACATAAATTTTATAGCCCAGTAAATTTTTCCTGTAATGTTATAGTTTAACAGCTTAAAGAATAGAAGGTCCCTGTCTACCCAGTCAAAAGCTTGGTAAAGAGTAAAGTTTTGGAAGTTGAAAATTGGTAGGGACATTGGTTAGAAGGTGTAGGTGTGCGACATCATGGTGTTACCTTGAATTGACCTCGCCATAGTGACCCTGACCTTTAAAATCTTGTCGGGGCCATATCTCAGAAACCTTAATATGTAGGAAGTTAACGCTTGGTAGGGACATTAGTTTAGGGGTGTAGGTGTGCAATGTTATGGTGTGACCTTGATTTGACCTTGACCAATAAAATCTTGTCCGTGTTATATACAGGAAACTATGATGTAAGAAGTTGATACTTGGTAGGGACATTGGTAGGGGTTGTAGGTGTACAACGTCATGGTATGACCTTGACTTGACCTTTGACTTTGTCACAGTGACCTTGACCTTTAAAATCTTGTACAGGCTTTTTCTCAGAAACTTTAAGGTGTAGGAAGTTGATACTTGGTAGAGACATTGGTTGGAAGTTGTAGGTGTGTGGCGTTATAGTGTGAACCTGATTTGACCTTTGACCTTGCTGTAGTGGACTGACCTATAAAATCTTGGTCCGGTTATATCTCAGAAACCGTAAGGTGTAGGAAGTTGATACTGGGTAGGGACACTGGTTGGGCGTTGTAGGTGTGCAACATCATGGTGTGAACTTGATTGGACCTTTGACCTTGTCTGTGTGACCTTAATGTATAAAATCTTATCCAGGCTATATCTCAGAAACCTTAAGGTGTAGGAAGTTGATAATTTGCATGGACATTGCTTAGGGGTTGTATGTGTCCAATATCATGGTAAATAATACCTCCATGGCAGAGGTAATTGTTTTCCTTTCGGATGCGATAACTTAAAAAACATTTTAGTTAGACCTTTCAAATTTGGTATGTGGGTATATATGGGTAATGCCACGAACACTATTGTTTTGTGACCTTGACATTCAATTTCAAGGTCACTGGTGGCCTCTTAAAGGTCAGATTTTGGCCAATTTTTCACATTTTGGCCCAATTCTCATATACAGAAAGTTAGATCGTCCTATGGCTGGTATGTATAAGACATATATATGTCCTGTGTAAGCATGCAGAAATTTGACCTTGAAGCTCTTCATTGAAGGTCATCCACAGACCGCCAAAGTACCTCACCGAGGCCATTTTTAGCCTTTTTGGAGATATTTTCACACTTAATGATGACTATATTGCATGGAAACTATTGAAAATGGCTTTGGAGGTTGAGTATGTGATGGAGTACCAGCATTCAGTTTGTTGACCTTGGCTATTGTTTTCAAGGTCACCTTAGGCCAGCTAAAATGACTCAAAATGGTACTGTGAGGCCATATACCTCCTTTATTATTGGCCGTTACCGCTCTAACAAAAAAAATATTATAGCTAGCCTTCTCAAATTTGCAGGATATATTCATAACCATAAAATCTTGCCTGAGAATATTATTGGCCTCATTTTGAAAAACAAGATGACCGCCAGGGACGTTTATTCGACTTAAAGCAAGGACTTTTGTTAGCCCTCTAGAGCAAAGGGTATTATAGGTAGAGATCTCAAATTCGCTGAATATGTTCCGCATTATAAAATCTTGACTGGATTTATTTTTGGCCTCATTTTAAAAAACAAGATGGCCGCCACAGGCGGTTTTTTTTGTGAGTCACGAAAAGTGCTTATATCTCCCTTATTATTGGTCCCAGGAGGTTTGGGATGGTAAACCAACCTACAGGAAATCATGGGCTGGGAATCTTTTGTTGTGGTTGAATTTGACCTTGGGCTCCTTCAAGGTCAAACGAGGATAGCCAAACCTAAAACTGTGTATAACTCGCTTATTATTGGTCCTAGAGGTTTGCAATGTGAAACCAACTTATAGGAAATCATGGGCCGGGAATCTTTTCATATTTTCAGATTTGACCTTGGACCCCTCCTTCAAGGTCAAATGAGGAGAGCCAAACTTAAAATGCTTTAACTCGCTTATTATTGGTCCTAGAGGTTTGGGATGGTAAATCAACTTATAGGAAATCATGGGCCGGGAATCTTTTTATGTGGTCAGATTTGACCTTGGACCCCTCCTTTAAAGTCAAACAAGGATACCCAAACTTAAAACTGTTTATATCTCGCTTATTATTGGTCCTAGAGGTTTGCAATGTGAAACCAACCTATAGGAAATCATGGGCTCTGAATCTTTTGATGTGGTTAGATTTGACCGTGGGCCCTTCGAGGTCAAATGAGGATAGCAAAACCTAAAAGTGCTTATAAATCACATTTTCATTGCGTTAATACATCTTACCTACCAGACGATAGCTATATGCCGGCGCCAGCCGGTCCCGCCAAACGAAAGAAAAAGACGTCCTGGGTTTCACCCCCGGCAGGACCGGTACACTACACTCCACTCGCCAGGTGGCCTAGTTCCTGCCTCACTCGCCAGAGGGACGTGACGTCATAGCATCTTTTTCGTTTGGCGCGATCTTCAAAGTTTGAATTTTGGAAACTGTTTTTATTTTGAGGATTTCTTAAGTTGTATATTGTTTTAAGTGCTACAATTTGTCAGTTGGATAAACTACCATGGCATCTCCAGGACAAAGAAAAGGAGCCTGCGGGCACATCATGGCTAATTTTGACCCTCATTCTCGCTGTGCCAGATGCAGAGACAAAGGTTTGGGCCAAGACCCGTGTGTTTTAAAGTTGCAGTGTGAATTGTGTGACAATTTAACCCCTGAGCAATTGCTCCAACTTTCAACCCCTACGTACAAGCTGCGGAAGGAGAAATCTAAAAGCAAAGAAGCTCTTGTGGATCCGTCCACCGTAACTATAGTGTCGCAGGTGGAATCTCAGGAAGTTGCTTCAACTTCTCCACCCCATGTTGCTGAGCAAGATCTCTCTTTACCTCCACCTATTTTCCGCCAAGAGTTGAAAGAGTTGGACGAAAAATGGTCAGTACGTATGGCCCGTCTGGAAGCACTCATTACACTGGGGCAGCGTCCTTCACCTCAACCTTCATTCTCACCAGTCAAAGCACCGGTATCACATCAAGCTCCCGCTGGAGCTCTCTCTCAGGCACCTTTTCTCTTATCATCTGTCCCTTCCGGCCAAGCCGGTCCGGCTTCTGGCCCGGATAGGATTAAACCTAGTGCCACGGTAACTACCAGCTCAATAGCTATGACGTCTCCTCTAGAAGGCCTTTATACTGAACAGGACCCGGAACCGGTATTCTCTCAACAGAGCTCTTCCGGCCCGGTGGCCTCTGCTTTTCCTCAACCTCCCCCGCAATCCAACTTGTTCAGGTCAGCTCCGGAACACTTTGAGGAAGGTGAGGTATCTGACCAAGAAGACGTCACTGACCAACCTGATCAAGAATCTCCGGACTTGGATAAAACATTGAGCGAAGAACAAAACTACAGAGAAACTGTTAGGGGAGTACGTGCATTCATGGGCTGGTCACATATCCCCGATCTCGAATATACACCAAGTTCCAGGTCAGACAATCCCTGGATTGGCCACTGGGCACAACCTGTAGGCAAGGTTTCTATTGACTTACCACCAGAGGACTGGCTTTGTAAAAAACTTGAAAATCTAAACCTCGTCCTCATAGAAGGGTACCCTTCCAAGTCTGCGGAGCCGGGTGGACTTCATGTTGATCAGTATCTCCGCCCTCCCAAGTCTCAGGCAAGGTGGTACGGGATCCATCCCGCTGAAAATAAAGACATCACTAGGCCGGGCAAATATGTAACAACTTGGCCCAATGACGCCGCAAAATTGAACAGTGCCTTTGCCCGAATTGGTAAACCTTCTCTTGCTTCATCTCAACCCACTTCCCGCCCTATTGCTCAGGATACGCTCCGGAAATGGGAAAAAGCAGCAAAAGAGACCAGTTATGTTTGTAACCAGTCAGCTGGTTTCAATAGGTGCATTACAAAAATACAAGATTCTGTACAAGAACAATTACAAATTCTTCAGGCAGAGTTGGGAAAAGGAAAATCTTCCACGAAAGCTCAGGGTGCACTTGATGAGTTACATTTCCTGTCTGCATTCAATCAAAATGTGAGTTTCGCAGTCGGCAAATCCCTCCAACACCTCTCCGATTTTACTTTTATACAAATGGCTAATTTAACTCTGGTCAGGAGGGATTCTTATCTTGAACACCTGAAAGCTGGCGTCAAGCCAGATACCTTTTCCGCACTCAGAAATTGTCCTCTACAAACCAAGGCTTTGTTTCCGGACGACATTATCCGGAGGGCGGAAGATGAAATAGCAGCATTTGAGTCACACAAGCGTACCAACCAGCCCGGTCCGGGCCGTGGTGGGTTCGCCGGTACTCAAAAGAAACAACACCGCTACCAGCCATATTCAACATGGAAACAGGAAGATTCCGGAAACTCAGGGGCTCCCGGAAAAGAGATGCCTGCATGGAAGGCCTTTGGCAATCGCGGGAGAGCCCGTGGCAGAGGCAGGGGAGGTCAACCCGGTCGCGGTTCGCGCCCTGCCAGGGAAACTAAGGCTATAAATGACAATCACTGCAAATTTTATTGCGTTAATACATCCTATCCAATGGACAATAGCTTATCCGGTCGGCGCGGACCGGCCCGCCAAACGTCAGAAAAAGACGTCCTGTGTCTCCACCGGCTAGGCCGGCCCAGTGCTGTGCACTCGCCAGATGGCGTGTAGTACTTCCTTCCTGTCTAGACAGAGTGACGTCATAGCATCTTTTTCGTTTGGCGCATGTGTTGTGTACACGAAATTTCTGAGTTGAAATATATTTTGAGATTTATTAAAGTTATTCTTCAGAGTGTGCTTTTAAATTTTATCATTGTGTTCAAGAGTGTGTATAGATCATTTTGACTTGGTTTTTGGTTACGGATCGTCATGTCTTCCCCTTCACAGAAGCATGGAAGTTGTGGCCACATCATGGCTAGCTTCGACAGCCATTGTTTCTGCGCACGTTGCAGAGAAAAGGGTAAGGGGTCAGATCCGTGCGTTGCCAAGAAGGATTGTAACTCTTGTAACATTTTGTCTGAGGAACAACGTTTACAGTTGTCCACTCCCTCGTACAGATTAAAGAAGGAGAAAAGAGACCTTAAGAAATCTGCGGATACGCCTAAACAGGACTCTACCAGTTCCTCTCTCATAGACCTGTCCTCTGTGACAGTAGTGGGAGCTGTGGACGACCAGGGGATTTTGCAGTCCCCGGGTGCCAGTTCTGAAAAGAAGAAGAAACCTAATCCTTCTGAAAAGACTAAAGCTCATTCTTCAAAAGATTCCAAACCGGCTTCTGACAAAGCCTCTAAGTCGCTTCCCAAGTCTCACAGATCCTCACCGGACACAAGGATCGATGAGTTAGACCAGAAATGGTCTGATCGGTTTAACAGACTAGAGGCGCTTTTGTTAGCCAAATCCTTGGATAGAGAACCGACCTTTGCTACAGTGAAAGTCACCCCAGCACACTCACCTTCCTTTTGGCCCTGGGCTCTGGTAAAAGAAGGAGTGAGATCCATGCATGGCAAAACAGGAACATCAGACACCAAGCCGATTGGTCGAAGGTATCCCTGTTCCCATCTCCCAGCTTTCTCTCCAAGAATCAGCTGGCCAAGGAGGGTCCAGAGAGTGTAGCCCCAGTGGTCATACCAACCCTGGCCCCTACTCTGGATAAGTCCCTCAAAGCTGACAGATCCCTTTGTCCAGTCAGAGCCTTGCGCTACTATTTGGACAGGACTTCAGACCTCAGGCAGCACAAGGAATTAGTCTTTGTCTCCTTCAAGAAAGGCTTCGACAAAGACATTTCTCCTGCCACTATATCCTCATGGATCAAACAGACTGTGATCCTATGCTATGAGCTCTCTGATCAACAGGCCCACACCCTACATCAAGTGAAAGCTCATGATGTCAGGGCCTTTGCTGCCTCCAAGGCCTTCCAGTCGGGAGTTTCCTTGGAACAGATCTTATCAGCCTGCCACTGGAAGTCTCATAACACCTTCACTCAATTTTACCTGAAGGATGTGGCTTGGGCCGATTCAGAGCTATACCATCTTGGCCCTGTGGTGGCTGCTCAGCAGATCCACCAGCAGCCGAGGACTTAGAGGAGATCTGTGCATTTATAAATAAGGAGATGTATTGTATATATTGCACATATAGTTAAGCAACAATTATATAAAAAAAAAAAAAAATCTCTCACGTACTTCCTTCGGGAGAGTTGATTTTATGGGACTGAACTCATCCCTCTCTTCCCCTACCTCAGAGCAGGTCTGTTAAAAAAAGGGGGGGGGGGGGGCGCAAGGTCGACTCTGACGGTTCCTTCCGGATAACCGGATGATGATTCTCGACCACAGCCTTATGGGTATCTGACTTCAAGGTCTACCCGGGCTGTAAGGAAAGAAGAAATGGGCATTATTTCTAACATGAGTTCAACTTCTTTAGTCCCTAGTAACGCACCCGCCATCCAAGCGGTAGTTATTCAGCTATTGTCCATTGGATAGGATGTATTAACGCAATAAAATTGCAAATTTAATAGGTAAATTAAATTTTTATAAGTTAATACCCTATCCAATGGACACACAAGACCCTCCCACCTGACCCCGCTTACACTTTACTAGGGGTCTATATATGTTTAGACAACGAAAAAAGATGCTATGACGTCACTCTGTCTAGACAGGAAGGAAGTACTACACGCCATCTGGCGAGTGCACAGCACTGGGCCGGCCTAGCCGGTGGAGACACAGGACGTCTTTTTCTGACGTTTGGCGGGCCGGTCCGCGCCGACCGGATAAGCTATTGTCCATTGGATAGGGTATTAACTTATAAAAATTTAATTTACCTATTAAATTTGCAAGTTTCTCCGGAAGTAACATCCTGTCCGGAGTTTGGTGTTGTAAATGTAACAAAGACAGATCTTCCTGTGCTTGTGAAAGACTCTGTAAATTGTCACAATGTTGCTCATCATGTACTTTCTGTAAAAAACATCAGGCAGCCACAAAAGAAAGGCATAAGTCCAATCTTAAACTCACAAAATACAATAAAGTATGTGAAAAATGCTTCTTTTGTAAATCACTGTGTTTTTGCCCCAAGTGTGTCAAATGTCCTCAGTGTTGCAAATGTTCAATCAGTGGGGGGACGCCTACAAAATTTTTGGAAAATATGGGCTCTCAAGGGTGCAAACCCAAAAGTAGTATCCATATTGAAAGAGGGCTATGTGCTTCCCTTCAAAGTCAGACCTCCCTTAATAAGGGAACCCCTGATAGTAAGCGGTTATGCAAACCCCACCAGAGACTCCCACTTACAAGAAGCTGTACAAGCTCTGATCAAGAAAAAGGCAGTAGAGAGGGTCAGGGTTCGAACCTCACTAGCCTTTTTCAACAGATTGTTCATTGTCCCAAAGCCGAACCAAAAGTGGCGGCCAATCTTGGATCTCAGTACTCTAAATCAGTTTTTATGCGTAAAAACATTCAAAATGGAGACTCCAGAGACAATCCGGACCTCTCTACAACAAGGGGAGTGGGTGTCATCGATAGACTTCAGCGACGCCTACTTCCACATTCCAATTCACTTCACATCCCGAAAATTCCTCAGGTTCCACTTCCAGAACCAGTCATACCAGTTTCGGGCTCTTCCCTTTGGCCTGTCAACAGCTCCCATGGAGTTCACTGCTGTGGTCAAAGAGGTCAAGTTAATGGTTCAGTCACAGGGTATAAGAATCCACCAGTACCTAGACGACTGGTTGATTCGAGCCCCTACCGAAGATTCTTGCCACCAGGGAACCCAGTCCCTCCTAGTCCTTTGCCAGGAGTTGGGCTGGATGGTAAACATGCAAAAATCAGAACTGGAACCCCAACAAGTCTTCGATTTTGTAGGATACCAGTACGACCTACTCAACGGATTGGTCAAACCTACTCAAAACCGTTGGGAAGCCCTTCAACAAAAAGTAACAGGGCTATTACAGAACAGATCTTGCCGAGTGAGAACCTTCATGTCTCTTATAGGTCTACTCACTGCGACAGAGAAACAGGTGCCCCTAGGCAGACTGCACATGAGACCTATTCAGTGGCACCTCAAGAAACACTGGAGAGTCCCGGAATCTCTGGAAAAAGAGATCCCAATCCCGAGGTCTCTCCATCAGCACCTGCAGTGGTGGACCCAGGAGAAAAATGTCCTAAAGGGTCAACCCTTACACCCCCTGCGACACGCAGTGCAAATCTTTACAGACGCCTCAAAAGAAGGCTGGGGTGCTCACTTAGGCGACTTCACAGCAAGCGGTACTTGGTCAGTGCCCGAAAGCAAGTTGCACATAAACTTCTTAGAACTAAAAGCCGTGTTGTTAGCACTAAAAAGATTCCAACAATTAGTGCAAGGAAAGGTCGTCCTGATTGCCACAGACAACACTACAGTTGTGGCATACATCAACAAGGAGGGAGGTATGAGGTCAGGTTCACTCTGTGCCCTTCTTTGGCGGCTCCTATGTTGGTGCAATCTCAGGCAAATAGTACTGAAGGCCAGACACATTCCGGGCCGTCTGAATGTAATTGCAGACAAGTTGTCTCGCCAGGGACAGGTCATTCAGACAGAGTGGTCCCTCCATCAGGAGATCTTCGACATCCTTTGTCGAACTTGGCATTATCCCCAAATGGACATGTTTGCAACAAGGTACAACTGCAAGCTAGTCCAATTTGTGTCCCCAATTCCAGACCCAAAGGCCTGGTCAGTGGACGCTCTGACAATGTCCTGGGAAGGCCTGGACATGTACCTTTTCCCTCCAGTATCTCTGATGGGGAAGGTGGTCAGCAAGCTGTCAGATCACTGGTATCACAGAGCAATCCTGATTGCTCCGGGATGGCCCAACATGCCTTGGTTTTGGGACCTAGTGGAGCTGTCGGCGATGGTTCCTCTTTGTCTTCCACACCATCCAGATCTAGTGACCCAACCTTTCAACAAGGCACGTCACAGGGATCTGGCAAGCCTAAATCTCCATGCCTGGCTCCTAGAGCCCAGACAATCAGGGAGCAAGGGTTCTCTAGCCCAGTGGCGTCAAGAATTGAGGCGCCTCAAAGACGTTCAACCAGAGCAGTCTACGAAGCGAAGTGGGCCCTTTTTGTTAGATGGTGCGAAACAAGTCAGGTGGACTTCAGGAACCCATCTATAAAACAAATAGCAGATTTCCTCCTGCATCTTTTCCAGGAGAAGAATCTCCAGCCCAGCACTATTGATGGTTACAGGTCAGCCATTGCAGACAAACTGGGAAATACCTCGGTTAATGTCGGCAAGGATGACAATTTGACTAGACTGCTAGACAGTTTTCACAGAGATAGACCCAAAGGGCGCCGGGGGGTTCCTGCTTGGAACCTCTCCCTGGTTTTACACCAGCTTACAAAAGCGCCTTTTGAACCACTCAGAAAGGCTTCTCTGAAGCACCTTACTTTCAAAACTGTTTTTCTCCTAGCCCTGGCTTCAGGAAAACGCAGGAGTGAGATTCACGCTTGGTTAAACAAAAATATCAGACACCAAGCTGATTGGTCCAAAGTTTCCCTCTACCCTTCACCAAGCTTCTTGGCGAAAAATCACTTGGCAAAAGAGGGACCAGAGTGCGTGGCCCCTGTGGTCATCCCGGCCTTAGCCCCCACTCTGGATAAGTCTTTAAAGGAAGACAGATCCCTTTGCCCCGTTCGGGCTCTTCGCTACTACCTGGACAAAACGCAGGACCTAAGAACGGGAAAGGAGTTAGTTTTTGTTTCATTCAAACAAGGTTTTAACAAGGACATCTCTCCTGCCACTATCTCCTCCTGGATCAAACAAACAGTAGTGTTGTGTTATGATCTCTCTGACCAAGATTCCTTGACCTTACATCAAGTTAAGGCCCATGATGTTAGGGCCTTTGCGGCTTCCAAAGCCTTTCAAGGTGGCATATCTCTGGACCAGATTCTAGCAGCATGCCACTGGAAGTCCCACAACACCTTTACACAGTTTTACCTTAAGGATGTTGCCTGGGCAGATAAGGAGCTTTTTCACTTGGGTCCTGTGGTGGCTGCCCAGCAGATCCACCACTAGTCCCCTAAGCTTCTTTGTATATAATTATTTATAGTGTACATACTAGTTAGTTTTAGGTGTAGGCTCACTTTAGCCTAGGCCTTGGCTTCTCAAAGTCTTTTACTTCAGAGTAATCCTCTGGGTATAGGACTTTCCCTACTCTTCCAGGTTAACCGTGGGAATCATTGACTTGAACTCTTACTCTCTTCCTCCCCTCAGAGCAGTCAAAGGGGGGGGGGGGGGGGCAGGTGGGTCTAGTTACCCTTGAGACTAACATGTCTCCTCAAAGGACTAGAACCTCACACCTAGGTATAATATAACAGTTCTCTCCAATCCTCAGAAGGCTGCCCTCCTTCCACTGGGTAGTTATTCTAGCTATCGTCTGGTAGGTAAGATGTATTAACGCAATGAAATTGCAAATTTTAATTAGTAAATTAAATTTTTATTAGTTAATACCTTACCTGCCAGACGGGAAATTCCCACCCAGCCTTCCCCGCTTTCAGCCTTACGATTCAACCTTAGGGACGAAAAAGATGCTATGACGTCACGTCCCTCTGGCGAGTGAGGCAGGAACTAGGCCACCTGGCGAGTGGAGTGTAGTGTACCGGTCCTGCCGGGGGTGAAACCCAGGACGTCTTTTTCTTTCGTTTGGCGGGACCGGCTGGCGCCGGCATATAGCTATCGTCTGGTAGGTAAGGTATTAACTAATAAAAATTTAATTTACTAATTAAAATTTGCAATTTCTTGGTCCTAGAGGTTTGTAATGTGAAACCATCCTATAGAAAATCATCAGTGATCAGATTTGAGCTTTGGCCCCTCTTTCAAGGTCAAATGAGGATAGCTAAAATTAAAAGTGTTTATATCTCACTTATTCGTGTTCCTAGAGGTTTGCAATGTCACACCAACCTATTGGAAATCATGGGCTAAGAATCTTTTGATGTGGTCAGATTTTACCTTGGGCTCCTCCAAGGTCAAGCAAGGATACCCAAAAATAAAAGTGCTTATAACTTGCTTATTATTGGTCGTACAGGTTTGGGATGGTAAACCAATCTATAGGAAATCATGGGCTGGGAATCTTTTGGTGTGGTCAGATTTGACCTTGGAGCCCTCCTTGAAGGTTGAATGTGGTCCTTGATACCTATAATGGTGTATTTTTATTACGCTACAATAGCTTACCATGTGGGACTTAATGCTGTTCTCGGGTTGCCACACCCGGGGCCAACGTCTTAGAAAAATAGATCGTTCTTGTTAGCCACCGGATATACTGGTAGTTGTCGTCACGTGATAACTTCTGACCAATCGCTCTAAGTCCCACATGGTAAGCTTGTAGCTTATAAAAGCTACATTTAAGTAATTAAAATTTACAAATCTCCCTTATTATTGGTCATAGAGGTTTGAATGTGAAGACGACTTACGGGAAATCCTGGCCCCAAATTTTTGGGTTGGTTCAGATTTGACCTTCGACCCCTCCTTTACGGTCAAACGGGGTCCTTGATACCTATAATGACCTATATCTCCCTTATTATTGGTTGCATCTTATAATTTGGCATAGAGGTGTGGGATGTCAAGACAACTTACAGGAAACCATGTGCCCCAGTTCTTGTGGTGGGGCACATGGAAAAATTTTATTTTAAACATTAAGGTGATTTATATTTATTTAAAAGGTAGAAAAACTAAACTGAAGAACTCTAACGTGAAACATGTCAAAATGGGAGGTCCTCGAGCAAAGTCACTGGAATACTTGTTACGAAACAGGAAAGAGAACAAGCTGACTAAAGTTGGGGTAAGCCAAATGGTTTAACTATTTCCTAACAGTTGAAAAAGTCCCTTTAAGTTTATCATAACACATATAATGAAGTAAAAATGTATGGTTTTGTGGGTTTTGATGGAAGGGTGGAGTACAATAATTTATCAGCCTGATTGGGATAGTTCTGTACTATAAAATCTCATCTTTTAATTGACTGTAGGGATGGGTTGGTATCAAAAATGTGTAGATCGTGAGGTCGCCAATGCAAAACCGTTCCGATTCTGGGACTGCGTTTTAGAACACCCTAATCAAATGAACATTTCCTGTCAACAAAATAAAAGTACCCAAATGCACAAAAATATGGGATAAAAGTGTGCAGTTTCTGGAGATTCGTGGTTGGTTTCCAATATTTTAACTTTTTTAACAAAATTGTCACTATAAAAGTCTGCAAATGCACAAAAATATTGGATAAAAGCTTATAATTTTTTTGTTCAGATTAAAAGGATGTGTCTAGTATTTTAAGTTTTCGTTAAATTGTATGTGTTGACAAGCGAAGTGACTATTGTAAAATCTCATCACAGTATCTTAGTAAAATGCTCTCAATACTGAGACACTGGGCCTACTGACCCATCCCAAATTGACTGTAAAGTTGGATTTCGTGTAGAAAAAAGCAATTTTCACAGAATGTTGCACAAAAAATTTCAAGTGTAGTCTTTAGAAGGGAGGAGTGAAGGAAATCAAGAAGTTTAACATGTTTTCAATAAATTCATGGTAATTAATCTTTTTAAAACTTGGCCTAAGATTTTGACAAAGACAAAAGTTAGTCATAGAAAGTATACACTTAATGTAAGTCATTATGAACTTAAAAGACAAAAATTAAATAATTTTTGTCGCATCTTATCTTAGAAAATAAAATTTGGTGGAAGTTTAGGAAGGTTAATGAATAGATATTTAAGAATGTAATGATAAACTGTTTATTTTTAGATCAGTGGACAATCTTTAGGGTTGGAAAGTCTAGATGTCAGTAGGTTATCAGAGAAATCCTTTGAGGAGTTGCAGAACATGACCATGCTGACCTTGGAGGCTGAAAAACAAATGGCATGGGTTAATACTCCAACAGGTACTGATGCTTCCCAGCATTTTGTACTTAAAATAATGGCTCATATCACCTCTGTTTTTTACTCTGTGGAGTAAAAAGGTGTCTGCCAACTACTAATTCTCTTGAAATGAAAACAAATGTATATTCTCAGTTTCTTTGGAGATGTAGAGATGTACATGTCAAGTAATTTCTTCTTGGATAATATTTTTTTTTATTTTGAAACCCAGGATTGTTTCCATGAATAGCAGTTTTTTTCTTTCTGGGTAATGTATCATTATAAAAAAAAACAAATATTCCCATCATCAACAATCTTAATTGCCTTGGGACTGTACATTTGCATATTCTTTTCTAGCTACAACTATATATTGTGTTATTGATTTAATTAATAATAAGAAGCTGAAATTAGTTCTCATCAGTGCCTCACATTTTCATAAAACATTGCGAGACTGAAAATACATAAATATACATCCATATTAAGTTCCAAAACAGTTGAACCAATACCTATGTTGAAATGGCATTCTGTAACCGGGAGACACCATGTCTATATTGGTACATTATAAAATTCTTTCATTTGTGATGCCACTATAAATGCCCGTTAAAGGTAAAATATTTACACAAATATATTCAGATATGACAAAATTCGCATAAACACTGTTTTTACTAGCGTTATTTATAGAGTATATTCTATGTAACAATTTTTAGCTGATTTGTTTTAGGTATCCTGAGGGTAGACTTTCATGGTTATACACCAAAAATAGAAATGTTGGACACCAAACCAGTATTAACAGAAGGGGTAGATTTTGAAGCAATTGAAGTCAAGTGGGACCAAGAATCAGAGGGTGAATCTGATAACTACATGAATGTGGGGAATCAGAGAGGAATTAAAGTGCTGGACATTAAACAAGAGAAGGACCAGAGTTCCTGTACATCGAATTTTGAGTATCCTGGTGACACAAGTTCTTCAAATGAGCATCTACCTCACACTGTTGTATATAATGCTGATTACAGCACAAATGGCATCTTGCCAAACAATACTGAACAGCAAGAGTTTAACAGAGATTCAAATACGAGAATTGTTGATGCTCTAAACTATGAGAGTACTTTATGTAGATCTACAAGTACTAAGCCAGAATCTGAGTTTTCCACAGTACCTATTACATGTATGTCGCCAGATAAAACATCAGGAGAATATAGAGGGTTGCCAGTGGATGATAACCCAGAAATCCTCCACATGAAGCTCAGTTCAGAAGACATAAAGGAAGAAGATGAAAGTCCCTATGTTGTGAAACCAATCATGGTGGTTGAAACTGAAAGTTTGTTACTCGGATCAGCAGAAGGTAGTTTCGCTAACCTACATCAAGTTCAGGGTCCGCAAAATAACCGAGATGGTAATTTTACCAAAACTTTAGGAACAGTCAGGCCTGGCTTTGAAGATTCAAATGCTGCATTAACAAGAAACATTCCAAATCGCAAGCGTCACTTCAGAGTAGATTCTTCTTATGAGCCTCAGATAAAATTAAAGAAGTCTGATACCAAACAGTTTCTTGTGGAAAATAATATTAACCATCCAAGTGTCCACAGTTTAATTTTAGACTACCCTTTGTTGTCTGTGAGGACTTCAGTGGAACTGACAGACATTATGAAACATTTGTTAAATTTTGTGTGATGCATAAATAAATATTCAGATACATTATTTACATCAATAGAGATCTGCTTGAACACTGCACGTCTGCTTATAACCAAGATTTATCTGAATAAATTGTGGTAAAACAACAAGAAATCTTTAGTTGTTAAGATAAACAAGTGAGTCTAAGTGACAGTTTTATTGCTCTACAATAGTTTACCATGTGGGACTATTATATGCTATATAGAATAGAATTGTATTTTTATTGTGTTAATACATCATACTCAGTGGACAATGGCTATACTGGGGCGGGGGGGCAAACGACAGAAAAGGTCGTCCTGTGGTTCCACCGGTAGGACCGTTCCATTAGTGTACATTTGATAGGTGGCGCATCATGCTTCCTTCCTGTCTAGACAATCTGAAGTCACGGCATCTTTTTCATTGACAAGTGTAGTGTGCAGACATGGTTTTTGAAGAGCTCTTGAAGTTTGAAGAAAAGTGACACTATTTACAAATTTTGATTTTATTGTATCCTCAGACGGGGATACTTAGGATTCAGTATGGTCACGCCGCTGCAGAGATTTCCTTTCGGACGCGATAACTTAAAAAATATTTTTTTTTTTAGACCTTTCAAATTTGGTATGTGGGTATATAAGGGCAATGCCACGAACGCTATTGTTTTGTGGCCTTGACCTTCAATTTCAAGGTCACTGGTGGTCTCTGAAAGGTCAGATTTTGGCTATTTTTTCACATTTTGGCCCAGTTCTCTTATACAGAAAGTTAGATCATCATATGGCTGGTATATATATATATTACATATATATGTCCTCTGTAAGCATGAAGAAGTACCTTATCGAGGCCATTTTTGGCCTATGTGTAGAGAGATTTCACCGTTACTGCTCTAACGAAAAAAATAGTATAGCTAGCCTTCTCAAATTTCCAGGATATATTCATAGCCACAAAATCTTGCCTGGGAATATTTTTGGCCGCATTTTGAAAAACAAGATGGCCGCCACACGTGTTTTTTGTCAGTCATGAAAAGTGCTTATATCTCCCTTATTATTGGTCCTAGAGGTTTGGGATGGTAAACCAAACTACAGGAAATCATGGACTGGGAATCTTCTGGTGTGGTCAGTTTTGACCTTGGACCTTCACTTGTTATTGGTCCTAGAGGTTTGGGATGGTAAACCAACCTATAGGAAATCATGGGCTGGGAATCTTTTGGTGTAGTTGGATTTGACCTTGGGCTCCTTCTTCAAGGCCAAACGAGGATAGCCAAACCTAAAATGCTTATAACTTGCTTATTATTGGTCCTCCAGGTTTGGGATGTGAAACCAACTTATAGGAAATCATGGGCTGGGAATCTTTTGGTGTAGTCGGATTTGACCTTGGACCCCTCCTTCAAGGTCAAATGGGGATACCCAAACTTAAAAGTGCTTACAACTCGCTTATTATTGGCCATACAGGTTTGGGATGTAAACCAATCTATAGGAAATCATGGGCTGGGAATCTTGTGATGTGGTCAGATTTGACTTTGGAGCCCTCCTTGAAGGTTGAATATGGTCCTTGATACCTATAATGGTGTATATCTCCCTTATTATTGGTCATAGAGGTTTGGATGTGAAGACGACTTATGGGAAATCCTGGCCACAAATTTTTGGGTTGGTTCAGATTTGACCTTCGACCCCTCCTTTACGGTCAAACATGGTCCTTGATACCTATAATGACCTATATCTCCCTTATTATTGGTTGCATCTTATAATTTGGCATAGAGGTGTGGGATGTCAAGACAACTTACAGGAAACCATGTGCCCCAGTTCTTGTGGTGGAGTCACGGAGCTTTGACCCCTCCTTGGAAGTCACATTTAGTCCCAAATATCTATAGTGGCCTGTGTCTCACTTATAATAGGTTGTAGCTTTTTTGGTTGTGAAGACAACTTTTGGAAATCGTGTGCTTCGAATCTTTTGGTGGGGTCATTATCATGGTGAACCCGTCATTCGAGCTTGAATGTGGTCCTTCATACTTATAATGGCCTATGTTTCCCGTATTTTTGGTCTTAGACATTTCAGATGTGAAGACAACTTAAAAGAAATTATGTGCCCCAAATCTTTCAGTGGGGTCAAATTTGCCCTTGGGGCCCTCTTTCACACTTACAATGGCTGGGATCTCCCAATTATTGTAACTACAGTTATACACGAAATCCTGTACCCTGAATCTTATACTGCTGGTGTAAAATAGAGGGAATCTACTCTAAGTACAAAATGTCTATAAGGTCCATGTCCCATCCAGCAAACACAATACTCTGTATGTCACACTTCAGCCATGTCCCGTCCGGGGATACACTGCATCAAGACGCAATCTCTAGTTTTCAACTGAAGTTTATATATTGTGTTCCTTGCATATCATGGCTTCTACAGGACAAAAACGAGGCAGTTTCAGGCATATTATGGCCAGTTTTGAAACGATCAATTTTGGTGGGTTTCCAGGGATGAGAAGTGGCTATGTAATTCCCCACAGGAACAGCTACCTGATTGGAGCCATTGCTTGCACTTATGCAAAGCAATGCAGTAGAACCGGTCACAACAGTTTTCTTTAGGGTATTGCAATATATACATCAAAAGAAGGGTGCGGTGCTCACTTAAGGGAACAATTCAAGGGGAACCTGGTCCTTCCAGAAAGCTTTCACATGCAGGGTCAGTCCTTTCTAAGCACTACCCTTTGGTCTGTCCACAGCTCCCATGGAGTTCACTGTGGTAGCCAAGGATGCATATAAGAATCTACCATTAGCTAGATGACTGGTTGGTAAGAGCCAGATCCCATGAAACCTGTCTCCAACATACACATTCTCTAGTAGCTCTGTTTCAGGAGTTAGGTTGGATAGTAATGTTGAATAATCAGAACTGAACCCCAAACAAATCTTTACTTTGTAAGTAACCAGTTCGACTTAAAGGAGGGCAAGGTCAGACCCACCTTAGAGCATTGGCAGACCTTAAATGCAAAACCTAGAAACGTCTCTGCAGACCCACTTGCCCAGTCTGGCACATGCCCACCTAGGTCGACTCCATATGAGACCGTCTCAATGTTAGGCTTTACATCCCATTCAACCTTCAGGGTCATATTGGGACATGTCCTCAGCATTGTCACTTGCGGGACTCTAATCCACAGAGATGACAGCCTATGATTAGGTGCCAAACTTGCTTACCACTAGGCCACTAAGGACCAATGAGGCTGTTGCAGTGGCACTTGAAAAACAGTTGGAGGGTACCAGAGTCACTAGAAAAGGCGATCTCCGTTCCCAGATCACTCCAACCCCACCTTAAGTGGTGGCTACAGGACAATGTGCTTCAAGGCCAACCAATACACCTCTCACTCAGGGTCTGTAAATCTTTACAGACACATCAAAAGAAGGGTGCGATGCTCACTTATGGGAACAATTCAAGGGGAACCTGGTCCTTCCAGAAAGCAAGTTGCACATAAACTGTCTGGAGCTAAAGGCATTTTCCTTGGCCCTACAAGAGTTCCAAGACCTCAACTTGAACCAAATAGTGCTCATAGCTACAGACAATACCACAGTGGTTGCTTATATAAACAAGGAAGGAGGCATGAAGTCAGGCCTTCTTTGGGCCCTACTGTGGAGAATTCTTACCTGGTGCTCAGGGAAACGGGGGACTCTTGAAGCCAGATACATTTCAGGCTGGCTGTATGTGATAGCTGAGAAGCTATCCAGGCTAGGCCAGACCATCCAGACAGAATCGTCTCTCCAAGACGTCTTCCAGATTTTTGATTGCTGGAGATTTTCTGTAGCTAAGTACCATTGATAGCTATAGGTCAGCCAGCCATTGCAGACAAACTGGGAAATTTCACCATTAATGTCAGCAAGATGAGAATCTCAGTCGACACTTGCTGCACCACCTGACAAACGCCCCTTTTTAATCCCTTAAAGAGGCCTCGTTGAAGCATTGACCTTCAAGACTGTCTTCCTGTTAGCCTTTGGTTCAGACAAACACAGGAGTAAAATACATGCTCGACTAAGTAAGAACATCAGACACCAGTCAGACTGGTCCAAGGTGTCTCTACCTCTCACACAGCTTTTTTTCCAAGAACCAGCTGACCATAGAGGGTCCAGACAGTGTGGCCCTGGTGGTTAGTCCAGCCCTGGCCCCAACTGTGGATAAGTCACTCAAGGCTGATCAGTCCCTATGTCCTGCGCTACTATTTGGATAGGCCCTCAAAACCTCAGGCAGAACAAGGAGCTGGTCTTTGTCTCCTTCAAGAAAGGCTTTGACAAAAATATCTCCCCAGTCACTATCTCATGGATCAAGCAAACTGTGATCCTATGATCTACCCTATGCTATTATCTCTGATCAGGAGGCCCTCGCCCTACATCAGGTTAAACCCCATGATGTGAGGACCTTTGCTGCTTCTAAGGCCTTCCAATCTGGAGTGTCCTTAGAACAAAGCCTTATCAACCTGCCATTGGAAGTCACACAACACCTTCACACAATTTTATCTGAGGAATGTGGCTTGTGCTGATTCAGAGCTTTTCCATTTGGGTCTAGTGGTGGCTGCTCAGCAGATCCACCAGAAGCCCATTTAGGTGAGGAGATTTGTACATATGTATATATTGTATATATTTGTATGTAGTTGCAAAATTAAAAAAAAAAAAGCTGTGACATGCTTCCTTCGGGAGGTTTATTTTCTGAGCTGTACTTATACCTCTCTTCCCCTACCTCGGAGCAGATCTGTGAAAAAGAGTGGAGCAACAATGGTATTTTGCCGGTGACCAGGTCACCGGTAACGGATTCTTAGAATGCACTGTCATTTTGACCTTAAATTTGAGTTCACCTGAAGTCTTTGACCCACCAACCAAGTTGTAGTTATTCAGTAATTGTCCATTGGGTAGGATGTATAAATGCAATAAATTGCAAATTTAATAAGTAAATTAAATTTTTATGGGTACATTGCAATACCTCATACCAATGGACAATTGTTATACTCGTCAGCACGACCGATCTTGCAAAATGACAGAAAAAGCTGTCTTATGTTTCCACTGGCAGGACCGGTCTAGTAGTGTACATTCTCTGGGTGGTGCATTGTACTTCCTTCTTGTCTGGACAGCATGACACCATGGTGTCTTTTTCGTTTGGCATGTGTAGTGTGCAGAAGTGTTTTTGAAGAGCTCTGGAAGAGTGAAGAAAACTTAAGATATTTGTGAACATTGAACTTTAATTTATCTGAAAGTTTTATATTGTGTTCGTTGAAGATCAATGCCTCTCAAGGACAGAAACAAGGCACTTGTGGGCATATTATGTTTTTTTCTTATGGCCATCAAAAGTGCACACAATGTCGTTATAAGCGTGTTGGTGAAGATTTATGTGTCCTCAAAAAAGACTGTATTTGCATGTTGAACAGAAGCAGCAATTGGCCACACCCACATACAAAGCATGTAAGGAACCAAGTAAAAAGGCTGCTATCCCCACCCTAGTCGATCATGCGGACTACAAGCTCCTAGGGAGGATACATGGTGATAGGGTCATTGAAGAGACCCTTGCTAGCAAGAAGAAAAACCCAAACTCTGAAGATACGCCCAAAGCTAGCAAGAAGAAAGCTAGCAAATGTACTACCTCTGATGACCTGAACAATTTAGATGAGAAGTGGTCACACAGAATTGAAGCTATGATCCGGACCAAGCCTTTTTGCATGCTCGTTGAGCTGGTTCAGAAGACAGGTACAGTGGTGACCAGTAATAGACCATTTTTTGCACCTGAGAAGAGTTTAGGAGGTACCAGTGAGAAGACTACTAGTCTGGTCATCCAGCCTTCAGTGTTGCTACTACCGGTACCAGTCCTTTAGGCTACTGGTGATGCTGCCAGCTTTACTGCCACCCAGCCTGTTGAGGCTCCCGGTGGTAAACCTATGGTCCACTCCACTACTTCCCAAGTGATCTGTGCCAGTGTCAGTGAAGAAATACAGGCCACCAGTCTGGTAGATCAGTCCTTCACTGGTAAGAAGTCCCCACTTCTAGTTGCTACTGCCTGTGTCTGCTCGCTCTGATATGGACTCTGATGGCGAACTTTGCAGTGAGCCAAGCTCTTCTCCTGGTGTCCTTGAATAGGAGGGTGAGTTATCTGAAGTTAAAGAAGATCTGGACCAAGAAATTAGTGTAGAAGTCAATTACCGGGACAGGGGTAAGGTCTTTTATGGGTTATCACCAGGTGCTGGGTTAGACTCTTCATCACTAGACGACAACCCCTTTGCCTGTAGCAGGACGCAGCCGACTGGCAAAGTCTCAGTCAAGCTGCCATCAGAATAATGGCTTGTAAATAGATGGAGAAGTTAAATGTTACCATCACTGAAGTCTACCCATCACACAACTGAGAGAACTCTGGCCTACTGAAAGAAGACACCGAAGACACTGAAGTGGTGCGACATGTACACAGAAAAGAAGTACTTTTCCAGATCCAAGATGTTTTCTTGGTCCAATGATCCAGCTAAACCAAATAGTTGCTTCAGCAGGGTTGCCAAACATTCACTACCATCAGCACCCGCGACCCGGCCCATCCACCAAGATACTCACAGAAGATGGGACAGATCTGACCAGGACCAAAGTTATTTATATTCAGTGCCCAACCGAAGGTACTACATGGTGATAAGGGCAAGTTGTCCTGTAAGACACAGCAAACTGTTGATGAACTGGACTATTTGGTTACATTTTGCAGAAGCATTACCCAGGCCATGGCTAGGACAATGCAGGACTTATCAGAAGGTATATTATTTATCAATATGGCCAACCTGACATTAACCCGCCGGGACAGTTAGACTACCTCAGAGCTGGGATAAAGCAGAACACCCTCTCTGGTCTGCAAAACTCACCACTGCATATGAGTTCATTGTTTCCAGACCACTTGATAGCCAAGGCAGAGGAGATATCACATCATGAAGAGAAGCGTCCTACTGGGAGTTCTGAGAGAAACCTGATTGCTATCATCTACACTCAGTCTGCCAAGCAAGCACCAGTACCAGCTTTGAAACAACTGAAACTCAGAATGCAGGACAAGAAAGATCATGGCAAGGCCTCAGCCTATCAACAGAAACCAGTCAAGGGGCAGAAATATTATAAATGACAGTAACTGTGTTGTAAGTGTGGCCTGACAGAAGAACTCTGTAAGTGTAACCGGCAAGATGGTCACTTTGAACAGTTTAAGGGGACATGTGGCCGGATAGAAGGACTATTTGTAACCGGTAAGAGAAAGACAGTGGACATTTTATTGTGCTACAATAGCTTACCATGTGGGACTGGATGCTATTCTCAGATGGCCGCAGGCATCACGGCCAACGTCTAAGAAAAATAGACATTTATAGTTGGTCGTAGCCTAAGGTTGTTCTCTCGTGGTACACCAGTGATGCTTCTAGAGCGCGGGATACGTGATATCTTGTGAGTTTAAGTACTAGCCCGCAATTTGGTATATTTGGCGCGTTCAGTAGAAGACGTGATCCCGCCTGTTTACAAAATGGAGGGGCACCGATTGTTTCGCGAGAATCCTTTAATTTTATCATCATGAAGGCTATATTTGGTCGTTTTTTCAGTGAAAAATGTTATTTCATATGAAAACAAAACAGATACTACAGTTTGAAAGTGGATGATGCAAACGTCAGATACTAACAACAATACTGTTGAACCAGTTCATACAGCATGTGTGTTATCTCATATTTTCTCATGAATATTAATGAGTTGGGAGCTATGGCCGTGAGTTCTCAAGTTTAAAGTATTTGGTCTTTCATTGAGGTGCTTCTATTTTAAAAAATATTGTTGCTAGAAAAGTATTTTTGTAGAATATGGCCCCAGGTCTTTGATATTTTTTTTATCCAATCACTGATCCAGATAAGTAATAAAAATTAATGTGATCTAACTTGGATACGTTTCCATCTTCTATTTTTTTCACGACAATCCATACAGTAGCATTTGTGTAATCCTGCTAACAAACATATGGACAGATAAATGCTTCCAAAATTAATCCCTCTTTGGCGGAGGTACAAGTTCCCATTTTTATTGACCAAGCCCCCACATTGCAAAATTTCTAGAATCAACACTGTACACTACGAGATCTCTTCCTACTTTCTCGTTGGCCGTGTGTTTTGGTAGCTTCTGTCACTTACACAGATATTTTCAACAGATACGTATTGTTGGATGTTAATTTTTGGACATTTTATTTAATATATAACAGATTATTCTGTGAAAGTTATGTTTCAACAGGATAAGTATTTTTTCTTATTTTGGTGTTTTTGAGTTTTCCTCGGTACAGGCTTTTGTCATCTAAAGTTTTATTGCATTTCAAGATGTCTTCCCACCAAACGAATAAAGATAAGCCGAGATCTGTTAAGTGTCGCCACTTTTGCTTTGCATTTGATTCCCACAATTACTGCCCTACCTGTAGGGAATCTGGCAAGGGTGATGACCCTGTGTCACGTTCGAATCCCCCTGTGAAATCTGCTCTTCTTTCACCGAAGAGCAATTGATCAAGATTGCACACAGGAAACGCTATGTCAAAAAGCAAAAGAAAGACACTACCAGTTCTAAAGATGATGAAATCTTAGGTGATGAGGACGTTGAATCCTTTACTGGATCTCATGCAGACCTTGAGAGTGCTGCAGATAACTTATTTACCTCAACCCCAAGTCCTCAGCCCCTACCCTTCGAGTCACTATCTTTAAAAAAGCCAGCTATGTCTGTCCCACCCACCCCAGGTACTGCCTTACAGCAAAAGATTGAAGCAAAATTTAAAAAATGGTAACACACTTAATATCCATTTACAGCAGCAAATGGGTTCCTTCCAGGCATCTATGTTAGAAGCTTTTCAGTCTCGCCGAGATGAATTGACATCTAAAAAACAAGTGGAGGTGGATCAGACCTCTGCTCCAGCTTCTAAGCCTGGACCCTCTAATCAAACTGTTAATTTGGACCTACCCCCTCCTAGACCTTGGCCTACCACACATGAGGAAATGGATGCTGATGCTGATGCTGATCATCATAACGCATCGGATCAGCATTCAGGCCTATCCGAGGAGCCTTCTAAGAAGGCCTCAGATAAACCTAAAAAACACTCTCACTCTCATAAAAGGCATGATATTGAACCGAGCTCCGCCTAGGATCAATACAATGATGAATCCGATGAACCTCGGATTTCATCTTCTAAATCCAAAAGACATGCTGACAGGAGTAAACATAAGGTGAGGTCCAGATACGTGTCATCTTCTCCAGAGGACGATCAGTACCCAGACACAAGTCTTCAAAGCCCTCTGGGGCTCTCTCTGATCAAGACCAACCTCAACATGATCCAGACCCCCTTATTATAGGGAAGTAGCTCTGTCTGACGTTCCCTCCCAATACGCTGAAGAAGTGGACACATTCTTTCCCTCCCTGACCCCAGGGAGTCCATGCCTAGGTCCTCCACTTCAGTCATGGGGCTGGATATCCTGGACTCCGTCAGGAGCTCTGGCCAAGAGCCTTCCTCTTCCTCTGGCCAAGAGCCCCTCAGCTAATTTATCAAAGATGCCTTTGATACATTTGAGCATGATTTCCAGGCCGCTAATTTACCTGAGGGTAAATACATCAAACCTCCCTCTTCCACTGCTAAGTGGTACAAGGTGGGACAGCCCTATTATGAGGAGAAAATGCAGGAGTTGAAAACAGATTTTGCCAAATCTGTATTACTCCTAAACCCCCTGGGGCCCCTATGGGCAAGGTTCCCCTACCAATTCTTAAAGAATTGGAACACCAAGCTAGGCAAAATATATCCACTCTCAACTTTACTGCTGCCTTTGCCAAGACTTCATCTTTTTTTCTCCTTCTAACATGTCTAATGTCTCATGGTTTATGCCTTACGGATTGGATGGTGTGCCTTAGAATCCGTTGATACGGAGATTAAGCACCTGGACAACTGATTGATTGATTGATTTTTGCAATGCCACTCTTGAAAAGTGCCAACATAGCCTGAAGTCAACCATTATGAGGATTACGCCTCAGATCCAGAAAGGTGCCAATCCTGAGAAAGCAGCTAAATGTAGATATGAACAAGCCTGTGAATACTTAAACATATGGAATAAGACAGTTCTTATTCAACACAGAGCTCTCACATGCCTCAGCAAATCCTTAGCCCATATGCTCCAGAGGGAGCTATATAGTATGGGTAACACTGGCTTGCTAAGGCATGAAGCTGAAATGACCCTTTTACAACCACATCTAGGGGAAACAAGATGCCAAGAACTCAGGAACTCGCCCTTTTGGCATTCCTCCTTGTTCAAGTCTGAACTTGTGAAGGAGGGAGAAGACTTCCTCCTCAAAAAGGCACCTCTAAAGATTCTCAGGGTTTGGGACCCTATCAAAATAAGCCCTTTTGTGGTCTCTACAACAAGAAAAGAGGCTCCTACAGGAAACACCCCTATGGGGGCAACTCCTCACAAAGTAGTAACCAATCGTTTTCCTCAGGTAGGGGGAAACCGAACTTCAGAGGCGCCAGGGGTCATTTTTGACCCCACTTTAGGGGACGAGGGTGTGGAAACCCCTCCCCCCCAATGACTCCCTAAAAGCCTCCCTCAGTCCACCAGTAGGAGATCGCCTCCATTATTTCAGAAAAGACTGGCAAACAAACAAATGTTCATCCAATGTGTAAAACATTATCACCAATGGCTACGTACTGCCATTCATTTCAAAACCAAGTCTAGTCAGATTCCCTCTGATTTTAGAATACAAGGCCCTTCACAAAGACCAAGCTCTGGCCACTTGTATCCAGTCTCTTGTGTCAAAGAATGCAATAGAAAGGGTGGAAAATGTAAAATCTCTCGGGTTTTACAGTCGCCTGTTTCTAGTCCCCAAGCCTCACCAAAGGTGGAGGCCAGTCATAGACTTATGCAGGCTCAACACTTTTCTACATGTAGAAAAGTTCAAAATAGAAACTCCAGAGTCCATCAGGACCTCCCTGATTCCAGGAGAATGGCTATCGTCAATAGACCTATCAGATGCTTACCTTCACATCCCCATCCACCCAAACTCAAGGAAATACCTAAGGTTTTGCCACAGGTTGCAGGTGTTCCAGTTCACCTCCCTCCCTTTCGGACTAGCCACAGCCCCCCAGGTCTTTACGATGATTGTAAAGGAAGTGAAGCTCATGGCCCTCTCCAGAGGACTCAGACTTCACCAATACCTGGACGACTGGCTGATCAGGTCCCAGTCTCAGGAGGAAGCCCAAGTGAACACTCAGGCAGTGGTAGACCTAACCCAGTCCTTGGGGTGGATAATAAATCAGGAAAGATCAGAACTAAAACCTACTTAGGTGTTTTCGTTCGTGGGCTATGAATACCATCTAGATTCAGCCCTTGTAAAACCTACTCAGAGGGATGTCTCAAACTTCAGGATTTGATCCTGCGTCTCAAGTCAAAACATGTTTTGACTGCAAGATGTTTGATGTCGCTAATTGGGTTGATTGCATGAACGGAGAAAATGGTCCCGGAGGGACGCTTTCACATGAGGCCCTTTCAGTTTCATCTCAAGGAGCACTGGAGATATCCTTAGTCGCTGGACAGCCTCCTTCCTTGGACAGAAACCATTTCAGCACACCTAGTGGCAGAACCCGACAAACATGATGAGAGGTGCAGACGTTCATCCCAGCATCCAACAGATGCCTCAAACGAAGGTTGGGGTGCTCAGATCATAGGTCTACCAAGAGTCTGTGGTCAGACAAGGAAAAAAGGCTACACATAAATGTTCTAGAGTTGAAGGCGGTCTCCCTGGCCCTTCAAAGCTTCAAGGACCAGTGTCAGAACCAAACAGTGCTAGTTGCAACAGACAACAGTGGTAGCCTACATAAACAAACAAGGAGGAACTCACTCAGCAGAGTTGTGTGCTCTCGTGTGGAAGATCATGACATGGTGCCATCACTGACACATAACATTAAAATCCAGACACATTCCAGGGTGTCTGAATGTGCTGGCCGACCTGTCCAGGTAGAACCAAGTGCTGTCAACAGAATGGTCACTGCATCCACAGGTGTTCAAACAGATCTGTCAAAAGTGGTTCACTCCTCATGTAGATCTATTTGCCACTCATCTGAACCACAATCTTCCACTGTACGTATCTCCAGTCCCAGACCCAAATGCTTGGGACATAGATGTCCGAACTTAAACTGGATGGGTCTCACTGCCTATGCTTGCCCTCCAATGGCTCTCCTTCACAGGGTGATCCAAAAAATCAGGCAATGCCATTGCCTGATCATCGTAATAGCCCCAGGTTGGCCAGGGATGCCCTGGTTTTGGGACCTAGTGCAGCTCTCAACAGATCATCAAGGACCATCTACAAGTCAAAGTGGGCCCTATTTGAGAAATGGTGCAGAAAAAATTCAGTGGCTTTCTCCACTCCACCTGTGAAAGAAGTCTGTACCAAGATCTAAACAGGCACCCCTTGACCATTGATGGTTACAGGACGGTGGGCCTAGCTGGCCTCCATATTTCACAAAGTTCAGACCTTCACAGGTTACTCTCCAGTTTTCACAGGGATCATCCCAAAAGTTCCAGGAATCTTCCAAAATGGAACCTTCTTTCACAAAAGCACCCTTTGAGTATATGAAAGACACAGACCTCAAACATCTTACTCTCAAAACTGCTTTCTTGCTAGGTTTGGCCTCCAGCAAGCGCCACAACAAAATCCATGCCTAGGTTGCAAACAAAATATCTAATCTATTTTTTTTCCCAACATATAAATACATACATAAAAAACAAAAACAGAAATGCACAGAATATACCAGCCATATACTGAACCAAGTGAACATGTCTAGCACAGTTTATTTTATGACTTAACTGTTGGTCAAATTCAATTCTGTCAATATAAAAAGATGAAGTCGCACCACTTTGGACTAAATTTATCTTTCTCAAACTTAACTTTTGCCAGATATTTCTGCTCTGAGTAAATTTTGTTAAAAAAGGATTGAAATTCAAAAAAGTTTGACTGTCTTTTTTTGTGGCTAGTAAAGAAGATATACTTTTTTGCTGTTGGCAAAATGAAATTTTTTTGGAACACATATGACTCTTTATCTGTTACTCCTAGAAGAATATACACTGGATTCAAAGGAATCTGAAAGTTACATACCCGAGATAACCATGAATTTATATCTTGCCAAAAGTTCTGTACTTTATTGCAACTGGTAAACAAATGGATAAAAGTTTCTCTTTGACCTTCACAGAAAACACAAGTTGCAGAATCTGATATCCTTAGTTTTACCAAATATTCTCTAGTACCAAGAATTCTATTTAATATTCTGTACTGGAACCATTTAAATTCATTACTATCAATTGTTTTCAAGCATATTCTGTTAGCAGCTTGCCAAATAGCTGGTGTAATATCAATTTCTAATTTCTCAGACCACCTTATTCTTGGCCTTGGATTTGGTTCACAATTATTGAGAACAGAGTAGAAATATTTACATCCATTTTGAGCCTTTTTAAGGATTTTGAAAATGTATGGAATATAAGGCCTGGTGCATGTCAGGTTTTTGGGGTCATAGAATTCAGAAAGTTTTTAAGACAACTCCGTAATCTATAGTATTCCAAGAAATTTATAGTTAAGTTGTATTTTGATTCAATAACTTGACAATCCATAATAGTTCCGCTATTCATTTATTATGTCCCCTATAATTCCCTTTGATATCCACTTTGAAAAACATAGGTAATCCTTAGAAAATAATGGATTACCCCATATTGGAAGTGTCATTTCTGCATTTTTGGTAAATGAAACAGATCTATCAATAAAAGAACTCCAACAACCTACTACATCCCTCCAGAAGGGGTTCTTTATGCGTTTCGATTGAATGTTTGACCACTGTGAGCCAGTGGTAAATAAGTATGGAATTTTTAAAAAGATTCTCAGATATTGTATCCAAGGGGCATTATTGTTATTGAACAATCTTCGAATCCAGGATAGCTTTTGAGAAATAATGTAGGCTTTTATATTTACCATTTTGAAGCCACCATCATTGTAGTTACAACAAATCTGCTTCTGATTAATTTTGTCTGGCTTATTATCCCAAAGAAAAGAGTAGAAGAGGTTTGTGAGTTATTGGAGTAAATAATCACTTGGAGTAGGTAGTACTGTGAATAAGTGATTGAAGCTTGCCTAAATAAATATATTTAAAACAGTAATTTTTCCTAGAGGCGTCAAATGACGCTTTTTCCATGTACTTAATATACATTTTACTTTACCTAATAAAGGTTCAAAATTTAAGTTTGGAATTTTGTGAAGATCAACAGAGAACATAATTCCTAGTAATTTGAATTCAGTAATGTTCCATTCCAAATTAAAATCTATATTAAACTTGTCTCTAGTATCTAATCTAGGCCAATGGGAAGAGGTTGCCTTGTTCCCTTCTTCTGACTTTATAGCCAAAAGAGAAGGTTCCCGAAGTGTGTCTCCGGTGACTATTCCTGCTCTAACTACCACTGTTGATAGAAAATTCAAAGAAGACAGGACCATGTGTCCAGTGCGGGCCCTGAGGTACTATTTGGAAAGAACCAAAGACCTGAGAGGGTCTCGATCCCTCCTTTTCATCTCCTTCCAGAAAGGACACACCTCAGACATCAGACCCAGTACTCTTTCTTCTTGGTTGAAACAAAACATTCTACTTTGTTATAAACAAGCAGACCAACAAGCCTTGGACTTGGTCCATTTTAAAGTGCATGACATTAGGGGCTTCCCGCCCTCTAAGGCCTTTTACGGTGGGGTATCGGTGGACCAAATCATGCAAGCCTGCCACTGGAAAGCTCACAACACATTTACAAATTTTTACCTAAAAGACCTAACTTGGTCAGACAACGACAACAATATGTATCTGGGTCCAGTTGTGGCGGCACAAGAAGTCCTAGACCCTTCCCCTCAGACTAGTTGTCCTCAGAAAGAAAAGAAGGGGGGCACATCTGCTACAACCAAGTCTTCAGGAGTCTAGTCCCAGGGTCTAGGTATAGGTTTACCTCTCAAGATGTCATTTTTTATTTTCAGTTTTTAAAATATATTATGTATTAAGGACTTATCAAAGTTGTCATTAATCTCATGTTAGGTGGCAAAAATTTATGAGAATTCCAACCATAGGGATGGTTTTTCACTCGTGGATGGGCCCTAAGGGCCCTTACTCTCAGTAAGTGAGCACGGCTGCACTTCTCTCCTACAATCAAAACATCCTGATAGTTTTTAGCACTGTCATTCTATTCAGGTTTTTGGCTCTTTACAGGCCCGGTCTTTGGGATTGGGGTACTGTATACGGGACTCAGACTGGTATTTCTAAACATTCATTCTAATCTATTACTTCAAAATAAATAAGGGGGCCACAGTGGCAGAGTGGTAACACTCTCGCCTCCCACCTCTGAGGCTGGGGTTCGATCCCCGTCATGGCCTCAAGTGGGAAAGCTGGTAGTTGCTTGCCGTTGGTCGGCAGTTTACATTACAGAACCCTAGCGAACTGTATGTACTGGTTTCCTCTGCCCTTCCAACTACCCGTCGTGACTGTACAGTGTTGAAAGCGACGTAAAACCCCAAAGAAATAAATAAATAAACTAATCTATTACTTCAAAGTCTAAGAAAAATTGACATATCTTCCAGTCTCAGCTGTAATCCCTCCACCGTGCGGTTGGATTCAGCATTCAGTCCCACATGGTAAGCTATTGTAGCGCAATAAAATTGGAAATTTTAATTACTTAAATGTAGCTTTTATAAGCTACAAGCTTACCATGTGGGACTGAGAGTCCCACCCTGCCTCCCCACTGTATTACAGCTGAGAGGTAAGGTTTAAAAATTGCAACGAGAAAGTAGGAAGAGATCTCGTAGTGTACCACGAGAGGACAACCTTAGGCTACGGCCAACTATAAATGTCTATTTTCCTTAGACGTTGGCCGTGATGCCTGTGGCCATCTGATAACAACATTCAGTCCCACATGGTTGGCTTGCAGCTTATAAAAGCTACATTTAAGTAATCAAAATTTTCAATTTTACCTGTAAACTCTTGTGTTGTAAATTATGTTCCTTTTGCAGGAAGGTTGCCACAAAAGAAAGGTGTAAATCCCGACATTGTTCAACATCGGAAATAAAATATGTGACCGATGTTTCCTGTGTTCCCAAAATGTCAGAAATGTCCAGTTGCCACGGTAGAGAGGAAGGAGGTCAAACTGCCTTAAAAAGGGTATAAGAACCCACCAGTACATAGACAACTAGTTGGTCAGATCCTACCAAACCTGTCGTATACAAGACTCTAGTAGCTATTTGTCTGGAGTTAAGTTGGTTGGTCAATATGGAGAATTCAGAACTGGACCCCAAACAAGTCTTTGACTTTGTAAGTTACCAGTTTGACCTGAAAAAGGGCATGGTCAGACCCATCCTAGAGTAATGGCAGACCTTAAATACAAAAATCAAGAAACTTCTCTGCAGACCCACCTGCCCGGTTCAGCAGCAGATGTCCATCATAGCGTTTCTGATAGCCATAGAGAAGCAGGTCCACCTAGGTCATCTACATGAGACGGATACACAGTGGCTGCCTATATAAACAAGGAGGGGGGATAAAGTTGGGCTGTCTGTGTGCCCTAGTGTAGAGAATCCTGACCCGGTGCTCCAGGAAACATGTAACTCTCAAAGCCAGACAGATTCCAGCAGACATGGAGTCAAATGCATTTGCATTTAAATGCATTTTAAATACTTTTTAAAAGTATTTGCATTTGAGATTTTCAAATGAAAAAGTATTTGCATTTGTAAAAAGATTCAAATACGTTTCAAATAAAAGCAAATACATTTTGCAAATACAATTTATTCTGCATATGCACGAATTTGCTATTTTTGCTTTCTTTTTGCAAAACATATAATTTAAGTTCTTCTTTTATAACTATTAATGTTATGTATTGGTAAGCTCAATTTAATTTAGGCTTTTAAAAAGTATTTATTTTTTAATAATAGGTTAAAAATATTTGAGCTTGTTGACGTACTAGATATTACTAATATTCATATACTTTTTTGAAGATATTTCACTAATGCAAAATCATTTTGTCAAAGACTGATTGATCTCTTAAAGTGATGTTGCAATTAACCTCAACAAGTCCAAAAACAATCCATTGCCCTGCTAATATAAAAGCAGCTTACAGGTGTCAGTCCCTTCATTGTGGTTTTGTGTCATGAATGTCCATGATGAAAAACGAAAGTATTGTATGAGGTGCATTTGGCAATGTTCTAGTGAACTCGGACTCAACAAAAACAGCCACAAATCCCCTCATTTGAAGGTTACAATTTTAAACATTTCCATTTAATGTTATTTTAAGGTAAACGTTCACTCCTTCATGAAGAAGTTATGTAATTAGAAAATAAATATCTCAGAAGTTCATGAAATGATTTTAAAATACAGCCTTTTTGAACTTTTTAATATTTTTAGATATTTTTAATGTATGTATCTACTGTACATACTACTTACTTTAGCTCATTCCCAATCTATTAATTTGCATTACAATTTTCACATTTAATATATTAATGTATGCTAATATGTAAAATTCTTATTTCAAGTATTTGAAAGTATTTCAAAAAGTATTTGAAATACTTTTGGAAAGTATTTGCATTTGAAAAAATTGAAAAGTATTTGCATTTGCGTTTAAGTACTTTTACAAGTATTTGACCCTCAAGTCTGCATTCCAGGTCGCCTGAATGTCTTCGCAGACAAGGTATCCACGTTAGGCCAGACCATCCAGACAGAATGGTCCCTTTTTCCAGAAGTCTTTCTGTCAATATGCTCCTGGTGGCATAAGCCTCAAGTGGACCTGTTTGCCACCAGGTTCAACAACAAACTATCTCAATTTATATCACCAGTACCAGACCCCCTGGTATGGGCAGTGGATGCACTCAGCCTGCATTGGGATGATCTGGACCCTTATGCCTTTCCACTCTTAGCCATCTTAGGTTAAGTGCTGGAGAAGTTGCAATACAATCCATGCAGGAGAATCATTCTGATTGCTCCAGGGTGGCCCAACATGCCTTGGTTTGGGATCTAGTGGCCCTGAAAGAGGGCAAGGTCAGACCCACCCTAGTGCACTGGCAGACCTTAAATGCAAAAATCAAGAAAGGTCTCTGCAGACCCACCTGCCCGGTCTGGCAGCTGATGTCCCTGATAGGGTCACTGACAGCCATAGAGTCCACCTTGGTCTCTACACGAGACTGATACACTTGAAAAACAATTGGAGGGTACCAGACACACTAGGAAAGGTCATCCCATTCCCTGGTCACTCCACCCTCGCCTAAACTTGGCCTCAGGAAGAAAATGTTTTTTCAAGGTCAACCATTACACCCCCTCAGTCATGCTCTGCAAATTTTTACAGATGCATCAGAACAAGGGGCGGCTCTCTTAGGAGACCCTGGCTGTTGAACGGGACGTAAAACCCCAACTTTGACCTTTGATCTTAGGAGACCACACTCCAAATGGAAACTGGTACCTTCCGGAAAGCAAGTTTCACATATCTGCAGCTAAAGGGGGTCTTTCTGACCCTAAAGAAGTTCCAGGACCTCTGCTTGAACCAAATAGTATTCATAGCTACAGACAATACCACAGTGGTTGCCTATATAAACAAGGGTAGGGAATAAAGGTGGACCCACTGTGTGCCCTAGTGTGGAGAATCCGGACCTGGTGCTCCAGGAAACAGGTGACTCTCAAAGCCAGACAAATTCCAGTTGAATGTCATAGCTGACAAGCTATCCAGGCTAGGCCAGAACTTCCAGACAGATTGGTCCCTCCTTCCAGAGGTATTCCAGTCAATATGCTCCTGGTGACACCAGCCTCAAATGGACCCTGTTTGCCATCAGGTTCAACAAACTGCCACAATTTATATCACTGGTACCAGACCCCCTGGCATGGGCAGTGAATGCACTCACCCTGCCTTGGGAGGATCTAGACCCTTATGTCAACCTACCGGTAGCCATTTTAGACAAAGTAATGGAGAAGTTGCAGGAGTATCCATGCAGGAGAATAATTTTGATTGCTCCAGAGTGGCCCAACATGCCTTGGTTTGGGATCTAGTGGCCATGTCTAGCCAAATCTCATTGTGCCTGCCCAACCTGTCCAATCTGTCGACTCAACCATTCAATCATATTCACAGGAATCTGTCAAACCTGAATCTTGATGTCTAGCTTCTAGAGCCTCAGCAATCAAGGAGCAGGGCTTCTCTGAGGCAGTGGGAGCACAAATTGAGGCTTGTCATAGAGTCTTAACCAGATCAGTGTACGAGGAAAAGTGGACCATTTTTATAAGTGATGTCATAGTAATCATGTGGACTTCAGGGCTACCTCTATAAAGTCCATAGCAGACTTCCTGTTGTATTGGTTCCAGGACAGGAAACTGCATTACCATTGATAACATGCTTCATTTGGGAGATTTATTTCTTTGGGACTGAACTCATTCCTTCTCTTTCCCTACCTCAGAGCAGGTCTGTAAAATGGGGGGCAATGTCGGTACTCTTGTCAAACCTTCATCTGACCTTTTGGACCCACTGGAGTCCTAGTTAATGTTTTGGTCATTTTTTACCTTAATTTTGGAGTTTACTTGAAGTCACTAATAACTGACCCACCTACCAAGCTGTAGTTATTTAGCAATTGTCCACTGGGTAGGATGTATGAACACAATAAATGGCAAATTTAATAGTAAATTAAAGTTTTATAAGTTAATACCCTACCCGATGGACAGGCAAAAACCTCCCAACCGACCCTGCTATCATCTTACTAGGGTCTAAATAGGTTTAGACAACAAAAACGATACCATGACCTTACGCTGTCTAGACAGGAAGGAAGTATGATGCACCACCTTACGAATGCACACTACTAGATTAGACACTACTAGATTAGTCCTGCTGGTTTAAACACAGGACTGCGTTTTTGTTGTTCAGTGGGACCAGTCTCTCCGACTTGTATAGAAGTTGTCCACTTATAAAAATTTCCTTGTTAAATTTTGCAAGTTTATAAGTTAATACCTTACACGATGGACAGGCAAGCCCCTCTCAAACGACCTCGGTATAAGCTTACTAGGTATCGAAATAGGTTTAGACTACGAAAGAGATGCCATGTCGCCAGATTGTCTAGACAGGAAGGAAGTACGACGAGAAGTAGAATATTTTACATATAAGGTCTTTGTAGGATAGAGGAATATTTAATGCAAACTTGCAAACACAAGGGAGGTTTAAAATTGCTTTGTGTTTGCAAGTGTGCATTAAATGTACTTGGAACTTATTCAAGACTTCAGATTTATTAAAATGCGAGTGAGGCAATGGAGGTAGAATTTGCAAAGTGGTATAAGTTGGGTCAGCTCTGCTTTGACGAAAAAATGCAGGTGCTCAACACAAACTTTGCAATATTTGTATCTCCCCTGAAACCCTCTGGAGCCCCAATGGGTAAAGTTTCTATTCAGGTAGTCAAAGAGTTTAAGCACCAGGATATATAGACAAAACGTCTGTACCCTTAATTTTTAGATGCTTTTTATCAGGTTATCTCTGAGTATAACCAGATTATGGAAAGCTGTGATGACAACATCGAGGCTACATCCAAACAGGCCAAAACTCGAATAAAAAAAGGTGCCAATCCCGAAAGTTCAGGCAGAAACAGTTATGAAAGACTTATGACTATTTGGATATCCTGGATAAGAATATCCATATTCAATAGAGGGCCTTAACTGCCAAAGTAAGGCTTTATTCCACATGCTTCAGAAGGAACTAAATACTATGGGGAATTCTGTTCTTGTTAGGCGAAATCCCCTTTCTTCCCTTCTCCTTTATTCCACTCCCAACTGGTAAAGGAGGGACAAAAGATCCTTCTCAAAAAAGGCACCCCGAAAAACACTCGGGGCTTCAAGCCCCATCAGAATCAACCATTTTGTGCATCCCATCAGATCAAAGAAAGAGGCTCTTACAGGAAGCTTCCCTATATATGGTGGACAATCCACCCCAAGCAGTAACCAATCATTTTCTTCAGGCAGGGGAACTCATATCACGGAGGCAACTAAGGTTGTTGACTTCACTGCAGGGACAGAGGGCATGGAAACCCCTCTTTTCAATGACTACCTAGCCTTAAACAGTCCACCAGTAGGAGATCGCCTCTGTTCTTTCAGGAGAGACTGACTAAAATAAAAGTAACATTAGTACAAATGGTTTACAATTTACAATACAATTCTACCATTTATCCTGAAACCAAAATTAACCAGACATTCCCGGATTCTCTCAGGATACAAGGCCCATCAGAAAGACCCAGCTTTGGCCTCTTGTATTCAGTCTCTCCTGATCAAGAATGCAATTAAAAGGGTGGAAAAACGTAAGGTCTCTCGGATTTTATAGTTACTTTTTCTAGTTCCCAAGCCTCATCAAAGATGGAGGCCAGTCACAGACCCCAGCAGGCTCACCTCCTTTCTAGTTTCAGAAAAGCTCAAAATGGGAACACCAGAGTCCTTCAGGGCTGCTCTAATTCCAGGAGAATGGGTGTCTTCAATAGATCTCCCAGACGCCTATCTTTATATCCCCATCCACCCAGCATCAAGGAAGTACCTTTGGTTCACCCACACGTCTCAAATTTACCACTTCATCTCTCTTCCTTTCAGCCTAGCCATTTTCCCACAAATCTTTACAATGATAATACAGGAAGTGAAGCTTTTGTCTCTCTCCAGAGGGCTCTGACTTTACCAATACCTGGATGATTGGCTTATCAAGGCCCAATCTCAGGAAGAGACACAACTGAATACACAAATAGTGGTGGACCTAACCCAGTCCTTAGGGTGTATAGTCAATCAAGAGAAGTCTGAACTCAAACCCACTCAGGTTTTTTTCCTTTGTTGGCTACAAATAAAACCTAAATTCAGCCTTTGTAAAACCAACTCGAGACAGATGGCTTAAACTTCAGGTTGCCTTGACATGAGACCCTTTCATTGGCTTCTCAAAGAGAACTTGAGATATCCTCAGTCGCTGGACATCCTCCTTCCATGGTCAGAGACCATTTCACTTCACCTAGAGTGGTGGCAAAACCATGTCAATGTGCTGAAGGGCTCAGACCTTCATCCCAAGACCACAATATCCAAAACTTACTGACGCCTCAAACATAGGCTTCGGCGCTCACTTAGAGCAAGACTCAGTAAAGTGTCTGTGGTCGGACAGGAAAATAAGGCTACACATAAATGTGCTAGGACTGAAGGCGGTATTCCTGGCCCTGAAACAGTTCAAGGACCAATGTCAGAATCACACTGTGATGGTAGCCACAGACAACTCAACAGTGATAGCTACCTACATAAACAAACAGGGAGGATCCCACTCGGCAGTGATGTGTGCTCTACTGTGGAGAATCATGACCTGGTGTCATCATCACAAGTAGTATAGGAGATACTATGGTCACGCAAGGGGGATTGTAGTCACACAATCTACGTGGTCCCCCTGGGGGTTGTATAGATTTTTGTGACCAGCAGTCACGGCCCATCTGTGTGAGGAGGGGGATATGGGGGAGTTGGGGGGGGGGGTTTACTTAATGCCAGGGGTGTGTTAATTATCTGTGAAAATGAGGTTGAAATGGAATACATTTATTGGAATGAAGTACATAAAATATTCATAGCATCACCAACAAATAAGGGGCATGTAAAGCTACATTAAATAAAATCATGCCAAACAGCTAAAGTAAAATAAAACCAGCAAACATCCAAGAACCTTTAAAAAACTAGTAAACAACTGGAATATTTAAGCATCTACATATTTATAGCAACAAATAAGGGACATTTAAAACTACAAATTATCATAAATATGAAACATCCAAAAAAGTTAAGACATTTAATCCCGTACAAATTTGTAAGGACATTTAAAAACGAAATAGTCATGAAAGGTAAAATGATTATATGGTCCATTAACCGCTGAATGACTCTAGTCTTTGCTACTTTTCATATTTTCAAAAATAAAAGCATCATAAAAATTCCTGGATTTCCATTGGGGTGACTATAATTCCAGCAATCCGATTGGCGTGACTATAAATCGGCGTCAGGGGTTATTTAAACATCTACAAATTAAAGCTAACCAAAAAAGTACACACAAGTAATGGTCAAGCTTTTTTCCCACAATTTTTTTCCTTTAAAAAGCCAGTTAAAGGGACCCAGTTTCACATTGGCACAGCAGCCTTTCATTAGACGCAACATATAATTCAAACCCAACCCCTTTAATTTAAACCAACCCCTGTACATTATTACCTTTATTTTAAAGTAATTACCTTATTTTAAATTTTTCTCGGCGACTGTTATTTAATAGTACTGGAATAAGTAAGAATCCCTCGAATATACCAAAGTCCAAAAATTGAAATATAATATACTAGAGTCCAATGGAAAGGCTATTATCCCCTATCATTTGAAAAGCATGTGACTATTCTCACAGATGGTCATTCCACAATACAAAATGGGTTTAATGATCTGGAAAAAAGTGTGGGGTAATAAATGTATAATTTTCAAATGCTCATAACTTTTTGAGGAATAGTCCGATTTTAAAAATTCAAAAAGGACCTTGATCCATATCTCCAGACAAACATTTTGATACCTTATACTATAACCCCGAATAATAAATGCACAATATTTCGAAATCCAGCACACTAAAAAAGTCCCATTGTAAAAGCCTATTATCCACCTCCTTGACAATTGCATTCGCACAGCTGGTGTCATTAAATCATTAAAAAGGTCTTGTTAAGGAATTATAATGTATAATTTTCAAATGCTCATAACTTTTTGAGGAATAGTCCGATTTTAAAAATTCCAAATGGAGCTGAATCTACAATTTCAGACAAACATTTTGATACCTTATACTATAACCCTAAATAATAAATGCACAATATTTCGAAATCCAGCACACTAAAAAAGTCCCATTGTAAAAGCCTATTATCTCTCCTTAACAATTGTTAAGGAATTATAATGTATAATTTTCAAATGCTCAACTTTTTTGAGGGATAGTCCAATTTAAAAAATTTCAAAAACTGTCTTATCCTATGATTTCAGACAAACATATTGACACCAAACAAACCTATGTTACAATACCAACCAAATCGAGCTTAGTTTTATTTACCTCATTTATGATTCAAAATATTATATATACACACAACTATACACAAACAAATACACACAAAAGAAGATAGGGTCTAATTTTCTAAAAAAAAATACTAAATCTATGAAACAAAAAATATGTACCACCACCAATGACACACACACACACACACACATACACACATGGAAAAACAATGAAACCAAAGTCACTACAAACTACTCTCACAACAACATTTTATACATTCGTTTCAAGTCTCAGCTGCTTCATTCTTTCAGCCCTCCAGGCAGTGAGTCTTAAATTATATTTGTGTTGTTCAGGGCTTCTATTCCATTTTTTACGGGATGTTCTTTTTTTAATTTCCTTCTCTTCGGCTTGCCTGTTTGCCTCTTCTTCATCATTTTCATTAAAATCAAAACCAAAAGTTCTACCCATTTCAGCCATTCTTTCCTCCCTGACCCTTAGCAGTCTATTTTCAAGTTTTCTTTTTATGATAAATACAGTAATTGTACTTATCAGAGTACAAGTGAAAATGACTCCACACACTGTCACAATAAGTGTACTTTTGGGAACACTATTCAACGATGGAGTTATCCCTTTTGACTCAATACCATGCGGTACATAACTTATTTCAGGGGTTATACTTGCAGTACTTGTTTCACATGCTCCTATCAGAGTAACTTTGTACATAACATTACAGTCTAAAATCACAGAATCAGAAATTCTTACAGAATCCAAGCTGTTGAAAACTGTAGTCAACCAACCCATTCCAACAAAACTCTGACTTAATACAATTTCTCTGGTAATTTCTGGCTGTCTGAAAACATCATTTCTGTTAACATTTGTGCAATATACTTTTCTGTTTTGTTCTTGACAAATACATTTTTCATGGCACCACATCAAACCCCTGGTAATGACCAAAGCCCAAAAGACTGATAATACTTTGATGAACATTTTGACAAATTTCTAATGAACTCTCATTAAGGTACACTGTACATATATACCCACAGAAACATACAGACACAAAGACATACACATACCATTGTTTTGGGAAGCCATATCTTAATGCATGAATAGTATTATGAGAAGCTATAGATTTTTTAAGTAGAAGAAGGTATCTATAATGAGAAGCCACTCTGTTATAAGAAAGGGGTATTAATAAAGCCTAAAAAAGAAAACAGAATTGAAATAGCAAATAATAACATAAGCCCCTCTATGTCAAGAAGCCATGTCCATTTTTTTCAACATAGACCCCATTGTCAAGGATTTTAAATGAAACCCATAAGCCCCCTCTATGTCAAGAAGCCATGTCCATTTTCACAACAGACCCATTTTTAATGATATTCCAATATATCCCTAATCCCTTCATGTCAAGAAACCATCCCTCATAACACCTGATGAATAAACAATGAAGCTTATGTTCTAAAGGAAATGGATGTGTCTTTTTAATTGATCCTTGCAACACCTATTCTATACCTATACACCAAATATTTAACTTTACCATTATTCTTTTGTACTCATTGCCCCATTGTCTCCCCAGATTATCAGCATTGTCTTACACTCTACCCATACTGCTATATATTGAGATCTAATTTCACTCAGGTTATTCATTTGATTTAAATTGGCTATCACTATGTTTTGGAAATTATTTTTGATCACACTCTGTATTTACATCTCAGTATACTGTATGTGTCCTGAGAAATGTGTTTGTGGAAAAGACCAGATATCATGTCTACAATTGGAAACATCTGATCAGCTAAAACTAAGCAATGATGAAAGTAAAGGGATACAGAAATTGGTCTTAAGGGACAGTGCATTTCAACTGGACAAAATTCAAAAGGTCTTTCCCAATCTACATGAGATATCACTGATGAAATCAAAATTAATAACCGATGAAACTCAGTCAATAGATATTGAAAAAGAAACATCATTCCTATTTTACACTTTGTGTATGCTTCCAATTTTTCTCATAGCCTTTCTACAGGCCCATCAACAAGAAATTCGCAATGTCATTCATCACATGCAATTCATTCATATGTGCATTCAAGTGTGTATAAGGACCATAGAGGGTATTGCAAAGACTGTCCACTTTATGTACAAAGTACTGAACATCTTGAATCTTGCTATAGGTAAGAAACACCATTAATTCACCTCCCATTTGTAGCAATTAATTGAATTATTACCAACTGATGTAATACTTTTTCCATTAATCCATTCCATTTTTATAATATATCACACCAGGAACAATGTAGAAACAACTGTATTATAACACTGAATTATAGAGGTATAATTTTTACACTAAAAATCTTATTATTGTAAGATATATCGCATATTCTATACTTATCTTCAGGGATGATGGTGAGGACATTGGAAAGGACCTATCGGCGCCAGTTTATGGATCAACCGCTTCCAGGCAGACCACCAGCACTACAAGATGGACCAGTAGCTAGAGGAGATAGGCCACCAGCCGGACAGGACAGAGGACTGCCTAGACAAGAAAGAAGAGTCTACAACCTCAGACAGACAACTCAGAGACAGCACCATTACCGTTATACAAATTGAAGATATTATTTTATCGTTTTACAAGTTCTATGTACTGTATTATATATTAGGGACACTCAATAACACATTTTAACCATAATTTCTTCTTCTAATCTCACCAAAGTTTTATTTAATATAGATATCAATGTAACACTAACCAATATATATTTTATAAATTGTATTTTATATGTAAGTTTATATGTCAATAATTTGAAATAAAGGTTTATATGATATAGCTGTCTATTTTCTGCTACATATTCAGTATATCTCAACACTAATGTTAGGATTCATTTCCTCACAATTTCTTAAAAATTGAAAGACTTCTGCATTGATACTATGACTGGGCTTTATGACTCATTCGGTCACAAAAGGTATTATGGTACAACGTAGGGGTTTTGACTTTGGGCTTTATGACTCATTTGGTCACCCTTTTGTGGAGGGAAAAAACAGCTATTAGCTTTCCACAAAGTGGAAATTTCCAGAAGCCACCACGAGGAGGTTAGCTGTTACGGCTTCCATAATTTAGAATCCAAACTTTTTCCCCAATTTTGAAACCAAGCAAATATGGCCATGCAGGGAGTAATTAAGGTCCCATAACAAACCACAAAGTGCTAGCATAATGGGAATATATGAATAATTAAATCTAGTAACAAACCAATAACTGATATTGCTGATACAAGCAATGTAATATTTATTACTGCAAAAACAAAACATTGATATTTTTAAAAATATCTGCACTGATGAAATCCTGAAATCCGATTGGTGTGACTATATTCCAACAAACCACTAACTGTTAGCATAACAGTGGGCTATATGAATAATAAAATCTAATGACAAACCAATAACTGATACTGCTGATTCAAGCAATGTAATATTTATTACTGCCAAAACAAAAATATTGGAATTTTCAAAATATCTACACTGTTGAAATCCTGAAATCCGATTGGCGTGACTATAATTCCAACATTTTCATTGGTGTGACTATAATTCCAGCATTCCCATTCGACTGATTGAATTAAAATCCCTTAATCCACCACCAAAATGTCCCTATAAAAAGCAAGGATTTGCAATTCAAAAATATTATTCCGGATTTTCTTGTCACCTTTTCAACACAGATTTAAGCTCTTCACCTTTGTTGTAATAGGATACAATTAGTGTTTTGGATAACTATTTCTACATCGTTCAAGGTATTTATCATTATATTTTATGTAAGATGTATTTAGACTTTAATGCACTACCAATAGTATAATGCCCGCATATAATTTTTTTTAAAATTAGACTAATAATGTACCCGAAACACTAAACGGCTGCATAATGAAAAATAACTTTAAAAATGTACTCAAATAAATTCATAATGTAGTCTTATATTTTTGGTCAAATAAAATCAAAATGTACACATCCATCACACTTCAGTCTTAAAACTGTAATGCACTAATATACATACCTAAATTTTGTTCCACGATGCACTCTGCTAATAACTCAATTATATAAAAGCATCAAGCATAATTTCCATTGAAATCATTAGCATTTGTTTTATTTACATTTATAACCATACTTTTCCCCAAGACACAGGTATATTTATATTCTAAGCAATAACTGAAAATAGGGTAGTAACTGAATATAATTTACTCCTTAAAAATTAATAAATATACTGACAAGCACAACACACACACAATGTGTAAGGATCTAACTTTGAGTGTCAGTAGCTGTACCAATTGCTTTGAAATCAAAATATTACAATTTAGTAGCTGAACAACATACTTGAAGCGTATGGGCATTCACTGGTATTTCTGGTTTGCTGTAAAATGGCCAATAATAGAGATAAAATGTTAAAATATAAAGCTTCGAAACAAATATAACAATATGTATCTCAGTTATTGTATTTTACATTATTTGACAATCTCATAGAAGATGAATGAAATATAAAGCTGTCAATTTAACTTCAAAATATTAACATCAGTGTGGGTGTTTACTGGTAGAAAGCCACTATCTTGTTCTACAGTATGGTGATCCATGGGGTTTTCGTGGCAGTAAAAACATTTTATGTACTAGTAATTTCTAGCAACTTTGTAGATCGATTTCACTTTAATATATGCTAAAATATGAATTAAAATTAAATTAAAAACATATTATCTGCTTCTACAGCATGCTGGACTGGTACTTAAACTTGATTTTAAAATGAAAATCAGCCATTGTTTTGTTTACAAACTCGCTGGTGATTATCTGCTTCTACAGCAGGGTGGACTGGTACTTAAAATTCGTTTTTAAAATGAAAACGGCCATAGCTTTGTTTACAAACTCGCTGGCCATTATTTGCTTCTACGAATCGTGGACTGGTACTTAAAACTTCTTTTTAAAGCAAACTAGGCGATTCCCTCGCTGCCACGACCTCCATATTTGTTTACACACGTGCTTTCCAAACGCGTCTTCTACCGAATCTGCCGAAGTACGGGCTAGTACTAAAACTTCTTTTTAAAGCGAAGCAGAAGATTCGCCCCACTGCTACGACCTCCATATCTTGGTTTACAAACGTGCTTTCCAAACGCGTCTTCTACCGAATCTACCGAACTACGGGGTTACTACTAAAACTTCTTTAAAGCGAAGTAGACGATTCGCCCCTTCTGCCACGACCTCCATATCTTTGTTTACAAACTTCTTGGCCATTATTTACTTCTACAGAATGGTAGACTGGTACCTAAAACTTCTTTTTAAAATAAAAATGGAAACAGCCATCGTTTTGTTTACAAACTTGCTGGCCATTATCTTACATTTAGTTTCTTCTACAGAATAGTAGAGTGGTACATTAAACTTGTTTTTAAAATGAAAAACAACCGTTGTTTGTTTATAAATGCACTTTCCAAAGATATTCCTGGCCATATATTTTATAAAAATAAATATTAAAACCCTTGATGAAAATTAACCTCTTAGCTACAACATTTAATTCTATTTTCTAGTCTTCATAGGGCCTATTTTAATGCAAAAACAATTTAATAATTGTATCTTACATTCATAGAGCCTAATCTCACAAATGACCTAGATTAACTGCCAAGCAAAGTTATACCATCCAATTAGTGCTACATGTAACTTACAATGTGCCAGCTCTTATCTTCTAAAATTTCTAGACTTTATACATAAAAGTTTGCGAGTAATTCGGCATATATTATAATAACTCTTCATGCTACTTGAAATTGTAAAAGTAATTTAATTTTGCAGATGGCGACTCTTCGAGCAAAAGTGGATTCTTTCCAAGATTCTGGGAAGCTTTTAGAATGGGCAGAGGCATTAGAGATTCACCAAGATCCGATAGTCCTGGACAGACTGGCCATTCTTAGATCGGGCAGCGCTGATCGTAAGTTACTATTTGCTCAGTACCTAATTTTTTTGAAAAGTGTTTTATTAAGGACAATTTATAATGCCTGTTTCTGTTTTTTATTAGACGAATCCTGGTCACTACCGGATAACCTGCCCGAACCGGGAAGCGATCTGAGTTGGTGGGACAGCGACATCTTTGCGGATCAGTCCCTCCTCACCGAAACGCCCAGAGAAGTCGATAGCCGTATAGAATGGTGGGACCAGTCTTTATTCGACGAGCCTGACCAAGAGGAAGAAACAGAGCCCGACCAAGACCAAACAGCTATGACTGACCAGGGTCTACCAGCAAAAGCCGACCAAGATGAACCAACCGAACCGAGCCAAATTCCCGGGGCAATGCGGATGGATGAGCCAATGGAAACTGCTGAAGCAAAGGAAGCCGACCGATCCGGAACCAAGTCGGATTCAACGTCGGATCCAGAGGGTGCCCCTCGAGAATGGTGGGACGATTCGTTCCAGGATGATTTAGAAGCAGCTGACTTTCGCGAAGCAGCCGACTTTCACGAAGCAGCTGAATCGGGGCAGGTGTCTTCTCCAGTGACCGCACCAGATGCCCCTCGAGCCGCTGAATGGTGGGACGATTCATTCGACGCGACGGATGAGGCCTTGCTCCTAGATCCCGATAACTGTAAGTTTTTCGGCTTCCTATTTTTGTAATTTTTTACACGTACACTTTGATTTTGTGTTGAACTAAGCGCTTCTATAAAACCCTTAAAACTTTTTTAATCATGTTTTTCAGCTCCTCGGGCAAACAAGAGATCGGTTTCGGGTTCAGAGGACAGCCCAACTAAAAAGAAGTACGAAGTCGCACCGCCCGAAACCAAATACTACGAAGTCGAGTCATTAGGTTCGCGTAGTTTCAAAGGTGGGTAATATTTCATTCTTCTTTTTGTATGTAGGGTCCTTATGCGTACAGTAGTCTAAATTTTTTTCTCTATTTTTACAGGTAACGTATTGAGGGAGCATACTTTCCGAATAAGATTCCGGGAGGAAGTCAATGGGATACCGATACGTGACCTCGGCACCGAGCTTCTCGAGATGTTCGAAGAAGTCATTCGTAGGGGAAGCCAAGACTATCCGGGGGACGCGGTGGCCCGTATGTACATCGTTGCTGAAAACCTGAGCGACCCCATAATCGTCAGGCCGAGGCCCCTCAGTGAAATGACGGCAGAAGCTGTCCTGGAAGCCGTGATGGCTGCCTTGAACAGTAACGAAGGGATTCTCGTGACTGACAAGTTTCAAATCCAACTGGGCATCGCTCAATTCGAAAGAGGTAGTGGTCACGGCCGACCGTTAGTCAATGTAGAAAAAGACTGTAAAGCAAAAAAATCCATCGTTACCATTAACAATAGAGACCATCTTTGTTTAGCCAGGGCTATAGCCGTGTGTCTCTTTCACTGGGAAGTGGTTAATGCGGAAACCGATGCGGCAAAGCGAGAAGCCAGAAAGGCGTACAACAATATGAGAAAAGGGGACCAAAACCGTAGGAATAGCCAGCAAAAAAAGAAGGCTCTGCAGTACCACGCATTAGCAGGAGTCCCTACGGACCGCCCTTGCTGTTTGGCCGACATTTCAAAGTTCGAAGAAGCTTTGGACGTCGACGTGTACGTGTTCGCGGCGCACGTCAACCAAAGAATCGTGTACCCCGACTACGAGAGACCGCGAAGGGAGAAGAGAGTGTACTTGTTTTACTCAAAACACGATGAAATGGAAGGCCATTTCGACGCCATCACCAAAGTCCCCGGTTTCTTGGCAAGGGGATACTTTTGTCACAAGTGCCTCAAGGGATTCCATTCCAGGGACAAACACGTATGCGAGGAATTTTGCCGCGCCTGTAGAAGGACCGAGTGTCCGAGGGGTAAAACTACCGTCTGCGACGATTGTAACATTGAATGCAAATCTACGGACTGCTTCGACCACCATAAAAAGTGTAAAACCATCCGAAAAAAAGAGATTCCTGCACCCTGCGACATCTATTACAAATGCAAAACCTGTAAGACCGTCTTACAGACCGCCAAGAGGAGCAAGAATGATCACCGATGCTGGGAGTTTAAATGCAGATCCTGCGATGAGTATTACGTAGGAGAACACTTGTGCTATCTCAGGATCAGGGATCCGAAGGACAGACCGTGCAAGTACGTATTCTTCGATTTTGAGTGTACCCAGGAAAGCGGAGTCCACGTGCCCAACTATGTGGTAGCGCAGACCGTATGCCGAGTCTGTCTGGATGAACCTTGCACTCTCGATGCAAAGTGCCATTCTTGCGGGACCAGATGTCATCTATGCAACCGCCTGGATGCCAAATCCGGAGAGTATTCCGGGGAACCCTGCGACGGTTGCGCTAAAAGGGAGGTAATCTTTTCAGGCCCCGACACCCAGAAACTATTCGGAGAGTGGCTTTTCAATAAGGAAAGGAGCCGATTCACAGCTATAGCTCATAATGGCAAGAGCTACGACAATTATTTCTTGTTGTCATATCTGGTCCAAAACGGATCGGTTCCCAAGTTGGTCTATAACGGATCCAAGATCATGCTCATGCACCTGGAAAAAGGTTACGATATCAGGGTCTTGGATTCCGCCAACTTCCTGCCCATGCGACTGGCTGCTCTCCCGAAGGCGTTCGGGCTGAAAGAGCTAGCCAAAGGTTATTTCCCTCATTATTTCAATACCAATCAGCATTGGAATTACAAGGGTCCCTATCCGCCAATGGAAGACTATGGCATAGATTCCATGTCTTCCTCGGACCGAGAGAGCTTTCTACAGTGGTACAACGAGCGGACGGATGAGTTCGATTTCCAGCAGCAGATGCTCTTGTACTGCAGGAATGACGTACAGTTGCTGAGAGAGGCCTGCATGAAATTTCGAGAGTTACTCATCGGTATCACCGGAGACTCCGATCCCCAATCCCAAGAGGTGGAGAGAGCCATTCAAAATGGAGTGGACCCGTTGGCTTACCTTACAATCGCATCCGTCTGCATGAACGTGTTCAGAAGTAAATTCCTCACGGAGAAGCACGAAATAGCTACCCGAGAAGCCAAAGATGAGGCCATCAGACACGGAAAGCCGGTAGAAAAGATGGAGGCGATTAAAAAAGGAAAGAAGTTTTTTCAGCGAGGTAATCCGGTAGAAGCCGTGGAATCCAAATTCTTGAGTTCCCCTCTGGCCATGATTCCAGCCGGTGGTTACGTGGCACGCGACCAATATAGCAAAATCTCGATTCAATGGCTAGAATGGGAGTCTCGCAAACGCGGAGTCAAGATCAGGCACGCCTTGAACGGGGGTGAGGTGAAATTTCCTGCCCCTAGTGGTAGGTACTACAAGTTGGACGGATTTTACATCGATCCGGTAACCTGTGAAAACGTGTGCTTAGAGTACAATTCTTGCGTACACCACGGGTGTCTTTGTCAAGACAGAGAGTCCATGGATCCTTATAACAAACAATCCATGGCCCAAAGATATGCCCAAACCATGGAAAAGGTGAGGGTCCTGGAAGAAGCCGGAATTAAAGTCGTTACGAAATGGGATCACGAATTCAGACGGCAGTTGAAAAATGATCCGGAGTTGGTTGCGTTCTTGGAGACCTTGGATCTAGAGGAAAGACTGGAACCCAGGGATGCCTTCTTCGGCGGTAGAACCAATGCCGTGAAAATGTATAGAAAGGCCGAAGAGGGAGAAAAGATAAAGTACGTCGACTTTACATCTCTATACCCCACGGTCAACAAATACGACCGATACCCTGTGGGCCATCCGACCGTCATCACGTCAGAATTTGCTGATATCCGGGACTACTTCGGTATTGCCAAAGTAAAGATGCTGCCACCGAATGATCTCTACCATCCCGTACTCCCCGTTCGGTGCCATGGAAAGCTGTTGTTTCCACTGTGCAGAACCTGCGCCGAAAACAAGAACCAGAAGGGCTGTTCCTGTTCCGACGAGCAGCGCGTCTTGTTGGGGACCTGGACCACTCTGGAAATTCGGAAAGCAATAGATAAGGGCTACAGAATAGTTCGCGTCTACGAGGTGTACCACTGGCCAGAAAGTACCCAGTATGACCCGCGGACTGGTAAAGGAGGGCTCTTTTCAGAGTACGTAAACGCATTTCTCAAGGTGAAACAAGAGTCCTCAGGATGGCCGGAATGGTGCAAGACGGAGGAGGACAAAGATGCCTACCTCTCGTCCTACGAGCGTAGAGAAGGAATCGCTTTGGCGAGAGAAAAAGTAAAGAAGAATCCAGGCTTGCGGTCCCTTGCCAAATTATGCCTAAACAGGTAAATATATTTATATACTAATGTTATATAGCTTAACTTATGCTTATATGCGTTGTAATAGATCGTAACTTAGGTATATATATATATATATTTAAATAATGGCTCACAATAATTTTTTTCTTACAGCTTCTGGGGCAAATTTGGCCAAAGAGAAAATCAGAGACAGAGCCTCATAGTCTCAGAAGAAGCAGAATTTCTGAGGATTCTCAGCAGCACGGACAAAGAAATCCTGGACTGGCATATCATTAGCCAAGACTTGGTGCAGGTGGACTGGAGATATGCCAGAGGTTACCTCGGCGAAAATGCGACGACCAACGTCTTCCTGGCAGCCTTCACGACTGCACACGCGAGACTGAGGCTGTACGAGGTGCTCGAAAAGTTGGACAGGAAAGTCTTGTACTTCGACACTGATTCGGTTGTCTACGTCGTCAAAGAGGGCGAAGAAGAACCCCCGGTGGGTGACTTTTTGGGCGACCTGACGGATGAGTTGGACGGTAAACATATCGTCGAATTCGTCTCGGCTGGTCCTAAAAACTATGCCTATCTCCTGAACGACGGAGACACCCAGTGTAAAGTAAAGGGCTTTACTCTTAACCACCAAAATGCCAAGAAGATCAACTTTAGGACCATGTGTTCGGAAGTCTTTCTCTGGCATTTTCACGGCAACACGCTGGGGACGAAGCTGGAAAATTCACGGCAAATATGCAGGGATCCTAAAAATCAAAAAGTGTACAATCGACGGCAATTGAAGTCGTATTCCGTCGTGTACGACAAAAGGAGGGTCTTGGCTAATATGGACACCGTGCCCTATGGCTACGTAGATTATTAAGTTTATACTTGTTTGTACATAATGTTTTCTTTTGTACATCATTATTTTCGTTATTGCATTATTCTTTAAAAATTGGTATTGGTTATTTAATTTGTGATTTGATTTGCTATTTGATTTGTTTTACAATTTGAGATTTGATTTGTTATTTGATTTGTTATACAATTTGAGATTTTATATCAATAAAATGAACTGCGATATGCCTTGGTCTTTATTAGTCTTAACCGAACTTTATTTGCGAGGAGCTATCCGGAGCCATCCGGAGCTCCTCTGGAGCACTAAAGAGCCATCCGGAGCCATTTAAGAGCCCTTTGGAGCCCCTCCGGAGCCATGTTGGAACCCTCCGGAGCCATTTAGGAGCCATCCGGAGCCAATTAGGAGCTATCCGGAGCCATCCGGAGCTCCTCTGGAGCCATTTAAGAGATATCCGGAGCCATTTAGGAGCCCTTTGGAGCCCCTCCGGAGCCATGTTGGAACCCTCCGGAGCCATTTAGGAGCCATCCGGAGCCATTTAGGAGCTATCCGGAGCCCCTCAGGAGCCATGTTGGAACCCTCCGGAGCCATTTAGGAGCCATCCGGAGCCCCTCAGGAGCCATCCGGAGCCAATTAAGAGATATCCGGAGCCAATTAGGAGCCATTTAGGAGCCACCTTAACCTAAAACCCTAAGCTCTAAGTACCCTAAACCCATAAATCTAAAGCCCTTAAACCCTAAATCTAATTACCCTAAACCCCTAAATCTAAAGCCCTAAACCCTAATTCTAATTACCCTAAAAACTAAGATTTTATAAAAGCAAAAGACATTTTATTCTTAAAAATGACCACCATGAAAACGTGTAGTGAATGCGATAAAAGCTTTTCTAAAGGCTATAACTACAAGAGACATATTCAGAGGTTTCACAATAATCATTTTGGAAAGGAAGCTGTACCCTTACCTTTCGAAGCGGCATCCACAGCCTGCGTATCCGGAGCAACCAAAAGCGGAAAAACTACATGGTTGTTTCGCTTACTTAGGAACAAGAATGTCATGTTTTCGGAACCGGTAAACAAAATATTGTATTGTTACGGTATCTACCAAGATACTTTCGACAGCATGAAAAGGGAAGTGGAGGGTATAGAATTTCTAGAAGGCATACCGAGTCGGGCCGAGATAGAAAATTTTGCGGATGGAATGCATAATCTCGTGATTTTGGACGACCTCTCAGAAGGCGTGGTTAAGGACCCCGATATGGAAAGGTTGTTCGTTCAGGGAGCGCACCACTCGAATCTTAGCGTGTTTTTTGTTAGTCACAATTGTTTCAGGCAAGGCAAATGCGCGAGAACTATAGCCTTAAACACTCATTACACGGTTTTGTTTAGAAATATAAGGGATGGGCAACAGATATCCGCTTTAGGAAAACAAATGTTTCCTGGCAATAATAAAGCATTAGTGGAGGCGTACGAGGACGCTACTTCTCGTAAATACGGATATTTGGTGATCGATTCCACGGCTAATGGCGATGACGCATACAGGTTGAGAACCAATATATTTCCGGGTGAAGATCCTTTGGTCTACGTACCGATAAACTATAAAAGGGACTGAGTAAAAGTTCGATGTCATATCATGGATGCGAAGAGCAAGAGTCTGTTACTCTATTTATCGGAGGCGACTGATAAACAGCTATCGTCGTTTTTGAAGATAGCCGACAAAGGACAAATTTTAGTTCTGAAGGAAACGGTGTTTAACTTACTATTGGGAAATTTGCCGATTACGGAAGAAGATAAAAAAGCTTTGAAAAAATACAAGAATTTTCTGAGGGAGTTTGCCCGTAAAGGTAGCAAAAGCGACATAAAAAGGAAGGCTAAAGTTATTAAACTTGTATTACGTGTAGCAGCCCCCGTATTAAAGAGATTATGAAAAGCGTACGTAAAATGATGTTAGTGCCTTACGAGGAAGGGCTAGACAAACCTAAAAATAAAGGTTTGGAGAAAGAATTGATTGTATCGGCTATGCCAAAATCTTTAAAGCGTAAAGCGGATTCATTACTCAGTTACATACAGGGTAGTATTGAGTGGAAAAATAACGGTGAAGTGGTTTACAACGATAAATGCCTGGAGGGTAGTCACATTACAGACCTAGTACGTTATAGTCTACAAGAATACGGCGAATCTCCCCCTCCCCATTACGGGACCTTTCTAGAAATACTAGGCGAGGTCAATGTTCCTAAAAGCGTAGTTACCCGTAGAAAAAACCCATTTCCAAGACGAGATAAAAAGACGGGCAGTACTTGGCAAAAGTTATAAGAGTGGGTCAAGGATTAACAGTTTTACCAAAATGAAGATCGGTTACATCTGTCGAATAGCTGTGTGTTTGGTGGTGGTAATAGCTGCCTTGTTCGATCCCACTGGAAAGGGATTTTGGTTCGGTATATTACGACATTGTTTACAGCTGTTAAACAGGGATGACCCCATGGAAACAGTTTCTGGAGAAGAATTACTTCGATCCGGGGAATCCGGCTAGTTTTGCGGGACCGCAGAAGTTATATCGCTACTTGAAAGAAGAGGGTAATTTCGATGTGACGAAGAACCAGGTGGCAACTTGGCTAAAAAATAAAGACGCATACAGTTTACATCGCCAGTCGCGTAAACCAAAAAGACGTAGCAGAGTAGTGGTAGAAGGAATAGACAGTCAATGGGACGTAGATTTAATGGATGTAGGGTCTTTGGCAAAAAAGAATGACGGAATAAAGTTCCTGTTAGTTGCCATCGACGTCTTCTCAAAATACCTTTTTGTCAGACCTTTAAAGAACAAAACGGGTAAAGAGGTCAAAGCCGCTTTAGAAGATATTTTTCGAAAGGGGCGCAAACCTAAAAAGTGCCGTTTCGACCAAGGAAAAGAATTTTCTAATAAGCAAGTACAAGGGCTTTTGAAAGATGAAAAAATAGAATTTTATACCAGTCAAAACGAGACCAAAGCGAATTTCGCCGAAAGAGTAATTAAAACCCTGAAAAAGATGATTTATAGATACATCACTCATTACGACAAGGAGAAATATATAGACCATTTAGAAGAGCTTGTACGATCTTATAACTATAGCTATCATAGAACCATAGGTATGCCCCCTGCGAGGGTGGGTCGGAGTAACGAAAGATCGGTCTGGTGGTATTCCTATTGGCCTGAAAAGGACGAAAATTTCCGGCTGAAACCTTATAAGTTTAAAGTAGGCGATAACGTAAGAGTTACTCACACTAAAACCCTTTTCGACAGGGAATACGATTTCAAATGGACCGGTGAGATATTCAAAATAAGGGCGCGTTATAAGAGGGATGGAATCAATGTGTATTGTTTAAAAGACTTTTTGGACGAAGATATAAAAGGAAGCTTCTACGAAGCCGAATTGCAGAAAGTGGAGCAAAGCGACGAAAATAGAAAGTGGAAAATTAGCAAAGTGCTAAAAACGCGTAAAACTAAAGGTCGCAAAGAACATTTGGTAAGGTGGTTGCATTGGCCCAAAAAATTTGATTCTTGGGTGGCCGATAAAGATTTGAAAAGTTTATAAGAGATGTTTCTCTACATAGGCTGGCAGGATTCCTTAGAGGTTCACCCTTTCAACAGGCCTAACGATTTTATCGTGGATTTGCCAAAAAGTTTGCTTTTACAAGGAAAGTGGGAGGTAGCCTTGACGGATATTAAAGTAAGGGCCCCAAAGAAATCTACTTTTTACGTATTAGCGGACTTTTGCGAAGAGAGTTTTTTAAAGGGAAGTCAGTACCCTGTGTTACGGAGAGTGGACGGGAAAGAGGCTCAATATACGCTACCATATTTCGTAGAAACGAATAAATCAGAGGTGCGGAGTATAAGATTGAGTATTCTCGATCAAAACTTAAAACCTTACCAACTGAGTGATATCGAGTGTACCTTGTATCTAAGGAAAAAATATGTGGATACCCAAAGGTTACCATCCGTTTAAATTAATCAGCCCGGTGCAACAGCAAACCGAAATGGCTGAAATGTTGGTCAAAAGGAAGAGAGGAACGGGAAAACCGGTGCAGAAAAAGAAGACGGGAATGAGAAAACGGGCGCAGAAAAAGAAAGCTGGAACGAGAAAACAGGCGCAGAAAAAGAAAGCTGGAACGAGAAAACAGGCGCAGAAAAAGAAAGCTGGAACGGGAAAACCGACTCAGAAAAAAAAGAAGACTGGTAATAATAGCGTAAATAAAAAACCTAAGAGGAAAAATACAACAGTCAAGAGGGTTAAAAAGTCTATAAGAGGTCGAAGGACGGTGCGAAAAGATATATTTTCGTGATGGAGGTGTACGAATCTAATTTGCATTTGTTCGAAGAGACCCATACGGATTCTTTCATTGAAAAAACGGAATGGATTCCCTATGCCCCTCAGGGCGTGATAGGAAGAAATGCTCCCTTAGAATTCGATATACCCGGAAATTCTGCCGCATATATCGATTTAAATAGAAGTAGATTGAGAGTGGGCCTACGCATCGTAACGGGGGAGGATAAACCTGTGACCGAAGAGGACAAAGTATGTTTAGCAAACCTTGGATTGCAAAGTTTGTTCAGACAAGTAGACATCGAGTTAAACCAGAGGCTGATTACCGCAAGCGTGGGCTCTTATTATCCTTACAAAGCGTATTTAGATGCCCTTTTAAACAGTAACATCGGAGATACCAAGGGAATATTAAATAACGAACTATTCCATAAAGACTCTTATGACGCAATGGATAGCGACTCGACCAGTAATATCGGGTTCGACCGAAGGTACAAACGGACGAGTAAAGGTAATACAGTCTTTTTAGAAGGCCCTATTAGAATGGATATTTGTCAACAAAAGAAATTTATCATCAATGGTATTAGAATTCGTATGAAACTTTACCAGCACGAAGATCCTTTTCGACTCATGGCTGAGACTACCGACGACTACAAAGTTGAAATACAATACGCCTCTTTGAGAGTCTGTCAGGTGAAACTAAGCCCTGGTATGGTGGTAGCGCATGAAAAAAGAATACCAAAGCAATGCGCCGTGTACCCGTTTTGGAAGTCCGATTTAAAAGCTTTCAATATAGAAAAGGGAAGTTACGGGTGGTCTGCCGATGACGTGTATCACGGGAGCATACCCTCTGAGATCAAAATAGTGTTGTGCAGCGGAAGCGCATTCAATGGTAATTACTCTGAAAATCCCTTTAATTTTAAAAATTACCAATTAAATTTCGCAGAGGTTATGGTAGATGGAGTGTCCGTTCCATCTCAAGCTATTACGCCTAACTATACCAATGGAGATTTTTCTGAAGCTTACTGGACCCTGATGTGCGAGGAACCTAGATACGGTCGGTGTATAGAAATGAAAGAATATCCCAACGGTTACTGCATATACATATTTAGAATTTTGGGAAGAGTAGGCGGGGATGTGGTAAATCAGAAGAAATGCGGGCATACCAGAATCAATTTAAAATTTGCCAAGGCTTTAGAAGAAAATGCTACCGTCTTGCTGTACGCATCTTTTCCGGCTGAAATAAGAGTGGATGCTGCCAGAAATATCCTATAAAGAAGTCTATAAAAGGGGAGGAACAGGTCTAAAAATGAATCATTCAGGATGTATGCGAAGTATTTCTTGATTTTCTTTTGGATACCCGGGTTTTATTGCAAACCTTGTGGTGAACCAGCGGTGTGTCGATGCTACGAGTCTCTGAGTTTAATATCCTGTAAAGAAATAGAAGAGTTTCCGAGATTTAATAGTTCGGATATATGGAATATTGATATGCTGGATATTGTTAATAGCAGCTTATCCCAAATACCGGATTTAGATGACTGGCCTAATCTTGCTATGTTAAATTGGATTGGCAATAGGTATTCCAGTTGTAGAGAGCTGGAGGGATGGAGCAGCCATATCTACGTGAATAGCGATTGTCCAAGAGACTCTCTATCTACGATTGAAATAACGGAAGGTAACGAAGTTTTCTTGTGGCCATTCTTTTTAACATTCATTCCGTTTTCGCTTCTGGGTTTAGTAGGAGGTTATCGGATAATATACCAGTATACCAAAAAACCCTTAAACGAACCAAATGCTCATTTGAAGATATATACGGAAGAGAGTTTGGTTTAATGATCAGTTCGAGTCCAGATGGCCAAGTTAACGCATCGAGTGCTTTACAGCGATTTGGGATGTCCATTAAATCTGCGCGATATGGCAGAAACGAAGATCGACATCGAGTACCATTCTTTGTCGTTTGAAAGATTATTGTGGAGACATAGGAAAATCGGATGCACTTGCATGATTTATTCTACCGGAAAAATTATTTGTCACGGAGGGAAAGAACAAATGAGACGATACGCCAGGTTAGTGGAAAGAATGGGATATCCGGTAAGGATGAAGAAAATCAAAACGCTTACTATGAGTGCTGTATATACTTTACGAGGAAAAGTAGACTATTGCAAAATAGTACAATGGATGCAAGGTTCTTATGAACCGGAAATCTTTCATGCTGTGGGCTTTATAAGAGAGGGGATACATTATACCGTTTATAAAAGCGGTAAAACGATTGTGACTGGAATAAAATCCGAAAAAGATTTGGATAACAAAGTTAATGCTGTTTTACTAGAGTTAGAAGTGTTATAAAAGTACAGACAAAATACGAAAAAATAAATAAAAAATACAAAAAAAACAAAAAAAAAACAAAAAAAAAATAAAAAACAAAATCAAAAAAAAAAGATGGAGCATGTCAGATATCACCCTAGTATCGCAAAGTATACGTATACGATAGAATACTTGGAAAAATTACCCAGCAAGAAGAAATATGCGGATGCCAAAGAGTGTGCGATGGCTGGATTACAGTACGGTCAAGCCAGATTCGGTAACGACCTAATAAATGTGAGAGTGCTAAAAGATGGTCAAGTGATTGAATCCTGGCAACAATGAGTCTCGGTTGGGGTCCCGAGACGATACCCTTGTCTGCGAACAAATAATACCTTCCGAGGAAGGGGGGACCAGGAAACCCTGGAAAAAAACTAATATTTACAGAGTACACATATTTTATTGAACATTTCACATAAAACATAGAGAAATTGAAAGTTTATAGGGTCTCTCGGAACAGCAGTTTGTAGTCTTCGGGAATAGTCTCTAACACTGGTAGGGTAGTTTCCTCCAATGGCGCATATTCGACTTCTTGTAGTCCTAAAATCTTGAAAACTTTCTCGACGTTTTCTGCCACGTTACTTAAAGAGATCAAATGCAAGTAATTTTGTTCCGCGTCTTCTTCTAAACAGCTATGGTCCCTCTGTCCCGGCATGTCGTATTGACAACCATAGCAGTGCTCTCTAACGAGATCCGACGCTGCCTTTTGGGTCATATAGGCTCTAACGAGTCTGACGAGTTTCTGTTTGTCCGGGGCAGGAGCCTTTTTCTCGGTTATAGTGTAGGGCCACCCTTCCTGTTCGGCGTACTGCTTCAGAGACGTCTTGGAGAAGAACGATTTAGGAGATCCGTGCTCAGCGCTGTAAAGGTACTTGGTTAAGGTAGGTTCAGGAGGAATGTTTTCTTTATCCGCCGGTGAGAAAATCTCGAGGGCTTTCTCTTGAAACTCTTTCCATTGGATTTCGTCCAAATTGATGTACAGATTATTCCTCTTAAAGCAGACGTACATCTTGCCGTAAAAGGGAAGCGTCTCCAGGTTAGATTCTTTGGTAAGTTCGAACTTGAAATTTTGTTCATTCTTCAGAGCCTCGGTTATGCTATGGAATTGATTTGAAAGCTTCTTCCAGACGTTACTGGAAAAGCAAATGTAACGGTTGTTTTTGCTGAGACGCACGAAAGTAGTCTCGTTGAACTTGCTCTTTTCTGCTGTCAATTCCATGTTTGCTGCCCGAATGCTACGTTGCGATATATTTATAGAGATGCTCATCAATTTTATAATCGAATGCCTGCTTCTGATTGGTGTGACGTTAAATCCAGCATTTTGACCATAATTCATGCAATTTGATTGGTGTGACTATAAGACAGGGTGCTTCGCTTGGTGGGACCATAATTGCTGCAATTTGATTGGTTGGAAGAAAAAATGTGCGTGTATGTGTTTCTATATTCTAGAATTTTTTAAAATAGTCCGTGTCCCTTTGTAGGACATAATCCGTTGATGTCGGTGAACTTGTCGGGAACTGTCATCAGAAGGTACTGGCATCCTTTACTGTGCTTCAGGTGCTCTTCGTAAGCGCTGTCTCTAGTTTCGAAAGAGTACAAAGTAATGCTACACCAGGGACAATGTACCTTGTCAGCATAGCCAGTATAAATAAATCCTGCATGCGCTAATTCTTTGGCAGTGATAGGCATGGCTTTTGGCCATGTATTAAAGGTTGCCATTCTAGACGAATAAAGCAAATATTTAGTATGCTTCAACACAGAGAAACCTTCGAATACACCTTTCTCAACAGTGTCCTGATTCGTTGACAATGCAAAGCCTCCTATTCTAGCATTGCCGGTATGCTCCTTCGACATAGTCGGTCCATTTGTAGAACTGGTCCCGAATGAAAAGCCTCCGATTCTACCGTCTACTGCGTGATCTTGCTCCTTCGACATCTCGATGGTTTATGAAAGCGAAATCGGTTTACTACCCAATATATATTTTCACAGATAATTAACACCCTGCATTAAGTAAACCCCCCAACTACCCCATATCCCCCTCCTCACACAGATGGGCCGTGACTGCTGGTCACAAAAATCTATACAACCCCCCAACTCCCCCATATCCCCCTCCTCACACAGATGGGCCGTGACTGCTGGTCACAAAAATCTATACAACCCCCACAGGGGGACCACGTAGATTGTGTGACTACAATCCCCCTTGCGTGACCATAGTATCTCCTATACTACTATCACAATATATCTCTATGAGCCAAGCTCTTTCTAGGGTACCTAAGTATATTGGCTGGCTCATTGTCCAGGTCAAATCAGATCCAATCAACAGAATGATCACTGCATCCACAGGTATTTAAACTGATCTGTCAAAAGTGGTTCACCCTCATGTAGACCTATTTGCCACTCATCTAAACCACAAGGTGCCACTGTTCGGAAGATTTTTAAAAAGCATAAATAATTTGTTGTTTAAATTTCTAAGAGTAGAAACCTTGACAAAATAAAAAGAAGCACAGTATGTTTAGATTATGTGAGTGGAGGAATAAAAATGATTGATATCTTTAGTTTTGAGAAATCTCTAAAAGTTAATTGGAGAAAAAGAATTCTGTTTCAGCATGACACTGAGTGGAAAATATTTTTGTCTCTAACAAGGTGATGGATTATACACTATCTTTAATCTAGACGTAGAATGTTGTGAACAAATGTTAGACAAAGTTACAAATATATTTTGAGAACAAAGGGGAAAGGGGAGCACCTGGGTAAGGGGTGCTATAAGAGGGCATAGCTTCATACAAACATGTTGATGCCTGCAGGGTGGAGTGTAGGGAATGCCCAAATAAAGTATAATTCCTGGCGTCTACGCCTAGTGGTAGCATTTGGGCTGGTTGGATCCCCCATCCATTGCAAGATGCCAAATTCCATATTTCTCACAGAATGATTTTTCTGTGTGAAGTGCCTTGAGACTGGGGTGGATTTTTCAGCAATGAATTTCTGAACACTGCTGTAGTGTTCATACATCCTGTTTCTGATAGGTCTTTTGGTCTCCCCTATGTATTGGAGACCACATTGATTGCAATTTATAATGTAAATCACATTTGATAATTCACATGTTATTTTGTGTTTTGGTGGAAGTCCCTGACATTTAAATATCCTTTTGCTATGGAAACTAGTGACTTGTTCTAGTTTTTTAAGTTTGGGGCAGTAAGTACATTTCCCTAGTCTGGTGCATACTGGCACATGAGGTGGGGCTGTACCTAATGGTTTAGGTGTGGGTGGGTAGTTAATACTACTACTGGTCAATTTGTCCCTGAGATTTGGTAGTCTCCTATATCCAACTATAGGTTTGTCTTTAAATATTTTTGTGAGTTCCTCTGTGTTTTAGATAATGTTCCAATTGTTTCTCACTAGGGCGCCAATGGGTGGATTGGTTGGGTTAAACTGGGTCACCATTACTGGTAATTCACTTTCTGAGCGTGGTACAGTGTCAAGTAATTCATCTTGGTTGAATTTACGAGCTCTGTGGTAATGCTTTTTCAAGGACTTAAATGGATATCCTCTTTTGAGATAGTATCCAGTAAGTTTATAAGCATTTAGCTCAAAATCAGTGTCAAGGGAACAGATCCTTCTTAACCTCAAGTATTGTCCATATGGTCCCTTTGTAAGGATACTGTTAGGATGTGCTGAGGAGTGTTCCAGATACAGGTGAGTATCTGTAGGTTTATTATACAGGGTTGTGATTAATTCCCTGTTTTGATTGTCTCCCATTGTCCTTGGTACTGACTATATTACATGTCAGTAAATGCAATTTATTCAAACTTACCTAACCATAAACTAGGAGTTGTTAACCAATACTTAACTGACTCCAACTGGCAAACTTAACAGAGCCATAACCTCCTTATATTGATTATTCAAATGAAATAATATGGACATTTGCACCTTAAATGTCATTAAAAATCAATATATTTATTTAATTTTTGTTTTTATACTCAAAAACATGAGTCCACCAAATCCTCCATAAAGAGACTCATTTTGGTGGATTATCCGCTCATTTTGGCGGATTATCCGCTCATTTTGGCGGATAGAAGTGGATAGGTTTTTTGTACCTTAGGACCAATGTTGGGATATTCTTCAGCCTCTGATGAGAAAATACACATAATTTTCGAAATATTGCCAAGTATAATTGGACAATATAAGGCAAGGTAAAACAGGGATAACACCTACCTCACTGACACACAACACTTATATTTATATTTTGAGAACAAGATCAAGAATGTGTCCATGAAGGTAGGTGGGTGTGTTAACATGCTGAGTGATATTGCATGATGCAAGACAGTACTGAAGTGCTGCAACACATATGTAGGTTTTACATAAATTGCAATGATAAAACAGCACTTGCACTATGCAGCATTGAATTTACCAACAAGGACCGAGTCATATTGCAAAGGTAACAACCACCTAAAATCCATACAATATGATTTTGGACCGTTAAACTGATAAAAGTTTTTAAGTTGCCTTTTTACACATAAGTTTCTGTGTAACCTGAATACATTCTTTTTACTGTAGTGATCGAATGAGCCTCAGTCATTTGACAACAATCATGGCGGATTATTTTCCGTTGTTTATTTTAAAAGTTTTACATTGTATTTGTATTTTGTGTTGTGTCAGCCAAGCTGTAGTTAATGCAGAAAATACATTAGCACCAGTTATTTTAGGTGAGCGTGTTCTTAGCTATACTTCTCAACAGTTTCCACATGTGATACTGGCTCCTTACAAATACAGTATCGTCGTTGTACGGAAGTTCGATCGCTTAAGAAAATTGATGTCAAATATACAAGTAAAAGTCTAATAAAAAAGTGTTATTAAATTTTGAAACGTACAATATGCGTAAAAATATCTATATTTTAGTTTTGCTAAGTTGTTTTTATTTAAAATTATCTAAAATATATTCTCGCGAGTCGTCTTTTCGTGGATGTATGTCGGCTGCACTAGTAATCATGCTACTTAATCAAAAATACCAATAAAGTATGTGATAAAACATATATACATTAGCTTTTCCATAACTATAAAATACTTCAGGCATTATTTATGCCAAATTATGAAGGAAATTTCAACTAAACTGCTGAAAAATATTTGTTTCAATCATTTAATTGTGATTGTCAAAGGTTTTATGTCACTGGGTTACTGACCTAGTTTTCATGCTATCTGTTGGCTGTTTCAGAAACTTTAAAATTTAAATAATTTTTATACAATAATATACAAAAAAGAAATAAGTGTTAAACTCTTCACATAATAACCTTTTCAATGGTGTTTTAATTGTAAAAATTGATAACATATTGACAGATTTACAAGCAATTAAAGATTAAAAAATTTCACATTGTATGGATAAAAATTTATTGGCAAACAAAGTATGGTTTGAATCCAAAATAAGGACTAAAAGAGTTTGATAAGTGATATCCAAGTACCTAATTCATCCACAGAAATGACAAATGTATCATTTTAAAGACAAATAATAGTAGATTTTGATGGTTTTCATTTGAAGAAAATTTGTTTTGTTTTGGCTGAGATATTGTTAAATGTGTTGCAAACACACGAAAACTAGTGCTAGCACGAAAACTGGATCATCGACCATACTTGAAAACCGCAAAAAATATTTCTTCCTACAAGATAAATAATTCAAATGTTATTTACAATAACATATAGTGGTGGTGGACCAGTTCATGCCCGGGTACCAATTCACGCCCACCCCTAAATTTATCCAAAACAACCACAGTTAAACAATAAATTACAAATGTATATGATCAATTTGAGGTACACCTCAATTTGATGATTATCTATAATGTGGTAAACATCTTCTCTGTGAAAAATTATCAATCTTCAAGAAAATTGAGGGTGGGTGTGAATTGGTACCCGGGCGTGAACTGGTCCACCACCACAATATTATGAAACAATTATTTTGTGACACTTAAAATTTAAATATCGCAAATAACTTGCACATCTTTATTTAACCAAAAATTTACTCCAGAGAAAAAAAATATGTTTGTTGTATGTTCCTGTTTTCGTGGGGAGAGGTAATAAACCTGAAATCTTAAGGTAGTACTATAAATATTACATAGCATACTGCATTCGGTTATTTTGATAATGTAGCATTTACTTTCATAAAAATCCTGGGAAAATCATATTCTAATTTTGAAAATGGTGCAAATTAATTACCGGTACCTTGTAAACTTTTTGATGCATATAAAGATATTTCGATTTGCACGAAAGAATTTGTTCATATGTGCTTCTCTGCAGTTAATATTCTTAAAAATTCACCAGTGGGATCTAAGAAAAACACATTATTTTATGCATGGAAATTAAAGAAATAATAACCTTGGGTCACAGCAAAAAAAAAAATTGTTGCTTTATTGAATGATACAGTATATGTATTTTTTTTTTTTGAAGAAGAAGGTTTCTTTAATGTTTGACTAAAAAGCTATTGTAATTTGAAATTTACACACAAACATGAACTGTAAATTGAAAAGATATTTTCATTTTAGCAGTGTATGAGCTTTACCACAATGACACAAAAACTGTGGATAACCATAATTAAAAAAAATATTTGTTTGCAACTTCATGGCAACAAAACAGAAATTGTAACTTACTATCTATTATTTTAAAATAATGCAAGTATTTTACAGACATCAGGCTACAAGACACAGGAAATTGTGATAAAATTAACTGGAAACCAGCCCATTTGAGTTTTCTGTAGAGAAAAGTAAAACGGGAACCAGACTAGTGGTTAAAAAGCATAAACCATGAAAACACAACCCCCACGAAAATAGGAACATTGGCGATACCGATTTTATTCATATTTAAAAGATCGCATTTCCTTTAACTGTTGTCATAGGGGACAGCAATGTACAAAAAATCGATCATTTGGTACACAGCTCTTTATCGGGGGAAGGAAGTGGGAAAACACAACTAAATTTTGAAAAAGGTAGTTATATCAATTGATTGATTTTTCATCTCAGTCAGGTAAGTAAAACATCTCTAATAAAAATGTAATTTCTTTAAATATTGCAATGAAAAGTTCTTTAAACACAATTTTCGATTGTGCAACAACAATTATTAAATATATTTTTGCAAAGGAAAAATAAAAATACCTGTATTTTGACATCAGAATAAAATCTTTCGGTAAGATTGATTACATTCGAAATGCCAGCAGCCTTCCGTTCCTCATACAACCATTCAAAGCGAAGAGGATCGGAAGAAAACGAAGCCGATCGACATTTTGTCTATATCGAATTTACATACATTTACGATACACAGGTGTCATTGATGTTAAACGTCATTAATGTTAGATAAGTTGTTTTTATATTGTCTGGTTTTATGTTACTTCCTTAAATTATTAAGAAATGGAATAAGCGATCCCTTGTTTATATGTATATGTTTATATTTATAGGTGTATATGTATCACATTAAATGTGTTTAGCTACCTATTTTTTATCATTGTCTAACATTAATGACGTCTAACATTAATGACACCCGTGTACACAGGTGGACACAAAGATAAACGGTCTTCAGAGTTTGGCTTATCTTAGTGGATTAAATAATTCAATTTCACAAAATAAATAACAAATGTCTTGATAAGCTTAATTTAAGCATATTTTGTTACTTAGTTCATGCAATTTTGTTGCTTAGACTACTTTTATTTGAAAAATTCTGAGGACCTCAAGTGGGAAAGCTGGTAGTTGCTTGCCGTTGGTCGGCAGTTTACAGTACAGAACCCTGATCAACTCTATGTACTGGTTTCCTCTGCCCTTCCAACTACCCGTCGTGATATGACCTGTACAGTGTTGAAAGCGACGTTAAACCCCAAATAAATAAATGAATTATATTTTTGTTGAACTAAACAACAAAGTGAAGTTAGTGAACAAACTGATAATGATTCTAAGTTGTAGTTCTTTTGGGCCACATAATACTAGTATTTCTTTTAAACCAATATATTTTAACCAAAATGCTGTTGTCAGCCGGTTTACAGAAAACAAGAAATACCAGTGAACGGCCAATTTATTTACATGAAGAAATGTTGGTCCTTAATTTTTACCAAAGAGATATAAGTTAGGGATTCATTGGTAGCTAGGTGTTCACTGGTAGAATGCCGTTGCCAACCCACCTGAGCCCTTGTACAAACCGGGCCCCTTCTCAGCTTCCTGGTGTCGCAAACTTAGCTCTTTTAGCTCTGTGCCAGTAAAACACGATACAAGGGTGGAATGTCTTGCAGACAGGATAGTCATTACTGCCAAGCCATTAAAGTTCATTATTAGCATTATATTGTAATGTGCAAAAAGGTTTGGTTTGGAATTTTGATCTCATTGAACATTGGAAAACATTTATTAAGTTTTAACACAGATAAAATCAAACACCAGCCTTGGTTTAGCATGTCAACATTACAGAATTAAATTTTGTACCATTTACTTGGATCTGTATGAAGTTAAAGCAATATTAAATATTAATCACACAAAGAAAATAATACTTTCTAATTATTCAAACACCAGCATGTCTCCAGATGTACAAACCCAATAAAATTTTGTGGCTGTTTTAACAACCACTAATCCTTATCTTTAGTTTATACAAGATAAAGGTCAAAATATCTGGCCTGTTTCTGAGTAGGTATCTTGAAGCCATCCTGCAATCTCTCTGGTGCATAGTTACTCTCAGATGACCTCCTTGGGAGCGCTTTCAAACCAGGCAGATTATCTATCAGTATTGGCTTTAATACCTAAAGCTGGATCAAATACTTGACATTACAGATCTACACCCCCTCTCACCTCCCTCCTATTGGTCAAAACTTGCTCCAAATATTTGACACATAGTTGGCCTGGAAAATCTCAGAAACTTAGCAAGATGTCCACTTTAAAATAATACTTGTACATGTAAATTAACCAAAATATATAAGGTACTGGGGTCAGTTTATGCTGTGAAGTGATCACGCTTATTTAAATGATTTTTCTACTTCATAGTTATCAATGCCATTACATGGTTTGGCTGCTTTTCCTCTACTAATAGTTGCTATCGCACTTATTTCTAGGCTTTTTCCTGTAGTTAGAATTTTTGCTTTGATAACAGTCATTAACTGGCTGTCACAAATATATAAGTACATTTACTTTAAAATGTAAAGTATTGTCACAGTTGGATATTAATGCAATATTGGATAGCTATCAAAGTTAACCTTAGTTAATCTTATTTCACTTAAAATATTACCTTTTACTTGTTTTGTACATTGATGCCGAGCTGTTTATTGCAAATACATATAAACCCGGTGAAATGTATGTAATTCGACACTTGTCATGGCTTCATATAAATGCTACTTGTTTGCTCAGTGCATGAGTAATATTCAAATGTACTGCTTGGTGGTTGCCAGTAATACTTCAGGATTATCAAATGTATAAATCTTATGAAAATGCATATTATTGAAGAATTGTCCTAGACTTTGTAGTAATATAAACCATTGGAGATTCAATATAAAGTGTCTTTTGAATTTTATTTTCATAAATTTTACTTTAGATATTGATATTTATTGTTCTCTTGTTCAAAGTGCTGGCTAAAATCTTTATTTTTGCATAAATCATTTCTGTGCTGGGAGACACTAAAATGATTGCATAGTGCCAAGGCCAATTTACAAACTTTACGATTAAAAGCATGGAAAATAATAAATGGCTATCTGAGATAAAACCTCTACATTTACAAATATATTAACATTATGTAAATGTATAATATATACATATCATCATGCCTTTATATCAGTTCAAAATGTTGGATATATGGAAAACTCGAAGGTTGATAAGCTTTGTTTATCTGCCTGATATAATTTACTCTGGGTAAATTGTATTTCGACTGGTAAAATTATTCTCAGTCTCATCAGAGGCTATGAGATATTCAGGTTCTTGGTCCCTAAGGTACTTTTGGCTTCCACAGGGGGAGCCCCCGGTTCAGAGCCTGGTTCAGGGCCGGTTCAGAGCCGGTTCAGGAGCCTGGTTGCAGGCTCCAGGTTGTGTAGGGAATTCCTGAAGTGTGGAGTGAATGTGTCTCAATTATCATGTGTATTTTGATTATTGATTTTTTCACTCAGATTTAAGTACTATAAAAATACAACTATATTGTCCTCATTTCGTAATTGATGGTGAGTATGGGTATCTCATTACCAGGCTTTTGTTAAGTCTCTATTTATAGGTTCCATCCAAATGAGAGTAGTTGTTAGCTTCATTAAAATTTTATTATTATGCTTCCTTATGTAATTATATTCTTTTGTGAATATAATTCATAATATAAGTCATACAGAGACAAGTTTGTGTCATAGAAATATTTATTTTAATAAGCTTTATTCACCATATTATCTTTATTTTTATAATAGGTAGTTATATTATTTTAATATCTGTTAAAAAATAAAAATAACTTTAATTATTATATATAATATATTAGTATGTGTATTTATTTTTAATATTAACCAATTTGTGTTTAGTTAATTAGTTATAAATAATATTGGTTTAAAATACTCCAAATATTTAAATATATTTTATACATATGAATATATTTATGTTGTGTTTTTGTACAGTATAATAAAATCAGTATAAAATAATAAATTATGTTATTATTGTTATAAACCTTTTCTGGTTTTGGATAGTATTAATGTGGCGTCTTAAACTTGACTTGTGTTTAAAATCTTGGTTGCACTGACCACATTTATAATTGTTTTTATCCATACTTGTTATTTATGATTTTAACCATCCAAGTACTAAAAATGACTTAGTGACTGATTTTGTGATGTCATTCAATTGTATGACGTTTTTACGCGATGACGTAATTGTTACGATTACGTCACTGCTATAAATCACTTTTTATATAATATTGAAGTGTTATTTTATTTTTAAATAATTTTTATTTTATTTAGAAATAATTTATTATTTTTTATTTTATTTAAAGTGATCTATAATATTATATCTCATGCTCTGGAATATATAAACATGCTTATTTTATTTAAAATAATCCTAAATGCGATTATAAATGTCATTTGTGCGATATTTATAAAATGCCTATTAAATAACTCATATTAATAGTGATTATTTTTAAACCTTTTTGGGTTATTTTTAGGTGAATTCTGGTGATCTTCATGGCCATATAAGACAAAGAAGAAAGAAGGGTGACTACTGAGTGCATTATAGTCAGGAACCATACTTACCTGTATGCACCAGACTCGGTTAATGCACATACTGCCCCTTAATCAAAAAGAAAGGAACAGTACAATGTAACTTCACACACAAGTTATTCAACCCTCAAAACTTACCCAAACATTTCTCATGTGAAATAACCAATGTCATATACCTGATTACCCGCTCCAAATGCAACAAACATTATGTGGGAGAAACCTCACGCGCATTTAGACAAAGAATGTATGAACACAGACATTCTCTACAAAAGGCAGATAAAATAGACACCCCTTTCTCACGTCACTTCACAAGTGATGGACATAATCACAAAAACATGCAATACTCTGTGCTAGAGTGGTGTACACCAAAGTTTGAAGCATCCAATACTTCCAAGCGTAGGCGTATTGAGTTGTCCTGGATATTCAAACTGCACTCTCTGGCTCCCATGGGCATAAACCAATTTGTGTGATTCTTCTTGGTTATTATCCTGACTATAATGCACTCAGTAGTCACCCTTCTTTCTTCTTTGTCTTATATGGCCATGAAGATCACCAGAATTCACCTAAAAATAACCCAAAAAGGTTTAAAAATAATCACTATTAATATGAGTTATTTAATAGGCATTTTATAAATATCGCACAAATGACATTTATAATCGCATTTAGGATTATTTTAAATAAAATAAGCATGTTTATATATTCCAGAGCATGAGATATAATATTATAGATCACTTTAAATAAAATAAAAAATAATAAATTATTTCTAAATAAAATAAAAATTATTTAAAAATAAAATAACACTTCAATATTATATAAAAAGTGATTTATAGCAGTGACGTAATCGTAACAATTACGTCATCGCGTGAAAACGTCATACAATTGAATGACATCACAAAATCAGTCACTAAGTCATTTTTAGTACTTGGATGGTTAAAATCATAAATAACAAGTATGGATAAAAACAATTATAAATGTGGTCAGTGCAACCAAGATTTTAAACACAAGTCAAGTTTAAGACGCCACATTAATACTATCCAAAACCAGAAAAGGTTTATAACAATAATAACATAATTTATTATTTTATACTGATTTTATTATACTGTACAAAAACACAACATAAATATATTCATATGTATAAAATATATTTAAATATTTGGAGTATTTTAAACCAATATTATTTATAACTAATTAACTAAACACAAATTGGTTAATATTAAAAATAAATACACATACTAATATATTATATATAATAATTAAAGTTATTTTTATTTTTTAACAGATATTAAAATAATATAACTACCTATTATAAAAATAAAGATAATATGGTGAATAAAGCTTATTAAAATAAATATTTCTATGACACAAACTTGTCTCTGTATGACTTATATTATGAATTATATTCACAAAAGAATATAATTACATAAGGAAGCATAATAATAAAATTTTAATGAAGCTAACAACTACTCTCATTTGGATGGAACCTATAAATAGAGACTTAACAAAAGCCTGGTAATGAGATACCCATACTCACCATCAATTACGAAATGAGGACAATATAGTTGTATTTTTATAGTACTTAAATCTGAGTGAAAAAATCAATAATCAAAATACACATGATAATTGAGACACATTCACTCCACACTTCAGGAATTCCCTACACAACCTGGAGCCTGCAACCAGGCTCCTGAACCGGCTCTGAACCGGCCCTGAACCAGGCTCTGAACCGGGGGCTCCCCCTGTGGAAGCCAAAAGTACCTTAGGGACCAAGAACCTGAATATCTCATAGCCTCTGATGAGACTGAGAATAATTTTACCAGTCGAAATACAATTTACCCAGAGTAAATTATATCAGGCAGATAAACAAAGCTTATCAACCTTCAAGTCTTTGCACAAGCAGGAAGTAGATCTTTTTCTTTAGTTTTTACTATGAGTGCTCCTTCAACAACTGCTAGCCAGACTGAATTCTGTAATGCCATGTCTAATGTCAGAATGACCTCAGAACCTGCAAGTGGTTATGATACACCTATGCCAGACACCAGGATATCTGAAGAGACATTGAAAACCCTCAATGCTGTTAAAGAACAACTTGAGCAACCCATGTCCAGTAGGAATAAACCTCCAAAACGAAAGAGAGTTCATTCCCCAAACCAAATATGGACTATTAAAATCAATGTTTTATTTATGTATATATATCCTACATAAAAAACTAGATACCTATACGTGGTTTATTCAATAAATACACCCATTTTTTCTCTGCATGTTTCAATGAACCGTAAAAAATACAACCAGGTACCACCAAACATCCTGGTTCAGATAACCTGGAACCCACCAGGCTCCCCCAACTATAACAAAACTTACCTTAAGGCCAACCCACCCGTAATTCAAAATAAGGTTCATTCCAAACATGTCTAGCATTGAGGAACCATACTTTTTAGACACCCTCAGATCTGAGGCCAAAACCGCACAACCTGGTATCTTACCTAAGAATACCAAGTTTGAAAGTTATATTGGACATACAGTAATAAATATATCTAATGTCACCTTGGACAAGGACCAAATAACCGCCCTAGAGAAGGGACTTACCTTCTGTCCAACACCTGGCCTACCTGACAAATCTCAGATATGGTTAGGCTCTAAAGAATTCCACGGAAGAATGGAACTGATGGAATTCTTCAGTAGAGATCAAAATGACGTACCACAACACTCTATGAGCTTTAGTTTCAATGGAGACCACTATCTCCAAATAGGTGGCACTGCAATGGGCACAGCAACAGCACCAAACTATGCAAACCTGTTTATGGACAGATTTGAAACTAAGGCATTGGCAAATTGGCCACTCAAACCTGTAATATGATAAATTAACAAATGCCACTCTCATTTACCCCCCCCCCCCACTACTGAATCAAGGACAAAACCATACTTACCTGTATGCACCAGACTCGGTTAATGCACATACTGCCCCTTAATCAAAAAGAAAGGAACAGTACAATGTAACTTCACACACAAGTTATTCAACCCTCAAAACTTACCCAAACATTTCTCATGTGAAATAACCAATGTCATATACCTGATTACCCGCTCCAAATGCAACAAACATTATGTGGGAGAAACCTCACGCGCATTTAGACAAAGAATGTATGAACACAGACATTCTCTACAAAAGGCAGATAAAATAGACACCCCTTTCTCACGTCACTTCACAAGTGATGGACATAATCACAAAAACATGCAATACTCTGTGCTAGAGTGGTGTACACCAAAGTTTGAAGCATCCAATACTTCCAAGCGTAGGCGTATTGAGTTGTCCTGGATATTCAAACTGCACTCTCTGGCTCCCATGGGCATAAACCAATTTGTGTGATTCTTCTTGGTTATTATCCTGACTATAATGCACTCAGTAGTCACCCTTCTTTCTTCTATATGGAAAACTCCATTTGACATTAAACGTGATATGGCAGCCATGTTGTTTTTGAAACTAGGCCAAACTTACTATCATGCTAGCTTTCCTAGCCATATACCTTTGGTGCAAATATGATGAAACTAGCTGCAATATTTCAAATTTTAAAGCATCTTAATGACTTTCAAACATTTGGCTATGGCAGCCATGGAAGGCATTTTATAATTTCCCTACCATGGCCTTTGGCCTCTGGTGGGAGATAAAGACATTAAATGGTAGTCTGTCAGTTGTGAATACAGTACTTGTTATTTTCATCACAATATAATAATCATATATCATACTTCAATTAGTTTTTAAATTGGTGATTTTTAAACATAGTGCCTGAGGCAGGGTTGGGGTCAATGTACTTTGTACTTAAGTACATCTGTACTTAAGTAATTTCTTAAGTACTTAAATGGACTTAAGTACATTTCCAAATTTCAAATACATGTACTTAAGTACATTTTAAGTCTGATGTACTTACAAGTACATTTAAGTCCTTTTTAAGTACTTTTAGTTTTAATATATTTTAACTAATTTTTCAAAAAATTGTGTGATCTTTACACTTTATACTATGATTATATAATCATTACAATTGAATTTAGCCTTTTCCATATCTTTATTGATAAACTTTCTTTCATTTAGATTAAGTTTCACTGATATTTTTCATTCAATTTGATAACACTGTTTCTTTTAAAAAGTTTAGTATAATTGATAATAATAATGCATCAAATTATTAAAGTTTCAATCCAATAAGCCAATCACATCTTAAAAAGTGGGACAATTGTTCCAAGATTGCATATTACTCCCCCTCTTTAATCCTCTTATAACTGCTTTGAACTTGCCTGATCTCAGTTAATAATATCAACCCAGGTATGAGTATTCTTGGTAAATTGCACCTGGGCAATTAAGAGCTTTCAATACGTCAAAGTTAATCACAAGGACTAGATTAACACAGTCTCTGTGATATAATTGCTCAGGAATGAGTTTTTTTTCAGCACATGAATAGAGATCAGCATATTGTTGGAGTAGGTAAGACTGTTGATTACAGAAAAAAAGATTATTTCTTTTACTGCCCATGATCTTGTCTGACCTGTAAATTCTGGGACAGGGGGATTAACAAACAACTCACTTTATGGTATTCACATTGTGTTACCATAATGGCTGCTTCTGTAAAGCAATTATAGATTCCAGCTAATACAGAAAGGAGTGTCAGAGCAAAGTGTAAACATTGTACTCAGGTTATGACAGGCAGCACAAAAGTCACTTCAAATTTTGTCAAACATTTGAAGGTGAGAATTAGTTCATTGTTTACTTGTCACTTTTATTGAATAGCAATTTTGGGTGATAACATTGTATTCCAAAGAAACATATATATTTCATAAAGGAGAATGTAATACACGGCAACCTTTCTGCTTTCTCTCTTATACTTTATTTACAAAAACTAGTTAGTTTAAAACTTATTATGTATAGTATTACTGTATTAGGCTAACTGGTTACATGTATTTACTTATTTGTAAGTAAATATCATGTTCTATAAAATTTTCCATCATCACAACACTTAATCTTTAAAGTAAAGTAACTTATAAGCCCCGTAACAGGCTGGGTATTGTTTTATTTGTTGTATCTGTTGTTTTGGGAAACATCTGTTGTCACTTAAATAGAATAAACAACAATAAAAGTGGGCCTTTTAATGTTATAAAGATAATAATAAGTGGATAACAACCAATTAGTAATTAATTGTAAACTTTGTATTAATACATGCCTCAATGTAATAGCCAGAGATTAATTGTTTGTGTATGGGAGAGCTTCAGGCTCCGCCGGCTCCGCATTTTGTTTTCCTTATAACTCTGTAACCGTTAGGCGGATTCTTTTCAAATTTGGCAGGTTTAGGCAGTAGCCTTGGGGAATTTTTTTGAATATGCTGCAGTGACATTTCAACCAATCAGAGAGGTCACATGACCAAAAATGTCTTTTTTCGATGGGGAAGCTTGTCCGGATGATAACTTGAAAGGAATTTTATCAATTCACCTGAAACTTGGCAAATACATTCATTCTATTAAAATCTGGAAATCATTAGATTTTGGCATTGATTGGTCAAGAAATGGCCGAGTAATTAATGATTAATTAATCATTACGAATTTTCCAAATAAGGAAAACACAAAAATGTTTATATCTCGAAAACCGTGCTAGATAGAGCGATTTCGACGAAATTTTTGACCCACAGGGTATCTCTGCGGAGTAGTTTTCCCAATTTTCAAAAAAATTTTGTCTCGCCCCAAAATGGCGGCCATTTTGAATTTTCGAAATTTTCGCAAAAATTGCAAAACACAAAAATGCTTATATCTCAAAAACCGTGCTAGATAGAGCAATTTCGACAAAATTTTTGACCCGCAGGATATCTCTGCGGAGTACTTTTCCCAATTTTCAAAAAATTTTTGTCTCGCCAAAAATGGCGGCCATTTTGAATTTTCGAAATTTTCGCAAAAATTGCAAAACACAAAAATGCTTATATCTCGAAAACCGTGCTAGATAGAGCGATTTCGACGAAATTTTTGACCCACAGGGTATCTCTGCAGAGTAGTTATCCCAATTTTGAAAAAAATTTTGTCTCGCCAAAAATGGCGGCCATTTTGAATTTTCGAATTTTTCGCAAAAATTGCAAAACATAAAAATGCTTATATCTCGAAAACCCTGCTAGATAGAGCGATTTCGACGAAATGTTTGACCCACAGAGTATATCTGCAGAGTAGCCATGCCAATTTTCAAAAAAATTTTCTCTTGCCAAAAATGGCGGCCATTTTGAATTTTCGAATTTTTGCGCAAAAATTGCAAAACACAAAAATGCTAATATTTCGAAAACCGTGCTACATAGAGCGATTTCGACGAAATTTTTTATCTTCAGGGTATCTCTGCAGAGCAGCTATCCCAAAGAGCTTTCACTTGGTGAAGTTTCAGACCCATAGCTAATTGCTCACCTACTCAAAAAGAGTAAATGCGAATTACCTCTAAAAGTATTGCAGATGGCCAATTTTTCTCAAATAACTCATTCACCTACTTTTGGAAGAGCTTTCACTTGGTGAAGTTTCAGACCCGTAGCTAATTACTCACCTACTCAAAATGAGTAAATGCTAATTATCTCAAAAACTATTGCGGATACCCAATTTTTATCAAATAACTCATTCATGTACTTTTGGGAGAGCTTTCACTTGGTGAAGTTTCAGACCCATAGCTAATTACTCACCTACTCAAAATGAGTAAATGCGAATTATCTCTAAAAGTATTGCAGATAGCCAATTTTTCTCAAATAACTCATTCACCTACTTTTGGGAGAGCTTTCACTTGGTGAAGTTTCAGACCCATAGCTAATTACTCACCTACTCAAAATGAGTAAATGCGAATTATCTCTAAAAGTATTGCAGATAGCCAATTTTTCTCAAATAACTCATTCACCTACTTTTGGGAGAGCTTTCACTCTGTGAAGTTTCAGACCCATAGCTAATTACTCACCTACTCAAAATGAGTAAATGCAAATTATCTCTAAAAGTATTGCAGATAGCCAATTTTTCTCAAATAACTCATTCACCTACTTTTGGGAGAGCTTTCACTTGGTGAAGTTTCAGACCCATAGATAATTATTCACCTACTCAAAATGAGTAAATGTGAATTATCTCTTAATAGTATTGCAGATAGCCAATTTTTCTCAAATAACTCATTCACCTACTTTTGGAAGACCTTTCACACACGAAAATGAAAAATTGTGAATATCTCGGAAAAGCCATTTCTTCTGCTTTAATGCTCGGCGGGAGATACACACCACGGCAGTGGTCTTGACAAAAATTTTGGTCTCCCCAAAAATGGTGGCCATTTTGAATTTTCAAAGTTTTTGCAAAACACAAAAATGCTTATATCTCGAAAACCATGCTATATGGAGCGAACTCAACAAAATTTTGGACCTGCTGGGTATCTCTGCAGAGTAGCCATGCCAATTTTCAAAATATTTTTGTCTCGCCAAATATAGCAGACATTTTTAATTTTTTTATTTTTTGCAAAACACAAAAATGCTTATATCTTGAAAACCGTGCTAGATAGAGCAGACTGCGCTGACTTTGGTTGCCACAACAGTATAAGGCTAAAAAAGCATTTTCTTAATACTATAGCACTCACTTTTATATCCTTTTCGGGGCGCTTTGTTTTTGCTATGCAAAAACATTATCTTTTTTTTTTGCGAGCGATCCTCTAGTTTAGTATTGTTTTCCATCAACTTTGTCATTCACGGTTCAAAAGTACTTGTACTTAAGTACTTCGAAAAGTACTTGTACTTGAGTACTTTGATGAAAAAAGGATTTGTAGTTGTACTTGAAAATTAACAAAGTACTTGTACTTAAGTACATTTCAATGTACTTGACCCCAACCCTGGCCTGAGGTAATGAACCTTCTGCTTTATTATGTCCACCCCCCTGGGGGGTGGATATATTATTTTTGCTTTTTTCGCCGTCCGATGTCCGATGTCCGGCGTCCGGCGTCCGATGTCCGGCGTCACGCATGGTTTCCGCTCATTTAAAGGAAAAGTATTAGAGCTATTGTCACCAAATTTGGTATGCAGGCTTATTGGGTCAGTAGCTTGCTTGGGATTGCTTTTGGCTGTTGTACCTCTTTTGCTTACTGAGTAATACTTAAGTACAGCTATTTTCAGTACCCATTGGTTTCCGTGCATTTAAGCCAAAATAATTAAAGATATTTTACTACAATTTTGAATACAAGATTGTTATGTCCATAGCTCGCTTGGTATTGCATTTGGGACTGATAGCTTTGTCAGTACATGAGTAATAGCCATTTAGGTACTTCATTGTGTATTTTCAGTACTACTTTTGAGTAATTTGCTCCTATCTCCTTAACCGTGCGAGATAGAGCGATTTCGGCAAAATTTTTGACCCACAGGGTATCTGAGGAGTGTACTCTTTGCAATTTTCAAAAAATTTTCCCCTCCCCAAAAATGGCGGCCATTTTGAATTTTCGAATTTTTGCCAAAAATGGCAAAACACTAATTTGCTTCTATCTCCTTAACCGTGCGAGATAGAGCGATTTCGGCAAAATTTTCGACCCACAGGGTATCTGAGGAGTGTACTCTTTGCAATTTTCAAAAAATTTTCCCCTCCCCAAAAATGGCGGCCATTTTGAATTTTCGAATTTTTCCCAAAAATGGCAAAACACAAATTTGCTTCTATCTCCTTAACCGTGCGAGATAGAGCGATTTCGTCGAAATTTTCGACCCACAGGGTATCTAAGGAATGTAATATTTGCAATTTTCAAAAAATTTTCCCCTCCCCAAAAATGGCGGCCATTTTAAATTTTCGAATTTTTGCCAAAAATGGCAAAACACAAATTTGCTTCTATCTCCTTAACCGTGCGAGATAGAGCGATTTCGTCAAAATTTTCGACCTACAGGGTATCTGACAAGTGTACTCTTTGCAATTTTCAAAAAATTTTCCCCTCCCCAAAAATGGCGGCCATTTTGAATTTTAGAATTTTTGCCAAAAATGGCAAAACACTAATTTGCTTCTATCTCCTTAACCGTGCGAGATAGAGCGATTTCGGCAAAATTTTCGACCCACAGGGTATCTAAGGAGTGTACTCTTTGCAATTTTCAAAAAATTTTCCCCTCCCCAAAAATGGCGACCATTTTGAATTTTCGAATTTTTGCCAAAAATGGCAAAACACAAATTTCCTTCTATCTCCTTAACCGTGTGAGATAGAGCGATTTCGTCGAAATTTTCGACCCACAGGGTATCTAAGGAGTGTACTCTTTGCAATTTTCAAAAAATTTTCCCCTCCCCAAAAATGGCGGCCATTTTGAATTTTAGAATTTTTGCCAAAAATGGCAAAACACAAATTTGCTTCTATCTCCTTAACCGTGCGAGATAGAGCGATTTCGTCGAAATTTTCAACCCACAGGGTATCTAAGGAATGTAATATTTGCAATTTTCAAAAAATTTTCCCCTCCCCAAAAATGGCGGCCATTTTGAATTTTCGAATTTTTGCCAAAAATGGCAAAACACAAATTTCCTTCTATCTCCTTAACCGTGTGAGATAGAGCGATTTCGTCGAAATTTTCGACCCACAGGGTATCTAAGGAGTGTAATATTTGCAATTTTCAAAAAATTTTCCCCTCCCCAAAAATGGCGGCCATTTTGAATTTTCGAATTTTTGCCAAAAATGGCAAAACACAAATTTGCTTCTATCTCCTTAACCGTGCGAGATAGAGTGATTTCGTCGAAATTTTCGACCTACAGGGTATCTAAGGAATGCAATCTTTGCAATTTTCCAAAAATTTTCCCCTCCCCAAAAATGGCGGCCATTTTGAATTTTCGAATTTTTGCCAAAAATGGCAAAACACAAATTTCCTTCTATCTCCTTAACCGTGTGAGATAGAGCGATTTCGTCGAAATTTTCAACCCACAGGGTATCTGAGGAGTGTACTCTTTGCAATTTTCAAAAAATTTTCCCCTCCCCAAAAATGGCGGCCATTTTGAATTTTCGAATTTTTGCCAAAAATGGCAAAACACAAATTTGTTTTTATCTCCTTAACCGTGCGAGATAGAGCGATTTCGTCGAAATTTTCGACCCACAGGGTATCTGAGGAGTGTACTCTTTGCAATTTTCAAAAAATTTTCCCCTCCCCAAAAATGGCGGCCATTTTGAATTTTCCAATTTTTGCCAAAAATGGCAAAACACTAATTTGCTTCTATCTCCTTAACCGTGCGAGATAGAGCGATTTCGTCGAAATTTTCGACCCACAGGGTATCTAAGGAATGTAATATTTGCAATTTTCAAAAAATTTTCCCCTCCCCAAAAATGGCGGCCATTTTGAATTTTCGAATTTTTGCCAAAAATGGCAAAACACTAATTTGCTTCTATCTCCTTAACCGTGCGAGATAGAGTGATTTCGTCGAAATTTTCGACCTACAGGGTATCTAAGGAATGCAATCTTTGCAATTTTCCAAAAATTTTCCCCTCCCCAAAAATGGCGGCCATTTTGAATTTTCGAATTTTTGCCAAAAATGGCAAAACACAAATTTGCTTCTATCTCCTTAACCGTGCGAGATAGAGCGATTTCGTGGAAATTTTCGACCCACAGGGTATCTAAGGAATGTAATATTTGCAATTTTCAAAAAATTTTCTCCTCCCCAAAAATGGCGGCCATTTTGAATTTTCGAATTTTTGCCAAAAATGGCAAAACACAAATTTCCTTCTATCTCCTTAACCGTGTGAGATAGAGCGATTTCGTCGAAATTTTCAACCCACAGGGTATCTGAGGAGTGTACTCTTTGCAATTTTCAAAAAATTTTCCCCTCCCCAAAAATGGCGGCCATTTTGAATTTTCGAATTTTTGCCAAAAATGGCAAAACACAAATTTGTTTTTATCTCCTTAACCGTGCGAGATAGAGCGATTTCGTCGAAATTTTCGACCCACAGGGTATCTGAGGAGTGTACTCTTTGCAATTTTCAAAAAATTTTCCCCTCCCCAAAAATGGCGGCCATTTTGAATTTTCCAATTTTTGCCAAAAATGGCAAAACACTAATTTGCTTCTATCTCCTTAACCGTGCGAGATAGAGCGATTTCGTCGAAATTTTCGACCCACAGGGTATCTAAGGAATGTAATATTTGCAATTTTCAAAAAATTTTCCCCTCCCCAAAAATGGCGGCCATTTTGAATTTTCGAATTTTTGCCAAAAATGGCAAAACACTAATTTGCTTCTATCTCCTTAACCGTGCGAGATAGAGTGATTTCGTCGAAATTTTCGACCCTCAGGGTATCTAAGGAATGCAATCTTTGCAATTTTCAAAAAATTTTCCCCTCCCCAAAATTGGCGGCCATTTTGAATTTTCGAATTTTTGCCAAAAATGGCAAAACACAAATTTGCTTCTATTTCCTTAACCGTGCCAGATAGAGCGATTTCGTCAAAATTTTCGACCCACAGGGTATCTGAGCATTATACTCTTGGTAATTTTAAAAAAATTTTCCCCTCCCCAAAAATGGCGGCCATTTTGAATTTTCGAATTTTTGCCAAAAATGGCAAAACACAAATTTGCTTCTATCTCCTTAACCGTGCGAGATAGAGCGATTTCGTCGAAATTTTCGACCCACAGGGTATCTAAGGAATGCAATCTTTGCAATTTTCCCAAAATTTTCAGCTCCCCAAAAATGGCGGCCATTTTGAATTTTCGAATTTTTGCCAAAAATGGCAAAACACAAATTTGCTTCTATCTCCTTAACCGTGCGAGATAGAGCGATTTCGTCGAAATTTTCGACCCACAGGGTATCTAAGGAATGTAATATTTGCAATTTTCAAAAAATTTTCTCCTCCCCAAAAATGGCGGCCATTTTGAATTTTCGAATTTTTGCCAAAAATGGCAAAACACAAATTTCCTTCTATCTCCTTAACCGTGTGAGATAGAGCGATTTCGTCGAAATTTTCAACCCACAGGGTATCTGAGGAGTGTACTCTTTGCAATTTTCAAAAAATTTTCCCCTCCCCAAAAATGGCGGCCATTTTGAATTTTCGAATTTTTGCCAAAAATGGCAAAACACAAATTTGTTTTTATCTCCTTAACCGTGCGAGATAGAGCGATTTCGTCGAAATTTTCGACCCACAGGGTATCTGAGGAGTGTACTCTTTGCAATTTTCAAAAAATTTTCCCCTCCCCAAAAATGGCGGCCATTTTGAATTTTCCAATTTTTGCCAAAAATGGCAAAACACTAATTTGCTTCTATCTCCTTAACCGTGCGAGATAGAGCGATTTCGTCGAAATTTTCGACCCACAGGGTATCTAAGGAATGTAATATTTGCAATTTTCAAAAAATTTTCCCCTCCCCAAAAATGGCGGCCATTTTGAATTTTCGAATTTTTGCCAAAAATGGCAAAACACTAATTTGCTTCTATCTCCTTAACCGTGCGAGATAGAGTGATTTCGTCGAAATTTTCGACCTACAGGGTATCTAAGGAATGCAATCTTTGCAATTTTCCAAAAATTTTCCCCTCCCCAAAAATGGCGGCCATTTTGAATTTTCGAATTTTTGCCAAAAATGGCAAAACACAAATTTGCTTCTATCTCCTTAACCGTGCGAGATAGAGCGATTTCGTGGAAATTTTCGACCCACAGGGTATCTAAGGAATGTAATATTTGCAATTTTCAAAAAATTTTCCCCTCCCCAAAAATGGCGGCCATTTTGAATTTTCGAATTTTTGCCAAAAATGGCAAAACACAAATTTGCTTCTATCTCCTTAACCGTGCGAGATAGAGTGATTTCGTCGAAATTTTCGACCTACAGGGTATCTAAGGAATGCAATCTTTGCAATTTTCCAAAAATTTTCCCCTCCCCAAAAATGGCGGCCATTTTGAATTTTCGAATTTTTGCCAAAAATGGCAAAACACAAATTTGCTTCTATCTCCTTAACCGTGCGAGATAGAGCGATTTCGTGGAAATTTTCGACCCACAGGGTATCTAAGGAATGTAATATTTGCAATTTTCAAAAAATTTTCTCCTCCCCAAAAATGGCGGCCATTTTGAATTTTCGAATTTTTGCCAAAAATGGCAAAACACAAATTTCCTTCTATCTCCTTAACCGTGTGAGATAGAGCGATTTCGTCGAAATTTTCAACCCACAGGGTATCTGAGGAGTGTACTCTTTGCAATTTTCAAAAAATTTTCCCCTCCCCAAAAATGGCGGCCATTTTGAATTTTCGAATTTTTGCCAAAAATGGCAAAACACAAATTTGTTTTTATCTCCTTAACCGTGCGAGATAGAGCGATTTCGTCGAAATTTTCGACCCACAGGGTATCTGAGGAGTGTACTCTTTGCAATTTTCAAAAAATTTTCCCCTCCCCAAAAATGGCGGCCATTTTGAATTTTCGAATTTTTGCCAAAAATGGCAAAACACTAATTTGCTTCTATCTCCTTAACCGTGCGAGATAGAGCGATTTCGTCGAAATTTTCGACCCACAGGGTATCTAAGGAATGTAATATTTGCAATTTTCAAAAAATTTTCCCCTCCCCAAAAATGGCGGCCATTTTGAATTTTCGAATTTTTGCCAAAAATGGCAAAACACTAATTTGCTTCTATCTCCTTAACCGTGCGAGATAGAGTGATTTCGTCGAAATTTTCGACCTACAGGGTATCTAAGGAATGCAATCTTTGCAATTTTCAAAAAATTTTCCCCTCCCCAAAAATGGCGGCCATTTTGAATTTTCGAATTTTTGCCAAAAATGGCAAAACACAAATTTGCTTCTATCTCCTTAACCGTGCGAGATAGAGCGATTTCGTGGAAATTTTCGACCCACAGGGTATCTAAGGAATGTAATATTTGCAATTTTCAAAAAATTTTCTCCTCCCCAAAAATGGCGGCCATTTTGAATTTTCGAATTTTTGCCAAAAATGGCAAAACACAAATTTCCTTCTATCTCCTTAACCGTGTGAGATAGAGCGATTTCGTCGAAATTTTCAACCCACAGGGTATCTGAGGAGTGTACTCTTTGCAATTTTCAAAAAATTTTCCCCTCCCCAAAAATGGCGGCCATTTTGAATTTTCGAATTTTTGCCAAAAATGGCAAAACACAAATTTGTTTTTATCTCCTTAACCGTGCGAGATAGAGCGATTTCGTCGAAATTTTCGACCCACAGGGTATCTGAGGAGTGTACTCTTTGCAATTTTCAAAAAATTTTCCCCTCCCCAAAAATGGCGGCCATTTTGAATTTTCCAATTTTTGCCAAAAATGGCAAAACACTAATTTGCTTCTATCTCCTTAACCGTGCGAGATAGAGCGATTTCGTCGAAATTTTCGACCCACAGGGTATCTAAGGAATGTAATATTTGCAATTTTCAAAAAATTTTCCCCTCCCCAAAAATGGCGGCCATTTTGAATTTTCGAATTTTTGCCAAAAATGGCAAAACACTAATTTGCTTCTATCTCCTTAACCGTGCGAGATAGAGTGATTTCGTCGAAATTTTCGACCCTCAGGGTATCTAAGGAATGCAATCTTTGCAATTTTCAAAAAATTTTCCCCTCCCCAAAATTGGCGGCCATTTTGAATTTTCGAATTTTTGCCAAAAATGGCAAAACACAAATTTGCTTCTATTTCCTTAACCGTGCCAGATAGAGCGATTTCGTCAAAATTTTCGACCCACAGGGTATCTGAGCATTATACTCTTGGTAATTTTAAAAAAATTTTCCCCTCCCCAAAAATGGCGGCCATTTTGAATTTTCGAATTTTTGCCAAAAATGGCAAAACACAAATTTGCTTCTATCTCCTTAACCGTGCGAGATAGAGCGATTTCGTCGAAATTTTCGACCCACAGGGTATCTAAGGAATGCAATCTTTGCAATTTTCCCAAAATTTTCAGCTCCCCAAAAATGGCGGCCATTTTGAATTTTCGAATTTTTGCCAAAAATGGCAAAACACAAATTTGCTTCTATCTCCTTAACCGTGCGAGATAGAGCGATTTCGTGGAAATTTTCGACCCACAGGGTATCTAAGGAATGTAATATTTGCAATTTTCAAAAAATTTTCTCCTCCCCAAAAATGGCGGCCATTTTGAATTTTCGAATTTTTGCCAAAAATGGCAAAACACAAATTTCCTTCTATCTCCTTAACCGTGTGAGATAGAGCGATTTCGTCGAAATTTTCAACCCACAGGGTATCTGAGGAGTGTACTCTTTGCAATTTTCAAAAAATTTTCCCCTCCCCAAAAATGGCGGCCATTTTGAATTTTCGAATTTTTGCCAAAAATGGCAAAACACAAATTTGTTTTTATCTCCTTAACCGTGCGAGATAGAGCGATTTCGTCGAAATTTTCGACCCACAGGGTATCTGAGGAGTGTACTCTTTGCAATTTTCAAAAAATTTTCCCCTCCCCAAAAATGGCGGCCATTTTGAATTTTCCAATTTTTGCCAAAAATGGCAAAACACTAATTTGCTTCTATCTCCTTAACCGTGCGAGATAGAGCGATTTCGTCGAAATTTTCGACCCACAGGGTATCTAAGGAATGTAATATTTGCAATTTTCAAAAAATTTTCCCCTCCCCAAAAATGGCGGCCATTTTGAATTTTCGAATTTTTGCCAAAAATGGCAAAACACTAATTTGCTTCTATCTCCTTAACCGTGCGAGATAGAGTGATTTCGTCGAAATTTTCGACCTACAGGGTATCTAAGGAATGCAATCTTTGCAATTTTCCAAAAATTTTCCCCTCCCCAAAAATGGCGGCCATTTTGAATTTTCGAATTTTTGCCAAAAATGGCAAAACACAAATTTCCTTCTATCTCCTTAACCGTGTGAGATAGAGCGATTTCGTCGAAATTTTCAACCCACAGGGTATCTGAGGAGTGTACTCTTTGCAATTTTCAAAAAATTTTCCCCTCCCCAAAATTGGCGGCCATTTTGAATTTTCGAATTTTTGCCAAAAATGGCAAAACACAAATTTGCTTCTATTTCCTTAACCGTGCCAGATAGAGCGATTTCGTCAAAATTTTCGACCCACAGGGTATCTGAGCATTATACTCTTGGTAATTTTAAAAAAATTTTCCCCTCCCCAAAAATGGCGGCCATTTTGAATTTTCGAATTTTTGCCAAAAATGGCAAAACACAAATTTGCTTCTATCTCCTTAACCGTGCGAGATAGAGCGATTTCGTCGAAATTTTCGACCCACAGGGTATCTAAGGAATGCAATCTTTGCAATTTTCCCAAAATTTTCAGCTCCCCAAAAATGGCGGCCATTTTGAATTTTCGAATTTTTGCCAAAAATGGCAAAACACAAATTTGTTTTTATCTCCTTAACCGTGCGAGATAGAGCGATTTCGTCGAAATTTTCGACCCACAGGGTATCTGAGGAGTGTACTCTTTGCAATTTTCAAAAAATTTTCCCCTCCCCAAAAATGGCGGCCATTTTGAATTTTCCAATTTTTGCCAAAAATGGCAAAACACAAATTTGCTTCTATCTCCTTAACCGTGCGAGATAGAGCGATTTCGTCGAAATTTTCGACCCACAGGGTATCTAAGGAATGCAATCTTTGCAATTTTCCCAAAATTTTCAGCTCCCCAAAAATGGCGGCCATTTTGAATTTTCGAATTTTTGCCAAAAATGGCAAAACACAAATTTGTTTTTATCTCCTTAACCGTGCGAGATAGAGCGATTTCGTCGAAATTTTCGACCCACAGGGTATCTGAGGAGTGTACTCTTTGCAATTTTCAAAAAATTTTCCCCTCCCCAAAAATGGCGGCCATTTTGAATTTTCCAATTTTTGCCAAAAATGGCAAAACACTAATTTGCTTCTATCTCCTTAACCGTGCGAGATAGAGCGATTTCGTCGAAATTTTCGACCCACAGGGTATCTAAGGAATGTAATATTTGCAATTTTCAAAAAATTTTCCCCTCCCCAAAAATGGCGGCCATTTTGAATTTTCGAATTTTTGCCAAAAATGGCAAAACACTAATTTGCTTCTATCTCCTTAACCGTGCGAGATAGAGTGATTTCGTCGAAATTTTCGACCTACAGGGTATCTAAGGAATGCAATCTTTGCAATTTTCCAAAAATTTTCCCCTCCCCAAAAATGGCGGCCATTTTGAATTTTCGAATTTTTGCCAAAAATGGCAAAACACAAATTTCCTTCTATCTCCTTAACCGTGTGAGATAGAGCGATTTCGTCGAAATTTTCAACCCACAGGGTATCTGAGGAGTGTACTCTTTGCAATTTTCAAAAAATTTTCCCCTCCCCAAAATTGGCGGCCATTTTGAATTTTCGAATTTTTGCCAAAAATGGCAAAACACAAATTTGCTTCTATTTCCTTAACCGTGCCAGATAGAGCGATTTCGTCAAAATTTTCGACCCACAGGGTATCTGAGCATTATACTCTTGGTAATTTTAAAAAAATTTTCCCCTCCCCAAAAATGGCGGCCATTTTGAATTTTCGAATTTTTGCCAAAAATGGCAAAACACAAATTTGCTTCTATCTCCTTAACCGTGCGAGATAGAGCGATTTCGTCGAAATTTTCGACCCACAGGGTATCTAAGGAATGCAATCTTTGCAATTTTCCCAAAATTTTCAGCTCCCCAAAAATGGCGGCCATTTTGAATTTTCGAATTTTTGCCAAAAATGGCAAAACACAAATTTGCTTCTATCTCCTTAACCGTGCGAGATAGAGCGATTTCGTCGAAATTTTCGACCCACAGGGTATCTAAGGAATGTAATATTTGCAATTTTCAAAAAATTTTCTCCTCCCCAAAAATGGCGGCCATTTTGAATTTTCGAATTTTTGCCAAAAATGGCAAAACACAAATTTCCTTCTATCTCCTTAACCGTGTGAGATAGAGCGATTTCGTCGAAATTTTCAACCCACAGGGTATCTGAGGAGTGTACTCTTTGCAATTTTCAAAAAATTTTCCCCTCCCCAAAAATGGCGGCCATTTTGAATTTTCGAATTTTTGCCAAAAATGGCAAAACACAAATTTGTTTTTATCTCCTTAACCGTGCGAGATAGAGCGATTTCGTCGAAATTTTCGACCCACAGGGTATCTGAGGAGTGTACTCTTTGCAATTTTCAAAAAATTTTCCCCTCCCCAAAAATGGCGGCCATTTTGAATTTTCCAATTTTTGCCAAAAATGGCAAAACACTAATTTGCTTCTATCTCCTTAACCGTGCGAGATAGAGCGATTTCGTCGAAATTTTCGACCCACAGGGTATCTAAGGAATGTAATATTTGCAATTTTCAAAAAATTTTCCCCTCCCCAAAAATGGCGGCCATTTTGAATTTTCGAATTTTTGCCAAAAATGGCAAAACACTAATTTGCTTCTATCTCCTTAACCGTGCGAGATAGAGTGATTTCGTCGAAATTTTCGACCTACAGGGTATCTAAGGAATGCAATCTTTGCAATTTTCCAAAAATTTTCCCCTCCCCAAAAATGGCGGCCATTTTGAATTTTCGAATTTTTGCCAAAAATGGCAAAACACAAATTTGCTTCTATCTCCTTAACCGTGCGAGATAGAGCGATTTCGTGGAAATTTTCGACCCACAGGGTATCTAAGGAATGTAATATTTGCAATTTTCAAAAAATTTTCCCCTCCCCAAAAATGGCGGCCATTTTGAATTTTCGAATTTTTGCCAAAAATGGCAAAACACAAATTTGCTTCTATCTCCTTAACCGTGCGAGATAGAGTGATTTCGTCGAAATTTTCGACCTACAGGGTATCTAAGGAATGCAATCTTTGCAATTTTCCAAAAATTTTCCCCTCCCCAAAAATGGCGGCCATTTTGAATTTTCGAATTTTTGCCAAAAATGGCAAAACACAAATTTGCTTCTATCTCCTTAACCGTGCGAGATAGAGCGATTTCGTGGAAATTTTCGACCCACAGGGTATCTAAGGAATGTAATATTTGCAATTTTCAAAAAATTTTCTCCTCCCCAAAAATGGCGGCCATTTTGAATTTTCGAATTTTTGCCAAAAATGGCAAAACACAAATTTCCTTCTATCTCCTTAACCGTGTGAGATAGAGCGATTTCGTCGAAATTTTCAACCCACAGGGTATCTGAGGAGTGTACTCTTTGCAATTTTCAAAAAATTTTCCCCTCCCCAAAAATGGCGGCCATTTTGAATTTTCGAATTTTTGCCAAAAATGGCAAAACACAAATTTGTTTTTATCTCCTTAACCGTGCGAGATAGAGCGATTTCGTCGAAATTTTCGACCCACAGGGTATCTGAGGAGTGTACTCTTTGCAATTTTCAAAAAATTTTCCCCTCCCCAAAAATGGCGGCCATTTTGAATTTTCCAATTTTTGCCAAAAATGGCAAAACACTAATTTGCTTCTATCTCCTTAACCGTGCGAGATAGAGCGATTTCGTCGAAATTTTCGACCCACAGGGTATCTAAGGAATGTAATATTTGCAATTTTCAAAAAATTTTCCCCTCCCCAAAAATGGCGGCCATTTTGAATTTTCGAATTTTTGCCAAAAATGGCAAAACACTAATTTGCTTCTATCTCCTTAACCGTGCGAGATAGAGTGATTTCGTCGAAATTTTCGACCTACAGGGTATCTAAGGAATGCAATCTTTGCAATTTTCCAAAAATTTTCCCCTCCCCAAAAATGGCGGCCATTTTGAATTTTCGAATTTTTGCCAAAAATGGCAAAACACAAATTTGCTTCTATCTCCTTAACCGTGCGAGATAGAGCGATTTCGTGGAAATTTTCGACCCACAGGGTATCTAAGGAATGTAATATTTGCAATTTTCAAAAAATTTTCTCCTCCCCAAAAATGGCGGCCATTTTGAATTTTCGAATTTTTGCCAAAAATGGCAAAACACAAATTTCCTTCTATCTCCTTAACCGTGTGAGATAGAGCGATTTCGTCGAAATTTTCAACCCACAGGGTATCTGAGGAGTGTACTCTTTGCAATTTTCAAAAAATTTTCCCCTCCCCAAAAATGGCGGCCATTTTGAATTTTCGAATTTTTGCCAAAAATGGCAAAACACAAATTTGTTTTTATCTCCTTAACCGTGCGAGATAGAGCGATTTCGTCGAAATTTTCGACCCACAGGGTATCTGAGGAGTGTACTCTTTGCAATTTTCAAAAAATTTTCCCCTCCCCAAAAATGGCGGCCATTTTGAATTTTCCAATTTTTGCCAAAAATGGCAAAACACTAATTTGCTTCTATCTCCTTAACCGTGCGAGATAGAGCGATTTCGTCGAAATTTTCGACCCACAGGGTATCTAAGGAATGTAATATTTGCAATTTTCAAAAAATTTTCCCCTCCCCAAAAATGGCGGCCATTTTGAATTTTCGAATTTTTGCCAAAAATGGCAAAACACTAATTTGCTTCTATCTCCTTAACCGTGCGAGATAGAGTGATTTCGTCGAAATTTTCGACCCTCAGGGTATCTAAGGAATGCAATCTTTGCAATTTTCAAAAAATTTTCCCCTCCCCAAAATTGGCGGCCATTTTGAATTTTCGAATTTTTGCCAAAAATGGCAAAACACAAATTTGCTTCTATTTCCTTAACCGTGCCAGATAGAGCGATTTCGTCAAAATTTTCGACCCACAGGGTATCTGAGCATTATACTCTTGGTAATTTTAAAAAAATTTTCCCCTCCCCAAAAATGGCGGCCATTTTGAATTTTCGAATTTTTGCCAAAAATGGCAAAACACAAATTTGCTTCTATCTCCTTAACCGTGCGAGATAGAGCGATTTCGTCGAAATTTTCGACCCACAGGGTATCTAAGGAATGCAATCTTTGCAATTTTCCCAAAATTTTCAGCTCCCCAAAAATGGCGGCCATTTTGAATTTTCGAATTTTTGCCAAAAATGGCAAAACACAAATTTGCTTCTATCTCCTTAACCGTGCGAGATAGAGCGATTTCGTGGAAATTTTCGACCCACAGGGTATCTAAGGAATGTAATATTTGCAATTTTCAAAAAATTTTCTCCTCCCCAAAAATGGCGGCCATTTTGAATTTTCGAATTTTTGCCAAAAATGGCAAAACACAAATTTCCTTCTATCTCCTTAACCGTGTGAGATAGAGCGATTTCGTCGAAATTTTCAACCCACAGGGTATCTGAGGAGTGTACTCTTTGCAATTTTCAAAAAATTTTCCCCTCCCCAAAAATGGCGGCCATTTTGAATTTTCGAATTTTTGCCAAAAATGGCAAAACACAAATTTGTTTTTATCTCCTTAACCGTGCGAGATAGAGCGATTTCGTCGAAATTTTCGACCCACAGGGTATCTGAGGAGTGTACTCTTTGCAATTTTCAAAAAATTTTCCCCTCCCCAAAAATGGCGGCCATTTTGAATTTTCCAATTTTTGCCAAAAATGGCAAAACACTAATTTGCTTCTATCTCCTTAACCGTGCGAGATAGAGCGATTTCGTCGAAATTTTCGACCCACAGGGTATCTAAGGAATGTAATATTTGCAATTTTCAAAAAATTTTCCCCTCCCCAAAAATGGCGGCCATTTTGAATTTTCGAATTTTTGCCAAAAATGGCAAAACACTAATTTGCTTCTATCTCCTTAACCGTGCGAGATAGAGTGATTTCGTCGAAATTTTCGACCTACAGGGTATCTAAGGAATGCAATCTTTGCAATTTTCCAAAAATTTTCCCCTCCCCAAAAATGGCGGCCATTTTGAATTTTCGAATTTTTGCCAAAAATGGCAAAACACAAATTTGCTTCTATCTCCTTAACCGTGCGAGATAGAGCGATTTCGTGGAAATTTTCGACCCACAGGGTATCTAAGGAATGTAATATTTGCAATTTTCAAAAAATTTTCTCCTCCCCAAAAATGGCGGCCATTTTGAATTTTCGAATTTTTGCCAAAAATGGCAAAACACAAATTTCCTTCTATCTCCTTAACCGTGTGAGATAGAGCGATTTCGTCGAAATTTTCAACCCACAGGGTATCTGAGGAGTGTACTCTTTGCAATTTTCAAAAAATTTTCCCCTCCCCAAAAATGGCGGCCATTTTGAATTTTCGAATTTTTGCCAAAAATGGCAAAACACAAATTTGTTTTTATCTCCTTAACCGTGCGAGATAGAGCGATTTCGTCGAAATTTTCGACCCACAGGGTATCTGAGGAGTGTACTCTTTGCAATTTTCAAAAAATTTTCCCCTCCCCAAAAATGGCGGCCATTTTGAATTTTCCAATTTTTGCCAAAAATGGCAAAACACTAATTTGCTTCTATCTCCTTAACCGTGCGAGATAGAGCGATTTCGTCGAAATTTTCGACCCACAGGGTATCTAAGGAATGTAATATTTGCAATTTTCAAAAAATTTTCCCCTCCCCAAAAATGGCGGCCATTTTGAATTTTCGAATTTTTGCCAAAAATGGCAAAACACTAATTTGCTTCTATCTCCTTAACCGTGCGAGATAGAGTGATTTCGTCGAAATTTTCGACCCTCAGGGTATCTAAGGAATGCAATCTTTGCAATTTTCAAAAAATTTTCCCCTCCCCAAAATTGGCGGCCATTTTGAATTTTCGAATTTTTGCCAAAAATGGCAAAACACAAATTTGCTTCTATTTCCTTAACCGTGCCAGATAGAGCGATTTCGTCAAAATTTTCGACCCACAGGGTATCTGAGCATTATACTCTTGGTAATTTTAAAAAAATTTTCCCCTCCCCAAAAATGGCGGCCATTTTGAATTTTCGAATTTTTGCCAAAAATGGCAAAACACAAATTTGCTTCTATCTCCTTAACCGTGCGAGATAGAGCGATTTCGTCGAAATTTTCGACCCACAGGGTATCTAAGGAATGCAATCTTTGCAATTTTCCCAAAATTTTCAGCTCCCCAAAAATGGCGGCCATTTTGAATTTTCGAATTTTTGCCAAAAATGGCAAAACACAAATTTGCTTCTATCTCCTTAACCGTGCGAGATAGAGCGATTTCGTCGAAATTTTCGACCCACAGGGTATCTGAGCATTGTACTCTTGGTAATTTTCAAAAAATTTTCCCCTCCCCAAAAATGGCGGCCATTTTGAATTTTCCAATTTTTGCCAAAAATGGCAAAACACTAATTTGCTTCTATCTCCTTAACCGTGCGAGATAGAGCGATTTCGTCGAAATTTTCGACCCACAGGGTATCTAAGGAATGTAATATTTGCAATTTTCAAAAAATTTTCCCCTCCCCAAAAATGGCGGCCATTTTGAATTTTCGAATTTTTGCCAAAAATGGCAAAACACTAATTTGCTTCTATCTCCTTAACCGTGCGAGATAGAGTGATTTCGTCGAAATTTTCGACCCACAGGGTATCTAAGGAATGCAATCTTTGCAATTTTCAAAAAATTTTCCCCTCCCCAAAATTGGCGGCCATTTTGAATTTTCGAATTTTTGCCAAAAATGGCAAAACACAAATTTGCTTCTATTTCCTTAACCGTGCCAGATAGAGCGATTTCGTCAAAATTTTCGACCCACAGGGTATCTGAGCATTATACTCTTGGTAATTTAAAAAAAATTTTCCCCTCCCCAAAAATGGCGGCCATTTTGAATTTTCGAATTTTTGCCAAAAATGGCAAAACACAAATTTCCTTCTATCTCCTTAACCATGCGAGATAGAGCGATTTCGTCGAAATTTTCGACCCACAGGTATTTGAGCATTGTATTCTTGGCAATTTAAAAAAAAATTTCCCCTCCCCTAAAATGGCGGCCATTTTGAATTTTCAAATTTTTGCCAAAAATGGCAAAACACAAATTTGCTTCTATCTCCTTAACCATGCGAGATAGAGCGATTTCGTCGAAATTTTTCAACCCACAGGGTATCTAAGGAATGTAATATTTGCAATTTTCAAAAAATTTTCCCCTCCCCAAAAATGGCAGCCATTTTAAATTTTCGAATTTTTGCCCAAAATGGAAAAACACAAACTGGCCTTAACCGTGCAAAATAGAGTTATTTTGTTGAAATTTTCGACCCATAGGGTATCTAAGAAATGTACTCTTGGCCATTTTCAAAAAAATTTCCTTTTCCCAAAAATGGCGGCCATTTTGAATTTTCAAATTTTTGCCAAAAATAGAAAAACAGGAATTTGCTTCTATCTTCTTAACCGTGCAAGATAGAGTGATTTCGTCAAAATTTTCAACCCAACCAATGCAAAAAGGCATGAAGCTGAAATAATTTACATTTACACTAACAAATATTTAAGCATCATTGATATATTTTACAAATGAAACAGGGTCTTGTAAGACTACTGTACAATTTGGGCAAAAGGTTCATGGGTGGACATTACACATGATAATGTGTGTTCTTCTATGCTATCCTGTTTCTATTCGCATCTACTATCAACAGGGCGGCCTATTTCTAGTTAACTTTTGACCTATGTGAAGATTGAGGTCTCATCAGAGATTTGTTATTATAATTTTAGTTGCTTATTGTAATTAGCTTATTCTAATATCCTGGCCTGTTTGTACTGTTTTTTGTTTTCATATAGTCCCAGGAGATGGCGGTAGTGAAATTCAAGGAATGTTTCACAATGTCAGTGCTGGATCTTTTTTCTGTTCCTCTACCACAACGAATTGGGTGCCAGTCTGGTTGAACTTAGATCTTGTCACCCCAGTCACTTTAAAGTGTCTTGTCAATTATCTAAAGTATGTTCCTGTATAAATGCATGTTTGTTACTAGATGGTGGTCTGTGCTTTACTAACAGGCTGTCTTGGTTTCTTCTTTTTCAGTGTTATACATTTATGTGTGTAGTTATAGTTCTTAAGCTTTATTTAAATGTAGATTGTTACTTTCTTTTCTTTTTTTTCCCCCTCCAAAGCATATATCAACATGGACAATTTTGCCAATTGCATATCCAACATTTTAAATTTACTGTGTACTTAGTGTAGTAAACATTTGTCTTATTTTTCCTATAACAATGTCAACGTTTACTCCAAGTTGATTGTGTTTTTACTTTTTAGTGGTATTTGTATGTCTAAATGACAGTATTTTTAAAGAAAAAAAATTACATGTATTTGTCAGAGTGACACATAAAACCACTTGCTGCATGTTTTTGGGAAGCTCCATTTAAGTAGTATACTTGGACCTATTGTCTAATTATTGGGTTGTATGAACTTGCTTAAGATATGTACTCTTTCCTATTTCCAATTAAAATGTATTCATAGTGTTATATATTCCCAGCCTGCAAATCAACATAATTGTCTAACCAGAATAACAAGTTGTACTAAACTTATAATACAATGTATTCCTTTAGCAGATTTTATGGCTAGATAATATGCTTAATGTAGTTGGGTAATATTAAACCCTTCTCTTGTCTTTTCTATTGCCTTTTAATTTTAATAGGCCAAAAATATGCTAACTAACATACTATTCAATATACATATTTCATTGGACTCTGGAGTGATAATTTTTTTTTTTGTCAAATATCCTTGTCAAAAAATTTTGAAATTAAAGTATTTAATTGTTTTTACAGAGAAAGTTAACTGGTATCCATTTGGAAGGAATACATTTCAGAACACTTAAAAATGGCTTTAAAAAGTACCTGTTAAAATAATTCTACTAATGCAGTAGTCTAGTGTGTGCAGCTTTTGTATATATTTCTTGATTGGCTAGTTGTTTATTGGTTGTTTTTACTTACTAACTTGTACTTTGATGATTAATGCACAGTTTTGCTTTCATTAACCGTTGTAGTTCCTGGGGATGGTGGCAGTCAGATATTTGCAAAACTTAACAAGACCAAAACTGTGCACGAAATTTGTGACAAAACATGTGATTGGTTTCAACTATGGCTTAATTTAGAAGAGCTAGTGCCAATTGTGATTGATTGCTTTGTAGATAACATGAGGTCAGTGTTGTAGCTGTATTGCATTTAATCTGCTATTCTACACTTTCTTGGATAGGAATTTTACTCTATAACCTGGTTCTTTTCACTTTTTGTGACCCAGTTTTGTCTCTATTATTTTACTTTGTCTGGTTTTGTTGATTTTATTTGCAATATAAGATTAATGATTTATTTAAAAATTTGTGTTAACTATATTTTAGGTTTAATTTGCTTATATTTTTCCATGAAAGCAGTAACTTTCTGTCTTTTATTACTCTCGCTTTGAATAAAAAGTGTCACAGAGATTTATTCGCTGACAAAGGTATTGAAGGCTCCTTTATACAGTAGTTTTTGTATTTATCTCTTTATTTTCACTTCTACTTGTATCCACCGGATGCCTCTGGTGGATACTTTGGTTTAGCGTTCGGTATGGTGCCGCCGCCACCACCACAAGTAGAGAGGTTTTCAACGTTAATGTTCTCAGAGGAAAACTACACCAGCTAGGTTCACCAAATAGCAGGATATCTTTATTGGGAGGTAATTTCTCTGGGGCTGAAATTAACGTCATTCTGAAAAAACAAGATGGCAATTATCTACCTTTTTCTACTGGCTGGTTCTCATCGGTAGAAGGTTGAATCTCTTCATAGGTGATATGTATAACAGATATATGTCCTCTACAACCTTGCAGTCATTTGACCTTGAAGCTCTTAATTCAAGGTCGTCCACAAAGGGCCAAAGTACCCCACGTAGCGTACTTTAAAAGTGCCTGTATCTCCCTTATTATTGGTCCTAGAGGTTTGCAATGTCAAACCAACCTATAAAAAATCATGGGCTGGGAATCTTCTGATGTGGTCAGATTTGACCTTGGACCTCTTCTTCCAGGTCAAACGAGGATACCCAAACTTAAAAGAGCTTAAAACTTGCTTATTATTGGTCCTAGAAGTTTGCAATGTGAAACAAACTTATAGGAAATCATGGGCTGGGAATCTTCTGATGTGATAGATTTGACATTGGTCCCCGCCTTCATAGTCAAATGATGGTTCACTGGCTTTGGTGAGTTGTCTTTCTGTTGGATACAAATTTGCATCGGTTCTTAGATGTGTAGGTCTAGTTCTTTAGCTATCTTAAAATGGGTGTTTTCACTATGTTTAGATTGAGAAGTACCTTTCTTGAACAAAAGTGTGTGATTTACAATTTGAAATCGTTTATATACATCTTCACTAAAAGAAAATATTGTGACACAGATTGTGTTGCAACACATTTTTTCTGTGGAAGTAAAGCTTAGTCAAGTCTTAAATTTCACTCAAACAAATAACGTTAAGATTCCTCTCATGTTTTATGTTTTCATATATTTGTCTCAATCAGTTTTTGATGCAAAATAACGAGCAATAAAATTTTGAAGAAACAGTTTAAAATTGTATGAAAGACAAAAGTTAGATTTGCATAGTATACATTGAATATCACTATCCTCATGTTTTTGCTTTATTGTATTTTATCTCAAGATAAGCAATGTCTTGAACAGTATTTCCAGATTTTTATTTTGTCTTATTAATATTTAGTTGCCAACTTTTATTACATTGCAGTCAGGTTGATGTTCTGTTCACTGCAGGTTAAAGTATGATAATACTACTCACAAGACCCTGAACAATGATGGTGTTCAAACAAGAATTCCTGGTTTTGGTTCCACAGATTCTGTGGAATGGTTGGATGCAAGTCACTTTTATGGAAGTAAGTTCTGAATAACTAATGATAAAGTTTAGTAAATGGTTTTCAGATTGGTTTTCATTACACACCTTTGTGAAATCATTAATTATATCCCCAGACGAAAGTCGGGGATATATTGGATTCAGGTCCGTCGCGCCGCCGCCGCCACCGCCGCCGCCGCCACCGCCGCCGCCGTAGAAATTTCCTTGTGGACGCGATAACTCAAAAACAAATTAATATTTTTTTTTCAAACTTGGTACACATGTTAAGGGTGCCCAAAGGAAGATCCCTATTTTAAGGTGACCTTAAACTCCCAGTAAAAAAGAACTTATGGCCACCTTAAGGTCAGAAATTGCACTTTTGGCCACTTAGAGCCCTGTAGGTCACAAACTATGATGCTCAGCTGGCTGAAATTTTACCTGACAACACATTAATATGTTCTTAGTACATGTGCCGAAAATCATGACTTTAAGTTGAGGAGAAAATTGTGTTTGAGGCCCATAAATACCCCCACTTAGGGATTTTTTGCTATACTTTACACATATTTTGCCCTATAATTTGGAAGTGATAATTCTGATGAGTCTCAAACTGCGCTAGGTATAACTTTGATATGTAATCCTTGTCTGTAGAAAATTTTAGGGCTGTAGGTTTACCCAAAGGGGTCGACTTAAGGTCTCAAAAGTGCCCACAGAGACCCAATTTATGCACTTTTTGCCACTTTCAAGCACTGTAGCTTTCAAACTATGTCTCTCATCTAAGTTAAATATCATCTGGGAATATATCTATGTGTTTTCTTATATGTGCCCCAACATTTAGGCCTTTAATAGACAGTTAACCTGTGTATCAGGACCATAAACACCCACCCGAGTGACCCTTATAAGACATTTTTCACATCTTTTTCCCTGTAACTTGGAAATGGTAAGTCTGAGAAGTTTCAAACTGTATTAGATATATATTCTGTGTGTAATCTTAGTATGTAACAGATTTTAAGTCTGAAGCTTTAATTTTGAAGGTCAAATTGAGGTCTCTAAAAGGCTCCCAAAGACCCAATATTTGGACTTTTTGCTACTTTTAAGCCCTGTGACTGTCAAACTATGTGACTGATAGAGCTCAAATCCTATCTGAGAAGATATTAGTATGTTATTTTTATATGTGCCAAAAATTAAGGCTTTAAGAAGACATTTAACCTGTGTATGAGGACCATAAATCCCCACCCGAGTGACCATTTTTAGACATTTTTCACATATTTTTCCCTGTAACTTGGAAATGGTAAGTCTAAGAAGTTTCAAACTGTATTAGATGCATATTCTATGTGTAATCTTAGTATGTGACAAATTTTAAGTCTGAAGCTTTAATTTGAAGGCCACATTTAGGTCTCTAGAAGGCCCCATAAAGACCCAGTATTTGGACTTTTTGCCAATTTTAAGGCCTGTGACTGTTAAACTATGTGACTGATAGAGCTGAAATCTCATCTGGGAATACATTATTATGTTCTTTTTACATGTGCCAAAAATCAAGGCTTCAAGTAGACATTTAACCTGTGTATGAGGACCTTTAACACCCACCTGAGTGACCCTTTTAAGACATTTTTCACATATTTTGCTCTGTAACTTGGAAATGGTAAGTCTGAGAAGTTTCAAACTTTATTAGATACATATTCTATGTGTAATCTTAGTATGTAACAAATTTTAAGTCTGAAGCTTTAATTTGAAAGCCACATCGAGATCTCTAAAAGGCCCACAATGACCCAATATTTGGACTTTTTACCACCTTTAAGCCCTGTAACTGTTAAACTATGTGATTGATGGAGCTGAAATCCCATCTGGGAATGCATTATTATGTCCTTTTTACATATGCCGAAAATCAAGGTTTTTAGTAGACATTTAACCTGTGTATGAGGGCCATAGACACTCGCCCAAGTGCCTTTTTTGACATTTTTTCCGTATTTTGCCCTGTTATTTGGAAATGCTTAGTGTGACAAGTCTTAAACTGTATTATATATGATTTTTGTTTGTTATGTATGTCCCCCCAAAAAGTTTCAGATCTGTAGTTTAATTGCTAAGGTCTCTTTAACAATTGTAAAATGCTCACAGAAACCCAATTTATGGATATTATGCCACTTTAAAGCCCAGTAACTGTCAAACTATGTGGGTTATAGAGCTGAAATCTTTGAATTTTTAAAAGGAAATGCCTGTCTATTTAAATTTTGAATATTAATAATGTTATGGCTATCTTAGTCTTTTAAGAACTTATTTTTGTGTGTTATACCTCTGCTTGCTGAGTTTTTCACTTTTTAAAATGAAACTGGTGAAACATATTGAAGTAGACAAAATGGACACTTTAAGTGAGCTTTAAGTCCCAATATTAATGAAATTATATCCTTATGTAGTAAAACTAGGGGATTTTTAACCCTCAACTAGCCCAGTTTTATTCAACTTGCCTCAGTTAATTTTGGCACAGCTCCTACAGTTATGAACTCATTTCAGTTGATAATCACATACTTAAAATTCTCAATTCTTTTTGTATTTGAGTACCCCTTTTATATAGATTGTTTGTTTACCATTTATGCTCAACCCACATCCCCCCACCCGGATTCCCCCCACCCACCTCTGGGACCTCCAGCTATATTGAGTGACACTAAATAAACAAAGGTATTTAATGATATCAGATGAGAAACAAAGAACTCAATGGGGTTGCAGATCTTGTGTAATAGTGAGAGAGGTGTGGAGAAGGGGTGGGGGTGGGAGGTGGTGGGCTTCATTACATATAACACAAAGGGGAGTCAGAACTGAGATTGTGTCACATATTTAGGTTGCATATATATGGACCACATATATAGGTATAGAGGAAATGAATAACTGAAAACAATTTGCAAATTCTAAAAATAATATAATAAAATAATAATATAAATAATTTTTTTTTAAATAATATTTTATTTGTGAACAAATATAGAAACAGATATGCGCTTTTGGGATTATGAATTTTAGAATGGACATTGAATCATCAATCATTTAAATACTTTGAAGGAAGATTGAAAAATATGATGAGTTGAGTTAAAAATAATATTTTATTTGTCAACAAATATAGAAACAGATATGCTCTTTTGGGATTATTATTTTAGAATGGACATTCAATCATCAATCATTTAAATACTTTGAAAATAGGTTTAGAGTTATCATTGCAGGAAGATTGAAAATAGAATTTGAGTTATGTATTCGGCGTCTGGGGATACACCATCTTCCTTGGGGAGATATAAACAGAGTAGATTGATGTGCTGAAGTTCATATAATAATGGGTAATTATGTTTTAAAAAATTCCCGATCAAAACCTGTGGCGTGAGTGATGACCTGTCTGGGGATATGTTGGCGCCGAGTTTACCCAATCTAGTTTACAATTATGTTTTTTTTTTCTACTAGGGTTCTTTTAACTTCTTTATGTTATTATTTATTTATTTTGATGTTAGCTTTATTGTGAGAAAAGTTGGTATTTCATCTGTTGTTTTGCCCCCAAGGGCTAGGTGGTGTAACTCAGTAGAATGAGAGGCAGAATGTTAGATTCTTTATCTTTATTCACCGTGCTCAATAACAAAAGTAACAAGTCCAATACCTGCCCCCAAGTTCCACTGAATTTAGACTTAGACATTTCAATAAATGGAAAGCTAAAAGGAAAGTCATCAGTGAGAGTGTGCTCAGCTCCAGAGCTCTGAGCTTCTGTGGAACACCTTTCCTTTGATTGGTTGCTAAGATTGTCCAACGGTGAGTATTTTCACAAAAATGCAGGCTCTGTCTGCTCAAAGATTAACAGGAATAACACAGCTTCATTGTGGAGTCTATTTTTGGAACAGCCGTATTGGTTAGGAAAGTATGATTTTACATACCAAGAGGGTGCAGAATTCATGACCTCGTGAATTGTAAAAAAAAAAAATGTGATGTTACAAACCAAAAGGGTGCCGTGATGTCAAATTCAGAAATTGTTTTTAATAGGGATGTTTGATTTGTTAAATTGTCTTTGTTTTAAATTAATTTCAATAATTAAATTTTATTTTGAGTAATTCAAATAATTGGTGATGGATAACTTCTGGGCCTTTACATTTTATAGCTTTTTATGTCAGCTGACTTGTCAGTCAGCTGACATTATGTCATCACTCTGCGGCGTGGGCGTACGCGTCTGCCTACGCGTGAACAACTTCTTCTCCAAAACTACAAGGCCTAGAGACATGCTGTTTTTTTTAAAAGATACCTTATCTATCGAGGATGAAAAATTGTTCAAGGCATGCAAATCTGTCTGTTCGTCTGTTTGCTAGGGACATTACAAGGGGGTACCCCCACCAAAAGTGTAAAAATTTCAACTTTTTATCACAATTTTCTCAGTGACTATTGCAGGGATTTCTCTCATATCTTGCATATATGTACTAGGCCAGAGGTAGATTCTCTTGTGTGAGTATGAGACCTGGATCTGTCTTACTTTTTTTTTAATAAATTTTTTTAATAATTTTTAATGCATTAAAATTCATGAAATCATGCACTAAATCACTTATAACTTCAAAAGTGTTGCATTTACAGCATTTTGTGAAAATATGTTGTTCAGCTACTTTTTTCATAGCTACAATATGGTGAGTAAGTTGGGTGTCTGTCTCAATAGCTAAGTGAGTAATAGCTACTTTTGGGCTTTTCAGTAACTTCCATTATGAGTAAAATCACTTGTAACTTAAAAACTATTGCATTTAGAGAATTTCGTATAAATATGTTATTCAGCTACTTTTGGGCCAGCTATAACATAGTGAAATTTCAGACCTGTAGCTCATGGCATAGCTGAGTAATAGCTACTTTTAGGTTATCACTGTTGAGTAAATCGCTTATAACTTGAAAACTATTGCATTTAGAGAATTTCGTATAAATATGTTATTCAGCTACTTTTGGGTCAGCTATAACATAGTAAAATTTCAGACCTGTAGCTCATGGCATAGCTGAGTAATAGCTACTTTTAGGTTATCACTGTTGAGTAAATCACTTATAACTTGAAAAGTGTTGCATTTAGAGCATTTTGTTAAAATATGTTATTCAGCTACTTTTTTCATAGCTACAATATGGTGAGTAAGTTGGGTGTCTGTCTCAATAGCTAAGTGAGTAATAGCTACTTTTGGGCTTTTCAGTAACTTCCATCATGAGTAAAATCACTTGTAACCTAAAAAACTATTGCATTTAGAGAATTTCGTATAAATATGTTATTCAGCTACTTTTGGGCCAGCTATAACATAGTAAAATTTCAGACCTGTAGCTCATGGCATAGCTGAGTAATAGCTACTTTTAGGTTATCACTGTTGAGTAAATCACTTATAACTTGAAAACTATTGCATTTAGAGTATTTTGTTTCAATATGTTATTCACCTATTTTGGGGTCAGCTATAACATAGTGAAGTTTCAGACCTGTGGCTCATTTCATAGCTGAGTAATAGCTACTTTGAAGTTCTCACTGTTGAGTAAATCAGTTATAATTAGAAAACTATTGCAGTTACAGAAATTTGTGCAAATATGTTATTCAGCTACTTTTGGGTCAGCTATAACATAGTGAAATTATAGACCTATAGCTCATGGCACAACTGAGCAATAGCTATTCTCAGGTACTGACTGTTGAGTAAATCAGCTATAACTTGAAAAATATTGCATTTGGAGTATTTTGTTAAAATATATTGTTCACCTACTTTTGGGTCAGCTATAACATAGTGAAATTACAGACCTATAGCTCATGGCATAGCGGAGCAATAGCTATTTTCAGGTTCTCACTATTGAGTAAATCAGTTGTAGCTTGAAAACTATTGCATTTACAGTAGTTTGCTTAAATATGTTGTTCACCTACTTTTGGGTTAGCTATAACATAGTAAAATTTCAGACATGTAGCTCATTGCATAGCTGAGTAATAGTTCCTTTGAGGTTCTCACTGTTGAGTAAATCAGTTGTAACTTGAAAACTATTACATTTAGAGTAATTTGTTAAATATGTTATTCACAGAATTTTTGGTCAGCTATAACATAGTGAAATTGCAGACCTCTATGTCATGGCATAGCTGAGCAATAGCTACTTTCAGGTTCTCACTGTTGAGTAAATCATTGTATCCACTGGATAGCCGCAGTGTGTAGAGAGAGATTTCACCATTACTGCTCTGATGAAAAAAAATATTATAGCTAGCTTTCTTAAGTTTGCAGTATATATTAATAACCATAAAATGTTGTCTGGGAATATTTTTGGCCTCATTTTGAGAAACAAGATGGCCGCCACAGGTGTTTTTTGTCAGTCATGAAAAGTGCTTATATCTCCCTTATTATTGATCCTAGAGGTTTGGGATGATAAACCAACCTGTAGGAAATCATGGGGTGGGAATCTTTTGGTGTGGTCAGATTTGACCTTCAATGACCCCTCCTTCAAGGTCAAACAAGGATAGCCAAACTTAAAAGTGCTTATAACTCGCTTATTATTGGTCCCAGAGGTTTGGGATGGTAAACAGAAATCATGGGCTGTGAATCTGTTGATATGGTCCGATTTGACCTTGGAACCCTCCTTCAAGGTCAAATGAGGATAGCGAAAATTGAAAGTGCCTACAACTCGCTTATTATTGGTGACAGAGATTTGGGATGGTAAACCATCCCATAGGAAATCATTGGCTCGGAATCTTTTGGTATGGTCAGATTTGACCTTTGGACCCCTCCTTCAAGGTCAAATGAGGACAGCCAAGCTTAAAAGTGCTTATAACTCATTAAGCGTCCCGCAAGGGACGCTTGTTTGTGTATGGGAGAGCTTCCGGCTCCGCCGGCTCCGCATTTTGTTTTCCTTATAACTCTGTAACCGTTAGGCGGATTCTTTTCAAATTTGGCAGGTTTAGGCAGTAGCCTTGGGGAATTTTTTTGAATATGCTGCAGTGACATTTCAACCAATCAGAGAGGTCACATGACCAAAAATGTCTTTTTTCGATGGGGAAGCTTGTCCGGATGATAACTTGAAAGGAATTTTATCAATTCACCTGAAACTTGGCAAATACATTCATTCTATTAAAATCTGGAAATCATTAGATTTTGGCATTGATTGGTCAAGAAATGGCCGAGTAATTAATGATTAATTAATCATTACGAATTTTCCAAATAAGGAAAACACAAAAATGCTTATATCTCGAAAACCGTGCTAGATAGAGCGATTTCGACAAAATTTTTGACCCGCAGGATATCTCTGCGGAGTACTTTTCCCAATTTTCAAAAAATTTTTGTCTCGCCAAAAATGGCGGCCATTTTGAATTTTCGAAATTTTCGCAAAAATTGCAAAACACAAAAATGCTTATATCTCGAAAACCGTGCTAGATAGAGCGATTTTGACGAAATTTTTGACCCACAGGGTATCTCTGCAGAGTAGTTATCCCAATTTTGAAAAAAAATTTCTCTCGCCAAAAATTGCGGCCATTTTGAATTTTCGAATTTTTCGCAAAAATTGCAAAACATAAAAATGCTTATATCTCGAAAACCCTGCTAGATAGAGCGATTTCGACGAAATTTTTGACCCACAGGGTATATCTGCAGAGTAGCCATGCCAATTTTCAAAAAAAATTTGTCTCGCCCAAAATGGCGGCCATTTTGAATTTTCGAATTTTTCGCAAAAATTGCAAAACATAAAAGTGCTTATATCTCAAAAACCCTGCTGGATAGAGCGATTTCGACGAAATTTTTGACCCGCAGAGTATCTCTGCAGAGTAGCCATGCCAAGTTTCAAACAAAAAATTTCTCGCAAAAAATGGCGGCCATTTTGAATTTTCGAATTTTTCGCAAAATTGCAAAACACAAAAATGCTTATATCTCGAAAACCGTGCTAGATAGAGCGATTTCGACGAAATTTTTGACCCACTGGGTATCTCTGCAGAGTAGCCATGCCAATTTTCAAAAAAATTTTCTCTTGCCAAAAATGGCGGCCATTTTGAATTTTCGAATTTTTGCGCAAAAATTGCAAAACACAAAAATGCTAATATTTCGAAAACCGTGCTACATAGAGCGATTTCGACGAAATTTTTTATCTTCAGGGTATCTCTGCAGAGCAGCTATCCCAAAGAGCTTTCACTTGGTGAAGTTTCAGACCCATAGCTAATTGCTTACCTACTCAAAAAGAGTAAATGCGAATTACCTCTAAAAGTATTGCAGATGGCTAATTTTTCTCAAATAACTCATTCACCTACTTTTGGAAGAGCTTTCACATGGTGAAGTTTCAGACCCATAGCCAATTACTCACCTACTCAAAATGAGTAAATGCGAATTATCTCTAAAAGTATTGCAGATAGCCAATTTTTCTCAAATAACTCATTTACCTACTTTTGGGAGAGCTTTCACTTGGTGAAGTTTCAGACCCATAGCTAATTACTCGTCTACTCAAAATGAGTAAATGCGAATTATCTCTAAAAGTATTGCAGATAGCCAATTTTTCTCAAATAACTCATTCACCTACTTTTGGGAGAGCTTTCACTTGGTGAAGTTTCAGACCCATAGCAAATTACTCACCTACTCAAAATGAGTAAATGCGAATTATCTCTAAAAGTATTGCAGATAGCCAATTTTTCTCAAATAACTCATTCACCTACTTTTGGCAGAGCTTTCACTTGGTGAAGTTTCAGACCCATAGCTAATTACTCACCTACTCAAAATGAGTAAATGTGAATTATCTCTAAAAGTATTGCAGATAGCCAATTTTTCTCAAATAGCTCATTCACCTACTTTTGGGAGAGCTTTCACTTGGTGAAGTTTCAGACCCATAGATAATTATTCACCTACTCAAAATGAGTAAATGTGAATTATCTCTAAAAGTATTGCAGATAGCCAATTTTTCTCAAATAACTCATTCACCTACTTTTGGGAGAGCTTTCACTCTGTGAAGTTTCAGACCCATAGCTATTTATTCACCTACTCAAAATGAGTAAATGCTAATTATCTGTAAAAGTATTGCGGATACCCAATTTTTATCAAATACTCATTCATCTACTTGTGGGAGAGCTTTCACATGGTGAAGTTTCAGACCCATAGCTAATTACTCACCTACTCAAAATGAGTAAATGCGAATTATCTCTAAAAGTATTGCAGATAGCCAATTTTTCTCAAATAGCTCATTCACCTACTTTTGGGAGAGCTTTCACTTGGTGAAGTTTCAGACCCATAGATAATTATTCACCTACTCAAAATGAGTAAATGCTAATTATCTCTTAATAGTATTGCGGATAGCCAATTTTTCTAAAATAACTCATTCACCTACTTTTAGAAGACCTTTCACACACGAAAATGAAAAATTGTGAATATCTCGGAAAAGCTATTTCTTCTGCTTTAATACTCGGCGGAAGATACACACCACGGCAGTGGTCTTGACAAAAATTTTTGTCTCCCCAAAAATGGTGGCCATTTTGAATTTTCAAAGTTTTTGCAAAACACAAAAATGCTTATATCTCGAAAATCGTGCTATATGGAGTGAACTCAACAAAATTTTGGACCTGCTGGGTATCTCTGCAGAGTAGCCATGCCAATTTTCAAAATATTTTTGTCTCGCCAAATATAGCGGACATTTTTAATTTTTTTATTTTTTGCAAAACACAAAAATGCTTATATCTTGAAAACCGTGCTAGATAGAGCAGACTGCGCTGACTTTGGTTGCCACAACAGTATAAGGCTAGAAACGAAGCATTTTCTTAATACTTTAGCACTCACCTTTATATCCTTTTCGGGACGCTTTGTTTTTGCTATGCAAAAACATTATCTTTTTTTTTGCGAGCGATCCTCTAGTTTATAATTGGTCCTAGAGGTTTGGAATGGTAAACCATAGGAAATCATGGGCTGGGAATGTATTTGTGTGGTTAGATTTGACCTTGGACCCCTTCTTCAAGGTCGAACGAGGATATTTTTTTTTTTTTTTTTTTTTTAAATTTTTGAATACACTTCACATGAAGACAAAACACAAATACACCAAAACTGAATGTACAATACAAAATTAACACATAGCATTCACAATTTCTCGAAAACACAATTCAAAATTCACAATAATACTTTATTTTTTAATATTGTATTTTCTGTACCCCCTCACTCTTCATTCAAGTTTCTCCTAACTAAATTTATGCCATCTTTAAGTCTTACATCAACTCTTTATCCATTTCTGCATTTTCATACAATTTTATATATATATTAAGTTTATTTTTAGCAAAATTTAAAAAGAAATGTACATTTAAAGGTGTATTAAGGGATCTTTGTGAATTAATAAACCACTTTCCCAAAGAATTACAAGGTTTTTACACAAAATATATGATGTTGGGTTTTTTTCATCAATAGCAGTGCCAAACAGAACTTCACAAACTGTTAGCTCCTCACCTGGAAGACCAAATATATCATTTAACCAATGTGAAATTTGGAGCCAAAAATACCTGGTATAAGAACAATAAAACAGATGATGTTCAAGTGTGTCTATCTCATCACAATATGAGCAGTTTGGAGAGTCCTACACTTTCCATTTATATAGATTTGTGCCACAATTTAATATTCTATTAACAATCTTGTACTGGAATGAGTGCAGATAAGGTTCTGGTGAAATTGTATGTGTCATTTTGAAAATTATATGCCAAGGAGCATTGGCAAGAAATGGAAAGTTGATTATCCATGCGTCAACGGCGGTTGGTTCCTTGTATATCTCGAACGAGGATATTGCATTTGTAGTATTTCTTTAAATATGTTTTAACCTATTTTTTACACTTAAGCAATTACCTTGTTATTTTCCTTCATAATACCATTTACAGGGCACAACTTTTTTATCCTTTTCTTCTGTCAGCTTCGGAATTTCTTTCGAACTTGCTGTTCAGTTACCATTTACTGTATTTCTGTACAGCCCTTTTCCTGATAATTATTCTGTCCTCTAATCACCTTCACAAATCAAGAACACTCAGTCAGCTGACACAGTGCCCGTTCACGGGCACTCTCCTCTTGTTTTCTTGTTCTTGTTCAATTTTGAGATATTTATGCAATAGAAAGAAAATTTTGAGCTAGATGGGGCTGATCGTCCAAGATAGAGGACAAATATAAAACTTTCATCATTTCATAACTGTAAACAGCAAACAATGAGATTAATGTGAATTTGGAGTGATGCGTAAATATTGATCAATTTTGTTAAATATTTGCTGACTCAAATATGCAATACATAAACTAGCATTAGTTTTAATTTTGATATGAAATCCTAACATAGAATTCACATTACAAGTGCAAATTATATGAAAGTGATGATATTGTGAGTTTACACATATCCATTTAATAAAACATAGTAAATACAACCAGCCATCTTGTTAAAAAAAAAAAAAAGAAAAAAAAACAGTTGGGTCAGCCCAGCAGACCAGTGACATCGAGAGATGCTAGTGAACCAAGGAGGGAGAGTTTGTGTGAGAAACCTGTTTCAAAATCTACAACAGAGAAAGGCTGAAAATGTCTCTCAGTTTTTGCTAAGGTGTGAAGGATGACCGAAGTATCTATAATCAAGCCTGTCATTGAATGAATCAAATGTATGAAGAAAATGGATAATATAAATCAAATTAGGCCAAAAAGAGTCTTTTAAAATTCAAAGTTCAGTCTAACCCCTTCAAAGTTAACTCTTGTTTTGAAGTACAGATTTTCAAGTAAATTTATGGTACTTAGAAAACCTTTTCAATTGAACAGAACTCTGATATTGTGTGATGTCTTGGTTTTAGTACATTCCTGATTTTTAACACAACATAAAATTTACCCAGATAAAGATTGCATGGATTCCTAAGGCTAAGTCATTATATCCACACCCTGGCTGACCACCATGTCTTAATTTGAAAACTTTTCAGTTGGTTGTCAGTGTCTAGGGATTTACTGTGTAATATTTTTGCCACTTGTTTTTTACTACTTTACCCTTTGGATATGTACAGTGTGTAGGAAGAGACACTAAAGCTGAAGAAGTAATCCTGTCTTTCATAAATTCTTGTGTTTCCAGCTTCCTATTTCTTTGAAATAGCAGATGCATTGGTGTCAAAAGGGTACAAGAGGAATGTCAATATTAGAGGAGTTCCATATGACTTCAGGAAGGCAGGAAGTATGACACATCTGCACATTGTGTGTTTATGTACACTTTACATATCATGGAAATTATGTTTCAGAAGTGTAGATCTTTCTCTATAAGTGTGAGTTGATAATGTAGGATAGAGAACTTACAAATGTGTACTGGATATTAATTAAATTCTATTATGCTTTTATAGAGCTGAAATATTATATTATTGTGAGTAGGGCTGCAACGATACTTCGGTTACTCGGAAACAAAACGATTCAGTTCATTACTCGAGGCAAGAAAAGTGAACCGGGTCTTCGAAAACAACTAAACATAGACGTAAAATCTACTACAAAATTCTATTTTTTCTTTAAATATATGCATATATTTATATATTTTACTTATATAAGGCGTTGCCGTTTCAGTATTTTATATTTTAAGTATTTGCAAACTTTAATTCTTTGTGTAACAACATTTTACAAGACGGCATTTTATTATAACGTATTTTGAAGACGCCTCAAATCTTGCAATGTAAAGATGGTTCCAGTAAAGTTTCTTATATTTTGCATTATAAATGCGTCTTTTTCCCAAAATTCAATAAATTATCAAAATTCTTTCCTGTTGTGTGGTTTGTAACCATTTTACAAGGCGTGATATGTCAAAATATGAAGCAGTTTATTTCGTGGGCGATAATCAAGTAATTAACCGAGTCTAAGTCGATTCTTCTAAAACGAGGAATCGAGGCGCATTTTCGGGCTCGCTTGCAGCCCTAATTGTGAGTACAGAATTAAGTGTCCTGCATGGGATGGTTGCTTGTACAAAAGAGAAATTAATGCCCATCGTGTCTGGAATGGTGGGCAGGCGGGGAAAAAGTTTGTCCAGGCTTTATCTCAGAAACCGTAAGGTGCAGGAAGTTGATACTTGGTAGGGACATTGATTGGGGGGGTATAGATATGCAATGTCATGATGTGACCTTGAATTGACCTTTGACCTTGCCGTAGTGACCTTGAGTTTAAAAATCTTGTCCGGGCTGTATCTCAGAAACCGTAAGGTGTAGGCAGTTGATATTTGGTCGGGACATTGGTTGTGGGGTGTAGGTGTGCAGTATCATGGTGGGACCTTAATTTGACCTTGCCATAGTGACCGTGAGTTTAAAAATTTTGTCCGGGATATATCTTGGAACCTATAAGGTGTCGGAAGTTGATACTTGTTTGGGATATTGGTTACGGGGTGTAGGTGTGCAACATCATGGTGTGATTTTGATTTGATCTTTGACCTTGCTGTGGTGACCTTGACCTATAAAATCTTGTCTGGGCTATATCTCGCAAACCATGAGGTGTAGCAAGTTGATACTTGGTAGAGACATTGGTTGGGGGTTGTAAGTGTGCAACATCATGGTGTGATCTTGATTTGACCTTGTCAGTGACCATGAGTTTTCAAATCTTGTCCGGGCTCTTGAATTCTGTAAGGTGTCGAAGGTTGACACTTGGTAGGACCATTCGTTAGGGGGTGTAGGTGTGCATCAAGGTGTGACCTTTAGCTATGGCTCTGCCAAATTGATTTCACCTGCCATATTTGAGACTAGTTTCTCTTATGACAAAGATATGTGGATTGCTGCAACTGATTATTGTATGTACTTTACATAATTGTGCTATTTCCATTGACATCTATTCTCCAGTTAATAAATTTTACAGTGTCATAATTTTTAGTTTACAGATTAATGCTGTCATCTTGCTATTGAATTGTCTTGTTTTAATACTTCATCTTTGCATATATTTTCTTTTTCTTAGACTTTACTTTCTCTACTAAAACATTATTTGGACCTTTCTATAACTAACACTGTTCTGAAAGTACCCTGATCTTTGTACTGTTTTACTACTTGTATATCTCCTGGTGTTGAAAACTATTTCCCCAGGCTGTGGGGTACGGGCATCTCTGATGCTATATATTTTTGCCAAAATTGTTTTCCCTTCATTTTTGGCAGCCATTTCGAATTTCTGCGTAGAACATAAAAGCGTGTTTATCTCGGAAACGGTTCAAGATGGAGCGATTTTGGCGAAAGTTTCTTACCCTAAGGACATGCACAGTCATCTGACACTCTTTCAAGAAAGCATCTTATTTATTGCCATTTTTTTGCAGGCAGGTTGAATTTTTTTTTTTGCAGAAATGGAAAAAAAAAAACATATTAAACAGAGCAAAGCAATAGTCTAGTTTTTGTTTTACTTTGAGACTTTGACTATGGGTAATAACTAAGAACATCATATCTGTCATGAAATCACATCTGTACAAAAAGTTTTGTAAGGTAGTCTTTTGCTATTAATACCGGTGTTATTCTGTTGTAGGTGAAATGGCACAGCTTATGGATGACTTTGTCAAGCTGATTGAAGATACATACTCAGAGAATAACAACACTAAAGTTGTCCTGATAGGTATGACCATGTATTAATATATAAAGAGATTGATAATTTTGCAAAATTGAATTATGAATGATTTTATTTTATTGCGTTAATACATCCTACCCAATGGATAATTGCTAATCTGGTTGGTGCAGAACCACTCGCCAATCGACAGAAAAAGTCATCCTGTGTTTCCACTGGCTGGGCCGGTTATGTACTATGCATTTGCCTGTCTGCACAGCGTTTGTTTGGCGCTCGTTCTGTGCAGATGGAAATTTTGAGGAGTTCTCAAAGTTCAGAATTGTGGCATTTATTGCAGAAATTGAACTTTATTTTAGTTCAAACTACGTCTAAGAGATTATAGATCATCATGGCTTCACCTGGTCAGAAACAGGGAGCTTGTGGACATTTAATGGCAGGGTTTGATAAGTACGCTCACTATGCAAGGTGTAGAGACAAATCTAAAGGCAGTGATCCATGTGTTAACAAAGAAGATTTCCCCCACTGCAACATTCTGACCACACAGCAAAGTTACAGCTATCTACATTGTCTTATCAGAAAAAGAAGGAGACGTGAACAGAAGAGACTGACAAGTCCATCAGATCTGAGAAATCTGAAGAATATGACGGCAGCACCCTGGTAGACCCTAGCTTGGTCTCTGTTATAGGGTTGGCCAGTGAAGACATGAAGACTATAAAGTCACCTGAAAGAGCTGGCAGTGAAGAAACATTCCATGCCTGTGGAGAAGTTGTCTACCGATGCGAAGTTAGAGGCTATGGACCAAAAATGGTCTGAACGTTTCAGTAGACTGGAAGAGTTCCTGTTATTAAAGTCTCTAGAAAAGCCCAGCTCTGAACAGACGCTCCAGACCGTCAAGACACCACCAGTCAGTGCTGTTAAGGTTACTGAACCTTTCATTGCTCCAAAGCCGGCCGACCAACCTGTGTCTACTGACTAAGCTCAATGTGACGGACCTCAGGCTGTAGAACGTCACCAAACCGACCGACCAGTCTTCTATCTACCAGACCCCGACCGTACCACGTCAAGCTCCAGGCACGTCTGGTCTATAGGTCGCCAAGCAAGACAGTGGATCAAAAATGGACACTGACTCTGATGCTGATCCGGTCCACCGACCTCCTATTAGTGGCCATGAAGAACAGGGTGAAGTGTCTAATCCAGACCAGGACCTCATAACTAGTGATACCGACCAGGCTCTTTCTGAGGAGTAATTGTATTGAGAGGCAATACATGGGATAAGGTCATTTATGGGTTGGACTCACATCCCAGATATGGATAACTTTTTTCTAGGTACACTGTAGATTCCCTTATGTGAGTATAAGACCTGGATCTTTCTTAATTATTTTTGTGTCAGCTGACTTGTCAGTCTAACTTTTTATCATCAGTCTGGTTTGCCCCCCAAAGAAGTTGTAATTTGACTTGTTATGTCCACCCCCCTGGGGGGTGGATATATTATTTTTGCTTTTTTCGCCGTCCGATGTCCGATGTCCGATGTCCGATGTCCGTTGTCCGATGTCCGATGTCCGATGTCCGATGTCCGGCGTCCGGCGTCCGATGTCCGGCGTCACGCATGGTTTCCGCTCATTTAAAGGAAAAGTATTAGAGCTATTGTCACCAAATTTGGTATGCAGGCTTATTGGGTCAGTAGCTTGCTTGGGATTGCTTTTGGCTGTTGTACCTCTTTTGCTTACTGAGTAATACTTAAGTACAGCTATTTTCAGTACCCATTGGTTTCCGTGCATTTAAGCCAAAATAATTAAAGATATTTTACTACAATTTTGAATACAAGATTGTTATGTCCATAGCTCGCTTGGTATTGCATTTGGGACTGATAGCTTTGTCAGTACATGAGTAATAGCCATTTAGGTACTTCATTGTGTATTTTCAGTACTACTTTTGAGTAATTTGCTTCTATCTCCTTAACCGTGCGAGATAGAGCGATTTCGGCAAAATTTTCGACCCGCAGGGTATCTGAGGAGTGTACTCTTTGCAATTTTCAAAAAATTTTCCCCTCCCCAAAAATGGCGGCCATTTTGAATTTTCGAATTTTTGCCAAAAATGGCAAAACACAAATTTGCTTCTATCTCCTTAACCGTGCGAGATAGAGCGATTTCGTCGAAATTTTCGACCCACAGGGTATCTAAGGAATGTAATATTTGCAATTTTCCAAAAATTTTCCCCTCCCCAAAAATGGCGGCCATTTTGAATTTTCGAATTTTTGCCCAAATTTGCTTCTATCTCCTTAACCGTGCGAGATAGAGCGATTTCGGCAAAATTTTCGATCCACAGGGGATCTAAGGAATGCAATCTTTGCAATTTTCCAAAAATTTTCCCCTCCCCAAAAATGGCGGCCATTTTGAATTTTCGAATTTTTGCCAAAAATGGCAAAACACTAATTTGCTTCTATCTCCTTAACCGTGCGAGATAGAGCGATTTCGGCAAAATTTTCGATCCACAGGGGATCTAAGGAATGCAATCTTTGCAATTTTCCAAAAATTTTCCCCTCCCCAAAAATGGCGGCCATTTTGAATTTTCGAATTTTTGCCAAAAATGGCAAAACACTAATTTGCTTCTATCTCCTTAACCATGCGAGATAGAGCGATTTCGGCAAAATTTTCGACACACAGGGTATCTAAGCAATGCAATCTTTGCAATTTTCAAAATATTTTCCCCTCCCCAAAAATGGCGGCCATTTTGAATTTTTGCCAAAAATGGCAAAACACAAATTTGCTTCTATCTCCTTAACCGTGCGAGATAGAGCGATTTCGTCGAAATTTTCGACCCACAGGGTATCTAAGGAATGTAATATTTGCAATTTTCAAAAAATTTTCCCCTCCCCAAAAATGGCGGCCATTTTGAATTTTCGAATTTTTGCCAAAAATGGCAAAACACAAATTTGCTTCTATCTCCTTAACCGTGCGAGATAGAGCGATTTCGTCGAAATTTTCGACCCACAGGGTATCTAAGGAATGCAATCTTTGCAATTTTCCAAAAATTTTCCCCTCCCCAAAAATGGCGGCCATTTTGAATTTTCGAATTTTTGCCAAAAATGGCAAAACACAAATTTGCTTCTATCTCCTTAACCGTGCGAGATAGAGCGATTTCGTCGAAATTTTCGACCCACAGGGTATCTAAGGAATGTAATATTTGCAATTTTCAAAAAAATTTCCCCTCCCCAAAAATGGCGGCCATTTTGAATTTTCGAATTTTTGCCAAAAATGGCAAAACACAAATTTGCTTCTATCTCCTTAACCGTGCGAGATAGAGCGATTTCGGCAAAATTTTCGACCCACAGGGGATCTAAGGAATGCAATCTTTGCAATTTTCCAAAAATTTTCCCCTCCCCAAAAATGGCGGCCATTTTGAATTTTCGAATTTTTGCCAAAAATGGCAAAACACTAATTTGCTTCTATCTCCTTAACCGTGCGAGATAGAGCGATTTCGGCAAAATTTTAGACGCACAGGGTATCTAAGCAATGCAATCTTTGCAATTTTCAAAATATTTTCCCCTCCCCAAAAATGGCGGCCATTTTGAATTTTCGAATTTTTGCCAAAAATGGCAAAACACAAATTTGCTTCTATCTCCTTAACCGTGCGAGATAGAGCGATTTCGTCGAAATTTTCGACCCACAGGGTATCTAAGGAATGCAATCTTTGCAATTTTCAAAAAATTTTCCCCTCCCCAAAAATGGCGGCCATTTTGAATTTTCGAATTTTTACCAAAAATGGCAAAACACAAATTTGCTTCTATCTCCTTAACTGTGCGAGATAGAGCGATTTCGTCGAAATTTTCGACCCACAGGGTATCTAAGGAATGCAATCTTTGCAATTTTCCAAAAATTTTCCCCTCCCCAAAAATGGCGGCCATTTTGAATTTTCGAATTTTTGCCAAAAATGGCAAAACACAAATTTGCTTCTATCTCCTTAACCGTGCGAGATAGAGCGATTTCATCGAAATTTTCGACCCACAGGGTATCTAAGGAATGTAATATTTGCAATTTTCAAAAAAATTTCCCCTCCCCAAAAATGGCGGCCATTTTGAATTTTCGAATTTTTGCCAAAAATGGCAAAACACAAATTTGCTTCTATCTCCTTAACCGTGCGAGATAGAGCGATTTCGGCAAAATTTTCGACACACAGGGTATCTAACCAATGCAATCTTTGCAATTTTCAAAATATTTTCCCCTCCCCAAAAATGGCGGCCATTTTGAATTTTTGAATTTTTGCCAAAAATGGCAAAACACAAATTTGCTTCTATCTCCTTAACCGTGCGAGATAGAGCGATTTCGTCGAAATTTTCGACCCACAGGGTATCTAAGGAATGTAATATTTGCAATTTTCAAAAAATTTTCCCCTCCCCAAAAATGGCGGCCATTTTGAATTTTCGAATTTTTGCCAAAAATGGCAAAACACAAATTTGCTTCTATCTCCTTAACCGTGCGAGATAGAGCGATTTCGTCGAAATTTTCGACCCACAGGGTATCTAAGCAATGCAATCTTTGCAATTTTCCAAAAATTTTCCCCTCCCCAAAAATGGCGGCCATTTTGAATTTTCGAATTTTTGCCAAAAATGGCAAAACACAAATTTGCTTCTATCTCCTTAACCGTGCGAGATAGAGCGATTTCGTCGAAATTTTCGACCCACAGGGTATCTAAGGAATGTAATATTTGCAATTTTCAAAAAAATTTCCCCTCCCCAAAAATGGCGGCCATTTTGAATTTTCGAATTTTTGCCAAAAATGGCAAAACACAAATTTGCTTCTATCTCCTTAACCGTGCGAGATAGAGCGATTTCGGCAAAATTTTCGACCCACAGGGGATCTAAGGAATGCAATCTTTGCAATTTTCCAAATATTTTCCCCTCCCCAAAAATGGCGGCCATTTTGAATTTTCGAATTTTTGCCAAAAATGGCAAAACACTAATTTGCTTCTATCTCCTTAACCGTGCGAGATAGAGCGATTTCGGCAAAATTTTCGACGCACAGGGTATCTAAGCAATGCAATCTTTGCAATTTTCAAAATATTTTCCCCTCCCCAAAAATGGCGGCCATTTTGAATTTTCGAATTTTTGCCAAAAATGGCAAAACACAAATTTCCTTCTATCTCCTTAACCGTGCGAGATAGAGCGATTTCATCGAAATTTTCGACCCACAGGGTATCTAAGGAATGTAATATTTGCAATTTTCAAAAAATTTTCCCCTCCCCAAAAATGGCGGCCATTTTGAATTTTCGAATTTTTGCCAAAAATGGCAAAACACAAATTTGCTTCTATCTCCTTAACCGTGCGAGATAGAGCGATTTCGTCGAAATTTTCGACCCACAGGGTATCTAAGGAATGCAATCTTTGCAATTTTCCAAAAATTTTCCCCTCCCCAAAAATGGCGGCCATTTTGAATTTTCGAATTTTTGCCAAAAATGGCAAAACACAAATTTGCTTCTATCTCCTTAACCGTGCGAGATAGAGTGATTTCGTCGAAATTTTCGACCCACAGGGTATCTAAGGAATGTAATATTTGCAATTTTCAAAAAAATTTCCCCTCCCCAAAAATGGCGGCCATTTTGAATTTTCGAATTTTTGCCAAAAATGGCAAAACACAAATTTGCTTCTATCTCCTTAACCGTGCGAGATAGAGCGATTTCGGCAAAATTTTCGACCCACAGGGGATCTAAGGAATGCAATCTTTGCAATTTTCCAAAAATTTTCCCCTCCCCAAAAATGGCGGCCATTTTGAATTTTCGAATTTTTGCCAAAAATGGCAAAACACTAATTTGCTTCTATCTCCTTAACCGTGCGAGATAGAGCGATTTCGGCAAAATTTTCGACGCACAGGGTATCTAAGCAATGCAATCTTTGCAATTTTCAAAATATTTTCCCCTCCCCAAAAATGGCGGCCATTTTGAATTTTCGAATTTTTGCCAAAAATTGCAAAACACAAATTTGCTTCTATCTCCTTAACCGTGCGAGATAGAGCGATTTCGTCGAAATTTTCGACCCACAGGGTATCTAAGGAATGCAATCTTTGCAATTTTCCAAAAATTTTCCCCTCCCCAAAAATGGCGGCCATTTTGAATTTTCGAATTTTTGCCAAAAATGGCAAAACACAAATTTCCTTCTATCTCCTTAACCGTGCGAGATAGAGCGATTTCATCGAAATTTTCGACCCACAGGGTATCTAAGGAATGTAATATTTGCAATTTTCAAAAAATTTTCCCCTCCCCAAAAATGGCGGCCATTTTGAATTTTCGAATTTTTGCCAAAAATGGCAAAACACAAATTTGCTTCTATCTCCTTAACCGTGCGAGATAGAGCGATTTCGTCGAAATTTTCGACCCACAGGGTATCTAAGGAATGCAATCTTTGCAATTTTCCAAAAATTTTCCCCTCCCCAAAAATGGCGGCCATTTTGAATTTTCGAATTTTTGCCAAAAATGGCAAAACACAAATTTGCTTCTATCTCCTTAACCGTGCCAGATAGAGTGATTTCGTCAAAATTTTCGACCCACAGGGTATCTGAGCATTGTACTCTTGGTAATTTCTAAAAAATTTTCCCCTCCCCTAAAATGGCGGCCATTTTGAATTTTCGAATTTTTGCCAAAAATGGCAAAACACAAATTTGCTTCTATCTCCTTAACCGTGCGAGATAGAGTGATTTCGTCGAAATTTTCGACCCACAGGGTATCTAAGGAATGTAATATTTGCAATTTTCAAAAAAATTTCCCCTCCCCAAAAATGGCGGCCATTTTGAATTTTCGAATTTTTGCCAAAAATGGCAAAACACAAATTTGCTTCTATCTCCTTAACCGTGCGAGATAGAGCGATTTCGGCAAAATTTTCGACCCACAGGGGATCTAAGGAATGCAATCTTTGCAATTTTCCAAAAATTTTCCCCTCCCCAAAAATGGCGGCCATTTTGAATTTTCGAATTTTTGCCAAAAATGGCAAAACACTAATTTGCTTCTATCTCCTTAACCGTGCGAGATAGAGCGATTTCGGCAAAATTTTCGACGCACAGGGTATCTAAGCAATGCAATCTTTGCAATTTTCAAAATATTTTCCCCTCCCCAAAAATGGCGGCCATTTTGAATTTTCGAATTTTTGCCAAAAATTGCAAAACACAAATTTGCTTCTATCTCCTTAACCGTGCGAGATAGAGCGATTTCGTCGAAATTTTCGACCCACAGGGTATCTAAGGAATGCAACCTTTGCAATTTTCCAAAAATTTTCCCCTCCCCAAAAATGGCGGCCATTTTGAATTTTCGAATTTTTGCCAAAAATGGCAAAACACAAATTTCCTTCTATCTCCTTAACCGTGCGAGATAGAGCGATTTCATCGAAATTTTCGACCCACAGGGTATCTAAGGAATGTAATATTTGCAATTTTCAAAAAATTTTCCCCTCCCCAAAAATGGCGGCCATTTTGAATTTTCGAATTTTTGCCAAAAATGGCAAAACACAAATTTGCTTCTATCTCCTTAACCGTGCGAGATAGAGCGATTTCGTCGAAATTTTCGACCCACAGGGTATCTAAGGAATGCAATCTTTGCAATTTTCCAAAAATTTTCCCCTCCCCAAAAATGGCGGCCATTTTGAATTTTCGAATTTTTGCCAAAAATGGCAAAACACAAATTTGCTTCTATCTCCTTAACCGTGCCAGATAGAGTGATTTCGTCAAAATTTTCGACCCACAGGGTATCTGAGCATTGTACTCTTGGTAATTTCTAAAAAATTTTCCCCTCCCCTAAAATGGCGGCCATTTTGAATTTTCAAATTTTTGCCAAAAATGGCAAAACACAAATTTGCTTCTATCTCCTTAACCATGCGAGATAGAGCGATTTCGTCGAAATTTTCAACCCACAGGGTATCTAAGGAATGTAATCTTTGCAATTTTCAAAAAATTTTCCCCTCCCCAAAAATGGCAGCCATTTTGAATTTTCGAATTTTTGCCCAAAATGGAAAAACACAAACTGGCCTTAACCGTGCAAAATAGAGTTATTTTGTTGAAATTTTCGACCCATAGGGTATCTAAGAAATGTACTCTTGGCAATTTTCAAAAAAATTTCCTTTTCCCAATAATGGCGGCCATTTTGAATTTTCAAATTTTTGCCAAAAATAGAAAAACAGGAATTGGCTTCTATCTTCTTAACCGTGCAAGATAGAGTGATTTCGTCAAAATTTTCAACCCAACCAATGCAAAAAGGCATGAAGCTGAAATAAATTACATCTACACTATCAAATATTTAAGCATCATTGATATATTTTACAAATGAAACAGGGTCTTGTAAGACTACTGTACAATTTGGGCAAAAGGTTCATGGGTGGACATTACACATGATAATGTGTGTTCTTCTATGCTATCCTGTTTCTATTCGCATCTACTATCAACAGGGCGGCCTATTTCTAGTTTTTCTTTATAATTGTGAAGGGTAGTAGTTTATTGAAACATAAGTATTTTAACAACATTAAATAAGGCGAAAAGGATTCACAGTTGAACAGTGTTACGTTGAAGCTAAATCTTTTAATTTTGGTAGCTAACTTATTATAATTAAATAAATAAAAGATAAACTATCATAGGCAATGTAACATTTGATATATGCTCAGTAATGAGATTGTGAACATTATAAAATACATATATTTCTTGATATAAAATGTACAAAATTGACACTTTTACATTGTAAATGTTACAAAAAAATATAATGATTTGTAAATGTAAAAAAAATGTTTAAAGTTGATTTGGGGAAACCTGTAGAATGCTTAATCAGTAATCATATTGTAAATAATATAAAATTGTAAAATTTGTATTTCTTGTTATTAGTTACAGTGTCTATTTACTAGTTAATCCTAATGCTGTAAAATATAAAGGGCCAATCAAGGTATTATATAAGGCAAATCCCATCCGATTTGGGGGGCAGACCCATTGTTGACAGGTCACTTGAGGGCTGATCAACATACACCCCTGTTGTTGAGTTTGTGATATCCTTAAGATTTTCCAGAGCCTTCCAATGATTGTCTTACAGACATCATTACAACAGTTGAGGAAAGGTTTACCCCAAGTAAAACTTGTCAGAGACCAAGGCCGAAAGGGGTTACGGCCTACTAGTGTGAGCTGCAACGCTATCAGAGACGGACAATCACCAATCCCAGTACTTATGTAGCCCATTGCTGCTTAACTTCAGTGATGAGACGCACAGGTACACTATGCCACAATTCATGAAAGTCTGGTGACTTTAAAAAAAAAGGTGATCTCTACAGCAATGTAACATCCAAGTTACAGTTTTTAAATCTCATTTGCAGAAAACCAGATTAATTTTAACATAGAGCTTCAGTTCCCCCTGTAAATTTTTAATAAAACGTACACAGTGGCTGGGTTCTTTCATTGATGGATTTACAACAATAAATCTTGGTTAACGCTATAGCTGTAGCAATAAACTATGGTTCATATACTGTATAAGTCAATTTAAAATCCAATTTTTTGAAAAAATGGTAGTATTATATTGATGCAGTAACATACCAGATTACATTCACATTTTGCCTCAAAAATGGACAAAAATTCTGTCACTTTGACTCCAATAAAGTTAAGCAACTGACAGTTTGTTTGGTATGTGAAAATTGACATGTAAACGTGTGTATTTATATGTATATAAGTACTAAAATAAAATAAACACCATAGTTATAGTAGATTTTAGCTTATTAAACTGAACACAGTGGTGAAAAATTTATACAAAATGGACCAGAAATAGGCAATAATCATTTAAACCAGAATCAAATTCAAAAGAAAAAGTGTCACAATTGCTTGCATTCCTAATTATTACCAATTTAAACCATATTTATCAACCTCTAACAGCTTCAGATAAAAGGCACACAATAATCAGATTTGCAGCCACACCAGATATAGGATGGGTCTGTGATGTATTTTCCATTTCAGTATTCCACAAATGCATTCACATACCAGGATGCTGAAAATGTTTTTATGCGTCAGTATATCCCCAAATAAATAGGTCTGCTAATATTAATCTAATGATAAGATAACAATCCTGCTAACCCACTAGGCCACTGAGTCATGGTATTTAAGTAAAATGGTCTTGATACCAAATACTGCTGCTACCATCATCCCATCCCATATGTAAATAAATATAAGATTTTACAAATTATAAATTATTGCATACAAATATTTTAATTAAATAGAATGTCAAATGGATTATATGGAGTAAATATGTTTGATGATTAAATGGTATCTAGTTTGTACTTGTAATAAAAGCTGCATACATATAGGTTTGGTGCATTCTACCATGTAGCCTTTTACCCCACAGCCTTTAATGTTGTCAAGGCTGGGTGGGCAAGTGACAGAAACAATAGTCTTGCCCAGGCTGTATCTAAGAAACTGTAATATGTCAGAAGCATATACTTTGTAGGGACATTGGTTGGGGGCTATATGTTGTGCAATGTCCTGGCATGACCTTGGTTTGACATTAGATGTTGCTGTAGTTACCTTGACCTGTAAAATCTTGTTCGGGCTACATCTCAGAAACCGTATGGCTTAAAAAGATGATACTTGGTAGGGAGATTGTTTGGGGTGTAGATGTGCAACATAATGTGCGACTTTGGTGCAATGTTTAACTTTGGCTTTGCCAAATGTTTTTTGCTGCCATATTTGAGACAGAGAATATTTCAATTTTGCTTTTATTCCTAAGAATAAATCAAGTAATTTTTTTATACCCCAGTCACAGTACAGGAAGTGCGTCCCACATTTGAGGTTTTACTTGGCAGCAGAACCGCCTCCAAAGGATGCCTCATACCTTCCGAGATTTGGTGTATCATTCACACTACAGCTGGTATAACTCGCAGTTATAGGTGTTGGGGTATTAGAGTAGGGGGAGAAATTAGGATTTTTGATTTGGTACACCTGGATTTTTCAGAAAGTTATGGTTGTATGCAATATTTGTTCAGGGATGGGTATTGTATATCTCATTAATGATTCTACTAACAAAATGATATGCCTGGGCATACTGGCTTATACATAAGCTATGTTCCTGAGAGAGTGGTAATATTTGAATTCATAGTTATTTTGGTTAGGAGTGTGTTGTTTTTTCATATCAAAGGGATGCTGAAATTTAAAAAAATTTGCAAGTGTTACTAATAAAAGAGACTGCAACAGCTGTATATTGACTTTTGTGATTTAAGCAAGACTTCTTTTGATAGTTCATAGATGGGAATCTTGCCTTCCCATCAGTTTAGTTGGTGGTAACTTTTCCTGATGGCAACTTTTCTGTATGATTTGAGTACCTATGATATGGGAGGTGCTTATGTGATCACCATGCAACTGAACCTCTTTCAATTGATAATAAACAATACTGCTTCATATGTTTATTCTTAATTCTTACTATTCAACCTTTCATTCATTGTCATTCATTTGTATGGTGGCCGTATTGGATTTATGCAAATTAGACCACGTTCCACCAACTAAAATTTTGTAAATTTTTCCCTTGAAAGAGGAGCTATTCGGGAGGTAGTGGTGGTAAAATTATTTCTGTTGCAATTTGTTTGGGGTCAACCCTTATTTCACTGAACTAATAGTGTAAATATTGTAAAAATATATATATTTATATTAAAAAAATGTGACGTGCTTCTTTTCGACATTTATTTTTTCCTTATGGGACTTAACTCACACCTCTCTTCCCCTACCTCAGAGCAGGTCTGTAAAAGAGGCAGGGGTAGGGGGGGGGGGCAATGTTGGTACTCTGCCGGCTACCGGGCCACTGGTTACTAACTTTTAGGATCTAATGGACTCCTGGTTGGTGGTCCTTGTTTTGACCTTAATTTTTGAGTTCACTTACAGTCCCTAGTAACTGACCCGCCTACCAAGAGGTAGTTATTCAGCAGTTGTCCATTGGGTAGGATGTATTAACACAATAAAATTGCAAATTTAATAGGTATATTAAATGTTTATAAGTTAATACTCTACCCAATGGACAGACAAGGCCCTCCCAACAGACCTCGCTATCAGCTTACTAGGGGTCTAAATAGGTTTAGACAATAAAAACAATGCCATGACATCACACTGTCTAGACAGGAAGGAAGTACCATGTGCCACCTGGTGAATGCACAGTATGTGACCGGAAACACAGGATTACTTTTTCTGTCGTTAAGTGGGCCAGTCTGCGCTGACCTGATTAGCAATTGTCCATTTGGTAGGGTATTGTAAAAATTTAATTTACTTTTTAAATTTGCACTTTTCTTTCGATAACTTGTAAAGAAATAACTAAAAGGGATTGCTTTTTAGATACACTTTGAACAGTTGGGTTTCTTTGGAGCCTCTGCGTTGCCCAAAGTTATCTTATATTAAGTCAAATATTCTCATATATATAACACAGTAAAGGAGAATATTCAAGAAGTAAATTATATATCCCTCGACTGTTCATTGGAACGCTACTTTTGTTAACCTAGCGCACCAAGTTCCTGGTTTTGGGGAAGCTACTGTTTCTGCAAAGCAGTAGACTAGATTATACAAGGTTTACTAACTGGTTTTTATGACTTAAAAATAAGAGAGTGAAATTAATCAGTTCAACAATTGGAAATGCAAACTATACATAGTATTAAAACTGTAAACTTGAAACAAGTTAAAAATGCATACATTAGTTCACTGTTTTATAACATCTGACTGTCTTGTACACAGTATATGGTGACTTTTTACCCCACAGCCCTTAAGGGCTGTCGGGGTATTGTTTTCATCCATGGTGTCCGGATGGACGAGCGGGCGGGTGGGTGGGCGGGCGGCGGGAAATAGTTTGTCCGGGCTGTATCTCAGAAACCGTAAGGTGTAGGAAGTTGATACTTGGTAGGGACATTGGTGAGGGGGTGTAGGTGTGCAACGTCATGGTCTGACCTTGATTTGACCTTTGACCTTGCCGTAGTGACCTTGAGTTTGAAAATCTTGTCCGGGCTATATCTCGGAAACTGTAAGGTGTAGGAAGTTGATACTTGGTGGGGATATTGGTTAGGGTGTGTAGGTGTGCAACGTCATGGTCTGACCTTGATTTGACGTTGCTGTAGTGACCTTGACCTATAAAATGTTGTCTGGGCTATATCTCGGAAACTGTAAGGTGTGGGAAGTTGATATTTGGTGGGGATATTGGTTAGGGGGTGTAGGTGTGCAACGTCATGGTCTGACCTTGATTTGACCTTTGACCTTGCTGTAGTGACCTTGACCTATAAAATGTTGTCCGGGCTATATCTCGGAAACTGTAAGGTGTGGGAAGTTGATATTTGGTAGGGACATTTGTTAGGGGGTGTAGGTGTGCAGCGTCATGGGCTGACCTTGATTTGACCTTTGACCTTGCCATAGTGACCTTGACCTATAAAATCTTGTCTGGGCTATATCTCGGAAACCGTAAGGTGTAGGAAGTTGATACTTGGTAGGGACATTGGTTAGGGGCTATAGGTGTGTATTATCATGGTGTGACCTTAATTTGACCTTTGACCTTGGTGTAGTGACCTTGACCTTTAAAATCTTCATGGACCTTTGGGTCTGTCTTTTGATGCAGATTAAGCAAAAGTCATATTAGAATTAATTAAGAATTTTACTTTCATAACTTCCCATTGTAAGAGATAGAATTTCATCAAGTGAGCCACAGATTTTACTCCAACACCACAATAAGCATTCATTAAATGTATTACCACTTCTGTATGCATGGTAATATTCAAACCATCTAAACCATAATTCGGCCATGCAGATGTAGATAGTGTTGAATTTTAGTTTACTGATTAATGCTGTCATCTTGTTATTGAATTATCTTGTTTTAATACTTCATCTTTATACGCATTATCTTTCTTTTAAACATTATTTCTCCATTTAAACATTGTTTGGACCTTTATATAACTGACAGTGCTCTGAAAGTATCCTGAAGTTTGTACTGGTACAGTACTTCTATATCTCATGGTGTTGAAAATATTTCCCTAGGCTGTGGGGTATGGGCATCTCTGATGTATTTTGTAACTGGTAAAAAGATGGAGAAGTATCACAGGACCTCCGTATAAACGATTATTTTTATTGCTTTAATACATCCTATCCAATGGACAATTGCTGTACTGGTCGGTGCGACTGGTCCCGCCAAATGCGAAATGTATGTTATTGTTATGTAGAACTGTTGACATGGATGTTATGCACAATTTTATGAACATTACAAATAAATAAATTATAAAACAAATGATGTAGTCTATGTGATAGTAAGTGGAATATATGACTAATTAAGTCATGTATACAAGATACAAAGTTGTATGCGCAACTTAATTGTAAGTCTTATGTAACACGTAGTAAGTTGATTAGTCATCTTACTCTATGGAATATTGGGCTTTTCATAAAGTAATGTGTTGGCAGCAAAGAGCTTATATATATATATATATATTATTTATTAAAAGTTGAATACTTTAAACTGTACATTACAGCATAGTAATCTCGTTGTCTGGAAGTGTAATAATGGTGTCATTTTTATGTCGTCACTCTGCGGCGTTGGCGTCCGCGTCCGTGTGAACAATTTCTCCAAAACTACAAGGCCTAGAGACATGCTGTTTTTTTTAAAAGATACCTTATCTATCGAGGATGAAAAATTGTTCAAGGCATGCAAATCTGTCTGTTCGTCTGTTTGCTAGAGCCATTACAAGGAAGGAAACCCCACCAAAAGTGTGAAAATTTCAACACTTTATCACAATTTTCTCAGTGACTATTGCAGGGATTTCTCTCATATCTTGCATATATGTACTAGACCACAAGTAGATTCCCTTGTGTGAGTGTCAGACCTGGATCTTTCTTAATTATTTTTTTATGCATTTTTAAAATAATTTTTACTGCATTAAAATTCATGAAATCATGCACTAAATCAATTATAACTTGAAAAGTATTGCATTTAGAACATTTTGTTAAAATATATTATTCAGCTACATTTTCCATAGCCACAACATGGTGAGTTGGTGTCTATCTCAATAGCTAAGTGAGTAATAGCTACTTTTGGGCTTTTCAGTAACTTCCATCATGAGTAAAATCACTTGTAACTTGAAAACTATTGCATTTAGAGAATTATGTGTAAATAAGTTATTCAGCTACTTTTGGGTCAGCTATAACATAGTAAAATTTCAGATCTGCAGCTCATGGCATAGCTGAGCAATAGCTACTTTCAGGTTCTCACTGTTGAGTAAATCATTGTATCTACTGGATAGGCGCAGTGTGTAGAGAGATTTCACCATTACCGCTCTAATGAAAATAATATTATAGCTAGCCTTCTCAAGTTTGCAGGATATATTAATAACCATAAAATGTTGCCTGGGAATAATTTTGGCCTCATTTTGAAAAAACAAGATGGCCGCCAGGGACGTTTATTCGACTTAAAGCAAGGACTTTTGTTGACCCCCTAGAGCAAAGGGTATTATAGGTATAGATCTCAAATTGGCAGGATATGTTCGTCATTAAAAAATCTTGACTGGGAATATTTTTGGACTCATTTTGAAAACCAAGATGGCTGCCACAGGCGTTTCTTTGTCAGTCATGAAAAGTGCTTATATCTCCCTTATTGGTCCTAGAGGTTTGGGATGGTAAACCAACCTATAGGAAATCATGGGCTGGGACTGTTTTGGTGTGGTCAGATTTGACCTTGAACCCCTCCTTCACGGTCAAACGAGGATAGCCAAACTTAAAAAGTGCTTATAACTCTCTTATTATTGGTCCTAGAGGTTTGGGATGGTAAAGCAACCTATAGGAAATCATGGGCTGGGATTCTTTGGGTGTGGTCGGATTTGACCTTGGACCCCTCCTTCAAGGTCAAAAGAGGATAGCCAAAATTAAAAGTGGTTATAACTCGCTTACTATTGGTCCTAGAGGTTTGGGATGGTAAACCAACCTATAGGAAATCATGGGCTGGGACTGTTTTGGTGTGGTCCAATTTGACCTTGGACCCCTCCTTCAAGGTCAAATGAGGATAGCCAAACTTAAAAGTGCTTATAGCTCGCTTATTATTGGTCCTAGAGGTTTGGGATGGTAAACCAACCTATAGGAAATCATGAGCTGGGTATTTTTTGGTGTGTTCAGATTTGATCTTGGACCCCTCCTTCAAGGTCAAACGAGGATAGCCAAACTTATAAGTGCTTATAACGCGCTTATTATTGGTCCTAGAGGTTTGGAATGGTAAACCAACCTATAGGAAATCATGGGCTGGGAATCTTTTGGTGTGGTCAGATTTGACCTTGAACCCCTCCTTCACGGTCAAACGAGGATAGCCAAACTTAAAAGTGCTTATAGCTTGCTTATTATTGGTCCTAGAGGTTTGGGATGGTAAACCAACCAATAGGAAATAATGGGCTGGGAATCTATTGCTGTGGTCGGATTTGACCTTGGACCCCTCCATCAAGGTCAAACGAGGATAGCCAAACTTAAAAGTGCTTATAACTTGCTTATTATTGGTCCTAGGGGTTTGGGATGGTAAACCAACCTATAGGAAATCATGGGCTGGGAATCTTTTGGTGTTGTCAAATTTGACCTTGGACCCCTCCTTCAAGGTCAAATGAGGATAGCCAAACTTAAAAGTGCCTATAACTCGCTTATTATTGGTTCTAGAGGTTTGCAATGTCAAATCAGCCTATAGGAAATCATGGGCTAGGAATTTTTTGATGTGATCAGATTTGACCTTTGGCCCCTCTTTCAAGGTCAAATGAGGATAGCCAAAATTAACAGTGCTTATATCTCGCTTATTTGTGTTCCTAGAGGTTTGCAATGTCACACCAACCTATAGGAATCATGGGCTAAGAATCTTTTGATATGGTCAGATTTCACCTTGGGCTTCTCCTTCAAGGTTAATGTTTTAATGGCTTTGGTGAGTTTTCTTTCTGGTGGATACAATTTGCATCGGTTCTTCGATGCAATAGGTCAAGTTTCAGTATGTTATTCACCTATTTTGGGGTCAGCTATAACATAGTAAAATTAAAACTATTGCATTTGCAATATTTTCTTTAAATATGTTTTTAACTTACTTCTTACACCGTAACAGTTACCTTCTTACTTTCCTTCTGAACACCATTTCCAGGGCACAACTTTTATGTGCTTTTCTTCTGTCACTTCTACTCTGAAACTCAAAACATACAGTCAGCTGACACAGAGCCCGTTCACGGGCACTGATTGCTTGTTTTAGGTCACAGTATGGGCTGTGCAGTGACTGGTTATATGCTGAATCACAAACCACAGAGCTGGAAGGACAAGTACATCAAGGCCTTTATCGCCCTGGCAGGACCTTGGGGTGGATCTGTGAAAACCTTCAGAGTCATGGCTTCAGGTTGGTTGTTAGACTATAATTATTAATAATCTGGTCAGATGTGGTAAACTGAGCTGTAGTTAGGTTTCAGTTATTCATTTGCAGGGATGTTTTCAACAGTCTCCCCTCCCTTTTTTTTAGAGGACACGGTAAACTTGCTCAGAGTATATTTCTCTCAGAGACCAGTAAATTTGATTGTTTCTCTGAATTAATTTTTTAAAATTGTTAATTTTGTGTAGGATACTTTAATAGACATTGTTTTATTCTTTGTTTTTCTTCTTTTTACCTCTCTATTGTCTTCCACTTTTTATCTGTCTGTACCTGTATTATCTCAAGTACATTTTGTTTTAAAGTAACATCATTCCTTCTTAAGCATTTACCTATTATTACCTGACTCATACTGTCAATACCCAGTTTTGCCTTACTCTATGTAATGTTATACAATATGTGACAGTGACTTGTTTTGTTCTGTTTCCTGTCACTGCCTTATCATGCCAGTAGTCCATGTCTTTCTGTGCCAGGCTCATCCCTTCCATTTTATACCGGCTTGCTTTATCATGACATGCACATTTTGTTTTGTTGCAGGTGACAACCTAGGTGTATTTGTCCTGTCCCCTCTCACAGCCCGGCCATTTCAGCAGTCTATGCCCAGTACAGCCTGGCTCATGCCTTCTCCTTCCTTCTGGAATGCCAGTGAGATCCTTGTGTCTGGACCTAAAGGTAACTACACAGTCAACGACTACCTTCGTTTCTTCAGGGACATCAATTTTGATGTCGGCTATTCTATGTACAAAGACAATGTAGGATATACTTTCAACAGCCCCCCTGGGGTAGAGGTGCACTGTATCCATGGTATCAATGTGGACACTCCTGCAGGCTTCCATTATTCCGCCAAACAATGGCATGACGAACAGCCAGATATGATCAAAGGTGATGGAGACGGCACTGTGAACTTGAGGAGTCTACACGGATGCCTCAGGTGGGTGGGAAAGAACCAGGGCAAGTCAGTACATCATGTGGAGATCCCCAATGTAGAGCATCTGTCCATGCTGAAGAACGCTGAAACAGTTGCCGCCATAATGAAAGCTCTTGTGCTGTGATGGGGTTGATTGTTAGGCAATACTTGTCCTAATGGATCGACAAAGAATGAAGTATGAACTTGAATATCAGTTTGACATTTTTTCAGTTGGATAATGATAGTATTGTACTGGAAAATACCCAATTTATGATCTTGCTAATTTTCTATTGTAAAACCATTCTTGCCTCATGCAGTAACTTAAATTGGTCACATTTTGATTTTGGATAGCCAAGGCTTTTGAATTCTTTGAACTTAAATGCCTTTGTACCTTCATTCAGTATTGTGTCCTCGCGTGAATAAGCTGTGGGTTTCTGTTGATGTAGACATCAGCAGAAAGAGAATCTTGTTTATTATTTACCAAAACCAACCAGTGATTTGTATTGTAACCAAGAGAGGGGAAATTGTGATTTTATTGATATATGTTACATGTTATGTTACAATGGATATTAATGCAAAGTTTTACATAATTTTAGAAAGTGAAAGATACATTTTCCACAGATATATTTATTGCTTTTACTCATGTAATATACTTTTGTTTATATGTGTATGTGTACATTTAACTTGGCCTCTTTCCAGGGCACAGTTTCACAAAGGCATTTAGCCTGGACTTAAAGTTAAAACAGTATGTGGTCTTAGACTTAGCAGGTTCCACAAAGCAGATAATTCAAAGCTTTGGTTAAGTCCTCGACTCAGAGTTAAGTCTTTCTGGGAGAGGACTTGACTTTTGTAAACAAAGACCTTAAAAATGGCCGCTGTAAATTTTTCTCCACTTCATAATTTAAAATGCCTGAAAATAAAGAATACTATTGTGGAACATCTCCCAAAATTAGTCTTTAGACATTTTAAGTGGTTACAAGGTTTTTCATTGCAAAACAGCATTTTTCTAGACATAAAAGATGTCAAACAAAAGAAATGTGTCAATAGTAGAATATTTTGACTTGAAATAAGTGTCACTTGACATAGAAAACCACTGTGGTTATGTGAAAGCTTAGACTTTGCGAAGTCACCCTTCAGGAAATCGATTTAAGTCTTCAACTAAAGACTTAGGCTAAGTCCAAGACCCTTTGTGTATTGTTGATTAGTTATAGTGTAAATATAATAGCATATTCTATGTATTAAGCCGACTCTCATTCCTGTAGTTGAGGCTTCCAATTCAGATTGCAGCTGCAGGTTCAGAGCTAAGATTGTGAAATGGATTTTTGTTGAAGAGAATTCCCAATGTTTTATTTGTTGAGTATTGTAAATGTATGAATGTACAAGTATTTTTTATGTGTCTTGCTGAAAGTTTTGGCCAACCATTCATGTTTAAAACCATCCCATATGTTTTACCTGTTTAAGCAGTTGAAATGTATATCATAGGTATGGCCTAGCATTTCCATTAGCACAATGTTAGTATTCTCGTTGAATTTCCTGTCACTTGAAAGGTTATCGGCTCTTCCTTTTAAATGAGGCAGGTGTTTTTTAACAAAATTAAGGGCTTATACAGATCACTATTCACAGGAATGACATTCTTGACAACCATAAAAGTAAGACGGCTAGGAAGTATATTATTGTGGCAAGTAGCAAATGAACCTTTCTGTTACTGGTAGCAGTGAGAGTCAGCCTGTAGAGAAGCATAGTATTTACTTCCCATATCGCTGCAGTGCGTTATTGCATCCAATAATTAATTGTTCAAACAAGGGGATCCTGTGATTGAACAATGAAAATTTGTTTGGCATCTTGTTATATTAGTATTTGGATTTATTAAAATCTGTATCTGTTAAAGGGTTGTAATTGTTTTAATATTTGTGTGGTTTTTGTCTTTTTAAAGTTTTACTGTGCAAAATATGTAAAGCTAAAGTTGTTTATATCCACAGCTTTTGTAGCATATGTATAACTGGGTGGAACTGGAACATGTTAACATGCTGTACTATTTAAATAAACACAGGCATCATTCAAAGCTTGAGGGTGTGTGATAAAGTTTTATTAAGTTCTCATTTGTTGTCTAACACAGGCTTATTTGACTGTCTTGTTAATATTTATCATTGTTATGTATCACTAAATGTTTCCTACAAATGCTTAATTAACAGTATTTACACAGTAATTCCAAAATGCTGACTTCTGTGTTATTAGAATAGCTTTAATGTTTTTTTAAGCATATTTCGCCTTTTGTGTGCCATAACAGTGTACACATGTTCTATTGTGTTTTATTGAAATTTCAGTTAATTAAATACTTTAATGATTAATTGAATTTTATTACCCAAATTTTATTCACAGAGAAAAAAAATTACTTTAAGTAATCAAAAGCACTTTTGACATATTTAAAGAGTGAATGGAATTTGTGTAATATTAGATTGTATTATAAAAGGTGCAGCTGTAGGAACCTCGTACAGTTAAGAGCGTCCACATGTCTCATATCTACCTCTAGTTTGGTGCCTTTGAAGTGCATTTATTCTGAGCAACATACTGAACAGTTGTGTCTCACCACTGTAACTTTTAAGCACATGGCTTCCTTTGTTTGGCAGACCTAGTCAGTTACTTGCTGTAGGACACATGGGGCGGATTTCATGAAAGGTCTCAGACTTACCCCAGTCTCAGGCTGAGCCAGTGGCTAAAATCTGAGTCTTTTGGCTCAGCTAAGTCTTTGTCTCAAACGATTTTCAAAGAAGAAGTCTCAGTTAAGACCAAGCTTATCAAATAACCAGTTGTTTTCTGTGGCATGTGACCTTTTTTGTACTCAAAATATTCTACTGATGACATTATATGTTCTTTGTTGGGCACATAATAACTTTGGTCAAATGATATTTGCAATGGGAAACCTTGTAAACATGTAAAAACACCGAAAGACTACTTCAGGAGGTTGTTTTTTATATTTGTATTTATTTTCAGCCATTTCAAATTTTGAAGTGGAGAATGGATTATGGCAGCCATGTTTGAGCCTCTGTTTATAAAACTTAAGCCTACTACCTACCAGTCTCAGCATGAGCCAATGGCTCAGCCAAAGCTGAGAGTGAGACCTTTTGTGAAATCTATAAAGGCTGAGCCCATGGGATTAGGAAAAATTTCAAATAATTTGAGACAAAAGTCTAAAGTTTGAGTCTGAGCCCGGGCTAAAATCTTTTCTGAATTCCGCCTCTGGTGCACATTGCTTCAAGAACTGTTTCCACCAATAAATTGATTTAATATTCGTAGTATTTTATAAAGAAATATAAAATTAACCTAAAGAAGTTGTCAACATGACATTTGGGCTTCATACTTCTTGGTTATTATTTTGAATATAATTTTAAGAGAATTTTTAACATGCAGTCTGTTTCTCTCCTCCAATTATTAATGTTCACCGTTTGCCATATTTTCATCTGGTTTCAGTATTTCAAAATATATAAGCAATTAGACGATTAGATATGTGCTCGATTAATTGATGGCAACAATTTCTCTAATAACCAATTATTCAGCTTAAATCTTACCTTTATATATGACTGACCGCATTCAGATATGTATATATGATTGAGGTCATATGCTTTTAAAATATTGTAGGCAGTTTCATTTAAATTGATAGATTTGTCAAAAATATTGTGTTTACTGCATTTTCCAGTAATGTAAAATGTTGGCAAATTAAAAAAAAAAAAAAAATCTTACCAGATTGCATATAGGTCACCCTGGAAAGTGCTTTATAATATAATGACCAACATTGAAGTAAAATGATCGTGACTTGAAAGTCAGAAAAATGGAGGATTAGTCAACCACGAAAGTTGGCGGCAATTCTCAGCACTAATATAAAGTGAAACTGGCCAATTTCATGTTAATATAGGATTGAAAAATACGTATTAAATCAGTTTTTCAACATTGGGTATAAAAGTGAAATTTCTGCCTTCTTTGCACTTTGCATGTAATTAAAAGTTAGTGTATAATAAATATCTTGATTTTATTTTTCTGTTTCTGTACTATTTGATGTAAGCTGGGTGATGTAGTGGGGAAGAAACTCTCCTGTAACCCTCACATCAGGATTTAAATATGGGCTGTGACCTGTATTGTTAAAGTTTGAACTACATTTTGACTTCGTACTCGCATACAGGACAGATCATCCTATGGCTGGCGTCTATAATACACATGTGCCCTGTAAGCAGTTGACCTTTGATTTCTCTAACATTATGGCTGGCCTTCAAACATTGACATGCCAGCCTTTTTTTTTCCTAGACATTTTTTGCCCTTCACATAACTTAAAAAATATTTAAAGTTTCTCTGATAAAAAAAAAAATGTAGACCTTTCAGATTTGGTGTGTGAATATATATGGGCAATATCTCTGAGCCTATTGTTTTGTGGCCTTGGCCTTCACTATATAACACCAATGGTGGTTTCTCCACATTTTGGACTGGTACTCTCAAGACACACCATCCAATAGTTGATACACAAACTACAAGAAAATATCTTGGCCGTGTTGCCAGTCATTTCAGAATATTTGCTAAATTTTCTGTTGGGTTACACCATGTCCCATCTGTGTTGAGATGCAATCAGTAGTTGTAATGAATGGATGCATCTGGTAAATATTTAAACCAAATCTTCAGTTATAATAGATCTTGTCCTTTCAATTTTTGAAAAGATGGTTTCTGAACATTGTTAACTAAAAGATATTCATTGCATAAAGATGGAAATATTCTCATTGAGGTGTTATTCTGATAAAGTCAAGGGCATGAATTTAAAAATAGAATCGAACATGCCTGTACCAAACAGCCTGGGGAAATAGTTGTCAACACCATGAGATATAGAAGCAGTGAAACAGTACAAAGATCAGGATACTTTCATAGCAGTGTCAGTTATATAAAAATCCAAATAATATTTAAGTAGATAAAGAAAATGTATTTAAAGAGAAGTATTAAAACAAGACAATTCAACAGCAAGATGACAGCATTAATGAGTATACTAAAAATTATGAAGCTGTAAAATTTATTAACTGGAGAATAGCTGTCAATTATTTAAAGTACATATAATAATCAGTTGCAACAATCAATATGTCTTTGTCATAAGAGCAACGTGTCTCAAACATGGCAGGTGAGCACACTTTGGCAGAGCCAAAGTTAACGGATACACCATGTTGCACACCTACACCCTCTAACCAATGTCTCTACTAGTGTCAACGTTTTCCACCTTATGGAATCCAAGAAATCGCCCAGACACGATTTTTAAACTCATAGTCACTATGACAAGGTCAAATCAAGATCACACCATGATGTTGCACCCCTACAACTCAGAAAGCAATGTCCCTACCAAGTATTAACTTCCTACATGTTACGGTTTCAGAGATACATCCCGGACAAAATTTTAAATGTCATGTTCTCTACGGCAAGATCAAAAGTAAAATCAAGGTCACACCATGACATTGCACACCTACAACCCCCAACCATTGTCCCTATCAAGTATCAACTTCCTATACCTTATAATTTCCAAGATATAGCCCAGACAAGATTTTATAGGACAAGCTCACTATAGCAAGGTCAAAGGTCAAATCAAAGTCACAGCATGACGTTGCACAACCACAAACCCCAACCAATGTTCCTACCACGTATCAACTTCCTACACCTTATGGATTCCGAGATATCGTCCAGACAAGATTTTATAGGTCAAAGTCACCACGGTAAGGTCAAATCAATGTCCCAACAAGACCTTGCACACCTACAACTCCCAAACAATGTCCCTACCACCAAGTATCAACTTTGACCTATAAGGGGCGGTCAGGAGGTAAATCTGACCGGCTACATAGACTCTCCATATATGGTTTCCTCAAAACTTTTAATCCATTCTAAAGCTGTAAAAGCAATAATAAAGTAGATATAAGGCAAAAACAGAAAATCGGCTATTTTATAACCCCAGTTTGACCCATAGGGGGGGCCTCGGGGTAAATCTGACTGCCTATCTAGACTCTCCACATGTGGTTTCCCAATTATTAATACATTCTTAAGCTGTTAAACAACAATAAAGGAGATACATGTATAAGGCAAACTTGCAATTTTATGACCACAGTTTGACCCCTACAGGGTGGTCACGGGGGAAATTTGACCTGCTTTCTAGACTCTCCACATATAGTTTCTTACTACCTCCCAATAATTTTATGGCTCTAAATGCAATACTTAAGAAGATAATCGGGGGGTTCGCATGAAGTTTACACTTTCTGGTTGGAACCTGTGAGAAAACCGTATAAACGTGTATGAAATTATAAGCCACTGCAGTTAGTAGATTTTGCTGAGCGGCGATGATGGGCAGGTGTACCCAAAAAACTATTTTTTGATCATGTGACCTTGATAAAGATCAAAGGTCAAATTTAAGCATGTTGAAAAATTTTCAAACATGGTTTGAAAGCCTCCAATAATAAGGAAGATCTCCAATGGAGACCATAATGTGGCGGCAAGGAAACTGAAATTAGAACCAATAAGCGCCCTTTCAAGGACGCTTAATTATGTACACTCCAAAATAAACTCAAAATTTATACATCTCGAACAGTTTTGGTGACATTTGTGATATTCTCTAAAATTCTACAAAGAACATTTGGTAAAGAATGGCACACAGAATATTAACCTGTAACTTTATTGTTTACCTGCCTAGATGCATCTTTATTACAAAAATAGCCAGCCTCGGCAGGCAAGAACCCCAGCCCGCAGGAACAAATAAATGGGCAACAATATTGAGATTTGGGAAAATCTTCGGAACAAATTCAGTTGTAAGAAGAATACAGTATCTTGAAATGTTTTCAGGTGTAGGATTCACAGGCCATGATTTCTTACAAGTTGTTTTCATATTTTGAAGCCCTAGAACCAACTAGAGGAATGTTTTTGCTAACAAAAGCGAAGCATCCCTGAAAGTTTAAAAGACTTTGTGGTTTTAATAAGCATGCTGTAAAGCTAAGAATGCACAAAGCTGCACCGTATGCTTTCCCAATACCTCTTAATACATTCTGAAGCTATAAAAGCAATGATAAAGGAGATATAAGGCAAAAACTCCAAAGCAGCTATTTATGACCCCAGTTTGGCCCGTAAGGGGGGGGGGGGTCAGGGGGTAAAACTGACCGGCTATTTAGACTCTCGACATATGCTTTCCCAATACCTCTTAATACATTCTGAAGCTATAAAAGCAACAATAAAGGAGATATAAGGCAAAACTCCAAAGCAACTATTTTATGACCCCAGTTTGACCCATAAGGGGGGGTCGGGGGATAAAACTGACTGGCTATTTAGATTCTCCACATATGCTTTCCCAATACCTCTTAATACATTCTGAAGCTATAAAAGCAACGATAAAGGAGATATAAGGCAAAAACTCCAAAGCAGCTATTTATGACCCCAGTTTGGACCATAAGGGGGGGGGGGGGGGGGGGGTCAGGGGGTAAAACTGACCGGCTATTTAGACTCTCCACATATGCCTTCCCAATACCTCTTAATACATTCTGAAGCTATAAAAGCAACAATAAAGGAGATATAAGGCAAAAACTCAAAATCAGCTATTTTATGACCCCAGTTTGACCCATAAGGGGGGGCCGTGGGGTAAAACTGACCGGCTATTTAGACTCTCCACATATGGTTTCCTATTACCTCCCAGTACATTTTATGGCTCTAAATGCAATACTTAAGAAGATAATAGGGGGGTTGACCTAAATTTAAGGCTTTCAGATTGGAAGGTGTCAGATATCAAACCATATTTTTGCCTTGCGTATCGATCGATATTGAAATATCGGGGTATTAGATGCTTGGAGAGACCTTCCAAACTCTTTCGCGAGGTTAGTATTTCCCGAAACGTAAACAAATATGGCATTTCCGCTTTAGCGGTAAGTGAAAGATGACAAAAATAGTAGGAAAACCAATATATTCTTCAAATATTGTCCTTTATTTGAATGAAAAACATGATATTTGTACCTGTACTACCTGTTAAGTGGTATGTTTCGATATTGATATTATACTCTACATTATTGATATCGGCAAATGTAGCATGAATCGATAAATATTTCAATATCGATAAACAATACCAGCACTATAAGGGAGATATTCAAGGGAGACCAAGCGAAAACAATAAGCGCCCTTTCAGGGACGCTTAATTATAAGGGAAATATAAGGCCCTTTTAGCATGATGATCCTGCATGACCTTGAAGCAGGGGTCAAAGGTTAAATTTGACACTTGCAGAAGACTTGCAGAACACAATTTCCAAGAGCTTGTTTTCTCATTCCAAACCCCTAGGACCAATGATAAGGGAGATATTAGGGCTTTTTGATATGCTCCCCCCCCCCCCCCCCCCCTCATTTGACATAAAAGATGTGACATGGCAGCCATTTTTTTTTTCAAAACAAGGCCAAAATTATCCTCAGGCAAGCTCTCCTAGCCATTTACATTTTGTGCAAATCTGATGCAGCTAGCTCCAATATTTTAAATTTTAGAACATATCAATGATTTTCGTGCAATCAGCTATGGTGGCCATGTTGTTTTTTAAAATGAGTACCATAATTTTTTACAGATATGTTTTCACAGCCATAAACATTCTCTGCAAATTTGGTGATGATATCTTCATAACTGAATAAGATATAAAGCTTGATTTAAAAATCTGACAAACGCACACACACGCACGAACACACGAAAAACGTTTCATAATCCGGCGGGAGATTAAAATGCATCTGTAGTAACATTGGTTTAATAGCACCTCTTTTTTAATTAAGAAGTTTAAGACTGAAAAGGATTTAAAGCGTTGCCATGGTAACAGGTGTTGTCAGATACCCTCCCAAACCTACTCTGCTGTAGATCCTGTTTCGGTTAACATATCCTGAAAATATGGTAAAAATCTGTGAATGGGTATAGGCTGTGGAACGCCCACAAACTTTAAGACCCAAAAATACTAAGTGTTACCATGACAAAAGTTGTTACCGAATACCCACTAAAACCTAATCAGCTCTAGATCCTCTTGGGGTAAATATACCCTGAAAATTTGGTAAAAATCAATTCATGGGTCTAGGCTGTGAAACACCCACAAGCTTTAATACCAAAAAATCTTAAAAGTGTTGCCATGGCAACATTTGTTGCCAGATCCCACCCAAAACCTAATCAGCTCTAGATCCTCTTGGGGTAGGCAAAACCTGAAGATTTGGAGAAAATCTGTGCATGGGCTTAGGCTGTGGAACACCCACAAACTTTATGCCCGCCACTGCCGCCGCCTGGACGGTGCAGGGGACGCCTATAATCCCAGCCTTCACGGGCTGGGATTAAAAAGTGTTTCCCGATAAAAAATTTCTTTTTGAACTATGTATTTCAATGAAAGCAATTTGTTCAAGTACTGTTTATTGAACAGAATTAATAATGTGCAAGGCACACAAGGCTAGTTTTAAATATTCAAAACAGACCTGAAAACTCAAATTAATGATCATTCAATACTGCCAAGAATCTCACCCTTATGGACTGCATTTACACTGACAGTCTGTTGGGTTAGCAATGCCAGGCCCAGATGAAAATGTTCCAAGAATAGTAACTGGGATCATCCAACAATACAGAAACATCAATTACTCAGCATAGAATAACAAAGGAACAGTATGAAAAAACAACATGCTGAAACAAAAAACAATCCAAAATCAATCCAGTTCTTTGACAATCTTCAATAAATCATTCCAACTTGTCTGAGTGTGGGAGTCTGTGAGATTCATATCAAAGAGGGTTTGTGTCTCATTGTCAGCAGAACGGGTATTTGCCATGTCTGAGCTGTGCTCACTATAGCCAGCCTGAATTTGTATGTGATGTCTCTGGTCCACACTGGTTTGTGTCTGTACATGTACTGCAGGGAGTGGGGACAGTCTCAAGCCATCACACGTCTGTGTCTGGATGTCTGTGAAGCCAAAGTCCATCCAAGAAATGTCCTCCTCATTGGTCTGAGTCTCCATGTGACTCAGAAGGGCACTCAGTACATCATCTCCTGCTGTTTGTGTTTCTATTGAATTGCTGTACAACTGGTCAAAGTTTGTGGTCTGTACCTCGGTTGACAAGAAAGCAGGCAAATCAAAATTTTCTACAGAGGTCTGGGCTTGCATCTCGGCAGTTGGCAGGCCATTGTTACAGTCCTGAAGAGGATCAACACCTGTCTGAACAGACACAGAATTTGTGACACTGGCAGCATTCACTGTTCCTCCCAATTCTAAGTTGTTTTCTGGCAACTGTCTCATAGGTTTGGAAGAGCTCTCTAGTTCAGCAAGGTTTCTATCTATAGCTGTTTCAGCTTGAACAAGTGTCCCAATGTTACCTTGACTGCCACTGAACAGATTATCAGGTAGTGTGTTAACATCTGAAGCCAATCCAGATGTAATGCCGAGTTCTTCTAGACATTGCAAGTCTATAGAATCACAAGATGCAAGAGACATATTCATACTCAGCTTGGTTTGGATTTGTGAATCCTGTGTGGGCAGGTTCTTATACTGGTATGTCTGAAAGGTCTGTGTAGAGGTACTTTCTACTGGCTTTGTATTACTTGCAGATGTCTCCAAAATGGATCCTCCACAGGGTATACACGTCTGTGTTTCCATAGCAGCTATCTGGGTTGGGGACACTGGTTCACCAGTCTGCGATGAAACAGACTCTAAAGATGAAGAAGTCTGTAATGAAGTCTGTTCGGTACACAAAGCAATGCCAGTACTATCTACAGACCTCTTCTTGTGCTCTGGAGAACCACCTGTGGCTGTTTGTGTGTGATTTGTTTGGCAAGAAGCTTTACGTTTCACCTTGGCTCTAGGGGAAACCTGCGATCCTTTGGACTGTTTGATTATTGGTACATTGGCAGAGCGCATAGCTTTCTTGAGGATATAGTCCCCAGTTGTTTGTGTTTCTGCTGCAGCTCTTCGGACCCGCTTTTTGGGAGATACTGTTTGTGTTCCTGAGGACGCTCTTTTGGTAGCAGTTTTAGTTCTCTCCACCTGACTATTGTTATTCTCATACAACTGGTGAGAAGCTGGTTTCTGGAGGACGGGGGCTGAACATTGTTCCATGCCAGGTGAGACCTTAGGAAGAATCTCCCTTGGCCTTGGCAATATATTGATATTCTGAGTAACTAGAGTAACATTACCATCAAAAGCAGGTGATACAATAAATACTGGCTGAGGTACTTTTGGCAGGAGGGTTGGATACTTGTTACAACTCAATACATTTTCACGGCACACATTTCCTACCAGTTTTTCCTTTGTGCTCATTGATTCTAAGTTTGATTTCATTAAATTTGTCTGTACTACTTGTTTGTCTTTATGAGAGTGGTTCTGATTAGAAATTACTGCACAACCATCCTGTCTACTTACACTGTGTACAATATTTCTAGCAGTCAACCTATTCTTCTCCCAAACTAATTTCAAAGAGTTTCCCTGACCAGAAGATGGTTTGGCCAATGTGATACACTGGGTCTTACTGTTGCTCTTTTGACATTCTGTAGGAGTGTTGTTGTTACTATGCAGTCCACCTAATAACACTGCAGTTTCTCTTTCAGATGTTGCAGTGTTCTTTAAAAGTCCGAATGTGTCTGGCTTATCATTTAATTTACTGCCTGATAAGTCTGAGAGTGAAATACTACTGTCTGGTGTAGATTCTGTATCATCATTTTGTCTTGTTTCTTCTACTTCAGAGACTTGTGACTGTTCACTGGAAAAACCTGCAGACTGGATAGATCCACTTACTTCAGTAGCACATACTTCAGTGGTATTGTTCTCTGTGTTACTGGTGCTCATTTCACTAAAACACATAATATCAAATGTACATATTACCATGGTTACATTTAAACTGAGAACCTTTATCATATCAGAATAAAGGATTATAAAAATTATAATGATTGAGAATTAAGTAAGAAGGCAATATTGTTTAGCTATATTTTACTGTCATAAACTGTACAAAGCCAAAAAGTCAAAACAGTTGGATAAAAGTGCATCCTTTTCAAAAAGCCTTGACTGGAGGAAGATTTACCTCATACCTTTCAGAACTATTTTAAATAGCTACTTGATTTTATTAAAATATCAATTTTTGCATGTAATCATTAGCTCTTTATCTAGACAAGAAAACTGGGGTTATACACCCCAAAAGGATGGAGTCTGGCGGCAAATTTCAAGTTTATTATTAGTTAGTAAAAAGGAATCTATGTTAGTAACAAGGAATCTATGGCCCTGTGGTGTAGATGGACCACTCCGTTAAGTTTGAAATTAATAGGAGGAAGCGTCTTTGAGTAGAGCCTGGAAACAAAATTTTAAGATGGCAGCCATGTCCGCCATCTTGTTTTTCCAAATACACTATCTTTGAAAGCAACCTAGCCTATGGTGGTGCCCTACCACCCTGTTACCTTTCAAATCAATCGGCTCAAGCGTCTTCGAGCTAGAGTCCAGAAACAGAAATTCAAGATAGTGGCCATCTTGTTTTTCCAAATGGTACCAATTTTGAAAACATTATAAAACTAGGACGCATTGGCATGCGTAATAACCACCCATTATAGAAGCAAATAATGAGATAGAAGCAAATTTGTGTTTTTGCATTTTTGGCAAAAATTCGAAAATTCAAAATGGCCGCCATTTTTGGGTAGAAGAAAATCTTTTGAAAATTGCCCATAGTACATTTCTTAGATACCTTGTGGATAAAACATTTTGACAAAATCACTCTATCTCGCACGGTTAAGGAGATAGAAGCAAATTTGTGTTTTTCCATTTTTGGCAAAAATTTGAAAATTCAAAATGGCTGCCATTTTTGGGGAGAGTAAAATTTTTTGAAAATTGCCAAGAGTACATTGCTTAGATACCCTGTGGGTTGAAAATTTTGACGAAATCGCTCGATCTCGCACAGTTAAGGAGATAAAAGCAAATTTGTGTTTTTTTCCATTTTCAGTAAAATTTCAAAAATTCAAAATGGCCGCCATTTTTGGGGAGAGTAAAATTTTTTGAAAGTGGCCAATAGTACATTTCTTAGATACCCTATGGGTCGAAAATTTCAACGAAATCGCTCTAGCTCGCATGGTTAAGGAGGTAGAAGCAAATTTGTGTTTTTCCATTTTAGGCAAAAATTCAAAATGGCTGCCATATTTGTGGAGAGAAAAATTTTGAAAAATAGCATCAGAGATGCCCGTACCCCACAGCCTAGGGAAATATTTTTAACACCATGAGATATAGAAGTACTGTATCAGTACAAAGTTCAGGATACTTTCAGAGCACTGTCAGTTATATAAAGGTCCAAACAATGTTTAAATAGAGAAAATAATGTCTAAGAGTAAGATAATGCATGTAAAGATGAAGTATTAAAACAAGATAATTCAAACAAGATGACAGCATTAATCAGTAAACTAAAGATTACAACACACTTTATCTACATCTGTATGGCCGAATTATGGCTTAGATGTTTTGAATATTACCATGCACACAGAAGTGGTAATACATTGAATGAATGCTTATGTGTGGTGTTGGAACAAAATCTGTGGCTCACTTGATGAAATTCCATCTGTTACAATGGGAAGTTATAAAAGTAAAATTCTTAATAAATTCTAATATGACTTTAACAGTGCTTAATCTGCATCAAAAGACAGACCCAAAGGTGCAACAAGATTTTAAAGGTCAAGGTCACTACAAGGTCAAATCAAGGTCACACCATGATGCTGCACACCTACATCCCCTAACCAATGTCCCTACCACGCATCAACTTCCTACACCTTACGGTTTCCAAGATATAGCCCCTACAAGATTTTATACGTCAAGGTCACTACGGCAAGGTCAAAGGTCAAATCAAGGTCAGACCATGATGTTGCACACCTACACATCCTAACCAATGTTCCTCCCAAGTATCAACTTCTTACACCTTACAGTTTCTGAGATACAGCCCGGACAAACTTTTTCCCCCCGCCCACCCACCCATTCGGACACCATGGGTTAAAACAATACCCCAACAGCCCTTACGGGCTGTGGGGTAAAAAGTAGTCACAAGGTGTATCAAAATGTGTCCTTAAAATTGAAACTATACAGCTCAAATTGTTCACAAAGCTCAAGCATATGTAAGTTGTATCAGGGATATTTTAAGCCTAGTCAGATTACTCATTTATAAATCACAAAAATAGCAACAGAGATGCCTGTACCCCACAGCCTGGGGAAATATTTTTCAACACCATGAGATATTGAAGTAGTGAACCAGTACAAAGATCTGGATACTTTCAGAGCAGGGTCAGTTATGTAAAGCTCCAAATAATGTTTAGAGAAAATAACATCTAAGAGAAAGAAAATGTATGTATAGATAAAGTATTAAAACAAGACAATTCAAAAGTAAGATGACAACATTAATCAGTAAACTAAAAATTATGAAGCTGTAAAATTTATTAATTGGAGAATAGCTGTCAATGGAAATAGTACAATTATGTAAAAGTGCATTTAATAATCATAGTTCCAGCAATCCATATAACTTTATCATAAGAGAAAGATATCTCAAATATGGCAGGCGAACACACTTTGGCAGAGCCAAACTTAAAGATCACACCATGATGCACACCTACACCCAATAACCAATGTCCCTACAAAGTGTCAACCTTCTACACCTTATGGAATCCAAAAACTAGCCCAGACAAGATTTTGAAACTCCTGGTCACTACGACAAGGTCAAAGGTCAAATCAAGATCACACCATGACACTGCACACCCACAACCCCAAATCAATGTCCCTACAAAGTATTAACTTCCTACACCTTACTGTTTCCGAGATACAGATCGGACAAGCTTTTATAGGTCAAGGTCACTACGGCAAGGTCAAAGGTTAACTCAAGGTCACACCATGATGTTACACACCTACACGCCATAACAAATGTACCTACCAAGTAACAACTTCTTACACCTTACGGTTTCCAAGATATAGACCGGACATGATTTTATAGGTCAAGGTCACTATGGCGAGGTCAAAGGTCAAATCAAGGTCACAGCATGACTTTGCACATCTACACCCCCCTAACCAATGTCCCTACCATGTATCAACTTCCTACACCTTATGGTTTCTGGGATATAGCCCGGACAAGGTTTTAAAGGTCAAGGTTACCATGGCAAGGTCAAAGGTCAAATCAAGGGTCCCACCATGACATTGCACACCTACACCCCCTGACCAATGTCCCTACCAAGTATCAACTTCCTACACCTTAGGGTTTCTGAGATACAGCCTGGACAAACTTTTTCCCACTGCCCGGACACCCTTCATGGGTGAAAACAATACCCTGACAGCCCTTAAGGGCTGTGGGGTAAAAATGAAGAGAAAGGTCCCAGTTGGTGGGTTTACAGGCCTCCAACAGCTAGAAATTAAGGTTATGCCTTTATATCTGGGGCCGGTTTCACGAAGCCTCCTATGTTTTTTTTCCTTCCTTAAAGTAAAGGACGGGGGATTTCTAACCTTTGGCAAGGCTTCCCCTTAAATCCTGTTTCACAAAGCCTCCTTTATTCCACCTTACCAAAGATTTTCCTTAAAACAAAGGAAAGGTGATTCCCTATATAACCACACTGCTTGGAATTTCCCCTCCATTACTTATATAACCTTCACACAATTTATTTTAAATATTAAGAGATTAAATTGCATTTTAGCATTTAAACTATTTTAAACTTGGTACATTAGGTACATTTTAATTTTCATATACATTATTTGCATTTTTATTTCTTTTGTGAGTTGTTTCCAAAACCTATAACCACACCAATGTTTTTTCTTTCACTCTAAGTATATGTGTACTTGTGCACTTATTTTGTACCTAAATTACCTTATGGAGGCAATGTCCTTATTGTAACACTGTTAAAGATCAGGGGCGGATTTCACAAAAGGTCTCAGTCTCAGTTTTGGCTGAGCCACTGGCTCAAATCTTGAGACTGGCAGAACGTGGGCTTAAGTTTTGTAAACAAAGGCTCAAATATGGCCGCCATAATTCTTTCTTCACTTCAAAATTTGAAATGGCTGAAAATAGGGTACAAGTATATAAAACAACCCCCTGATGTAGTCTTTGGGTGTTTTTACATGTTTACAAGGTTTCTTATTGCAAAATGGTATTTGACCAGAGATATTATGTGTCAAACAAGGAACACATATGTCATCAGTAAAATATTTTGACTACAAAAAATGGTCACATGACACAGAAAACCACTGTGGTTATTTGATAAGCTTGGTCTCAACTGAGATGCCTTCTGTGAAAACCATTTGAGACAAAGACTTAGCTGAGCCCAAAGGCTCAGATTTGAGCCAGTGGCTCAGCCTGAGACTGGGCTAAGTCTGAGACCTTTCATGAAATCCGCCCCAGTAAATCTATATTTTACTATATTTTAATAAATTTTGTAAAATGCAGATTGGTTGTGATTATAATTTGCAAATTAATACAGTAGGTCACATGACAATTTTTTACCCAAAGTAAGGGAGGGCCTTTTATGTTCAAGGAAACTCCATGAATATGTTTCTCACTTCAAAAGTTTGAACATCAATTTTTCAAGAATTAAACAACCAAATTGTATGAAATAAATGGAAAAATATTGTTTGTGGATGTAGGTTTGACAATAATGTTTCAAGTTCTATATATTTAGGTGGATTCACCTTAAAATGTTTATTAAAGTAAATAAACATTCCTTGAAGAACACTTCCTTAAATCTAAGGTAGGTCCTTAGCTTCCTTGAAATTCAAGGGAGTATTCAATTTCTCCTTAAAGGGAAGAGGCTTTGTCAAACTGAGATTTTTTAAAGGAGGGAGAAAATCAAGGAAATCCTAGAATTTAAGGTGACCTTTATCTTAAGGAGGCTTCATGAAACCGGGCCCTGGTCTATGTAAAAAGAATGTATTCATATGTACGTATTATCTTCGTTTAAGCCCCTTCGTTCAAGTCTGGGGGTATAATTGCAACCTGTGTATCTTTTTTCATACTCTGTATAACAATTAAATTTGAAAATTTTAATTACTTAAATGTAGCTTTTATAAGCTACAAGCTTACCATGTGGGACTTAATGCTGATCTCGGGTTGCCACACCCGGGGCCAACGTCTTAGAAAAAAAGATCGTTCTTGTTAGCCACCGGATATACTGGTAGTTGTCGTCACGTGATAACTTCTGACCAATCGTCCTACTTTCTCGTTGAAATTTTTTAAACCTACCCCTCAGCTGTAAACAGCGGGGAGGCAGGGTGGGACTCTTCTAAGTCCCACATGGTAAGCTTGTAGCTTATAAAAGCTACATTTAAGTAATTAAAATTTTCAATTTTATTACGCTACAATAGCTTACCATGTGGGACTTAATGCTGAATTCAACCGCCCGGTGGCGGGATTACAGCTGAGACTGGAAGGAATGTCATTTTTTCTAAGATTTTGAGTTAATATGTATAGAATAGTGCCAGAAATACCAGTCTGAGTCCCATTTACAGTGCCCCGATCCCGAAGGCCGGGCCTGTAACGAGCCAAAAACCTAAGTAAATGAGAGACAGTGCTAAAAACTGTCTAGATGTTTTATTGAAGGACGGGAGTGCAGCAGTGCTCACTCCGAGGTCTAAGGGTCCAAAAGGGGCCCTTCACGTGTGACTGACCAACCCAGAGGTTGGGAATCTCATAAAATTTTTACAACCTGAATATGAGATTAATGACAACTAAATAAGTCCTTAATAGAAAATACTTGATAATTAAAGGATAAAATGACCTTACCCGTAACATCTTGAAGGTAGAGGAATACCTAGATCCTGGGAATCCTGAAGACTTGGTTGTAGCGGATGTGCCCCCCCACCTTTTTTCTTTCCGAGGACAACTGGTCTGAGGGGAAGGATCTAGGACTTGTTGTGCAGCCACTACGGGTCCCAGGTACAAATTGTTGTCGGTGTCCGACCAAGTAAGGTCTTTTAGGTAAAAATTTGTAAATGTGTTGTGAGCTTTCCAGTGACAGGCTTGCATGATTTGGTCCACCGATACCCCACCGTAAAAGGCCTTAGAGGCCGCGAAGGCCCGGATGTCATGCGCTTTGACTTGGACCAAGTCCAAGGCTTGTTGATCTGCTTGTTTGTAACAAAGTAAAATGGTTTGTTTCAGCCATGAAGAGAGTGTAGCGGGTCTGATGTCTGAGGTATGTCCTTTCTTAAAGGAGATGAAAAGGAGAGAACGAGACCCTCTCAGGTCTTTAGTTCGATCCAAATAAAACCTCAGGGCCCGTACGGGACACAGGGTCCTGTCTTCTTTAAACTGTCTATCCACAATGGTAGTCAGAGCAGGGATAGTCACCGGAGACACACTTTGAGAACCTTCTCTTGCTAGTTGGTTTTTGGCTATGAAATCAGAAGAAGGGAACAAGGCAACCTTTTCCCATTGGCCTAAATTAGCTACTTTGTTAGCGACCCAGGCATGGATTTCGCTGCGGCGCTTGCCGGAGGCCAAGGCTAGCAAGAAAGCAGTTTTTAAAGTGAGATGTTTGAGGTCTGAGTCTTTCATGGGCTCAAAAGGTGCTTTGGTGAGCTCGTTAAGGACAACAGAAAGGTTCCACTTGGGTAAGTTTCTGGAACTTTTAGGACGATCCCTGTGAAAACTGGAGAGTAACCTATGAAGGTCTGCATTGTGTGCAATATGTTGGGCCGTTGGGCCCAAAGTGTCAACGATTGCAGTCCTGTAACCATCAATGGTCGAGGGGCGCCTGTTTAGGTCTTGGTACAGGTACATGAAGAAATCTGAGATTTGTTTCACAGATGGAGTGGAGAAATCCACCGAATTTTCTCTGCACCATTTTTCAAAAAGGGCCCACTTTGACTTGTAGATGGTCCTTGTTGATGACCGCTGAGGGGCAGCAATTCTCTCTGCCACCTCCACAGAGAAGCCTTGTTCTTGGAGTTGTCCACTCCTAGACACCAGGCGTGGAGGTTCAGGTGCTGGGGGTTGTTGTGGAACACCAGCTTGTGGGACTGTTTGAGTAGGGTTGTTGACACTGGGAGTTGCAGTGGGATCTCTGTTGAGAGCTGCACTAGGTCCCAAAACCAGGGCATCCCTGGCCAGCCTGGGGCTATTACGATGATCAGGCACTGGCATTGCCTGATCTTTTGGATCACCTTGTGAAGGAGAGCCGTAGGAGGGTACGCATATGCTGTGAGGTTGGTCCAGTTTATGTTCAGAGCATCTATGTCCCAGGCCTTTGGGTCTGGGATAGGAGACACGTATAGAGGGAGTTTGTGGTTCAGGTGAGTGGCAAACAAGTCTACATGAGGGGTGAACCACTTCTGGCAGATCTGTTTGAAGACCTGTGGGTGCAGAGACCATTCGGTTGACTGCACTTGGTTGGACCTGGATAGCAGGTCGGCCATCACATTCAGGCACCCTGGAATGTGCCTGGCTTTCAATGTTATGTGATAGTGATGGCACCAGGTCATGATCTTCCACAGGAGAGCACACATCTCTGCCGAGTGTGTTCCTCCTTGTTTGTTGATGTAGGCTACCACTGTTGAGTTGTCCGTCGCGATCAACACTGTTTGATTCTGGCACTGGTCCTTGAAGTCTCGAAGGGCCAGGGAGACCGCCTTCAATTCTAGGACATTTATGTGAAGCCTTTTTTCCCGATCTGACCACAGACCCTTGGTAAAGTTTTGGTCTAAGTGAGCGCCCCAACCTTCGTTTGAGGCGTCGGTAAAGAGTTGGATACTGTGGTCTTTGGGATGAAGGTCTGCACCTTTCATCACCTTGGAGGGATTTTGCCACCAATCTAGGTGGGCTGCAATGGCTTCTGTCCAGGGAAGGAGGTTGTCCAGCGACTGAGGATATCTCCAGTGCTCCTTGAGATGAAACTGAAAGGGCCTCATGTGAAGGCGTCCCTCCGGGACCATTTTCTCCGTTGAGGCTAGCAACCCAATTAGAGACATCAAACATCTTGCAGTCAAAACACGTTTTGACTTGAGTCGTAGGATCAAATCCTGAAGTTTGAGCCATCTCTCTTGAGTGGGTTTTACAAGGGCTGAATCGAGGTGGTATTCGTAGCCCACGAACGAAAACACCTGTGTAGGTTTCAGTTCTGATTTTTCCTGATTTATTATCCATCCCAAGGACTGAGTCAGGTCTACTACTGCCTGAGTGTTCACTTGTGCTTCCTCCTGAGACTGGGACCTGATCAGCCAGTCGTCCAGGTATTGGTGAATTCTGAGTCCTCTTGAGAGGGCCATTAGTTTCACTTCCTTTACGATCATAGTAAAGACCTGGGGGGCTGTAGCTAGTCCGAACGGGAGGGAGGTGAATTGGAACACCTGAGCCTTGTAGCAAAACCTTAGGTATTTCCTTGAGCTTGGGTGGATGGGGATATGCAGGTAGGCGTCCGACAGATCTATCGACGATACCCACTCCCCTGGAATCAGGGAGGTCCTGATGGACTCTGGAGTTTCCATTTTGAACTTTTCTACGTGTAGAAAAGTATTGAGCCTGCTTAAGTCTATGACTGGCCTCCACCTTTGGTGAGGCTTGGGTACTAGGAACAGGCGACTGTAAAACCCGAGAGATTTTACATTGTCTACCCTTTCGATAGCGTTCTTTGACAGGAGAGACTGGATACAAGTAGCCAAGGCTTGGTCTTTTGGTTGGGCCTTGTACTCTGACAGAATCAGAGGAAATCTGATCAAGTTTGGCTTTGAACGGAATGGCAGAACGTAGCCATTGGTGATAATGTTTAACACGTTTTGAGAACATTTGTTTGTGAGCCAGTCTCTCCTGAAAGAATGGAGGCGACCTCCTACTGGTGGACTGAGTGAGGCTTTGGAGGAGTCATTGGGGAGGGGGGTTTCCACGCCCCCTTCCTCTATTGTGGGGTCGAAAACGACCCCTGGAGCCTCTGAAGTTGGATTTTCCTCTTCCCGAAGGAAAGGACTGGTTACTGCTTTGAGAGGTATTGCCCCCATAGGGGCGTTTCCTGTAGGAGCCTCTTTTCCTGTGGGGACCACGAAAGGGCTTATTCTGGTAGGGTGCAAAACCCTGAGAATCTTTTGAGGTGCCTTTTTTGAGAAGGAAGTCCTCACCTTCCTTCACTAATTGAGACTCGAACAAGGAAGAGTCCCAAAAGGACGAGTTCCTGAGTTCTTGACGTCTCGTTTCTCCTAATTGAGGATGTAATAGAGTCATCTCGGCTTCTCGCCTGAGTAAGCCGGTATTAGCCATAGAGTATAATTCCCTCTGCAAAATATGGGCTAGAGATTTGCTGAGACAAGTGAGGGCCCTGTGTTGAACAAGTACTGTCTTGTTCCAAAAATCTAAGTAGTCAGCTACTTCCTCATATCCGCGCTTTGCCGCTTTCTCAGGATTGGCACCTTTCTGAATCTGAGATTTAATCTTCTTGACGGTAGACTTAATGCTATGTTGGCATTTTTCCAATGAAGCATTGCAAGAAGATGAGGTTTTGGCAAATGCAGCGGTGAAGTTGAGGGTAGAGATGTTTTGTCTAGCCTGAAGTTCTAGCTCCTTGAGAACTGGCAGGGGAACTCTGGCTACTGGGGGCCCAGAAGGTCTAGGAGTAATACAGATCTTAGCAAAGTCTGTATTCAACTCCTGAATTTTGTCCTGAAAAGTTGGTTGTCCCACCTTGTACCACTTGGAAGTTGAGGGAGGAGGCTTGACATATTTTCCCTCAGATAAGTTGGCAGCCTTAAAGTCATGTTGGAATTTATCAAAGGCGTCCTTGATAACTGAGCTAAGTGGAAGAATAGAGGAGGGACCTCTAGGTCTGAGCTCTTGACGGCCTTTTTCATCATCCAGACCCAACACTGAGGTGGAAGACCTGGGCATAGATTCCCTGGGGTCAGGGAGAGACAAAATACGCCTGAAGGTATCCACTTCCTCAGAGTATTGGGAGGGCATGTCAGACAAAGCTACTGCTCTATAATAAGGGGGGTCTGGATCATGTTGTGGGAGGTCTTGGTCAGAAGCTACTCCTGAGGGCTGAGCCCTAGAGGGCTTAGAAGACCTGTGTCTGGCTACAGGGGAGTGATCCTCCTCTGAGGAAAATGACACATATCTAGATCTTGATTTATGTTTGCTCTTGTCAGAGTGCTTTTTGGATCTAGAAGAAGGGATCCGAGGTTCATCGGAATCTTCATTTAGTTGGTCCGAGGCAGAGCTCGGGTCAACTGGCTGCTTATGGCTTTGCTTTTTGTGAGAGTACGAAACCTCTTCGGGATGACCTTCAGAGGGGGCAACGTACTGATCCGAGGAAGGTTGAGTAGATACTAGACGAGGAGGAAGAGTTGGACCGTAGTCCACATCCATATCCTCGCTTGGAACGTTAGTACCAGATCTCGGATGGGGCAAATCCAGAGGGGCAGCAGAAGTACTGGACAAGCCAGGTTTTGAAGCAAGAGTCGAAGACTGTGTCTCGACTTTCTGTTTTACAGCCAACTCCTCTCGGAGTGACTGAAAAGCTTCCAACATGGATGCCTGGAAGGAACCCATTTGCTGCTGTAAGTGTATATTTAAGGAATCACCGAGTGATTTCTCTAAATTTTTCTGGATTTTATTTTGCAAAGCTGTACCAGGGGTGGGTGGGACGGTTTTTGCTGGCGTTTTCAAAGACAGGGAACTGAAGGCAAGAGGTTGTGGACGGGGGGGTGAGGTAAAGAGGCTATCAGCAGCACACTCGAGGTCTGCATTGGACCCAGTGAAAGAGTCCCCGTCGCCTTCACCCAAAAGATCTAGTTCATCTTTGGAACTAGTTGTCGCTTTCTGCTTTTTCAAATACCGTTTCCGGTTTTGGATTTTCTGTAGTTGCTCATCTGTAAAAGACGTGCAAATTTCGCAAGGGGTTTCAAAGGTGACACAGGGGTCATCTCCCTTGCCAGCCTCCCTACAGGTAGGGCAGAAATTATGTGTATCAAAATTAAAGCAGAAATGGCGGCATTTCTGCGCTCTCGGTTTGTCTTTATTTGCTTGATGTGTAGACATTTTGTACGCAATAAAAGACGTAGAATGTATTAGCCTGAACCGAGGAAAACTCAAAACACGCGACAGCAATAAAAATACTTATCCTGTGAAAATGAAACTTTAACAGAATGATCTATAATATATATTACAAGAAATATGCAAATATTAGCCTCCAACAATAAGTAAAGTCTGAGAAATAAATGAAAATGTCTGTATATTTACAAACTGCTACCAGTCAATCGTGGCCAACGAGAAAGTAGGACGATTGGTCAGAAGTTATCACGTGACGACAACTACCAGTATATCCGGTGGCTAACAAGAACGATCTTTTTTTCTAAGACGTTGGCCCCGGGTGTGGCAACCCGAGATCAGCATTAAGTCCCACATGGTAAGCTATTGTAGCGTAATAAAAGTTCAATATTCAGACACAAAAAAGGTTCTAATGAAACTTTTTACTGTACAAGATCTATGTAATTACCTTGTTTTAAATAAGAATGGATGCGAGGTTGCCTGGCAGTGCTTCTCCAGAGTGGCCTTTGTTGCAAACTGTCGACTACAGGCACTGCACTTAAACAGTGGATTACATCTTGTCTTGTGTCTTCTGAGTAGCCTTTCCATACCAAAGCCCACTCCACACAGCTCACATTTGTACTGCTTCTCCGCATGGACCTTCAGGTAATGCTATAAAGTCAATTAACACACACACTTACAGAACAAGAGAATGATTATTTACTACTACAAGTATGGAGGCTGGCTCCAGGAGGTAAAGATAGCTAAAACATATTTCATTGTCATGATAAGTTTACTCCTTTGTCAAAATAATCCCATACCCAAAGAGGATACATTACTAAAAATTATTTTAAAAGTATGCAGTTTCTTTTCTCCCCCAGGATAAGGTTAACTTTTTTCCTAAAGTATACTGGTAGGGATGAGACACTATTACCAGTATTACGGTATATTGAGACCATTTTACTGAAATGAAATAATCATTCCGAAAGGTTGATATTCAGTGTATAAAATTTGTTGTAAAACATAAATATTACAAATATACCATAACTCTGAAGAAATTATCACATTTTTTCCTGTATTCTTTGCAAATTTTAAGGTTTTGTAGCGATTTTTGATGAACATGTTTCATTTTGATAAATTCCACTTCTTGTTGGCAACTGGTTCGATTCCAGAAATACTAAAACACAATTTATTTTGGTATCCTGGAATCAGAATGGTTTTTTCCCTCTTATCCCTAGTTAATATTAATGGAGACGTTAAGCAGAGACCAAAAGCGGTGAGAAAACCACAAAGCTAAGTAATTGTCTTTTTCAAGAGATGCTTAAAATGTCCTTTCATGATGATATTTGTCAAAGTTTCCTCAAACGACCCAATAAGAAAAGCTGAGTGTTTGAAAAGACTAAAATCAATTTTCCAAACACAAAATCTGGGGTGGTATTCACTAACATGGATCAGTAAAGATCAGATTAAATTTGAACAAAAATTATCACTTTTTGATCAGATTTTAGGATCAGCTCAGATTGGTATTCATGAAACATTTGAGCTGATATTTTGATCAAATTTTGGATTAACTATGATCCATGCTCTTTGATGGATTAACTTTTGGATCAAGACAGATCAAAAATAACTGATGGAAGATTTATTTCTCAGGGAAGATGAATGTTTTAATCAGTTATTACTGAGGCAGACAGTATTTCACAACTAAATAAATGTTTTAAAATTGTGTGAAATTCATACAAAAACAGATCAAATATTTCATCTTTTCAGTTCAAGTGATCCATGGTTTCTGAATAGCTATATGATCCCATGGCTCACTTGAAACTTTTTTCTCAAATTTGATCTGATCTTGATCTGATCTTAATCCTTGTTAGTGAATACCGCCCCTGTATACATTGATAAAAGATCAGAAATAACTCTGATTACATTTGCATATACATGACTCCATTGCCTGGTGCAAGGTAAGGAACTACTTTTTGTCAAATTTTGCACAAGTGTAATTGTGTAGGACAATGTCAAAATTCTAAATAAAGAATCTGGAGACTGGAACACAGAGAAGATTCTGTTTGAAACAAACTTATAACACTTGCGACATTCTTCCCATTCCTTAAGTCTACATACAGCATTTTTAAGATGCTTACGTTAGTATATACAATGGTTATCATTTGTGCTGAACGTCCTCTTACGACTTGGTTGTACTAGTTTCCATATATCGTGTACCCTGTTAATTAGACTTTGACATACTTAATGCTTGAGTTAAGTGTAACATTGTAACATTTCTATTTCATTCATAACATCAACATGCCACTCTGAAACGTTTTGTAGCCTCACATCTTATACCAATTTTGTGCATTGCTTACCTGCCTTAAATTGCTGTAGCTTGTGAAAAATTTCAGACCAGAACAATATTTACAGCTGTTCACGGGACAGTGGTACTGAAAAGAGATATCCTTGTTTGTTCTTGAGTTACCCTTTGTGTATAGCTGCAAGTCTCTGTCACTCTAAAAGTAGAAAAATAGGACCATTTGCCAAACAAACAGCTTTGTACATAATATAGAATAATTTGCCATATGACACAACTTTTGTATAAAACACAGAACCATGTATTTGCCATAAAAAAAAACACTTTTGTATCACACATAGACTGTTTGTCATAGAACATACCTTTTGTATCTCTCGCACAACATTTCAGATAAAACATCTTTTTAACAAGAGTATGGATATAATAATTTACAACGTATGCACACTTTTTCAATTAACAGAATCTTTTTCAAACTTACTTTTTTATTTAAATACAGTCCTGCTAGGGAAAACCCATAAAAAATTATTTTGGTTGAATGATACCATGCAGACTATAAGCTTTTTAACACCTGCAACTGTCAAGTTATAAATGTTCAATACAGCTATATAATTGCAACTTAATGTGAGGGTTTTAAACAATGTATATCAAAACACAGACTATGAGATTAACACTTTTTGTCAAGTCACAAAAACACACAAAGTTAGAAGAAATTGCAAAATCATTGCAAAAGTGATGAGCTAACCTGTATAATTTTGTGAACTTTAACTAGATGCATATTCAGTGCTGCTGAGTGTTGGAATATTTTCTCACACCCTGCCACTGAACATGGCACTCGAGTCAGAATATCCTTCCCAAGTTCAGCCTCACTGGGTTGAAAGGTTTTCACAATCTTCACCATAGTGCAGACACGTTATGTATTGTTACTACAAAATACATAAAAAGAAACAAATACAGCTGAACCATAAAAATGGTGGCAATCACAAATGTCAAAATAAATAACATTATAGTACCTCTAAGTAAAAATCAACAAGTAATCAGTGACTGAATGAATCTGTCACATCTCTAGGGTTTGTACGGACCTTGAGGACTGACAAGATAAATCACACAAGCAAAACAAGCGATCCATGTGACGGAATTTATCAGTTACATCTCTTGGGCTGGCATGGGCCTCAATGATGGTCAAATCCTATTATTGCCCATTAAATCAAATTTTAGATTAATAAAGTTAAATATGTGAGAGAAAAAAACAAGTTTACCTACAGCATGTTTGTATGATATATGTAATGACATGCATCAATATAAAGACTTAAAGCTGCCTCAATGTTATATATTTTGTAAAATTTTGCAAATGTGCATGCATGAGTCTGAAATGGTGCACACTAAAATAAATACTTTTGTACAGTTATGTTATATTGGAGATGTGTTGTGAGGAAATGTTAAAAAAATTTAAAGTTTAATTTATATATTTTATGCTATGTGAATCCTGGAAGGATTTTAATGCAATAACAAGTGACAATGCTTGTACAAAAATTATGAGGTAACAGGATTCTTTGGGGTTTTCACAATATTTTACTAATAACAAGACCACTGCCATGGCATTTATCTCAGGATGGGACATGGTATAATGAAACATATGGAGAATTGAGTCACACTGAAATGAGATGTTTGATCTCTGGAAAAAATCAATGTGTCAGCTAGAATTCGGAAAACGAAAAATTTTTATAGGAATAAATTCCAGGGTCTAGAGTACCCAAAGGATCCAAAACTTGCGGTCTCTCTATCTCTAATGGTTTTCGAGACAATTAACATTTTCTATTTTCATCAAAATTCAAGACGGTAATCAAAATTTTTTCCATTTTTCCATAGCCATAATTTCCAGGGTCTAGAAGTACTTAAGGGATCCAAAAATTTGCTCAAATTTGCTCAATCACTAATGGTTTTTGAGATAATCAACATTTTACATTTCTGGCCAAATTCAAGATCATGGTTGGAATTTGGAAAATAAAAAAGCTTTCAGACATTATATTCAGGGTCAATAGTACCCAAAGGATTCAAAATTGCTAGAAATAACTCTACAGTTTTCTAGATAATCAAAATTTTCAATTTCCATCAAAATTCAAGATGGAAAAATAAAACTTTTATAGCCATTATAGTCAGAGGCCATAGTACACAAAGAACCCAAAATTTGCTTAAAATTGCCTTTATCTCTAGTGGTTTTCGAGATAATTGACATTTTCTATTTCTGGTAAAATTAAAGATGATGACTGGAATTGGGAGAATGAAAAGTTTTTTATAGAAGGGTCCAAAATTTATTTGAAATCCCTCTATCTGCAACGGTTTTAGAGATAATCAACATTTTTGATTCATGATAGAAGTAATACCTCAAACTTAACCTTTAGGAGGGGTCATTGGTCTTCTAGTGCAAGCTAAAGCTATTCCTCAATTTTCCAATTAGCTACAGGTCTGCATTCTGTTACTGCTGGCCAAAAATAGGCGAATGACATATTTTAACAGAACACTCTAAATACAATAGTTTTCAAGTTACAACCGATTTACTCACCAGTGACAACCTGAAAGTAGCTACTGCTCAGCTATGCAATGAGTTACAGGCCTGCAACCTTACTATGTTATAGCTGACCCAAAATTAGGTGAATAACATATTTCAACAAAATGCTCTACTTGCAGAGGTTTTCAAGTTAGAAGTGATTTACTTAACCATGAGAACCTCCAAGTAGCAATTGCTCAGCTACACAATGAGCTACAGGTCTGCAATTTTACTATGTTACAGCTTACCTAAAAGTAGCTGAATAACATATTTATACAAAATTCTCTGAATGCAATAGTTTTCAAGTTACAATCAATTTTACTCATTACGGAAAAGTTAGAAAGTAGATATTACGCACTTAGCTGTTGGGAAAGTCTCCCAAGCTACTCACCAAGTTATAGCAATGGAAACAGTAGCTGAATAATATATTTACAACAAGATGGTCAGACATGTCCCAAAAGGGGGTTGCGCAGGAAATATTGACGGACAGACAAACGGACAAAAAATGGACAAACGAACAGACGGAAGTACACCAATTTCGAAAGCAACCTAGCTATGAGGATCTATCTCCCTGTCAAGTTTGAATTAGATTGGACAAAGCATTTTCTAGCAAGAGCCCAGAAATGAAAGTGTTGACCCACAGACAAACAGACGGACAGAGTTACACCAATTTCGAAAGCAACCTAGCCATGGTGATCTATGTCCCTGTCAAGTTTGAATTCGATTGGACAAAGCATTTTTGAGTTAGAGTCCTGAAAAGGAAATGTTGACGAACAAACAGACAAAAAACGGACAAATGAACAGATAAAATTACACCAATTTTGAAAGCAACTTAGCTATGATGGTGATCTATCTCCCTGTCAAGTTTGAATTTGATTGGACAAAGTGTTTTCCAGTTAGAGTCCCGAAACGGAAATGTGACAGACAAATGGACAAAAAACGGACAAACAAACAGATAGAACTAGACCTAGCGCATCGGAGAACCGATGCAAATTGTATCCACCGTAAAGACAATGCACCAAAACCTCTAGGAGCAATAATAAGCGAGTTATAAGCACTTTTAAGTTTGGCTGTCCTCATTTGACCTTCAAGGAGGGGCCCAAGGTCAAAACCGACCACACCAGAAGATTCCCAGAACATGATTTCCTATATGTTGGTTTACTATCCCAAACATTTAGGACCAATAATAAGCGAGTTATAAGCACTTTTTAGTTTGGCTGTCCTCACGCTTGACCTTGAAGGAAGGGCCCAAGGTCAAATCCAACCACACCAGAAGTTTCCCAGCCCATGATTTTCTATATGCTGGTTTACCATCCCAAACCTCTAGGACCAATAATAAGCGAGTTATAAGCACTTTTAAGTTTGGCTGTCCTCGTTTGACCTTGAAGATCAAATCCAACCATGACAGAACATTCCCCGCCCATGATTTCCTATATGTTGGTTTACCATCCCAAACCTCTAGGACCAATAATAAGAGAGTTATAAGCCCTTTTAAGTTTGGTTGTCCTCGTTGGACCTTGAATGAGGGGCCCAAGGTCAAATCCGACCACACCAGAAGAATCCCAGCCCATGATTTCCTATAGGTTGGTTTACCATCCCAAACCTCTAGGACCAATAATAAGCGAGTTATAGGCACTTTAACCTTTGGCTATCCTCGTTTGACCTTGAAGGAGGGGCCCAAGGTCAAATCCGACCACGCCAGAAGATTCCCAGTCCATGATTTCCTATAGGTTGGTTTACCATCCCAAACCTCTAGGACCAATAATAAGCGAGTTATAAGCACTTTTAGGTTTGGCTGTAATCATTTGACCTTGAAGGAGGGGCCCAAGGTCAAATCCGACCACACCAGAAGATTCCCAGCCCATGATTTCCTATAGGTTGGTTTACCATCCCAAACCTCTAGGACCAATAATAAGCGAGTTATAGGCACTTTAACCTTTGGCTATCCTCGTTTGGCCTTGAAGGAGGGGCCCCAAGGTCAAATCCGACCACACCAGAAGATTCCCAGTGCATGATTTCCTATATGTTGGTTTACCATCCCAAACATCTAGGACCAATAATAAGCGAATTATAAGCACTTTTAAGTTTGGCTGTCCTCATTTGACCTTGAAGGAGGGGCCCAAGGTCGAATCCGACCACACCAGAAGATTCCCAGCCCATGGTTTCCTATATGTTGGTTTACCATCCCAAACCTCTAGGACCAATAATAAGCGAGTTATAAGCACTTTTAAGTTTGGCTGTCCTCATTTGACCTTGAAGGAGGATCCCAAGATCAAATCCGACCACACCAGAAGATTCCCAGCCCATGATTTCCTATATGTTGGTTTACCACCCCAAACATCTAGGACCAATAATAAGTGAGTTATAAGCACTTTTAAGTTTGGCTGTCCTCATTTGACCTTGAAGGAGGGGCCCAAGGTCAAATCCGACCACGCCAGAAGATTCCCAGCCCATGATTTCCTATAGGTTGGTTTACCATCCCAAACCTCTAGGACCAATAATAAGCGAGTTATAGGCACTTTTACCTTTGGCTATCCTCATTTGACCTTGAAGGAGGGGCCCAAGGTCAAATCCGACCACACCAGAAGATTCCCAGCCCATGATTTCCTATATGCTGGTTTACCATCCCAAACCTCTAGGACCAATAATAAGCGAGCTATGAGCACTTTTAAGTTTGGCTGTTCTCGTTTGACCTTGAATGAGGGGCCCATGTCAAATCCGACCTCACCAGAAGATTCCCAGCCCATGATTTTCTATATGTTGGTTTACCATCCCAAACCTCTAGGACCAATAATAAGAGAGTTATAGGCACTTTTACCTTTGGCTATCCTCGTTTGACCTTGAAGGAGGGGCCCAAGGTCAAATCCGACCACACCAGAACATTCCCAGCCAATGATTTCCTATATGCTGGTTTACAATCCCAAACCTCTAGGACCAATAATAAGCGAGTTATAAGCACTTTTAAGTTTGGCTGTCCTCGTTTGACCTTGAAGATCAAATCCAACCATGACAGAACATTCCCCGCCCATGATTTCCTATATGTTGGTTTACCATCCCAAACCTCTAGGACCAATAATAAGAGAGTTATAAGCCCTTTTAAGTTTGGTTGTCCTCGTTGGACCTTGAATGAGGGGCCCAAGGTCAAATCCGACCACACCAGAAGAATCCCAGCCCATGATTTCCTATAGGTTGGTTTACCATCCCAAACCTCTAGGACCAATAATAAGCGAGTTATAGGCACTTTAACCTTTGGCTATCCTCGTTTGACCTTGAAGGAGGGGCCCAAGGTCAAATCCGACCACGCCAGAAGATTCCCAGTCCATGATTTCCTATAGGTTGGTTTACCATCCCAAACCTCTAGGACCAATAATAAGCGAGTTATAAGCACTTTTAGGTTTGGCTGTAATCATTTGACCTTGAAGGAGGGGCCCAAGGTCAAATCCGACCACACCAGAAGATTCCCAGCCCATGATTTCCTATAGGTTGGTTTACCATCCCAAACCTCTAGGACCAATAATAAGCGAGTTATAGGCACTTTAACCTTTGGCTATCCTCGTTTGGCCTTGAAGGAGGGGCCCCAAGGTCAAATCCGACCACACCAGAAGATTCCCAGTGCATGATTTCCTATATGTTGGTTTACCATCCCAAACATCTAGGACCAATAATAAGCGAATTATAAGCACTTTTAAGTTTGGCTGTCCTCATTTGACCTTGAAGGAGGGGCCCAAGGTCGAATCCGACCACACCAGAAGATTCCCAGCCCATGGTTTCCTATATGTTGGTTTACCATCCCAAACCTCTAGGACCAATAATAAGCGAGTTATAAGCACTTTTAAGTTTGGCTGTCCTCATTTGACCTTGAAGGAGGATCCCAAGATCAAATCCGACCACACCAGAAGATTCCCAGCCCATGATTTCCTATATGTTGGTTTACCATCCCAAACATCTAGGACCAATAATAAGTGAGTTATAAGCACTTTTAAGTTTGGCTGTCCTCATTTGACCTTGAAGGAGGGGCCCAAGGTCAAATCCGACCACGCCAGAAGATTCCCAGCCCATGATTTCCTATAGGTTGGTTTACCATCCCAAACCTCTAGGACCAATAATAAGCGAGTTATAGGCACTTTTACCTTTGGCTATCCTCATTTGACCTTGAAGGAGGGGCCCAAGGTCAAATCCGACCACACCAGAAGATTCCCAGCCCATGATTTCCTATATGCTGGTTTACCATCCCAAACCTCTAGGACCAATAATAAGCGAGCTATGAGCACTTTTAAGTTTGGCTGTTCTCGTTTGACCTTGAATGAGGGGCCCATGTCAAATCCGACCTCACCAGAAGATTCCCAGCCCATGATTTTCTATATGTTGGTTTACCATCCCAAACCTCTAGGACCAATAATAAGAGAGTTATAGGCACTTTTACCTTTGGCTATCCTCGTTTGACCTTGAAGGAGGGGCCCAAGGTCAAATCCGACCACACCAGAACATTCCCAGCCAATGATTTCCTATATGCTGGTTTACAATCCCAAACCTCTAGGACCAATAATAAGCGAGTTATAAGCACTTTTTAGTTTGGCTGTCCTCACGCTTGACCTTGAAGGAAGGGCCCAAGGTCAAATCCAACCACACCAGAAGTTTCCCAGCCAATGATTTTCTATATGCTGGTTTACCATCCCAAACCTCTAGGACCAATAATAAGCGAGTTATAAGCACTTTTAAGATTGGCTGTCCTCGTTTGACCTTGAAGAAGGGGCCCAAGATCAAATCCGACCATGACAGAACATTCCCCGCCCATGATTTCCTATATGTTGGTTTACCATCCCAAACCTCTAGGACCAATAATAAGAGAGTTATAAGCCCTTTTAAGTTTGGTTGTCCTCGTTGGACCTTGAATGAGGGGCCCAAGGTCAAATCCGACCACACCAGAAGAATCCCAGCCCATGATTTCCTATAGGTTGGTTTACCATCCCAAACCTCTAGGACCAATAATAAGCGAGCTATGAGCACTTTTAAGTTTGGCTGTTCTCGTTTGACCTTGAATGAGGGGCCCATGTCAAATCCGACCTCACCAGAAGATTCCCAGCCCATGATTTTCTATATGTTGGTTTACCATCCCAAACCTCTAGGACCAATAATAAGAGAGTTATAGGCACTTTTACCTTTGGCTATCCTCGTTTGACCTTGAAGGAGGGGCCCAAGGTCAAATCCGACCACACCAGAACATTCCCAGCCAATGATTTCCTATATGCTGGTTTACAATCCCAAACCTCTAGGACCAATAATAAGCGAGTTATAAGCACTTTTTAGTTTGGCTGTCCTCACGCTTGACCTTGAAGGAAGGGCCCAAGGTCAAATCCAACCACACCAGAAGTTTCCCAGCCAATGATTTTCTATATGCTGGTTTACCATCCCAAACCTCTAGGACCAATAATAAGCGAGTTATAAGCACTTTTAAGATTGGCTGTCCTCGTTTGACCTTGAAGAAGGGGCCCAAGATCAAATCCGACCATGACAGAACATTCCCCGCCCATGATTTCCTATATGTTGGTTTACCATCCCAAACCTCTAGGACCAATAATAAGAGAGTTATAAGCCCTTTTAAGTTTGGTTGTCCTCGTTGGACCTTGAATGAGGGGCCCAAGGTCAAATCCGACCACACCAGAAGAATCCCAGCCCATGATTTCCTATAGGTTGGTTTACCATCCCAAACCTCTAGGACCAATAATAAGCGAGTTATAGGCACTTTAACCTTTGGCTATCCTCGTTTGACCTTGAAGGAGGGGCCCAAGGTCAAATCCGACCACGCCAGAAGATTCCCAGTCCATGATTTCCTATAGGTTGGTTTACCATCCCAAACCTCTAGGACCAATAATAAGCGAGTTATAAGCACTTTTAGGTTTGGCTGTAATGATTTGACCTTGAAGGAGGGGCCCAAGGTCAAATCCAACCACACCAGAAGAATCCCAGCCCATGATTTCCTATAGGTTGGTTTACCATCCCAAACATCTAGGACCAATAATAAGCGAGTTATAGGCACTTTAACCTTTGGCTATCCTCGTTTGACCTTGAAGGAGGGGCCCAAGGTCAAATCCGACCACGCCAGAAGATTCCCAGTCCATGATTTCCTATAGGTTGGTTTACCATCCCAAACCTCTAGGACCAATAATAAGTGAGTTATAAGCACTTTTAGGTTTGGCTGTAATCATTTGACCTTGAAGGAGGGGCCCAAGGTCAAATCCGACCACACCAGAAGAATCCCAGCCCATGATTTCCTATAGGTTGGTTTACCATCCCAAACATCTAGGACCAATAATAAGCGAGTTATAGGCACTTTTATGTTTGGCAATCCTCGTTTGACCTTGAAGGAGGGGCCCAAGGTCAAATCCGACCTCACCAGAAGATTCCCAGCCCATGATTTTCTATATGTTGGTTTACCATCCCAAACCTCTAGGACCAATAATAAGAGAGTTATAGGCACTTTTACCTTTGGCTATCCTCGTTTGACCTTGAATGAGGGGCCCAAGGTCAAATCCGACCACACCAGAACATTCCCAGCCAATGATTTCCTATATGCTGGTTTACCATCCCAAACCTCTAGGACCAATAATAAGCGAGTTATAGGCACTTTAACCTTTGGCTATCCTCGTTTGACCTTGAAGGAGGGGCCCAAGGTCAAATCCGACCACGCCAGAAGATTCCCAGTCCATGATTTCCTATAGGTTGGTTTACCATCCCAAACCTCTAGGACCAATAATAAGCGAGTTATAAGCACTTTTAGGTTTGGCTGTAATCATTTGACCTTGAAGCAGGGGCCCAAGGTCAAATCCGACCACACCAGAAGATTCCCAGCCCATGATTTCCTATAGGTTGGTTTACCATCCCAAACCTCTAGGACCAATAATAAGCGAGTTATAGGCACTTTAACCTTTGGCTATCCTCGTTTGACCTTCAAGGAGGGGCCCAAGGTCAAATCCGACCACGCCAGAAGATTCCCAGTCCATGATTTCCTATAGGTTGGTCTACCATCCCAAACCTCTAGGACCAATAATAAGCGAGTTATAAGCACTTTTAGGTTTGGCTGTAATCATTTGACCTTGAAGGAGGGGCCCAAGGTCAAATCCGACCACACCAGAAGATTCCCAGCCCATGATTTCCTATAGGTTGGTTTACCATCCCAAACCTCTAGGACCAATAATAAGCGAGTTATAGGCACTTTAACCTTTGGCTATCCTTGTTTGACCTTGAAGGAGGGGCCCAAGGTCAAATCCGACCACACCAGAAGATTCCCAGTCCATGGTTTCATATATGTTGGTTTACCATCCCAAACCTCTAGGACCAATAATAAGCGAGTTATAAGCACTTTTAAGTTTGGCTGTCCTCATTTGACCTTGAAAGAGGATCCCAAGATCAAATCCGACCACACCAGAAGATTCCCAGCCCATGATTTCCTATATGTTGGTTTACCATCCCAAACATCTAGGACCAATAATAAGCGAGTTATAAGCACTTTTATGTTTGGCAATCCTCGTTTGACCTTGAAGGAGGGGCCCAAGGTCAAATCCGACCACACCAGAAGATTCCCAGTGCATGATTTCCTATATGTTGGTTTACCATCCCAAACATCTAGGACCAATAATAAGTGAGTTATAAGCACTTTTAAGTTTGGCTGTCCTCATTTGACCTTGAAGGAGGGGCCCAAGGTCAAATCCGACCACGCCAGAAGATTCCCAGCCCATGATTTTCTATATGTTGGTTTACCATCCCAAACCTCTAGGACCAATAATAAGAGTTATAGGCACTTTTACCTTTGGCTATCCTCGTTTGACCTTGAAGGAGGGGCCCAAGGTCAAATCCGACCACACCAGAACATTCCCAGCCAATGATTTCCTATATGCTGGTTTACAATCCCAAACCTCTAGGACCAATAATAAGCGAGTTATAAGCACTTTTTAGTTTGGCTGTCCTCACGCTTGACCTTGAAGGAAGGGCCCAAGGTCAAATCCAACCACACCAGAAGTTTCCCAGCCCATGATTTTCTATATGCTGGTTTAACATCCCAAACCTCTAGGACCAATAATAAGCGAGTTATAAGCACTTTTAAGTTTGGCTGTCCTCGTTGGACCTTGAATGAGGGGCCCAAGATCAAATCCGACCATGACAGAACATTCCCCGCCCATGATTTCCTATATGTTGGTTTACCATACCAAACCTCTAGGACCAATAATAAGAGAGTTATAAGCCCTTTTAAGTTTGGTTGTCCTCGTTGGACCTTGAATGAGGGGTCCAAGGTCAAATCCGACCACACCAGAAGAATCCCAGCCCATGATTTTCTATAGGTTGGTTTACCATCCCAAACCTCTAGGACCAATAATAAGCGAGTTATAGGCACTTTAACCTTTGGCTATCCTCGTTTGACCTTGAAGGAGGGGCCCAAGGTCAAATCCGACGACGCCAGAAGATTCCCAGTCCATGATTTCCTATAGGTTGGTTTACCATCCCAAACCTCTAGGACCAATAATAAGCGAGTTATAAGCACTTTTAGGTTTGGCTGTAATCATTTGACCTTGAAGGAGGGGCCCAAGGTCAAATCCGACCACACCAGAAGATTCCCAGCCCATGATTTCCTATAGGTTGGTTTACCATCCCAAACATCTAGGACCAATAATAAGAGAGTTATAGGCACTTTTACCTTTGGCTATCCTCGTTTGACCTTGAAGGAGGGGCCCAAGGTCAAATCCGACCACACCAGAACATTCCCAGCCAATGATTTCCTATATGCTGGTTTACCATCCCAAACCTCTAGGACCAATAATAAGCGAGTTATAAGCACTTTTAAGTTTGGCTGTCCTCGTTTGACCTTGAAGAAGGGCCCCAAGATCAAATCCGACCATGACAGAACATTCCCCGCCCATGATTTCCTATATGTTGGTTTACCATCCTAAACCTCTAGGACCAATAATAAGAGAGTTATAAGCCCTTTTAAGTTTGGTTGTCCTCGTTGGACCTTGAATGAGGGGCCCAAGGTCAAATCCGACCACACCAGAAGAATCCCAGCCCATGATTTCCTATAGGTTGGTTTACCATCCCAAACCTCTAGGACCAATAATAAGCGAGTTATAAGCACTTTTAAGTTTGGCTGTCCTCGTTGGACCTTGAATGAGGGGCCCAAGATCAAATCCGACCATGACAGAACATTCCCCGCCCATGATTTCCTATATGTTGGTTTACCATACCAAACCTCTAGGACCAATAATAAGAGAGTTATAAGCCCTTTTAAGTTTGGTTGTCCTCGTTGGACCTTGAATGAGGGGTCCAAGGTCAAATCCGACCACACCAGAAGAATCCCAGCCCATGATTTTCTATAGGTTGGTTTACCATCCCAAACCTCTAGGACCAATAATAAGCGAGTTATAGGCACTTTAACCTTTGGCTATCCTCGTTTGACCTTGAAGGAGGGGCCCAAGGTCAAATCCGACGACGCCAGAAGATTCCCAGTCCATGATTTCCTATAGGTTGGTTTACCATCCCAAACCTCTAGGACCAATAATAAGCGAGTTATAAGCACTTTTAGGTTTGGCTGTAATCATTTGACCTTGAAGGAGGGGCCCAAGGTCAAATCCGACCACACCAGAAGATTCCCAGCCCATGATTTCCTATAGGTTGGTTTACCATCCCAAACATCTAGGACCAATAATAAGAGAGTTATAGGCACTTTTACCTTTGGCTATCCTCGTTGGACCTTGAAGGAGGGGCCCAAGGTCAAATCCGACCACACCAGAACATTCCCAGCCAATGATTTCCTATATGCTGGTTTACCATCCCAAACCTCTAGGACCAATAATAAGCGAGTTATAAGCACTTTTAAGTTTGGCTGTCCTCGTTTGACCTTGAAGAAGGGGCCCAAGATCAAATCCGACCATGACAGAACATTCCCCGCCCATGATTTCCTATATGTTGGTTTACCATCCTAAACCTCTAGGACCAATAATAAGAGAGTTATAAGCCCTTTTAAGTTTGGTTGTCCTCGTTGGACCTTGAATGAGGGGCCCAAGGTCAAATCCGACCACACCAGAAGAATCCCAGCCCATGATTTCCTATAGGTTGGTTTACCATCCCAAACCTCTAGGACCAATAATAAGCGAGTTATAGGCACTTTTAAGTTTGGCTGTCCTCATTTGACCTTGAAGGAGGATCCCAAGATCAAATCCGACCACACAAGAAGATTCCCAGCCCATGATTTCCTATAGGTTGGTTTACCATCCCAAACATCTAGGACCAATAATAAGCGAGTTATAAGCACTTTTAGGTTTGGATGTAATCATTTGACCTTGAAGGAGGGGCCCAAGGTCAAATCCGACCACACCAGAAGATTCCCAGCCCATGATTTCCTATAGGTTGGTTTACCATCCCAAACCTCTAGGACCAATAATAAGCGAGTTATAGGCACTTTAACCTTTGGCTATCCTCGTTTGACCTTGAAGGAGGGGCCCAAGGTCAAATCCGACCATGCCAGAAGATTCCCAGTCCATGATTTCCTATAGGTTGGTTTACCATCCCAAACCTCTAGGACCAATAATAAGCGAGTTATAAGCACTTTTAAGTTTGGCTGTCCTCGTTTGACCGTGAAGAAGGGGCCCAAGATCAAATCCGACCATGACAGAACATTCCCCGCCCATGATTTCCTATATGTTGGTTTACCATCCTAAACCTCTAGGACCAATAATAAGCGAGTTATAAGCACTTTTAGGTTTGGCTGTAATCATTTGACCTTGAAGGAGGGGCCCAAGGTCAAATCCGACCACACCAGAAGATTCCCAGCCCATGATTTCCTATAGGTTGGTTTACCATCCCAAACCTCTAGGACCAATAATAAGCGAGTTATAGGCACTTTTACCTTTGGCTATCCTCGTTTGACCTTGAAGGAGGGGCCCAAGGTCAAATCCGACCACACCAGAAGATTCCCAGCCCATGATTTCCTATATGCTGGTTTACCATCCCAAACCTCTAGGACCAATAATAAGCGAGTTATAAGCACTTTTAGGTTTGGCTGTTCTCGTTTGACCTTGAAGGAGGGGCCCAAGGTCAAATCCGACCACACCAGAAGATTCCCAGCCCATGATTTTCTATATGTTGGTTTACCATCCCAAACCTCTAGGACCAATAATAAGAGAGTTATAGGCACTTTTACCTTTGGCGATCCTCGTTTGACCTTGAAGGAGGGGCCCAAGGTCAAATCCGACCACACCAGAACATTCCCAGCCAATGATTTCCTATATGCTGGTTTACAATCCCAAACCTCTAGGACCAATAATAAGCGAGTTATAAGCACTTTTTAGTTTGGCTGTCCTCACGCTTGACCTTGAAGGAAGGGCCCAAGGTCAAATCCAACCACACCAGAAGTTTCCCAGCCCATGATTTTCTATATGCTGGTTTACCATCCCAAACCTCTAGGACCAATAATAAGCGAGTTATAAGCACTTTTAAGTTTGGCTGTCCTCGTTTGACCTTGAAGAAGGGGCCCAAGATCAAATCCGACCATGACAGAACATTCCCCGCCCATGATTTCCTATATGTTGGTTTACCATCCCAAACCTCTAGGACCAATAATAAGAGAGTTATAAGCCCTTTTAAGTTTGGTTGTCCTCGTTGGACCTTGAATGAGGGGCCCAAGGTCAAATCCGACCACACCAGAAGAATCCCAGCCCATGATTTCCTATAGGTTGGTTTACCATCCCAAACCTCTAGGACCAATAATAAGCGAGTTATAGGCACTTTAACCTTTGGCTATCCTCGTTTGACCTTGAAGGAGGGGCCCAAGGTCAAATCCGACCACGCCAGAAGATTCCCAGTCCATGATTTCCTATAGGTTGGTTTACCATCCCAAACCTCTAGGACCAATAATAAGCGAGTTATAAGCACTTTTAGGTTTGGCTGTAATGATTTGACCTTGAAGGAGGGGCCCAAGGTCAAATCCAACCACACCAGAAGAATCCCAGCCCATGATTTCCTATAGGTTGGTTTACCATCCCAAACATCTAGGACCAATAATAAGCGAGTTATAGGCACTTTAAAGTTTGGCTATCCTCGTTTGACCTTGAAGGAGGGGCCCAAGGTCAAATCCGACCACGCCAGAAGATTCCCAGTCCATGATTTCCTATAGGTTGGTTTACCATCCCAAACCTCTAGGACCAATAATAAGCGAGTTATAAGCACTTTTAGGTTTGGCTGTAATCATTTGACCTTGAAGCAGGGGCCCAAGGTCAAATCCGACCACACCAGAAGAATCCCAGCCCATGATTTCCTATAGGTTGGTTTACCATCCCAAACATCTAGGACCAATAATAAGCGAGTTATAGGCACTTTTATGTTTGGCAATCCTCGTTTGACCTTGAAGGAGGGGCCCAAGGTCAAATCCGACCTCACCAGAAGATTCCCAGCCCATGATTTTCTATATGTTGGTTTACCATCCCAAACCTCTAGGACTAATAATAAGAGAGTTATAGGCACTTTTACCTTTGGCTATCCTCGTTTGACCTTGAAGGAGGGGCCCAAGGTCAAATCCGACCACACCAGAACATTCCCAGCCAATGATTTCCTATATGCTGGTTTACCATCCCAAACCTCTAGGACCAATAATAAGCGAGTTATAGGCACTTTAACCTTTGGCTATCCTTGTTTGACCTTGAAGGAGGGGCCCAAGGTCAAATCCGACCACGCCAGAAGATTCCCAGTCCATGATTTCCTATAGGTTGGTGTACCATCCCAAACCTCTAGGACCAATAATAAGCGAGTTATGAGCACTTTTAGGTTTGGCTGTAATCATTTGACCTTGAAGCAGGGGCCCAAGGTCAAATCCGACCACACCAGAAGATTCCCAGCCCATGATTTCCTATAGGTTGGTTTACCATCCCAAACCTCTAGGACCAATAATAAGCGAGTTATAGGCACTTTAACCTTTGGTTATCCTCGTTTGACCTTCAAGGAGGGGCCCAAGGTCAAATCCGACCACGCCAGAAGATTCCCAGTCCATGATTTCCTATAGGTTGGTTTACCATCCCAAACCTCTAGGACCAATAATAAGCGAGTTATAAGCACTTTTAGGTTTGGCTGTAATCATTTGACCTTGAAGGAGGGGCCCAAGGTCAAATCCGACCACACCAGAAGATTCCCAGCCCATGATTTCCTATAGGTTGGTTTACCATCCCAAACCTCTAGGACCAATAATAAGCGAGTTATAGGCACTTTAACCTTTGGCTATCCTCGTTTGACCTTGAAGGAGGGGCCCAAGGTCAAATCCGACCACGCCAGAAGATTCCCAGTCCATGATTTCCTATAGGTTGGTTTACCATCCCAAACCTCTAGGACCAATAATAAGCGAGTTATAAGCACTTTTAGGTTTGGCTGTAATCATTTGACCTTGAAGGAGGGGCCCAAGGTCAAATCCGACCACACCAGAAGATTCCCAGCCCATGATTTCCTATAGGTTGGTTTACCATCCCAAACCTCTAGGACCAATAATAAGCGAGTTATAGGCACTTTAACCTTTGGCTATCCTCGTTTGACCTTGAAGGAGGGGCCCAAGGTCAAATCCGACCTCACCAGAAGATTCGCAGCCCATGATTTTCTATATGTTGGTTTACCATCCCAAACCTCTAGGACCAATAATAAGAGAGTTATAGGCACTTTTACCTTTGGCTATCCTCGTTTGACCTTGAAGGAGGGGCCCAAGGTCAAATCCGACCACACCAGAACATTCCCAGCCAATGATTTCCTATATGCTGGTTTACCATCCCAAACCTCTAGGACCAATAATAAGCGAGTTATAAGCACTTTTAAGTTTGGCTGTCCTCGTTTGACCTTGAAGAAGGGGCCCAAGATCAAATCCGACCATGACAGAACATTCCCCGCCCATGATTTCCTATATGTTGGTTTACCATCCTAAACCTCTAGGACCAATAATAAGAGAGTTATAGGCACTTTAACCTTTGGCTGTCCTCGTTTGACCTTGAAGGAGGGGCCCAAGGTCAAATCCGACCACACCAGAAGATTCCCGGCCCATGATTTCCTATAGGTTGGTTTACCATCCCAAACCTCTAGGACCAATAATAAGCGAGTTATAGGCACTTTAACCTTTGGCTATCCTCGTTTGACCTTGAAGGAGGGGCCCAAGGTCAAATCCGACCACGCCAGAAGATTCCCAGTCCATGATTTCCTATAGGTTGGTTTACCATCCCAAACCTCTAGGACCAATAATAAGCGAGTTATAAGCACTTTTAGGTTTGGCTGTAATCATTTGACCTTGAAGGAGGGGCCCAAGGTCAAATCCGACCACACCAGAAGATTCCCAGCCCATGATTTCCTATAGGTTGGTTTACCATCCCAAACCTCTAGGACCAATAATAAGCGAGTTATAGGCACTTTAACCTTTGGCTATCCTCGTTTGACCTTGAAGGAGGGGCCCAAGGTCAAATCCGACCACACCAGAAGATTCCCAGTGCATGATTTCCTATATGTTAGTTTACCATCCCAAACATCTAGGACCAATAATAAGCGAGTTATAAGCACTTTTAAGTTTGGCTGTCCTCATTTGACCTTGAAGGAGGGGCCCAAGGTCAAATCGGACCACACCAGAAGATTCCCAGCCCATGGTTTCCTATATGTTGGTTTACCATCCCAAACCTCTAGGACCAATAATAAGCGAGTCATAAGCACTTTTAAGTTTGGCTGTCCTCATTTGACCTTGAAGGAGGGGCCCAAGGTCAAATCCGACCACACCAGAACATTCCCAGCCAATGATTTCCTATATGCTGGTTTACCATCCCAAACCTCTAGGACCAATAATAAGCGAGTTATAAGCACTTTTTAGTTTGGCTGTCCTTACCTTGACCTTGAAGGAAGGGCCCAAGGTCAAATCCAACCACACCAGAAGTTTCCCAGCCCATGATTTTCCATATGCTGGTTTACCATCCCAAACCTCTAGGACCAATAATAAGCGAGTTATAAGCACTTTTAAGTTTGGCTGTCCTCGTTTGACCTTGAAGAAGGGGCCCAAGATCAAATCCGACCATGACAGAACATTCCCCGCCCATGATTTCCTATATGTTGGTTTACCATCCCAAACCTCTAGGACCAATAATAAGAGAGTTATAAGCCCTTTTAAGTTTGGTTGTCCTCGTTGGACCTTGAATGAGGGGCCCAAGGTCAAATCCGACCACACCAGAAGAATCCCAGCCCATGATTTCCTATAGGTTGGTTTACCATCCCAAACCTCTAGGACCAATAATAAGCGAGTTATAGGCACTTTAACCTTTGGCTATCCTCGTTTGACCTTGAAGGAGGGGCCCAAGGTCAAATCCGACCACGCCAGAAGATTCCCAGTCCATGATTTCCTATAGGTTGGTTTACCATCCCAAACCTCTAGGACCAATAATAAGCGAGTTATAAGCACTTTTAGGTTTGGCTGTAATCATTTGACCTTGAAGGAGGGGCCCAAGGTCAAATCCGACCACACCAGAAGATTCCCAGCCCATGATTTCCTATAGGTTGGTTTACCATCCCAAACCTCTAGGACCAATAATAAGCGAGTTATAGGCACTTTAAACTTTGGCTATCCTCGTTTGACCTTGAAGGAGGGGCCCAAGGTCAAATCCGACCACGCCAGAAGATTTCCAGTCCATGATTTCCTATAGGTTGGTTTACCATCCCAAACCTCTAGGACCAATAATAAGCGAGTTATAAGCACTTTTAAGTTTGGCTGTCCTCGTTTGACCTTGAAGAAGGGGCCCAAGATCAAATCTGACCATGACAGAACATTCCCCGCCCATGATTTCCTATATGTTGGTTTACCATCCTAAACCTCTAGGACCAATAATAAGCGAGTTATAAGCACTTTTAGGTTTGGCTGTAATCATTTGACCTTGAAGGAGGGGCCCAAGGTCAAATCTGACCACACCAGAAGATTCCCAGCCCATGATTTCCTATAGGTTGGTTTACCATCCCAAACCTCTAGGACCAATAATAAGCGAGTTATAGGCACTTTAACATTTGGCTATCCTCGTTTGACCTTGAAGGAGGGGCCCAAGGTCAAATCCGACCACACCAGAAGATTCCCAGTGCATGATTTCCTATATGTTAGTTTACCATCCCAAACATCTAGGACCAATAATAAGCGAGTTATAAGCACTTTTAAGTTTGGCTGTCCTCATTTGACCTTGAAGGAGGGGCCCAAGGTCAAATCGGACCACACCAGAAGATTCCCAGCCCATGGTTTCCTATATGTTGGTTTACCATCCCAAACCTCTAGGACCAATAATAAGCGAGTTATAAGCACTTTTAAGTTTGGCTGTCCTCATTTGACCTTGAAGGAGGATCCCAAGATCAAATCCGACCACACCAGAAGATTCCCAGCCCATGATTTCCTATATGTTGGTTTACCATCCCAAACATCTAGGACCAATAATAAGCGAGTTATAAGCACTTTTAGGTTTAGATGTAATCATTTGACCTTGAAGGAGGGGCCCAAGGTCAAATCCGACCACACCAGAAGATTCCCAGCCCATGATTTCCTATAGGTTGGTTTACCATCCCAAACCTCTAGGACCAATAATAAGCGAGTTATAGGCACTTTAACCTTTGGCTATCCTCGTTTGACCTTGAAGGAGGGGCCCAAGGTCAAATCCGACCACGTCAGAAGATTCCCAGTCCATGATTTCCTATAGGTTGGTTTACCATCCCAAACCTCTAGGACCAATAATAAGCGAGTTATAAGCACTTTTAAGTTTGGCTGTCCTCGTTTGACCTTGAAGAAGGGGCCCAAGATCAAATCCGACCATGACAGAACATTCCCCGCCCATGATTTCCTATATGTTGGTTTACCATCCTAAACCTCTAGGACCAATAATAAGAGAGTTATAAGCCCTTTTAAGTTTGGTTGTCCTCGTTGGACCTTGAATGAGGGGCCCAAGGTCAAATCCGACCACACCAGAAGATTCCCAGTGCATGATTTCCTATATGTTAGTTTACCATCCCAAACATCTAGGACCAATAATAAGCGAGTTATAAGCACTTTTAGGTTTGGCTGTAATCATTTGACCTTGAAGGAGGGGCCCAAGGTCAAATCTGACCACACCAGAAGATTCCCAGCCCATGATTTCCTATAGGTTGGTTTACCATCCCAAACCTCTAGGACCAATAATAAGCGAGTTATAGGCACTTTAACATTTGGCTATCCTCGTTTGACCTTGAAGGAGGGGCCCAAGGTCAAATCCGACCACACCAGAAGATTCCCAGTGCATGATTTCCTATATGTTAGTTTACCATCCCAAACATCTAGGACCAATAATAAGCGAGTTATAAGCACTTTTAAGTTTGGCTGTCCTCATTTGACCTTGAAGGAGGGGCCCAAGGTCAAATCGGACCACACCAGAAGATTCCCAGCCCATGGTTTCCTATATGTTGGTTTACCATCCCAAACCTCTAGGACCAATAATAAGCGAGTTATAAGCACTTTTAAGTTTGGCTGTCCTCATTTGACCTTGAAGGAGGATCCCAAGATCAAATCCGACCACACCAGAAGATTCCCAGCCCATGATTTCCTATATGTTGGTTTACCATCCCAAACATCTAGGACCAATAATAAGCGAGTTATAAGCACTTTTAGGTTTAGATGTAATCATTTGACCTTGAAGGAGGGGCCCAAGGTCAAATCCGACCACACCAGAAGATTCCCAGCCCATGATTTCCTATAGGTTGGTTTACCATCCCAAACCTCTAGGACCAATAATAAGCGAGTTATAGGCACTTTAACCTTTGGCTATCCTCGTTTGACCTTGAAGGAGGGGCCCAAGGTCAAATCCGACCACGTCAGAAGATTCCCAGTCCATGATTTCCTATAGGTTGGTTTACCATCCCAAACCTCTAGGACCAATAATAAGCGAGTTATAAGCACTTTTAAGTTTGGCTGTCCTCGTTTGACCTTGAAGAAGGGGCCCAAGATCAAATCCGACCATGACAGAACATTCCCCGCCCATGATTTCCTATATGTTGGTTTACCATCCTAAACCTCTAGGACCAATAATAAGCGAGTTATAAGCACTTTTAAGTTTGGCTGTCCTCATTTGACCTTGAAGGAGGGGCCCAAGGTCAAATCGGACCACACCAGAAGATTCCCAGCCCATGGTTTCCTATATGTTCGTTTACCATCCCAAACCTCTAGGACCAATAATAAGCGAGTTATAAGCACTTTTAAGTTTGGCTGTCCTCATTTGACCTTGAAGGAGGATCCCAAGATCAAATCCGACCACACCAGAAGATTCCCAGCCCATGATTTCCTATATGTTGGTTTACCATCCCAAACATCTAGGACCAATAATAAGCGAGTTATAAGCACTTTTAAGTTTGGCTGTCCTCATTTGACCTTGAAGGAGGGGCCCAAGGTCAAATCGGACCACACCAGAAGATTCCCAGCCCATGGTTTCCTATATGTTGGTTTACCATCCCAAACCTCTAGGACCAATAATAAGCGAGTTATAAGCACTTTTAAGTTTGGCTGTCCTCATTTGACCTTGAAGGAGGATCCCAAGATCAAATCCGACCACACCAGAAGATTCCCAGAACATGATTTCCTATATGTTGGTTTACCATCCCAAACCTCTAGGACCAATAATAAGCGAGTTATAAGCACTTTTAAGTTTGGCTGTCCTCATTTGACCTTGAAGGAGGATCCCAAGATCAAATCCGACCACACCAGAAGATTCCCAGAACATGATTTCCTATATGTTGGTTTACCATCCCAAACATCTAGGACCAATAATAAGCGAGTTATAAGCACTTTTATGTTTGGCAATCCTCGTTTGACCTTGAAGGAGGGGCCCAAGGTCAAATCCGACCTCACCAGAACATTCCCAGCCCATGATTTTCTATATGTTGGTTTACCATCCCAAACCTCTAGGACCAATAATAAGAGAGTTATAGGCACTTTTACCTTTGGCTATCCTCGTTTGACCTTGAAGGAGGGGCCCAAGGTCAAATCCGACCACACCAGAACATTCCCAGCCCATGATTTTCTATATGTTGGTTTACCATCCCAAACCTCTAGGACCAATAATAAGAGAGTTATAGGCACTTTTACCTTTGGCTATCCTCGTTTGACCTTGAAGGAGGGGCCCAAGGTCAAATCCGACCACACCAGAACATTCCCAGCCAATGATTTCCTATATGCTGGTTTACCATCCCAAACCTCTAGGACCAATAATAAGCGAGTTATAAGCACTTTTTAGTTTGGCTGTCCTCACCTTGACCTTGAAGGAAGGGCCCAAGGTCAAATCCAACCACACCAGAAGTTTCCCAGCCCATGCTTTTCTATATGCTGGTTTACCATCCCAAACCTCTAGGACCAATAATAAGCGAGTTATAAGCACTTTTAAGTTTGGCTGTCCTCGTTTGACCTTGAAGAAGGGCCCCAAGATCAAATCCGACCATGACAGAACATTCCCCGCCCATGATTTCCTATATGTTGGTTTACCATCCCAAACCTCTAGGACCAATAATAAGAGAGTTATAAGCCCTTTTAAGTTTGGTTGTCCTCGTTGGACCTTGAATGAGGGGCCCAAGGTCAAATCCGACCACACCAGAAGAATCCCAGCCCATGATTTCCTATAGGTTGGTTTACCATCCCAAACCTCTAGGACCAATAATAAGCGAGTCATAGGCACTTTTAGGTTTGGCTGTAATCATTTGACCTTGAAGGAGGGGCCCAAGGTCAAATCCGACCACACCAGAAGATTCCCAGCCCATGATTTCCTATAGGTTGGTTTACCATCCCAAACCTCTAGGACCAATAATAAGCGAGTTATAGGCACTTTAACCTTTGGCTATCCTCGTTTGACCTTGAAGGAGGGGCCCAAGGTCAAATCCGACCACGCCAGAAGATTCCCAGTCCATGATTTCCTATAGGTTGGTTTACCATCCCAAACCTCTAGGACCAATAATAAGCGAGTTATAAGCACTTTTAAGTTTGGCTGTCCTCGTTTGACCTTGAAGAAGGGGCCCAAGATCAAATCCGACCATGACAGAACATTCCCCGCCCATGATTTCCTATATGTTGGTTTACCATCCCAAACCTCTAGGACCAATAATAAGCGAGTTATAGGCACTTTAACCTTTGGCTATCCTCGTTTGACCTTGAAGGAGGGGCCCAAGGTCAAATCCGACCACACCAGAAGATTCCCAGTGCATGATTTCCTATATGTTGGTTTACCATCCCAAACATCTAGGACCAATAATAAGTGAGTTATAAGCACTTTTAAGTTTGGCTGTCCTCATTTGACCTTGAAGGAGGGGCCCAAGGTCAAATCCGACCACGCCAGAAGATTCCCAGCCCATGATTTCCTATAGGTTGGTTTACCATCCCAAACCTCTAGGACCAATAATAAGCGAGTTATAGGCACTTTTACCTTTGGCTATCCTCATTTGACCTTGAAGGAGGGGCCCAAGGTCAAATCCGACCACACTAGAAGATTCCCAGCCCATGATTTCCTATATGCTGGTTTACCATCCCAAACCTCTAGGACCAATAATAAGCGAGCTATAAGCACTTTTAAGTTTGGCTGTTCTCGTTTGACCTTGAATGAGGGGCCCAAGGTCAAATCCGACCTCACCAGAAGATTCCCAGCCCATGATTTTCTATATGTTGGTTTACCATCCCAAACCTCTAGGACCAATAATAAGAGAGTTATAGGCACTTTTACCTTTGGCTATCCTCGTTTGACCTTGAAGGAGGGGCCCAAGGTCAAATCCGACCACACCAGAACATTCCCAGCCAATGATTTCCTATATGCTGGTTTACCATCCCAAACCTCTAGGACCAATAATAAGCGAGTTATAAGCACTTTTAAGTTTGGCTGTCCTCGTTTGACCTTGAAGGAGGGGCCCAAGGTCAAATCCGACCACGCCAGAAGATTCCCAGCCCATGATTTCCTATAGGTTGGTTTACCATCCCAAACCTCTAGGACCAATAATAAGCGAGTTATAGGCACTTTTAAGTTCTGCTATCCTCGTTTGACCTTGAAGGAGGGGTCCAAGGTCAAATATGACCACAACAGAAGCTTCGCAGCACATGATTTCCTATAACTTGGCTTCACATTGCAAACCTCTAGGACCAATAATAAGGGAGATATAGGCACTTTTAAAGTCCGCTATGTGGGTTACTTCGGCACTCCGTGGATGACCTTGAATTAGGAGCTTTAAGGTCAAATGTGTGCATGGTTGTAGAGGACATGTATATGTGTCATACATATCACCTATGAAGAGATTCAACCTTCTACCTATGAGGAACAGCCAGTAGAAAAATATAGATTATTTTCAAAGAAATGTCCGTTGCGGCCATATTGTTTTTCAGAATGAGGCTATTTTCCTTCCAAGAGAAGCTTACCCCACCCCCCACCCCCCCCCCCAAGTTTCCAAGTTATAAGCGATTTACTCAACAGTGATAACCTAAAAGTAGCTATTACTCAGCTATGCCATGAGCTACACGTCTGCAATTTTACTATGTTATAGCTGACCCAAAAGTAGCTGAATAACATATTTATACACAATTCCCTCAATGCAATATTTTTTGCGTTACAAGTTATTTTACTCATTATATGGAAGGTACTGAAAATTCAGGAAGTAGCCTTTACTCACTTAGCTATTAGGATAGACACCCAAGTTACTCACCATGTTGTAGCTATGGAAAAAGTAGCTAAATAACATATGTTAACAAACTGCTCTAACTGCAATACTTTTCAAGTTATAGGTGATTTAGCGCATGATTTCATGAATTTCAATGCATGAAAAATTATTTTAAAAATTCATAAAATCAGAGAACCAATGCAAATTGTATCCACCAGAAAGAAAACTCACCAAAGCTAATCAACCATCACTTAACCTTGAAAGAGGAGCCCAAGGTGAAATCTGACCACACCAACAGATTCTTAGCCCATGATTTCCTATAGGTTGGTTTACCATCCCATATCTCTAGGACCAATAATAAGCAAGTTATTAGCACTTTTAGGTTTGGCTATCTCCATTTGACCTTGAAAAAGGGATCCAAGGTCAAATCTGACCACACCAGAATATTCCCAGCCCATGATTTCCTATAGGTTGGTTGCCATCCCAAACCTGTACGACCAATAATAAGCGAGTTATAAGCATTTTTAAGTTTGGCTATCCTCGTTGGTGTGACAAACCTGTAGGAACACGAATAAGTGAGATATAAGCACTTTTAATTTTGGCTATCCTCATTTGACCTTGAAAGAGGGGCCAAAGGTCAAATCTGATCACATCAAAAGATTCCTAGCCCATGATTTCCTATAGGATGGTTTCACATTACAAACCTCTAGGACCAAACAAGAGGAGAGTGCCCGTGAACGGGCACTGTGTCAGCTGACTGAATGTTTTTGATTTGTGATGGTGATAATGAGAGGAAAGCATAATTATCAGGGAAAGGGCTGTACAGAAATACAGTAAATGGTAACTGAACAGCCTGTTCGAAAGATATTCCGAAGCTGACAGAAGAAAAGGACAAAAAAGTTGTGCCCTGCAAATGGTATTATGAAATAAAGTAACAAGGTAATTGTTTAAGTGTAAAAAGTAGGTTAAAAATATTTAAAGAAATACTATAAATGCAATATCCTCGTTCGACCATGAAGAAGGGGTCCAAAGGTTATTTCTGACCATACCAAAAGATTCCCAGCCAAAGAATTTAGGATGGTTTACCATCCCAAACCTCTCAGACCAATAATAAGTGAGTCATAGGCACTTTTTAAGTTTGGCTATCCTTGTTTGACCTTGACGGAGGGGTCCAAGGTCAAATCCGACCACACAAAAAAATTCCCAGCCCATGATTTCCTGTAGCTTGTTTACCATCCCAAACCTGTAGGACCAATAATAAGCGAGTTCTAAGCAATTGTAAGTTTGGCTATCCTCAATTGACCTTGAAGGAGGGGTCCCAGGTCAAATCTGACCACACCAAAAGAATCCCAGCCCATGATTTCCTATATGTTGGTTTACCATCCCAAACCTCCAAGACCAATAATACACGAGTTATAAGCACTTTAAGTTTGGCTATCTTCGTTTGACTCGGAAGGAGGGGTCTAAGGTGAAATCCGACCACACCAAAAGATTCCCAGCCCATGATTTTCTATAGGTTGGTTTTCCATTCCAAACCTCTAGGACCAATAATAAGCGAGTTATAAGCACTTTTAAGTTTGGCTATCCTCATTTGACCTTGAAGGAGGGGTCCAAGGTGAAATCCGACCACACCAAAAAATTCCCAGCTCATGATTTTCTATAGGTTGGTTTTCATTCCAAACCTCTAGGACCAATAATGAGCGAGTTATAAGCACTTTTATGTTTGGCTATCCTCATTTGACCTTGAAGGAGGGTTCCAAGGTCAAATCGGACCATATTAACAGATTCCCAGCCCATGATTTCCTACAGGTTGGATACAATGATTTACTCAACAGTGAGAACCTGAAAGAAGCTATTGCTCAGCTATGCCATGACATAGAGGTCTGCAATTTCACTATGTTATAGCTGACCAAAACGTCTGTGAATAACATATTTAACAAAATACTCTAAATGTAATAGTTTTCAAGTTACAACTGATTTACTCAAGAGTGAGAACCTCAAATTAACTATTACTCAGCTATGCAATGAGCTACAAGTCTGAATTTTTGCTCTGTTATAGCTGACCTAAAAGTAGGTGAACAACATATTTAAGTAAAATACTGTAAATGCAATAGTTTTCAAGTTACAACTGATTTACTCAATAGTGAGAACCTGAAAATAGCTATTGCTCCGCTATGCCATGAGCTATAGGTCTGTAATTTCACTATGTTATAGCTAACCCAAAAGTAGGTGAACAATATATTTTAACAAAATACTCCAAATGCAATATTTTTCAAGTTATAGCCGATTTACTCAACAGTCAGTGCCTGAGAATAGCTATTGCTCAGTTGTGCCATGAGCTACAGGTCTGTAATTTCACTATGTTATAGCTGACCCAAAAGTAGCTGAATAACATATTTGCACAAATTTCTGTAAAGGCAATAGTTTTCCAATTACAACTGATTTACTCAACAGTGAGAACTTCAAAGTAGCTATTACTCAGCTATGCAATGAGCCACATGTCTGGAACTTCACTATGTTATAGCTGACCCCAAAATAGGTGAATAACATATTGCAACAAAATACTCTAAATGCAATAGTTTCCAAGCTATAAGTGATTTACTCAACAGTTATAACCTAAAAGTAGCTATTACTCAGCTATGCCATGAGCTACAGGTCTGAAATTTTACTATGTTATAGCTGACCCAAAAGTAGCTGAATAACATATTTATACTAAATTCTCTAAATGCAATAGTTTTCAAATTATAAGTGATTTACTCAACATTGAGAACTTCAAAGTAGCTATTACTCAGCTATGCAATGAGTCACAGGTCTGGAACTTCACTATGTTATAGCTGACCCCAAAATAGGTGAATAACATATTGAAACAAAATACTCTAAATGCAATACTTTCCAAGTTATAAGCGATTTACTCAACAGTGATAACCTCAAAGTATCTATTACTCAGCTATGCCATGAGCTACAGGTCTGAAATTTTACTATGTTATAGCTGACCCAAAAGTAGGTGAACAACATATTTAAGCAAAATACTGTACATGCAATAGTTTTCAAGTTACAACTGATTTACTCAATAGTGATGACCTAAAAGTAGCTATTACTCAGCTATGCCATGAGCTACAGGTCTGAAATTTTACTATGTTCTAGCTGACCCAAAAGTAACTGAATAACATATTTATACTAAATTCTCTAAATGCAATAGTTTTGCAATTACAACTGATTTACTCAATAGTGAGAACCTCAAAGTAGTTTATTACTCAGCTATGCCATGAGCTACAGGTCTGAAATTTTACTATGTTATAGCTGACCCAAAAGTAGGTGAACAACATATTTAAGCAAAATACTGTAAATGCAATAGTTTTGAAGTTACAACTGATTTACTCAATAGTGATGACCTAAAAGAAGCTATTACTCAGCTATGCCATGAGCTACAGGTCTGAAATTTTACTATGTTATAGCTGGCCCAAAAGTACCTGAATAACATATTTATACGAAATTCTCTAAATGCAATAGTTTTCCAATTACAACTTATTTACTCAATAGTGAGAACTTCAAAGTAGCTATTACTCAGCTATGCCATGACCTACAGATCTGAAATTTCACTATGTTATAGCTGGCCCAAAAGTAGCTGAATAACATATTTATACGAAATTCTCTAAATGCAATAGTTTTGCAATTACAACTGATTTACTCAATAGTGAGAACCTCAAAGTAGTTATTACTCAGCTATGCAATGAGCTACAGGTCTGAAATTTTACTATGTTATAGCTGACCCAAAAGTAGGTGAACAACATATTTAAGCAAAATACTGTAAATGCAATAGTTTTCAAGTTACAACTGATTTACTCAATAGTGATGACCTAAAAGTAGCTATTACTCAGCTATGCCATGAGCTACAGGTCTGAAATTTTACTATGTTATAGCTGACCCAAAAGTAGCTGAATAACATATTTATACGAAATTCTCTAAATGCAATAGTTTTCCAATTACAACTGATTTACTCAATAGTGAGAACTTTAAAGTAGCTATTACTCAGCTATGCCATGACCTACAGATCTGAAATTTCACTATGTTATAGCTGGCCCAAAAGTAGCTGAATAACATATTTATACGAAATTCTCTAAATGCAATAGGTTTTAAGTTACAAGTGATTTACTCAATAGTGAGAACTTCAAAGTAGCTATTACTCAGCTATGCAATGAGCCACAGATCTGAAACTTCACTATGTTATAGCTGATCCCAAAATAGGTGAATAACATATTGAAACAAAATACTGTAAATGCAATAGTTTCCAAGTTATAAGCGATTTACTCAACAGTGATAACCTAAAAGTAGCTATTACTCAGCTATGCCATGAGCTACAGGTCTGAAATTTTACTATGTTATAGCTGACCCAAAAGTAGCTGAATAACATATTTATACGAAATTCTCTAAATGCAATAGTTTTCAAGTTATAAGCGATTTACTCAACAGTGATAACCTAAAAGTAGCTATTACTCAGCTATGCCATGAGCTACAGGTCTAAAATTTTACTATGTTATAGCTGACCCAAAAGTAGCTGAATAACATATTTATACGAAATTCTCTAAATGCAATAGTTTTTAAGTTACAAGTGATTTTACTAATGATGGAAGTTACTGAAAAGCCCAAAAGTAGCTATTACTCACTTAGCTATTGAGACAGGCACCCAACTTACTCACCATATTGTAGCTATGAAAAAAGTAGCTGAATAACATATTTTAACAAAATGCTCTAAATGCAACACTTTTCAAGTTATAAATGATTTTGTGCATGATTTCATGAATTTTAATGCATTAAAAATTATTAAAAAAATTTATTAAAAAAAAGTAAGACAGATCCAGGTCTCATATTCACACAAGAGAATCTACCTGTGGCCTAGTACATATATGCACGATATGAGAGAAATCCCTGCAATAGTCACTGAGAAAATTGTGATTAAGTGTTGAAATTTTCACACTTTTGGTGGGGGTACCCCCCTTGTAATGTCTCTAGCAAACAGACGAACAGACAGATTTGCATGCCTTGAACAATTTTTCATCCTCGATAGATAAGGTATCTTTTAAAAAAAACAGCACGTCTCTAGGCCTTGTAGTTTTGGAGGAGAAGTTGTTCACGCGGACGCGGACGCGTACGCCCACGCCGCAGAGTGACGACATAATGTCAGCTGACATAAAAAAGCGATTTATAGGCATAAGCACTTTCAGATTTTGCTATCCTGGTTGGGCCTTGAAGGAGGGGTCCAAGGTTAAATCTGACCACACAACAAGATTCCTAGCCCATGATTTCCTATAGGTTGGTTTCACATTGCAATCCTGTATGACCAATAATAAGGACCAAATAAGCACTTTTAAGTTTGGCTATCCTTGTTTGACCTTGAAGGAGGAGTCCAAGGTCAAATCCAACCACACCAAAAGATTCCTAGCCCATGATTTCCTATAGTTTGGTTTACCATTCAAAACCTCTAGGACCAATAATAAGCGCGATATAAGCAATTTTAGTTTCGGCTATCCACATTTGACCTTGAAGGAGGGGTCCGAGGTCAAATCTGACCATATCAAAAGATTCCCAGCCCATGATTTCCTATAGATTGGTTTACCATCCCAAACCTCTAGGACCAATAATAAGCAAGTTATAAGCACTTTCAAGTTTCGGTATCCTCGTTTGACCTTGGAAGAGGGGTCCAAGGTCAAATCTGACCACATCAAAAGATTTCCAGCCCATGATTTCCTATAGGTTGGTTTACCATTCCAAACCCCAAGGACCAATAATAAGGGAGATATAAGCGCTTTTCATTACTGACAAAGAAATGCCCGAGGCGGCCATCTTGTTTTTCAAAATGAGGCCAAAAATATTCCCAGTCAAGATTTTGTAATGAAGAACAAATCCTGTGAATTTGAGATCTCTACCTATAATACCCTTTGCTCTAGAAGGCCAAAAAAAGTCCTTGCTTAAAGTTGAACAAACGTCCCTGGCGGCCTTATTCTTTATTCAAAATGAGGCCAAAAATATTCCCAGGCAAGATTTTATGGTTATGAATATATCCTGCAAATTTGAGAAGGCTAGCTATAATATGTTTTTCATTAGAGTGGTACTGGTGAAATCTCTCTACACACTGCGGCAGTGGCGGTGGTGCAATGAAGCGAAATCCATTGTATCCACCGGATGCTATCCAGTGGATACAATAATTTAAAAAGATCCAGGCCTGAGACTCGCACAAGGGAATGTACTAGTAGCCTAGTACATACAAGCAAGATAGGAGAGAATTCCCTGCAATAGTCAATGAGAAAATAAGTGATTTAGTGCATGATTTCATGAACTTTAATGTATTACAAAATTATTTTAAAAATTCATAAAAAAAAACTAGAAAAATTTTGCTAACAAAAACAAAGCATCCCCAAAGGTTAGATGTAATAAAGTAGAAAGTAGAAAAAGTTTTTTGAAAAGAAAAACATGCAGCACTGAGAGAAGAAGTGAAAGTTAAGCAGACAGTGTACAGGTTTATGCATTCACAAGAAAGAAAAATGTAAACCTTATTTTGTTTTCTATGATCATAAATTGTGAAAAGTTAATTTAATTAATGTTATAGTTTGTAAGAAGAGTAGTTTTAAAGGATATATAAGGCAAAAACAGAAAATCTGCGATTTTTTGACCGCAGTTTGATCCATAAGAGGGGGTCAGGGGGTAAACCTGACTAGCTATATAGACTCTTCATATATGGAATCTATTCTAAAGCTTTAAAAGCAATAATAAAGGAGATATAAGGCAAAAAGAAAAAACTTTTTTATAAGCCCAGTGTGACCCATAAGGCGGGTGGGGTGGGGTTGTGGGGGGTCAGGGGGCAAGGAGTAAATCTGACTATGTAGACTGTATATGATTTCTATTCCCTCTCAATACACTGTAAAGCCGTAAAAGCAATAATAATGAGATATAAGGCAAAATGACCAAATCTGCTATTTTTTATGACCCATAAGGTGGGGGTCAGGGGGTAAATCTGACCAGCTTAATAGACTCTCCAAATATGGTTTCCAAATACCCCTTAATACATCCTAAAGCTGTAAAGGCCTTAATTAAGGCGATAAAAAGCAAAAACACCAAATTGGCAACTTTATGACACCAGTTTAACCCATGGGGGGGGGGGGGGGGGTAAATCTGACTGGCTATCTAAAGTCTTCACATACGGTTTCCCAATACCTCTTGACATATTCTAAAGCTGTAAAAGCAGTACTAAAGGAGATATAAGGCAAAAACACAAAATCAGCTATTTTACGACCCCAGTTTAACCCATAAGGGGGGGGGGGGGGGGTCAGGGGGTAAATCTGACTGGCTATCTCGACTCTTCACATATGGTTTCCCAATTTCCCAATACCTCTTAATACATTCTAAAGCTGTAAAAGCAAGAATAAAAAAGATATAAGGCAAAACACAAAATTGATTTTATGATCCAAGTTTGACCTATAAGGCGGGGTCAGGGGGTAAATCTGACCGGCTATCTTGACTCTTCACATATGGTTTCCCAATACCTCTTAATACATTCTAAAGCTATAAAAGCAAGAATAAAGGAGATATAAGGAAAAAACACAAAATCGGCTATTTTATGACCCCAGTTTGACCCATGGGGGGGGAGGGGGGTAAATATGATCGGCTACATAGACTCTTCACATATGGTTTCCCAATACCTCTTAGCACATTCTAAAGCCTTAAAATCAATAATAAAGGAGATATAAGGTAAAATGTAAAAATTTGTTATTTTACGACCCCAGTTTGACCCCTACAGGGGGGTTGGGGGGAAATTTGACTTGCTTTCTAGACTCTCCACATATGGTTTCCTACTACCTCCCAATACATTTTATGGCTCTAAATGCAATACTTAAGAAGATAATAGGGGGCAGAATAAAATTGCAATTGAACTAAACAATATACATCACACCATTGCCTAAACTGCCTTATATATCCATTTATTGAATGCCTATATTTCAATTAGATAAATGTATCATCATCTCATCAGAAGCGATCTTCACTCCCCTGAGGTAGGATTTTTGCATCCGCCTGAATCCTCTTTTGTTGACATAGTAACCAGTTCAAATTTGAACTTTGGAGGGAGTGTAGAAAGTGGTGTATTCTACAGTAACTTTCTCAACAAATTACTTATGGTAATTCATTTAATTCACGATTGATTACAATTAAAATGCTCTCATGGTCATGTACTGAACTTATAAAATGAATAAGTTTGTAATCATAATATATAAACAAAAAAACTATACATGGATGAATGCATGTTTTTATGTCACTTATTTTCTACAGTCTCATTATAAAAGATGTAAAATTACCTAATTATGGTTATTATAGTCTGAATAATTATGATATTCTCGTCTGTGCATATTAATATATATGCATTGTTTATTTGACTTTATGAGTTCCCAGCCTGATATATGGTGTGATATCAGAGCATTTTGTATATAAATAATATTTTACATACATGATATTTGATCTAGATACTGTTTGTCTGCACTGGGGCAATCAGTTCAAATCAAACATCCATGCTTGTCACAATGGGACATAAATCTCTATGTGATAGTTGTTCAATATAAAACAAGAGAAAAGTACAGGGGCACTACAGGCATCAAGAGTGCCATGAGAGAGCACTATCTATCACATGTATTGTCAACTGTTAAACAGTTGTGTTGGGAAGTCTAGAATATAATATAAAAAACACATGTGCGTGTCTATAAGAAAGGCTTCCTATCTAAGTGTACATTTCCATACACACTGATACGTGATCCGTATCCGCGATGCAGATCCGCAATGCGTATGCAGATTGCATAAAATGTGTTTCCATACGCGCTTAAAAATAGGTGCATAAACAATGCAGATTTGGGAATAAATATAGCAAGCAGCATAGATTTCAATTTGAATTGGTGGAAAAGTATTGGTTAATAGTTAAATCCATGACAGAATATATTTTTATGAATTATTAAGGCTTATAAATATTTCTTAAAGGTAGATTTTTCAATTTGTCCATTTATATTTTATTGTTGTTGTTATATTTACTTAAAATATTATGAAATCAATCACATAACCAATGTAGGTGTATTCTGCACATTACAAGCTTGAAAACGATACCTTATTTTTAAAATTGGAGCAAAAAATGACGATTTTATGCTTGTTTGGAGAGAAAAGATAACAAAATCAGTGATCTTGACAATATTTTACGCTGCGTGAATGCGTTTTTTTGCAACAGTGCTGCATTTTCTTCACGCATTGCGCATACGCATGCTTAACGCAATAAGCATCAGTGCATATGGAAACACTCTCCATCATTTATATAAGCTGCAAATAAACGCAAACGCATTTACGGATCTGCATTGCGGATACGCAATACGCATCAGTGTGTATGGAAACAGCCCCTAACACTATAAAGCATGCAGTTCTACACTCATATCATTACATTTGTATAATGAAGTAGTTCAGATGAACAAGTAAACTTTTCATTTTTCTTATTAAAATCCTGATAATTTTCAGGATTTTTAGGGACTTGTAATTTTATTATCTGAAGGCTGATGATTTATTTATGAGTTCATGAAACAGTAATTATGTTTGTCATGGAATATTTAAAGTTAACTTGTGTGCAGTTAACTAACTCCACAACACAAATAATGAACATTATCATTCAATTGGGTTTTTATTAATAAGGGATTATGTCCCCCAGAGTGCAGAGTTTTGGAACTAAGCCAGTTATATGTACCAGCTGTACCTTGGCAGTGTAAGGAGATTATTGTCTAGTCTAGGGTGATGCCTGTAATGTAAACAGAATAAAATTGCAATTGAACTAGACAATATACAAATACACCTGAGAGTTTTTCTTTTGTTAAAAATGTCCATTATCTTTCACTATTGGCCACTTTGTGATTTTGACCATATATAGGAGTCCTTTTAGCACATTGCCAAAGAAACCCTTTTACATTTATTTCAGCTAAAATGACCATAACAACAAAAAAAATACACACGAGGAATATAGAAATGAAAAGTTATGATGTTAAACAACATTTTAAAAATTAGGGGAGGGGTGTAAGATAAATGGGTTAATAGCCTTTAGGACCTCGTAAACAGTCCATTATTAACCAATAGTGAACACTTACTTGGGCATTAACCTATACAAGGGGGGGGGGGGGGGGGGGATAGCATTTCGCCCATAAAAACACCAAAAGGCAGTTTCATGAGAACAAATATGCAGTGTGGTTTTACAAAAGTTATCAGAATGAAAAGAGGTTCTTCAAACTATAAAATAGCATCAGAGATGCCCGTACCCCACAGCCTAGGGAAATATTTTCAACACCATGAGATATAGAAGTACTGTACCAGTACAAACTTCAGGATACTTTCAGAGCACTGTCAGTTATATAAAGGTCCAAACTAGGGCTGCAAGCGAGCCCGAAAATGCGCCTCGATTCCTCGTTTTAGAAGAATCGATTCGGACTCGGTTAACCGCTTGATTATCGCCCACGAAATAAACTGCTTCATATTTTGACATATCATGCCTTATAAAATGGTTACAAACCACACAACAGGAAGGAATATCGATAATTTATTGAATTTGGGGGAAAAGACGCATTTATATTGCAAAATATAAGAAACTTTAACCATCTTTATATTGCGAGATTTGAGGCGTCTTCGAAATACGTTATAATAAAATGCCGTCTTATAAAACGTTGTTACACAAAGAATTAAAGCTTACAAATACTTAAAATATATAAATATTGAAATGGAAATGCCTTATATTAGTAAAATATATAAATATATTCATATATTTGAAGAAAAAATAGAATTTTGTGGTAGATTTTACATCTATGTTTAGTTGTTTTCGAAGATCCGGTTCACTTTTCTTGCCTCGAGTATTTAACTGAATCGTTTCGCTTCCGAGTAACCGAAGAATCGTTGCAGCCTTAGTCCAAACAATGTTTAAATGGAGAAATAATGTTTAAAAGAAAGATAATGCGTATAAAGATGAAGTATTAAAACAAGATAATTCAATAACAAGATGACAGCATTAATCAGTAAACTAAAATTCAACACTCTTTATCTACATCTGCATGGCCGAATTATGGTTTAGATGGTTTGAATATTACCATGCATACAGAAGTGGTAATACATTTAAAGAATGCTTATTGTGGTGTTGGAGCAAAATCTGAGGCTCACTTGAAATTCTATCTCTTACAATGGAAAGTTATGAAAGTAAAATTCTTAATAAATTCTAATATGACTTTTGCTTTATCTGCATCAAAAGACAGACCCAAAAGTCCATGAAGATTTTAAAGGTCAAGGTCACTACGACAAGGTCAAAGGTCAAATTAAGGTCATACCATGATAATACACACCTATAGCTCCTAACCAATGTCCCTACCAAGTATCAACTTCCTACACCTTACGGTTTCCGAGATATAGCCATGAGAAGATTTTATAGGTCAAGGTCACTATGGCAAGGTCAAAGGTCAAATCAAGGTCACACCATGATGCTGCACACCTACACCCCCTAACCAATGACTCTACCAACTAGAAATAGGACGCCCTGTTGATAGTAGGTGCGAGTAGAAACAGGATAGCATAGAAGAACACACATTATCATGTGTAATGTCCACCCATGAACCTTTTGCCCAAATTGTACAGTAGTCTTACAAGACCCTGTTTCATTTGTAAAATATATCAATGATGCTTAAATATTTGTTAGTGTAGATGTAAATTATTTCAGCTTCATGCCTTTTTGCACTGGTTGGGTCGAAAATTTTGACGAAATCACTCTATCTTGCACGGTTAAGAAGATAGAAGCAAATTCCTGTTTTTCTATTTTTGGCAAAAATTTGAAAATTCAAAATGGCCGCCATTTTTGGGAAAAGGAAAATTTTTTGAAAATTGCCAACAGTACATTTCTTAGATACCCTATGGGTCGAAAGGTCGAAAATTTCAACGAAATAACTCTATTTTGCACGGTTAAGGCAAATTTGTGTTTTTCCATTTTTGGCAAAAATTCGAAAATTCAAAATGGCCGCCATTTTTGGGGAGGGGAAAATTTTTTGAAAATTGTAAAGAGTACATTTCTTAGATACCACGTGGGTCGAAAATTTCGACGAAATCGCTCTATCTCGCACAGTTAAGGAGATAGAAGCAATTTCGTGTTTTGCCATTTTTGGCAAAAATTCGAAAAATCAAAATGGCCGCCATTTTCGGGGAGGGGAAAATTTTTTGAAAATTGCAAAGATTACATTGCTTAGATACCCTGTGGGTTGAAAATTTCGACGAAATCGCTCTATCTCGCACGGTTAAGGAGATAGAAGCAATTTCGTGTTTTTCCATTTTTGGCAAAAATTCGAAAATTCAAAATGGCCGCCATTTTTGGGGAGGGGAAAATTTTTTGAAAATTGCAAAGAGTACATTCCTTAGATACCCTGTGGGTCGAAAATTTCGACGAAATCGCTCTATCTCGCACGGTTAAGGAGATAGAAGCAATTTTGTGTTTTGCCATTTTTGGCAAAAATTCGAAAATTCAAAATGGCCGCCCAAAAATTTTTGAAAATTGCAAAGAGTACATTCCTTAGATACCCCGTGGGTCGAAAATTTCGACGAAATCGCTCTATCTCGCACGGTTAAGGAGATAGAAGCAAATTTGTGTTTTGCCATTTTTGGCAAAAATTCGAAAATTCAAAATGGCCGCCCAAAAATTTTTGAAAATTGCAAAGAGTACATTCTTTAGATACCCTGTGGGTTGAAAATTTCGACGGAATCGCTCTATCTCGCACGGTTAAGGAGATAGAAGCAAATTCGTGTTTTGCCATTTTTGGCAAAAAGTCGAAAATTCAAAATGGCCGCCATTTTTGGGGAGGGGAAAATTTTTTGAAAATTGCAAAGAGTACATTTGTTAGATACCCTGTGGGTCGAAAATTTCGACGAAATCGCTCTATCTCGCACAGTTAAGGAGATAGAAGCAAATTTGTGTTTTGCCATTTTTGGCAAAAATTCGAAAATTCAAAATGGCCGCCATTTTTGGGGAGGTGAAAATTTTTTGAAAATTGCAAAGAGTACATTCCTTAGATACCCTGTGGGTTGAAAATTTCGACGAAATCGCTCTATCTCGCACGGTTAAGGAGATAGAAGCAAATTCGTGTTTTGCCATTTTTGGCAAAAATTCGAAAATTCAAAATGGCCGCCATTTTTGGGGAGGGGAAAATTTTTTGAAAATTGCAAAGAGTACATTCCTTAGATACCCTGTGGGTTGAAAATTTCGACGAAATCGCTCTATCTCGCACGGTTAAGGAGATAGAAGCAAATTCGTGTTTTGCCATTTTTGGCAAAAAGTCGAAAATTCAAAATGGCCGCCATTTTTGGGGAGGGGAAAATTTTTTGAAAATTGCAAAGAGTACATTCCTTAGATACCATGTGGGTTGAAAATTTCGACGAAATCGCTCTATCTCGCACGGTTAAGGAGATAGAAGCAAATTCGTGTTTTGCCATTTTTGGCAAAAATTCGAAAATTCAAAATGGCCGCCATTTTTGGGGAGGGAAAAATTTTTTGAAAATTGTAAAGATTACATTACTTAGATACCCTGTGGGTCGAAAATTTCGACGAAATCGCTCTATCTCGCACGGTTAAGGAGATAGAAGCAAATTCGTGTTTTGCCATTTTTGGCAAAAATTCGAAAATTCAAAATGGCCGCCATTTTTGGGGAGGGGAAAATTTTTTTGAAAATAGAATAGAATAGAATAGAAACATTTATATAGCGCAAAATTGATGCAACATCCTCTAATGCGCTTGAAATCAAAAAGGGAAAGTCGAGGGACGTTCGAGGTCATGATCCAAGGTTAGCGCCCGCCAGGGAGATGTACTATGGTGGAGGATATGCTAATCTAAACAAGTAGGTCTTTAGCTGGCTACGGAAACCTGTTATTGTTTGTTGTGATCGTACTGATTGTGGGAGTCTGTTCTATTCTATGGGGGAAGCCACTACAAAACCTCTCCTACCGATGGCCTTTTTGTGAGAGGCTGAGGAAAGAGAAAGACGATTTCCACGTGTTAGACAACTGGTTTTGATCAAGGATGATAGGTATATGGGTTGAGAGAAATTTATAGCCTTGAAAGTAATTAGATTGTACTTAAACAATATACGGTAAGTGATAGGAAGCCAGTGTAGTTTTTGAAGAAAAGGAGTGACATGGCTAGTTCTATCAAGTCTAAAAACAATTCTACAAAGGGCATTTTGTATCTTTTGGAGTTTAGCAACATTGTACTTACTGATGCCATAAAGTAGGGAATTGCAGTAGTCAAGTCGACTACTGATCATTGAGTTTGCAAGCAAGGCTGCAGTTTCCACACTGAGGAATTTACGAATACGTCTTAGGTCCTTAAGGTGGTAGTAGCAGGCTCGACACATATTAGTTATGTGGTTGGAAAAGGTGTTTCCAGAGTCAAAAATTACACCCAGGTTCTTGACTGTATCAGTAGGGGAAATAGAATTTCCGAGAAGTTGAGTAGGGAATTTATTAATGAGGGACTCTCTGGCTTGTCTATCACCTATTATAATAAATTCAGTTTTCTCGGGATTGAGTTTCAATTTCACGCCAGCCATCCAGTTTTGGATACATGTGAGACACTCTGTAAGCTCAGCGAAACTGGAATCAAAATTCCTATTGTCCAATGCTAGATATATTTGGGTGTCATCAGCATATAGATGGTGGGTGACATTGAAATTGGAAATGATATTACTGAGAGGGGTTGTGTAAAGGGTAAAAAGGAGGGGGCCCAGGACAGAACCCTGAGGCACACCATACGGAAGTGAGAACACATCTGAAAAGCTATTTCCTAATTTAACCTTCTGTTTCCGGTTTGAGAGATAGGATCTGATCCACCTCAACACAGTGCCATCAACCCCAAACCAATCTCTTAGGGAATTAAAAAGAATGTCATGGTCGATAGTGTCGAATGCCGCTGAGAGGTCTAGCAGTGTGAGTGCAACAGCCTTACCAGAGTCCAACGAAGCAGCAATGTCATTCTGGATTTTCAACAGCGCTGTTTCTGTGGAATGGAGTCTCCTTAAGCGGATTGGTTGACATTGGAGAGCCCCTCGCTATCGATATAATTATTTAACTGTTTGGCAACTACTTTTTCGATCAGTTTGGATAAGAAACTAAGGTTGGATACCGGTCTATAGTTTTTTAGGAGATTTCTGTCTAAGTTTGGTTTCTTGAGAAGAGGGGTGACATATGCTGTTTTGAAACAGTTTGGGAAACTCCCTTCTTTGAGTGAATAGTTTATAATATTGGTGATTGGAGTGACCAAAATGTCCGCACACTCTTTGACTAGTGCGGTAGGGATTGGGTCCAGGTCGGATGATTTGGTGTTGGATGACCTTAGGATTTTGAGGATGTCATCCTCAGATACAGGCTCAAAAGAGGTCAGGGCACTGCTATTACTCTTCGGTATTGTGAGGGAAACAGGCACTGATGACTCTAAAGCAACTCTGATTTTCACAATTTTGTCACTGAAAAAATGACCGAAAGTGTTAGCTAAATCAGTAGGACTAATATGATCGGGTAGGATGATAGTTGAGGTTTTGTGCAAGATTTTCTTGAAAGTGTTCCACAGAGCCTTGGGGTTACCATTATTTTCAGCAATGACAGTGGAATAGTGCCTGCGTCTTGATTGTTCCAGTAGGAAATTGTAGCGATTGACAGCAGCTCGATATCTTCTCCGGTTGATTGCAGAGTTGTTACTGCGCCATACTCGCTCACACTTGCGCTTCAGACGCTTTGCTGAGAGGATGTCTGAATTCACAAAGCCTTTGTCGGGGTGCACTGGAGCCATTTTCCTCTTTATTGGGGCATGCTTGTCTAGAATGCTGCGCAAGGTGTTGAAATATTGGTGACTGAGCAAACTGGCTGTTCTGTGAGGATGCTTGATTAGATCAGAATTCAGGATGTCCTCTTTAAAATCCGTGATGTTTATCTTGTGAATTTTCCGGGTATTAACTTGTCTAAATTTGCAGGGAACCTCAATAGGTATATTGACCGAAAAAGTGATGGCTAAATGGTCAGATAGCCCAGCTATAACCTTAGCGCAGAGTGCCTTTGAAAAGGTGTCCCTCACACATATGACATCTAATATATGGCCATGAATGTGTGTTGGGGAATCAATAATTTGGGTGAAATAATTTGGGTGAAATTATATCGGCAGAGGGAATCATTGAATTTCTGCGACCAACCGTCCTGTTTATCCAGGTGTAGATTTAAATCACCTAATATTACATTTTCACAACATGATAAGGCAGCACCTTCGACAAAGGAACTGAAATCCTCAATGAAATTGGCTTTGGAAACATTGGGGGGCCTATACACAGTATGGAAAACAATATCCTGAGCATTGCCTGTGGATAGGTGAACAGATATGGACTCGAAGGTATTGAAACACGGTTGAGGCAGAACCTTAAAATCGATATCATCACGGATGAAAAACCCAACACCACCACCTCTCCCCTGCTGGCGTGGAACATGAGTACATTTATAGCCCGGAGGAGTGACACTTGCTATAAAGCTGTCTGTGTCGTCTGGTCGAAGCCAGGTTTCAGTGACCGCAATAATATCAGACTTATTGCTATTGATAAATTCTGCAAGAGCAACAGACTTGTTTCTAATGGATCTAATGTTTATTAGACTCCCAGTTAGAAGGCTAGTATTTGGGCCAGGATTTATACTGACATCCCCTGAGAGGATCAACAAGATGGACACCCATGGGCTGACATGTTTATATGAATGTGTTACCCTACGAATATGTCCTTGTATAGCCAAAAAGGCATAATTGACCCCATTGAGACATGGGTGAATGCCAGAAGCAAAAAATATGGTTGAATAGGTGGGGAAAGAAAAAGGCAGACTTGAGGCAACAGGAATTGGTGTTGTAGAAGGGTTGTCAGTGGTGGTATTGGTTGCTCGAGCAACCAGCAAAAAGTAAAGACAGAGCCAGAAAGTGCAATGCATGTCCAAAAGAAATACCAAAAAAAAAGAAAAAGAAAACTAGAAAAAGATGAACCTACCTTTCCTGTGTACCCACCTGTCTAAACAGCAAACCATAGATAAGTAAGTTTAAGAACACTAAAAAGATTGGTGCAGGATTAGTATGGACAAGGTGTGATATTGTTTGGTTGTAATTTTATTTAAGTTATTGGGTTAACTAGTTATGGTAAGAAATGGACAAGGTGTGATATTGTTTGGTTGTAATTTTATTTAAGTTATTGGGTTAACTAGTTATAGTGAGAAATGTTGAAACAATGTGTGAGAATCCGCGGGAAATGTCCGTTGAGCGATAATACCCGATAGAGCACTATTTACAATTTTACCAAGTTGAAGGAGGTAATATGTGCAAGCAGTGAATGTTAAACAACTAAATATTTTATAAAATGACAATAAAAACAGATACAGACCAGCAAGCTGTGTAAAAACGAGAATATTAGTACCGGTCCGTTATGACAATATAAAAACACGTCTCGCCTGGCGAACGCTAAACCCCTCATCTGCAAAGATGCAAAGAGTACATTTCTTAGATACCCTGTGGGTCGAAAATTTTGACGAAATCGCTCTATCTCGCACGGTTAAGGAGATAGAAGCAAATTTGTGTTTTGCCATTTTTGGCAAAAAATCGAAAATTCAAAATGGCCGCCATTTTTGGGGAGGGGAAATTTTTTTGAAAATTGTAAAGATTACATTCCTTAGATACCCTGTGGGTCGAAAATTTTGACGAAATCGCTCTATCTCGCACGGTTAAGGAGATAGAAGCAAATTCGTGTTTTGCCATTTTTGGCAAAAATTCGAAAATTCAAAATGGCCGCCATTTTTGGGGAGGGAAAAATTTTTTGAAAATTGTAAAGATTACATTACTTAGATACCCTATGGGTCGAAAATTTCGACGAAATCGCTCTATCTCGCACGGTTAAGGAGATAGAAGCAAATTCGTGTTTTGCCATTTTTGGCAAAAATTCGAAAATTTAAAATGGCCGCCATTTTTGGGGAGGGGAAATTTTTTTGAAAATTGTAAAGATTACATTCCTTAGATCCCCTGTGGATTGAAAATTTCGACGAAATCGCTCTATCTCGCACGGTTAAGGAGATAGAAGCAAATTTGTGTTTTGCCATCTTTGGCAAAAATTCGAAAATTCAAAATGGCCGCCATTTTTGGGGAGGGGAAAATTTTTTTGAAAATTGCAAAGAGTACATTTCTTAGATACCCTGTGGGTCGAAAATTTTGACGAAATCGCTCTATCTCGCACGGTTAAGGAGATAGAAGCAAATTTGTGTTTTGCCATTTTTGGCAAAAATTCGAAAATTCAAATTGGCCGCCATTTTTGGGGAGGGGAAAATTTTTTGAAAATTGCAAAGAGTACATTCCTCGGATACCCTGTGGGTTGAAAATTTCGACGAAATCGCTCTATCTCGCACGGTTAAGGAGATAGAAGCAAATTTGTGTTTTGCCATTTTTGGCAAAAATTCAAAATGGCCGCCATTTTTGGGGAGGGGAAAATTTTTTGAAAATTGCAAAGAGTACATTCCTTAGATACCCTGTGGGTCGAAAATTTCGATGAAATCGCTCTATCTCGAACGGGTTTAGGAAATATGAGCACATTTGCCTTTTTTCAGTATTCAAAATAGCCAATTACTCATTTATTTAATTAATTACTCACTCATCTATGAAGCAATTACCCCCAAAATCAATCCCATACAAGCTATTAACCCAATGAACCTCCATACCAAATTTCAGAAAGCTAGGCTTAATAGCATTCCTTAAAATGTCTGGAAACCAAAGAGCTACTCAAAAGTAGCAAAGTAGCTATTACTCAGTTAGCTATAGAGCTATCATCACCAAAAGCAATCCCATACAAGCTATTAACCCAATAAACCTGCATGCCAAATTTGGTAAAGATAGGATAAGTACTGTTGCCTAAAATGTCTGGAAACCAAGTGGGACGCCGGACGGCGGAAAAAGCAAAAATAATATGTCCACCCCCCAGTGGGGTGGACATAAATATCAACTTCCTACACCTTACAGTTTCCGAGATATAGCCCGGACAAGATTTTATAGGTCAAGGTCACTACGGCAAGGTTAAAGGTCAAATCAAGGTCAGATCATGACGTTGCACAACTACACCCCCTAACCAATGTCCCTACCAAATATCAACTTCCTACACCTTACGGTTTCCGAGATATAGCCCGGACAAGATTTTACAGTTCAAGGTCACTACAGCAAGGTCAAAGGTCAAATATTGGTCAGACCATGACGTTGCACACCTACACCCCCTAACCAATATCCCTACCATGTATCAACTTCCTACACCTTACGGTTTCTGAGATATAGCCCGGACAAGATTTTATAGGTCAAGGCCACTACAGCAAGGTCAAAGGTCAAATCAAGGTCAGACCATGATGCTGCACACCTACACCCCCTAACAAATGTCCCTACCAAATATCAACTTCCTACACCTTACAGTTTCCGAGATATAGCCCGGACAAGATTTTATAGGTCAAGGTCACTACGGCAAGGTCAAATTAAGGTCACACCATGACGTTGCACACCTACACCCCCTAACCAATGTCAATACCAAGTATCAACTTCCTACACCTTACAGTTTCCGAGATATAGCCTGGACAAGATTTTCAAACTCAAGGTCACTACGGCAAGGTCAAAGGTCAAATCAAGGTCAGACCATGACATTGCACACCTACACCCCTAACCAATGTCCCTACCAAGTATCAACTTCCTACACCTTACGGTTTCTGAGATACAGCCCGGACAAACTATTTCCCGCCGCCCGCCCGCCCGCCTGGATGCCCGCCCATCCGGACACCATGGGTGAAAACAATACCCCGACAGCCCTGAAGGGCTGTGGGGTAAAAATGATAGTATCATCCCCAAATATATTTTGTGACAAGTACAAATAAATCCATAGAACTTGTCCTATGGCAATATAATTAGGGCTGTTGTAAAGTGGACAGCATTTCGCCAATTATTTTATACTGTTCCCAAAAGGTTACAAAGACTGTAAAATACTTTGAATACAATAATTAAAGCTAAAGATTGACTCTTCTCATTGTATTCTAGGATATGATGAAGCTAGAAATAGTATTTATATTGACCCCAGACACAGTTTATAGAACATATAGCTCTTTGCATCAGTCAGATGCAGTTTGTTTGGTATATTTTTCACTGACATATGAACTTTTTTGATAATCTATATGATCCTGCATACTGAAAGTTTGAATATCTTACAAAAGTATCAAGACATATTGCACCATTTGATGATTATCTATGATGTGGTAAACATCTTCTCTATGAAAAATTATAAATCTTCCAAGAAAATTGAGGGTGGGCCTGAATTGGTAGTGATGGTGGACCAGTTCACGCCCGGGTACCAATTCACGCCCACCCTCAATTTTCTTGAATATTTATAATTTTTCATAGAGAATATGTTTACCACATTATAGATAATCATCAAATTGATCATATACATTTGTAATTTATTGTTTAACTGTGATTGTTTTGGATAAATTTAGGGGTGGGCGTGAATTAGTACCCGGGCGTGAACTGGTCCACCACCACTACCCGGGCTAGACCGAGATTCTGTCCCGTCGCCAATCACTATTGATATACTGATGGACACAATGGCGAGGGACAGAGCTCACATGTACCTGTTTTCAGTGTAAATTTTGAACGGCATGTTTGTACACATATTACCACAAGTATAATGTGTTATTTGAATTCTTTAACTTATGAATATGTGCCGTTCACTAATATTTAATGCCAATCAAACTGGTATGTATGTATTTCAGCCTATTTTAAAAATGTAAACAAACCTTCAATATTACATAGTTATCTACAAAAGAAATTCCTGGCTTGTAAAAGCAGTTTAGTTCAACAACATATGTATTGTACACCAGATACAGCTATCTAGACATATCAGAAGGACTTTTTAAAGTAAATGAAATAATTTCCAAAAGTTCGAGATTTACACTGAAAATAAGTACATGTGAACTCTGTCCCTCACCATTGTGTACCATCAGTATATCAATAGCCATTGGTGAAGGGACAGAAACTCGGTCTATACCCGGGCGTGAATTGGTCCACCACCACTAGTGGAAGAAAATGAAACAAAATATTTGAGGGAACAGTTATGTGTACACATTTGTATGCTATTTGTGTTTTATGCAAATCTCCAGTTTTATGTGGGGTCGTGCCACGGCTCTACACACAAGTAAAGTAGAGTCGAGGTAACCACGTCTACTGTCGTTGTGTCGTCTGTTATCGACGGTCGTCTATTATCGACGGCTGCGCATTAATAAATTGTAGTTCTGTGCACTTGCTTTTCATCTCGGTAAAAAATAAAATAATTAACTATTAACCTTTATTTAAAATATATTATATGGCTTTAACTGGAAATATTGTTTTGAATTTAATAAAATAAAGTTTCTTAATGCATGATGCAGTAAAAGTACGATTTTCGTAAGTGAAATATTATATCAATTTTTAAAGTAAAATAAAATATGGTTGTCATTGGCAACGCTCATGAATGGCCGTGAATAATGCAAATTTTATCCTCAGAAAATGAAGTTATAAGATATATTGTTGAAGACAAAAAGATTTATAATACTTGTTTTACAAAACACTACACATACATTTTTATTAAATTAACCTAAATGTAATCCATTGTAATGACAGCATACGTTTGTTCAGCAGCAAATATAATAAAAATATGCCATAAAATAGTTTTATTTTTGGAGGTTATAAAATAAATTAACCATACACATGATCATTAACATAAAACAGGTGCTTTGTGTGGACACAAAATGGAAGAAACAGTCTTCAAAGCCAACTTTAAAAATTAATGGCATAATTGTCTAGGGAAATAATTTTATGTGCACACCTTCAAAAATAATGTTATTTGTGCATTATTATGATATAATGGAAACTATTTTTCGCTTTATTTGTTAAATTATCAATTTACAGAGGACAATATGAAAAATAAAAAGTTTAGAATATGTTTTGAATACCATATATATTGATTTTATTTTACCGTCGATAACAGACAACCGTTTGTAAAATAAGAATATTGTACATACAGAAATTGAACCAAATAAAAAAATACAACAACTTAAAATATTTACCCATTATATTTGTTTTTGTCAATTAAAAAGCATTTTTTTTTTCTAATTTTAACTTTAAAAATCACCAGGGAATGATGAAAGAAACGAAAATGGATTAAAATGCGTAAGACTGTCGAAAACCGGCAACGCAAGGATAGTGCACAGGCTGTCATGGTCACGAGTTGCATGTACTATACAGTATGTACCTGGGGTAATTTGACAGGGGACCAACGCTGACAGTATTGGTCCTTTGAGTAATTAGACACTGGATCCGAAATGCTTAACTGGTGAAATATACGTAGCAAGACTTAGCACTAAGTGAACTCAAATACTGTCAAAAAGCTCTTCCGTATTTGTCCAAACTGTCCAGCTGTTTGATCGACGTTTTTACGTTTTTATTGTAACCGTATGTATCTATTTTGCACGGTAAATAGCCACAAGAATGTGCAATGTCTAAACATAAAATAATCATGCAAAGGTTTAGAGTAAGAAATCTAAAATTCGCCAGGAATCTAAAATTCGCCACCTCTAAAACCATAGTTAATTTTATAAAGAAAATGATTTTTTTGCCTAACAACTGGTATTTTTCAGTTCAAAAAGCCTTAATTTACTATACAGTCAACAAATCTCACCACAATTCATTTATTTTATTAGTATTTTCACATGTGGCGAATTTCAGATATGTGGCGAATTTTAGATTTCTTACTCTAACACTGCAATTACTTGCTGAAGAAAATAGAAAAAATTAGAAAAGATTTGGGTTTGACCCAAGACATAGTGACCTTAAGATTTATCATATTTACACGGCATTGTGTATTTAATGTCACTCTTAACAACATAGATCTAATAGAGAAAAAATTATGTATAAGTTTGATGAAGTACTGATGTCAAAAGTAGAGAGATGTTTGGCTATTTACAGTACAAAGGGTTGTAATTCTTGGGTGGGCATATTGAAAGACATTCTGTCATACTGGGTTCAGGATAAGGTCTTTGTAGCTGCTACTGCACCCAATGCATGATCATCAAGTGAATATGTTAAAGACGTACAGCAAACAGAACTCACATCTAGCATGTCTGAAGATTATGTCATATCACAAACACAAGCTCTTCCATCTGTGCCCAGCAATTATCAATGCTGCTCCACTTTTGTTGATGATGTCCCTAATGAAAACATTGAAACTGTGATCTTTACCATGTTTGCACCTGTTCCAAGGAAAAGAGGCCGTCCAAAATGTAGTAGTATGAAAGCAATCAAACTATGCCAGAAAAAAGTGAAGTTTACAGCTAAGATTGTGCCCCTCCATAGAAAGGATTCTTTAACAAAACAACATCGTGTTTTGTTTTTGTAGAAGAAAAGGACACAGACAAAGTGTTCAGAGCTAGAGTTCAGAGTGGAAGCGATTCCTGAGAACATCCCCTTAGCTGCACTATACTCCCATGCCAACTTCTTTCCCATTTTTTTTATGGAGATGGCTTCATAGCTTTTGCTGCAACTACAGAGGAAAGAAGACAATTGCCTTGGTTTTGTCACTCATGTCAACAAAGCCTTGATGGTCAATCAATTGAATGTGACAGGTGTATGAATTGGCAACACTGGTCATGTGCTTCAATTAAAAGTCAACCAAAACAAAATTTTGCTGATGTAAACTTAAGACTGTAAATGTTTAACTGTCATATTGTGGAATGTCATTTCATTCTCTTATTTATTCCTTTCATGAGTCTTAGTTACATATGTACATGTATGTTGTATTATGTTGTGTTGTATGTTATATTGTTTCTATACTTTCATAATGCATTTCTTATATCAGACTTATGTTCTTTCCTGAAGTATGTCTTTTGCCTAGGTATTTTCAATAAAGAATAGTGCTTTGGGATCAGTCTATTTCTAGTCCTTAATTCCTTTCAAAACAAAGTTCAAATCAAAATATAAACCATGTAGTTAAGTGTAACACTGAATACATAATGCCATGTAAATAAATATGATAATTCTGAAATCAACGATGCCATGGATCAAGCCTCTTTGAGTAATTAATATATAGTTTTATACAGCTTTATGTTTAAATGTTGGTGTGTTGTATATAATAATGGATCCAAGTGAAAAATCCTCACAACTTCTAAACAATGACATGACTGCTATCAGATATCACATGCAACAAACAATGGTTCTAGCCTTCCAAATCACCTGATCCGCATATATCTGTCCAGGAATTTCCACAGATTTAATCACTGAATTAATCACCAACAACAGGAATTTCAACAGATTCAATCACTGAATCTAACTCCTACAACAGGAATTTCACCTGAGGTTGCTACCCTCACACCTGCTTAGGACTTTCTGGCACCAACACACCCCAAGACATCTCCCAAAATGTTACACAGATTCAATAATGAATCGCATTGGTGATCAGCAGTTTAAGGAACGTTCTTCTAATATTCTATGTACTTGTAAACAGTCTTAATTACTTAGAAGGATAGTGACAGATTTTTAGTTTATTGTTTATTTTGTTTATTTGGGTTTTAATGTCGCTGTTGATAAACTGTATAGATCATATCATGACAGGTAGTTTTATGGGCAGAGGAAACAAGTGCATACATTTAGTCAAGGTTCTGTACTGTAATCTGCTAACCAATGGCAAGCAACTACCACCTTTCCCACTTGAGATCGAGCTGGGATTCAAACTCCGATCTCAGTGACAGAATAAGCAAGCAGTAAAGTACTAGATTATAAATATTTATTTCATATAAAGGAAACAATGACTACATAAAAGTGACTGCAATATTAATTTCCATTTTTTATTCTATACTACTCAACCTACATCTACAATCAAGGTATCAGCTTAACAGGGATGGGGGATGCATCTCATATACTACAAGCTGCGTTTGCATTCACAAATCACCTTGACAGGGAATGACTGTTCAAGGGAACTATGATCTGTACTACAAGTTGCTGTTCAAATTCAAATATCAGCTCCACAAGGGTTGATGACTATTTGGGGAATTTATGCTATATTATTAAAACTTTATTTGCTATCAAGCATCAGCTTAACAGGGATTGTTGGTGACTATACAAGGAATAATATTTGCATATAAGTGGCTATGTGAGCTCAGGTTAGATAGGTGATGGGTTATAGTTATAAGTTCTATGGGTAAAGGGTATTGCGGAGGATGAGTTGGGCATTCGCTAATGATGAAATAGGCAGCTACATCAACAGTGGACAGGTAGACTGTCACTTCATGGGCCAGAATTCAGTTGCTCAGTTCTGGACTCTGGATGGGTATTCACTACTGAATACAAATATTTATGGTCACCACTTACAGGATATTATGTCTATTCTTTCTGATTAATTAGCTTGTCTTCTGAGTTTTTTCTGTATTTTTACAGCTCAGTTTCATGGCTTCTTGCGACTGAGATGTCTCACAGCTTTGCAGGTCTTGGTTGCCTTCACGGCTATCTTTCCAGCTATCCTCCATTGTGAATTCACTACTGAATTCTGCCCAAGTCTTTGAATTGTGACAAATATATTTACTTTGCAATAAGCCACATAACCAGTGGTAAGACACAGAATAAACTGGAGAGGTGATAGCTTTTAACCTAAACAATTTCCCATAAGTTGTATGAATGTTTTAGAGTAAAATCACTTTAGTTTGATTCAAAGGTCAATGTGAAAGCTGATGATGTCTAGTACACTCCATGTTCATAAATATATGTTTACATGTCTGTAACAGAAAAATTTGATTGTTTGCTTAAACATGGCAAATAACAGCAGTGATAAGAAGATTTGATAACAGTTGATGTGGTAAACGTGTAAACAAACCTTTTGCAGTTTTTACACTGATTACTGCTGCCACATACCTTGATTAACTTACATTTATCACCATTATCACCATTGGATAAATTACTTTTATGTGCCAGATATTTAAAAAAAACTGTAAACTGATACCTATTGCCTTAAAAAAGGATAAGTGACAAATAAAACCACATTTTATAGGATAACCACATCACTACTGTACAAGCTGTCAGTCAGTATTTGTCAGTAGCCTTGCCTTAAGGCTCAAGTTTCTTTGTAAAAAAAATTTTCAGCTCAGACAATGAAGTTTTAGTTTATTTAGTTTAGTCATACATCCATGGCTTTACATTAGCCTTTGGTCAAGAAAGACGCTTAGCTTGTACCTCCTAACATATATGTGGGCTTTATAAATACCAAATACCTATGTGCATGTTTGAAAAAGATTTGGTGTAAATTTGAACCTTAAGCAAGGTTACTTTGTAGGTAGCTTGTACAATCTCTTATCTAAAAAGCCTCCCTAACCTCTTGGTGCATCGAATTACATTTCTCATACTCAACCACAATCAAACACCACCACTTCCATCCCACCTACCCACCCCTAATAAAACAGAAAGAAAAACACATATTTTAATGCCTTAATGTGTAGTCTTCCATATGTTTAAATTTTATTAGGTTTTATACAAGTGTTTTGTACATTATAAATTGATTGCTTATGTACAGTTTATAAATCATTATAGGGGTTCACAATGGTACAGTGGTTACACTTGCTGCCAGCCTTTGAGGTCTGCGGTTCAAACCCTGAAACCTATGTGGGAAAGTTGGTAGTTGCTTACTTGATGATTGACACTTTACAGAACCTTGAAAAACCATATGTACTGTTTTCCTCTGCCCATAAAACTACCTACCATTTATGATATAACATATAACAATATAAAACATCATAATGTTCTGGCACTGTTTGGTGTCCAAATAATAATTTTCATTATAATCTTTTCCAATTTTTCACTCTGCTTTCTACAAAAAAAAAACCCCAAAAACAGGTGACATTATAGTTTGCATGCATGTAGAATGTACTTTATATGAAGATAATTATAACCAGTGTCAAATTTAAGGGAGTCCCTCCCCTGTTTGCCTCCTTTTTCTTAAGTGCCCATTGCTAGCCTTATTTTAGGCTATCTTCCAAAATGTGGTTATTTTTATTAACATTCAAGTACAATACATACACAGCTCACAGAAATCAATTTTCTAAGTAAATATAATTTATTTAAATACATTTTGTGCGCATTGTTTTGGCTATTATGTGCACATCTTATTACTTTTGATACAAAAATGATTAAAAATGATATGCCTTCAATTCTATGTTTAATATTTATATAGACAATGTTGCCAAGCTTGCAGGCCACAATTCATAGTTGATTATTATTGAGTTATTGGTATTAGTCTCTTGGTACAAAACGTTGTGTAAGCTAAGGCTAGTTTTTTCAGTTCTGTAGCAAAATCTAAAGTGACATGTGTTTATTCGCAGACTTTACAGGGTGCCAGACAGTTTATGGACTGTTGTGAGATCCAGACATTAACAGGGCCAAAAGGTGTTTTTGTCCCCTAGCGTGAGCACAAAGCCATCAGAGACATGAGTAGTGCACTAGAATTTATGAAAGTCTTGTGACAAAAAGAAATTCCAACTTAGATACATCCCATAGCTGAGACGGTCACCGATGCAAGTAATAACAGCCCATTGCCGCTTGACTTCAGTGAGCAGACAAATAGTCATCACTCTGTGACACAATTCATGAAAGTCCGATGCAAGAAGGACATATGTATGGGAAAAAGCCAAAAAGATATGTGTCCTTTTAGCTATTGGAGAGCAAGAGAGAGATATTCAGAATCCACAGGTGTTGTCAATTTTATCAAAGTCCGGAGACAAAAAAGTGATCTGTAGAAGCGCGAGCTCTAGTGAGGCTCGCGCTTAAAAAAATGTCGGTAAAAGTCAACAATTGTTCAGTCAGTCCAATATAAATATAACATTAGTTTAGATAAGTCTGATGGCATAGAGTTATATGATGTGTTTATAAACTTTATATTACTGAAAGTGAAATGAATATACCTGAATTATGACATATTTTTCCTTAGTAATGACATATCACACAGGTATGGGCATAGCAGTCTCATTTGAAATTCCAGTATCTCTTTTCAAGTACTTCCCTGTTCAAACATTCCCTTTACTTTTTTTTTCTTTTTTTTTTATTGGTTTGGTTTAACTGCCATTTACAATAGAGAGATATCTCCGACAGAAAAGATATCCCTGTCCATCACATAAGAACATTATACAACTAGTTATATCCAAGTGAGCTGCTAAATTTTTCTGTATACATATGTACAATATTTACAGACCATTGCCAGACCTGTTGAGTGACAAAAAGGCTAATTTTATTTATTTTGGTATTTCACAATCTATGCAACTATTGACACTTGTAGTTTCTTCCTAATACTTTTAAAGGATAAACACAAAGAGAAAAAAGATAAACAGAAGGAATATTTAATTTACATTGCATAGTTAATCCTCACTTAACAAGTCATTCCATATCCTCATTTCATGGTCAAATTCATCTGATGAAGAGAGCTTTGTCAGATATTGTTGTTCATAGTATCTTTGCTGAATTAATTTTTTTAGTTGAAGAAAGTTAGGGATAAATTTATCCTGAGCACACCAAAATATGTATTTCCTACTTATGACCAATATGAAATTGACAGGCTTGAAGTTTTGATCCTGTATACAGTACCCAAAAGTTTTGTTATTTGAGTCATATGTAACTGGTAATTTACTTTTCTTTTGATCCATTGTTTTTTATCAGTCCATAAATTTTCAACAATTTCACACTGAGAGAAGAGATGCTGGATTGTTTCAGCACTTTCCCCACACAGTCTACATTGGTTTGAATCTACAATCTTCATTTTAAACAAGAAATCCTTTGTGCCCAGAATTCCAAAGAGGATTTTATACTGAAACCAGATTACTGAATTATCATAGATAGTTCTGAAACATATACTATATATTGTGTGCCAAATTTTGTAATTTAAGGCAAGATTAAATTTTCCTTTCCATTTTACTTTACATTTCCTAGTTGCCTCATTGGTCTCTTTTGTTAGGTAGTTATAAAACATTTTGCTGCGGCCTTGTGATTGTAGGACTGTTTGCATATGGAATGGTACATGTGGTCTAGGTGCATCAAAGGTCCCACCACTAGAGTATTTTGAGATTAATTTCTTTATAAGAGATTTTAATCTGAAATATTCAAAGATATTAACATTAAAATTGTAGGTTTGTGTGATTTGTTCTCTACTTAGAAAGACTCATTCTGAAGTAATCACATCTCTCACTATAGATATTCCATGTTTGGCCCATTTTGGAAAGAATAGAGACTCTTTGGAAATATGCTCGTTAAACCATAGGGTTGATTGGTGTATGTCCAAAAAAATTTGATTTTATATGCTTGAGACCACTAGATTCAGACCATATTGCAAAAGTGCTTTTCCAGAAAGAGTTACATTTTTAACAGTGTTATACACCACTTTGTCCCATGTAGGACAACTTATTAAGACTTCCAACAGTTTCAACCAAGAGGCAATACCAGAGAATCCCTGTATATGAAAGGATTTTTGGAATCCAGCTCAGTTTTAATGCCTTTTCAAATAAAAAAATATTTACCATATTTAGTCCTCCCTGTAGCTTATGTGTGCATACATCTTGTCTATTTATTTTATCTGTTTTTTTATTCCATAGGAATCGATATAGTTCTGTATTTAGATTCTTTAAATTATCAGCTGGTGTTGGAATAGATAAAAAAAGGTGGGTAAATTTTGAGAGAAGTAATGATTTTATGACCGTAATTCTACCAATTGGAGTCAAGAGTCTGGTATTCCAATTTTTCATAGTTTTCCTTGCCTTATCCAAAGCCTTGGTATAATTCATCTGAGGAATTCTTTCTTGGTCGACTGAAAAATCTATTCCTAAAAGATTAAATTCTGAGCTACCCCAGTCAAGTTTTGCTGAGATTAACAATTTATCTTTGGAATGTTTCTTTTTACCTATCCACATGATCTTTGTTTTTTCTGTGTTCACCCTCAGCCCAGATAATGACCCATAAATCTCCACCACATTCAATGTTGCCTGCAGGGAGTCTCTACTTCCATCAAGAATAATTGTAGTGTCGTCTGCATATTACACCATTTTAAATTCAGTTTTACCAATTTTTATTCCAGCAATTTCAGGCGTCATTTTTATTATAATGCTGAGTACTTCTGCTGCAATTAAAAAAGATAGGAGGCGATTGGATCACCTTGTCTACAACCTCTCTCTATTGTAATTGGCTCAGAAAGAACCCACATTGTTGTACCCTAGCAGTTATACTTCAATTAAACATTTTAATCCAATCAATCAAGGAGTTGTCAAAGCCAAATAGTTGCATTGCATCATATAAGAAAGACCATGATGTAGAATCAAAAGCTTTCTCAAAATCTATAGCCATTAGAAGACCAGGGATATTGTTTTTCTCTGAACAGTATAGCAGATTGTATATTAACCTTGTACTTTCATTAATTGACTGACCTTTTTAGAAACCTGTTTGTGTATTGGAGATGATACTGTCCGAATGTGGCTTTAAGCGATTTGCAGGGGGCCACAGTGGCAGAGTGGTAACACTCTTGCCTCCCACCTCTGAGGCCGGGGTTCGATCCCCGGCACGGCCTCAAGTGGGAAAGCTGGTAGTTGCTTGCCGTTGGTTGGCAGTTTACAGTACAGAACCCTAATGAACTGTATGTACTGGTTTCCTCTGTCCTTCCAACTACCCATCATGATATGACCTGTTATCATGTTAAGCATGTATCACACTTTGTCTTAAGGTTGTGAATAGAATACCCTTTTTGTAGCACGAGTTAATCACATTTGTGACAAAAAATTTTAACTGTCTCCAAAAGACTTTGAGAAAATCGGCTGGAATGCCATCAATGCCAGGTGTTTTATTATTCTTCATTGATTTTAATGCCTCTCTCATGTCCTCAACATCTAGTATATTTCCTAGATTCATATCTGATACTTTTGGAGATACATCTTTTAGAGAGAATTCCTGGAGGCCTTTGGAGTTTGAACATCTTTTGAAAAGATTTCTATAAAGGTCACTTATACTATGCAAAATATCCTGTTGTTGTGTTATTACATTCCCTTTACTTGATTCTTGTTTTATTTATTTATGTAACTCCCATCATACAAGAGAAAAAATAAGAGGCATATACAGGCATCACAAGTGCTGTTTTGTCTACTGTCAAACAGTTATATTGGGAAGTCTAGAATATGTACAAAAAACACATGTACATGCTTATAGGAAAACCTTCTTTTTACAACAATGTAAAACTTACAGTTCTACACCCATATCATTATATTTGTATAACGCTGTAGTACGGATAAACAAGCAAACTTTTTTTTAAAATAAAAATCCTGATAATTTTCACGATTTTGGGGGCTTGTGATATTTTTATCTGAATGCTCATTTATGTGTGAGTTCATAAAACAGCAATTATGTCTGTCATGGAATATATTTAAAGTTAACCTGTGTATAGGTAACTCAGTCCACAACTCCAGTAATGAACATTTCATCAGTGAATTGCCTTGCAATTGATAAGGGTTTGCATCCCCCATGCAGAGTGCAGAGTTTTGAAACTAGGTCAGTGATGTATCAGCTGTAACTTGGCAATATAAGGAGATTATTTTCTTGTCTAGGATGATGCCGGTAATGTAAACAAAATCAAAATGCAATTGAACTAGACAATATACACCATACCATTGTCTAAACTGCCTACAAGGCCTTAACAATAAGGGAATCCTTTCAATTAAAAATGACATTACGACTTCTTGTGTGTAATTTTGATAAAAACTTAAAAAAATGCTATCTACATTTTATTGGCCTGAATCTTGGAATGAATTAAAACATGACGTCTGGTTTTCTTTTATTGTTTTCAAAATTAACATGCAGTTATATTTAAATATCTGACCCCCAAGTTTGTAAAGCTTAGTAGTGAAGCGATCATTACCTGGTGTTTTTATTGTTCGGTAATTCTGTCAGAAACTTTTCAATTTCTGAAATTGTAAAATTTTCATCAGATAGTTTTTTATAGTTAAAAGTAAAAGTGTGCTAAAAAAATTGTCTTTATCACACAGTGGTATCTGATTAGAAATATTTACTAAATGTATATGAAGTAAATATTAAATAGGAAATAGCTTTCAAGGTGCCATTTAGCTTTAAAGTGAAAGCTGTGATGTTTAGAATGTCGATAAGAAATAACGATGTTACACCTTGCAGATTTGCATTTCATCTGTTGGCAAGATCGGATGAAACGTAGCTGGGCATGCGCAAAAGAGCGTTCTGCAACAACAACCAAAACGACAAATATAAACAATATTATGTGGTTGTTTTAGGCATATTTACGATATTTTAGGAGCCGATAAATAGATTGTGACAATCATTTTAGCTTATAGAATGTTTTAAAAGAGCAAACAAAAATGGAACAAGGGAAAAAGAAACGAATCCTGAGAGAGCAGTCACTGATAATGCCAGACATCCAGAATCCATTTACTCATCGTATTCGGTTTACCACTCTGGATAAAATCCAGGTAAGCTCCTGGAAGTTTGACACAAAATAAATACAGATTCAATGGTGATATGTAGTCCAATAATATTACTAGAACGGAAAGTGGTATATCAGTATGTCAGCAATGTTTTTAGACCGATTTCTGTCCCGTCACCAATTGCTATTGATATACTGAAGGACGCAATGGCGAGGGACAGAGTTCACATACACCTGTTTTCAGTGTAAATCTCGAACTGTGGGGAATTATTGTATTCACTTTCAAAACTCCTTGTTATGTCTATTATAGTTGTATCCAGTTTACAGTACTTATGTTATAAAATTAAACTGCTTTTAGAAGCCAGGAATTACTTTATAATGTTGAAGGTTTGTTTACATTTTGATGTAATTGAAAATTGGTTGAAATATATACATGCCAGTTTGATTGGCATAAAATATAAGTGAACGGCACATATACATACCTTAAAGAAACCAAATAAGATTTTATACTTGTGGTAATATGTGTACAAATATGCCGTTCAAAATTTACATGGAAAACAAGTACATGTGAGCTCTGTCCCTCACCATTGCGTACCCTCAGAAATATCAACAGCAATGGGCGACGGGACAGAAACTCGGTCTACAATGTTTTATGAAATTTGTATGGTCGATGGTCCAGTTTTCATTAGGGCTGTGACGGGTGCAGAAAAACGGCATCGAATACTCGCCCTCTGACAACCGGCCCGAATTCGAGTAACCGCGAGATTTAGTATCTACCATTAGAAGTCTTCTGTAAACAAATAGTCTATTCCGGAAACGAAACTTTTGAAGAAAAACGTCTTCTGTTTGACCATATATTATAGAATATGGAGTAAATTGTATGTTTTCAAGCGAAAATAACAACTTTTATTGATATTATGTGACGGAAATGCTGAAATGTAGCATATTTTACACAAGCGTTTGATTACGTGGGTGATAATACAATACCTCGCTAGTAACCAAGTTTTTAAAATGGACTCGAGTACAAGCCAAGATCGCCTCGTACACCGAGGCTCGAGTACTCGTTCGCAGCCCTAGTTTTCATGCTAGCACCAGTTTTTGTGTGTTTGCAACATATTTACTGGTCGGCCAGTGAATTTTGTCAGCCCAGTGAAGTTCATCACCTGCCGTAAAAACGATCTACATGCAACTCATGACTACGGTATCTTGTGACCAACAACTTGTACACAAGCATTTTATAAGAATAAACATTATTTGTGTTTGAATATCAAATACTGCGTACTTGTTTTTGTAGCTCCTAATATTTATACAGAAATATGAGATCACCCAATTACGTGGGGTTTTCTAAAAATATTTTATACTTAATAAATTCAAATTGAGATCAAATTCTTCAAATTCACGTACTTCGTGGGGGTTGCCTAGCAATTAGTGCTGGGAGATCGCTTGGATTTTCCCTGTCGATGTTCGTATCGGACATTTGTAACCAAACTTCGGACATTTCCGATTATGGAGTCGAAGTGTAACAAAGACAGATAAAATCAAATTAAATTATATCAAGTAAAATACACACAAATTACCACAAATATGACCAAAATATAATCTAAAAGCCATTCACAGACGTCTCCCTCACTAACAGACCATGCTTGATGTATCCTCACTTGTGATTGGCTGATTTTATGATCACCTTGACAACAGTTGGAAAACCCCAAGGTGTTTCTATTTATGTTATTTTTATTGCAGTCACGGCTAGTTTTGTGATTTTAACTGATGGATATTTCAGATTTTTACAAAATATTATGAAGGTTAGCATTTTATTGTGACCAAAAGGCTGCAAAGAAATGGATTTAGCAAATATCGGTTTTACTTAAATTTTACCGATCATTGATTGGCAATGAGCCAGCGAGCAATAATACCGAAGTTTGCGAACATCGTCCCAGCACTACTAGCAATATATGGAATAAAATATGCAAATTAGAAAACATGAGGTCATGGAGAGTTGGAGACAAAAGTCCGTGGATTTTCATGCAATATTTTAAAATAAAATATGCATATGCAAAATTAGAAAAAAAAATGTGAGCAGACAGAATTCAGTGGAGTTTCCTGCAATATTTCAAAAAAAAATCTTGGGAACAAGTTGTGGGTACGAGGTGTTGGTTACGAGCTGTCGTGGTCATGAGATGCTCGTATACCATAAAAAGGCTCAAGGACAGGCAATATTCACATTTAAATAAATGGAATAGCTTCTTTCAACGACAAGGTATGCATATATACCGTAACTGGACAGTAAAAACTCTTTAAAATTGTCATAAAATTCACGTGACAAACTTCACTGGGGTGACAAACTTCACTGGCTGAGCAGTAGCAATATCTCAGTATAAAATGCAATTTCTTCAAATAAAAATTGGCAAAATCTACTGTTATTTTTCTTCAAAATGATACATTTATCATTTCTGTAGATGAATCAGGTACTTGGATATCACTTGTCAAGGTCTTTTAGTCCTTATTTAGGGCTCATGCAATAGTTTGTATGCCAATAAATTTTTATCCATACAATTTGAAATTTTGATCTTTAAATGCTTGTAAATCTGTCAATACATAACCAATTTTTACAATTAAAACACCGTTGGAAAGGTTAATATGTAGAGGTCAACAGTTATATCTTTGTTTTTGTATAGTATTGTGCAAAAATTATTTAATTTTCTTTAATGTTAATTTTTTTAAATTTTCTGAAATAACCAACAGATAGCATGAAAACTGGGTCAGTAACCCTGTGACATATAACCTTTGATATTCAAAATTAAATGAATGCAACAAATATTTTTCAGGATTTTAGTGGATATTTTCTTCATAATTCAGCATAAATAATGCCTGAAGTATTTTATAGTTGTGGAGAACTTGATGTAGACTTGTTATCTCCCGCCGGGCTTTAGCCCGGGAGGGAGATTATGAAATGATGTCTGTGCGTGCCCGTGTGCGTTAGTTAGTCACGCAGATTTCTCCAAAACTGCTACAGCTACAGATATTTTGTAAATTAATTGTCCCAATGAATTTTCATGTCCTTGAAACTTTTTTTGGTTTTATTGACTTAGGCCTAAAGATAAGTGAGTAATAGCAATGTTAGCTACTTTGAGTAAAGGGCTCGTAACTCAAAAACTATTGCAGTAACAAGTTTTTCTTCAAATATGTTGTTCAGCTACTTTGTCCTTAGCTATAAGATGGTACATAGTTTGGGGTCCCATTGCATGCCATAAGTGAGTAATAGCTATTTTCTCATTTGTAGCTAAATAACAGAAGAAGTAAATGTCAAATATCTTCAAAAGTATTGAAGTTAGGGAAATCTTTTCAAATCTGTTGTCCATCTACTTTTTGGCAAGCTATAACATAGTAAAGTTTCAGACCTGTTGCACCTTGGATAGCTGAGTTATAGCTACTTTGAAATTCTGACTGTTGAGTAAAGCCATTGTAACTCCAAAACTATTGCAGTTAGAGTATTTTCCTAAAATATGTTGTTCAGCTACTTTGTCCTTAGCTATAAGATGGTACATAGTTTGGGGTTCTATTGCATGCCATAAGTGAGTAATAGCTATTTTGTTATTTGTAGCAAAATCATGACATAAGTAGATGTCAGATATCTTCAAAAGTATTAAAGTTAGGGAATTCTTTTCAAATATGTTATCCATCTACTTTTTCATAAGCTATCACATAGTAAACTTTCAGATCTGTTGCACATTGGACAGCTGAGTAATAGCTACTTTGAAATTCTACAGTTGAGTAAATCCATTGTAACTCCAAAACTATTGCAGTTACAATATTTTCGTAAAATATGTTGTTCACCTACTTTGTCCTTAGCTATAAGCTGGCATGTAGTTTGGGGTTCTATTGCATACCATAAGTGAGTAATAGCTATTTTCTTATTAGTAGCAAAATAATGACATAAGTAAATGTCAAATATCTTCAGAAGTATTAAAGTTAGGGAATTCTTTTCAAATATGTCATTCATCTACTTTTTTGGAAGCTATCACATAGTAAAGTTTCAGACCTGTTGCACATTGCATAGCTAAGTAATAGCTACTTTGAAATTGTTACTGTTGAGTAAATCCATTGTAACTCCAAAACTATTGCAGTTACAGCTTTTTCTTCAAATATGTTGTTCAGCTACTTTGTCCTTAGCTATAAGCTGGCATGTAGTTTGGGGTTCTATTGCATGCCATAAGTGAGTAATAGCTTTTTTCTTATTTGTAGCAAAATAACAACATAAGTAAATGTCAAATATCTTCAAAAGTATTAAAGTTAGGGAAATATTTTCAAATATGTTATTCATCTAGTTTTTGATAACCTATCACATAATAAAGTTTCAGACCTGTTGCACATTGGATAGCCGAGTAATACCTACTTTGAAATTGTGACTGCAGGGTAAATGCATATAGTTTGGGGTTCTATTGCATGCCATAAGTGAGTAATAGCTATTTTCTTATTTGTGGCAAAATAATGACATAATTCTTCTCAAATAACTGCTTCATCTACTTTTGATAGAGCTTTCACATGGTGAAGTTCCAGACCCGTAGTTAATTACTCACCTACTCAAAATGAGTAAATGTGAATTATCCCTAAAAGTATTGGGGATATCCAATTTTTTCTTAAATAACTCATTCACCTACTTTTGGAAGAGCTTTCACTTGGTGAAGTTTCAGACCTATAGCTAATTATTTACCTACTCAAAATGAGTAAATGCTAATTATCTCTAAAAGTATAATTGTGGATATCCAATTTTTCTCAAATAACTCATTTACCTACTTTTGGGAGAGCTTTTACTTGGTGAGGTTTCAGACCCGTAGCTAATTATTCACCTACTCAAAATGAGTAAATGTGAATTATCTCTAAAAGTATTGCGGATATCCAATTTTTATCAAATAACTCATTCATTATATCCCCAGACGAAAGTCGGGGATATATTGGATTCAGGTCCGTCGTGCCGCCGCCGCCGCCGTAGAAATTTCCTTGTGGACGCGATAACTCAAAAACAAATTAATTTTTTTTTTTCAAACTTGGTACACATGTTAAGGGTGCCCAAAGGAAGATCCCTATTTTAAGGTGACCTTAAACTCCCAGTAAAAAAGAACTTATGGCCACCTTAAGGTCAGAAATTGCACTTTTGGCCACTTAGAGCCCTGTAGGTCACAAACTATGATGCTCAGCTGGCTGAAATTTTACCTGACAACACATTAATATGTTCTTAGTACATGTGCCGAAAATCATGACTTTAAGTTGAGGAGAAAATTGTGTTTGAGGCCCATAAATACCCCCACTTAGGGATTTTTTGCTATACTTTACACATATTTTGCCCTATAATTTGGAAGTGATAATTCTGATGAGTCTCAAACTGCGCTAGGTATAACTTTGATATGTAATCCTTGTCTGTAGAAAATTTTAGGGCTGTAGGTTTACCCAAAGGGGTCGACTTAAGGTCTCAAAAGTGCCCACAGAGACCCAATTTATGCACTTTTTGCCACTTTCAAGCACTGTAGCTTTCAAACTATGTCTCTCATCTAAGTTAAATATCATCTGGGAATATATCTATGTGTTTTCTTATATGTGCCCCAACATTTAGGCCTTTAATAGACAGTTAACCTGTGTATCAGGACCATAAACACCCACCCGAGTGACCCTTATAAGACATTTTTCACATCTTTTTCCCTGTAACTTGGAAATGGTAAGTCTGAGAAGTTTCAAACTGTATTAGATATATATTCTGTGTGTAATCTTAGTATGTAACAGATTTTAAGCCTGAAGCTTTAATTTTGAAGGTCAAATTGAGGTCTCTAAAAGGCTCCCAAAGACCCAATATTTGGACTTTTTGCTACTTTTAAGCCCTGTGACTGTCAAACTATGTGACTGATAGAGCTCAAATCCTATCTGAGAAGATATTAGTATGTTATTTTTATATGTGCCAAAAATTAAGGCTTTAAGAAGACATTTAACCTGTGTATGAGGACCATAAATCCCCACCCGAGTGACCATTTTTAGACATTTTTCATATATTTTTCCCTGTAACTTGGAAATGGTAAGTCTAAGAAGTTTCAAACTGTATTAGATGCATATTCTATGTGTAATCTTAGTATGTGACAAATTTTAAGTCTGAAGCTTTAATTTGAAGGCCACATTTAGGTCTCTAGAAGGCCCCATAAAGACCCATTATTTGGACTTTTTGCCAATTTTAAGGCCTGTGACTGTTAAACTATGTGACTGATAGAGCTGAAATCTCATCTGGGAATACATTATTATGTTCTTTTTACATGTGCCAAAAATCAAGGCTTCAAGTAGACATTTAACCTGTGTATGAGGACCTTTAACACCCACCTGAGTGACCCTTTTAAGACATTTTTCACATATTTTGCTCTGTAACTTGGAAATGGTAAGTCTGAGAAGTTTCAAACTTTATTAGATACATATTCTATGTGTAATCTTAGTATGTAACAAATTTTAAGTCTGAAGCTTTAATTTGAAAGCCACATCGAGATCTCTAAAAGGCCCACAGAGACCCAATATTTGGACTTTTTGCCACCTTTAAGCCCTGTGACTGTTAAACTATGTGATTGATGGAGCTGAAATCCCATCTGGGAATGCATTATTATGTCCTTTTTACATATGCCGAAAATCAAGGTTTTTAGTAGACATTTAACCTGTGTATGAGGGCCATAGACACTCGCCCAAGTGCCTTTTTTGACATTTTTTCCGTATTTTGCCCTGTTATTTGGAAATGCTTAGTGTGACAAGTCTTAAACTGTATTATATATAATTAAGCGTCCCGCAAGGGACGCTTGTTTGTGTATGGGAGAGCTTCTGGCTCCGCCGGCTCCGCCGGCTCCGCCGGCTCCGCCGGCTCCGCCGGCTCCGCCGGCTCCGCATTTTGTTTTCCTTATAACTCTGTAACCGTTAGGCGGATTCTTTTCAAATTTGGCAGGTTTAGGCAGTAGCCCTGGGGAATTTTTTTGAATATGCTGCAGTGACATTTCAACCAATCAGAGAGGTCACATGACCAAAAATGTCTTTTTTCGATGGGGAAGCTTGTCCGGATGATAACTTGAAAGGAATTTTATCAATTCACCTGAAACTTGGCAAATACATTCATTCTATTAAAATCTGGAAATCATTAGATTTTGACATTGATTGGTCAAGAAATGGCCGAGTAATTAATGATTAATTAATCATTACGAATTTTCCAAATAAGGAAAACACAAAAATGCTTATATCTCGAAAACCGTGCTAGATAGAGCGATTTCGACGAAATTTTTGACCCGCAGGGTATCTCTGCGGAGTAGTTTTCCCAATTTTCAAAAAATTTTTGTCTCGCCCAAAATGGCGGCCATTTTGAATTTTCGAAATTTTCGCAAAAATTGCAAAACACAAAAATGCTTATATCTCAAAAACCGTGCTAGATAGAGCAATTTCGACAAAATTTTTGACCCGCAGGATATCTCTGCGGAGTACTTTTCCCAATTTTCAAAATATTTTTGTCTCGCCAAAAATGGCGGCCATTTTGAATTTTCGAAATTTTCGCAAAAATTGCAAAACACAAAAATGCTTATATCTCGAAAACCGTGCTAGATAGAGCGATTTCGACGAAATTTTTGACCCTCAGGGTATCTCTGCAGAGTAGTTATCCCAATTTTGAAAAAAATTTTATCTCGCCAAAAATGGCGGCCATTTTGAATTTTCGAATTTTTCGCAAAAATTGCAAAACATAAAAATGGTTATATCTCGAAAACCGTGCTAGATAGAGCGATTTCGACGAAATTTTTGACCCTCAGGGTATCTCTGCAGAGTAGTTATCCCAATTTTGAAAAAATTTTTGTCTCGCCAAAAATGGCGGCCATTTTGAATTTTCGAATTTTTCGCAAAAATTGCAAAACATAAAAATGCTTATATCTCAAAAACCCTGCTAGATAGAGCGATTTCGACGAAATTTTTGACCCGCAGGGTATCTCTGCAGAGTAGCCATGCCAATTTTCAAACAAAAAATTTCTCGCAAAAAATGGCGGCCATTTTGAATTTTCAAATTTTTCGCAAAATTGCAAAACACAAAAATGCTTATATCTCGAAAACCGTGCTAGATAGAGCGATTTCGACGAAATTTTTGACCCACAGGGTATCTCTGCAGAGTAGCCATGCCAATTTTCAAAAAAATTTTATCTTGCCAAAAATGGCGGCCATTTTGAATTTTCGAATTTTTGCGTAAAAATTGCAAAACACAAAAATGCTTATATTTCGAAAACCGTGCTACATAGAGCGATTTCGACGAAATTTTTTATCTTCAGGGTATCTCTGCAGAGCAGCTATCCCAAAGAGCTTTCACTTGGTGAAGTTTCAGACCCATAGCTAATTGCTCACCTACTCAAAAAGAGTAAATGCGAATTACCTCTGAAAGTATTGCAGATGGCCAATTTTTCTCAAATAACTCATTCACCTACTTTTGGAAGAGCTTTCACATGGTGAAGTTTCAGACCCATAGCCAATTATTCACCTACTCAAAATGAGTAAATGTGAATTATTTCTAAAAGTATTGCAGATAGCCAATTTTTCTCAAATAACTCATTCACCTACTTTTGGGAGAGCTTTCACATGGTGAAGTTTCAGACCCATAGCTAATTATTTACCTACTCAAAATGAGTAAATGCTAATTATCTGTAAAAGTATTGTGGATACCCAATTTTTATCAAATAACTCATTCATCTACTTGTGGGAGAGCTTTCACATGGTGAAGTTTCAGACCCATAGCTAATTACTCACCTACTCAAAATGAGTAAATGCGAATTATCTCTAAAAGTATTGCAGATAGCCAATTTTTCTCAAATAACTCATTCACCTACTTTTGGGAGAGCTTTCACTTGGTGAAGTTTCAGACCCATAGCTAATTACTCACCTACTCAAAATGAGTAAATGCGAATTATCTCTAAAAGTATTGCAGATAGCCAATTTTTCTCAAATAACTCATTCACCTACTTTTGGGAGAGCTTTCACTTGGTGAAGTTTCAGACCCATAGCTAATTACTCACCTACTCAAAATGAGTAAATGCGAATTATCTCATAAAGTATTGCAGATAGCCAATTTTTGTCAAATTAATCATTCACCTACTTTTGGGAGAGCTTTCACTCGGTGAAGTTTCAGACCCATAGCTAATTACTCACCTACTCAAAATGAGTAAATGCGAATTATCTCTAAAAGTATTGCAGATAGCCAATTTTTCTCAAATAACTCATTCACCTACTTTTGGGAGAGCTTTCACTTCGTGAAGTTTCAGACCCATAGCTAATTACTCAACTACTCAAAATGAGTAAATGCGAATTATCTCTAAAAGTATTGCAGATAGCCAATTTTTCTCAAATAACTCATTCACCTACTTTTGGGAGAGCTTTCACTTGGTGAAGTTTCAGACCCATAGCTAATTATTCACCTACTCAAAATGAGTAAATGCGAATTATCTCTAAAAGTATTGCAGATAGCCAATTTTTCTAAAATAACTCATTCACCTACTTTTGGGAGAGCTTTCACTTGGTGAAGTTTCAGACCCATAGCTAATTATTCACCTACTCAAAATGAGTAAATGTGAATTATCTCTAAAAGTATTGCAGATAGCCAATTTTTCTCAAATAACTCATTCACCTACTTTTGGGAGAGCTTTCACTTGGTGAAGTTTCAGACCCATAGCTAATTACTCACCTACTCAAAATGAGTAAATGCGAATTATCTCATAAAGTATTGCAGATAGCCAATTTTTGTCAAATTAATCATTCACCTACTTTTGGGAGAGCTTTCACTTGGTGAAGTTTCAGACCCATAGCTAATTACTCACCTACTCAAAATGAGTAAATGCGAATTATCTGTAAAAGTATTGCAGATAGCCAATTTTTCTCAAATAACTCATTCACCTACTTTTGGGAGAGCTTTCACTTGGTGAAGTTTCAGACCCATAGCTAATTACTCACCTACTCAAAATGAGTAAATGCGAATTATCTCTAAAAGTATTGCAGATAGCCAATTTTTCTCAAATTAATCATTCACCTACTTTTGGGAGAGCTTTCACTTGGTGAAGTTTCAGACCCATAGCTAATTACTCGTCTACTCAAAATGAGTAAATGCGAATTATCTCTAAAAGTATTGCAGATAGCCAATTTTTCTCAAATAACTCATTCACCTACTTTTGGCAGAGCTTTCACTCTGTGAAGTTTCGGACCCATAGCTATTTATTCACCTACTCAAAATGAGTAAATGCTAATTATCTGTAAAAGTATTGCGGATACCCAATTTTTATCAAATACTCATTCATCTACTTGTGGGAGAGCTTTCACATGGTGAAGTTTCAGACCCATATCTAATTACTCACCTACTCAAAATGAGTAAATGCGAATTATCTCTAAAAGTATTGCAGATAGCCAATTTTTCTCAAATAACTCATTCACCTACTTTTAGGAGAGCTTTCACTTGGTGAAGTTTCAGACCCATAGATAATTACTCACCTACTCAAAATGAGTAAATGTGAATTATCTCTTAATAGTATTGCAGATAGCCAATTTTTCTCAAATAACTCATTCACCTACTTTTGGAAGACCTTTCACACACGAAAATGAAAAATTGTGAATATCTCGGAAAAGCTATTTCTTCTGCTTTAATGCTCGGCGGGAGATACACACCACGGCAGTGGTCTTGACAAAAATTTTTGTCTCCCCAAAAATGGTGGCCATTTTGAATTTTCAAAGTTTTTGCAAAACACAAAAATGCTTATATCTCGAAAACTGTGCTATATGGAGCGAACTCAACAAAATTTTGGACCTGCTGGGTATCTGTGCAGAGTAGCCATGCCAATTTTCAAAATATTTTTGTCTCGCCAAATATAGCGGACATTTTTAATTTTTTTATTTTTTGCAAAACACAAAAATGCTTATATCGTGAAAACCGTGCTAGATAGAGCAGACTGCGCTGACTTTGGTTGCCACAACAGTATAAGGCTAGAAACGAAGCATTTTCTTAATACTTTAGCACTCACCTTTATATCCTTTTCGGGACGCTTTGTTTTTGCTATGCAAAAACATTATCTTTTTTTTTTGCGAGCGATCCTCTAGTTTTTGTTTGTTATGTATGTCCCCCAAAAAGTTTCAGATCTGTAGTTTAATTGCTAAGGTCTCTTTAACAATTGTAAAATGCCCACAGAAACCCAATTTATGGACATTATGCCACTTTAAAGCCCAGTAACTGTCAAACTATGTGGGTTATAGAGCTGAAATCTTTGAATTTTTAAAAGGAAATGCCTGTCTATTTAAATTTTGAATATTAATCATGTTATGGCTCTCTTAGTCTTTTAAGAACTTATTTTTGTGTGTTATACCTCTGCTTGCTGAGTTTTTAACTTTTTAAAATGAAACTGGTTAAACGCCGGTTAAACATATTCAAGTAGACAAAATGGACACTTTAAGTGAGCTTTAAGTCCCAATATTAACGAAATTATATCTGTATGTAGTAAAACTAGGGGATTTTTAACCCTCAACTAGCCCAGCTTTATTCAACTTGCCTCAGTTAATTTTGACACAGCTCCTACAGTTATGAACTCATTTCAGTTGATAATCACATACTTAAAATTCTCAATTCTTTTTGTATTTGAGTACCCCTTTTATATAGATTGTTTGTTTACCATTTATGCTCAACGCACATCCCCCACCCGGATTCCCCCCACCCACCTCTGGGACCTCCAGCTATATTGAGTGACACTAAATAAACAATGGTATTTAATGATATCAGATGAGAAACAAAGAACTCAATGGGGTTGCAGATCTTGTGTAATAGTGAGAAAGGTGTGGAGAAGGGGAGAGGGGTGGGGGTGGGAGGTGGTGGGCTTCATTACATATAACACAAAGGGGAGTCAGAACTGAGATTGTGTCACATATTTAGGGTGGACAGACGTTTCGGCCACGGACGTTTCGGCCTAGGACGTTTCGGACTAGGACGTTTCGGCCACAGACGTTTCGGCCAGGCCATTTTTAAGGGTGGACGTTTCGGCCAAATCTATATTTTTAGGAGATTTATATAATAAGAACATCTTTTAATGTCCTTGTGTCCAAAAAGGGAAAATCTATATCACTAAGTGACTTGAAAGGAGAGCTGTGAAAGCAAACCTTTTATGGTTTAAGGAAAGCAGTGTCTGCACAATTTTCTTTGATCAAGTTGAGGAAACAGGCAGACTGTTTCCCTTTTTGTGATTATCAATCAAACATCTCATTTTTACACATTTAATGGAATATTATCATTCTCCACTTATATCAGCAAACTTAACCTTTGTCAAGTTGCTATTTCATCTTTAAACCCTTTCCTGGTCTTTTTGTGCAGTAAATTTTAAATTAAGTTGCTTTTCATTTTAAAACCCTTTGAAACCCATGGACTTTTTGTTCACTGCCTCAATAAAAAGGTAACACCCCAAAGGGAAGCTATTTAATAGATACCTGCTCAGAATTGCACTGCTCAGGTGATTGATCTACAGTTTAGCAAGTAAATCAAGAGAACCTTTCTGATTGATGCCTGCTCAGAATTGCACTGCTCAGGTGATTGATCTACAGTTTAGCAAGTAAATCAAGAGAATCTTTCTGATTGATACCTGCTCAGAATTGCACTGCTCAGGTGATTGATCTACAGTTTAGCAAGTAAATCAAGAGAACCTTTCTGATTGATGCCTGCTCAGAATTGCACTGCTCAGGTGATTGATCTACAGTTTAGCAAGTAAATCAAGAGAACCTTTCTGATTGATACCTGCTCAGAATTGCACTGCTCAGGTGATTGATCTACAGTTTAGCAAGTAAATCAAGAGAATCTTTCTGATTGATACCTGCTCAGAATTGCACTGCTCAGGTGATTGATCTACAGTTTTGGGGATAAGTAATATCAAATCTGAATTGCAATTGAGAAGCCCTTAGAGAATATATATAGGGGCAATTCTTACAAGACATCAGTATATTTTCATAGTGCATGATATAAGCTTCCAGAGTTGTTCTTGTATAGATTATTAGATTTCAGCTAGCATGGAGATTATAAGTACTAAAAGGGGTGGCAAAAAACTATGTCTTGATGGATATATGTATACTATCAAAAATATTGCCAAATCTAAGGATGAAGTGTCATGGCGTTGTGTAAAGCGTGATTGTGCAATGAAATGTTCTGCTATGTTAAAAACAAACAAAGAGTACACTGGTGCTAGGCTTGTGAAAGAACACAGTCATCCAGCTGATGAGACAGGTGTTAGTGTCGAAAAGTGCCGCCATTCCATGAAGAGCTCAGCAAGTACAGCCAATGACAAGCCCAACCAGATACTCACATTTGCTGCAGCTGCTGCTCCTGATGAAGTCCAAGCCAGGCTTCCAGCTGCTGAAACTATCAAGAGAGTTCTACGCCGTGTCCGTGCACATCACCGACCCAAAGACCCAAACACACTGCATGAGCTGATCATTGAAGGCCAGTGGAGCCAGACTTCTGGTGAACACCCAACCACATTCCTGAAGTATGACAATGGGCAAGATGCTGATGAGCGTGTGGTCATATTTGCCACTGATGCCCACTTACAACAGCTTGCTTCTTGTGAGGTCTGGTGCATGGATGGCACCTTTGCTGTTGCTCCTCGTTTGTTTCACCAGTTGTATGTGGTCCAAGGAAAATGCAATGGTGTTTTTCTGCCACTTGCCTATGCATTACTGCAGCGTAAAACTCAGACGTCTTATGAAGTCATGCTACGTGTCCTAGAAGAAGCAGGATGTGATCCTTCTGTTGTAATAGTTGACTTTGAACGAAGTGTCGAGCTGGCACTCCATGCAGTGTTTGGTGAACACGTGACTATTCAGTACTGCTTCTACCACTTGACCCAATCAATATGGCGTAAGATACAGTCCTTGGGCCTCACCAACCTGTATGAAAGTGATGATGATTTCCGTTTGTTCTGTGGACAAATTGATGCCCTAGCCTTTCTCCCACTACATGAAGTGTCTGAAGGGATGACCTACCTGAGAGAATCGGCTCCAGAAGAATCAACCCCACTGCTGGAGTACTTTGACACAAATTATGTGACAGGCCATCTGCGTCCCAGACCTCAGACTCCAGATCTTCAGCTAAGGTTCTGGCGTGTGCCACCCATATTTGCTCCCGCCCAATGGAATATGCATGAGGTGACCCTTGCAAACCAACCAAGGACCAACAACGTATCAGAGGGCTGGAACAACAAATTCAGGAACCTTGTTGGCCAAAGCCACCCTACAGTGTGGAAACTGATTGAGTGTTTGCAAGCAGAGTGTGCCCGTGTATCTGCTGTACTTCTACAGGATGAGCGTGGTGTGAGACCAAAGAAGAGGATCAAGAAAGTATACACCGAACTTCAAGGTAGACTGCACAATCTCTGTGAGGACAGATCTCTAGGCCGCAAGTCCATACCAGACTTCCTTCGGGGTGTAAGCCATAACCTGAGAGGTGGTCAGCCAAACATTTAAAATGACTCTGAATTGTGTGATCTGAAGTTTATGTATATAGCTTAATTGTGTAAAATGTTATTATATTATTGTTATAAAATGTGGGAAAGGTTGTACAATAAATGTTGTTATCACAGTTGTATTATTTGCATGTTTAATCATTGAAAACCTGATCCAAAAATATATTTGGCCGAAACGTCCACCCTCAAAAATGGCCGAGCCGAAACGTCCGTGGCCGAAACGTCCTAGTCCGAAACGTCCGTGGCCGAAACGTCCTACATTCCATATTTAGGTTGCATATATATGGACCACATATATAGGTATAGAGGAAATGAATAACTGAAAACAATTTGCAAATTCTAAAAATAATATAATAAAATAATAATATAAACAATTTTTTTTTAAATAATATTTTATTTGTGAACAAATATAGAAACAGATATGCGCTTTTGGGATTATGAATTTTAGAATGGACATTGAATCATCAATCATTTAAATACTTTGAAGGAAGATTGAAAAATATGATGAGTTGAGTTAAAAATAATATTTTATTTGTCAACAAATATAGAAACAGATATGCTCTTTTGGGATTATTATTTTAGAATGGACATTCAATCATCAATCATTTAAATACTTTGAAAATAGGTTTAGAGTTATCATTGCAGGAAGATTGAAAATATAATTTGAGTTATGTATTCGGCGTCTGGGGATACACCATCTTCCTTGGGGAGATATAAACAGAGTAGATTGATGTGCTGAAGTTCATATAATAATGGGTAATTATGTTTTAAAAAATTCCCGATCAAAACCTGTGGCGTGAGTGATGACCTGTCTGGGGATATGTTGGCGCCGAGTTGGCCCAATCTAGTCTACTTTTGGGAGGGCTTTCACATGGTGAAGTTCCAGACCTGTAGCTAATTACTCACCTACTAAAAATGAGTAAATGTGAATTATCTCTAAAAGTATTGCGGGTATCCAATTTTTATCAAATTACTCATTCACCTACTTCTGGGAGAGCTTTCACTTGGTGAATTTTCAGAGCCGTAGCTAATTATTCACCTCCTCAAAATGAGTAAATGCTAATTATCTCCAAAAGTATTGCGGGTATCCAATTTTTATCAAATTACTCGTTCATCTACTTTTGGGAGAGCTTTCACATGGTGAAGTTCCAGACCCGTAGCTAATTACTCACCTAATCAAAATGAGTAAATGTGAATTATCTTTAAAAGTATTGCAGATAGCCAATTTTTCTCAAATAACTCATTCACCTACTTTTGGGAGAGCTTTCACTTGGTGAAGTTTCACACCCGTAGTTAATTATTCACCTACTCAAAATCAGTAAATGCAAATTATCTCTACAAGTATTGCAGATAGCCAGTATTTCTGAATTAACTCATTCACATACATTTTGGAGAGCTTTCACTTAGTGAATTTTCAGACCCATAGCTAATTACTCACCTACTCAAAATGAGTAACTGCCTATTATCACTAAAAGTATTGCAGATAGCCAATATTTCTCAAATAACTCATTGTTTGTGTATGGGAGACCTTCAGGCTCCGCCGGCTCCGCATTTTGTTTTCCTTATAACTCTCTAACCGTTAGGCGGATTCTTTTCAAATTTGGCGGGTTTAGGCAGTAGCCTTGGGGAATTTTTTTGAATATGCTGCAGTGACATTTCAACCAATCAATCAATCAATCAATCAATCAATCAATCAGTTGTCCAGGTGCTTAATCTCCGTATCAACGGATTCTAAGGCACACCATCCAATCCGTAAGGCATAAATCATGAGACATTAGACATGTTCCGAGTCGTTGCCAGGGAGGCGGTCCGGTGTTCGGTAGTAAGAAGCTATGGTGGGAATGATTTCTGAAATAGGTAGGTTTTGAGTCGACTTTTGAAACTGGAGAGATTTGGAGCACTGCGTATATCATATGGAAGATCATTCCATAACTTAGGGGCATCATATGAGAAACTATTGTTAAAATGGTCACATGACCAAAAATGTCTTTTTTCGATGGGGAAGCTTGTCCGGATGATAACTTGAAAGGAATTTTATCAATTCACCTGAAACTTGGCAAATACATTCATTCTATTAAAATCTGGAAATCATTAGATTTTGGCATTGATTGGTTAAGAAATGGCCGAGTAATTACGAATTTTCCAAATAAGGAAAACACAAAAATGCTTATATCTAGAAAACCGTGCTAGATAGAGCGATTTTGACGAAATTTTTGACCCACAGGGTATCTCTGCGGAGTAGTTATCCCAATTTTCAAAAAAATTTTGTCTCGCCAAAAATGGCGGCCATTTTGAATTTTCGAAATTTTCGCAAAAATTGCAAACCACAAAAATGCTTATATCTCGAAAACCGTGCTAGATAGAGCGATTTCAACGAAATTTTTGACCCGCAGGGTATCTCTGGGGAGTAGTTATCCCAATTTTGAAAAAATTTTTGTCTCGCCAAAAATGCCGGCCATTTTGAATTTTCGAATTTTTCGCAAAAATTGCAAAACATAAAAATGCTTATATCTTGAAAACCCTGCTAGATAGAGCGATTTCGACGAAATTTTTGACCCGCAGGGTATATCTGCAGAGTAGCTATGCCAATTTTCAAAAACAAAATTTCTCGCAAAAAATGGCGGCCATTTTGAATTTTCGAATTTTTCGCAAAAATTGCAAAACATAAAAATGCTTATATCTTGAAAACCCTGCTAGATAGAGCGATTTCGAGGAAATTTTTGACCCGCAGGGTATATCTGCAGAGTAGCTATGCCAATTTTCAAAAACAAAATTTCTCGCAAAAAATGGCGGCCATTTTGAATTTTCGAATTTTTCGCAAAATTGCAAAACATAAAAATGCTTATATCTCGAAAACCGTGCTAGATAGAGCGATTTCGACAAAATTTTTGACCCACAGGGTATCGCTGCAGAGTATCCATGCCAATTTTCAAAAAAATTTTGTCTTGCCAAAAATGGGGGCCATTTTGAATTTTCGAATTTTTGCGGAAAAATTGCAAAACACAAAAATGCTAATATTTCGAAAACTGTGCTACATAGAGAGATTTCGTCGAAATTTTTGATCTTCAGGGTATCTCTGCAGAGCAGCTATCCCAAAGAGCTTTCACTTGGTGAAGTTTCAGACCCATAGCTAATTGCTCACCTACTCAAAATGAGTAAATGCGAATTACCTCTAAAAGTATTGCAGATAGCCAATTTTTCTCAAATAACTCATTCACCTACTTTTGGAAGAGCTTTCACTTGGTGAAGTTTCAGACCCGTAGCTAATTACTCACCTACTCAAAATGAGTAAATGCTAATTATCTCAAAAACTATTGCGGATAGCCAATTTTTCTCAAATAACTCATTCACCTACTTTTGGAAGAGCTTTCACATGGTGAAGTTTCAGACCCATAGCTAATTACTCACCTACTCAAAATGAGTAAATGCGAATTATCTCTAAAAGTATTGCAGATAGCCAATTTTTCTCAAATAACTCATTCACCTACTTTTGGGAGAACTTTCACTTGGTGAAGTTTCACACCCATACCTAATTACTCACCTACTCAAAATGAGTAAATGCGAATTATCGCTAAAAGTATTGCAGATAGCCAATTTTTCTCAAATAACTCATTCACCTACTTTTGGGAGAACTTTCACTTGGTGAAGTTTCACACCCATAGCTAATTACTCACCTACTCAAAATGAGTAAATGCGACTTATCGCTAAAAGTATTGCAGATAGCCAATTTTTCTCAAATAACTCATTCACCTACTTTTGGGAGAGCTTTCACTTGAAGTTTCAGACCCATAGCTAATTACTCACCTACTCAAAATGAGTAAATGCGAATTATCTCTAAAAGTATTGCAGATAGCCAATTTTTCTCAAATAACTCATTCACCTACTTTTGGGAGAGCTTTCACTTGGTGAAGTTTCAGACCCATAGCTAATTACTCACCTACTCAAAATGAGTAAATGCAAATTATCTCTAAAAGTATTGCAGATAGCCAATTTTTCTCAAATAACTCATTCACCTACTTTTGGGAGAGCTTTCACATGGTGAAGTTTCAGACCCATAGCTAATTACTCACCTACTCAAAATGAGTAAATGCGAATTATCTCTAAAAGTATTGCAGATAGCCAATTTTTCTCAAATAAATCATTCGCCTACTTTTGGGAGAGCTTTCACTTGGTGAAGTTTCAGACCCATAGCTAATTACTCACCTACTCAAAATGAGTAAATGCGAATTATCTCTAAAAGTATTGCAGATAGCCAATTTTTCTCAAATAACTCATTCACCTACTTTTGGGAGAGCTTTCACATGGTGAAGTTTCAGACCCATAGCTAATTACTCACCTACTCAAAATGAGTAAATGTGAATTATCTCTAAAAGTATTGCAGATAGCCAATTTTTCTCAAATAACTCATTCACCTACTTTTGGGAGAGCTTTCACTTGGTGAAGTTTCAGACCCATAGCTAATTATTCACCTACTCAAAATGAGTAAATGTGAATTATCTCTAAAAGTATTGCAGATAGCCAATTTTTCTCAAATAACTCATTCACCTACTTTTGGGAGAGCTTTCACATGGTGAAGTTTCAGACCCATAGCTATTTATTCACCTACTCAAAATGAGTAAATGCTAATTATCTGTAAAAGTATTGCGGATACCCAATTTTTATCAAATACTCATTCATCTACTTGTGGGAGAGCTTTCACATGGTGAAGTTTCAGACCCATAGCTAATTACTCACCTACTCAAAATGAGTAAATGCGAATTATCTCTAAAAGTATTGCAGATAGCCAATTTTTCTCAAATAACTCATTCACCTACTTTTGGGAGAGCTTTCACTTGGTGAAGTTTCAGACCCATAGATAATTTTTCATCTACTCAAAATGAGTAAATGTGAATTATCTCTTAATAGTATTGCAGATAGCCAATTTTTCTCAAATAACTCATTCACCTACTTTTGGAAGAGCTTTCACACACGAAAATGAAAAATTGTGAATATCTCGGAAAAGCTATTTCTTCTGCTTTAATGCTTGGCGGGAGATACACACCGCGGCAGTGGTCTTGACAAAAAATTTTGTCTCCCCAAAAATGGTGGCCATTTTGAATTTTCAAAGTTTTTGCAAAACACAAAAATGCTTATATCTCGAAAACCGTGCTATATGGAGTGAACTCAACAAAATTTTTGACCTGCTGGGTATCTCTGCAGAGTAGCCATGCCAATTTTCAAAATATTTTTGTCTCGCCAAATATAGCGGACATTTTTAATTTTTTAATTTTTTGCAAAACACAAAAATGCTTATATCTTGAAAACCGTGCTAGATAGAGCAGACTGCGCTGACTTTGGTTGCCGCAACAGTATAAGGCTAGAAACGAAGCATTTTCTTAATACTTTACCACTCACCTTTATATCCTTTTCGGGACGCTTTGTTTTTGCTATGCAAAAACATTATCTTTTTTTTTTGCGAGCGATCCTCTAGTTCACCTACATTTTGGAGAGCTTTCATATGCTAAATTTTTTAATGAATTTTTTAAATAATTTTTAATACTTTAAAATTCATGAAATCATGCACTAAATCAATTATAACTTGAAAAGTATTACATTTAGAGCACCTTGTTAAAATATGTTATCTTTAGTACATCTAATTTATATGGCGGGAGATAAATGCATGCGTCAGAATGCTTGTTTTATCATATACTTTATTGATATTTTTTATTAAGTAGCATGATTACTGGTGCAGCTGACATACTGTACTGTAGCAATGTTATGAAATTTGTAGTATGATTGTTGTAGTGCACTACCTATTTCCAGTCTATTACAAAAATTATACAGTCCTTTTATGCTGTAACATTTGAAACATATTAAGACAATTTTCTTGTCCCAAATAATATTGTGTATGACAAACAACACTTCTATATTAGGGCTGCCAATAGACTCGATAGACGAGTTGGTCCTTTCTATTACTTGAGTTGATTTTATCTACTCAAGTACTCACAGCATACTGTATTATCACCCACAAAACAAAACGTTTGTGTAAAATATGCCACATTTCTGCATTTTCATCACATAATATCAATTTAAGTTGTGGTTTGGCCTTAAAAATGTATAATTTACTCCATATTCTAAAATACCTTGTTAAATAGAAGACGTTTTTCCTCCAAAGTTTCGCTACCATTTGTTTACAGAAGACTTCTAATGGTAGATACTAAATCTTTCGATTACTCGAATTCAGGTCGGTTGACAAAGTGGGGGTGCTCAGGGCTGTTGTTTAGCACCTGCCCAGCCCTATTCTATATTAAGAATATATAGCTTCTGCTTATATTTAGACACAATAAACATTTTTAAGTCTGACATGAACACCATTTAGACTAGATATTAGAATGGACCGAATTCTGGTTCATGAAGGAATAACCATTAATCATAATCTGGAGTCATCTGGAAACATCTGACCTACAAAACATTAAACAAAGTAGAATTAGTATACAAGCTATTTGTCTAAATCAAAGCCAAATATAAGGCACTGAACCAAACCAATTACCTACAAATACTTAATTAATTAAGCATTCAGCAGCATCACTCATGCATGTGCCAACAAAGTGACCAATCACATTGTAATTGGTCAATATATGTGTCACTCAATAACCAATCAAGTATTAATGCAATTAACCAGCAAATGTAAATGCCCATCACAGCCTAAACAATTGTGATATATGGGGCCTCAATTGGTATGTGTCTGTGGCTAATTCTGTTCAACTCAAAACGCCAATAAAACCCCAAAAAGTCAAAAAGAAGTGAAAGCATGCTTTGGTGTTGTGGTCTTGCGCATATAATTGAACTGTAAATATTACTTGCGTGTTTTGTCCAGATTAATATGTGCTGATGTCATTGTGAATGTACAACATATACATTAATATGCCTTTTTTCATATGCCCATAAGAGTAAAATCATTTGACCTTTCCTATTTCCTGATATGGAAATTAATGAGTTTTTGATTGTAAAAATCATCCTATCATATAATTTCCTGACATTTAACCAAACAAATACATATCATCACATCCTTAGATTTAACCACTGCAGACTTGTAAATAATCCTTGTACCTACATGTGCCTTACTATATTGTATGGGTTTTTGGTTGACAAATGACACTGCAATTTCAAATGTTGATTCCTTTTAAGTTCATTTCCAAGGTACCTAATAGTTTTGTAAAAATGTTAAAAAAGGTAAAAGCGGTCATTAGAGGAAGCTAGGCACACAGAAAAAGGGTACAAGTAGTAAATTGGTTAAATTAAAAAAAGTATGGAATAGTTGAGTTGATGTTTAATCTTATAAAAGAGGGCTTGGTACACGGGAAAATTTTAAAATCAAAAGGTAAGATAGGTTAAGTGCCATAACTCCCTTAAATAAAGGAAATGAGTGAGTAGGTAAATAATTGAGGCAAAAATTCTATTTCTTTAAAATAACCTAAAATCTGAAGCTCGGCGCACTACCCTTAATTTTATCAATAGAATTTGAAGTTCTGGAAATTTATATTATATTTTCAGATAGCAGTCATGACTTTAACAGTGGCACCGGTGAGATTAATTTTAATTGGGATATGCCTGATCATAGGATGGGCGTTTGCTGCTGTAGCATTAATGGGAAGGAGCAAGGAAGCCATGAAAGAACCACTCTCTGGTTGGAGAAGGTAAAAACCAAGGCTGTGGCTGATGGAACAAAGCAGGACTGAGTATCTGTTTGGCATGAACCAAACTGAATCCGTAATAACCACATTTTAGTTGAAAGTAACAGTGAAGTAAACAAGGCTGACAATGTCAACTAATTTAAGTAAAAATACAATGTTAAGTCACTCTGAAAGTAATCAAAATTACATGAAAGCTAGTGCCAGGTAGACAAATACTGAATACTAGGATTAATGCAAATGCTTTATATATATGAAATATATTTTAAAAGATTTTACCCCACAGCCTTTAAAGACTGTCAGGTATTGTTTTCATGCATTGCATCTGGCTGGGTGTGTGGGCATTTGGTCAGGTAGGTGGGTGGTCAGAGAAAGCTTGTTCTGCCCCTATCTTAGAAACCATAAGGTGTAAGGTAGGGACATTGGTTTGGGTATAGTGTACAATATCATGGTGTGACCTTTATTTGACCTTGTCATAGTGACCCTGACTGTTAAAATTTTTCACGTAACTTACACTGTTCAGAGACTACTTGTGTTGCACTTTCTAACTTCTTCTATATCGCATGGTGTTCCAACACTATTTTAGTTACATGGGGTATGGGCTATGGGCATCTGTGATGCAATTTTGTTGCATTGGACTCGGCATCTCAACAATGTTGGACAGTTTTTGGGTAACCTAGAACAGCCTTAGTAAAAATCTTTTTCTATTTGTATACTATTATTTCCAAAGCTTTGATACCTCCATAATACAAGCAATTATCTTTTGTGTGGTTTGAGTCATAGTATTTCAGTATAGGTCATTATTGAACCATTCTAAATATTTCAAAGATATACTAGTGTATGTAGTGTTATTGAATGATAAAAATAACTTGAAATAATGACTCACTGGATACGTACTAAATTTACTTATTTACTGATTAAACCATTTTATTCCTGTCACAAAAGCAAACAAACAAAAAAAAAGTCAAACATTTCAATAAGTCAAATGATTTCCATGATTGCTCAGGTCAGAGATGAAGTCTCTGGCAAAGAAGATGAAAATACTTCTATTTATTATGGTTGGTAAAGTGTGGAATATGTCATACAAAATTTCAGGATAAAGTGTGATATAGCATATCACTTTATTTGCAATGATAGTAGCAAATCTTAATTTAAAAGAGTGAGTCACATGATTTCTATTTAATTCCTCTGTGGAAATTTTTATTTTAGCAAACTGAGGCCTTTAGTGGTGTTGGCCTGTAGGGGTGTGTATTTTTGTGGTGGATTCCACTGGATCCGCACAAGGGGCCATAGATGTACTGCAGACATTGCCCCAATCATTGCCCTGGCACCACATTCTTCTTACTTTGATTCTCTGCCTACTGTGTTCCTAGACCTCACCACTGTGGTGGCAAAGTCATCTTCAGAACATGTCCCCATGTTTGGAAGTAGGTCTAATGCAAAGGCTACTGGCAGAGGGGCAAAGCACTGCACTGTATTCGGTCATTAGCTGTCATATTTTGTTGCCCGAGTATATTTTGGTTTCAGAACTAAGATTTTTTTATGACCTATGGAAAAATGAAAATTAGTTTGAAGAAAAACAATTCGATATCAGTTTGTATCTGTAGGCATGGGATATTCATGAGAGACTTCATGTCTGTTTTTCATGTCAAGAATATTCCTTGTGAATTTTTATAAAACTTTTGTGTAAAAACTGTTCTTTCAAGTAAGACTTAGCATTCATTGAAAAGCTGGTTCTGTGCATGTGGTGCGTAGTAGTTTCAGGAACTGATGAACATCAGGTGACTTGTGGGCTAGTTTTTACTTTACCGGTACGAGATTTGGGCGATAATATAATTAACGTTTTTAGCGATCCCATCCTTTTATTTTTATTGTAATACACAGGAACACTATTTATGGGGGTTGGGGGCTTGCCCCCATTTATAGCTCTGTTAATTTAATTTCATGTTTCCTTGACAATTTCCTGCAAATATCAAATATGGCGGATCCCGTACCGGTAAAGTAAAATTGCCCCGACTTGTGTAGGGGCAATAAGAAATGAGGTAGATTAATTGTTGGTGCAAGTGTACAATGCAGGTCGGACATTGACAATTTTAAATGATGATTATTCACAAAAAATCTTAACTTTATATGTGCAACTGGTTATCCATGTACTTTAAAATTAGTTATGCAATTATATTCAGGAAATTAATAAATGTACACCCATTTTTTGCATAATGTTTACTACCATATTTGGAAGAAGTAGGCTTTGTGTAATCCAGACTAAATAAAGTTATGAAATCAAGACAGTTCCTACTAGATTGGCGTTCACTTTACCGCTGAAAGTGTTTTATGGTAAAATGACCAATTGTGGAGCAAAACAGGTGAATAATTGATTCTAGGTGTAACATTGATCAGAAAAGTGCGCGATTAATTGACTGAAAATTGGGGGTTCCTTACAACACTACAGGTGACACGAACAGTATAATTATGTCCCCAGATGAAAGTCGGGAACGTACTGGTTTCATGTCTGTCACACTGCCATTGTATGTTTGGTTTTGTGTGCGTGATAACTCAGAAACACTTTCACGAATTTCATTCAAACTTGACACACACATGTATTTGGGTCCGGAGAAGAAAGAAGCTATGGCCACCTTAAGTTAAAAAATTTGACATCTGGCCACTTAATGCCCATTAAGTCAAAAACTATGTGGCTAATGTGGCTCAAATTTTACCTGAGGACACATTAATATATTCTTCTTACATATGCCAAAAATCAAGACTTGAAGTTAAAGTTTAAATAGTGTTTGAGTCCTATAAAGCCCCTGCTTAGACATCTTTTCCAATATTTTTTCCATATTTTGCCCTTAACTTGGAAATGATAAGTTTGACAAGTCTTAAACTGTATTAGACATAACTTCTATATGTGATCTTTGTCTGTAGAAAATTTGAAGTCTGTAGCTTTAATTTTAAGGTCACCTGAAGGTCTCTAAAATGCCCATAAAGACCAAATTCATAGATTTTTTGCCACTTTTAAGTCCTTTACCTGTCAAACTATGTGACTAATGGAGCTGAAATCTCATCTGGGAACATATTACGAGGTATGTTCTTTTTACATGTTCAAAAAATCAAGGCTTTAAGTAGGTATTTAACCTCTGTATGAGGCCCATGAAGAATCTACCTGTAGGACTTTTTTCTGTATTTTTCACATATTTTGCTGTGGGAAATCTGACCAGTCTCAAACTGTAGTGAATAAAATTTGTATAGGTGATCTTTCTGTGGAAAAGTTGAACTCTGTACTTTAAAGGCCACATTAAAGTTTCTGAAATTACCAGAGTGACCCAGTTTATACCTTTTTGGCCACTTTTTATCTCCCACCAGCAGCCGAAGACCGTGGTTGAAAGATTATAAAATGCCTTCCATACATGTGTATATCTGTGCGTTCGTTCATCATGTTTTTACATAAACCTTAATATCTCATTCATTTATACGATATCCTCACCAAATTTACAGGGAATGTTTATGGCTATGAAAACATGTTTGTGCAAAATTTTGGCCTCATTTTTAGCTTACTGGCCAACGGCCGTAAGCTAATGGCATGGCCTGGCTTGACCAAAAACATGTTTTTCAAAAGGGTGTGCTTGTCTGGATGATAACTTAAAAAGCGCTTCACCTATTCACATGAAATTTTGCAAGTAGGTTCGTTATATACATGTCTGGAAATCAATAACTTTTCGAAACGATCCAATACAAAATGGCCGACTTATTAATGATTTACTAAATGTCACGATTTTTCTTAACGCTGAAAAAACAAAAACGCGTTTATCTCAGAAACGGTGCGAGATAGAGCGATTTCGTCGAAATTTTCGACCCGCAGGGTATAAGAGGAATGTAGTATTGTTAATTTTCAAAAAATTTTCCCCTCCCCAAAAATGGCGGCCATTTTGAATTTTCGAATTTTCGCCAAAAATGGAAAAACACAAAATTGCTTCTATCTCCTTAACCGTGCGAGATAGAGCGATTTCGTCGAAATTTTCGACCCACAGGGTATAAGAGGAATGTACTATTGTTAATTTTCAAAAAATTTTCCCCTCCCCAAAAATGGCGGCCATTTTGAATTTTCGAATTTTCGCCAAAAATGGAAAAACACAAAATTGCTTGTATCTCCTTAACCGTGCAAGATAGGGCGATTTCGTCGAAATTTTCGACCCGCAGGGTATAAGAGGAATGTAGTATTGTTAATTTTCAAAAAATTTTCCCCTCCCCAAAAAAGGCGGCCATTTTGAATTTTCGAATTTTCGCCAAAAATGGAAAAACACAAAATTGCTTCTATCTCCTTAACCGTGCGAGATAGAGCGATTTCGTCGAAATTTTCGACCCGCAGGGTATAAGAGGAATATACTATTGTTAATTTTCAAAAAAATTTCCCCTCCCCAAAAATGGCGGCCATTTTGAATTTTCGAATTTTCGCCAAAAATGGAAAAACACAAAATTGCTTCTATCTTTGACCCGCAGGGTATAAGAGAAATGTACTATTGGCAATTTTCAAAAAATTTTCCCCTCCGCAAAAATGGCGGCCATTTTGAATTTTCGAATTTTCGCCAAAAATGGAAAAACACAAAATTGCTTGTATCTCCTTAACCGTTCGAGATAGAGCGATTTCGTCGAAATTTTCGACCCGCAGGGTATAATAGGAATGTACTATTGTTAATTTTCAAAAAATTTTCCCCTCCCCAAAAATGGCGGCCATTTTGAATTTTCGAATTTTCGCCAAAAATGGAAAAACACAAAATTGCTTGTATCTCCTTAACCGTGCGAGATAGAGCGATTTCGTCGAAATTTTCGACCCACAGGGTATAAGAGGAATGTACTATTGTTAATTTTCAAAAAATTTTCCCCTCCCCAAAAATGGCGGCCATTTCGAATTTTCGCCAAAAATGGAAAAACACAAAATTGCTTGTATCTCCTTAACCGTTCGAGATAGAGTGATTTCGTCGAAATTTTCGACCCGCAGGATATAAGAGGAATGTAGTATTGTTAATTTTCAAAAAATTTTCCCCTCCCCAAAAATGGCGGCCATTTTGAATTTTCGAATTTTCGCCAAAAATGGAAAAACACAAAATTGCTTCTATCTCCTTAACCGTGCGAGATAGAGCGATTTCGTCGAAATTTTCGACCCACAGGGTATAAGGGGAATGTACTATTGTTAATTTTAAAAAAATTTCCCCTCCCCAAAAATGGCGGCCATTTTGAATTTTCGAATTTTCGCCAAAAATGGAAAAACACAAAATTGCTTGTATCTCCTTAACCGTGCGAGATAGAGCGATTTCGTCAAAATTTTCGACCCACAGGGCATAAGAGGAATGTACTATTGGCAATTTTCAAAAAAATTTCCCCTCCCCAAAAATGGCGGCCATTTTGAATTTTCGCCAAAAATGGAAAAACAAAATTGCTTCTATCTCCTTAAGCGTGCGAGATAGAGCGATTTCGTCGAAATTTTCGACCCACAGGGTATAAGAGGAGTGTAGTATTGGCAATTTTCAAAAAATTTTTCCCTCCCCAAAATTGGCGGCCATTTTGAATTTTCGCCAAAAATGGAAAAACACAAAATTGCTTGTATCTCCTTAACCGTGCGAGATAGAGCGATTTCGTCGAAATTTTCGACCCGCAGGGTATAAGAGGAATGTAGTATTGTTAATTTTCGAATTTTCGCCAAAAATGGAAAAACACAACAACATGCGGGTCGCCAGTAAGCAGCAGGCCTTGGCCTATTTTTAAAAACAGAAATGGCCAGCACTGGCTGCTATGGCCAATAATTTGAAAATCATAAAAGTGCTCTAAATCTTGAAATATTGCAGCTAGCTTTATCAAAATTGCATAATAATTTTAGTTTAGTTCCAGAAAAAAGAAGGCAGCCATATCATGTTTAATGTCAAATGGGGTTATCCTATTAAAAAGAGCTTATATTTCACCCTTACCATTGCTCCTAGGGGTTTAGAATGTGAAGACAACTTGTAGGAAGTCATGCCTTGGGAATCTTTTCCAGGTGTTGAATTTGACCTTTGACCCCTGCCTAGAGGTTAAATGGGGGTCATCATACTAAACGTCCTTATGTCTCCCTAATTATTGGTGCTAGGGCTTCAGAATGTGAAAACAAGCCCATGAGAATTCCTGGCCTGCAAATGCTTGCCTTTGAACAATTTTGGCCTCATTTTGAAAAAACAAAATGGCCACCATAACCAATTATTTCAAAACCATTAAGATGCTCTAAAGTTTGAAATATTGCAGCTAGGACCATCAAATTAGCACAAAAGATGTATGGCTAGGAAAGTTAGCCTGATAGTACTTTGGCCTAGTTTCAAAAACAAAATGGCCGCCATAACACATGTTCAATGTCGAATGGGATTATCCTATTAAAAAGGCCTTATATCTCCCTTATCATTACTACTAGGGGTTCCATATGTGAAAACAACTTATAGGAAGTCATGGCCTGAGACTCTTTTATAATTGCTGACTTTGACCCCTTGTTCAAAGTCAAGTGTGGTCAAATTACTACAAAGGTCTTATATATGTATCTCCTTTAGTTCTCCATTATTACTGATCCTAAGGTGGGAGATAACCACTGTGGCAGTAGTCTTGTTTTTACAGAGACTATGTAACATGACTAGCTCTATGTCTACCTCATCCCAGTCAATGTTTAAAGTTTAAGATCAAGCAGCTGATAAATAATTGTTTGAAAAGTGATTATCTGTTTATATAAAATTTTTCATATTTTTATATCATCTTTCTCATAATTTCTAAAGTATCATAAATTGAGTTATCCTATTTTTTTTAATATAAATTGTGTGCAAATCTAAGCTCTCTAGCTGTAATAATATTTGATAAAGCACTGAAAGCCATTTAAATACTTCGATAAGGGATTAATCTTATCATTGCAGGAAGATTAACAAAAAAAAAATGGTTTGTCCAAAAAAAAACAAATAATATATGGTTTACACTAATTGTGAATCGCAAAATGGGTCCTTTTAAAAAAAATCCAATGAATGGCTATGACGTGAGAGATAGCCTGTCTGGGGGTATGTTGGCGCCAAGTCGGCGCAATCTAGTGTATTATTGGAGCAATCGGTGTTCCATGAAGGGAATGTTTTACCATGCATATGATGCAGTCAAAATGTGTAAAATCATTAAAATAAGATTGTTAAAAGCAGTCAGACATTTTTGTTCAGACCTACCAACTATATATCTGTAAGCCATTAATAAAAGCTTTAAAACAGAGATTAAAGAATACAATGATGAGTAATTCAATCTCTGATATACAATTGTTTTTAATTTGGCAAAGTATTTTGATAAATGTTTGACAGTGAATACAAAAGAGCAGTTTTAGAATTTTGACACATATTGTGTATATCAATTGTTTTACTATTTTAGTTTAAAACTGATCATGATCGAGCGAACTGTCTCAAGAGTAGCAAATAAAAATTGACAAATTTTAAAAAACAAAAGAAAAGTTAAATGACATGAGGTTTATTGTTTATATCATTCCTCTAGGGCCATGTCAAAACCACTGATTTTGGTTGGTAGAAGCATTGGCTTTGTCTGTGGCTTCCACAAGATTAAAATCACTGGTCAGAGGGCTAAGGCCAGTGAGGCAGGCTTACTTACTGTGGCACCGCACTCCTCTTTTTACGACAGTTTTATCTGCTTTGTTGGTGATGCTATACCCACTGGCGTATCCCGGGTAGAAAATTTGGACATACCAATGTTAGGCAGTACGTATCAGTTAAGCTAAATTTTTGTTAGTTTTTTTTTCTTTTTTTTTGTCTTTCTCCACCTTTATGAAATGACTGTAATGAAAACCAGGGTGTAGTTTAACATGTCTAACTGTGTGTTTGTTTGGTTCCATTATGACATGGTAATGATGTACAGTGCAATAACAGTATACACGGTGTTAAAATTGATCTGTTTTATAATACAGCAACACTCTTTGGTGTGTTAATCCAAATTGCTAATACTAACCCAATGTTACATAAATATGAAAACTTAAGAATGATAATTTACTGTAATGATTAAGCAATAAGAAAAAACAGTGAAAAGTTTATCATTATCTCACTTCACATAAACTCGGCTAAAAATGCTAAAAACAACTCCCCACCCTTATGTTATCTTGTGTGCCATTGATGTAGGTTACTTTGGGCTCTGTCTAAAGTTTGGGGAAAATTTGCTCGAGTCTGTTTGATTCTCTTTTCCATTTTTCCAAACTTTACCTTTTCTCAAAGTAATTAATGTTGCTGTAAAATAAATGCATGGTATGCACCTTTACTCTCTACTCTGTTATATTTTCTACAGTTGATTTCTCAACATAAAAAGGATAATGGTATCCAGAATCGGGATACTGAAATATCTTCTTTACAGTTTTTACCCCACAGCCCTTAAGGACTGTCAGGGTATTGTTTTCACCTGTAGTGTCTTATTGGGGACATTGGTTGTGGGGTATAGTTGTGCAATGTCATGGTGTGACTTTGATTTGACCTTTGACCTTGCCATAGTGACCTTGAGTTTGAAAATCACAGGAACCGTAAGGTGTAGGAAGTTGATACTTGGTAGGGACATTGGTTGGCGGTTGTAGGTGTACAATTTCAAGGTGTGACCTAGACATGACCTTTGACCTTGCTTTAGTAACCTTGACCTTCAAAATCTTGCCTGGGGGTGTAAGGTGTAGGAATTTGATACTTGGTAGGGTCATCAGTTAGGGGGTGTAGGTGTGCAGCATTATGGTGTGACCTTGAGTTGACCCTTGACCTTTAAAATCTAGTCCCGGCTATATATCAAAAACGGTTGGGTGCAGAAAGTTGATACGTGATAGGGACATTATTAGTGGTTCTAGGTGTGCAACGTCATTGTGTGATCTTGAATTGACCTTTAACCTTAATGTAGTGACTTACCTTTAAAATCCAGTCACAGCTATATATCAGAAACTGTAAGGTGTAGGAAGTTGATACTTGGTAGGGACATTGGTTAGGGGTCTAGGTGTGCAACATCATGGTTTGACCTTATTTAACCTTTGATCTTGCATCAGTGACCTTGACCTTTTAAATCTTGTGCAGGCCATATCACAGAAACTGTACCGTGTAGGAAGGGGCTGTAGTTGGGTGGGGTGTGTAGGTGTACAATGTCATGGTACATTTTCTGTCTCTTAAACATTATTTTCACTTTTCAAAGCTGACACTGTTTGCTCTAAAAGTGTCCTGATGTTTGTACTGTTTCTATTCTGTATCTCATGATGTTGAAAACTATTCCCTGGGCTGTGGGGTATGGGCATTACCGATGCTATTTTTATGATTACACATTACAATAGTGATAAATGTAAAAAACACTGATTTTGTAACTGATCTATTTCCTGTCAAGTAATAATAAATTAATAATTGAGGAATATTTAGATTATGGAAATTAGGCTTTTGGGAGTTATTCTTAATAACAAAAATAACAAAGGCTTCAATAGCAAACTTTTGATAAATTTTAGAGTAGATGACAAATAACCATTTCGTGAAATCCTTTGAAGTGTTGTACAAGTACTTCCTCAGAGGATTTGTCAGTCACTTTTTCAAATCTTCCTCCTTCAAATCTGGTTACATATATTGATGTTTAACTATCAGAATGAATTAAAAATTTAATGGGCTGGGAAATAACCTGTGTGGTTAAGATTTTAAATTGGTGCCATGGGTTACTGATAGATGAAGTATTTATTTTGAATTGTGATGGTTCATGCTTTAATAATTAAGCGTCAAAGGGCGCTTATTTGTTTTCTCCTCCGTTTCCTCGTCGGCGCCGCCGCCGCATTATGGTCTCCCTTGAATATCTCCCTTATTATTAGAAGGTTTCAAACCATATTTTGCAGTTATATACCTTAGGCGTGGGAAGATTTTTCTGCATGCTTAAATTTGACCTTTGACCTTTATGAAGGTCACATGATCAAAAACTATTTTTTGAAGTACACCCCCGTCATCGCAGTTCAGGAAAAACTACTTGCTACACAGCCTTATAATTTGACACACCTGTTCATACTATCGAAAACGCGAGCTGATTAGATTTTGGGAGCAATCCCTTGAAAAATGTCTCATTTATGAGTGATTTTCTGACACCTTCCAATCTGAAAGCCTTAAATTTAGGCCAACCCCCCTATTATCTTCTTAAGTATTGCATTTTGAGCTATAAAATGTACTGGGAGGTAATAGGAAAGCATATGTGGAGAGTCTAAATAGCCGGTCAGTTTTACCCCCCGACCCTCCCTTATGGGCCAAACTGGGGTCATAAATAGCTGCTTTGGAGTTTTTGCCTTATATCTCCTTTATTGTTGCTTTCATAGCTTCAGAATGTATTAAGAGGTATTGGGAAAGCATATGTGGAGAGTCTAAATAGCTGGTCAGTTTTACCCCCCCGACCCTCCCGTATGGGCCAAACTGGGGTCATAAAATAGCTGCTTTGGAGTTTATGCCTTATATCTCCTTTATTGTTGCTTTTATAGCTTCAGAATGTATTAAGAGGTATTGGGAAAGCATACGGTGCAGCCTTGTGCATTCTTAACTTTACAATATGCTTATTAAAACCACAAAGCATTTTAAACTTTAAGGGACGCTTCGCTTTTGTTAGCAAAAGCATTCCTCTAGTTGCTGTGGTAAAAAAAGCTATAAAATGTATGTAACACAATTTAAACTTTTTCTGAAAATGTATCTTTAATTAATATGTATGGTTTTATTGCAAAGGATTGTAACATATCAATCTTATTCCAGTGATAAAGGAATATTGATAGACTTACAAATTTTTTTATTGTACTCATAGTACATATGTTTTTGTATATATTTGTGTCATTAAACTTTTCATTTCAGGTAAATGACATTTACTCTTTAAAGTTTTTTACAAAATACTTAAGAAACTGTTTCTCTGTTCGGTTTTATCTACATGAATAAGTATGAATATTCATGTTAGGGTTATTTATTTCATCAGTTTCAAACTCTTTCTAATTGTGTATAATTTGTATTTAAGAGTTTCTTCATTCACTTTATCAGAATGCAGAATTTCTCCAATGTTTATGTCTGACACAGTAAGGCATAATTATTTTCATGTCAAAATTCTGTGTTAAAATCAAATTTCTTATTTATAGGTGAAATTTCACATTGCACCACCAAAGCATGATGCAAAACATTAATTTTAATTCTGTCAATTTTGTGCATTTAATACAAATTGATATTTTTTGAAAAGCTAACTAGGTGAATTTTATTATCATTTCTTAATCTGAGGTTGCCAGAATAAAAATTAGACAGTGAAGACATGGAAAATGTTAATTCAGAACAATCCAATGTTTTGCTTTGAATTCAGTGCAGTGCTTTATCTGTCTGGTTACTTTGTTTTATATTTAACCTTTTTTTTGTTTAATTTGTTCCTAATCATTTATTTATTTAACTTTTTAAAATAAATGTTATGGAAGTTAAACCATATTTCATGTATTTCTTCCTTGTAAATATTTATCAAACCAGCTCACATTAAAGAGTCTCTTCCATTTGTATAACATGAAATTTTTATCATTAACCAGTGTAAACATTGTGGCAGTTTAGGGTAAATAGTTTAAAGACTGTTTTTCCTCTTGAGCTATTTTTCTATTTCAAACCTTTGGATAAATTTGCATGCCTCTTTTTCAGTTGATTCTGATTTTCTTGAATTATTAAATATGACATAACAGTCTGTGGTATTGATTTTGGTGATCAATGATTGGGCACTAATCAAAAGTAATTAAGCATCAATTGAACAGGGGATGCTTGTTGGTTTCGTCCCTGTTTTCAGACAGCCCATGTCACCAGTATTTTGAAGTGTGAGCTCTAGTGAGGCTCGCAACTTCCATGAATTGTAGCGTAGTGTAATGGGTATCTGTCTCTTCACTGAAGCTAAGTGGCAATGGGCTACATTAGTAGTGGGATGGGTGACCGCTTCAGTGCACTACTGCAGTCTCTGATGGATTTGTGGCTTGCACTAGTAGACTGAAACCACTTTATGTTGAATATCTCCCTTAATACTAGGCATGTCAATTCAATTTTTTGCGGTTCTCATCTTTTGGTGCAGGAAAATTGATCAAGGTCTCGTTATAAAACGTAATTTTTTCTCGTAATTCTTTGTCACCAGATTTTCGCTGAAAGTATAATATATAGACCAACAAAATTTGGCAAGCCCTTTCTTCATATCAAATTCAAGGCATGAGCTGAATTTCAAGTCAATTGTGCAAAAATTGATTGAGGGGTTATTGATTATCGTTCAGTAAAAAATATGTTGAAAGCGACCCTTTGGACACATATATTGTATATATCTATCTACCCACATACATTATCCGCATAAAGGACCGTACAAAGGTTCAGTATGTACTGAAGTACGAAAATTGGGTTTTAGAGCTTCAGAAGTAGCATCCTGATGTTTAGGTTACCTTAAATCAGCAAAATCAGGTGTCTTTGGTATGCTGTTATCAGAAGAGTTTTATAAAATGTCAAAGATCTCTTTTATTTTTGGGTTTAGAGCTTTAGAGTGTATTGGGATGTAAGTAGAAACCATGACCTGGGATTAAAAAAAACCCGTCAAACTCCCCTTCAAGGTCGAATAGGGGTCATAGAGTTGAACTTCTTGTATTTTGTAGTGTATCTGCAAAAATATTACCTGAAATGCCATAAAACTCCATTGAACTAGTTTGTAAGACTACTCACACCTAATGATATTTCTTTTTTTTTCATCCCTTTTAAATTTCTAGGTCAGTTCCATGACCCCGAATTGTAAAAATTTTTATGCTTAATATCTCTTTTATCATCATGATTAGACTAGAGGTGTACAGTGTTTCAGGAGGTTACAGCAAATAAAATTGTGGGATTCAAGAAAAAAAAAACCCATTGATCCCCACTCCCCTTAAGGTCAAAAAGGCATTGTAAAGTTGTTTTTTCTACCATATAAAACATTGGTACAAAGGGAAAGATAGAAAGTGTTCCGAGTGTTCAAGTGAACTCACAAATATATTCTTATTTAATGCCTATATGATGTGTTGCTCCAATGTTACACATCCACCATTTCCGTATCATTTTAGTATGATCAGATTTGGGGGTATTGGTCTTGAGGCAATACCATTCTTAGAGGGAGAATTGTATGTTCCTAGACGGAATGATCTGACTGAGTGAAATGTTTTAGAGACTGGGGTGATTGTACACTCTGTGTGTGTTAATATACCGGTAGTTAACAATGTTGATATATTTTACTGGCCTTTATTTTAACTATTTCTCTGTTACCATTATACACTAGCTTTTCTAAGGGACGACTTATTTTTGCATTAGCAAAAACATTTTTTCTAGGTAAAAAAAAATAAACATATTTTGTACCATAATCATTGTTTTAGAGTGATTTTGTATTTGATAGGTAAAATAAGTCATTTTCTAAAACTTTCAAAAATTGTTTATATATAAAACAGTGTACAATGCTTGCCTGTTTTTCGCCTGCACAATTAGTTTCTGACAGAGTTTTCATACTTGTTTCTGCAGCATTAACAGCTTTCACACAGCCAGTATTTGTGTCAAGAGAGGACCCTAACTCCCGACAAAATACCATCAAAGAAATTAAAAGGAGAGCAACATCTAGTGGCAAATGGCCACAAATTGTCATCTTTCCAGAAGGAACATGCACAAATCGTAGTTGTTTAATTACTTTCAAACCAGGTAATTAATTGGATTCCTTCTTGGTAATATTTTGTTAATTGTCCTGTAAATTTACTTATATGTGATAATGTTGTAAAAAAAAATCAGACAGTGCATATTAAGTGGTTAAATGTTATCATTTGTGCATTTATCAGAAAAGGTGTTTCTTGTAGGGCAGGGTCGGTAACACCGGTATCTCGGTATTGAGACTAATGGACTTCAACACTGTGGCGACTCTTTACAGCCGGTATTTTGAATGTCAGTATATAATATTGTAAATGTAAAAGTGTAAGAACCAAACCTCAAATCTGAAGAAATTTCAAACTTTTATCCCATATAAAACAGTGTACAATGCTTTGATGGATACTTTGGTTTAGCGTTCGCTACGCCGCCGCCGCACGTAGAGAAATTTCCGGCGTTAACGCTCTTAGAGGAAAACTACACCAGCTAGGTTCACCAAATTTGCAAGATATCTTCATTGGGGGGTAAGCTTCTCTGGGACTGAAAATAGCCTCATTCTGAAAAACAAGATGGCCGCTGTGGGCATTTCTTTGAAAATAATCTACATTTTTCTACTGGCTGTTTCTCATAGGTAGAAGGTTGAATCTCTTCATAGGTGATATGTATAACAGATATACATGTCCTCTACAACCTTGCACACATTTGACCTTGAAGCTCTTAATTCAAGGTCATCCATGGAGTGCCGAAGTATCCCACATAGCGGACTTTAAAAGTACCTATATCTCCCTTATTATTGGTCCTAGAGGTTTGCAATGTGAAACCAACCTATGGGAAATCATGTGCTGCTAATCTTCTGATGTGGTCAGATTTGACATTGGACCCCTCCTTCAAGGTCAATCGAGGATAGCCAAACTTAAAAGTGCTTATAACTCGCTTATTATTGGTCCTAGAGGTTTGGGATGATAAACCAACCTGTAGAAAATCATGAGCTGGGAATCTTTTGGTGTGGTCAGATTTGACCTTGGGCCCCTCCTTCAAGGTCAAACGAGGATAGCCAAACTTAAAAGTGCTTATAACTCGCTTATTATTGGTCCTAGAGGTTTGGGATGATAAACTAACCTATAGGAAATCATGAGCTGGGAATCTTTTGGTGTGGTTGGATTTGACCTTAGACCCCTCCTTAAGTTCAAACGAGGATAGCCAAAGTTGAAAGTGCTCATAACTCGCTTATAATTGGTCCTAGAGGTTTGTGATGGTAAACCAACATATAGGAAATCATGGGCTGGAAATCTTTTGGTTTGGTTGGGTTTGACCTTGGGCCCCTCCTTCAAGGTCAAACGAGGATAACCAAAGTTAAAAGTGCTTATAAGTTGCTTATTATTGGTCCTAGAGGGTTGGTATGGTAAACCAACCTATAAGAAATCATGAGCTGGGAATCTTTTTGTGTGGCCGGATTTGACTTATAATTTGCTTATAACTCCTTTATTATTGATCCTAGAGGTTTACAATCCGAAACCAACTCATACGAAATCTTGGGTTAGGAATCTTCCGATGTTAGAATTGATTGGAAAATCTTTGGCCACTCCTTCAAGGTCAAACGATGGTTCACTGGCTTTGGTGAGTTGTTTTTCCGGTGGATACAAATTTGCATTGGTTCTCCGATGCGTAGGTCTAGTTTTATATATTTTACCACTGTTATAGTGATTTCTTTCAGAACTGAAATGTTTTGTTTTCGCGAATCTTACTTCCGCTTTGTGGGCCTATTTGATTGCGGAAATGCTAGAACATAATTTCTTCTTTCGGTATCCCGGAATCAGTACGGTTCCCAGACTTTCACCATTACACTGCTCTTTTATGAATACAGTCAAACCTGTATATAACATACATGTATTTGAGGGCAATATTTTGAGAACATTTGCATAATTGTTGATAGCAAACAAGAAAAGACTATATTATTAAATTTGTCAAGTCATATGATTAAATATTTCAAGTTTTCAGAGCCAAAATCACTGTTACTTTGCTGTGTTAATTTTAAAGCCTCCCTTGAAAAGGGCGGTTATTGTATCCACCGGAAGCATCCGGTGGATACTTTGGTTTAGCGTTCGCTACGCCGCCGCCGCGCGTAGAGAAATTTTCGGCGTTAACGCTCTAAGAGGAAAACAACAGCATCTAGGTTCACCAAATTTGCAGGATATCTTCATTGGGGGGTAAGCTTCTCTGGGAAGGAAAATAGCCTCATTCTGAAAAACAAGATGGCCGCTGTGGGCATTTCTTTGAAAATAATCTACATTTTTCTACTGGCTGTTTCTCATAGGTAGAAGGTTGAATCTCTTCATAGGTGATATGTATGACACATATACATGTCCTCTACAACCTTGCACACATTTGACCTTGAAGCTCCTAACTCAAGGTCATCCACGGAGTGCCGAAGTAACCCATATAGAGGACTTTAAAAGTGCCTATATCTCCTTTATTATTGGTCCTAGAGGTTTGCAATGTGAAGCCAACCTATAGGAAATCATGTGCTGCGAATCTTCTGATGTGGTCAGATTTGACATTGGACCCCTCCTTCAAGGTCAAACGAGGATAGTCAAACTTAAAAGTGCTTATAACTCGCTTATTATCGATCCTAGAGGTTTGGGATGGTAAACCAACATATAGGAAATCATGTGCTGCGAATCTTCTAATGTGGTCAGATCTGACCTTGGACCCCTCCTTCAAGGTCAAACGAGGATAGCCAAACTTAAAAGTGCTTATAACTCGCTTATTATCGATCCTAGAGGTTTGGGATGGTAAACCAACATATAGGAAATCATGGGCTGTGAATCTTCTGGTATGGTCGGATTTGACCTTGGGCCCCTCATTCAAGGTCAAACGAGGATAGGCAAAGGTAAAAGTGCCTATAACTCCCTTATTATTGGTCCTAGAGGTTTGGGATGATAAACCAACATATAGAAAATCATGGGCTGGGAATCTTCTGGTGTGGTCGGATTTGATTTTGGGCCCCTCCTTCAAGGTCAAATGAGGACAGCCAAACGTAAAAGTGCTTATAACTCGCTTATTATTGGTTCTAGAGGTTTGGGATGGTAAACCAACCTATAGGAAATCATGGGCTGGGAATCTTCTGGCGTGGTCGGATTTGACCTTGGGCCCCTCCTTCGAGGTCAAACGAGGATAGCCAAACTTAAAAGTGCTTATAACTCGCTTATTATTGGTCCTAGATGTTTGGGATGGTAAACCAACATATAGGAAATCATGGGCTGGGAATCTTTTGGTGTGGTCGGATTTGACCTTGGGCCCAGGGGCCACGGTGGCAGAGTGGTAACACTCTCGCCTCCCACCTCTGAGGCCGGGGTTCGATCCCCGTGACAGCCTTAAGTGGGAAAGCTGGTAGTTGCTTGCCGTTGGTAGGCAGTTTACAGTACACAACCCTAGCGAACTCTATGTACTGGTTTCCTCTGCCCTTCCAACTACCCGTCGTGATATGACCTGTACAGTGTTGAAAGCGACGTAAAACCCCAAATAAATAAATTGACCTTGGGCCCCTCGTTCAAGGTCAAATGAGGACAGCCAAACTTAAAAGTGCTTATAACTCACTTATTATTGGTCCTAGAGGTTTGGGATGGTAAACCAACATATAGGAAATCCTGCACTGGGAATCTTTTGGTGTGGTCGGATTTGACCTTGGGCCCCTCCTTCAAGGTCAAACGAGGATAGCCAAAGGTAAAAGTGCCTATAACTCGCTTATTATTGGTCCTAGAGGTTTGGGATGGTAAACCAACATATAGGAAATCATAGGCTGGGAATCTTCTGGTGTGGTCGGATTTGACCTTGGGCCCCTCCTTCAAGGTCAAATGAGGACAGCCAAACTTAAAAGTACTTATAACTCGCTTATTATTGGTCCTAGATGTTTGGGATGGTAAACCAACATATAGGAAATCATGGGCTGGGAATCTTCTGGCGTGGTCGGATTTGACCTTGGGCCCCTCCTTGAAGGTCAAATGAGGACAGCCAAACTTAAAAGTGCTTATAACTCACTTATTATTGGTCCTAGAGGTTTGGGATGGTAAACCAACATATAGGAAATCCTGCACTGGGAATCTTTTGGTGTGGTCGGATTTGACCTTGGGCCCCTCCTTCAAGGTCAAACGAGGATAGCCAAAGGTAAAAGTGCCTATAACTCGCTTATTATTGGTCCTAGAGGTTTGGGATGGTAAACCAACATATAGGAAATCATAGGCTGGGAATCTTCTGGTGTGGTCGGATTTGACCTTGGGCCCCTCCTTCAAGGTCAAATGAGGACAGCCAAACTTAAAAGTACTTATAACTCGCTTATTATTGGTCCTAGATGTTTGGGATGGTAAACCAACATATAGGAAATCATGGGCTGGGAATCTTCTGGCGTGGTCGGATTTGACCTTGGGCCCCTCCTTGAAGGTCAAATGAGGACAGCCAAACTTAAAAGTGCTTATAACTTGCTTATTATTGGTCCTAGAGGTTTTGGTGCATTGTCTTTACGGTGGATACAATTTGCATCGGTTTTCCGATGCGCTAGGTCTAGTTTGTTTTTATGTCGAGTTTCCCCACCGCCGCCGTCTCCCTTGAATATCTCCCTCATTTTTGGTGTGGAAAAGTTATCCACATGCTTATTTTTTACCTTTGACCTTATTGTGAGGTAATAAGTAACATTTTACGGGGAATCTGTATAGCTGGCCTGATTTACCCTATAGCCCCTCCTTAAGAGTGAAACTGGTGGTTATAAAATGCAGATTTTGTGTTTTAGGCTTTTATCTCTTTTATTATTATATCCCCAGACGAAAGTCGGGGATATATTGGATTCAGGTCCGTCGCGCCGCCGCCGCCGCCGCCGCCGCCGTAGAAATTTCCTTGTGGACGCGATAACTCAAAAACAAATTAATATTTTTTTTTCAAACTTGGTACACATGTTAAGGGTGCCCAAAGGAAGATCCCTATTTTAAGGTGACCTTAAACTCCCAGTAAAAAAGAACTTATGGCCACCTTAAGGTCAGAAATTGCACTTTTGGCCACTTAGAGCCCTGTAGGTCACAAACTATGATGCTCAGCTGGCTGAAATTTTACCTGACAACACATTAATATGTTCTTAGTACATGTGCCGAAAATCATGACTTTAAGTTGAGGAGAAAATTGTGTTTGAGGCCCATAAATACCCCCACTTAGGGATTTTTTGCTATACTTTACACATATTTTGCCCTATAATTTGGAAGTGATAATTCTGATGAGTCTCAAACTGCGCTAGGTATAACTTTGATATGTAATCCTTGTCTGTAGAAAATTTTAGGGCTGTAGGTTTACCCAAAGGGGTCGACTTAAGGTCTCAAAAGTGCCCACAGAGACCCAATTTATGCACTTTTTGCCACTTTCAAGCACTGTAGCTTTCAAACTATGTCTCTCATCTAAGTTAAATATCATCTGGGAATATATCTATGTGTTTTCTTATATGTGCCCCAACATTTAGGCCTTTAATAGACAGTTAACCTGTGTATCAGGACCATAAACACCCACCCGAGTGACCCTTATAAGACATTTTTCACATCTTTTTCCCTGTAACTTGGAAATGGTAAGTCTGAGAAGTTTCAAACTGTATTAGATATATATTCTGTGTGTAATCTTAGTATGTAACAGATTTTAAGTCTGAAGCTTTAATTTTGAAGGTCAAATTGAGGTCTCTAAAAGGCTCCCAAAGATCCAATATTTGGACTTTTTGCTACTTTTAAGCCCTGTGACTGTCAAACTATGTGACTGATAGAGCTCAAATCCTATCTGAGAAGATATTAGTATGTTATTTTTATATGTGCCAAAAATTAAGGCTTTAAGAAGACATTTAACCTGTGTATGAGGACCATAAATCCCCACCCGAGTGACCATTTTTAGACATTTTTCACATATTTTTCCCTGTAACTTGGAAATGGTAAGTCTAAGAAGTTTCAAACTGTATTAGATGCATATTCTATGTGTAATCTTAGTATGTGACAAATTTTAAGTCTGAAGCTTTAATTTGAAGGCCACATTTAGGTCTCTAGAAGGCCCCATAAAGACCCAGTATTTGGACTTTTTGCCAATTTTAAGGCCTGTGACTGTTAAACTATGTGACTGATAGAGCTGAAATCTCATCTGGGAATACATTATTATGTTCTTTTTACATGTGCCAAAAATCAAGGCTTCAAGTAGACATTTAACCTGTGTATGAGGACCTTTAACACCCACCTGAGTGACCCTTTTAAGACATTTTTCACATATTTTGCTCTGTAACTTGCAAATGGTAAGTCTGAGAAGTTTCAAACTTTATTAGATACATATTCTATGTGTAATCTTAGTATGTAACAAATTTTAAGTCTGAAGCTTTAATTTGAAAGCCACATCGAGATCTCTAAAAGGCCCACAATGACCCAATATTTGGACTTTTTACCACCTTTAAGCCCTGTAACTGTTAAACTATGTGATTGATGGAGCTGAAATCCTATCTGGGAATGCATTATTATGTCCTTTTTACATATGCCGAAAATCAAGGTTTTTAGTAGACATTTAACCTGTGTATGAGGGCCATAGACACTCGCCCAAGTGCCTTTTTTGACATTTTTTCCGTATTTTGCCCTGTTATTTGGAAATGCTTAGTGTGACAAGTCTTAAACTGTATTATATATGATTTTTGTTTGTTATGTATGGCCCCCCAAAAAGTTTCAGATCTGTAGTTTAATTGCTAAGGTCTCTTTAACAATTGTAAAATGCCCACAGAAACCCAATTTATGGATATTATGCCACTTTAAAGCCCAGTAACTGTCAAACTATGTGGGTTATAGAGCTGAAATCTTTGAATTTTTAAAAGGAAATGCCTGTCTATTTAAATTTTGAATATTAATAATGTTATGGCTATCTTAGTCTTTTAAGAACTTATTTTTGTGTCTTATACCTCTGCTTGCTGAGTTTTTCACTTTTTAAAATGAAACTGGTGAAACATATTGAAGTAGACAAAATGGACACTTTAAGTGAGCTTTAAGTCCCAATATTAATGAAATTATATCCTTATGTAGTAAAACTAGGGGATTTTTAACCCTCAACTAGCCCAGTTTTATTCAACTTGCCTCAGTTAATTTTGGCACAGCTCCTACAGTTATGAACTCATTTCAGTTGATAATCACATACTTAAAATTCTCAATTCTTTTTGTATTTGAGTACCCCTTTTATATAGATTGTTTGTTTACCATTTATGCTCAACCCACATCCCCCACCCGGATTCCCCCCACCCACCTCTGGGACCTCTAGCTATATTGAGTGACACTAAATAAACAAAGGTATTTAATGATATCAGATGAGAAACAAAGAACTCAATGGGGTTGCAGATCTTGTGTAATAGTGAGAGAGGTGTGGAGAAGGGGAGAGGGGTGGGGGTGGGAGGTGGTGGGCTTCATTACATATAACACAAAGGGGAGTCAGAACTGAGATTGTGTCACATATTTAGGTTGCATATATATGGACCACATATATAGGTATAGAGGAAATGAATAACTGAAAACAATTTGCAAATTCTAAAAATAATATAATAAAATAATAATATAAATAATTTTTTTTTAAATAATATTTTATTTGTGAACAAATATAGAAACAGATATGCGCTTTTGGGATTATGAATTTTAGAATGGACATTGAATCATCAATCATTTAAATACTTTGAAGGAAGATTGAAAAATATGATGAGTTGAGTTAAAAATAATATTTTATTTGTCAACAAATATAGAAACAGATATGCTCTTTTGGGATTATTATTTTAGAATGGACATTCAATCATCAATCATTTAAATACTTTGAAAATAGGTTTAGAGTTATCATTGCAGGAAGATTGAAAATATAATTTGAGTTATGTATTCGACGTCTGGGGATACACCATCTTCCTTGGGGAGATATAAACAGAGTAGATTGATGTGCTGAAGTTCATATAATAATGGGTAATTATGTTTTAAAAAATTCCCGATCAAAACCTGTGGCGTGAGTGATGACCTGTCTGGGGATATGTTGGCGCCGAGTTGGCCCAATCTAGTTTTTACAGCTTTTCAATGTATTAGGAGACGATAGAAAATTATATGCAGGGAGTCGAAAAAGCTTGTAATATTAACCCTTGGCTCTCCCTTGTGGGTCAAACTGGGATGATAAAGTCACAGATTTTGTGTTTTTAGTTATATCTCATTTATTACTGTTGTTATACAATGTTTATATCACTGGTTGTGTGCAAATTGTATATATACCAATGTACATGATGTTTTTCCCTAATCTTGCTTTAGGCTAAAATTTTACCAAGTCTTTTTCAAACATAAACACACGTATTTTTTATGCATAGAGCACTCCTAGATGTTAGGAAGTAGCTTATGTAATATCCGGTATGAGTATATGTCATAGTACATGATGCCAAGTCTTTTTAGTCGAATCTTTGATTCGAGTTATGTACTGAGTTGCGGTCACAATTTTAAATTGGCCGTTTAAGCCCTTAAATATCAATTCTGCATAATATTTTCTTCACATGTCTGTACATTAAGGTGTATAGTATACACTCTGCCATTTTGAAGATTTTTAATGCTTTTATTCAGTTATATTTTATAAAGTAAAAAGCATGTCTGGCACTACGTCTGGCTTTCTCAAAGAACCCGTATGTCCTAGAAACTATTGTGTTACCCATTGTAGTGGTCTACTCGAAGGAGTCTTTTTTAACCGTTTCGTCTGCTGGTTTCTAGACGTGAAACCCCAATTAATTTATTTGTCTGCTAGTTTATCACGCAGTCACTGTTAATGTAACATTGTTGTCTGCGCATCTACCCATTTGTCAAACAAATAAACCGCAAAGAAATTAATGAATGAAGTGACGTCACGGTAGTACTACACATTTGTCGTTCAGCCAATCAGAATCGAGAACACCTCTGGCAGAGACAATGAAAATTCAAACTCCGTAGTTTTACATTCAACCACTAGAAGGCGCTTTTGTATGTCCTAGAAGTTTTCACGATGGGGTTTCTAAACGTGAGGCTACGATGGGGTTTCTAACAACATTTTACAAATATATAATCCAGCAATATTTTACTGTCACCGCACCTCACTCTGTCTTCTCGCAATATTTAAAACAAATAAAATATCAAATGATGGTAGTTGTACACCCACAGAGTGATGAAAACGTGAGGCTACGATGGGGTTTCTAAGAACATTTTACAAATATATAATCCAGCAATATTTTACTGTCACCGCACCTCACTCAGTCTTCTCGCAATATTTAAAACAAATAAAATATCAAATGCTGGTAGTTGTACACCCACAGAGTGATGAAAACGTGAGGCTACAATGATGTTTCTAAGAACATTTTACAAATATATAATCCAGCAATATTTTACTGTCACCGCACCTCACTCAGTCTTCTCGCAATATTTAAAACAAATAAAATATCAAATGCTGGTAGTTGTACACCCACAGAGTGATGAAAACGTGAGGCTACAATGATGTTTCTAACAATATTTTACAAATATATATAATCCAGCAATATTTTACTGTCACCGCACCTCACTCAGTCTTCTCGCAATATTTAAAACAAATAAAATATCAAATTCTGGTAGTTGTACATCCACAGAGTGATGAAAACGTGAGGCTACGATGGGGTTTCTAAGAACATTTTACAAATATATAATCCAGCAATATTTTACTGTCACCGCAGCTCACTCTGTTTTGCGGGCGATAATACCAAGTTTACAGATTTCAACACCCACTGCTGTCCTAAGATTCGACTCCGTGGTTGGCAGAAGGCCAGCCACTTCACCCTAGTTATGTATATTTTCCCTTATTTACAAAGAAACCTGACCCTTCAGCAAGGCTGTTATTCCCTCTCATAATACATACCTCAGGGAAAAATTACATCAAAAACACATTATTTTGCAGTATTCTACACTGTTTTTAGTGTTTTACATTTAACAATAACTTTACCAATGTGCTTCTGTGATGATTATATTTCTGTATGAGGAAATTTTCAACAACATGCTATTTCCTTTTTCTCTTCCTTCAAACTTGAACTCTTTTGTTTTTTAAGCTTATTGGGATGCTCCATTTTTGTTTTCAGAAATTTTTTCTATTTTTTTTTAAAAAGCAAGAACTTAACCAACACTCCTTGTGTTCATTTCACAGGTGCATTTATACCTGGAGTGCCAGTCCAACCAGTGTGTTTGCGGTACACCAACCGAATGGTGAGTAACAGCTCTCACTTATTGAATATTTATATCCTCGGATGTAAGGCGGGGGATATACTGGATTCATACCCCAAAAATGCTTTCAAGGAAATGGGCCTTTGGACACAAACTATTCAGCTCATCCAAATGAAATTTCCGCTGAGAACACATCATTATGTTCTTCTCTCATAGGCCAAAATCCAAGACTTAAAGGTGATGTTTAAACTGTATTTGTAACCTATTTCTACATTTTTCCACATATGTTGCCCTGTAATTTGGAAATGGTAAGTCTGAAACAACCTCAAACTGCACTAGATATAACTTTTGTGTGTAACCTTTGTGAAAATTTTAAAGTTTCTAGAAACTAGTTTCTCAGAAACTGTGTTAATACATATTTATCCCAGTTGGGGCCATGGTGGCAGAGTGGTAACACTCTCGCCTCCCACCTCTGAGGCCGGGGTTTGATTCCGGGCATGGCCTCATGTGGGAAAGCTGGTAGTTGCTTGCCGTTGGTCGGCAGTTTACAGTGCAGAACCCTAACGAACTCTATGTACTGGTTTCCTCTGCCCTTCCAACTACCCATCGTGATATGACCTGTACAGTGTTGAAAGCGACGTAAAACCCCAAATAAATAAACTTTATCCCAGTTGATTTTTAGATCAGTCAGGAGATAAATGACTGATTTAAGTCACTTGTTTTTATCTTATCTTGTTCATAATTTCCAAATTAACATAATCTGACCCTTTTCACAAAATAACTCATTCACCTCCTTTTCTGTGTAAATCATGTTATACAAATATAAGCTAATTAGTTGTAATACATATTAGGTATTGGAGGTATTTATCTGGTACCCTTTCTGTTTATTGGTATGCAGCTGAATTTTGGCGTACATATTCCTTTGGAGATGAATATCAGAATGACTCATACTAAGAAAACCACTCCACCCCACCCCTATCCTCCACTTTGTTTACAAAGTGTCAGTGATGCTCTTGTGTGTGAAACTTTTTAAATTATTTCATCTCTTCACTAATTATATCCCCGAAAAGCAGGGATACTATGGATCACGCATGGTCATCGTCCACGTCCATGTCTGCAGAGATTTTCTTGTGTTCAACATACAAGCCAAATTTCTTTTGGGATTTCTTTTACACTTTGCAAGTGGCTTGCTATGGCAGAGATCTGGCCACCCTATTATTTTGGTAGCTGAGGAGTCAAAATTATGCTCTGGGGAGTCAAAAACGTCAAAAATTTTGACTAATTTTGACAATTACTTGTGTTCAAGCTGTAGAGCACAGTTCCTTTCAGATTTATTTTATATTTAGTGCATGAATTGGTGGATATGACATCTCACCACCCTATCTTTTTTGTAGGCCTAGGGTCAAAGTCAAGCGAGTAATAGCTATTTTAAGTCTAGGAGTCAAAATTACGCTCTGGCGAATCAAAAACCTAAAAAAAATTGATTTGTAACATGAAACTATTGCATTTAGAGAATTTTGTTTAAATATATTATTCAGCTACTTTTGGGTCAGCTAAAACAGTAAAATTGCAGACCTGTTCTCACTATTGAGTAAATCAGTTGTAACTTGAAAACTATTACAAAAGTCACTTATTATTGTTCCTAGAGGTTTGCAATATGAAACCAACATATAGGAAATCATGGGCTAGGAATCTTCTGATGTGGTTCCATTTGACCTTGGGCCCCTCCTTCAAGGTCAAATGAGGATAGCCAAACTTAAAAGTGCTTATAACTCGCTTATTATCAGCCCTAGAGGTTTGCAATGTGAAACCAACGTTTAGGAAATCATGTGCTAGGAATCTTTTGATAATGTCCGATTTGACCTTGGCCCCCTCTTTCAAGGTCAAATGTGGATAGCCAAAGTTAAAAGTGCTTATAACTCACTTATTATTGGTCCTAGAGGTTTACAATGTGAAACCAAATTATAGGAAATCATGGGCTGGGAATCTTCTGATGTGGTCAGATTTGACCTTGGGCCCCGCCTTCAAGGTCAAACGAGGATAGTCAAACTTAAAAGTCCTTATAACTCGCTTATTATTGGCCCTAGAGGTTTAGAATGTTAAACCAACTTATAGGAAATCATGGGCTGAGAATCTTCTGATGTGGTCAAATTTGACATTGAGCCTCTCCTTCAAGGTTAAACAAGGACAGCCAAATTTAAGTGCTTATAACTCGCTTATTATTGATCCGAGCGGTTTGCAATGTGAAACCAACTTATAGGAAATCATGGGTTTGGAATCTTTTGATGTGGTCACATTTGACCTTGGACCCCTCCTTCAAGGTCAAATGACAGCCAAACTTAACCTCTATGTCTTTTATTATTGCTTCTACATGTTTGCTATGTTCGGTGAAACCAACAAAGTGGTACACCGCCGGTTTGCAATAAAGCGAGTATAATAGTATAATAAAGGCATACAAAACAAATCTCTACAAAATGAATGGAACTGTTTTAGGCTAACATTTTTACAATATACAGACAGCCATTTAAATACTTTGAAAAAGGATCAGGATTGAAAGAAACACAATTCAAAACTGTTGTCACACACAAAATGGGTCACACAAAAATACCCGGTCAAGCTTGTTGTGTGAGAGATGACCTGTCAGTGGATATAGTGACATCAAATCAGCATAGTCTAGTTGTATCATGTTATTTCAGTGTAAGAATTTGTTTTTGATACCTAGTTGTTGAAAAAAAAAACACATTACTGTGCTAATTTCCTTCAAATAAAAAGTGTTAAAAACTACAAAAATTCCCTTCAAAATGGTAAAGAATGCAACAAGTGGAACAATTTTCACCAAAAATCCCAGCAAGGTAGAGTTTGTCAGCAAATGCTTAGTTTTTGTAAAAAAATTAATAACCAATTATGCACAAATAGGTCATGTAAATGCATTGCAATTCATCCACATATAAAGGTGGGGGGGGGGGGGGGGGGGGGGGGGGGAAGACACCCATCGAGTGTGAAATTTATGTTTTCAGTTACATTGTACTTCATTTCAGGCACCAACTCTGTATTACCCTAACTGTATAAGATTTCGCATAAACCTGGACCTGGGAATTTGCTTCTGATAATGTGTAGCACTGAATCATTACCATAGCTTCATATTAATACCAATGCTTGGAGAAAGCATACTTTTATTTTACTCTGTCACGGATTAAATTTTGTTTAAATGTTTTTGTTTCTTTAACCGTAGTACACTTTGCAGAGGACTAAGCTTTCATCTGATTAAATATGCTTAAGCCCATCATGTCTGAAGGTGAACTTTTGTAACTACAATTATATTTACAATATAGATAATAATATAACCTGTATAATACATGTATTTGATAGTATTTGGAGTTTAATTGAACCCTTACACTTAACACTGAACACTTATAATTCAAAGAGAAATCTGGTACAGGACTTCTCTCTTAAAAAGAGCTATTTTTATGGTATTCTTGTGAATTTGTATTGATCCAGTCTTAAAATAGCATCTGTATCCTTCCCTTTCTTCCCATTACAGGGAATAAATAAGTGAGAGATATACTGTGCTTCAACACTACAGACTAGCTAGCCAGCCAGTCAGCTACATTTCAAATGGTACTTATGTCTCCTTGTACAACCCCTTTTCATTTAGATCACTTTATTTTAAGCATTAGTGAAATTAGCTCTTTTTTCCAAAAGATGAAAAACATGGGTGTTTTCTGACAAGATTCTGCACATTTAACAATAATTAAGCGTCCCTGAAAGGGCGCTTATTTATTTTCACCTCAGTTTCCTCGCCGCCGCCGCCGCCGCATTATCGTCTCCCTTGAATATCTCCCTTATTATTAGAAGGATTCAAACCATATTTGGCAATTATATACCTTAGGCGTGGGAAAATTTTTCTGCATGCTTAAATTTGACCTTTGACCTTTATGAAGGTCACATGATCAAAAACAATTTTTTTAAGTACACCCCCCCTCATCACAGTTCAGGAAAAACTACTTGCTACACAGCCTTATGCTTTGACACACCTGTTCATACTATCGAAAACGCGAGCTGATTAGATTTTGGGAGCAATCCCTTGAAAAATGTCACATTTATGGGTGATTTCCTCACACCTTCCAATCTGAGAGCCTTAAATTTAGGTCAACCCCCCCTATTATCTTCTTAAGTATTGCATTTAGAGCCATAAAATGTATTGGCAGGTAATAGGAAACCATATGTGGAGAGTCTAAATAGCCGGTCAGTTTTACCCCACGGCCCCCCCTTATGGGTCAAACTGGGTCATAAAATAGCTGATTTTGAGTTTTTGCCTTATATCTCCTTTATTGTTGCTTTTATAGCTTCAGAATGTATTAAGAGGTATTGGGAAAGCATATGTGGAGAGTCTAAATAGCCGGTCAGTTTTACCCCACGGCCCCCCCTTATGGGTCAAACTGGGGTCATAAAATAGCTGATTTTGAGTTTTTGCCTTATATCTCCTTGATTGTTGCTTTTATAGCTTCAGAATGTATTAAGAGGTATTGGTAAAGCATATGTGGAGAGTCTAAATAGCCGGTCAGTTTTACCCCGCGACCCTCCCTTATGGGTCAAACTGGGGTCATAAAATAGCTGATTTTGAGTTTTTGCCTTATATCTCCTTTATTGTTGCTTTTATAGCTTCAGAATGTATTAAGAGGTATTGGGAAAGCATATGTGGAGAGTCTAAATAGCCAGTCAGTTTTACCCCGCGACCCCCCCTTATGGGTCAAACTGGGGTCATAAAATAGCTGATTTTGAGTTTTTGCCTTATATCTCCTTTATTGTTGCTTTTATAGCTTCAGAATGTATTAAGAGGTATTGGGAAAGCATATGTGGAGAGTCTAAATAGCCGGTCAGTTTTACCCCCCGACCCCCCCCTTATGGGCCAAACTGGGGTCATAAATAGCTGCTTTTGAGTTTTTGCCTTATGTCTCCTTTATCGTTGCTTTTATAGCTTCAGAATGTATTAAGCGGTATTGGAAAAGCGTATGTGGAGAGTCTTAATAGCCGGTCAGTTTTACCCCCCAACCCCCCCTTATAGGCTAAACTGGGGTCATAAATAGCTGTTTTGGAGTTTTTGCCTTATATCTCCTTTATCGTTGCTTTTATAGCTTCAGAATGTATTAAGAGGTATTGGGAAAGCATATGTGGAGAATCTAAATAGCTGGTCACTTTTATCCCCTGATCCCTCCCCCCCCATGGGTCAAACTGGGGTCATAAAATAGCTGATTTCGAGTTTTTGTCTTGTATCTCCTTTAATGTTGCTTTTATAGATTGAGAATGTATTAAGAAGTATTGGGAAAGCATATGTGGAGAGTCTAAATAGCCGGTCAGTTTTACCCCCCGACCCCCCCCTTATGGGCCAAACTGGGGTCATAAATAGCTGCTTTTGAGTTTTTGCCTTATGTCTCCTTTATCGTTGCTTTTATAGCTTCAGAATGTATTAAGCGGTATTGGAAAAGCGTATGTGGAGAGTCTAAATAGCCGGTCAGTTTTACCCCCCAACCCCCCCTTATGGGTCAAACTGGGGTCATAAAATAGCTGATTTTGAGTTTTTGCCTTATATCTCCTTGATTGTTGCTTTTATAGCTTCAGAATGTATTAAGAGGTATTGGTAAAGCATATGTGGAGAGTCTAAATAGCCGCTCAGTTTTACCCCACGCCCCCCACGCCTTATGGGTCAAACTGGGGTCATAAAATAGCTGATTTTGAGTTTTTGCCTTATATCTCCTTTATTGTTGCTTTTATAGCTTCAGAATGTATTAAGAGGTATTGGGAAAGCATATGTGGAGAATCTAAATAGCCGGTCAGTTTTATCCCCCGACCCCACCCCCCCCTTATGGGTCAAACTGGGGTCATAAAATAGCTGATTTTGAGTTTTTGCCTTATATCTCCTTTATTGTTGCTTTTATAGCTTCAGAATGTATTAAGAGGTATTGGGAAAGCATATGTGGAGAGTCTAAATAGCCAGTCAGTTTTACCCCGCGACCCCCCCTTATGGGTCAAACTGGGGTCATAAAATAGCTGATTTTGAGTTTTTGCCTTATATCTCCTTTATTGTTGCTTTTATAGCTTCAGAATGTATTAAGAGGTATTGGGAAAGCATATGTGGAGAGTCTAAATAGCCGGTCAGTTTTACCCCCCGACCCCCCCCTTATGGGCCAAACTGGGGTCATAAATAGCTGCTTTTGAGTTTTTGCCTTATGTCTCCTTTATCGTTGCTTTTATAGCTTCAGAATGTATTAAGCGGTATTGGAAAAGCGTATGTGGAGAGTCTTAATAGCCGGTCAGTTTTACCCCCCAACCCCCCCTTATAGGCTAAACTGGGGTCATAAATAGCTGTTTTGGAGTTTTTGCCTTATATCTCCTTTATCGTTGCGTTTATAGCTTCAGAATGTATTAAGAGGTATTGGGAAAGCATATGTGGAGAATCTAAATAGCTGGTCACTTTTATCCCCTGATCCCTCCCCCCCCATGGGTCAAACTGGGGTCATAAAATAGCTGATTTCGAGTTTTTGTCTTATATCTCCTTTAATGTTGCTTTTATAGATTGAGAATGTATTAAGAAGTATTGGGAAAGCATATGTGGAGAGTCTAAGTAGCCGGTCAGTTTTACCACACACACCCCCCCCCCCCCTATGGGTCAAACTGGGGTAAAAAATAGCTGTTTTGGAGTTTTTAACCTGATATCTCCTTTATTGTAGCTATTATAGCTTCGGAATATATCAAGAGGTATTGGGAAACCATATATGGACAGTCTAAATAGCCGGTTAGTTTTACCTCCTGACCCCCATATATGAGTCAAACTGGGGTCATGAAATAGCTTTTGCCTTTATTGTTGCTTTTATGCTTTCACAATGTATTAAAACCTATTGCAAAACCCTGTGGACAATCTAAATAGCAATACATACTTGCACACATGATTATATGATTATATTATATGATTATATGAAGTTATCAATACTCGTTACTGAAATGCTTTGTAGCATTTACACAAAATTTACTAAAGTTACATCCAATGTTGTACATCCAATGTAGAACACTTTCTCCAGCTTGTCTATGTCTACAACGCTTGTTTATGTTAATTAAAGAAGACCTTTGTAGGATTTTCCCTGTCATGATATCACTAAGGAGGTTGGTTTATGTAACAGTACGGTACAGCTTTGTGCATTCTTAGCTTTACAGCATGCTTATTAAAACCACAAGGCATTTTAAACTCTCAGGGACGCTTCGCTTTTGTTAGCAAAAGCATTCATCTAGTTGCAGTGTTGAATCAACACCTGTAAATTAGTCTACTTTACATTTAGTTTGTTTGCAATATCAACCTTATTATGCTTTAAAGACATAAGATAATGGTAATTGTCCCTGGCCATGTGAAATTCAAAGTTGTAGTTGGACTACATTATGCAAAAAACCTTTTTCCATTGGCAAATGTACAGAGTAAAGGTGGAACAGAATATTTCCAGTTACCAACACTTTGCATTGCTTGCCACTGTAATGCCAATGGTATCAAAGGGACTGGTATCGCCTATGATGACCTTCACCTATTAATACTGCATTCTTTCGCAGCGGAGGTGGTGCTAAATATCTATGAAACAATTCCTTGCATTTTCAACCACATTTTTAAGGGCCGTGAACTATTATGTGCCAGCCCTGAATAGCTGAAAAAAGGCGTCATTAATCTGTATCTCGGGAAGCCCCAATCGTGATTTTAATTATTTATATCAATTGATATGTGTTCAAAATATTTTTACCATATGTTATGGGACTTATCAAATGTTGCTGATTAAACATGAACATAATTATATCCACTGGTATCTCAGAATCCCTAAGGTGTAGGAAGTTGATACTTGGTAGGGATATGTGATGCTTTTTTTAAATTTTTTTTTTCGCTTCAGATAACCTTTGACTACTGCTTCTCTGTATAATCATGGGCTGTGAATCTTTTGGCAGTGTTACATTTTTCCTGTGACGTTTCTCCCTCAAAGTTCAATAACATCCACACGTTGCATGTAACCAACCGGCCTATTCGATTGATGTGTCCGACGTCTGTCTGTCCGTCCACATTTTTCGTTTCTGGACTCTAACTTGAAAACGGTTTGTCCAATCAAATTCAAACTTGACAGGGAGATAGATCACCATCATAGCTAGGTTCCTTTTGAAATTGGTGTAATTCCGTCCGTTCGTTGGTCCGTTTTTTCTCCGTTTGTCCATCTGTCTGTCCGCCCACATTTTTCGTTTCCGGACTCTAACTCAAAAACGGTTTGTCCAATCGAATTCAAACTTGACAGGGAGATAAGATCACCATCATAGCTAGGTTCCTCTCGAAATTGGTGTAATTCTATCTGTTCGTTTGTCAGTTTTTTTGTCCGTTTGTCTGTCCATCCACATTTTCGTTTCTGGACTCTAACTCAAAAATGGTTTGTCCAATCGAATTCAAACGTGACAGGGAGATAGATCACCATCATAGCTAGGTTCCTTTCGAAATTGGTATAATTCCGTCCGTTCGTTTGTCCGTCAACATTTCCGTTTCCGGACTGTAACTCGAAAACGCTTTGTCCAATCGAATTCAAACTTGACAGGGAGATACATCACCATCATAGCTAAGTTGCTTTCGAAATTGGTGTAATTCCGTCCTTTCGTTTGTCTGTTTATAGCATAGATACAATTATGAAACCTAGATTACATGTTTTACGTTTCTTAGCACGTCTAACACATTCACCTTAACTGGGTAACCTAACATTTCTTTCGCTGTTTCTAAATGTAATTAAAGCAGTCGCTAACCTTATTGCTCCCTACGCAACCTGCCTTTGGGGCATCTTTGGCCCTCTTGTTAAACCTCAGATCATATATATTACTAATACATATTGTAGACAGTGTAACGTTAGATTTACATGGTCATTAAATTTTAGAATATCAGCTCATTGAACAGTGATGTTAATAATTTTATTCAAAAATATTTTCCCTCTATTTTACTCTTCATATATTTAATTTAAATGTATATTTCATTCAACTGAACACAATGGTGAAAAAAATGATACAAATATGATAACAGATGAGGAAGTTATGGTCATTTAAACAAATATTACAGTGACATTTGAAGTGTGAAAACAAATTACCATGGTTGCTTAAATCACTAATATTTGGCCATTTTAACCAGTGATGGATTCAGATATAAATTGCCCTGCCCCACTTAAGGAGATCGTCAGTACTTAAATTCTTTGAAAATTATATCATTTTCAGTATGAACAAGGCCGAAAGGGGTTTCGGTCTACTAGCGCGAGCCTCAAAGCCATTAGAGACACGAGTAGTGTACCGAAGCAGATACCCATTCCAGTACTAACCTAGCCCATTACCACTTAACTTTGGTGAACAGACAGATACTTATCATGCTGCTCCACAATTCATGAAAGTCAGGAGGCAAAAAAAGTGATGTAGAAGTATGAGCCTCGCTAGAGCTCAGTGTTTCCTGAGCCTCTTTTTTCTGGAGGTCAGTTGACCCCCTCCTTTGAAAACCGGGGGTCAATCAAAATTTTTGAGGGTCAGTTAGGCTTGACCCCCTTCTACTTGAACTGCCGGTTAGAAAAATAATGGACAAACAATACCTAAAATACCTTAAAAAGACAGTGTGTGTGTTAGAGTTACGAAATGTGGGGTACCATGTACCCATGGGCCATCGAATATGGGGTACAAGTGATATTCTGCCAGATTTTCCTCAAAAAACAATGTTTAGATACACCCAGTTACTAAAAAGCAATAAATCAGATTTAAATTTATTTATGACTTTGAAAATAAATTATAGTACACTGTACATTGTTGTACATTCATAAAAATATCTGAAGGTATATCAGGGTAAAGAAAACAGTCAAAAAATATATTTGAATTTTTCCTCTTATTTTTGGATGATTTTTAAGGTAGCAAAAATGAACAGAAGCACTAATGAACTACTGAATATAGTATATGTTGATAGTTTCTAAAAAATTATTTTATTTACACTACAAATATGATATCTATACTGTTTGAAAGACAAATTATTGTAGTTTAAGTTGCTTTTTATTTGACAAAAATCCATTGAGTGGTTCCAAAGTTACAGTGATTTTGCTACAACCCCTGTAAATATTTTTGAATTTCAGAGGTAATATTTTCCGGGGTTAAATATTCAAGAATTTCCGAGATTTAGTAGAACGTATCCCCCCTGCACAAGGTATTTGTCATCGTTCGGAAACGTTGTTTCCAATGGTGTCCTGGCACAGATCACCTTTTCTTTCGATATGTAACGTTTCGAATAAGATTTGCAAGGGTACATTATAACACTGGCCGTCGAAGATGGATCTGCGTAGCTCTCATCTCACATGAAATTTTAAAATATATAGCTTATCTTCAGTGCTGTTTTTATTGCATGTGCATCTATCTTTCATTAAAAAATAAATCTCGAGTCCTTTCTTGACTAACGCGAATGCGCATGCGTGACCTCGTGAACTCTTCACCTCTCGACCTTTTGATCCCACGCATGCGCATTGACAGGTAAACAAACAGGAAATCGGCCATTTTTGTTTTGAAATTGGAATAAATAAAGAATTGCTGCATATATTGACGAAATATCAGTATTTCTTTTTACAAATACTTCTGCGTCAGTCTGACGCTCAGTTAAATATTATGTGCGTAAATCGCTTGATGTCGACGTAAATTTACGCACGTTTGTGCGTAAACGGAAACACTGGAGCTCATGCTTAAAAAAAGGTTATATGGGTTGAAATATCCTGAGTCATCAATTGATGTACAAAGTACAAACAAAAGAAGTGGTCAATGAGTTGGAGAGAAAGGCTAGGTGATGACATCAGAATCAGTGATTGTATTGTACAAAGCCCTGAGGAGTGCTCTGCAATCTGCAACAGCTCCAATGTTGTCCTATATCTGAAATATTTTTGGAAGGTTTCCCCTCTATTTCTGTCCCTGAGGTACTATTCAGTGGAAATTAAACTTAAATCAAGAATGAGACATTATATCATTCAAGAATTATTATTTTATTACCCTAAGCAATAGTAGGCATAAACATTTCCTAATATATTGTAATTGAGTAAATAGAAGTTATTGGTACATTTTATTTTCCTTTAAACCTGATTCTTAGATTTTTATCTTTTATACTTATATAATAAGAAAAAATTTTGATCTTTCTGTATCTAATAAGGTTTAATATATTTGTAAACTATTTTGTTGTTTTTTTTTTTTACTAGAAAGCTTATGTGGCTTGGGATTTGGAACATATTTATGTACTTAATGTAATTTTTTTTCCTCCGAACCCAGGGAATTGCATGAAACATAAAGCTTTTGTTCATTAAGGGCCCCTTGAAAAGGGGACGCTAATTTGTTTTGCTCAATGTTTTCAAACAGTCTGCACTGTCTGCACAGAGAATTTTCTTGGTTGAATATCACCCTAAATATTAGGCCTATTAAATCTCTTTTTGGGGCAGAAGTCATCCATAGGTATGGAAAATTTTTTGACAACCACAAATTTGACCTTTATCAAGGTCACATGATCAAAAAAAAATTTTTTTTCCAATTACTTTTCACTAACTTTTCTCAGACAGTACACCACATAGAACAACAACATTTGGCATGCGCTTTCCTCATATCAAAATCTAGCCCACAGTCCAATTTCAGATCAATTGGGCCAGAATTGAACGATTGAGAGCAGATTGATTATTTATTAGTACAAAACAAGGCCAAAAGGGGTTTTGGTCTACTAGTGCAAGCCACAAAGCCATCAGAGACACAAGTAGTGCACTGAAGTGGTCACCCATCCCACTACTAACATAGCCCATTGCTGCTTCTCTTCACTGAAGAGACATATACTCGTCACACTACGCCACAATTCATGAAAGTCTGGAGACCAAAAAAGTGATCCGTAGAAGCACAAGCCTAGCTAGAGCTCGCGCTTAAAAAAACATGCTGAGATTAACCCTTTGGAGCACATATTATGTATATCTGTTCACCCTGAAGACCTAGTGATGTGGCTTTTTGCCCCCTTCTTACCCTAAGAATACTGACTTATTGCTTAATATATCTTTTATTAGTGTACCCCCCACCCCCTGAGCCTCCCTCAAGGTCAAACTGAGGTCATAAATTTAAATTTCTCTTATTTTGCAGGTTATCTAAAGAAATGTCCGAAATCCTATGAGACTTAATTGAATTATTCTTCAAGACTATTCAGAGAGAGATTGAGCTTTTTGCCTGGTCTTGCCTTTCAGGGTCAATTCTGTTAACCTAAATAGGTCAGAATTTCACTTATTTCTTAACACTTTTTTATTATTGTGATTAGAGCTTTGGAATGCACTGAGAGGTAATAGGATACCAAGTCCAGGGATTCCAAAAATCCAATTAATATTGCCTCCGGAGCCCCCCTCAAGGTCAAACTGGGGTCATAAAGTTGAATTTCTTGTGTTTTGCACTGTATCTACAAAATTATTGCTTGAAATTCTATGAAACTTAATTGAGTAATTCTTCAGGACTATTCAGCCCAAGTGATATGGCTCTTTGTTCCCTTCTTGCCTTTCATGGTCAATTCTATGGCCCTAAATAGCTCAGCAGTTATCAGTAGCTTTATGTTATCTTGGTAAAATCAAAGAAATATAGATGATGTACATTTATGCAATGGACAAATTATTGTTCCTAGAAAAAATCCAAGTCACATGATAAAACAAAGAAAATCACATATTTTGTTGTAGAATTGTTATTGAAAACCACAATAATTGTTCATTTTCTATTATTAAAATATCATTGGAAAACTATGAAAGGGATAAAACATTTATGCCTTTCTCATGATTATTTAGATTAAATAACTTGTTTCCTTTGATAAAATACAGATATAACAGCCTTCAAAATAAATTTAATAAAATTTATCACAGAAAGTGTATTATGTTCACACACCTAATATTGAATGGTTTATGCAACAATTATACGATTTTCATAACAATTTGTGAGTTTATGTGTAAAGTTATTGATTAAAAGTGGGCCAAGAAAAAAAGACAAAATTTAGTACATATTTAAGATACCTCCAAATACCCAAGTGGAATTGACCTCATTTATGAAAATAACTGCCATTCAAATTTAGAAGAAATGACATGGTGAATTACTTACTTTTTACCCCACAGCCCTTAAGGGCTGTCGGGGTATTGTTTTCACCCATGGTGTCCGGATGGATGGGTGGTTGGGCGGGCGACGGGAAAAAGTTTGTCCGGGCTGTATCTCAGAAACCGTAAGGTGATACTTTGTAGGGACATTGGTTAGGATGTGTAGGTGTGCAACGTCATGGTCTGACCTTGATTTGACCTTTGACCTTGCCGTAGTGACCTTGAGTGTGAAAATCTTGTCTGGGCTATATCTCGGAAACCATAAGGGGTAAGAAGTTGATACTTGGTAGGGACATTGGTTAGGGGTGTAGGTGTGCAACGTCATGGTCTGACCTTGATTTGACCTTTGACCTTGCTGTAGTGACCTTGACCTATAAAATCTTGTCTGGGCTATATCTCAGAAACCGTAAGGTGTAGGAAGTTGATACTTGGTAGGGACATTGGTTAGGGGGTGTAGGTGTGCAACGTCATGGTTTGACCTTGATGTGACCTTTGACCTTGCCGTAGTGACCTTGACCTATAAAATCTTGTCCGGGCTATATCTCGGAAACCATAAGGTGTAGGAAGTTGATACTTGGTAGGGACATTGGTTAGGGGGTGTAGGTGTGCAATGTCATGGTGTGACCTTGATTTGACCTTGCCGTAGTGACCTTGACCTATAAAATCTTGTCTGGGCTATATCTCGGAAACCATAAGGTGTAGGAAGTTGATACTTGGTAGGGACATTGGTTAGGGGCTGTAGGTGTGCAACGTCATGGCGTGACCTTGATTTGACCTTTGACCTTGTCGTCGTGACCTTGACCTATAAAATCTTGTTGCACCTTTGGGTCTGTCTTTTGATGCAGATTTAGCACTGTTAAAGTCATATTAGAATTCATTAAGAATTTTACTTTTACAACTTCCCATTGTAACAGATGGAATTTCATCAAGTGAGCCACAGATTTTGCTCCAACACCACACATAAGCATTCATTGAATGTATTACCACTTCTGTATGCATGGTAATATTCAAAACATCTAAACCATAATTCGGCCATGCCAGATGTAGATAAAGTACATGCATTATCTTTCTCTTAGAGATTATTTTCTCTATTTAAACATTGTTTGGACCTTTATCTTACTGACAGTGCTCTGAAAGTATCCTGAACTTTGTACTGATACAGTACTTCTATATCTATCTCATGGTGTTAAAAATATTTCCCTAGGCTGTGGGGTACGGGAATCTCTGATGCTATTTTTTAATTTTTGTGTAGAGTTTTCAGTAAGTACTGGTTGTTACTGCACGTGTGGGTGGAGCTTATTTTACTTGCTGCAAGTTTTCCCATGCAAATGACCCTAATGTCAGTGTCTTATGCATCTTCATTTTAAGTCTTATCACTTGATGAATTCTCAGAGGATTACTGGTGGAGCCTCCACAACATAAACATACTACTTGTTATCTTTTGTTTTATTATATGCTGTCCAACTTTCATGGTCGATTATTCGTCCATTTTCCCGACCGATGATCAACCCCTAATCGATTATTTTACTCCATTGTTGGTCATTATTTAAGAAACACTTTCCAGGATAAAGTATAGGTCAATCCGGTAAGAATAACAGTGTTCTGGCATTTAGAATCTACTGAAAGCACCCACTTCCTGTAAATATGGTGGTAGACATAAAAAAGTTGAAATTCAAGACAAATCTGTCAGTTTATTAAGTAAACATACCTAAAATATTTTTAAAATATGTGGATATTGAAATAAATCAGGAAAGGTAAGATATAAGCTTAATAATCGATCATTAGAAAACGTCAGTGACCGACCGCGATTCTACACTGTCACCGACGATTAATCGAGCAAACATCTACTCGTCCATGCACCCACTAGCCTGAAGTTATATGACAGGTGGATAGCTCAGGGCCCGTATTCACGAAAGGTCTTAGACTTAGCCAGGTCTTAGGCTTAAATCCAGTCTTAAAGCTAAGACTTTTGTCTCAGCTAAGTTTTGTCTTAAAACCGTATTCACAAAGGGTGACTTAGCTAAGTCCAAGATTATCAAATAACCACAGTGGTTTTCTGTGTCATGTGATCTTTCTTTTCTATTTAAACTATACTATTGGTGACATATATCCTTCATTTAATGCGTTTTATCTAAGGAAAAGTGCTGTTTTGAAATGAAAAACCTTGTTACCACATATAAACTTCCAAAGACTGCTTTAGTGAGATGTTCTGTATAATTATATCCCCAGACGAAAGTCGGGGATATATTGGATTCAGGTCCGTCGCGCCGCCGCCGCCGCCGCCGCCGCCGCCGCCGCCGCCGCCGTAGAAATTTCCTTGTGGACGCGATAACTCAAAAACAAATTAATATTTTTTTTTCAAACTTGGTACACATGTTAAGGGTGCCCAAAGGAAGATCCCTATTTTAAGGTGACCTTAAACTCCCAGTAAAAAAGAACTTATGGCCACCTTAAGGTCAGAAATTGCACTTTTGGCCACTTAGAGCCCTGTAGGTCACAAACTATGATGCTCAGCTGGCTGAAATTTTACCTGACAACACATTAATATGTTCTTAGTACATGTGCCGAAAATCATGACTTTAAGTTGAGGAGAAAATTGTGTTTGAGGCCCATAAATACCCCCACTTAGGGATTTTTTGCTATACTTTACACATATTTTGCCCTATAATTTGGAAGTGATAATTCTGATGAGTCTCAAACTGCGCTAGGTATAACTTTGATATGTAATCCTTGTCTGTAGAAAATTTTAGGGCTGTAGGTTTACCCAAAGGGGTCGACTTAAGGTCTCAAAAGTGCCCACAGAGACCCAATTTATGCACTTTTTGCCACTTTCAAGCACTGTAGCTTTCAAACTATGTCTCTCATCTAAGTTAAATATCATCTGGGAATATATCTATGTGTTTTCTTATATGTGCCCCAACATTTAGGCCTTTAATAGACAGTTAACCTGTGTATCAGGACCATAAACACCCACCCGAGTGACCCTTATAAGACATTTTTCACATCTTTTTCCCTGTAACTTGGAAATGGTAAGTCTGAGAAGTTTCAAACTGTATTAGATATATATTCTGTGTGTAATCTTAGTATGTAACAGATTTTAAGTCTGAAGCTTTAATTTTGAAGGTCAAATTGAGGTCTCTAAAAGGCTCCCAAAGACCCAATATTTGGACTTTTTGCTACTTTTAAGCCCTGTGACTGTCAAACTATGTGACTGATAGAGCTCAAATCCTATCTGAGAAGATATTAGTATGTTATTTTTATATGTGCCAAAAATTAAGGCTTTAAGAAGACATTTAACCTGTGTATGAGGACCATAAATCCCCACCCGAGTGACCATTTTTAGACATTTTTCACATATTTTTCCCTGTAACTTGAAAATGGTAAGTCTAAGAAGTTTCAAACTGTATTAGATGCATATTCTATGTGTAATCTTAGTATGTGACAAATTTTAAGTCTGAAGCTTTAATTTGAAGGCTACATTTAGGTCTCTAGAAGGCCCCATAAAGACCCAGTATTTGGACTTTTTGCCAATTTTAAGGCCTGTGACTGTTAAACTATGTGACTGATAGAGCTGAAATCTCATCTGGGAATACATTATTATGTTCTTTTTACATGTGCCAAAAATCAAGGCTTCAAGTAGACATTTAACCTGTGTATGAGGACCTTAAACACCCACCTGAGTGACCCTTTTAAGACATTTTTCACATATTTTGCTCTGTAACTTGGAAATGGTAAGTCTGAGAAGTTTCAAACTTTATTAGATACATATTCTATGTGTAATCTTAGTATGTAACAAATTTTAAGTCTGAAGCTTTAATTTGAAAGCCACATCGAGATCTCTAAAAGGCCCACAATGACCCAATATTTGGACTTTTTACCACCTTTAAGCCCTGTAACTGTTAAACTATGTGATTGATGGAGCTGAAATCCCATCTGGGAATGCATTATTATGTCCTTTTTACATATGCCGAAAATCAAGATTTTTAGTAGACATTTAACCTGTGTATGAGGGCCATAGACACTCGCCCAAGTGCCTTTTTTGACATTTTTTCCATATTTTGCCCTGTTATTTGGAAATGCTTAGTGTGACAAGTCTTGAACTGTATTATATATAATTTTTGTTTGTTATGTATGTCCCCCAAAAAGTTTCAGATCTGTAGTTTAATTGCTAAGGTCTCTTTAACAATTGTAAAATGCCCACAGAAACCCAATTTATGGATATTATGCCACTTTAAAGCCCAGTAACTGTCAAACTATGTGGGTTATAGAGCTGAAATCTTTGAATTTTTAAAAGGAAATGCCTGTCTACTTAAATTTTGAATATTAATAATGTTATGGCTATCTTAGTCTTTTAAGAACTTATTTTTGTGTGTTATACCTCTGCTTGCTGAGTTTTTCACTTTTTAAAATGAAACTGGTTAAACATATTCAAGTAGACAAAATGGACACTTTAAGTGAGCTTGAAGTCCCAATATTAATGAAATTATATCCTTATGTAGTAAAACTAGGGGATTTTTAACCCTCAACTAGCCCAGTTTTATTCAACTTGCCTCAGTTAATTTTGGCACAGCTCCTACAGTTATGAACTCATTTCAGTTGATAATCACATACTTAAAATTCTCAATTCTTTTTGTATTTGAGTACCCCTTTTATATAGATTGTTTGTTTACCATTTATGCTCAACCCACATCCCCCACCCGGATTCCCCCCACCCACCTCTGGGACCTCCAGCTATATTGAGTGACACTAAATAAACAAAGGTATTTAATGATATCAGATGAGAAACAAAGAACTCAATGGGGTTGCAGATCTTGTGTAATAGTGAGAGAGGTGTGGAGAAGGGGAGAGGGGTGGGGGTGGGAGGTGGTGGGCTTCATTACATATAACACAAAGGGGAGTCAGAACTGAGATTGTGTCACATATTTAGGTTGCATATATATGGACCACATATATAGGTATAGAGGAAATGAATAACTGAAAACAATTTGCAAATTCTAAAAATAATATAATAAAATAATAATATAAATAATTTTTTTTTAAATAATATTTTATTTGTGAACAAATATAGAAACAGATATGCGCTTTTGGGATTATGAATTTTAGAATGGACATTGAATCATCAATCATTTAAATACTTTGAAGGAAGATTGAAAAATATGATGAGTTGAGTTAAAAATAATATTTTATTTGTCAACAAATATAGAAACAGATATGCTCTTTTGGGATTATTATTTTAGAATGGACATTCAATCATCAATCATTTAAATACTTTGAAAATAGGTTTAGAGTTATCATTGCAGGAAGATTGAAAATATAATTTGAGTTATGTATTCGGCGTCTGGGGATACACCATCTTCCTTGGGGAGATATAAACAGAGTAGATTGATGTGCTGAAGTTCATATAATAATGGGTAATTATGTTTTAAAAAATTCCCGATCAAAACCTGTGGCGTGAGTGATGACCTGTCTGGGGATATGTTGGCGCCGAGTTGGCCCAATCTAGTTATACTTTATTTACAGCCATTTCAAATTTTGAAATGAAGAAAAGTTTATGGCGGCCATATTTAAGTCCTCTTTAAAAAATTTAAGCCCACTACTAACCAGTCCAGTCAGTTGAGCCCTTGGCTAAGCCTAAGACCAGTCTTAAATTCTTTGTGAATACCACTAAGCCTAAGACAAAAGTCTTGGCAGTTTTTGGGCAGAAACTTGAGACAAAAGTCTCAACTTTGAGCATAAGCCCTGGCTAAGACCTTTCGTGAATACCGGCCCTGGTTTGCTTGAGTAAATATCATATCTTACAATAACCTTCTCCTGTCGTCGAGCATTAAATATAAATGGATATTATTATTCTTTCAGATGAACAAAAAATTTTTTTCTAATGATAATATACACAGCGGCAGCACATTTTTACATACCTTTTAATATGACTTGTACTTGTGTATTAGTGTTGACAATCCCATTCATGTATTTTACAAGGCTTCTTCTCTACCACTTTGTACCATATCCACTTTCTTTGTTGTGGGATGCTTATTTTCGCCAAAGCAAAAACCTTTTTCTAGTTGGAATTGGCTGTGCAGATGATTCTAATTTAAGGGGTATAGTTTTGATTGTATTTGCCCTTCTAAAAATAAGGAGAATGACAGAGGCTTGGAGTGTGATCCCGTGTAAACATGCAGAATATGCACTGAGGATATTGAATAACATGATTGTAGTTAACAGACATATGTTAATGTATTGTAGACTGTCATTTTGGTCACATCTGTAAGAAGAGTATCACACACAAATTCATTCTGTTGCTCTGTGTTTCAAGAACAGTTGTATCAATAGAATTTAGGTCCTTTCAGTTGAAGTCCTTTGCCAGTATATAGTCCATACAATGTAGAATCTTGTTTCTTAATACCTGTAACTGGAGAGCTATCTCAAAAGGTTGCAGTACTCCATAGAATTTTTTATTGGAAACTTTTGTATATACCATTCAGGACACTTTCAAGGACAAAAATCTTACCTTAAGTATTGTGAAAATCAGACTTGATATTTCAACAAAAAAAAAAAAAAAGATTTACCAGTGCAGTTTTTTTGGAGATTTTATTTTTTTATACATATACATAGACAACGTTGAGGGATATCCTTGATTCAGGGCTATTGTGCCATTGCCATAGAAATTTCCTTGTATAAGTGACAACTCAAAAACACACAGACATTTTTAAATCCAACTTGGCACACATGTTAAGGATGGGCTAATAGAGATCCCTATTTTCAAGTAACCTTAAACTCCCCATGCTAAGGAAGTTATATCAACTTAAAGTCAGAAAGAAAGTTTTAACCAACTGGTTCACTTCGTTTTCACATTCTTTTCAAAGACATATACCGGTATTAAGTTTTGCAAAAGAATGTCCTGAATTTCTGTAAAACCTAAACTCTTACTATTCATAAATATACATTTTCCCTTTTGGAAAATACACATCCTATTATTGGTTAAATTGCAATAGTTCTTGGATTAAATATACTTGAACATGCTACATAATATTTGTAATGCACAGAAAATTGGTCTTTCAGAAAATATCCAGTCAACACCTGTGGCCTGAGAGATGGGCTATGTCAGTGCTAAGTCAGCCCAGTTTAGATAATAAGTGATTGTGTGTTTGCTACTTAAATGCTGTTCATATACCTGTTATATTTGAACTGTATTCAAGAACCCATAACTGCTTCCTGCAGTCTTTTGAGGTCCCAAAATACAAGGTAATTTTCAGAAATTACATGGGATAGTTATTACCCCACAGCCCTTAATGGCTGTTGGGGTATTGTTTTCACCCATGGTGTCCGGATGGTCGGGCGGGCGGCGGGAAAAAGTTTGTCAGGGCTGTATCTCAGAAACCGTAAGGTGTAGGAAGTTGATACTTGGTAGGGACATTGGTTAGGGGGTGTAGCTGTGCAACGTCATGGTCTGAACTTGATTTGACCTTTGACCTTGCCGTAGTGACCTTGAGTTTGAAAATCTTGTCCGGGCTATATCTCGGAAACTGTAAGGTGTAGGAAGTTGATACTTGGTAGGGACATTGGTTAGGGGGTGTAGTTGTGCAACGTCATAGTCTGACCTTGATTTGACCTTTGACATTGCCGTAGTGACCTTGACCAATAAAATCTTGTCCGGGCTATATCTCGGAAACCGTAAGGTGTAGGAAGTTGATACTTGGTAGGGATATTGGTTAAGGGGTGTAGGTGTGCAACGTCATGGTCTGACCTTGATTTGACCTTTGACCTTGCCGTAGTGACCTTGACCTATAAAATGTTGTCCGGGCTATATCTCGGAAACTGTAAGGCTTGGGAAGTTGATATTTGGTAGGGACATTGGTTAGGGGGTGTAGGTGTGCAACGTCATGGTGTGACCTTGATTTGACCTTTGACCTTGCCGTAGTGACCTTGACCTATAAAATGTTGTCCGGGCTATATCTCGGAAACTGTAAGGCTTGGGAAGTTGATATTTGGTAGGGACATTGGTTAGGGGGTGTAGGTGTGCAACGTCATGGTGTGACCTTGATTTGACCTTTGACCTTGCCGTAGTGACCTTGACCTATAAAATGTTGTCCGGGCTATATCTCAGAAACCGTAAGGTGTAGGAAGTTGATACGTGGTACGGATATTGGTTATGGGGTGTAGGTGTGCAATGTCATGGTGTGACCTTGATTTGACCTGTGACCTTGCCGTAGTGGCCTTGACCTATAAAATGTTGTCCAGGCTATATCTCAGAAACCGTAAGGTGTAGGAAGTTGATACTTGGTAGGGATATTCAGTGTTTCCTGAGCCTCTTTTTTCTGGAGGTCAGTTGACCCCCTCCTTTGAAAACCAGGGGTCAATCAAAATTTTTGAGGGTCAGTTAGGCTTGACCCCCTTCTACTTGAACTGCCGGTTAGAAAAATAATGGACAAACAATACCTAAAATACCTTAAAAAGACAGTGTGTGTGTTAGAGTTACGAAATGTGGGGTACCATGTACCCATGGGCCATTGAATATGGGGTACAAGTGATATTCTGCCAGATTTTCCTCAAAAAACAATGTTTAGATACACCCAGTTACTAAAAAGCAATAAATCAGATTTAAATTTATTTATGACTTTGAAAATAAATTATAGTACACTGTACATTGTTGTACATTCATAAAAATATCTGAAGGTATATCAGGGTAAAGAAAACAGTCAAAAAATATATTTGAATTTTTCCTCTTATTTTTGGATGATTTTTAAGGTAGCAAAAATGAACAGAAGCACTAATGAACTACTGAATATAGTATATGTTGATAGTTTCTAAAAAATTATTTTATTTACACTACAAATATGATATCTATACTGTTTGAAAGACAAATTATTGTAGTTTAAGTTGCTTTTTATTTGACAAAAATCCATTGAGTGGTTCCAAAGTTACAGTGATTTTGCTACAACCCCTGTAAATATTTTTGAATTTCAGAGGTAATATTTTCCGGGGTTAAATATTCAAGAATTTCCGAGATTTAGTAGAACGTATCCCCCCTGCACAAGGTATTTGTCATCGTTCGGAAACGGTGTTTCCAATGGTGTCCTGGCACAGATCACCTTTTCTTTCGATATGTAACGTTTCGAATAAGATTTGCAAGGGTACATTATAACACTGGCCGTCGAAGATGGATCTGCGTAGCTCTCATCTCACATGAAATTTTAAAATATATAGCTTATCTTCAGTGCTGTTTTTATTGCATGTGCATCTATCTTTCATTAAAAAATAAATCTCTAGTCCTTTCTTGACTAACGCGAATGCGCATGCGTGACCTCGTGAACTCTTCACCTCTCGACCTTTTGATCCCACGCATGCGCATTGACAGGTAAACAAACAGGAAATCGGCCATTTTTGTTTTGAAATTGGAATAAATAAAGAATTGCTGCATATATTGACGAAATATCAGTATTTCTTTTTACAAATACTTCTGCGTCAGTCTGACGCTCAGTTAAATATTATGTGCGTAAATCGCTTGATGTCGACGTAAATTTACGCACGTTTGTGCGTAAACGGAAACAATGAATTATTGCTTAGGGGGTGTAGGTGTGCAGCGTCATGGTCTGACCTTGATTTTGCCTTTGTCCTTGCCGTAGTGACCTTGACCTATAAAATGTTGTCTGGGCTATATCTCAGAAACCTTAAGGTGTAGGAAGATGATACTTGGTAGGGATATTGATTAGGGGGTGTAGGTGTGCAACGTCATGGTCTGACCTTGATTTGACCTTTAACCTTGCTGTAGTGACCTTGACCTATAAAATATTGTCCGGGCTTTATCTCGGAAACTGTTAGGTGCAGGAAGTTGATATTTGGTAGAGACATTGGCTAGGGGGTGTAGGTGTGCAGCATCATGGTGTGACCTTGATTTGACCTTTGACCTTGCCATAGTGACCTTGACCTATAAAATTGTCAGGGCTGTATCTCGGAAACCGTAAGGTGTAGGAAGTTGATACTTGGTAGGGACATTGGTTATTGGCTATAGGTGTGTATTATCATGGTGTGACCTTAATTTGACCTTTTACCTTGTCGTAGTGAACTTGACCTTTAAAATCTTGTTGCACCTTTGGGTCTGTCTTTTGATCCAGATTAAGCAAAAGTCATATTAGAATTTATTAAGAATTTTACTTTCATAACTTCCCATTGTAAGAGATAGAATTTCATCAAGTGAGCCGCAGATTTTACTCCAACACCACACATAAGCATTCATTAAATGTATTACCACTTCTGTATGCATGGTAATATTCAAACCATCTAAACCATAATTCGGAAATGCAGATGTATATAAAGAGTGTTGAATTTTAGTTTGCTGATTAATGCTGTCATCTTGTCATTGAAATATCTTGTTTTAATACTTCATCTTTATACGCATTATCTTTCTTTTAAACATTATTTCTCCATTTAAACATTGTTTGGACCTTTATATAACTGACAGTGCTCTGAAAGTATCCTGAAGTTTGTACTGGTACAGTACTTCTATATCTCATGGTGTTGAAAATATTTCCCTAGGCTGTGGGGTACGGCATCTCTGATGCTATTTTTTTTCTAAGCTGTTATGCCCAGTAAAACTGAGATGAATTTACACTAAATTAACAGTCAGTTCACTTATATTTGGTACATATTATTGTGTACATAGAAGCACATCAATAGTTCTTTGAACATTTAACTTATTTGCTTTGTTGCACAAAAAATATATGCAACTCCTGGCTTATGATACAGGGGGACAAATAAAAAATTTGTTTGTACAGCTTTTATTTGAAAAGGTCAACTAGAGTGACAGTAACAGTCTACTGGCTTGAAATAAAAACTCCCATAAATAACCAGCTGCAACAGATTTAGGGCTTTGCAAATAGTTTTTATGTGTTCATCAGAAACAAGTGACTCACTGCTCATTTGCACTACTTTACCAGCATGTTGAATGTAGTTTGGTTAAAAGGCAGCTTGAACTTTTAATGTGTTCCAATTATCCACTTAAACATGCTCTGTTTGATTTTAATAATTGGACAGAGTATTTACTGCCTGGGTTTTCACTGCAGTTTAGCTAAGTTTACATCTGTATTTGAGTACATACCGAACCTCTGTGATGCAGTGGAATCAAATTTGCTTTCTGCCTCTAAGATCAAACTTTAAGGTTAAATCTGGCCTAAATTAAGAAAGTTGGTAGGTGATTGCTCATGCCTGGTGGCACTTGTAATCGAGATTGCTCCATTGATATCGTGATATTATGGACCCCCAAATTATCTATATTGTAGAGAAATATTATAAGCAGATAGCTGAAAAATTTGACAAATTATGCAAAAAGTTTGTTAAAATCTTCATGGTTATCTTCTCCAAAAATTTTAAATGTCTTTGTGATAGCAAAAGGGTGTTAAATGGACATTTTGTATTATAAAGACCTCATGATCCTAATATAACCTCAGTATTTTCATTGTTGTGATGTCATAATATCCCCCTGAAAAGTATGATACTGCAATACCAGTGTTGTACGATGGAGTCAATTCTCAGCGCAGCATTAATTAAGCGTCCCTGAAAGGGCGCTTATTTGTTTTCACCTCAGTTTCTTCGCCGCCGCCGCATTATGGTCTCCCTTGAATATCTCCCTTATTATTAGAAGGTTTCAAACCATATTTGGCGGTTATGTACCTTAGGCGTGGGAAAATTTTTCTGCAAGCTTAAATTTGACCTTTGACCTTATTATCTTCTTAAGTATTGCATTTAGAGCCATGTACTGGGAGGTAATAGGAAACCATATGTGGAGAGTCTAAATAGCCGCTCAGTTTTACCCCACGCCCCCCACGCCTTATGGGTCAAACTGGGGTCATAAAATAGCTGATTTTGAGTTTTTGCCTTATATCTCCTTTATTGTTGCTTTTATAGCTTCAGAATGTATTAAGAGGTATTGGGAAAGCATATGTGGAGAATCTAAATAGCCGGTCAGTTTTATCCCCCGACCCCCCCCCCCCCTTATGGGTCAAACTGGGGTCATAAAATAGTTGCTTTGGAGTTTTGCCTTATATCTCCTTTATTGTTGCTTTTATACCTTCAGAATGTATTAAGAGGTATTGGGAAAGCCTATGTGGAGAGTCTAAATAGCCGGTCAGTTTTACCCCCAGCCCCCCCCTTATGGGTCAAACTGGGGTCATAAAATAACTGATTTTGAGTTTTTGCTTTATAAGTATCTCCTTTATTGTTGCTTTTAACTTCTTTGATCTTTATCACCAATAGGGAGGGATTAATTCAATTACACGACCCCGCTACACAACTTCTTTGATAATGCGCCGATCAATGAAAGTGTGTTCGATTCAATTTATAATCTCCCAGAGTAGGTTCACACACTGACAATGTGTATAAAAGAAAAGACGTCAACAATCAAACCAGCAGAAGTCCGCGTAATATTTTAATTTGAACATGTTGTTAGTTTGGGTGATAATTGAATATATTTCACCGCGAAAATAAATTCTCGCGAAGCAGGCCTACAGTGTACATTCGCGAACATAAGTACCCGCGAAAATAACCACTTATACAGTATCTCCTTTATTGTTGCTTTTATACCTTCAGAATGTATTAAGAGGTATTGGGAAAGCATATGTGGAGAGTCTAAATAGCCGGTCAGTTTTACCCCCCGACCGACCCTTATGGGCCAAACTGGGGTCATAAATAGGTGCTTTGGAGTTTTTGCCTTATATCTCCTTTATCGTTGCTTTTATAGCTTCAGAATGTATTAAGAGGTATTGGGAAAGCATATGTGGAGAGTCTAAATAGCCGGTCAGTTTTACCCCCCGACCGACCCTTATGGGCCAAACTGGGGTCATAAATAGGTGCTTTGGAGTTTTTGCCTTATATCTCCTTTATCGTTGCTTTTATAGCTTCAGAATGTATTAAGAGGTATTGGGAAAGCATATGTGGAGAGTCTAAATAGCCGGTCAGTTTTACCCCCCGACTGACCCTTATGGGCCAATCTGGGGTCATAAATAGGTGCTTTGGAGTTTTTGCCTTATATCTCCTTTATCGTTGCTTTTATAGCTTCAGAATGTATTAACAGGTATTGGGAAAGCATATGGCGCAGCTTTGTGCATTCTTAGCTTTACAGCATGTTTGTTAAAAACCATAAAGCATTTTAAACTTTCAGGAATGCTTCGCTTTTGTTAGCAAAAGCATTCCTCTAGTTTTGAGTAGTTGGTAGTTGCTTGCAGGTGCCTGATAGTTTTATGGTGCAGAAACTTAACTACCAACTAGTGAACAGTGCTCTCCTCTATCTCCTCAACTGGACATCACACAGATATAGTGTGTGGAATTGATGTGAAATACATACAAATTGATTATATGATGGAAATATCCTTAGTACTGCTTTCTGTATCCAGTGAAATGACCCATTCTTCTGGAACAGATATTTTGTTAAAGAGAATGTTAAACTCAAAATACTGAGACATGCATTGGCACTTCTGATTGTCCACTTAACCTGACAGGAATATTTCTTTAAAAAAATAAATAAATAAAATTCAGTTTGGTTCCATTGATATTTGTTTAGACAAGCAAAATGAAAACTTTAAAAAACGTTGGTGGGATTAAGGTAAGTATTTAACTTATACAAGGTTAAATTACAGTACAATGTTTGCATTTTTGTGTTGTTTGTTCTTCAGGACACGGTCACTTGGACTTGGGATGGACCAGGGGCATTCACCTTGCTGTGGCTCACACTGTGTCAGTTTAATAATCAACTGGAAATCATTGTAAGTAGAAACAGAGCATATTGCAGTTCAGAAAGACTTAAGATATGTTTTGCTATCACTTTATGGGTTGAATATAATTGAGGTATACTTGATGATACAAGAAATAAGCTTCCAGGTAGTTTTGAAAAGAGAATTTGTTTAAACAAATGGAACAGTGAATTATTTTTTTGGGGTACAGAATTATGAAAAAAGTACTCTTTAGATTGTTGAATGTTGACAAGTGTGCAAATATTTGCAGAAATTGATCTCAATTGAGTCATTTTATGTAAGTTTCACAAGAAAATCAGTTGAAGTGACTTTGTCATTCTCATACAGCTAAATAGAGTACTGCTAAAACAGTATTCAAGTACAAACATCAGTACTCGGTCGTCCCCCCCCCCCCAGTTTTACTTAAAAGACAGCTTGAAGATTGAACCAATTCACATTACCTTTTAGCTGTCTGTCACAGATTTTAACTTTGGTATTACTTTCCTTGAAACCACTAGGTTTGAGACATCAAGAATGCTATTTATTCACATGAAAGTAAACATCACATCTGTTTCCTTTGCACTCAAATGCTGTAATATTTGTTTGGATCTTGCCTTTTCAGATGTGACAATGATGACTGGTTAATCAATTTAGATTTGGTATCATTTGTGTTATGGTGAAACAAATTTCTAACAAGTTTTGGAACTAGTAAATATCTCCAGAGCATTAGAGCAGGGATAAGTAAACTGCAGTTTCTGAAAAAAGTAACAGTTTTACTGTGAAAATCGCATACATTTGATGTAAATACTACTTTGAAATCTCTCCATAGAACTTTGATAAAGCCTTCACATAGACCAAAATGATGGATGTATTAATTGAAAATATGTAATTGATTAAATGTGAAATGTGCATCGTTTACCAGTGAATTTGTGATAGAATGAAAGCAGTTCCACTAACTGTAGGAGAATGAGTCATGTTCTGATCCTAAGTATTCTTTTTTGTATTGCCAGGCACTATATTTTTGTTGTAAATAAAGGCAAAATAGAATACCTCCAAAATCCCAGTGCAGTTTTGATATTCCTTTTTGTTAGCTGTAAGTGTTTTTTCGCCGGGAACATCCGTGATTTGTTCTATTTATTCTATTTTGTTTTTCTGGTAATTCTGTTGAGGTTTGTAGTATTGCCAACATTAGGTACTAATGTGCTAGTTTCAGCCAACATCAGACACTCAGCAGTATGTGTATTATAATTACATAAAAACTACTTACTGTATGAAATATTCAGTGTTGTATACTTACACTATACTACCTTTTTTGCTTTGTATATGCCAGATTGATACAGATTTTTAAAGTGAAAAAATGAATGCATTTTCCCTTCTCCCATTTCCTTGTTGTTAACTGTTGTGGGAGAATAAAGGTGTTAGAACTACTGTCATTATCATATCAATCATTTGTCTCTAATCTCAAAGCCTGCCATGCCAGCTTCACATATTATGCAGGTTTTTTCCCCCAAAGAGAATAAGTCTTAGTATTTTATTTTGTCACCAAAGGTAATTCATTGGTAGGGTCTCACAAGTGTGTTGATGTGAGAAATTGTAGAACATATTAAAAGTCAAGAATGGCTAAATCTGCAAATTTTAATCTGAGCGAAGAGCTTGTTGAGTAAGAGACTAGTAAATCAATAGAAGCATTCACAGGTAGAAGGAACTTGTAAACAGTCAGTTATGAGTTCAAGGAGTAGAAATTTCCAAAATCAATATGTACATACATAGAAGTGCAACATGTTGGCAACACAGGGGAATATTTTCAATAAAAGCCATTGATATAGTTTAGATCATATTTACTGTGTTTTTATGTTACAGTTCTTGCCAGTTTATCATCCAAGTGAGGAGGAAAAAAATGACCCAAAGCTATATGGAAGAAATGTCAGAAAGGTCATGGCTGAGTATGTGAATTGATAAGATCTTTTTTTTTACAAATTTCAAAAAATTGTTTTAACTTTGAAAAATTTTCCTTCTGGAAAGCCAACACATTTTCAACAAAAATATTATATGAGTAGATGCAGTATCACTAGCCAGATACATAGGTTAAGATAAAAATATATCAAATTAAGTTTAAATTGAGGTTATCTGTTAAAAATATGTTGAACGTGAAGGAAAATGGTTTACTTTTATTGTGACAGAGTTATATGGTAAAAAACAAAACATTTTTATCCAGTATACAGTTATCCCACTTATTTAGTATTCTTATTGTGGTGATTCCGTAAAGATATTTCTTCTCTTTTCATTCAGAATCTTCCTATCCCTTCCATAGTTTGCTTGTTAAAGCATCACCCACTCTCAGTTTAAGCATTCTGGTCTGCACACAGTGTCATCCTGAATACTGTCATCAGTTTATCATTCCACTGCTGCAGTTGGACAAGTAACACTGTTACACAAAATTACTGGTGACGTCATTCTCTACCCTTTCCAGTGGTTGGGGGAAAAATGAAAGTTTTAGTTCCTTTTTCTGTTTGTTCATTTGTTTGTCATTTTCATTGAGGGTAATAAAACTTCAGTTAATGATTTAGCCTGGACGACAGTTAATGTAATTACTTAAAAACTAGCAGACCAATTCTTTTGTTACATGCTGACACAAACAAATCAGATTTTTTTTTGTTAATATTAATGCAGAATACAAAATTAAAAATGCGTTTTTATAAAAACATATTCAGTGTTTGAAAAAGCTTTGGATGTCTGCTCCAGAATGCTTCTTAATCTAATCTGTGTAATTAATTCCAATTGAAGGGATTAATGGCCAAAAGTCTGGTAATAATAAAATGCAATCAACTGTCAAACCTTACAAGCAGAAGTCTAAATGGTAGGTCCTTTCTGGATGAAATAATTTGCCCCTTTACTATACAGCCACTGCAGAGCAGCACAGTAGGCTAACACATCATGTATCTGTAGACAGCTAATTTGTGCAAGGTGCTTTCATTGGCTAACCAGAATGGCGAGGGATTCTGGTGGTGCTCAGTTCTTGGCCCTGACGAGTACATCTCACCCACTTCTACAACTTAGGATGTTAGTGATGGGACTGCATCTCATAAGTCCAAGAACATGTGCAGTAGATTGTCATACTTGAGTTTTTGGGTGGTCTTGTTGGGGATTATTTTAGTTTTTGGGTCATATGCTATAAAAGTACTTGTACTTGCAATTTTTCAAAGTACTTGTACTTGAGTCTTGAGACCAGTATTTGTACTTGTACTTGCAACTTGGCAAAGTAATTGTATCCCCGAAAAGCGGGGATACCATGGATCATGCACGGTCATCGTTAGCGCCCGAATCCGCAGAGATTTTCTTGTGTTCAACCTACAAGCCACATTTCTTTTGGGATTTCTTTTAAACTTTGCAAGTGGCTTGCTATGGCAGAGATCTGGCCCTAGTATTTTGGTAGCCCAGGAGTCAAAATTATGCTCTGGGGAGTCAAAAATGTCAAAAGTTTTGACAATTGCTAGTCTTCAAGCTGTAGGGCACAGTTTCTTTCAGATATATTTTATGTTTAGTGCATGAATTGATGGGTATGACGTCTCACCACAGTATCTTTTTTGTAGGCCTGGGGTCAGAATCAAGCGAGTAATAGCTACTTTAAGGCTAGGAGTCAAAATTATGCTCTGGGGAGTCAAAAACCAAAAAAAAATTGACTTGTAACTTGAAAACTATTGCATGTAGAGAATTTTGTTTAAATATGTTAGTCAGCTACTTTTGGGTCAGCTATAACATAGTAAAATTGCAGACCTGTAGCTCATTGCATAGCGGAGTAATAGCTACTTTGACATTCTCACTTTTGAGTAAATCAGTTGTAACTTGAAAATTATTGCAAAAGTGCTTACAACTCACTTATTATTGATCCTAGAGGTTTGCAATGTGAAACCAACTTATAGGAAATCATGGGTTAGGAATCTTTTGATGTGGTCAGATTTGACTTTGGGCCCCTCCTTCAAGGTCAAACGAGGATAGCCAAATTTAAAAGTGTGTATAACTCACTTATTATTGGTCCTAGAGGTTTGCAGTGAAACCAACCTATAGGAAATCATGGGCTAGGAATCTTCCGATGTCGTCAGATTTGACCTTTGTCCCCTCCTTCAAATTCATATGAGGATATCCAAAGTTAAAAGTGCTTATAATTCCTAGAAGTTTGCAATGTGAAACCAACTTATAGGGAATCATGTGTTGGGAATCTTTTGATGTGGTCAAATTTGACCTTGGACCCCTCCTTCAAGGTCAAACGACAGCCAGACTAAAAAATGCTTGTAACTTCAGGAATCTTTAGCCTCTATGTCTTTTATTATTGCTTCTGCATGTGTGATATGTTCAGGGATACACCGCCGGCTCCATGTACTTGACCCCAGACCTGGTTGGGGTTGACTACTGCCTTGACTTTTGCCTTCCTTTTTGCTATTTTTATAATGCTGATGTGATTCTATATTACAGATCATGTGACTGTATTTTTAGTCTTGGCTAAACTTTCTCGGAATATTGTGACCTATGATTGACCATCTTAGTGATCAATGATTCTGAAAATCAGCACTTTTAGTGTTCAGTACAAGATCAAATAGGAAAAGCTCGATCCTTGCATAGCCTTGCACATTTTGAATTTATATCAATATACTGTCATTCTTACAGTTGCCTTGGAGTGCCAGTGACTGACCATACATTTGAAGACTGCAGACTGATGGCCTATGCAGCCAAACTCAAATTGCCAGGTGCTGCATATTTGGTAGAATTCCAGAAAATCAGTAAGAAGCTCGGGTAAGTGTTCATCAAGCACTAACATTTATCTGTTATGTACAAATTGTGGGGAACAGAAAATTGACCTGGAATACTGACCTAGAAAATTGACCAGGAAAAATGACCCCTCCAAAGTTTGTGTGTTGAAAATTTACCTCCCAAATTTTATTTGAAAATAAAATTGTAGTAAGGTTATAGTAATAATTTATACATTTTTACATATACAAGAACTAATAAATTATCTGTTTTTAGCTTTTTCTTTGAGACACAAGAGATTAAATTGCAATTTATTTAAATGAGATCTGACTCTAGGTCAGTCACATACTGTTGTCTTGAAAATGGAATTCTGAAAGTTACGTAAAGATAAAGTAATTGATTCATTTATCCTCAGTATTTATATGGAGTAAGTAGTTTTATTAGCCCACAGCCCTTAAGGGCTGTTGGGGTATTGTTTTCACCCATGGTGTCTGGATGGGCGAGCGAGTGGGTGTAGGAAGTTGATACTTGGTAGGGACATTGGTTAGGGGGTGTAGGTGTGCAACGTCAGGGTCTGGCCTTGATTTGACCTTTGACCTTGCCGTAGTGACCTTGACCTATAAAATCTTGTCCGGGTTATATCTCAGAAACCATTAAGTGCAGGAAGTTGATACTTGGTAGAGACATTGGTTAGGGGGTGTAGGTGTTCAACGTCATGGTGTGACCTGATTTGACCATTGACCATGCTGTGGTGACCTTGACCTATTAAATCTTGTCCTGGCTATATCTCGGAAATGGTAAGGTGTAGGAAGTTGATACTTTTTAGGGACATTGGGTAGAAGGTGTAGGTGTGCACCATCATGGTGTGACCTTGATTTGACCTTTGACCTTGCCGTAGTAACCTTGAGTTTGAAAATCTTGTCTGGGCTATATCTCAGAAACCGTAAGGTGTAAGAAGTTGATACTTCGTATTGGTGGGGGTTGTAGGTAGAGATGGTCGGTGTGAAAAATATGTACATCGGGAGGTCACCAATGCAAAACCGTACCGATTCCGGGACTTCGTGTTTTAGTTCAGCCCAAACAAACATGGACATTTCCTCTTCACAACATTGCAATAAAAGTGGCTAAATGCATAAATTAGGAGATAAAAGCTTATAATTTCTTCAGATTTCTTGTTTGCTCCCAATATTTTAAGTTTTCCTTCAGTTATATGAGCTGACAAGCGAAACTGAGGTTATAAATTGTTGTAACCAAAACATGGCAGTTCTGCTCAACGTAATCGCTAGTGTACTTTATAAAGTCTGCAAAATTATTTGCAGGCAGGAAAAATTGGGATAAAAGCTTATAATTTCTTCAGATTCCGGGTATGTTTCTAATATTTTAACTCTTTCTTCCATTATATGTACTGACAAGCGAAGTGGCGGTTGTAAAATCTCATCAGGGTATTTCACTAAAATGCTCTCAATACCAAGATACCGGGCCTACCGACCCATCCCTAGTTTTAGGTGTGCAACGTCCTGGTGTGACCTTGATTTGACCTTGCCATAGTGACCTTGACCGTTAAAATCTTGTCTGGGCTATATCTCGGACATTGTAAGGTGTAGGAAGTTGATACTTAGTAGGGACATTGGTTAGGGGGTGTAGGTGTGCAATGTCATGGTATGATCTTAATTTGACCTTTGACCTTGCCGTAGTTACCTTGACCTATAAAATCTTGTCCGGGCTATATCTCGGAAACTGTAAGGTGTAGGAAGTTGATATTTGGTAGGGACATTGGTTAGGGGGTGTAGGTGTGCAATGTCATGGTATGATCTTAATTTGACCTTTGACCTTGCCGTAGTTACCTTGACCTATAAAATCTTGTCCGGGCTATATCTCGGAAACTGTAAGGTGTACGAAGTTGTTACATGGTAGGGACATTGGTTACAGAGTGTAGGTGTGCAACATGATGGTGGACCATGATTTGACCTTTGACCTTGTCATAGTGACCATGAGTTTTAAAATCTTTTCTGGGCTATTTGTTGTATGCGATAAGGTGTAGAAGGTTGAAACTTGGTAGGGACATTGCTTAAGGGGTGTAGGTGTGCATCATGGTTTGACCTTTTCGCTCTGCCAAAGTGTGTTCATCTGACGTAATCTTTCTCTTATGACAAAGATATATGGATTACTGGAACTGATTATTGTATGCACTTTTACATAATTATGCTATTTCCATTGACAGCTATTCTCCAATTAATAATTTTACAACTTCATATCTTTTAGTTTATTGATTAATGCTATAGTGCTGGGAATCGCCCCCAAGTTTTGTGGTCGATTAATCGCCCATTTAGTCCGACCGATGATCTACCAGAATCAAATTTTTATTCCTTTGTTGGTCATTATATCATGTAACACTTTCCGGGATGAAGTATTGGTCAATCCGGTAAGAATAATGGTGTTCCGACATTTAGAATCTACTAAAAATACCCACTTTCTGTAAATATGGCGGTAGTTATAAACAAACTCGAAATCCATGGCAAAAATGTCAATTTATTAAGTAAAAATACATAAAATATATAAAAAATATGTGGATATTGAGAACAATTAAGAAAGATAAGATTTAAGTTGACGTTTTTACAAATTGCTACATAAGACTTAAAATCTGCAAAATATGAGATAAAAATGTGTGTGGTTTCTAAAGATTTGGGGTTTGTGACATATATGTGATGACAATCAAGATGGAGATTATATCTTCACAGTATTTCAGTAAATACTCTTGATACGGAGATGGTGGCGCAATGGTAAAAAACTTGCCTCATACCTGACCTAATACCTGAGTTTGAATCCTGACCTGACCTGTGGAAAAGCTGGCAGTGGCATCCCATTGGTTGCCATTTTATGGTACAGAATGTTGACCAACAGTATATACTGGTTTCCTCTGCCCGTGAAACTACCTGTCATGATATGACCTACAGTGTTGAAAGCGATACCAACCCAAATGAATAAGTAACTTGGGCATTGTGTAAGTATATGGACACAGTATATTTATCTTTAGTTTATGGTTTATATACAGCACATGTACCTTTTTGACGTTTATGGTATATTGTTACACCTAAACGTGGCTGCACTGTATATATTTAGAGGGAATGCAGCCACATTTAATTCATGAAATTGATTTTATTTCCATTTCCAATAAATATTAGGCATTCATTCATTATACTTACATTTTTTCAAACAGGTTTCATCACAAACTGAATGACTTTTCCTCCAGTGTTCTGACTACTTTGGTAAAGCAGCCACATTGTTAAATGAAATAAATACTTAAATGCTAATAACTTGAAATAATATGCACTATTTCAAGTGTAGTGACATTTGCAAAGTGATACTTCTGTACCTCAGTACAGGAAAACAATGATGGCTAAAATGTGGCTGCATTACCTATATAGACAGTGCAGCCACATTTAGGTGGAATAACAAAGCATAATATACCGTAACAAAAGTGGAAATATACCGTGTCCATATACTTACACAATGCCGTAACTTGATACCAAGATACCAGGGCCACAACCCATCTAAACAGGAGGGTCATAAGACACAGTGTGGTTAAAACAAGGCCGAAGGGTGTTTCGGTGTACTAGCATGAGCTGCAAAGCTATCTGAGACATGTGCACTGAAGCAGTCACCCATCTCAGTGATTACATAGTCCATTGCTGCGTAACTTTAGTGATCTCTAGAAGCCCGAGCCTCACCTCAGCTCGTGCTTAAAAACTCTTATATTCTTCTGTTTTCAGGGTTAACTACGATGATCTAAAAGGCTACATGGATAAATTTATAGGGATGGCTCAAAAGAACAAAGAGTTCATCCGTCTGGAGGAGTTCTCAGAGTACCTGGGCATCCCAGTGTCCGACAGACTGAGGGAGCTGTTTGATCTCTATGACAGGGTGAGTACTGACTAATATCCATGGCTTTCCTCCACCCTTAGAATTTCCCACCATTGTGTGACTGGCACTAGCTGTCCCTAGTGATATTAAACCAAAGTAAATCAAATCTCTGCTAGGAAGTGAACAATTCTTGGAGGTGGCACCTACTTACTGATTTTGAAATTGCTTGAAAAATGCCCTTAACTACAGGTGTCTTGTAACTGAAGAAAACTGTTCATATATTACCACCAAAATTGACCAGATTTTTACTTTTGCCATCTGTATTTTGTAGATGTAAACAGCAAGTATTAGAAGCCGAAATTCGATTGCTAATGTCAAGCAAATCGTTCATGAGACAAGCCATCAGAATGCATATTGAAACAGAAATCATTTGAGCCAGAAAGAACAGTCTTGTAATGAATGTAGCCCACAAAATTCTTCAACGATATTATTTCAGGACTAGGGAAACCACAACAGACTTTCTTGCCATTATGGAAACTAACATTAAATCATTTATTCCTTAGCACTTACCACTTGGTCAGATTTGAAACTCCGTGTGAATTGAATATACATTGAAATAGGAACTGCAACTTTTGCTACATACCTGTAACATTTTTGGATAGCAGGTCTGGTCTACCTGGAAAGTTTTCCAATGAACTTGATGTTGACTGGTCAGAATATAATCATATTAGAATTATAGTAAAGTGATTTTGACCCTGGTGAAATGGCTGTTTTGCTGTGTTTCAGAACTGTATGGAATATTTATTCCATATTCTAAAATAATATGCTGCACAGTGACACGTCTTTTGCGCAATGCTGGAATCTTGAATATAGAACAGTAAATAAAATAACGCTGTTGAATTCTGCGTGCATCGTCCCTTCGCATACAAATGTAAACAAATGACTCGCAGTAAAATAAGTGGCTAAAATATTCATAAAATTGTCATTTCTTGATTGATTTTAATAAATAGCATATCATTTTAAAGCTTACAACAAATTCAAAGCATCTACAGTGACAGTCTCTTAATATTTCATAACAAATTCTATAAAATTAGAGTGACAAAAATACTTATTTTTACCTTAGATATCGCTATGTATGTTGCATTGATGGAACAGCCAACATGACTTTGGATTTTTTTCAAATTTTGTGTAAGATTTACTGCTTAATTTTGACCAAAATATTAGTGTAACCATTTTAGAATAGGAATAAAAGACAAATTCTCGTGCTTTATGATGGTTTTAAACTATCGATTGGCTTTGTTAAAGCACTCAGCCATTCGGGCTTCGTGGCTTCAATATTCAGCTGATCGATAGTTTAAAACCATCATAAAGCACTCGAATATGTCTTTTATTCAAATAATATATATTATAATTTCATTATCAAGGCCCCTTCAAATCAAAATTGAGCAATTTAATTTCAACAGCCATGGTAATGTAATGTGTGATTTTTACCCCACAGCCCTTAAGGGCTGTCAGGGTATTGTTTTCACCCATGGTGTCCGGATGGGCGTTCGGGCGGGCGGCGGGAAATAGTTTGTCCGGGCTGTATCTCAGAAACCGTAAGGTGTAGGAAGTTCATACTTGGCAGGGACATTGGTTGGGGGTGTAGGTGTGCAACATCATGGTCTGACCTTGAATAGACCTTTGACCTTGCCGTAGTGACCTTCAGTTTGAAAATCTTATCCGGGCTATATCTCGGCAACCATAAGGTATAGGGAGTTGATACTTGGCATGGACATTAGTTAGGGGTTGTAGGTGTGCAACGTCATGGTCTGACTTGGATTTGACGTTTGACCTTGCTGTAGTGACCTTGACCTTTAAAATCTTGTCTGGGCTATATCTCGGAAACTGTAAGCTGTAGGAAGTTGATACTTGGTAGGGACATTGGTTAGGGGGTGTAGGTGTGCATCGTCATGGTCTGACCTTGATTTGACGTTTGACCTTGCTGTAGTGACCTTGACCTTTAAAATCTTGTCCGGGCTATATCTCGGAAACCGTAAGCTGTAGGAAGTTGATACTTGGTAGGGACATTGGTTAGGGGGTGTAGGTGTGCAACGTCATGGTCTGACCTTGAGTAGACCTTTGACCTTGCCGTAGTGACCTTGAGTTTGAAAATCTTATCCGGGCTATATCTAGGCAACCATAAGGTGTAGGAAGTTGATACTTGGCAGGGACATTAGTTAGGGGTTGTAGGTGTGCAACGTCATGGTCTGACCTTGATTTGACCTTTGACCTTGCCGTAGTGACCTTGACCTTTAAAATCTTGTCCGGGCTATATCTCGGAAACCGTAAGGTGTAGGAAGTTAATACTTGGTAGGGACATTGGTTAGGGGGTGTAGGTGTGCAACGTCATGGTCTGACCTTGATTTGACCTTTGACCTTGCTGTAGTGACCTTGACCTATAAAATCATGTCCGGGCTATATCTCAGAAACCGTAAGGTGTAGGAAGTTGATACTTGGTAGGAACATTGGTTAGGAGTTGTAGGTGTGCAACATCATGGTCTGACCTTGATTTGACCTTTGACCTTGCCATAGGGACCTTGACCTATAAAGCCTTGTCCGGGCTATATCTCAGCAACTGTAAGGTGTAGGAAGTTGATACTTGGTAGGGACATTGGTTAGGGGGTGTAGATGTGCAACGTCATAGTGTGACCTTCCTTTGACCTTTGCCATAGTGACCTTGACCTATAAAATCTTCTCTGGGCTATATTTCGGAAACTGTAAGGTGTAGGAAGCTGATACTTTGTGAGGACATTGGTTGGGGGTAGTACGTGTGCAACGTCATGGTGTGACCTTGATTTGACCTTGCTGTAGTGAACTTGACGTATAAAACCTGGTCCGGCTATATCTTGGAAACCGTAAGGTGTAGGAAGTTGATACTTGGTAGGGACATTGGTTAGGGGGTGTAGGTGTGCTACGTCATAGTGTGACCTTGATTTGACCTTTGACCTTGCCGTAGTGAACTTGACCTATAAAACCTGGTCCAGGCTATATCTTGGAAACCGTAAGAAGTGTAGGAAGTTAATACTTGGTAGGGACATTGGTTAGGGGGTGTAGGTGTGCTACGTCATAGTGTGACCTTGATTTGACCTTTGACCTTGCTGTAGTGTCCTTGACCTATAAAATCTTGTCCAGGCTATATCTCAGATACTGTAAGGTAGGAAGTTTATACTTGGTAGGGACGTTGGTTGAGGGTTTTAGGTGTGCCACGTCATGGTGTGACACTGATTGACCTTTGACCTTGCTGTATTGACCTTTAAAATCTTGTTGCACCTTTGGGTCTGTCTGTTGATGCAGATTAAGCACTGTTAAAGTCATATTAGAATTCATTAAGAATTTCCTTTTGCAAGTTCCCATTCTAACAGATGGAATTTCATCAAGTGAGCCACAGGCTTTTCTCCAACACCACACATAAGCATTCATTGAATGTATTGCCACTTCTGTATGCATGGGTAATATTCAAAACATCCAAACCATAATTCGGCCATTTTTGGTTTACTGTTAAATGCTGTCATTTTATTATTGAATCATCTTGTTTTAATATTTCATCTTTACGTACATTTCTTTTCCTGAGATATTATTTTCTCTACTTAAGCATTATTTGGACCTTAATATAACTGACACTGCTCTGAAAGTATCTTGAACTTTGTACTGTTATACTACTTCTGTATTTCATGGTGTTGAAAAATATTTCCCCAGGCTGTGGGGTACGGGCATCTCTGATGCTATTTTTTTTCTTTAAAAATACAGACTCATCACTTCTCAGGATAGCTGATAAAAATTCCATTAATTTATTTAAGAGTAAAAGAGTGAGTAAATATGTACCAGAGATTGGTTTCCTTCAGTAAATGTATAATATTTTTTAATCAAAGGATTTCCAAAAATGATATTGAACTTGGGATAAATATTGGAATCTTTTTGCACAAAAATAAATATCAAAAGACCATTTATAAGCATAGAATGTTGGTTCTCCCTGTTAAAATGCTGCAGTTTGTTTCTTTTAGGATGGTTCTGGAAAGATTGACTTCCGTGAATATGTGATAGGTCTCCACCTTATTGCTCAGCCAGCAAATAGTGAAGAAACCATTCGCTTTGCATTCCAGGTAAACTCATGATTGATAAAACCTAACTCGAAATATTCTGTATATTTTTCCGAAGAAGATTACTGGTACATGAAGTATATTACAAATCTCATTTCTTGATTAATGTAATTTTGTGTTAAAGTTGGACAATTTTCACAGTTGGTAAAGCTTTGTACATGCTGAGAACTAATGACAAATTTATTGAAAATAAAATGGTAAATCTCTGTAGAAATAAAGTTTGAATGGGTATTCTTGTATTGACAGCTGTTTGAATGGATATTCTTGTATTGACAGCTATTTGAATGGATATTCTTGTATTGACAGCTGTCTGAATGGGTATTCTTGTATTGGCAGCTGTTTGAATGGGTATTCTTGTATTGACAGCTGTCTGAATGGATATTCTTGTATTCAGCTATTTGAATGGGTATTCTTGTATTGACAGCTGTTTGAATGGATATTCTTGTATTGACAGCTGTTTGAATGGATATTCTTGTATTCAGCTATTTGAATGGGTATTCTTGTATTGACAGCTGTTTGAATGGATATTCTTGTATTCAGCTGTTTGAATGGATATTCTTGTATTACAGCTGTTTAAATGGGTATTCTTGTATTGACAGCTGTTTGACAAAGGTGCTAAGGGCCATATCACTGAGTCAGAGCTGGGAGAGATGCTGGAGCAGACTTTCGGCATGGATGAAATGGAGATTAGTCAGCTCTTTGCTCAAGTAGACAAAGATTGCAATGGCAAGATTACGTTCGGTATGTTTGCTGGTTTGAATTGTTGCCCGTGTTTTTTTTTCTTTTCCTTTCATAAGAATTAATCACCTACCAGGTTTTTGGAAAACAGGCACTCCAGTCTCACCACTGATGTTTAATTTTAATAATTAGCCTGACATTAGAAATTTTTATTACCTTTGATTACAACAGCTTGTGAATTACAATTTCTATTTGTTGCATTATAACACTATGAATGTGGTTATTTCTTCTGTTTCTCTTGCTGTAGATGAGTTTAAAAGCTATGCAGAAGAAAAGCCAGAATATGCGGAGCTATTCAGGTCGTACCATGAAGAGTCATCTGACACTGAGCTCAAATCCTCCACCATCAAGGTCAATGGGACCAACAATTCTCATGCTAGCATCAAGGCCACTAACACATCGGAAGCAAAAGTCAAGAATGAGTAGTGTGTGTGTATATTAAAACATGTGCATGTACATATGAGTCATCCTTTTTTGTGTGTCAAAATTTTATGTTTGTGATAAAAAGATGAACTGATTTTCTCAGAGAAGGACTCTTTGCAGTCTGAGAGTTACATTATGTTGTTATGTTATTTGCTGGAATATGTATGGTTGAATGTACAGTAGTCCAACTTGAAATTGAGTAGAGAAGTAAACAGTTAATTTTGGAAGAATTGTCAATGTACTTACTTAAGAGCAGACAAGGTACAGTTGACCTTGTGTATAGAGACGCAGTTTGTCATAATTTCATAAGATATTTTTCTTAGACTTTGTTGAGGGTGTTTTCTGAATGCTTCGCAAACAATGCCATTTCAGCTGTCTGTGGAGCTTATTATTAGCCAAAGAATTGAGTATAAATATAAGCATAGGATTTAAATGGATGGATAAATAGCCATAAATTGGTTCCAGTATCCATAATTCTATGATGGATATTGTACTTCTTTTCTAAATGCAATGTATACTTGTTCTTATTTTGTTTTAAACTTCTCTTTGCATTTTAGAATGAGTGCCTGTTTATATTTCAATCCAGACAGTTAAAAGAACCAAAAAATGTTGAATTTAAAAATTTTGAGAACTAGAAGCTTTCTGTGTATTTGAAGTATCTTTTCTTATTTTTCCAATTGATCACCAGTATAATTATATCCCCAGACGAAAGTCGGGGATATATTGGATTCAGGTCCGTCGCGCCGCCGCCGCCGCCGCCGTAGAAATTTCCTTGTGGACGCGATAACTCAAAAACAAATTAATATTTTTTTTTCAAACTTGGTACACATGTTAAGGGTGCCCAAAGGAAGATCCCTATTTTAAGGTGACCTTAAACTCCCAGTAAAAAAGAACTTATGGCCACCTTAAGGTCAGAAATTGCACTTTTGGCCACTTAGAGCCCTGTAGGTCACAAACTATGATGCTCAGCTGGCTGAAATTTTACCTGACAACACATTAATATGTTCTTAGTACATGTGCCGAAAATCATGACTTTAAGTTGAGGAGAAAATTGTGTTTGAGGCCCATAAATACCCCCACTTAGGGATTTTTTGCTATACTTTACACATATTTTGCCCTATAATTTGGAAGTGATAATTCTGATGAGTCTCAAACTGCGCTAGGTATAACTTTGATATGTAATCCTTGTCTGTAGAAAATTTTAGGGCTGTAGGTGTACCCAAAGGGGTCGACTTAAGGTCTCAAAAGTGCCCACAGAGACCCAATTTATGCACTTTTTGCCACTTTCAAGCACTGTAGCTTTCAAACTATGTCTCTCATCTAAGTTAAATATCATCTGGGAATATATCTATGTGTTTTCTTATATGTGCCCCAACATTTAGGCCTTTAATAGACAGTTAACCTGTGTATCAGGACCATAAACACCCACCCAAGTGACCCTTATAAGACATTTTTCACATCTTTTTCCCTGTAACTTGGAAATGGTAAGTCTGAGAAGTTTCAAACTGTATTAGATATATATTCTGTGTGTAATCTTAGTATGTAACAGATTTTAAGTCTAACGCTTTAATTTTGAAGGTCAAATTGAGGTCTCTAAAAGGCTCCCAAAGACCCAATATTTGGACTTTTTGCTACTTTTAAGCCCTGTGACTGTCAAACTATGTGACTGATAGAGCTCAAATCCTATCTGAGAAGATATTAGTATGTTATTTTTATATGTGCCAAAAATTAAGGCTTTAAGAAGACATTTAACCTGTGTATGAGGACCATAAATCCCCACCCGAGTGACCATTTTTAGACATTTTTCACATATTTTTCCCTGTAACTTGGAAATGGTAAGTCTAAGAAGTTTCAAACTGTATTAGATGCATATTCTATGTGTAATCTTAGTATGTGACAAATTTTAAGTCTGAAGCTTTAATTTGAAGGCCACATTTAGGTCTCTAGAAGGCCCCATAAAGACCCAGTTTTTATTGCGTTAATATATCTTACCTAGTGGACCAGTGCATTTGTCCGGCGCGCAGCCGGTCCCGCCAAACGTTAGACAAAAACGTCCTGAGCTGGGCTCTGACCGGGACCGGTAGTGTACTCCTCATTCGCCAGGTGTCGTGACTGCACCCAGCTCCCCTACTGCGCGTGCGCGCGCATGCGTACTTCCTCTTTTTGTTTGGCGCCATAGTGTGTTAGCGGATAAATTTCAGTAAAATAAACTTTAAATTATATTGTCTATTTGCAAACGAGTTAGAAGGAAAGCTTTGGATATTGCAAAATATATTTATCATGGCATCACCAGGACAGAGGCGTGGTAGTTGTGGCCATGTTATGGCGGGGTTTGACCTTCATAAAAAGTGTGCCCGCTGTAGGGACAAAAAGGTGGGAGATGACCCTTGTGTCAAAGGTCAGGACTGTGAATTGTGTGATGCGTTGTCTGACTCCCAGAAAGGTATGCTAGCAACCCCACAGTATCAAATCCGAAAAGACAAAAAAGCAGGGATTTTGATTTCTCCCAGTAAAGTTACGGTTGTGGGTCCGGTGGAGGAACAGGATGAACTTGAGATGCCTCCGGACACTGCGCATGCGCAGGGACGGATTGTTGCCGGTGCTTTCCCGGTTTCTGATCAGACAGGTACTGGAGACTTTGTCTCCCGTCAGGATTTTGAACTATTGAATAATCAGTTGGAGGAAAAATTCGCCCGTTTTGAGGCTCTCCTTACAAGGACCAACATATTTTCTACTCCAAAGATGCCTGTTTCAAAGAGTCAAGCCCCTGTTTCTGACACGCCCTTTATCAATCCCTCTCCTGACCCCAGAGCCACCGGTCCGGTGAGGCCTCCGGGTCAGGCTGTAGAGGATTCTGCTTCTTCTGTTAAAAAACAGAAAGGGAAATCAAAACATAAGAAGTCTATCAAACCGGCCGCTGCTGCCGGTTCTGCAAGTCAGGTTGCTAGGGACCCTATTCCTCCCAAGACAGTGGTACCCGGTCCGGGTTTACAAGTTCTTGGTGAACCGGAGGAAACTGTGCCTGCTATCACCAGTGTCTCTTCCTTAGGGTCCTCCTCTCAACCGGTCATTACCGGTCCACAGTATACCAGTACTTCTGCTTCCTTTGCACCGGATAGTTTTACTCAGCCGGATCCGGCTCTGTCAGACGGGGAACCCCTTCCGGACCGGTCAGATAAGGAATCTGGTGAGGAGGGTGAACTTTCAGATACTGAAATCAATGAGAAAAATGAGGAAATGAACTACAGAGAAACGGTCCGGTCGGTCCGTTCCTTTCTTGGCTGGTCTCACATACCAGATTTTGAGGCTTCAGCAAGTGATGCAGACAACCGTTCTGACAACCCTTGGAAGGGGAAATATCCTCGTCGCTCAGGCAAAGTTTCAGTGGAGTTACCAGCTGACGACTGGCTTTGCTATAAAATGGAAAAACTGAACACTCGTGTTGCAGAAGGTTACCCTTCTCGTTCCCAAGAGGCCGCAGGTCTGAAACAAGACCAGTTTGTCAGAACACCCAAAAGCCAGGCAAAGTGGTGTACACAGTCACGACTCAAACAGGATATAAATCAAAGACCTGGACGTACAATCTTTGGCTGGTCGGGTTCCGAAGCACGCCTGAACTCTCAATTCTCCCGTATTGCCAAGACTTCCTCATATCCATCTTCAGGACCAGCATCTAGGCCTATCCCTCAGGAGATTCTTAGAAGGTGGGAGCAATGTGCTAAGGAAGGCTCTTTGATTACCAATCACGCAGCAGGATTCAACAGGTGCGTTAGTGAAATTCAGGACAAAATGAATCAACACATTTCATTTTTAAACGCTACCATTGTTCAGGGCAAGGCCCCTAAGGAGGTCACCGACGCCATCAGGGATTTGAAAGACTTGTCAGCTTTCCACAGTAGTGTTTCTGTTGCCTTAGGTACTGCCTTCCAGCACCTCGCAGACAGTTTATTTGTTCAGCTAGCCAACTTCATTTTGTTGAGGAGAGATTCTTATCTCGAGTACGTTAAACCAGGCCTGAAACCTGATACCTGGAATAAACTACGAAATGCTCCCCTGTTCACTTACGGGTTATTCCCGGATGATGTACTGGCAGTAGCGGAGCAGGATATTCAAAAGTATGATTCAAACAAGAGTGCTACTGGTCCCGGCCCGGGCACATATCAGCACTCAAAGAAGCATCAATTCCGGTATCAACCATATGAAAAGAAAGAGAGTCGTCAATCCGGCTTCTCCTCTTCCCAAAATCAACAACCTTGGAGGCAATTCTCAGGCAGAGGCAGGGGTAGAGGTCGTGGTAGAGGTGGATCTGGTTCTACTTACTACTCCAAGCCTGCCCGTGGTACAAAACCGTATAAATGACAATCAACATCTACTGAGTCCCCCAGTTGTGTTAAGTTCAAGTTTAGGGGATCTCAATCTAGTGTCATCAGCAAACAAAGAGACTTTTCAAGAGACTGTAAATTTGCATGTTGTTCCTCCTGTACCTTTTGTAAAAGGGCTGTTACAAAAGAAAAACGTAAGACCCTCTCATTCTCAAAGAGGAATAAAATCTGTGAACAGTGCTTTGTCTGTAAATCAGTGTCTTTTTGCCCCAAATGTAACAAATGCCCCATGTGTTGCAAAAGATCCACCTGTGGGAGGCCGTCTGCAACTGTTTTGGCAGGTTTGGCTCTCCCTGGGTTCAAATCCAAGGGTAGTCTCCATCCTCAGGGAAGGGTATCAACTACCCTTCAAGGAGAGACCACCTCTGGCAAGATTTCCTGTGATTATCAGTGGTTCATCAAATCCCTTTCGAAACAAAAGTCTGAACGAGGCATTGCATTCCCTAGGTCAAAAACAGACTATCGAAAAGGTGGCCGTTCAGTCATCTCTGGGTTTCTACAACCGGTTGTTCCTGGTGCCAAAACCCAACGGGAAATGGAGGCCCATTCTAGATCTAAGCCAACTGAACCTTTACCTTGCCCCAGCAACGTTCAAGATGGAAACTCCGGAGACCATCAGACTCTCCCTGCAACAGGGGGAGTGGGTCTCTTCGCTGGATTTCAGCGACGCTTATTTTCACATTCCCATAAACCACAGGTCGCGAAAATATCTCCGGTTCCACTTAAAAGGTCAGACTTTTCAGTTCACAGCATTTCCCTTTGGCCTGTCGACGGCTCCGTTGGAGTTCACAAAGGTGGTCAAGGAGGTAAAACTCATGGCTCAATCGAGGGGTATTCGAATCCACCAATACCTAGACGATTGGTTACTGAGAGCCCCATGCCGGGAAATTTGCCTACGTCATACCCAGATCCTTTTGGACCTTTGCCGCTCGCTAGGGTGGGTAGTCAACATGGACAAGTCAGAGCTGGTTCCCCAACAAACCTTCGACTTCGTAGGTTATCATTTCGACCTATCTCAGGGGTTAGTCAAACCAACTCAGGACAGGTGGAGGAGTCTATCTCAGAAACTCAACCTTCTCCTGGGACTGGAATGTTGCACAGTCAGGCAGTTCATGTCTTTAATCGGCCTTCTGACAGCAACAGAAAAACAAGTAGTGTCGGGGCGGCTGCATATGAGGCCCATTCAGTGGCACCTAAAAAAGCATTGGCATGCCCCGGAATCGCTGGAAAAGGTCATCCCAATTCCTTCATCTCTCCATGTACATCTAAGGTGGTGGTTGGACCCGGCCAAGGTGCTCTCCGGTCAACCCTTACACCCTCTTCGACACGCCCTTCAACTGTTTACAGACGCCTCAAACGAAGGTTGGGGCGCTCACTTAGGCGATTACATGGCAAAAGGAGTTTGGTTGGAGTCAGAAAGCGCCTTGCACATAAATTTGTTGGAGCTCAAGGCGGTCCTGCTAGCCTTAAAACGGTTCGAGCAGTTATGTTGCAACCAGATAGTTCTTGTTTGTACAGACAACACCACTGTGGTCTCTTACATCAACAAGGAAGGGGGTATGAAATCAGGCTCACTCTGTGCCCTCCTTTGGAGACTGATGCTTTGGTGCAATCAAAGGCAGATTGTCTTGAGGGCCAGGCATATTCCGGGTCACCTGAACGTCATAGCCGACAAGCTGTCCCGACTCAATCAGGTGATCCAAACAGAATGGTCCCTCCTCCCGGAGGTGTTTGCTCAAATATGCCGGCGTTGGCACCGCCCGTCTGTGGACCTGTTTGCCACCCGGTTCAATCACAAACTTCCCGGTTTGTATCCCCGGTTCCAGACCAATCAGCGTGGGGAGTGGACGCCTTAAGTCTCCCTTGGGAGGACCTGGACGCTTATGCCTTTCCACCAACGGCCCTTCTTCATCAGGTGGTAACGAAACTCTTGGACCACGGATTCCGTCGTCTCATTCTGATAGCACCAGGTTGGCCCAACATGCCTTGGTTTTGGGACCTGGTCAACATGTCAGCTCAAGTTCCTCTCCTGCTCCCTCAGGTGTCGAAATTGATCACTCAACCGTTCAATCAGTGTCCTCACCGGGACCTGCCCAATCTGAACCTTCATGCGTGGCTCCTAGAGCCTCTGCCATCCAGCAGGCCGGGTTCTCGGCAGAAGTGGCAACAAGAATTGAGGCTCCTCAAAGACGCTCTACCAGAGCCATTTATGAATCAAAGTGGTCCGTTTTTGTCAGATGGTGTGAAAAGAATCAGGTGGACTTCAGGACTCCCTCTATAGAGCAAATTGCGGATTTTCTCCTTTTCCTTTTTCAGGAGAAACATCTTCAACCTAGTACCATAGAAGGCTATAGGACTGCCATAGCCGACAAAGTGGGGAATTCCAGAATTAACATCAGCAGGGATGAAAACTTGTCCAGGTTGTTGGATAGTTTTCATAGGGACAAACCAAAAGGCAGGCGTGGGATTCCTACGTGGAATTTGTCTTTGGTCCTTCACCAACTTACACAACCTCCTTTTGAACCTCTCAGGAAGGCTTCGCTGAAGTACCTCACCTTTAAGACTGTCTTCCTTCTAGCCTTGGGCTCTGGGAAACGGAGGAGTGAAATTCATGCTTGGGTCCACAGGAACATTAGGCACCAAGAGGATTGGTCGAATGTTTCATTGTCGCCTTCTCCTAGTTTCATCTCTAAGAACCACCTGGCTAAAGAGGGTCCCGCTTGCGTGGCCCCTGTTATCATTCCAGCCTTGGCTCCTTCATTGGACAAATCCCTCAAGGAGGATAGGAGTCTGTGCCCGGTCCGGGCACTACGTTATTACTTGGACAAAACCAAAGATCTCCGTTCAGGCAAGGAATTGGTTTTTGTTTCCTTTAGGAAGAGTTTCCAGAAGGATATTGTCCCCGCTACCGTTTCCTCCTGGATCAAACAAACCATAGTCCTTTGTTACCAGATGTCAGACCAACAGGCTCAACAGTTGCATCAGGTTCGGGCGCATGACGTTCGCGCGTTCGCGGCATCCAAAGCCTTTCAGGGGGGTGTTCCCTTAGACCAGATTTTGGCAGCCTGTCACTGGAAATCTCATAACACCTTCACCCAATTTTACTTGAAGGACTTGGCATGGGCAGACTCGGATGTGTACCATTTGGGTCCTGTGGTAGCTGCCCAACAAATTAGGGACTAAGTAGAGGCTCCCATGTATATAGTGTATAGTGGTGTATATATGTATTCATACATGTACATAAAAAAAAAAAAAAAAAAAAAAAAAAAAAAAAAAAAACGTCCCTGCAGTCTGTCTTGCGTTGCAAGAAGATGGGGGACCATCTTAATCTTCAATTCCCCTTCTTCACTTCCTCGGGAACTCGTCAGCTACAAAACAAAAGGGGGGGGGGGGGGGAGAGAGACTGTACCTATCCAGGGTAGTTAGAAACCCTTCCCGGGTGATTTCCTCTGGATTTACGGAGTATATATGTAGATCTTAGAGTCTCGGTCTCCCCTTTGCCCATAGCTACCCGCCAACCACTGGGTAGTTATTCTGCACTGGTCCACTAGGTAAGATATATTAACGCAATAAAATGGAAAATTTAATGGTTAAATTAAATTTTTATTAGTTAATATCTTACCTAGTGGACCAAGAGAGTCCCACCCTACCTGCCCCGCAATAGCTCAAAGGGGGACATTCTTAGGTAGGCCACAAAAAGAGGAAGTACGCATGCGCGCGCACGCGCAGTAGGGGAGCTGGGTGCAGTCACGACACCTGGCGAATGAGGAGTACACTACCGGTCCCGGTCAGAGCCCAGCTCAGGACGTTTTTGTCTAACGTTTGGCGGGACCGGCTGCGCGCCGGACAAATGCACTGGTCCACTAGGTAAGATATTAACTAATAAAAATTTAATTTAACCATTAAATTTTCCAATTTGGACTTTTTGCCAATTTTAAGGCCTGTGACTGTTAAACTATGTGACTGATAGAGCTGAAATCTCATCTGGGAATACATTATTATGTTCTTTTTACATGTGCCAAAAATCAAGGCTTCAAGTAGACATTTAACCTGTGTATGAGGACCTTTAACACCCACCTGAGTGACCCTTTTAAGACATTTTTCACATATTTTGCTCTGTAACTTGGAAATGGTAAGTCTGAGAAGTTTCAAACTTTATTAGATACATATTCTATGTGTAATCTTAGTATGTAACAAATTTTAAGTCTGAAGCTTTAATTTGAAAGCCACATCGAGATCTCTAAAAGGCCCACAATGACCCAATATTTGAACTTTTTACCACCTTTAAGCCCTGTAACTGTTAAACTATGTGATTGATGGAGCTGAAATCCCATCTGGGAATGCATTATTATGTCCTTTTTACATATGCCGAAAATCAAGGTTTTTAGTAGACATTTAACCTGTGTATGAGGGCCATAGACACTCGCCCAAGTGCCTTTTTTGACATTTTTTCCGTATTTTGCCCTGTTATTTGGAAATGCTTAGTGTGACAAGTCTTAAACTGTATTATATATGATTTTTGTTTGTTATGTATGTCCCCCCAAAAAGTTTCAGATCTGTAGTTTAATTGCTAAGGTCTCTTTAACAATTGTAAAATGCCCACAGAAACCCAATTTATGGATATTATGCCACTTTAAAGCCCAGTAACTGTCAAACTATGTGGGTTATAGAGCTGAAATCTTTGAATTTTTAAAAGGAAATGCCTGTCTATTTAAATTTTGAATATTAATAATGTTATGGCTATCTTAGTCTTTTAAGAACTTATTTTTGTGTGTTATACCTCTGCTTGCTGAGTTCTTCACTTTTTAAAATGAAACTGGTGAAACATATTGAAGTAGACAAAATGGACACTTTAAGTGAGCTTTAAGTCCCAATATTAATGAAATTATATCCTTATGTAGTAAAACTAGGGGATTTTTAACCCTCAACTAGCCCAGTTTTATTCAACTTGCCTCAGTTAATTTTGGCACAGCTCCTACAGTTATGAACTCATTTCAGTTGATAATCACATACTTAAAATTCTCAATTCTTTTTGTATTTGAGTACCCCTTTTATATAGATTGTTTGTTTACCATTTATGCTCAACCCACATCCCCCACCCGGATTCCCCCCACCCACCTCTGGGACCTCCAGCTATATTGAGTGACACTAAATAAACAAAGGTATTTAATGATATCAGATGAGAAACAAAGAACTCAATGGGGTTGCAGATCTTGTGTAATAGTGAGAGAGGTGTGGAGAAGGGGAGAGGGGTGGGGGTGGGAGGTGGTGGGCTTCATTACATATAACACAAAGGGGAGTCAGAACTGAGATTGTGTCACATATTTAGGTTGCATATATATGGACCGCATATATAGGTATAGAGGAAATGAATAACTGAAAACAATTTGCAAATTCTAAAAATAATATAATAAAATAATAATATAAATAATTTTTTTTTAAATAATATTTTATTTGTGAACAAATATAGAAACAGATATGCGCTTTTGGGATTATGAATTTTAGAATGGACATTGAATCATCAATCATTTAAATACTTTGAAGGAAGATTGAAAAATATGATGAGTTGAGTTAAAAATAATATTTTATTTGTCAACAAATATAGAAACAGATATGCTCTTTTGGGATTATTATTTTAGAATGGACATTCAATCATCAATCATTTAAATACTTTGAAAATAGGTTTAGAGTTATCATTGCAGGAAGATTGAAAATATAATTTGAGTTATGTATTCGGCGTCTGGGGATACACCATCTTCCTTGGGGAGATATAAACAGAGTAGATTGATGTGCTGAAGTTCATATAATAATGGGTAATTATGTTTTAAAAAATTCCCGATCAAAACCTGTGGCGTGAGTGATGACCTGTCTGGGGATATGTTGGCGCCGAGTTGGCCCAATCTAGTTATCTAAGTCCTATTTTAGTGTTAAAGCTCATGCCTGAGAGGACACTCAGTCTTTTTTCTTGATACTGTGTACCAAGGCTCAGTGACCTGCATTACATTTATTTGCAATAGCAAGTGTTATTCAAGGATTGTTCAAAAGTTTGTTCGATAGTAAGAGGTTCTGTTGTACAGTAAGACAACATCATTGAGCCCATATTAATATTGACAATTTGTGCAAGACAGATTGACAGCTGTGAAGTACATCTGAAGTGTTCAGGGCAACAAATAACAAAGTAATGTTTGTGGTTGCTGGGTAGAATTCCATTCTAAAACTATCCAACCAATTGTGACGGAGAAACTGGCCCGTTCAAGTTGATTGCTCTAGCCTAGGCGGCTGGAGAGTTTTATTACACTGGCCCTTGTAGAGAGTAGATTTTGTTTGTGAAGGGTGTGGGTTTGAATCTCTAATACTATGACTAAAATTTGTGAAATGTAACAACCGGGATACTTTCATAGCTTTTAGGTATATATTTAGTTCAAATGCTGTGTAGTGGGTGTAGAAAAACTGTTTACAGTGCAAAATTCATTACTCAGCAAGCTTAAATAGACACATCAGACAGTTGGAGGGAATCTGAACAAAGGACCAGAAACATTCACTGCCATACTCCGTCAGATCTCCCTAATATCAGTATCTATGAGGCATTTCCATTGTTGTGAAATTGAAAAGTTTGTACTCCAGGTTAGTTAAACACTCGTAGATTTACAGTATGACCTGTAGTAACAAGCAAGAGACTGGTATGTGTATTCAGGTCTTGGTGTATGCTTATTTTGTTATTTCATAGAAAGAAACTTTGAGCTTATGGTATTGGTTTACAGAGATTACATTCACTGAGGAGACAGAACTAGGGTTTGTCAATAGTCTGTTACTGTTGTCTCGTTTTGAGAATATTAATATTTTATTTTTCTCTGAAATTCAAGGTTAATGATATAAATATATCTCTTATTTGGACAATAAATTAGACATCTGCAATTCAGCATATATATTACATTCCAGTAAATATTGCAAAATTTAGATGTTAGTTTGTTTTTGGAGGAGTGAGATCTACTGAATTGCTGAGTGGAAAAATATTCGCTCTAGCCTGCTAAGAATTTGATATTTTTTTGAGTAACTGTGATCTTAGGGTGTTGAAATGTTCTGTCATAAGCGTATATAATTCACTCAGTGCAGATACGATTGTAACAGTAAAAACAATTAAGTATAGGTAGAAGTAGCTTTACGTCTTAACATGTCAGAGGTATGTTCCAGCTGATGTAAGTTTAGAACCCAATTCTGAAGATAATGGACTTTCAGCATATAAAGGGTCTACTGTACAGCAGTTAGTATGTGATATTGACTTAATTGATATTCTCTGGCATTACAAGAATTCAGCTTTTAACAGTACATGTTCCGTGTTGCTGGCATCTAAAGTACTTTATGTCAGTTATTCTTTTAATGTTGTAATTGTGTTTTTTCTTTGTTAAATCTTATCTTTAAGAGCTGAAAGTTTTAACCATTTGTGTGGATAGTTATGGCTTCTGTTCCATTAGCCTTCTCTACTTTTTAAAAACAAAAAAATTGTTGGAAGACAAATGCTTTTATGTTTAAAAATGTTATTATTTGCCAGATTTTAAGTTGCTGTTATTGTTTGTTGGTTGGTTACATTTTCTGTATGTTTTATTTTTCAAAGTACTTTGTCTTTGGTGAAACCAATGAAAAATATTGGATTTTTGGCTTAAAAGGGGGTATTATTTGGTTTTGGGGATGGTTTTTCTCACCACTTCAGCTGTTACATATAATCTCGCCTTAATATCATATTAAGAGTATGGAAAGGAGTTTTACTATGTATTGTGATGTGGGAAAAATTTTCAACATTCACCTTTGACCTTTCCGAAGGTCACATGTCATCCCAAAAAACTGAGAGCTTTTTTTTGTTTTTGTTTTTTTTTTTTACGCTTGCCTGTGATTACTTTTTTTCTCAGACTGTATAAGATGAGTTTACCAAATTTGGCGCATAAATTAACCACATCAGTGTCCCAAGCATCTATCAATTTTCAGATCAGTTGGGTCATAACTGACTAGTCAGATTGATTAGCCTATCTTTCTGAGAACTTCTAAACTAATAAGAAATGAGCTTTTCACAAAATAAGCTGTTAAACTACTTTTCATATATTTCTTGATGTGCAAGTTTCTGCTTTAGCTGTGGAGCTTAAACCAGTAATTGAGCTGTATACTGTAATGAAAGTCACTTATTTCCTTTGATATCACCATTAAACTTGCCATTGCTAGAAGATTGAAAATGAAATGATGAAATATCGTCCATGATTTTCATTTTAATTTATGCACACACTTTTTTTTCCCAGTCTGTCTAACTTAATACGTTTTGATTATTTTTATAATACTTCAGCTTTCTGGAGTGGGATGCTTCATTTTTTGCCTTACAAAAAATCATTTTCTAGTTACATTGTTGCTTTACCTAAATCAGTAAAATAGTTTATATTGAGGTATGTGGTTTATTTGTAATTATAAAGACGGAAGTGAGCAGACTACACAAAACTATGCAGTGCGCATATTTTTGCGTACATTTATCTGAGGCAATAAATGGACGATCGCCGATAATAGAGAAACAAACAATACAGACAAAATATAGTGCGATAAATAGGTGTGTATAACAACATATTTACAAAAATATTTATGGATATATAAATGAAACCGGTCTTTCTGCGCTTGTCCATTATCCGCCGGAAGTACCGTCCTTTTATAGAGGTCATAAAGTACTCACCCTCGGACTTTATTTCTACAACAAAGAAATAATTGTCACTGTATTAAATACACTCGACAATTTTGAAAGTTAACTCCATATTTATAGAACCAAGTTGACAAATCTCTCGCAAACTGCTTCCAAAACAATTCAGCATCTGCAATATACATGTACATGTATTTATCGCCATACTGATTTTTACTAGAATATACTGTAAAATTGTCATTATACTAATTTACTTTTTAGTTATATTTTTGTTTCATAAACTTGAAACTGCTGCTGATAAGACTGTATGTAAATGTTAAACCAATGAGAAAGTATGTTATGGTATATAAGAGATCTGTGGTACTTGTATCCTCTCACAGTCACAATATATTACAGATCTGTGCACTTGTATCCTCTTGTAATCGCTTTATGTTACAGATGTGTTGCGCTTGTATCCTCTCACAGTCACTATATATTACAAATCTGTGCACTTGTATCCTCTTGTAATCACTTTATGTTACAGATATGTGGCACTTGTATCCTCTCTCAGTCACTTTATTTTACAGATCTGTGCACTCATATCCTATCACAGTCACTATATATTACAGATCTGTGACACTTGTATTGTCCGACAGTTTTGCTTCAGTGTAGAGTTAGTGTAGTTACTTTATAATCTTGTCAGGTTGTAATCATTTTAAACAGAGTCTAGAATTTACATGGATTTTATATTCATATATATTATTAGAGCACTGTGATATACAATGATTCACCAAGCTTCACTTTTGTCTCCTGGTTTTCTCTTGAGGCTTATAATGATAATAACTGAAGTAGTTTTTACCCTGAGCCTTGAAGGGTCTGTGCAGGTATTGTTTTCACCAATGGTGTCCAGATGGGTGGCCGGGCGGCGGGAAAAAGTTTGTCTGGGCTGTATCTCAGAAACCACAAGCTGTAGGAACTAGGTAGGGACATTGGTCTGGAGATGTAGGTGTGCAAACGTGGTGTGATCTTGAGTTGACTTTGACCTTGCTGTAGTGACCTTGAGTTTGAAAATCTTGCCTGGGCTATATTTTGGAAACTTTAAGATATACAAAGTTGATACTTGGTAGGGACATTGGTTTGGAAGTGTAGGTGTATACAACGTCATGGTGTGACCTTGATTTCATATTTGACCTTGCTGTACTGACCTTGACCTTTAAAATCTTGTCCGGGCTATATCTCAGGAACCATAAGGTGTAGGAAGTTGATACTTGGTAGGGACATTGATTAGGGCGTGTAGGTGTGCAGCTTCATGGGTAACCTTGATTTAAACTTTGACCTTACTGTTGTAACCTTGACCTTTAAACTAAAGTCCGGGCTATATCTCAGAAACCGTAAGGTGTAAGAAGTTGATACTTGGTAGGGACATTGGTTAGGGAGTGTGAATGTGCAACATCATTGTGTGACCGTAATTTGAGCTTGCTGTAGTGACTTTCACCATTAAAATCTTGTCTAAAGTATGTCTCAGAACCTGAAAGGTGTAAGGATATTTGGTAAGGATATTAGTTAGGGGTTTGGGTAAGCAGTGTCATGGTATGACCTTGATTTGACCTTCGCCACAGTGACCTTGAACATAAAAATCTTTTCCTGGCTATACCTCGGAAACTGTAAGGTGTAGGAAGTCAATATTTGTTAGGGACATTGGTTAGAAGGTGTAGGTGAGCAACGATCTTGTCTGAGCCATATTTCAGAAACTGTAAAAAGAGAAAGTGGTGAAAGGAGTAGAAAGTTGATTCTTTGTTGGGTCATTGGTTGGGGGTGCAGGTATGCTAAATCATGGTGTGATCTTTAAGTTTGGCTCTGCCAAAGTGTGTTCACGTGCCGTGAGACGTATTTCTCTTATGACAAAGATATATGGATTGTTGTAACTGATTATTTTATGTTCCTTTAAATAGTTGTGCTCCTTCTATCGGTAGCTATACTTCAATTGGAGCTTCATAATTTACAGAGATTTTCCCTCCTAAACCTTATTTTCTCTACTAACATTATTTTGACTTTTACATAACTGATATTGTTTGATGTGAAAGTCTCATGATCTTTGTACTGTTTCACTTCTATATCTCATGGTGTCAAACACTATTTCCCCAGGCTGTGGGGTACCAGCATCTCTGATGCTATTTGTATCTCTTCTTTTTCCTCTTTAAATGTCTTTGAGAAAATAGTATGGAAGCATTCTTATACGGTAAAATATACTCAGATATACAGCATTGTAAATGATCATTTATTTTTGTGTGTTGCATATTTTTTTATGTACAAAAGTATATATATATATATTTACAATACCCAAAGCATTTAGTATGTAATGATTTGTGATCTGGTCATTAACTGTAGGCATATCTAGATCTGGTTATCACAACAGCTACTTATGACTTGTTAAAAGAAAGAAGTTTATTGTAATTACTGGTTGTGTCTTTAATATATTATGATTATAAATCTTGTAACTTTCCAGTGAGAATCACAGAGTACACATGTTTCTCATACAGCATATTTATCTGTATGATTTTGTTCTGTTGTAAAATGTTTACTTCTGAATATCACCACCTAATTCTTGCGAAGACTTGAAGTTTTGTTATTAAGAGTAATAAACTCTTTGATAACTAATAGTATTGATATATTTTATCAGATTTTTTTTTCTTTGCAAAATAAAAAAATATGGCTCTTGTGAAAGTGATCTTGGCAGTTTTTTTTTTTTTTTTTTAAATTAAGATAATTAGAAAACTACATTGATCAATAGTTCCACAGATATCTTAAGACCAAAAAATATTTAATAAATCATTGCTTATTACTCAGAAGCAGTGGTCTCTGAAAGGAATTTTTTCAGGAAATGTGTGAAGTGGTTGAAATATTAACTTCAACACTTTAGTAGTTGTAGAATTGTCAATGCTTATTCCAGGTTTTATTGCATCTGTCATTGAAATATTTCATCTTTTGCGCAATATAGTTTTGTTGTGAAGAAAAGCTAGACAGAGCGGTTTGTTTTTGTGGGCATGCTGGTAAAACTGTGGCTGATATTGTGTTGATTGATATATATTCCAGTAAATCATCATTCATACTTGGCATTTAGTCCTTTTTCTTTGGTAGCTTTTAGAAAATCTTTTACTCTTGCATTTTCTTATCAGTTTCTTTATGTGGTTGGTGGTGTATAAAATCCTAGATGCTATGGAAAATTAGTCTTATCATGTACAAGTTCATGCTCTTAGTAGTAGGTACTAAAAGATCAGTATAAAGTAGAATGTATCAGGTCAATCAGTTGAAAAACTTCAGCCGTGTCGTCTTGTTCTGTCACTTTCCCAGAGATATTAACTCGAGTTGGATATTGTTCAGTTACATCTCAAATGAAAGAGTTCTGATAAAACCAGGCATTCCAGGTAATGGTTCATTTCACTGGAAAAAGGTGGGCTTTCATTAGTGTTTCCACTGTAAAGGAATTCTACCAGAGATTCACTGGAATAGGTTAGACTGTATTTCGTACAACAGACCATACATGTAGGTTGAACCTGAACCCATGTTAAGTTACACTGTTATAAAAATAACAATGACTACTTATGTACATTAGTTGTGCAGAAAGCAAATTAGTGGTTGTGATTTTGTTCTTGCCTGTCATAGAGGTCTTTTCTGGGGAAAAACTTGTATGAAAATTACAAAAAAAATTCTAAGAACAAAAATGTTTATGAATATTGGTTTATGTGTTAGGTTAGTTTGTCAGACATTAATTATAAATCCAGGTGTGAATATAAACAGTATTTTATAGACATACAGATAGATAACATTTGATTCCAACAAGGCTGTACCCTTTAAAATTTCCTTAGCTGCTGTGATCCTTTTTGTGTGAATAACTCAAGCCTTCGTATATTTGCACATATCGTTGAACCACCAGTCATCATGTGCCAAACAGAAAATACTATATAAACAAATGCTTCACATCTCCTGCTTCAGTTTATCTAACATTTACATAATATTTGCATACCTTTTCAATATCTTTTAGCTAATTTTGCATATCGTTTTTGGTTCTGTCACATCTATTTTCACTGGACTTTCTATTACTGTTCACCAGAAGTTCTTATTAAAATTCGAATATAGTAATTTCAAATTCCAACTTTAAACCACTATTAAAGTAGTGGCTATAATAATATTTGAGTCAATTTAAAATGCGACATATCTGGCATCAATTTCTTCTTTTTTTTTTTTTTTTTTAAGAAAACAGAAAAAAAAATCAATAGGATTTATTCTAGAAATATGCTTCATTACCTGTGTAGAAAATTGTTGATTATCTCAAGACAAGTGAAGCTTTGAATAGTGCATGATAATAGGAGGTGCTCAGTAACTGGAAGTGTTTTGATTTCAAATAAAACACTTTTAAGTGGAGCTTCAGTCAAGTAAAATTGGCTTTAACTTGAAATAAATCACAGGTCCTTATCAGAGTTTTTCAATTAAAATTTGACCTTGCCATATGGAAATCCTAGTTTAGTGGAAAGATGTTTCTATTGCCTTTACTATCAACTCCAGCAGTTTCCTGTTGTTTACAGTACCCCTGTTCCACTGTTATGAGTTTAAATCCCAATCCCCCTGATACTGCATAGTCAACAGCACAATTTTACTAGTTGTATCACTTATATTTTCACTCATAAAAGTTGGAAATATGGGGCTAAGTGTTAGAAGTAATCTTTATGAACAGTACAAGATAGGTGCAGGTTGTCAGGCTGATTTTGTCGGCGATACAACTTCTCTTTTCATGTGGGAGAAAAATCACATGGTTTATCAGTTTTCCTGCCCTTTTCTGACAGGACCATTGTAGCAGCACTTAAGTTTAATATCAGCTAGGTCTTATAATGAGTTTGCAAAGTGCAACAGCAATATTACTCTAAACCACCTCTGATATCTGGAGCACTAGCTAATCCAGTGATCTGCTAATTTCACAAAATGTGTCACTTAATTACACATATGTTACCCAGAAGGTACACTACACATACAACTTTCAACCAGAGAATAAGCTTGTATATCACTTGAGAATGGTGTAAATAAATGAGATGCCACTTTTTTATTTGCAGTGTATTGCTTCTGTATCTGATCTGAGAAATGGAGGAGTGTTTTCATTTGAAGTGTATACCAACAGCTGTATATTTTTTTTATAAATATTTATACAAAGTACATTACTGTCAACCTCGCTAAACAAAAAAAAAATCTTATTATTAAGTACACAGTAAGTAATCAAGTACACAACTTTTTTCAAGAAAGCCAGTTTAGGATGTTTTGATGTTTCCACTGAAGATTTAACTTTCGGGTTTTTATCATTGAATGCAATTTTATTCTCTATTAATTCTGACATCTGTATATGGTATTACCATCAGTTGTATTGACATGTCTTTGTTGTAGAGACAGTATTATAGTGTGTAACGTACTTCAGTGTCTAGTTTTGTAATGGCTCAGATCTATAGCAAACAGGTGTCGCAATGAAGCTATCTCAGTTGCCCAGAAAGTTTGGAGAATACTGAAGTTCTTAAAAAAGTTCTAGACAAGATAATTTGTTTTCTGTCCTCATTTAAATTGTTACTCCTGCTTTTTGCTTGATTTCATTGATTTTATTTCTCAACAAAATATTCCATGTGGTTATTGACTTAAGTTTATTTTTTTTCTTTTTATTAATTTAAACTAAAATTTTCAAACATTGGAAATTATTAAAACAAGGCCTGTTGTTGGATAAGCTGGAAACGTCTCAAGATTTAAATGCTGGTCTTTACCAAACTTCAGTGTGCTTCTGTTTAGTGGATGCGATTCAGAATTGTTATAATCTAGCCAGAGGAATTTATTATTGGTGTTTTTATTGCATGCCTTCATTGAATATGTTTGGTACATTGTTTTTTATACATAGATATTTATTCCACTTGATGCACACATTATGCAAGCAGGAGAAAGTAACTACAAAAGTTGCTGGATAAGCTTGGTTTTATTCTGTATCAAGTAGTAGAAATGTGTAGTAAGACGTGAAATTTGCCACTTTGGGACACCCCTTCAGAGAAAGCAAGTTATAAAAATGTAAACCAATTTGTATCAGGGGAGATCTGTGGCCTAAGATAAATAAAAATAGTACCAAAATTTCCTGAAAGACGAGCAAACAGAAGAGAGTATCCTGCCTGGTGAATTCACGTAACTGTGGCAAATTCACATTTTATTGCGTTAATACATCCTATCCAATGGACAATATGCTAAACCGGTCGGTGCAGACCGGCCCGCCAAACGTCAGAAAAAGACGTCCTGTGTTTCCACCGGCTGGCCGGTCCTCACACTGCACTCGCCAGGTGGCGTGTCGTACTTCCTTCCTGTCTAGACAAGCTGACGTCATAGCATCTTTTTCGTTTGGCGCATGCACTGCTTGAACGAATATTTGGAAATAGTTTTTAAATTTTATTTTATGTGAGTTTGAAGAAGTGCTGGATTGTGGAACTTTGCGTATCACTTCCTCACATACTATAGATCATTTCTACAGTTATTTTATTTCTTGGAACGTTTTGTGAGTTTTTAGAAGTGCGGTTTTTATACCTTACGGATCACTTCCTCACGTGTGCTTGTTTTTATCATGTCTTCTCCAAGTCAACGTAGGGGGGGGTGCGGCCACATGATGGCTGGCTTTGACCACCACACTGTGTGTGCTAGGTGCCGTGAGAGGCTCTGACCCTTGTGTTAAGTCCCCACCAGAATCTTGCGGACATTGCGACCTTTTGACGCCAGAACAAAGGACTCAGCTTTCAACCCCCTCCTACAAACTAAAGAAGGAACGGAAAGAGGCCAAGTCTTCAACACCCATCAAAGATTCAGACACTCTCAGTCCCACCCTTGTGGACCCGGCACTTGTGTCGGTAGTAGGGGTAGTGGATGGCCAGGGTACCTCCGGTGCCTCTGGTTTGAGTGGGCCGGAAGAGAAAAGGAGGAAATCTGAAAAGAAATCTGATAAGAAGTCTGCATCTTCGAAGTCGGTTAAGCCGGACAAGTCGGTTAGGTCACCCAGCCGACCTGCATCCTCATCTTCATCCACCGGACAGGGGAAGTCCACTGCCTCTTCTACCGACTCTAAATTATCAGATTTGGACAAAAAGTGGTCGGACCGGTTTAACAGACTGGAGGCCCTGCTTATGGCCAAGACGTTGGACCGACCTCAGGAACCAGTGTTTGGAACTGTCAAGGTCACCCCTTCACATGCTCCACCAGCTGATTTGATCCGACCAGAACCCTTCATTCAACCGACTACTCTTCCTCAACCAGCCGACACTGCCCTTGCCTCACCGGCCACCGACCCAGTTCCTCACGGGTCTACTACTACTTCAAAAGCCTCCTCATCAGGCCTACCAGAACTGGCACAACCAAGGCAGAAACGTCCAGTCACGGCTTTTGACACATCTAAGAAAGACGCCTCTCCCTCTAGTGATTCGGAATCGGACAGCCTGTCTTCCGACCATCCTCTTGTTGATATCTTTCCGGAGGAAGGAGAATTGTCAGACGATATGGAGGCAAATGCATCTGATCATGATAAGTCCCTCTCGGAGGAGCAATCCTACCGAGAAACTATGAGGGGGATTAGATCCTTCATGAACTGGTCTCATATTCCGGACATTGACTCTGGGGTGACAACTTCTGAGGACAATCCCTTCTCCGGCCCCAAGATGCACACTCCAGGGAAAGTCTCTGTTACTCTACCGACAGATGAATGGCTCTGCAAGAAACTTTCAAAGCTCAATCTTACCCTTACTCAAGGATATCCAACACGAGCTTCTGAGGCAGGAGGCCTCTTGAGAGACCAATTTGTCCGACCACCGAAATCACAGACCAAGTGGTATGGGTGCCACCCAAACCCAAAGAAGGACTCTGACCAAGTAGTTACTTCGTGGCATACCGGTTCTTCACGCCTGAACAGTGGATACTTGAGGATTGCCAGACAGGCCGGTATAGCAAGTGCCCCACCCATGTCGCGGCCTATTTCCCAAGAGAACTTACATAAATGGGAAAAATCCACGCGTGAGTCCACTATTATATGTAACCAGGCTGCTGGATTCAACCGGTATTTACTGAAGGTCCAACAGAACATGGGTACACAGTTAAAGGCAATACGAGTGGAGTCCAAGGGCAAGGCACCGACCAAGGCTTCAGCTGCTGTTGACGAGCTTCAATTTTTACTGGATTTCAACGCCAGTGTGTGTCAATCCATGGCTAAAGCAGTCGAACACCTCACTGAATTTGTGTTCGTCAACATGGCAAATGCAACCCTCCTGAGGCGAGATTCTTATCTGGCTTATCTTAAAGCTGGTGTGAAGGCGGATACCCTCAACGCCCTCCGTACCTCACCTCTTCATCTGGAGACTCTCTTTCCAGACTCTTGTGTGAAAAAGGCTGAGGAGGACATTACTGACTTTGATAGGAACAAATCTGATTCTGTATATAAGGGTCGCCGCTACCACCCATATGAAAGGCAGGAACAAAGGTCGGACAGAAAACAGGACAAACCGGCCTGGAAGACCTTGTCACGCACTCAGCGCCGCAAGAACAAAGGGAAACAACAGTACTCCTCACGTCCTGCCAAGGGTCAGCAGCAGTATAAATGACAATCAATGTTTTTTGCAATTGAGACCCCTGCTGCTGACCGGGAGCCCACAAGAGACTATGAACACTTTAAAAGCAAAATTGCCTGTTGTAAATTCTGCTCATACTGCTCCCGGGCATTCGCAAAAGAAAGAAGTCCCGGGGCAGCAGTTTGTTTTCCAGATCTAAGTTCATTAAAATCTGTGAAAGGTGTTTCTTGTGTCATTCCATTGTCTCATGTAAATATTGTAACAAATGCTCCCAATGTTGTCACAAATCTTCGTGTAGGGGCCAGACTCCAAATGTTTTGGGAAAAGTGGTCAGAGCTGGGGGCCAGTCCGAAAGTTGTTCAAATCCTGAGGGAGGGGTACACCCTTCCCTTCCGGACCAGGCCAAACTTGTCAAGAACCCCAACAGTTGTAAGCTGCTATGGCAATCCTCACAGAAATCTCAAACTGTTAGAGGCATTACATCAGCTTACGGCAAAAAATGCTATAGAACGGGTACACAAACAAACCGACTATTCCTGGTTCCCAAACCCAACAACAAATGGAGGCCAATCCTAGATTTGAGCAATCTAAATCCCTTTCTCAAAACCGAGAAATTCAAGATGGAGACTCCGGAAACCATCAGAACCTCTCTCCAACAAGGAGAGTGGGTAACCTCCATAGACTTCAAGGATGCCTATTTCCACATCCCCATACAGGAACAGTCAAGGAAATTTTTGAGATTTCACGCCCAGGGACAGACCTTTCAGTTCAAAGCTCTCCCCTTCGGACTATCCACAGCTCCCATGGAGTTCACTGTCATAGCAAAGGAGGTGAAACTTATGGCCACTCAGAAAGGTAGAAGGCTCCACCAATACCTAGACGACTGGTTGGTGAGGGCCACATCCCACCGGGCCTGTCTCCAACATACACAGGTCCTAGTACAACTGTGCAGACATTTGGGTTGGCTGGTGAACATAGAAAAGTCGGAATTGGACCCCAAGCAAGTTTTCAACTTCGTCGGTTACCAATTCGACCTCCAGTCCGGTCGGGTCCGACTGACACCGGACAGGTGGCAGAGCCTACAGGAAAAGATACTAGAACTCATCTCCCGACCGGCTTGTTCAGTACGGGAACTGATGTCCTTAATAGGCCTGCTAACCGCGACAGAGAAACAAGTTCACCTAGGCCGACTACACATGAGGCCCATTCAGTGGCATCTCAAAAGAAATTGGAGAATACCGGAATCCCTACACAAACGGATCCCTCTGCCCAGATCTCTGCATCCTCACTTACAATGGTGGCTGCAAGAAGACAACGTTCTCACAGGCCAACCACTACACACTCTACAGCATGCTCTGCAAATCTTTACAGACGCATCAAAAGAAGGGTGGGGCGCTCACTTAAACGAGTATATTGCCAGAGGATCCTGGTCCCTACCGGAAAGCAAATTGCACATAAATTACTTGGAGTTAAAAGCAGTCTTTCTGGCTCTAAAAGAGTTCCAAAAGTTATGCATAGGCAAAATGGTGCTGGTTGCAACCGACAATACCACCGTAGTAGCCTATATCAACAAGGAAGGAGGCATGAGGCCGGGCCCACTTTGTGCCCTACTCTGGAGAATCTTGACCTGGTGCACCGGGAAGCAAGTGACTCTGAGGGCACGACACATTCCCGGCCACCTAAATGTAGTGGCAGACAAATTGTCCAGATTAGGTCAGACCATTCAAACCGAATGGTCCCTCCTGCCAGAAATCTTCCAAGCCCTATGCGACAGGTGGCATCAGCCTCAAATAGACCTATTTGCTACGAGGTTCAACAACAAGCTGCCCCTGTTCGTATCACCGGTACCGGACCCCAGGGCCACTGCAGTGGATGCACTCAGTTTGTCATGGGAAGATCTGGACGCATACGCCTTCCCACCGACAGCCATATTGGGCAAAGTGGTGGAGAAGTTGCAAGACTCCCCGTACCGGAGGTTGATCATTATTGCCCCAGGGTGGCCCAACCTGACATGGTTTTGGGACCTAGTGGAGATGTCCAGCCAGATCCCATTACTTCTGCCTCAGTTGCCAAACTTACTGACTCAGCCCTTCAATCAGACCCCTCACAGGAGTCTAACAAACCTAAATCTCCACGCATGGCTCCTAGAGCCACAGCTATCAAGAAGCAGGGTTTCTCTGAGGCAGTGGCAACAAGAATTGAAGCTCCTCAAAGAGGATCAACCAGATCCGTCTATGAGGCAAAGTGGGCCATTTTTACAAAGTGGTGCATCACAAATCAGGTGGACTTCAGGTCACCTCCTGTGAAGTCAGTGGCTGATTTCCTCATGTACCTCTTTGAGGAAAGGAAATTGCAGCCCAGCACCATTGATGGCTACAGGTCTGCCATTGCTGATAAATTGGGAAGCTCAACTCTCAACATCAGCAAAGATGAAAATCTCACCCGTCTCTTGGATAGCTTCCACAGAGACAGACCCAAGGGCAGAAGAGGTATTCCCTCCTGGAACCTATCTCTGGTCTTACACCAGTTAACAAAGGCTCCCTTTGGGCCAATTAAGGAGGCCTCCTTGAAGCATTTGACCTTCAAGACAGTTTTCCTCTTAGCCTTGGGATCAGGCAAACGCAGAAGTGAGATTCATGCTTGGCAACATAAGAACATCGGACACCAGTCTGATTGGACTAAGATATCCCTGTACCCGTCTCCCAGCTTCCTCTCCAAAAATCAGCTGGCTAAAGAGGGTCCAGACAGTGTGGCCCCAGTGGTTATCCCAGCCCTGGCCCCCACTCTGGATAGATCCCTCAAGTCTGACAGATCCCTCTGTCCGGTTAGAGCCTTGCGTTACTATTTGGACAGGACTTCAGACTTCAGGCAGAATAAGGACTTGGTTTTTGTCTCCTTCAAAAAAGGCTTCGACAAGGACATCTCACCTGCCACTATCTCCTCTTGGATCAAACAAACTGTGATCCTATGTTATGAGCTCTCAGACCAGGAGTCCCACAAGTTACATCAGGTTAAAGCCCATGATGTTAGGGCCTTCGCTGCTTCAAAGGCCTTCCAGTTGGGAGTCTCTTTGGAACAAATATTATCAGCATGCCACTGGAAGTCACATAACACCTTCACCCAATTCTATTTGAAGGATGTGGCATGGGCTGATTCTGAGCTTTACCACCTGGGTCCTGTAGTGGCTGCTCAGCAGATCCACAAATAACCCAGGCCAGAGGAGAGATGGGTACATATGTATATAATGTATATATAGTTAAGAAGCATCAAAAAAAAAAAAAAAAAAAAAAATCAGACGTGCTTCCTTCGGGAGGTTTATTTCTTGGAACTGAACTCATCCCTCTCTTCCCCTACCTCAGAGCAGGTCTGTCAAAAAAGGGGGGGGGAGGCGAGTCGGTTTGGACCGGTTAACCGGTTTCTGTTGACCGACCATACACTTAAGGGTCTTGATAATCTTAGATCGACCCAGGCTTAAAGTTGTTAGTTATTTTCTGAGTTCGTATAAGTCCCTAGCACCTTACCCGCCGACCAAGCGGTAGTTATTCAGCATATTGTCCATTGGATAGGATGTATTAACGCAATAAAATTGCAAATTTAATAAGTAAATTAAATTTTTATAAGTTAATACCCTATCCAGTGGACACGCAAGATCCTCCCACCGACCCCGCTATCAGTTTACTAGGGGCCTAATAGGTTTAGACAACGAAAAAGATGCTATGACGTCAGCTTGTCTAGACAGGAAGGAAGTACGACACGCCACCTGGCGAGTGCAGTGTGAGGACCGGCCAGCCGGTGGAAACACAGGACGTCTTTTTCTGACGTTTGGCGGGCCGGTCTGCGCCGACCGGTTTAGCATATTGTCCATTGGATAGGGTATTAACTTATAAAAATTTAATTTACTTATTAAATTTGCAAATTCCTCTGTGTAGAGTTGGGTTTGTTTGGAAAACCTTATTAACTTCAAACTTTTGAAATAAATGTTAATGTCCACGTGAACCTCATAAAATAATGTAGAATTTTGTGTTAAGTAACAATACATTTCTCTGTTAGAGTAAGAAATCTAAAATTCGCCACATATCTGAAATTCGCCACTTGTGAAAATACAAATAAAATAAATGATTTGTGGTGAGATTTGTTGAATGTATAATAAATTAAGGCTTTTGGAACTGAAAAATACCAATTTTTAGACAAAAACATCATTTTCTTCATAAAATTAACTAAGGTTTTAGAGGTGGCAAATTTTAGATTCCTGGCGAATTTTAGATTTCTTACTCTACAACTTTTGGAGAAGGTATATTCTCATTCATTGCATTTTGACTTGGCAGGTTTGACTGTGTAAGTCGTGGAATCCTGTTTCATACAATTAATTTTATAATATTGGCTTAGAATTTCCTATTTCACAGAGACATACCTTTACCTTTACACACCTAGACTCAAACACTTGAGATACTTTAGATTGTTGAAATTACTAAGCAAAGATTCTTGTTGATATTCTACATGCATGACAGTATGTACATAGAACTTGTAATATAATCAGTCTATTTATTTGTTAAACTTTGCACAAGCAATTTTTACTGGCATAACCAATTTGCAGTAAATCTATTTAACAGGGCCGTATTCACTTAAGATATCAAACTCAAGTTCAGAAAAAAACCAGCTTTAGTCACCCAATTGGTGAGACTAAACTTAACATTAAATGTAAATATTCATAGATCTTGCTCTTTTTATAGAAATAAATGGTTGAATATTAAACTGGGGGTGGGGGGGTTGGGGGGGCTAGTCATTTTATTCCCTTATGACTGTGATAAGGTAATGTCAGACTAGGAGTCAGTGGAATTAAACTGCTTGCCAAAACACTATGGTCATTAAGGCAGTTATAGTCGCCCAACATATTCTCTAAGTCCAAATAGATGTTAAATATGTGTTAAATAGATGTCCCACTTTAACTTAAAAGATTGGTAGAATAAATGGGGGTGTGCATCGTTTTTACTGAGACCATAATTCCCTAACTCAGACTGACACTCATTATAGCAGATTGGGATAAGGTGTGAATGCTCATAATCTGGGTTGACAAGGATAAATCTCAACCCTACTCAAAGGTAGATTGAAGCAGATTGGATCAACCCCCTTTGTAGTGTGAACCCTCTCAATCCATGTTGACAAGGGTTGGGTGCACTAGTATTGTAAACAATTGATTTACTGCCTTGAAGCAATTGCTTAACTGTAAATGCACTTTAATCCTTTGCAAGCAGTATGACATAATTAACACAAAGACTACATGGAAGGATTGTTGGATGATTTCTGTATGATTGCAATTTGACGTAAAATGAATGATATTTGTTATTATTGTAGTAGGATAATTTGATAACCAGATCTAATTCAAACAATTTGCAATTGGTCTGTTGTTGAAAAAAAAAATTAAAAAGCCAGTCTTAATTAACTTGCACTTTATTGGATCAATTATGAAAACTTAAGAAGCTGTTAAGCTGTTTGACATGTAAATGTCATTTAAACAGTTTTACAGGCTATATTTAGAAGCTTTACTGAGTTTTTGAGAGTTTTTAATCCAGATAAAACTGTGTAGTGTGGACACTCCACCTGGAATCAGATGAATTTGGATCAGTCTGCTTCAACTCCCAATCCTCGTCAACCCGGATTGTAGTGTGAACTGGGTAATGGAGTTCATTTTATTTCTTTGGTCAAATTGTTCACACAGTTCTTGTCTGAGCAACACCGTCACAGACAATTTTATCTTGGATTTTTTGTTCCCTTGCTAAAACAGGGGATTTCTTGAAAAATCTTCTGAAAAAACTATCCGAATGAGTAAAGATTTGACATATTTACATATTAGTGCAGATATATTAGGCAATCCTTGTATGATGTCTGTTACTGATGTCATTGTAAATTCATCTTTTATATAGTTTGCTGGCCCTTTCTTACTTGAACTTATAGCAGACAAGAAATGTGAATGATTTCAAATCTGTCAGTGCACATGTTTAGGTTCTTGTGTTTTGGAGTCACATCTTTTATTCTCACAAATGTTTCCACATTTTTATAAGCCTGAATGACCTTTGGTGATTTCAGTGGGGACCATTTTGCCAAAATAATCGCAAAGTTGTAGCAATTATTATTATTTTAGATATTTGCTTTTTTTTCTAAATGAAAGACCGAGTGTAGTATCCAAGTTTTGTGGCTTTTAGTTTTTCTCTGACAAGATATTTACAGGATTTTGAAGCCTGTGTCATGGTTTTATATGCTGCTGATGAAAAAGAACATACCAGTGATTAAAAGGGGATTTTAGATTGTTAGATTTATTTTGTTAGTTAAGGTCTTGATAGTTGGTATATTGACAGAATATTCAGAAGCATGACATTTATAGTAGAAAACCCCCAAAACAATGAGAATATATAATTTACACACATATTTTTTTTTCATTCTGGATATTTTTTTTCCTGGTATATCACAGTGTTTCAGTGAATATGTAATGTTGTAAATAAAATTTAATGATACAACCTGTACAACTAAAACACAGGGTGTATCCAGTCATGGAAAACCTGGAAAAGTCATGGAATTCCATTATTTTTTTCCAGGCCTGGAAAAGTCATGAAAATTGATTCCAGGTTTTGGAAAATTCATAAAAAGTCATGGAAATTAAAAGGCATCCTCTTGCAAAATGTCGTTGTTCCTTTCTTTCATCCAGCATTTCAATACAAGGATACGTTTATGTAGTCAGATCAAATTTTGGTGTCTTCCACATCTTCCTGTACTGTGACTGGAACCTTGTGAGTGGTTCTCGAAGACAAAACCAGTGGGAGCTCGTGGCCTCGGTACATGTCTCTTTCATGCCACAAAGCATGTAAAAGGTCCTTAATTTTAAAGCTTCGGTCATGGAGAAGTCATGGAAAAGTCATGGAAAATATATTGAAATTTAGTGGATACACCCTGAAAACATGATTGTGGAAGGTTTAAAGTCTCTCGTATCATCCAAGGCTTTTTCACAAAGAGAGTGAACTAAATACTCAGAAATATGGTATGTTAAGTGTAAGATCTGTAACTTTAGAGGTATGGTAAGTCTAGTCAGGTCACGAAAGATAGGTTCATGATTAGTTAGGAGAAAAGTGGAAAAAAAAACAATTTCAAAATACTTTGTACGTAATGTGTGTTATTGATAATATCTTTGTAAATGTCAATAAACTTTCTTATATGGATGTATTGGAATTTTTATTGCTGCGGATTACTCCCAAGTTTTTCAGTGACTACGTTAAAGAAATGTAGTGTAAGTTTTGGTATGGAAACTGCCCTGCTTTAACTTTTTATACTGGCAGGACCTTTTTCAACTTAGAAAATTAATTGAACTCTTCTCTGTTTGGAGCTTGTCCCACTAAAAATATTTTGCTGGATTTTTCACATTTGGTTTGTGGTTAGCCATGGTCAAAGGCATGAAGGCTGTTGGTTTTTGTGGCTTGATCCTTAACATGGCGTCAAAGTATTCCTATATTTCCTATATTCTCCTGTATTTCAGGCCCACATCCAATATTTTAGAGGGAAGGAAAAAATTCCTATATTTTGCATATTACATGTACTCCTGTATTTCCTATATTTTAAGGAAATGTCTCCTATATTTCTAAAACTGTGTATCCCTGTGTCAAAAGAGCAACTCCCGCAACAATTTCAGATAAAATTTTTGCTGCTACACAGCATATCTGATCATAATATAGCTTGTCTTGTGTTCAACTTCATTACTAACCAGTTTTTCCCTTCATGATTGATGATTCACTCGTGTAATACTGGTAGCTAGATTTACCCACAAGGTACCATACGTATAATGTGTGCTACCTTTAGGGTGGGCTTCCAGCCTAAATACAGTACAAATGATCATTCCTATATTTATATTGGCAATTTTAATTATATCCCCAGACGAAAGTCAGGGATTTATTGGATTCAGGTCTGTCACGTTGCCGCCTTAGTAATTTCCTTGTGTATACAATAACGCAAAAAGAATTAAGATGTTCTTTGGTACATAGCTTAAGGATAGCCAAAGGAAGCCTATTTTCAGGTGTCCTTGAACTCCCAAGATTTAAGAATTTAAAGCTACCTTAAAGAAAGAAAATATAACACCATAAATACACCATTTTTATGTCAGTTGACTTGTCGGTCAGCTGACATTATGTCGTCACTCTGCGGCGTGTACGTACGCGTCCGTGTGAGCGACTTCTCTTCCAAAACTACAAGACCCAGAGACATGCTGTTTTTTTATGTCGGCTGACTTGTCAGTCAGCTGACATGTCATCACTCTGCGGCGTGGGCGTACGCGTCCGCGTCAACAACTTCTTCTCCAAAACTACAAGGCCTAGAGACATGCTATTTTTTTTTAAAAGATACCTTATCTATCGAGGATGAAAAATTGTTCAAGGCATGCAAATCTGTCTGTTCGTCTGTTTGCTAGAGACATTACAAGGGGGGTACCCCCACCAAAAGTGTGAAAACTTCAACACTTTATCACAATTTTCTCAGTGACTATTGCAGGGATTTCTCTCATATCTTGCATATATGTACTAGGCCAGAGGTAGATTCTCTTGTGTGAGTATGAGACCTGGATCTGTCTTACTTTTTTTTTAATAAATTTTTTTAATAATTTTTAATGCATTAAAATTCATGAAATCATGCACTAAATCACTTATAACTTCAAAAGTGTTGCATTTACAGCATTTTGTGAAAATATGTTGTTCAGCTACTTTTTTATTGCGTTAATACATCCTATCCAATGGACAATAGCTTATCCGGTCGGCGCAGACCGGCCCGCCAAACGTCAGAAAAAGACGTCCTGTGTTTCCACCGGCCAGGCCGGTCCAGTGCTGTGCACTCGCCAGGTGGCGTGTAGTACTTCCTTCCTGTCTAGACAGCGTGACGTCATAGCATCTTTTTCGTTTGGCGCATGCTTGTGTGCACGGAATATTTTCATCAGAAGTTTATCTTCAGTTTTCATTGTTATTGGTGAGAATTGTACTTTATATTTGTGCTTACTTTATCTTGGGAGTATATAGACCTGTTAGAACTCTGTTTTTTACTGCCATCAGATCGTTATGTCTTCCCCGGGCCAGAAACATGGTAACTGTGGACACATCATGGCTAGTTTTGACAGCCATTGTTTCTGCGCGCGCTGCAGGGAGAAGGGGAAAGGTTCAGACCCTTGCGTGTCTAACAACGATTGCCAGGCTTGTAACTCTTTGACTGAGGAACAACGTGTTCAGTTGTCTACCCCCAGTTATAGATTGAAGAAAGAAAAGCGCGAATTAAAGAAAGCGTCAGATACTCCCACTAAGGACTCAAACAGTTCCACCCTCATTGACCCGTCCTCTGTGACGGTAGTGGGGGCTGTGGACGGCCAAGGGATGGTACAGTCCCCAGGCTCGAGTTCCTCTACCAAGAAGAAGAAATCTTCATCTTCTGACAAGAAACCCACTACAAAACATTCTAAGTCTTCAGAGAAGCCGGCCAAGTCGCCTACCACTCTCAGATCCTCAGCTGACGCAAGGATTGATGAGCTCGACCAGAAATGGTCGGATAGGTTTAACAGACTGGAGGCTCTCTTACTTGCAAAGACTATGGACAAAGAACCCACCTTTTCAACAGTTAAAGTGGCTCCTACTTCTTCCGCTCCTCCTGGCATTGCTAAGTCTTCTGAGCCGTTTATCAGACCTTCAGATGCCATTCCACATTCAGATTTGGCCGGTAACCGTTCCTCTCCACAGAGTCAGGCTACCGACAAGTCGCACTCTTCATCCGCTGATGACAAGCTACCTTCTTCAGATTTGCATGGTGTATCTCAGACTGCTCACAGAGCTCAGTCGACCAGCAAGTCGCTTAGGGAGAAATCGACCACATCAGATCTGACTGGTACCGACCCACCCTCTCATCAGGTTCCCAGCAGGTCGTCTGCCACACCGGCCGGCCTTCACAGCCCACCGGCTATGGACACGGACTCGGACTCAGATTTCTCCGACCAGCCCCCAGTGGACATTTTCGTTGAAGAAGGGGAATTGTCCGACCAGGACCCAGATGCTGCTTCTGCTGACCCCGACCAGGTCCTCTCAGAGGACCAGAATTACAGGGAGACCATGAGAGGCATTAGGTCATATATGGGCTGGTCCCATATCCCTGATTTGGATACAGCGACCACAGCATCTGATGATAACCCGTTCGCTGGGCCTCAGTCTCAACCTACAGGGAAAATCTCAGTCAATATGCCAACCGACGAGTGGTTGTGCAAAAAGATGGGTAGGCTGAACCTAACACTGGTGGAGGGGTATCCCTCACGCAGCTCGGAGGCAGGGGGGCTTCTAAAGGACCAATTTGTCAAGCCGGTCCGTTCACAGGCCAAATGGTACGGTTTTGTATCTGACCAACAGAAGGGAGACGCCACTAGTGAGAAAACTGTTAGTTCCTGGAGTACCGATGCTTCAAAGATTAACAACACATACAGTCGCATTGCTAAAGCGGCAGGTATCTCCTCAACGCCTCCAGCCTCCCGTCAGATTTCTCAAGACAATCTTAGACGTTGGGAGAAATCGGCTAGGGAAGCCTCAACTATCTGTAATCAGGCGGCTGGATTTAACAGATGTTTGTATAGAGTTCAAGAAAATATGAAGGGACAAGTTAAAACACTCAAAACAGAAATGGCCAAAGGAAAGTCTTCCGCTAAGGCAACCGGCTCACTCGACGAGTTGCAATTTTTGATGAACTTTAATGCCAGCATCACGCAGGCCATGGCTAAGACACTAGAACATTTAAGTGATTTTGTTTTCGTGTCAGTGGCAAATACTACCTTGGCTCGCAGAGATTCATATCTTTCACATCTCAAAGCAGGTATTAAACCAGATACCTTGGCCTCTCTCAGGACTGCACCTCTCCACATTCCAATGCTCTTCCCTGATGAAGCCCTCAGGCAAGCCGAACAGGACATAGCCGCTTTTGAAAGCAAGGGCCAACTTCACACTGGAAAGAAAGGTCGGTTCCACCCCTATGATCGCCCCGACAAACGTGGAGATAACAGGAAGCAGGAACGACCGGCATGGAAGAACATTGGGCAGCGCGGACAGGGCAGGAAACAGAAGGGCAAGGCCGCTTACTATTCCTCGCGACCAGCCAAGGGCCAGCAGTCCTATAAATGACAGTTATTGTGTAAACAGAGTGATATCAGGACTGCTGGCCGGGAGCACTTTGCAGAGACAAACAGACACTTTTGTAGACTTAAATGTTGTACCTTGTGTTCCTACTGCGCCCGGGCATTCGCAAAAGAAAGAAATAAGTCCCGGGGCAGTAGTTTGTCATTCTCAAAGAAATTACAAAATAAAATCTGTGAAGCTTGCTTCTTGTGTCACTCTGTTATCTTGTGTCAAACCTGTAGTAAATGCCAGAGATGTTGCCTCAAATCCTCCTGTAGGCGCCAGACTTCAGAGTTTCTGGCAGATTTGGTCGAAGCTAGGGGCCAGTTACAAGGTCGTCCAGATCTTAAGGTCGGGTTACACCCTCCCCTTTCAGAACAGGCCCCTCCTATCAAGACACCCAACGGTCATAAGCCGTTATGTAAACCACCACAGGAACAGCTACCTGTCGGAGGCTTTACATCAGCTTATTTCCAAAAATGCAGTGGAGCCAGTACGAAACCCAAACTCTCTAGGTTTCTTCAACCGACTTTTCCTGGTGCCCAAACCCAACGACAAATGGAGGCCCATTCTGGACTTGAGCAATCTAAATCCCTTTCTAAAAGTGGAGAAGTTCAAGATGGAAACACCGGAAACCATCAGAACTTCTCTTCAAAGGGGAGAATGGGTAACCTCTGTAGATTTCAGGGACGCTTACTTCCACATACCTATACAGGAACAATCAAGGAAATACCTGAGATTTCATGTCCAGGGTCAGACATACCAATTCAAGGCTCTTCCATTTGGTCTGTCCACAGCACCATTGGAGTTCACGGTAATAGCCAAGGAAGTAAAGTTGATGGCCATGCACAAGGGTATAAGGATCCACCAGTACCTAGACGACTGGTTGGTGAGGGCCATGTCCTACCAAGTCTGTATCCAGCACACAAGAGTTCTGCTGGAAATGTGCCAGGAGCTAGGCTGGGTAGTCAACAGAGAGAAATCAGAACTGGATCCAAAACAAGTCTTCGACTTTGTAGGATACCAGTTCGACCTCAGATCCGGTCGGGTCAGACCCACACCGGACCGGTGGCAGAATCTCAAAACAAAGATTCAGGCTATCTTGGCCCGACCGACCTGTCCGGTCCGGCAGTTTATGTCCTTGATAGGTCTCCTAACAGCCACAGAAAAACAAGTTCACCTCGGCCGACTCCACATGAGACCCATTCAGTGGCACCTCAAAAACAACTGGAGGGTACCGGAATCTTTGGAAAAGATCATCCCTATACCCAGGTCCCTGCACCCTCATCTGCAATGGTGGTTAGACGAAAGCAATGTGCTACAAGGCCAACCATTACACCCAGTAGAGCATGCTCTACAGATCTTTACAGACGCATCAAAAGAAGGGTGGGGCGCTCACTTAAACGAGCTCACTGCAAGGGGCCCTTGGTCGGTTCCGGAAAGCAAACTGCACATAAACTATCTAGAGTTGAAAGCAGTCTTTCTAGCTCTCAAAGAGTTCCAAGAACTATGTACAGGCAAGATAGTTCTAGTGGCATCCGACAACACTACAGTAGTGGCTTATATAAACAAAGAAGGAGGTATGAGGTCGGGCCCTCTATGTGCCCTACTGTGGAGGATCCTGACCTGGTGCTCCCAGAAACAAGTGACGTTAAAAGCCCGTCACATCCCGGGCCATCTGAACGTGATAGCAGACAAGCTATCCAGACTAGGTCAGACCATACAGACAGAGTGGTCCCTCCTCCGGGAGGTATTTCTAAGCATATGCAAGAAGTGGCACCAACCTCAAGTAGATCTGTTTGCCACAAGATTCAACCACAAACTTCCTCAGTTTGTCTCTCCAGTCCCGGACCCTCTGGCTGTAGCAGTGGATGCTCTCACTCTGCCATGGGAGGACCTGGATGCATATGCCTTTCCACCGACCTCCATCTTGGGCAAAGTAGTGGAGAAGTTACTGGACTCCCGGTACCAGAGAGTTATTCTGATTGCTCCCGGGTGGCCCAACATGCCCTGGTTCTGGGACTTGGTGGCCATGTCCAGTCAAATTCCCCTCAGCCTACCAAACCTGCCCAATCTCTTGACACAGCCGTTCAACCAGATCCCTCACAGGAATCTGACAAACCTGAATCTCCATGCATGGCTCCTAGAGCCACAGCAATCAAAGAACAGGGTTTCTCTAAGGCAGTGGCAGCAAGAATTGAGGCTCCTCAAAGAAAATCAACCAGATCAGTCTATGAGGCAAAGTGGACCATTTTTACAAAGTGGTGCATCACTAATCAGGTGGACTTCGGGTCACCACCTATAACGTCAGTGGCTGACTTCCTTCTATACCTTTTTGAGGTCAAGAAACTTCAGCCCAGCACCATTGATGGATACAGGTCTGCCATTGCTGATAAACTGGGTAACACCACAGGCAATATCAGCAAAGATGATAATCTCACCCGTCTCTTAGATAGTTTTCACAGAGACAGACCCAGAGGGCGGAGGGGTATACCCTCCTGGAACCTTTCTCTGGTCTTACACCAGTTAACAAAGGCTCCCTTTGAACCTCTTAAGGAAGCTTCAATGAAACATCTGACTTTCAAAACTGTCTTCCTTTTGGCCCTGGGTTCTGGCAAGAGAAGAAGTGAGATACATGCATGGCAGCATAAGAACATCAGACACCAGTCGGACTGGTCTAAGGTGTCCCTGTTTCCGTCCCCCAGCTTTCTTTCCAAGAACCAGCTGGCCAAAGAGGGCCCGGAGAGTGTAGCCCCAGTGGTCATACCAGCCCTGGCTCCCACTCTGGATAGGTCCCTCAAGTCTGACAGAACTCTCTGTCCAGTCAGAGCCTTGCGCTACTATTTGGACAGGACATCAGACCTTAGGCAGGGCAAAGAATTGGTTTTTGTCTCCTTTAAGAAAGGCTTCGACAAAGACATATCACCTGCCACTATCTCCTCATGGATCAAACAAACAGTGATCCTATGCTATGAGCTCTCGGATCATCAGGCCCACACCTTGCATCAGGTCAAAGCCCATGATGTCAGGGCCTTTGCGGCCTCTAAGGCCTTCCAGTCGGGAGTCTCCTTAGAGCAGATCCTGTCAGCCTGCCACTGGAAATCTCATAATACCTTCACTCAATTCTATCTGAAGGATGTGGCTTGGGCTGACTCAGAGCTCTACCATCTTGGACCGGTTGTGGCTGCCCAGCAGATCCACCAACAGGCCAGTACCTAGAGGAGATGTGTACATATGTAAATAGTTGTACATAGTTGTATATATTGCACATATAGTTATAAAAAAAAAAAAAAAAAAAAAAAAAATTTTCTGGACGTGCTTCCTTCGGGAGGATTACTTTATGGGACTGAACTCATCCCTCTCTTCCCCTACCTCAGAGCAGGTCTGTTAAAAAAGGGGGGGGGAGCAAGGTCGACTGACGGTTCAATTCTTTGTAACCGGATGATGATATTCGACCATAGCCTTAAGGGTCATCGACATCAGGTCTGACCAGGCTTTAAAGGAAATAGTTCGTTATTCCAATAGGAGTTCAAGGCTAGTCCCTAGTAACTTACCCGCCGACCAAGCGGTAGTTATTCAGCTATTGTCCATTGGATAGGATGTATTAACGCAATAAAATTGCAAATTTAATAAGTAAATTAAATTTTTATAAGTTAATACCCTATCCAATGGACACACAAGGCCCTCCCACCGGCCCCGCTTTCAGCTTACTAGGGGTCTAATTGGTTTAGACAACGAAAAAGATGCTATGACGTCACGCTGTCTAGACAGGAAGGAAGTACTACACGCCACCTGGCGAGTGCACAGCACTGGACCGGCCTGGCCGGTGGAAACACAGGACGTCTTTTTCTGACGTTTGGCGGGCCGGTCTGCGCCGACCGGATAAGCTATTGTCCATTGGATAGGGTATTAACTTATAAAAATTTAATTTACTTATTAAATTTGCAATTTTCATAGCTACAATATGGTGAGTAAGTTGGGTGTCTGTCTCAATAGCTAAGTGAGTAATAGCTACTTTTGGGCTTTTCAGTAACTTCCATTATGAGTAAAATCACTTGTAACTTAAAAACTATTGCATTTAGAGAATTTTGTATAAATATGTTATTCAGCTACTTTTGGGCCAGCTATAACATAGTGAAATTTCAGACCTGTAGCTCATGGCATAGCTGAGTAATAGCTACTTTTAGGTTATCACTGTTGAGTAAATCGCTTATAACTTGAAAACTATTGCATTTAGAGAATTTCGTATAAATATGTTATTCAGCTACTTTTGGGTCAGCTATAACATAGTAAAATTTCAGACCTGTAGCTCATGGCATAGCTGAGTAATAGCTACTTTTAGGTTATCACTGTTGAGTAAATCACTTATAACTTGAAAAGTGTTGCATTTAGAGCATTTTGTTAAAATATGTTATTCAGCTACTTTTTTCATAGCTACAATATGGTGAGTAAGTTGGGTGTCTGTCTCAATAGCTAAGTGAGTAATAGCTACTTTTGGGCTTTTCAGTAACTTCCATCATGAGTAAAATCACTTGTAACTTAAAAACTATTGCATTTAGAGAATTTCGTATAAATATGTTATTCAGCTACTTTTGGGCCAGCTATAACATAGTAAAATTTCAGACCTGTAGCTCATGGCATAGCTGAGTAATAGCTACTTTTAGGTTATCAGTGTTGAGTAAATCACTTATAACTTGAAAACTATTGCATTTAGAGTATTTTGTTTCAATATGTTATTCACCTATTTTGGGGTCAGCTATAACATAGTGAAGTTTCAGACCTGTGGCTCATTTCATAGCTGAGTAATAGCTACTTTGAAGTTCTCACTGTTGAGTAAATCAGTTATAATTGGAAAACTATTGCATTTACAGAAATTTGTGCAAATATGTTATTCAGCTACTTTTGGGTCAGCTATAACATAGTGAAATTATAGACCTATAGCTCATGGCACAACTGAGCAATAGCTATTCTCAGGTACTGACTGTTGAGTAAATCAGCTATAACTTGAAAAATATTGCATTTGGAGTATTTTGTTAAAATATATTGTTCACCTACTTTTGGGTCAGCTATAACATAGTGAAATTACAGACCTATAGCTCATGGCATAGCGGAGCAATAGCTATTTTCAGGTTCTCACTATTGAGTAAATCAGTTGTAGCTTGAAAACTATTGCATTTACAGTAGTTTGCTTAAATATGTTGTTCACCTACTTTTGGATTAGCTATAACATAGTAAAATTTCAGACATGTAGCTCATTGCATAGCTGAGTAATAGTTCCTTTAAGGTTCTCACTGTTGAGTAAATCAGTTGTAACTTGAAAACTATTACATTTAGAGTAATTTGTTAAATATGTTATTCACAGAATTTTTGGTCAGCTATAACATAGTGAAATTGCAGACCTCTATGTCATGGCATAGCTGAGCAATAGCTACTTTCAGGTTCTCACTGTTGAGTAAATCATTGTATCCACTGGATAGCCGCAGTGTGTAGAGAGAGATTTCACCATTACTGCTCTGATGAAAAAAAATATTATAGCTAGCTTTCTTAAGTTTGCAGTATATATTAATAACCATAGAATGTTGTCTGGGAATATTTTTGGCCTCATTTTGAGAAACAAGATGGCCGCCACAGGTGTTTTTTGTCAGTCATGAAAAGTACTTATATCTCCCTTATTATTGATCCTAGAGGTTTGGGATGATAAACCAACCTGTAGGAAATCATGGGGTGGGAATCTTTTGGTGTGGTCAGATTTGACCTTCAATGACCCCTCCTTCAAGGTCAAACAAGGATAGCCAAACTTAAAAGTGCTTATAACTCGCTTATTATTGGTCCCAGAGGTTTGGGATGGTAAACAGACAGGAAATCATGGGCTGTGAATCTGTTGATATGGTCCGATTTGACCTTGGAACCCTCCTTCAAGGTCAAATGAGGATAGCGAAAATTGAAAGTGCCTACAACTCGCTTATTATTGGTGACAGATTTGGGATGGTAAACCATCCCATAGGAAATCATTGGCTCGGAATCTTTTGGTATGGTCAGATTTGACCTTTGGACCCCTCCTTCAAGGTCAAATGAGGACAGCCAAGCTTAAAAGTGCTTATAACTCATTTATAATTGGTCCTAGAGGTTTGGAATGGTAAACCATAGGAAATCATGGGCTGGGAATGTATTTGTGTGGTTAGATTTGACCTTGGACCCCTTCTTCAAGGTCGAACGAGGATATTGCATTTGTAGTATTTCTTTAAATATGTTTTAACCTATTTTTTACACTTAAACAATTACCTTGTTATTTTCCTTCATAATACCATTTACAGGGCACAACTTTTTTATCCTTTTCTTCTGTCAGCTTCGGAATTTCTTTCAAACTTGCTGTTCAGTTACCATTTACTGTATTTCTGTACAGCCCTTTTCCTGATAATTATTCTGTCCTCTAATCACCTTCACAAATCAAAAACACTCAGTCAGCTGACACAGTGGCCGTTCACGGGCACTCTCCTCTTGTTTAAAAGATATGGTACCTTCTCTATCGAGGATGAAAATTTGTTCGAGGCATGCAGATCTGTTTGTTCGTCTGTTTGCTAGAGCCATTACAAGTGAGGTACCCCCCACCCGTAGTGTGAAAATTTCAACACTTTATCACAATTTTCTCATTGACTATTGCAGGGATTTCTCTCATATCTTGCACATATGTACTAGGCCTCAAGTAGATTCCCTTTGTGTGAGTATCAGGCCTGGATCTTTCTTATTTTTTTTATGAATTTTTAAAATAATTTTTAATACATTAAAATTCCTGAAATCATACACAAAATAAATTATAACTTGAAAACTATTGCTTTTATTACGCTACAATAGCTTACCATGTGTGACTCAATGCTGTTCTCGGATGGCCACAAGGCATCATGGCCAACGTCTAAGAAAAAAAGACATTTGTACTTGGCCGTAGCCTCTAGTTGTCACGTGATAACTTCTGGCCAATCGCCCTACTTTCTCGTTGGCCACGTTGAACTGGTAGCTCTTTGTAAATATACAGACATTTTCATTTATTTCTCAGCTTTTACTTATTGTTGGAGGTTCTTTTTTGGATATTTCTTTTATTATATAACATAGATCATTCTGTAAAATTTTTATTTTGACAGGATAAGTATATTTCTTGTTTTCGCGTGTTTTGAGTTTTCCTCAGTTCAGGCCCTTTACATTGTACGTCTTTTATTGCGTTTAAAATGTCTCTCCACCAAACGAATAAAGACAAACCGAGAGCTCTGAAATGCCACCATTTTTGTTTTAGTTTCAACCTACACAACTATTGCCCTACCTGTAGGGAGGCTGGCAAGGATGATGACCCCTGTGTCACCTTTGAAACGCCCTGTGATATCTGTGCATCTTTTACAGATGACCAGATGAAGAAAATTCAGCACAGGAAACGCTATCTTAAAAACAAAAAGCGGAAACTAGTACTAAAGATAATGAACTTGATCTTTTGGGCGATGGGGATTCCGACACTGGCTCAAATGCAGTCAAATGCAGACCTCGAGAGAGCTGCTGGCAAACTTTTTACCTCCCCCCCCCCTCCCCCCATCCTCAGCCCCTTGCTTTCAGTTCTTTATCTCTTAAAACACCAGCCAAATCTGTCCCACCCACCCCAGGTACTGTCTTACAACAAAAAATTGAAACAAATCTTGAAAATCCCTGGGAAATTCTTTAAATATTCATTTACAGCAACAAATGGGTTCCTTTCAGGCATCCATGTTGGAAGCTTTTCAGTCGCTCCGAGAGGAGTTGACTTCTAAAAAGCAAACAGAGGTGGATCAGACCTCGTTTCTTGCTTCCAAACCTGGTACATCCAGTAAAACTGCTGTTAATCTGGACCTACCCCCTCCGAGACCTAGTACTAACATTCAAACCGAGGCTATGGATGTGGACTACAGTCCAGCACTCCCTCCTCGCGTAGTACTTGACCAGCATGATCCCTCGGATCTTGTGGCCCCTATGGGCAAGGTCCCCCTTCCAATTCTCAAGGAGTTGGAGCATCAGGCTAGACAAAATATCTCAACCCTCAATTTCACCGCTGCCTTTGCTAAAACTTCTTCTTCTTGTAATGCTTCCCTTGAGAAGTGTCAACATAGCATCAAGTCAACTGTCAAGAAGATTAAGTCTCAGATTCAAAAAGGTGCCAATACTGAGAAAGCAGCAAAGCGCGGATATGAGGAAGTCGCTGAGTACATGGATTTTTGGAATAAGACAGTTCTTATTCAACACAGGGCCCTTACATGCCTCAGCAAATCCCTAGCCCATATTCTCCAGAGGGAGTTATATTCTATGGCTAATACCGGCTTGCTTAGGCGCGAAGCCGAGATGACCCTCTTACAGCCACATTTGGGGGAAATGAGACGCCAAGAACTTAGGAACTCATCCTTTTGGGACCCGTCCTTGATTGAGTCTCAACTTGTGAAGGAAGGGGAAGACTTCCTTCTCAAAAATGGCACCTCTAAAGATTCTCAGGGTTTCGCACCCTACCAGAATAAGCCCTTTCGTGGTCCCCACAAGAAAAGAGGCTCCTACAGGAAACACCCCTATGGGGGCAACTCCTCACAAAGCAGTAACCAATCGTTTTCCTCAGGAAGGGGGAAACCGAACTTCAGAGGCTCCAGGGGTCGTTTTCGACCCCATAATAGGGGAAGGGGGCGTGGAAACCTCTCTTCCCAATGACTCCTCCAAAGCCTCACTCAGTCCACCAGTAGGAGGTTGCCTCCGTTCTTTCAGGAGAGACTGGCAAACAAACAAATGTTCTCCAAACGTGTTAAACATTATCACCAATGGCTACGTACTGCCATTCCTTTCAAAGCCAAATTTGGTCAGATTACCTCTGATCCTGTCAGAGTACAAGGCCCATCAAAAAGACCAAGCTCTGGCCACTTGTATCCAGTCTCTCCTGTCAAAGAACGCAATCGAAAGGGTGGAAAATGTAAAATCTCTCGGGTTTTACAGTCGCCTGTTCCTAGTACCCAAGCCTCACCAAAGGTGGAGGCCAGTCATAGCAGGCTCAACACTTTTCTACACGTAGAAAAGTTCAAAATGGAAACTCCAGAGTCCATCAGGACCTCCCTGATTCCAGGGGAGTGGGTATCATCGATAGATCTGTCGGACGCTTACCTACACATCCCCATACACCCAAACTCAAGGAAATACCTAAGGTTTTGCTACAAGTCACAGGTGTTCCAGTTCACCTCCCTCCCATTCGGACTTGCCACAGCCCCCCAGGTCTTTACAATGATTGTAAAGGAAGTGAAACTAATGACCCTCTCCAGAGGACTCAGAATTCACCAATACCTGGACGACTGGCTGATCAGGTCCCAGTCTCAGGAGGAAGCCCAAGTGAACACTCAGCCGGTGGTAGACCTAACTCAGTCCTTGGGTTGGATAATAAATCAGGAAAAATCAGAACTGAAACCTACTCAGGTGTTTTCGTTCGTGGGCTACGAATACCATCTGGATTCAGCCCTTGTAAAACCCACTCAAGAGAGATGGCTCAAACTTCAGGATTTGATCCTACGACTCAAGTCAAAACATGTTTTGACTGAAAGATGTTTGATGTCGCTAATTGGGTTGCTTGCCTCAACGGAGAAAATGGTCCCAGAGGGACGCCTTCACATGAGACCCTTTCAGTTTCATCTCAAGGATCACTGGAGATATCCTCAGTCACTGGACAGCGTCCTTCCTTGACAGAAGCCATTGCAGCCCACTTAGACTGGTGGCAAAACCCCTCAAACGTGATGAAAGGTGCAGACCTTCATCCCAAAGACCACAGTATCCAACTCTTTACAGACGCCTCAAACGAAGGTTGGTGCGCTCACTTAGATCAAAATTCTACAAAGGGTCTGTGGTCAGATTGGAAAAAAAGGCTACACATAAACGTCCTTGAATTGAAGGTGGTTTCACTGGCCCTTCGAAACTTCAAGGACCAGTGCCAGAACCAAACAGTGCTAGTTGCAACGGACAACTCAACAGTGGTAGCCTACATAAACAAACAAGGAGGAACTCACTCAGCAGAGATGTGTGCTCTCCTGTGGAAGATTATGACCTGGTGGCATCACCATCACATAACATTCAAAGCCAGACACATTCCAGGGTGCCTGAATGTAATGGCTGACCTTCTATCCAGGTCAAACCAAGTGCAGTCAACAGAATGGTCACTACATCTGCAGGTGTTCAAACAGGTCTGCCAAAAGTGGTTCACACCTCATGTAGACTTATTTGCCACTCATCTGAACCACAAACTTCCACTGTACGTATCTCCTGTCCTAGACCCAAAGGCTTGGGACATAGATGCTCTGAACATAAACTGGACAAGTCTCACTGCCTATGCTTACCCTCCGACAGCTCTCCTTCACAGGGTTTTCCAAAAAATCAGGCAATGCTATTGCCTGATCATCGTAGTAGCCCCAGGCTGGCCAGGGATGCCCTGGTTTTGGGACCTAGTGCAGCTCTCAACAGAGATCCCACTGCAACTTCCAGTGTCAACAACTCTTCTCAAACAGTCCCACAATTATGTGTTCCACAGCAATCCACAGCATCTCAACCTCCACGCCTGGTGTCTAGGAGTGGACAGCTCCAAGAACAAGGCTTCTCTGTGGAGGTGGCAGAGAGAATTGCTGCACCTCAGAGGTCATCAACAAGAACCATTTACAAGTCAAAGTGGGCCTTATTTGAGAAATGGTACAGAGAAAATTCGGTGGACTTCTCCACTCCATCTGTGAAACAAGTCTCAGACTTTTTCATGTACCTGTACCAAGATCTAAACAGGCGCCCCTCGACCATCGATGGTTACAGGTCGGCCATTATTGACACCTTGGGCCCAACGAGCCAACATATTGCACAAAGTTCAGTCCTTCATAGGTTACTCTTCAGCTTTCACAGGGATTGTCCCAAAACTTCCAGGAACCTTCCCAAGTGGAACCTTTCTGTTGTTCTTAATGAGCTCACAAAAGCACCCTTTGAGCCTATGAAAGACACAGACCTCAAACATCTTACTCTCAAAACTGCTTTCTTGCTAGCTTTGGCCTCCGGCAAGCACCGCAGCAAAATCCATGCCTGGGTTGCAAACAAAGTATCTAATCTAGGCCAATGGGAAAAGGTCGCCTTGTTCCCTTCTTCTGACTTCATAGCCAAAAACCAACTGGCAAGAGAAGGTTCTCAAAGTGTGTCTCCGGTGACTATTCCTGCTTTGACTACCATTGTAGATAGACAATTCAAAGAAGACAGGACCCTGTGTCTGGTGCGGGCCCTGAGGTACTATTTGGATCGAACCAAGGACCTGAGAGGGTCTCGATCCCTCCTTTTCATGTCCTTCAAGAAAGGACATACCTCCGACATCAGACCCGCTACTCTCTCTTCCTGGTTGAAACAAACCATCCTACTTTGTTATAAACATGCAGACCAACAAGCCTTGGACTTGGTCCAAGTTAAAGCGCATGACATCCGGGCCTTCGCGGCCTCTAAGGCCTTTTACGGTGGGGTATCGGTGGACCAAATCATGCAAGCCTGTCACTGGAAAGCTCGCAACACATTTACAAATTTTTACCTAAAAGACCTTACTTGGTCAGCCAACGACAACAATATGTATCTGGGACCCATGGTGGTGGCACAACAAGTCCTAGATCCTTCCCCACAGACCAGTTGTCCTCGGAAAGAAAAAAAGGGAGGGGGCACAACCAAGTCTTCAGGAGTCTAATCCCAGGATCTAGGTATTCTTTTACCTTCAAGATGTTATGGGTAAGGTCATTTTGTTTTTTAGTTTATCAAAATAATATGTATTAAGGACTTATTAAGTTGTCATTAATCTCATATTCGGTGGCAAAAAATTTTATGAGAATTCCAACCATTGGGCTGGTCTGTCACTCGTGAAGGTCCCCTGGGGACCCTTAGACCTCTAAGTGAGCACTGCTGCACTTCCGTCCTACAATCAAAACATCTAGACAGTTTTAGCACTGTCTTCCATTCTATTTAGGTTTTTGGCTCTTTACAGGCCCGGTCTTCGGGATTGGGGCACTGTAAATGGGACTCCGACTGGTATTTCTAACACTATTTCTAATATATATATTACTTCAAATCTAAGAAAAATTGACATACCTTCCAGTCTCAGCTGTAATCCCGCCACCGGGCGGTTGGATTCAGCATTGAGTCCCACATGGTAAGCTATTGTAGCGTAATAAAATTGAAAATTTTAATTACTTAAATGTAGCTTTTATAAGCTACAAGCTTATCATGTGGGACTCAGAAGAGTCCCACCCTGCCTCCCCACTGTTTACAGCTGAGGGGTAGGTTTTAGAAAATTTCAACAAGAAAGTAGGGCGATTGGTCAGAAGTTATCACGTGACGACAACTAGAGGCTACGGCCAACTATAAATGTCTATTTTTCTTAGACGTTGGCCATGATGCCTTGTGGCCATCCGAGAACAGCATTGAGTCCCACATGGTAAGCTTGTAGCTTATAAAAGCTACATTTAAGTAATTAAAATTTTCAATTTAGAGTATTTTGTTTAAATATGTTATTCTTCTAATTTTTGGTCAGCTATAATATAGTAAAATTGCAGACCTGTAGCTCATTACATAGCTGAGAAATAGTTACTGGGAGGTACTCACTGTTGAGTATATGAGTTGTAACTTGAAACCTGTTGCATTTAGAGAATTTTGTTTAAAGATGTTATTCACCTACTTATGGGTCAGCTATAACATAGTGACATTGTAGACCTGTACCTCATTGCATAGCTGAACAATAGCTGCTATCAGGTTCTCACTGTTGAGTAAATCAGTTGTAATGTGAAAACTGTTGCATTTAGAGAATTTCGTATATATATGTTATTCAGCTACTTTTGGGTCAGCTATAACATAGTAAAATTTCAGACCTGTACCTCATTGCATAACTAGGCTATCACTGTTGAGTAAATCAGTTAGAACTTGAAAACTTACATTTAGAGTATTTTCTTTAAATATGTTATTCACCTACTTTTGGATCAGCTATAACATAGTAAATTTGCAGACCTGTAGCTTATATCATAGCTGAGAAATAGCTATTTTGAGGGTATCACTTGAGTAAATTATTTATAACTTGAAAACTATTATATTGACAGAAATTTGTATAAATATGTTATTCGGCAATTTTTAGTCAGTTATAACATAGTAAAATTTCAGACCTGTGGCTCATTGCGTAGCTGAGTAATTGCTATTTTCATGTTATCATTGTTGAGTAAATTGCTTGTAACTTGAGAATTGTTGCAGTTAGAGAATTTTGTTTAATCTTTTATTCATGTACTTTTCAATTAGCTATAACATAGTAAAATTGCAGACCTGTAGCTCATGGTATAGCTGAGCAATAGCTATTTTCAGGTTCTCACTGTTGTGTAAAACAGTTGTAACTTAAAAACTATTGCATTTACAGTATTTGAATATGTTATTCACCTATTTTTCCGTCATCTATAAACTAGTGAACCTGCAGATCTGAGTAACAGCTACTTTCAGAATATAGCTGTTGAGTAAAATAAGTTGTAACTTGAAAACTATTACATTTAGAGTATTTTGTTTAAATATATTATTTTTCTAATTTTTGGTCAGCTAATATAACAGAAAAATTGCAGACCTGTAGCTATTGTATTTAGAGAATTTTGTTTAAATATGTTATTCATGTACTTTTGAATCAGCTAGAACATAGTAAAAATGCAGACATGTAACTCATGGCATAGCTGAGCAATAGCTGTTTTCAGGTTCTCACTATTGAGTAAATCAGTTGTAAGTTGAAAACTATTGCATTTAGAGTATTTTGTTTAAATATGTTGTTCACCTGGTTTTGGGTCAGTTATAACATAGTAAAATTGCAGACCTATAGCTCATTGCATAACTCTGTTATAGCTACTTTCAGAGTATTGCTGTTGAGTAAATCAGTTGTAACTTGAAAAATATTGTATTTTGTATGAGAATTTTGTTTACATATGTTGTTCATGTACCTTTGAATCAGCTATAACATAGTCAAATTGTAGACGTATAGCTCATCGTATAACTGAGCAATAGCTTCTTTCAGGTTCTCACTTTTGAGTAAATGAGTTGTAACTTGAAAACTATTGCATTTAGAGACTTTTGTTTAAATATGTTATTCACCTACTTATGGGTCAGCTATAACAAAGTGAGATTGTAAACCTGTAGCTCATGGCATAGTTGAGCAATAGCTACTTTCAGGTTCTTACTGTTGAGTAAATCAGTTGTAACTTGAAAAATATTGCATTTAGAGAATATTATTTAAATTTGTTAATCACCTACTTATGGCTCAGCTATATCATAGTGAAATTGTAGACCTGTAGATCATGGTATAGTTGAGCAATAGCTACTTCCAGGTTCTCACTGTTTAGTAAATGAGTTATAACTTGAAAACTATTGCATTTAGAGAATTTTTTTGGAATATGTCATTCGCCTACTTATGGGTCACCTATAACATAGTGAAATTGCAGGCCTGTAGGTCATTGTACAGCTGAGCAATAGCTACTTTCAGGTTTCCACTGATGAGTAAATCAATTGTAACTTGAAAGTTATTGCATTAGAGAATTTTCTTTAAATAAGTTATTCACCTTCTTTTGGGTCAGCTATAACTTAGTAAAATCACGGACCTGTAGCTCATTGCATAGCTGAGTAAAAATACTTTAAGATTCTTACTGTTGAGGAAATTAATTGTAACTTGAAATCTATTGAATTTACAGTATTTTCTTTAAATATGTTTTTCACCTACTTTCTGAATACCATTTGTTGGACACAAATTTTGTGTCCTTTTCTTCATTCACTTCTACTCTGAAACTCAAAACACAGTCAGCTGACACAGAGCCCGTTCACGGGCACTGATTGCTTGTTTATGATTGTTATGCACCCGTCTTCTGAATATACAATTTTGCTTAGCAAAATAAAAATATTGTCCATTAATATAATAAATTCTTATATTAGTGTTCCCGCAGAAGATAGGAAATACCTAATCAATGCATGCAGCGTGGGTGAGGACATGTCTGGGGATATAATGACGCCTGAGTTGGCTCAGTCTTGTTACCTCAAGCTTTTTGTCAGTAAATCAACATAGACAATAGTAAACACAATGCCTACTCACAAACAAAATTTAACAAACAATGGATAGCTTCAACAGATGAAAATGGAGACAAAGTAGCAAAATGGTGTATCCCTGGAGACACTCTATACACTTTCAGATGCATGTTTTGCAAACCAATAAAGAGATGTCTTGTGGTAACCAAGGTAAACAGCAACTGCCTCAGCATGCCAAGGGAGAAAATCATAGAAAATATTTGAATAATCAAAAGCACAGTTGTCAATTGACACCAACAGAAATGTGCACTTCCGGCAACTCTCACAAACTTGTTTAAGATTTAATTAACAAAAAATCAATTAAATTCTGTAATTTTAAGGGTAGTAAATGTTGCAGAGTGACAAGTGCTGAAATATATAATAAATTAATGAAGGGATAGTTGGCAAGCAACCACATTTTAAAATATTTTGCTGTATTCGAATTATAGCATTTTAAAAAAGTTTATAAGAATACCAGTTCAATGTGTGATCAAAATGCTAGGAATACCTGTACAATTCATGATTTGTAGCCTTGTTTTTGAGGTTTGTAACACATATTTTGTCAGCATATGTAACTTTTTGAAGGAAAAACACCGAATTTCTCAATTTAGAATTCATAATAATTGCTAACTTGGCAAAAAGTGGTTGTTTCGTCCATTTGCAAAAAAAAAAAAAATTAATTAAAAACCCAATAAAGTTACTTTTTGTTAAGTTAGCATTAATTACTAATGTTTATTATTAAATCCAGTGTTTCTCCTTTCAAAAAGTCATGCATGTTGACAAAATTGCAAATTTAATAAGTAAATTAAATTTTTATAACTTAATACCCTATCCAATGGACAATTGCTAATCCGGTCAGCGCAGACTGGCCCGCCAAACGACAGAAAAAGCCATTATATATGAGTGCATAATGCCCCCACAAGCTGGTCGGTCTGACTGCGTTCTCGCTAGATGGCGTATCGTACTTCCTTGTTTCCTAGACAACATGACGTCTTATCATCTTTTTCGTTGTCTAATCCTATGAAGGACCCCTTAGTAACTGATAGCGGGGCCGGAAGGGAGGGTCTTGTGTGTCCATTGGATAGGGTATTAACTTATAAAAATTTAATTTACTTATTAAATTTGCAATTTTATTGCGTTAATACATTCTATCCAATGGACAATTGCTGAATAACTACCGCTTGGACGGCGGGTAAGTTACTAGGGACTGCAAGTGAACTCATAAAACAACTAACTAAAAAATTTCTATCAGCCTGGGTCGATCTTGGGATCAGGAAACCCTTAAGGCCATGGTCGGTAATGGAGAGCCGGGTAACCGGGCTAAACCGACTTGCCCCCCCCTCCTGCTCTGAGATGGGGGAAGAGAGGGATGAGTTCAGTCCCATAGGAAGGAAAATAAACCTCCCGAAGGAAGCACATCAGAGTTTTTTTTTGCTTCAAATATACAAATGTACAAGTATTTACATATGTACAAAACTCCTCTATGTTCTGGGCTACTTGTGGATCTGCTGAGCAGCCACTACAGGCCCCAGGTGGTAGAGTTCTGAGTCAGCCCAGGCCACATCCTTCAAATAAAATTGTGTGAAGGTATCATGTGATTTCCAGTGGCAGGCTGATAGGATCTGCTCTAAAGAGACTCCCGATTGGAAGGCTTTAGAAGCAGCAAAGGCCCTGACATCATGAGCTTTGACCTGATGTAAGGTATGGGCCTCTTGATCAGAGAGCTCATAACATAGGATCACAGTCTGTTTGATCCATGAGGAGATAGTGGCAGGTGAGATGTCTTTGTCAAAACCTTTCTTAAAGGAGACAAAAACTAACTCCTTATTCTGCCTGAGGTCTGAGGTTCTGTCCAGATAGTAGCGTAAGGCCCTGACTGGACAAAGGGACCTGTCGGATTTGAGTGACCTATCTAGGGTTGGAGCCAGGGCTGGTATAACCACTGGAGCCACACTGTCCGGGCCCTCTTTGGCCAGTTGATTCTTTGAAAGAAAACTGGGAGATGGGTACAGGGATACCTACGACCAGTCAGATTGGCGTCTAATATTTTTGTTTTGCCAAGCATGAATCTCACTCCTATGCTTGCCCGACCCAAGGGCTAAGAGAAAGACTGTTTTGAAGGTCAAGTGCTTCAGGGATGCCTCTCTAATAGGCTCAAAGGGAGCCTTAGTTAGCTGGTGTAATACCAGGGACAGGTTCCAGGAGGGGATTCCCCTCCGGCCTTTGGGTCTGTCTCTGTGGAAACTATCCAAGAGGCGAGTGAAATCTTCATTTTTGCTGATATTAATGGATGAATTTCCTAGTTTATCAGCAATGGCTGACCTGTAACCATCAATGGTACTGGGTTGCAACTTCCTGTCCTGAAAAAGGTACATAAGGAAGTCAGCTACTGAATTTAAAGGGGCTGCCCTGAAGTCCACCTTGAGAGATACACCACTTTGTAAAAATGGCCCACTTTGTCTCATAGACTGATCTGGTTGATCTCCTCTGAGGAGCCTCAATTCTTGCTGCCACTGCCTCAGAGAACCCTTGCTCCTTGATTGCTGAGGCTCTAGGAGCCATGCATGGAGATTTAGGTTGGTCAAATTCCTGTGGGGTGTCTGATTGAAGGGCTGTGTCAGCAGATTGGGTAGGCTTAGTGGAATTTGGCTGGACATGGACACAAGGTCCCAGAACCAGGGCATGTTTGGCCACCCTGGGGCAATCAGTATGAGCCTCCTGTACAGTTTGTTTTGCAGCTTTTCCACCACTTTGCCCAAGATGGCCGTCGGTGGGAAGGCATATGGGTCCAGATTCTCCCAGGACATGCTGAGCACATCTATTGCCCAAGCCTGAGGATCCGGCACTGGTGATACAAACTGAACTAGTTTGTTGTACCTTGTTGCAAACAGATCTATCTGGGGTCGGTGCCACCTGTTGCAAACTGCTTGAAAAATTTGTGGGTGGAGAGACCATTCTGTTTGAATGATTTGGCCCAACCTGGAGAGCTTGTCTGCTGCCACATTCAGGTGACCTGGGATGTGGCGAGCTCTGAGGGTGACCTGATTTTTGGTACACCAGGTCATAATCCTCCAAAGAAGGGCACATAGAGGTCCTGATATCATGCCTCCTTCCTTGTTTACATATGCCACCACTGTAGGGTTGTCTGTGGCTATCAGAACAACATTTTTGACAAAGATTTTGGAACCTTCTTAGCGCTAAAAATACGGCCTTTAGCTCCAAAAAATTTATGTGCAACTTGCTTTCTGGGAGCGACCAATCCCCTCTTGCAGTGTGTTCGTTTAAGTGAGCGCCCCAGCCTTCTTTTGAGGCGTCTGTAAACAGCTGAAGAGCATGTTTTAGTGGGTGTAATGGTTGACCTCTGAGCACATTGCTCTCCTCCAGCCACTATCTTAGATGATGGTGGAGGGATTTGGGGATTGGAATGACTTTTTCCATTGACTCTGGAACCCTCCAGTTGTTCTTGAGATGCCACTGAATGGGTCGCATGTGTAGGCGGCCTAGGTGGACCTGTTTTTCTGTAGCTGTTAACAGACCAATAAGGGACATAAGCTTCCAGACCAGACAGGTCGGACCAGATAGTAATTCTGTGATTTTGGCTGTCAAGGCTTGCCACCTGTCCAAGGTGGGTCTGACCTTTCCCTCTAACAGATCGAACTGGTAACCTACAAAATCGAACACCTGTTTGGGTTCCAGTTCTGACTTTTCCATATTTACTATCCAGCCCAATTTTTGACACAAAACCACTAGGACTTTGGTGTGATGGAGGCAAAGCTGGTACGAGTTGGCCTGGACCAACCAGTCGTCTAGATACTGGTGGATCCTTATACCCTGCTGTAGTGCCATGAGTTTGACCTCTTTGGTTACGACAGTGAACTCTAAGGGGGCTGTTGATAGACCGAAGGGTAGGGCTTTGAACTGATAAGTTTGGCCCTGGACATGAAACCTCAAGTATTTCCTGGACTGATTGTGAATGGGTATGTGGAAGTAGGCGTCCCTGAAATCTATGGACGTAACCCATTCCCCTGCTTGCAGTGAGGTTCTTATTGTTTCCGGGGTTTCCATTTTGAATTTTCCTGCCTTGAGGAATAGATTGAGAGAGCTTAGGTCCAGTATAGCTCTCCATTTGTTGTTTGGTTTTGGGACTAAAAATAGTCTGTTGTAAAACCCCAAAGATGCTTGATTTTGAACTAGTTCTACTGCATTTTCTTTTTAAGCTGATGCAATGCCTCCAACAGGTCGAGGTTCCTGTGGGGATGTGCATAACAGCTTACAATTGTTGGGTACCTGGTCAAATTTGGTCTTGTTTGGAAAGGTAGTGTGTAGCCCTCTTTCAACATTTGAAGGACTTTGGGACCAGCTCCTAGCTCTGCCCAAACCTACCAAAAATGGGCCAGCCTGGCCCCTACAGGAAGATTTTGTACAACAGGTTGGACATTTGGTACAGAGTTTACAGAACACAAATGATCTACACAAGAAGCATTGTACACAGGCTTTAATGACTGAACTTTGTTCTGATTTACAATGACTGGACTTATGCCTTTCTTTTGTGGCAGCCCTGTTGCAATAGGTACATGAAAAACAGCATTTAATTTTACAGAGTCTACCAGTCTTTGAGTACCATTTACAATCTGTCCGGATCCTGGTCCGGTTTGAAAAATTTGCCCACTGTCCTGTCTCCTGGTCAGATCCTTTGGAGACTGAGGAACTATGCATTGACTGTCATTTAAAGGAAGTTTGAACCCGGGCCTGTCGCGAGGAGTATTTGTTTGCTTGAAATCTGGTCTTTTTCTTCTGTAAGCGACCAATATTTTTCCAGGCAGGCCTAGCAGGCTTGTTGTCTTGATAAGGCTTATCCGACCTCTTGTAAGGGTGGAAACGAGTATTCTTGTGATTAGAGGAGTTAGTGTGTGAACGACCCCTATCCTCAAACTTTGAGATGTCTTCTTCTGCCTTTCTTAATACAGTGTCTGGAAACAAGGTATCCAGATCCATGGGAGCCTGACGTAATGCAGCCAGAGTGTCCAGCTTAAGGCCTGGTTTAACATGGGAAAGGTACGAGTCCCTTCTAATCAGAGTACAGTTATACATGCATACAAAAGCAAAGTCTGACAAATGTTCCATCGTTTTCGCCATGCACTGAGAGATGGAGGAGTTGAAATGCAAGAGGTATTGTAACTCTTCTGTAGCACTACCGACCTTATCCGCAGATTTTCCTTTGCTGTGTTCTGCTTGAATAATCTTGAGTTGAGAAGATAAGCCCTGCTGAAATTTACTAAAACATCTACTAAACCCTGCAGCCTGGTTACACATATAAGTTGCTTCATGAGCACTCTTCTCCCACTTCCTGAGGTTATCCTGGGAGATATAACGAGAGGGTGGGGCTGGGGTGGTGAGGCCTGAAGATCTGGCAATTCTACTATAAGTACTGTTCAGTTTTGCAGTGTCACAATGCCAGAAGGAGACGGAGCCGGTGGGTTTGTTCTGGTTAGGGTGCAGACCGTACCACTTCCCCTGTGACTTGGATGCTTTTATAAACTGGTCACGTTGAAGTCCACCAGCATCCGACCCTTTAGAAGGGTATCCTTGGGTCAAGGTTAAGTTTAATCTGTCCATTTTGCGACAAAGCCAGTCGTCTGTAGGTAACTGAACACTAATCTTTCCTGCTGGTTGTTGTTTCGGTGCTGCAAAGGGGTTATCTTCCGAACTAGCCAGAGTTGAGTCTACATCCGGTACGTGCGACCACCCCATGTATGACCTGATACCGCGCATAGTCTCCCTGTAATTTTGTTCTTCAGACAAAGCCTGGTCGGTTTCATTAAATGAAATATCCTGATCCAGGTCGGAGAGCTCACCCTCCTCACATTTATCAGCTATATCCGGTAGTGAATCGGAGTCTGAGGCAACATCAGTATCCATTTCCGGATCCGACTGCTGTTGGGTGGTACTCGAAGATCTGAGTGCTGAGTCGGTAATGAAAACTTCCGTAGGTACATGCTGAGGTCGATCTGAGGCATTCTTTTGAGATGGAGCAAAAAAGGGTTCAGCCTTCTCAGTAGCACCAGCTGGTGGAGGTCTGGCTGGAGTAACTTTAACCAGCTGGAAAGACGGTTCCGGTTAAGATAAAGTCTTGGAAAGCAACATAGCTTCCAGCCTGCTGAAACGTTCCGACCACTTGAGGTCTAAAGCCTCCAATTTACAGTCCGTAGTTCCTTTGGTAGATTTGGTCGGTGAAGACTGACGTTTCTTAGGTTTGTCTTTGGCCACTGAGGAAGCAGGGAACTTAATCTTCTTAGCTTTCACGTTCGAAACGTTACTCACTTCTCCCAAGCTCTCAGCGTTTTTCTTGGCTTTCGCTACCACAGGGGTGCTACTCGCCTCTTCTGAGCTTTTATCCCCGTCAGTAGAAACACCAATCACAGACACTAATGAAGGATCAACAAGGGTGCATTCTTCTGCAGCTTTAGATTCGCACTTATCCTTTTTATTTTGATAAATAGGAGTGGCCAAACGAAGTTTCTGTTCTTCAGTTAAAATATTGCAGGAAGGACAAACGTTTCCTTTAACACAGGGATCAGTTCCTTTCTTTTTATCCCGACAACGTGCACAATGAGCATGTTTATCAAAACCAGTCATAGCATGGCCACAAATGCCTCTTCTTTGTCCAGGAGACGCCATGTTTGTCCACAAACTATATATAATCCAATAATAATAAAATGAAGTTCTTTTCCAGATGGGTATTCGCCACAAAAATCACTTGCGAGAATTACACAAAAGTATGTGTGCACAGTCACACGCCAAACGAAAAAGATGATATGACGTCACATTGTTTAGGAAACAAGGAAGTATGACACGCCATCTAGCGAGAATGCAGTCAGACCGACCAGCTTGTGGGGGCATTATGCACTCATATATAACGGCTTTTTTGTCGTTTGGCGGGCTGGTCTGCGCTGACCGGATTAGCAATTGTCCCTTGGATAGGATGTATTAACGCAATAAAATATGTACTTAAACCCCCTAAACCAAGCCTGAAAATCATGCATTGGACAGGTATTCATATCGTTTGGTGCACACATTGAACTAGTATTCATAAACATTTTTACCCATGGTGTCCGGATGTGTGGGCGGGTGGCGGGAAAAAGTTTGTCCGGGCTGTATCTCAGAAACTGTAAGGTGTAGGAAGTTGATACTTGGTAGGGACATTGGTTAGGATGTGTAGGTGTGCAACGTCATGGTCTGACCTTGATTTGACCTTGGCATAGTGACCTTGAGTTTGAAAATCTTGTCTGGGCTATATCTCGGAAACTGTAAGGTGTAGGAAGTTGATGCTTGGTAGAGACATTGGTTAGGGGTTGTAAGGGTGTAGTATCATGGTGTGACCTTGATTTGACCTTTGACCTTGTCGTAGTGACCTTGACCTTTAAAAACTTGTTGCACATTTGGGTCAGTCTTTTGATGCAGATTAAGCACTGTTAAAGTCATATTAGAATTCATTAAGAATTTTACTTTTACAACTTCCCATTGTAACAGATGGAATTTCATCAAGTGAGCCACAGATTTTAATCCAACACCACACATAAGCATTCATTGAATGTATTACCACTTCTGTATGTATGGTAATATTCAAAACATCCAAACCATAATTCAGCCATGCCAGATGTAGATAAAGAGTGTCGTAATGTTTAGTTTACTGAATAATGCTGTCATCTTGTTATTGAATTGTCTTGTTTTAATACTTCATCTTTACATGCATTATCTTTCTCTTAGACATTATTTTATTTGAAACATTGTTTGGACTTTTATATAACTGACAGTGCTCTGACATTGTTTGGACTTTTATATAACTGACAGTGCTCTGAAAGTATCCAGTGCTTCTATATCTCATGGTGTTAAAAATATGGGGTACGGGCATCTCTGATTCTATTTTTGAAAATGCTATAATTTGTATTAAAGAAAATAGTTCAAAATGTGACTGTTTTTGTAGTATCCCTTCTGTAATTTATTGCATATTGCAGGCTAGGTAATGTTAAAACATTCCCTACATTTACCATTATGGAATTTAATTAAGCGGCCCGTCAGGGATGCTTATTTGTTTTCACATAAGTTCAACTGATCGCCGCCGCCGCCACAGGATTATGGTCTCCCTTGAATAACTTCTTGGGCTTTCAAATTTTTCTTTCCTTCTTATCTTTTTTTAAAACTATAGGGGCGGGAAAAATTTTTGGGATACTTTGAGGAGACCTTAAACTCTACTTAAGGTAACCTTAACCATTTTTCAGAAACACCTCGTCATCACGTTTCGGAAAAACCACACCCACCAGTGCTATAAAATTGATCAGGTACATTCTAGACCTACATTCAAAGGTCGGAAAGGATTTTCTGATCAATCGGACCATACATGCCTGCATGGGAGGCGTTTGATTTCTGTAAATTTTTAAAAATAATAATAATAGTTAGATCTTATATAGTGCAATTCTAGTCACGACTCAATGCGCTACTCCAGTAAAAAGCATTTTTAAATAGAAATGTTTTGAGTCTTTTTTTGAATTCTTTCAAGTCCAGGTCGATGTTTCGGATGTCATCAGGGAGGCTATTCCAATAGCGAGGTGCAGCGACAAAGAAAGATCTGAAACCCTTGCTTTTAAGTTTCCACCGACACTCTTCTAGTTTGTACATTTTGTCGCTTGATCGTAGTGGTCTTGGTGATTGGTTTAATGAAAGCAAGGATTGAATGTAATCAGGGGCATCGCCTTTCAATGCTTTGAACACAATCAGATTCAGTTTGTAGATGATACATTGTCGAACAGGTAGCCAATGCAGTTTCATGAGGTGAGGTGTTATGGAGTCATATTTTTTCAAATTCAAGACAATCCTAGCAGCAGCATTTTGGACACGTAGCTTTGTAATCTGGGATGCCAATGAAGAGAGAGTTGCAATAATCCAGTTTTGCAGAGATAACAGAATGAACAATGGTCTTAGCTGATGATACAGTTAAATATGGCCGGATGGTGCGAATATTCCTCAGATAATGATATCAGGACTTGCAGATGTAGGTCACATGATCACTTAGTGTAAGTTCACTGTCAATGATGACACCAAGGTTTTTAACACATGGGCTAGCTGGTATAATTGCACCACTGACACTTAGAGAATTAATCATTACTTTTGCATGCTGATGAGATGTTCAAGCTATCAAGAATTCAGTCTTGTCCTCGTTTAATTTCAAGTTGTTCCTGTTCATCCAGTTGCTTACAAAAATATACAATTTTGAAGCTGTGAAATGGCAGTTAGTTGATCTTCCTCGATATTTGGTGATACTGATTTATACAATTGAGAGTCATCTGCATACATGTTGAATGAAATCAGAAAATTTCTAATAATTGTCCCCAATGGTGTTGTATAATTGCAATATAATTGTGGGCCCAAAACAGAGCCTTGTGGGACACAACATTTTAATACCTTCTTTATAGACATCTAATTGCCGATTTTAACAGACTGTGTTCTGCCATTTAAGTATGAGTCAAACCAGGATAGTGCAGCTCCATTGATACCAAACATGGATTGTAGTCCGGACAATAACATGTTGTGATCCACAGTATCAAAGGCCGCAGACAAGTCAAGAAAAGCCATCAATGCCACCTGTTGGTTATCAGTAATCAATAATAAATCATTCATGATTTTCAATAGTGCAGTTTCTGTGCTGTGCTGGTGTCTATATGCAGATTGATTTTGTTCATTCAATTTGCTGGCAGTGACATGCTCACTCAACTGCTTTGATATGACCTTTTCGATGACTTTAGATAAAAAGGGTAGTCCTGACACAGGGCGGAAGTTTTTGTAGATGAGTTTAAGACCCTTCTTTTTGAGGAGTGGAGTAATAACAGCATGTTTAAAGGTATTTGGCATTTTACCAGTTTCAATAGACAGGTTGACTACTTTAGCAATGAATGGCATCAGTTCTAATGTACACTCCTTCAGTAATGAGGTTGGTATAGGATCCAACATGCATGACTTGGAGGGTGACTTCAGGACTATTTGTTTGACTTCCTGGGTACTTTGTCCATATCTCAAAAACGGTCAGGATTTCAGCGTTTCGTTGGAATAAGTTATTCAGCTACGTTTTGATAATCTTTCACATGCCGAAGTTTTAGCCCTGTATCTGCAATCTTAAGGTCACCTTAATATCCAAAACTGGGGTTTTAACCCTCCAGTTCACTTAGTTTTTCACTTTTTTCAACCAAACTTGGCATATATATTAAGATTTATCAAAGGATTATCCTGACTTTATGGTGACCTTAAACTGTTAATATTATTGGAGCTATGGCCCCCCTAAAGTCATCAAATTGGAATAAAACCATCTGGCCCCTTTATTTTTACATTTTTTAAAAATCTAACGTATATTGATATTGAGGTAGATCAAAAGAAGACTCTTACTACCTTATGATTTAAATATTATTAATGTTCTGGCCATCTTAAACTTAAAATGTAGGGTTTTCAGCCCTAAGCTCAGTTAATGTTTAAATTTTTCAAATAAAACTTGGCACATTTATAAAGGTTGGCAGAAAGGACATTCTGATTTTATGGTCACCTTAAAGTCCCAATATAAATGAAGTTATGGTCACCTTTCAGTGAAAAAAGGAAGTTTTCGGCCTCCAGCTATCTTATTGTTCAACTGACCTCAGCTAAACTTTGTACACTTATAAAGGATGACAAAAGGGACATTCTCATTTCATAGTCACCTTTAAGTCCCAATATGAATGAAGTTATGGTCACCTTGCAGTGAAATTATGGAGTTTTTAATTTCCAGCTATCGTATTGTTGAGCTCAGTTAAATTTTGCAAACTTTTAAAGATGACAATAGGGACATTCTTATTTTCTTTCCACCTTGGAGTTCCAATACAAGTACAGTCATGGCCATCTTGAAGTGAAAATGAGGGTTTTCAGCCCCTAACTGATTTACTGTTCAGTAACATCAGTTTAACTTGACATTGATTATACTTAAGGAAGATTTTGTATGACATTTAACTTAAAATTCCTGTATTTAAGAGACTTTGGCCATCTTAACATAATAGATATATACTTCTTGCTCCCACCTCATTTATTTTAAGATTTTTTTAAACCACACCTGGCATATGTATACTTAAAACAAAATTTATGCTATCTGGCAAACCTAACGTCCTAGTGTTTATAAAGTTATGGCATCTTCAAAGAAAAAATGAGGTATTTATCATGCACATAATAATACATAATTACAAATACTAGAAAATGTTAACCACAATGTTCTCATTACATGAGTTATTTAAACTAAAAGACTGCCCAAATGTGAGTTTTAACTCATTAAATCCTTACTCAGATTCTTGCACTTCTGATGTTTTCACATAAAATATTTTGTCCTATATCAAAGCTGCTGGTACTTTTCATTGGGAGCATTTGTGCACTTTTGTTAACAAAGTCAGGCTGAGTGATTGGATCCTAAATAGGCTGTGGAGTCCTAATTGCAGTTAAGCTTGTTTCATCAAACAGGATTAACATCAAAGTTTTCTGCATTTGTTTCATGTAATCAATGAAGCCCCCCACATAACAAGACCAGAAAACAAACTTTCTTGGAAAAAAAAGAACTGGACCTTTCTGCCCTTCTTACAACTAAATTAAAAGAGTTATAGAGTTATATATATATGTGTGTGTGTGTTCACTTCATTGAAACAAAAAGTGAAACATTAATGTAAAATGTGTCTCTTCTGTAAATGAAAGTAACTGGGATAGTTCAATTTGACTGAGCTTTATCAAGTCTAGCTGTTTATGCTGTTCTTTCGAATGTATATTGTTTTCTTTTACTTTCTTCCATTTCAGTTAGACTTCTAGATTTAATCAATTTTAGCTCAAGTGGGAAATGAATTTTTGAAATTTTAATGCATTCAAATTCCTGAAATCATGCACCTTATCACTTATAACTTGAAAAGTATTGTGTTTAGAGCATTTTGTTGAAATATGTTATTAGGCTACTTTTTCCATAGCTACAACAAGTTCAGTAACTTGTTTGGTTTTAATTTTGTGCATTATTGAACTGTGGAATGGATCACGATCTCCTACTGTTATTCCGAAGCCTAAATTTTTAAGTCAATTGCTAAGTCATTCATAAATATTCCAATATGTAAACTCGTACTTTTCTTTCCCAATAAATCCAGTAACATTTTTCTAGCCCTATAGATTGACTTGTTATTTCTTTATGCCCCTGTTCCACCAAAGGACTAAGGCCCAATCCTGTCGGCGACCCTTAATTGTGGACAGTCGGTGAAGAAAATGGTAAAATGGGTGGGAATACTGGATCGGTATCAAAGCCTGGGATTAAGTACAGATCGGCCTCAGGAAGCCTGAGGAGGCCCCAGGCGGCCCCAGACAGTCCCTGACTGGTGTGGGACTAAGAACCGATTCAGCCAGTTTTCTGGTCGGTTTCAACCACAATCCTGTCGTACACATACCGACTGGGTCCCAGGACGCCTCAGGCCTCCTCAGTCTTCCCCAGACCACGATTGCCGATTCTTGTTTTGCAAAAAAGCTGGATTTTCTGGGTATATATATATAAATTCCGCGATCTAATTATCATTACTTTTATAGGAACAGCAGGATGCCACCTTTTAATGGAAGACAGCTTCAGCAACAACTTAGGGCTTTTTTAGTTTTTATTCAGTTACAAATAATGATGTATTTCCTATTTCTACGTTGACCACAGCAACCACCACAAGCAGCACCTCCACCACCACCACCACCAGCCATACAGAGACCTAGAAGAAGGCACAACATGTGGGTCAGGCCATGACTACTGCAGAGAGAGGAGAGGGGGCCTACCACAACATTATGGCTGAACTGTATGCCACAGACATTCCAGGATTCACCAACTACATGAGGATGACCCCAGAATTCTTTGAAATGATAAAGACCAAACTGGAACCACGTCTAGCCAGGCAGGCCACCAACTACAGAGCTCCAATCAGTGTTGGGGAGAAGTTAGCCCTCACCATCAGATATCTGGCCACTGGAGAGTCATATACATCATTATCCTGTCAGAGAGTACCTCAGATGTCCTACTACTCCAGATGAGTGGAAAGAACTGGAAAGGGAATTCAGGATCAGGTGGAATGTTCCACATGCCCTGGGTGCCCTTGATGGCAAGCATGTGGCCTTGAAGAAACCCAAGAACTCTGGAGTCCTGTACCACAACTACAAGGGGTTCTTTTCCATAGCAATGTTGTCCTTGCATGGTAGATGGACAGTACAAATTCAGATGGGTGGATGCTGGTACAGCTGGATCTTGCTCAGATGCCCAGATATTTAATGCCTGTCAGCTGAAGAGGAGGATTGAGGATGGCAGGATAGGCTTCCCTGACCCAGCTCCTATAACACAGGGTGGTAGAGATGTCCTCCTACTTCATTTTGGCAGATGACACCTTTGCCCTGAAGACCTGGCTGATGAAACCCTATGGTAGAAGGATGTTAACCAGAGAGGAAAGGATTGCCAACTACAGAATATCAAGGGCCAGGAGAGTTGTTGAGAATGCTTTCGGCATCCTGGTCTCAAGATTCAGAGTGATGTTGACTACTATTGAATTACCCCCAGAAATAGTCAGGGATGTGGTCATGACCTGTGTGGTTCTGCACAACATACTGAGAAGCCAGTATCAAGGTCAACATGGTGGTCAAGAGCCTGGAGATGATGAAGATGATGATGTGCCTGGTGATTGTCGACTGATTGGTGGTGCTGCTGGTGGTGGTCCAGACAGAAACCCTGCTAGAGAAGCCAAAAGACAGAGGGATTACCTCAAGGACTACTTCAATAATGAGGGAGAAGTGGCCTGGCAAGATGGCAGAATATAACTCCTGCTGCAGTAACCAGTCCTTTTCAGGACTAATAACCAGTCTTTTTCAGGACTACCAAATATTCCAAAAACAATTAATCAGCTATGCTTGTTCAAAATAACCCAAACATTACCAAACATAAGTCACGCCACCAACAAACAGACAAACCCCATGCCTAACATAATTCTCCCACCCAACAAACAGACAGAAATAAATGCCAGTCACCCAACTAACAAACAGACAAACCCAGTGCTAAACATAATTATCAAAAGAAACACACAAAGCCAAACATAACTTCCCAAATGGAATAAATATGGCATATATTTTGAAAGCTACATCCTAATTTTACTTACATTTGGTTTTTTTGGGGAGAAAAATATTTGAAACAGAAATGTTTTCCTGAAAATCTTAAAATTAAAATCTTTTACTCCACTTCACAAATATTTAGGAAATATAACCACCAAACTGGTTTTCTCTACAATGATGGGGGTTATGTTTGCAAAATAGTTTGTCAGTTATTTGGTTTGGGTTCTGTTTGCTATTGGGTTTGTCTGTTTCTTTTTTTGTGGTTATGTTTGGTATTTGGTTTGTGGGTTGGTGGTTAGGTTTGGTATTTGGTTTGTGTGTTGTTTAGTTGGGGGTTAGGTTTGGTATTGGGTTTGTGTGTTTGTGGGTTGGTAAGTATGTGATAATGCCTTTTAACTCTAGGGATGATGTAAGTGTTGGACTTTTTTATTAAAGATTTTAACCAATCCCATGGATTTTAAGCTAAAAATGGGCTGATTATTGGCCATATTGGGAGTTTATTTTAATATTTTTTTCTATGTGGCCTTTTGGTTATGTGTGGTACCATGGGTTATTTGTTTCATGTTTGGGGTGGTGTAGGTGTTGGACTTTCTTTTTTTTGTGATAAGTGTTTGTACTGAACTGTTATGTTTTGGGAGGGGAATTGGAATAACTTGCAGCTAAATAATTGTTTTTGGAATATTTGGGTGGCCGTGAAAAGGGCCTGGCAGGTCAAAGACCCGCCCTGACTGGATGGCTACTGAGGAGGCTGCTGCTGTTGAGGCGGTGCTGTAGTGGTGATAGTGAAGAGTTGCGGCTGCTGCTGCTGCTGCTGAGGCTGCTCAATGATCTGTGTAGATGTCAGATCTAGTAGCTGGCTTAGTATTCCACTTAAGTTGTGTCTACTGCCCTCGTCCTGTACAGTTAGAACTGATGGAGGGTTGCCAAAGCCAAGGGGGCTTGGTGTGTAGTAGACGTAACTGCTGCTAGCTGCTGCTTGGGTGGAAGTAGACGCCTGTTGAGTGGTTGTGGGCAGTATCTCGACCCTCTGGGACTCCGTGGTAATAGTGGCTGATCTTCTGGCTAGTGGTTGACGTCTATGGTTGCTCTTAATGCTTTCAAATTCAATATATCTAAAAATTCTGCCCTTAAGGTCCTCAAATTCCTCTTGGGTCATTTTTTCAGCCTCTGATGCCACGTAGTCAAAGAAGGGCTGTCTGTCTGACTTCTGCTGCAGGAAACCTGAGATCAATGTCCTCATCTGGTCAAAGTGCTCGAGTATCTTGGAGTCTGTTGAAACTGGTGTAGATGTGAACATAGGTTGACTCCTACTCTCCCTGAGGACACTGGACTCGAGGTGTTCTGTATCAGTAGTAGACCCACGAGATTCGTCCTGCTTGCTGGTGTTTGGACTGGCCTCGAACCCTGAACTTCTGCTGGCCCCCTTTCATCTGATATGGGTCTTAAGGAAACCCATCTGCTGGTAGACCGAGTACTGTCTCTTGGTCATCTCCCTTGGGGCTTGGCCAGATTGTAGTTTTGACAGCTTGCCATAACGCGTTCGCTGGGATTCGAACCATCTTCTGACATCAAAGGGCTGGAGCTTCAGTTCTGTAGAGATTTCTGCCCAGAGAGCCTCCTTCTTCTGTCTGTCATGGAAACGTGCATGCTCCTTGTCATAGAGCTCTCGATGCTGCTTCACAAACTCCACAATTGCAGTTTCTTGGCTGTCAGTGAAAGTTGAACAGACCCTGGCTCTCTTGGCTGCCGATTGACTCTCTCAATCCTCCTCACACCTCTCTTCTTCTTCGCAAGCTTCCTCAGTAAGTTCCAATCGCAGTCTCTTGTGTACCCTCCTCTGTACCCTCCTCCGTCCTTTCATCCACCTCTCTATTTTCCTTCTCCTTCTCCCTCTCCCTCTCCTCTCCCTCTCTTTTCCGTCCTTTCATCCACCTCTCCACTTTCCTTCTCCCTCTCCTCTTGCCTCTCATCCATCTTCTTCTTCCCTCTCTTCCCTTCTTTCTCTTTCCTCTCTTAACTCCAGTCAATAGCAATAAAAAAGTAAAAAAGTAAAATGTGTCTCCTAACTGTAAAATTTGCCTTAAGCTCAAGTATGATATTTAAAAAACTAAAAACCCCTACAAAACAGTGACACACTTCTCTCAGTAGCCAAACAGTCAGTAACAACGAGAATGTGTGCGCAGTCGCTTATATAGTCCCAGACCCCCTCATTGCCTCGTTTTAATTTCTGACGCGCAGAAAACAGTCGGCTCTTAATCGGTTCTTAGTCCCAGGCCTCCTGGGGCGTCCTGAGACCGTCGCAGACTAAATTTGTGTTGTCCCAGGCGGCCTGAGGACGCCGGCTTGGATCGGTTAGGGTCGGCTTCTCTTAGTCGGGGCTTAGTCCCAGACCCAGATTTCTTAGTCCCAGGACACTTGAGACGGTCTGAGGCTTCCCGGGACTAATGAAACCGATTCCCTTTCAGACGCATGAAACTTCAAAGATCTGTTATGAGTCGGGGACTGCCAAACAGACTTCCTGGGACTAAGGGTCGCAGGATGCCTGGGACAACATAGGACTGTGTAAATTTGGGTCTGAGGAGGCCTGAGGAAGCCTGGGACTGGACATTTTGTTGTCGGCGGGAAACGAGAATCGGTTTGAGTCTTGAAAAATATCAAACATGTTTGATTTCTCTCACGGCCACAACTGACAACTACCGACCCTTACAGGACGTCTGGGACTAAGCAAATATTTGAAACCGACTCCCAAAAACCCTTAATCGGGAAGCTTAGTCGTGTGGTGGAACACCCACTTGAGATGCATTTAAGGGGCATATATTTAGGTCTACAGAATACAAATATGCAAGATGTACACTTTCTAGGTGGAATTTCTGCAAAAGCATTTTTTTCTAGCAGGTAAATTTTACAGCAAACTTATAGTCAAAATGATATATTCTTTTCGTAAAATATACTACTTCACAAAACACAATAAAGCTTACATTCTGCTTGCAGTCTCATACCGCAACAACTACAGCTTTAATAGCCCCACATCTCCATCCGGGTCGCTCATTTTTGTTAGCAAAAACCTTTTTCTAGTTTATTTTTTGTTATGTATATCTTAAACATGTTCGAGAGAGCTGCCGGATGTGAACATAGGTTATAGTGTGTTTGACGACTGTGAAAGGGGACAAGGAATTCTTGCATTGCTTTGTGGACCAAAGGATAAGGAAAAGGATGGAGATAGAACAGAAAACATGAAGACTGCAAGTAATGCTTCAGCCTCTCAACAAACATAAACAAAGTTATTCAGTACCAAGAGAACCCTCACTCAAAGCAGAAATCTTCTAGTTATTATACATATGCCATAATCATCGCATCTACAGGTCTTGTGATGGACTACCAGGTGTTTTTTTCAGGCCATGTTACCAGATTCTCAAATTACAGCCATTTTTTAATATCTAGAACCAAGGCTTCCTACATGATATCTTGGACCAGAATTTCTAAGACAACTTTTGGATGATGTGATGAAATCTGATATGTTCACACTGCATTATGATGAGGGTACTAACAAGTAGGGTAAAAAGCAGCTAGATCTACATGTGAGGTACTGGTCAGCTGTGACTGATGATGTTAGAGTGATGTTATACAAAGCCATTGATTTGGGTCATGCAACAGGCACTATTGTGTATGATGAAATGACTTCAGCATTGGATAAAGATGGTGTGTCTCTGACTACTCACTTTGGCTAATGAATTCCTTACTGTCTTTCAAAACAGTAGCCTCTGATTCATTGCTCAGTTTGAAAATGAATGAATTCCTTGAGCGGCTGTTGAAAAGATTCATAAAGCCTGAATTCATCACAAAGGAAAATGTGAGTGTCAACTGTCAGATGTAGATGTCATAATTTGTGAAAAGACAAGGGTAGCTCTGAAAAAATTTAAGTCACATGAGCAGAAATATGTACTGCTTGTTATGTAAATAATGTTTCAGTCAGTGTGTTTACAGCCTGATGGGTTAATTAGATTTGATTTCATTTATTTAGGCTTTACATCGCTTTAAACACATTGTATTGGTCATATCACGATGGGTAGCTCACTGGTAGAGGAAACCAGAGCAGTTTTATTGGTCAAGCTTCCTGCTCTGTAAATGACCAACCTTTAGCAAGTATGTCACCAACTTCCCCACAAAAGGTCCCAGTCCGGGTTCAAACCCAGGACCTTAGAGGTTGGAGGCGAATTGTGTTACCACTACACCATCGAGGCCCTCAAGGGGTTACTTAGAAGAAAGGCATAAGATTCATACATATATATAGTGCCTCAGGTACCTTAAATAATCTGATTGAGACTAAATGCCCTTATTGCATCTACCGGAAACATCTGGTAGATACTATGGATTATGCATTAATACACCGCAGAATCCGCCTTCGCCGCAGTGTGTAGAGATTTTCCTGTTACCCGTCTACAGCAAAAGGTATTAGGACTACAAATCTCAAATTTGTAGGATAACTTCATTAGCACAAAAGCTTGCAAGCTATATGTTCATTATGGCAAAACCGTTACTTTTTTGCCCTACTGGCAAAAACAAGTTGGCAGGCACGTGTTTTTAAGGGGCCAGTTACACTTTCACGGGTCTCCCATGGATATAGGCCACGGTTCCAACCATATATGGGAACTGACATGGATGAGGGTGGATCATGTAAAAGATATACGGATCTGCCACGGAGCACTACGGTGACCCAAGGACAGGTTTGCAGATGTCCTTTTGGCTGTTTTTTTAATCCGTAAACCCTTTCCGTGTCGATCCGTAGCAGATCCAGTTAGATCCGGCTATGTTTTGGGCGATATTTGTTGGCATGGAAGCGTCACGGATGAAAGGACATCCAGGATGGGTATACGGACAATAAGGACACTCACAGATGAGCTACGGAAGAACTACGGATACAGCGTCCATACTAACTTCCCGGAAAAATCAAGCATGTTTGATTTTCCCGTAATGGTCTAAGGATCTTATCTGATTTTAAGCATGCCACTACGGATCGCTACAGATCGCAGCATGCCATTACGGGTCTCACAAGGACATTACGGATGTTGCAAATGCCCTTACGGACGGAAAATATGATCCGTAAATCACTCAACATTTTTAGGTAACCTGCTGTGATCCGGTGGTACATCCGGCCATGTGTAACTGGGGTCTTACAATTTTTATGGACTTTTCTTCCCCCTTTTACAGCAACAGCTCATTTGTTCTCTATTTCAGTGGCCATCTTGAATTTCTACGAAAAACACAAAAATGCATTTATCTCAGAAACACTGAGAGATCTCGGCTGAAATTCGAATTTTTTTATGTGAGTGTTTATCTCATAAGAGTTATAATAAAAAGGATGTAAGGATGGCTGTAAGGGGTGGAGGAGGCCATAATATTAAGAAAAGCATCCATTTGTCATCAGACTGATGAGTGAGATAGGGTATTAGATCTCCTATATTTTGCTTAAAAACTCCTATATTTTTGTTAGGTAACTTCCTATATTCCTATATTTTGAGAACCAAAAATCCCTTGATGCCATGCCTTAACTTCCAATATCAATGGAATCCACTAGAAAGTTGATTTATTTCTCTTTTTTTCTCACTTTTCTATCATCTGTTGGCTCAGTGCACATTATTTGTGATGATTTCATTTGGATGTTGATTGCATTGGCAAGTCCAAAGTCAATGACATTCTCGAGCCTTGTAAGTTGGTCCATATGTTAAAGTTCCAATGCATATTTTAGGGATCACTCTTGATGTCTTGATCTACCCTTGTGACTCTGAATTAGTTTGTGATGTCAGTGTGGGTGACTTTATATTTAACCACACAGTCAAAGTTTCATCTGGAATTCTCCCATCCTGCAACCATCAAGGAGCAACAGATACCTTGCCGTTGATATCACAAGATCAACATAGACCCAGTTTCTCCACAATCTGAGAAATATCCAATTTTTGTCATCAGAATCTACTGCCCCTGGATTATACATGCAATGTGTAGGTGGGCTTGGTTCTTTGCTTGACAAGCATGCACCCATTATTTCAGGCACTCCTAAACTGCAGTCAGTTGTCGGTCTCATATCAAAGGTCACTTTCCTTAAGACATCAATTTGAACCAATGTGGCATAAACACATCACAGTTCAATAGTTCTACGCTCTGCAAGCAAATTGCTTGGTACAATTTTTTTGCCAATAAAGACAAGGATTTTTATTACTGCAAACAATGGAGACCCTGAGAAGCTTTTGAAATATCTTAGGAGGGTACTGCATCCCACTTCTGAGACTATTCTGCCAGTTCACAACTCAGATAAAACTGTAGCAAACTGGTTTGCATCCTTTTTCTGTAATAAGGAATATTCACCACATATTCCATACTTGTGACTCTCCAACTAAAGAACCTAGATTGATATCTCATGCTTCCAATACTTATAGGTTTGTGAGTGAAAACAAAGTTCATAGATTCATCAATGATTCTCCAACTAAATCATGTCAGTTGGATTGAATGCCTACTTTTCTCCTTAAAGATTGTATAGACATCCTTATACCTCCCACAAGTTAACTAGTAATTTTTTCCGTCAGAGAAGGCTCTTCTGATTAATTAAAAATGCTGTCTTGACTCCTGTAATAAAGAAGGCATCTCTGAAAAGAATGCTTCCTCTGCTATTAGCCATACTGAATGCTTTCTTTCAAGATGTTCAAAGATGGATGTCCTTCAGTTAATTAAAATGAAATCCTGACAAAACAGAATTCATTGATTTTGGTTCAAAGGCAAGAACATCAAAAATTGTCATCTTTCATCCATGTCAATATCCCAAGAAACTTTTTCCAACCTGCTGATAATGTTAGAAAGCTATGTATGTGGTTTGATGCAGATTTTTTCTTGTCTGAACATGGTCATAAATCTTGTGAAGACTATTTCCTGCAATTGTGTGATCTCCATCTAATCTGACAACATTTTCCCTGGAATTGAAGTGTTTGTCCTCGCAGGAAAGCCTTGGATACTAGTCACCTGGACTACTATAACTCACTGTTTAGATCTTTTCCAGTGTTAACCTACAAAAGTTCCATGCATGTATTGCATGTATTGTCACAAGGGGGCCATGGTTGCACAGTGACGACACACTCGCCTCCCACCTCTGAGGTCAGCGTTTCAAACCTCAGACTTTTTGTGGGAAAGATGATAGTTGTTTACTGATGGGTACCAATTTACATTATAGAACCTTGACCAACTGTATGTACTGGTTTTCTCTGCCCACAAAAGCCTGTTGAGTTCCGTTGTGTTTTACATCGCTATGTTGGTCTACAGGTTTCTTCATAGGGGTTCCCTGAGATATTTTAGATTTTTCTTGCCTCTGAGCAGTTGTTCCACTAGACTTGGTCACCTGGACCAGCAATACCTGGCTGTTATACCTTTCCACTCTTCAGTTCACAAATCAAACAATTTGGTCATATATGCGTAGTGTTGCTTTCGATGCTCCTTTAACTTAGAATGACTGACCTGACAGTGTAACACAATGCAACCTCTATTGCCTCCTTCAGAAAAAACTTGAAAACTTACTTGTTTGTGTAAGTCTATCTGCCACACTTCCACTGGGGTCTCACTGGTATACCCTGGCTAAGTTAGTGGACTTAACCCTTATTCAATATGTGTATTTATAGTTGTGACTTAAGTCTGTCACATGATCGAGACGCAGCGCTGTAAAAGTACTTAATGAGATCAGATGCTAGGCCCGGGTTCATAGGTGGTCGACACAGGAGGATGGGAACTGGATCCTGTGGTCATTGGTCAGAAAAGCACTCCGAATGGAGGGCCTCAAAAGGTATACAAAATACCATTAGACACAACAGTTAACGATTGCGATTATAGAAAGAGAGTGTGAGGTTACAAGTCAACTATCTGCAAAACAGCTAAACAAAAATTAACTGAATTTAACTAATCACACATGGTAAACTCCTAACTACCGTATCACTGGCGTAGGAATTACAGCAGTTAATTAAAGTTTTTTTGTGCTTTTACACAAATAAATGAATAACTATAGTTACCTTAAATTGCTGGAAGCTATGCTCTACGATGCCATGGAGGACCTTAGGTGGAAGGCACCTTCTTGCGTAAGTTGTCTCAACAGGTCCTTGAGGTAAAATTAAGTCTTGCACGATTTATTCTACTGACACACTCCTGTAGAAAACCTTAGAACATTATGGGCCTCAACCTCTGATCTGCATATCTGCATCTTCCACCATTGACTAAAAACTTTATTGTGTTCTTTATCCAACACATGATAGTGTAACACTGAATATCCTTGGTGTGGTCCTGTTAAAAGAATGGACAAAAGTTGGATATTGTTCATGAAATCTTCTGTCTGAACTGGGATTGTGGGAGGACTCGACCGGGGCAAAGTAGAACATGCATGTACCCATTGTTTTGGTAGTTTTTCAAGACAGGAATAACCACAGGGGAAACTGCTTTTTTATTAGTCCCTCTGTAGCCATTTGGTTCTTGATAAAAGAGGGTGAAGGGGTGAGTTGGATTGATTTCCAGTCACCCAGGCATAATAACACATCTGAAGTCCATCGTTTTCCTAAGTCTAATGTAAGAATGAAAACTATTTATGGCTGTTACCCAGAGGGTCTACAATAACTGAACTGTATCCATCAGTGATAGATGGACAACTATCTTTGCCCTAGAATAGAAACCACATATAATTGCAAATATTCATCTGTAGAGGGACACCTGAAGTCCACCTGTTTACTGGTGCACCATCACTGGAATACAGTTAATTTTCAAGTGTAGATAGCCCTAGAAGAGATTCTGTCTGCCACTTCTGCAGAAATCTTGATTCTGGAGAGATGAGTTCCTAAATACCATACATGTAGATTCAGAATTTCTATCTTGGAGTGGTTTTGGATGTTCCTGACAATTAGCTAATACAACAGCCAACCACAAAGTATTGTGAGGTGACTAAACTAGATTGAAAACCAGAGCAGTAATCAATAATTTGCTGTTTGCTTGAACCAAAATGAGTCCTTCAGGGGGTCAAGACTTAAACTTCATAAGCCTCTGATGAGACTAATAATAACAAGGAATTTATCCATACATCAGGCATTCTCACTTCACCTAACACATTATTTTATTTTGGTTTTGGTTGTTCATTGGTATTTGAGCAGATCCACTAGCTAGGTGCTAAAGCCATGTAGTTTTGCCTGCCACTCTGGGGCTATAAGGATTAGCCCACAAGTTTGAGATAAGAGTTCATTGAACTAATCTGGGAAGGAGGACAGCGGGAGCAATGTGTATGCAACCAGGCCCAAGACATATTCAGGGCATCCATCTACTGGCCACGTTTGTGGATCTTGAATTGTAGAGACATATAGAAGACGCTTTTTGTTCAATCTGGTTGCAAAACATGTCTGTCTGCAGATATTCCCAATGTTTTGTGATCTCTTTGAAGATCTGGGGAGACATGGACCACTCTGGATTTTGTTTCTTCCTGACAGACCATCTGTTGGCACATTGCACGTGAAGAGAAATGCTTTGTTCTTAGTGTTATCTTGGGTTTCTTGCACCAAGTTAGAAGTCTCCACAACTAACTGCATGGAATTCCGCTGAATGAGTTCCACCACCAAGGCTAAAATGACTGCCTTTAGTACAGCAGGTTATGTCTAGTTGCTTTTCATGTCAAGACTATATGCCAACAGAATCTTAATTTAAGTGAACGCCTCAACCTACACTTGAGGTTAAGACACTGTGTTCCCTGGGGTATAGGAATTCGGCTTGTGACACTTTCAACAGGTTTAACAACAATTTCCCATGTCTGATCTTCTGAGTCCAAAGATTGGGAGTACTCAGAGGAATTGGGTATTTCCAGCGAACCTGGAGATGTCACTGAGAGTGTATCCTGCTCAACTTGACTGTCTTCTCATTGGGTGGAAGCAATAACAGATAACAAACTTCCGGGAGATTCTGTAAAATGTCTCCTGGAGTTTTATCCATCTCTTTTAAATGGACCTGATGAGTGTCAGATCTAGCAAAAACAGATATCCTATGAAGCCTGATTTCTGGGGCTTAATATGTCCCAGTCTCTTGATATTCACTACAAAGCCTAGCTGTCTTTGACCATGGATAGAAGGCACTTGGTGTGGGTCCTTGAATCAAGGGATTGGGCTCAGGTGCATGGTAAAATTCTTAAGTACATGAACATTTCAAAATAATGAGTACAAATCATTTTCCCTCAAATACGTTTTCTCAATATACTCAAGTACAAGTACAATCAACAGCACTTTAGTACAAGTACATGTACTTTTCATATTTGTAAAGTTATTGAATGTTGAATAATCTGTACGGTAATAAAATGAATGACTATTTTTCCAAAAACATCTAACATGTACAGCACACACAAACAAAATGATCATATAATTTGATAACAATCTTTAGAAAACATAAAAAAGATTGAAAAAAATGTGTATGATTTTGCCACCCATATATCTTGCCACTCCTTTTTCACAAGGGCATTGATTTCACCACCACAGAGGGATGAGTCTGCCACCTTTTAGAATTTTGTTTTTTTTTAGTTTCATTTTTGTTTTAATATTATTTAACATTCATATGCATGTATGTGTATATATGTTTTGTTTTTGAAAACAAATAACCATTGAACGTATACATTCAATGGGCCAAACCATTGTGTAAATGCATTGGACAATTCATTGAATGTGTACATTTAATGGCTCAGCTGTGGCATATATAGATTCAATCTATAGATTCATTGAAAATGTACATCCAATGACTCAATGTATTAAATGTACAAATAATTAAATATGACCTGCTCAAAAGCATTATTTTGTGTATTTATAGTGGGTGTATCTGTGTAGGAGAAATCACGAGAAAGTGTGGATTCGTGAATCAGAAAATACGAGGCCGAAGGCCGAGTAATTTTCTGATTCACGAATTCACACTTTCGAGTGGTTTCTCTGGCTTAAACCACAAAAAAGGCCATGTGAAAACCAATGTTACATATACGTGGCCTAAATCTCTAATTATATTGAATGTGGTGACCTGAACATTGAAAAAAAGTGTTGATTCTGAAAATGTTCAATTTATTTAATTGAATCTTTTGTATTCTGCGGGTGCATTTGTCCTTAGCATTTATGGTGTCAAACTTGCAGCTTTGCAACCATGTTCAGTGAGAATATATGAAAAAGCCTGTTCCTGTTTATTATTCAAAATAAAATAAAAATATCAGTGATTATAGGTTGAAAGGATTTTGAAAAACATACATAACAGAAATGGACTGTGCACAGTGATGTGAAAAGGTAAGGTATTTCACTTTTTGCTATTTTTCATTGCATTTTACTGTGTTTTTTGTACATTTTATTAAATTTTAAATTATATGTCAAAATGTTAATATAAATGTTAACATACAAATTATTGACTGCACTATCAAATGACAAAACATAATTCTGTACTAATTTCTCAGAAAATACACCATCATTAAATATTTTCCCCAAAATTGATTTAGCATCACATAATGTTTATTGTATTGTGTAAAATTGTTTTCAGTTTTGCTGGACTGGATAGCAAAGCTATCTGAGAACTCGGGGGTACAACAAACCAGAGAGTAATGAAAGGTCAGGATCTTAATTTAAATCTATGTACCGAGTCTGCGGTTATTGGTTTAAAGAAAATGGATTCCATTCACTACTTCACTTTGGAAGGAGGATTTTCTCGCTGAGGATTTGCAGCATATCTCAATTCAGATACAGCAATGTGAAATGATTTAAATGTGCGTAAATGAATGTGCGTCACATGCTGTTTATTCACAAAATGTTTTGGATTGTTGGATAAAGAAAAATTGTGCTTCAGTCATACAGGATACCGCAAGAAGCTTGTTCAGCAATGAAGCTTTGTGATGCTCCATCTTACATTTGGATATTGTTCTCACAGGATACTTGTACAACTTAATCACTTGCAGTACAAATACACTCAGAGATTGTAAAATTACTCATAATGTTAAAAGCAATTTTTGTTCTGAATATTAAGATTATTTAAAGTCAGTGTCAAGTTTCAAACTTTTTTGTAACATGAATATAATTTTCATATATTTTGTACAACTGTGGTTTAAATGTGTTAAATCCTTGATGTCTTGTAAAACACACTTCTTAAAAAATTCAACATTATAATTGTCAGACTATGTTCACCTGATTACATTACAATCAGGGCCATTTAATTAAACAATTTAAAAAGTGTGAATTTTTTTTCTAAAAATGTGTTGATTCTTAAACTAAAAAGTGTGAATTATCAACCTTAAAAGTGTGGATTCTGAAGCTAAAAAGTGTGAATTCTGAAGTAAAAAGTGTGGATTCTGAAGCGAAAAAGTGTGGATTCGTGAAAAAGAATTCACACTTTTTCTATTGTCTGTTACCAAAAGTGTGGTTGAAGAGATCAAAACAAATTGTCTTATTTGTTTCTGTGTTAATACCTTTCGATTAAAGATATTTTACACAAATGAAGCTCAATCAAAGAACAAAAGAGAAGCAGTGGCCTGAGTAGTTATCTTGGCATTACTCACATTCACAACATTCAAAACTTATTACAGCAAAAGCTTGCAGGAGCCCCAGTCTTCAAACCAGCCAGTCTGCCTCCCACTGGGAGGTCTTCTAAACCCTCTTGAATAATACACCCTCCAGGTGGGGTCTTTACACATGCAGTCTTTGCCCTCTCAAGTAAGGAAACAACATTCAGTCTTTATATCTAGTAGGGAACAAGGCATGACAATACCCAATGTAGGACCTGAATGGTAAAATGTGTTAATCCACGATATGAATATTGAATGTCATTGATGGGGTGTTGTTGCTGTTGTTGTAGGGAGTAGTAAAATTGAGAGAGAGCTTGAATAGGCACTTGGTAATATTTTCCCAGCCTATGCCTTTTGACTTCTTTTTAGACTTTGGGGAGTGACGGAAATGCCCTTCCTATATTGGCTCCCCTTCTTGAGACCTAAGGCAATGTGCTGCTGCTCATATTTTGCCACATAGAGGTCTGGACATAAAATTCGGGTCTCTGTAGGCTAGATTCTGGAGGTGGCAAGAGTTCAGGCTGTTGTACGCATTTTGGGGGTATGCGTCATACAGTATGAGGACCACATTGGTTAACATATGTAGAAATTTATCTAGAAACTGCTATGCCACTGCTACACTTCTGCTGATACACAAAATAAACTGCAATTGGGCGATCACCCAAGAGTTATTAACTTTGTTAGCTCTTCTGATGAACAATAGGATGGTACTGTGCTTCAGTAAGTAAGTATATTATAGCACAATGAAATCATTCTTTTGGCTAGTGGCTCATACACATGATGCTTACTTCCAATGTCTGTGAATACCAATATATGAATTGGAAAGTTTGCAACAAGACTAATATCTAAAAGAGAATTTAGTGAAGAGGTCTCAGATTTTGAATCTTTGTCCAAGTGAATATTTTCCAAGTGAATATTAAAATCATATACAATACTAGGCAGTGACTCTGAATAAATTTCAGCCTTTGACAGGAAGTCAGTAAATAAATCTTCCAAAATAGGGGCAAATATTCACCAAAGATCTTAGTCAAATCTGAGGCTTAAGTTGACTGTATTGTATACAAATGTTAAGCCTAATGGGTGTGTTCCACTGGAGCCGACCTGTCTGTAAATGTGTATTTTTGAAAGGTTGGGAACAATGTTTACAGAGTTGATTAGGGTTGGTTGTAGTTTCCCGGCTTGTCGCGGTGGATTGTCAAAATATCAAACATGTTGGATATTTCACCAACCCTCCACAACTCTGCATCCAGACTGTGGCTCCGCCCACCTGGAAACCCTCCTGTCTTGGATTTTTATGGCTTGTCGGTTACACTTCCCATCTGTCCTAAACTGTAACCATCCTGTCTAGAAAAATGTCCCGTCCTGTCCTGGCTAAGTACCAGGACTCCACCTCCAGACAGGCCGGCTACACTAACTGACCATACTTGAAAGCAAACCGGCCTGTCATAAACATAACCAACCTGACAATCATAACCAAACTTCCAATCAAGATTGGAAGTTTCCCAGTCTTCAGATGAAGGGTCGGTAACATCTCAGCAGGACAAGCCGGGAACAGTTACAGACAAGCCATAAACTGAAACCGACAAGCTGGTTAAACAAAAGACAAGCCGGAAAGTGTGTAGGAGAAGCCGGCTTCAATTTTACAACCCACGACTTGTCTGCTGATAAGAATCTGTTAACTATATAAGGAGAGTCGGTTTGCATAGTGCCTGCGCATTTCATGAATAGGAGTTTGCTTCTTTACAATTATCTAGAGCAGTTTTGAGTTTAAGTTGGCTAACTTTATACTTTGGAATTTTGTTTTATTTACGAATACGCTGCTGCTTATTATTTGACAATGGATCCTAAGAAAGGCAGAAGAGTGAGATAGATAGAAGTTCCCACTGATAGCGTTCCTGAATTTTAGCTGGGGGACAATGTGGCAGATATCCAGCAGAGGAGTGAAGAGAGGGAGGAGGCACAACAACAGCGACAGAAGGAGGAGGCAAGAAGGGAGGAGGCAAGAGCAGAGGAATCACACTCTCAGGAGGGACAACCAGAAAAAGGCCCAGGACCGACAAAAGTGACCCTGAAACAGAGGGTGCTGGACAAGAGGCGGGACCATCACAGTCACGTTACAAGAAGGGGCACATTACTAATGTATATCTCACTGATTTTGACATGTGAAGTACCACGAGGAGTTTTACGACAAGACTAGTGAACATTTCAAGGACAAAGCAATGAAGGAATTACTCTGCGAGTACTGTCTGTCAAGGTGTGCAAGACCTTGTTTAACTCGCAAAGGACATGTTCCGGGAAGCTGACACAGTCAAAGTCTGGACAGGCCCCAAAGGAGATGACAGAATGTCAGACTTGGATACAGGATAAGCTAGAATTCCTGAGGTCGCACATCAGACGCAAGGGGCTCAGCAAGTTGTCAGCCTTCAAATGGCAAGTCCGAAGAGCCAGTGCTTCAGCTACTACAGCACTAGACATCTACCGAGCCTCTACTGACATGGACAGGCACCACGTTACAGCCTCAACAAGTCATGAGCCCCACCGCAGCTTCAGGGCGCTCTTCCGTTGACCAGCAGGTCATGGACCAATTCACGCAGATGAGAACTATGCTGTCATCATTCTTCGGGCAAAAGCAGGAGACCACAACATGTACAGCCTTCTGGAACTACCTGGCATCGGAGGTGGAGGGATTAGAGGAGAGAGACTTCAGACATTTAGAAACGAGACTGTCAAGCTCCTCAGCAACATTCAAAGCAAGGTGGTCGTCAGCCCCAGCAGCCACAGTAACAGAAACTTTCATGTAGCTCAAGTGCAGCTTCAACATTTGTGCCACAGACATTTTAACAACCACAGCAGCCAGCTCCAGCTGTAAGGGAATATATCTTAACCATCCCAGAGACACAGATGCCTTCAAGCCAGGTCATCCAACCCGCTCAACAAAGCCAAGTGGCAAGCAAAGGACAGTAGCAACAGTCCAGAGGGCAGCTGACTTTCTTCATAGTTGTTGATGACCAACAACAGGCTGGACCTTCAAGACCACTTATGTTCACCTTGACACCAATGAAGCACTTCAACCCTCCATCAGTTGCCTCAGCTACAGGTGAAGAAAGCCAACACATCATATCAGGACTTTCAAGTTTCTTCGGAAATCTTCAGTCTGTGATAAGCTACCAACAGATTGACACACCACAATCGTTTTCACGTGTGGACACATCAGCACCAGCCGCCTCTCCTCCAACCACCACCACATCACAGCAAGAACATCAGCAGCCCAGCCTTTGCCTCCTCCGCAGTCAGCCGATGCCAATCAGCAGCAGCAGTAGAACACCTGCCAAGCCTTCAATCGGTCCTTTTTAGGACCACTGCTGTGAACCATGTAAAAGTTCTTTTCAGGACCACTCGAATCTTTCCATAACAATTAATAAGCTGCTGTTCTAAAAAAACAAACCACAAGCATTACACCACTTCACTCAAAATACTTGGTCCCGAACACATAAAAAAATGAATGAATGAATGAGTGTGTGCTTGAAGGAAAGTTAGAAGATTCGAAAAAAAAACTTCTATCTTTTAAAGAATAATCTGAAATATTTCAAACTTAGAAAAAAGATGAAGAAATTTGAACCCAACAAGAAAGAAAAAAAATAAAACAAGTTTTGAAAAGCAAAACTTATAATAAAATTTTTTTTTGCAAAAAAAGAAACAGTCCAAAAATCTCAAATGATATTGAATTTTTAAAACTTTAGCCAAAAAAAAAAAGGGGCCAAACACTATGACATTTTGTCCGGCAGCAAAGATTGAAATTGTTAAAAACGTATGTGGGAAGTATTTTGATATTTGGATTCAATCTTTTTAACTTAAAATATCTGGCAAGTTTTGCACGAAAATAATTTAAGGGGTGCTTTATGTGGACATAAGTTGGGTTGAGTGTTTTAAAGAGGGGACTTGGGATTTGGTTGAAAGTATTTTTGAAACTTGTTGTAAATAAAAAGGATTTGGTTTTCAAATTTACTGGAAGTTTTACCAACACCAGCTTAAATAAAAGGTCTTGGAATAATTGGTTTGTCCTGAAAAGGACTGAAAGTAGTCCTGACAAGGACTGATAGATGCCAGCTTCTGCCCCCAGGGAGGTCGGTTGACACATCTCAGATCCTGTCCTCCTGCCCAGCCAGTGCCCCACATGATTGAAGTAGTCCTTCAGTTGTTCTTTATTGGTGTTTGGCGTCCCTCAAAGGATTCCTGTAGTTCTCATTTGGCACATACATCTCTTGTCCAATCTGTTGGGCCACTACATCATTTCCTGGGTTTGGTGCCCTGTCTGCCCTGCCCTGGTGTGTCCTCATCATGTTGCGCAACACCACACATGTAAACATAATGTCTCTGACAATCCTTGGCCTTTGCTCCATTGTGCCCAGTAGTACCCTGAAGCTTCTCACTAAAATTCCAAAGGTATATTCCACCACCCCCCGGTCCCTGGTGATCCTGTAGTTGGCTATTCTTTCTTCCCTGGTCAGTTGTCTTCGGCTGTAGGGTTTGACCATCCATGGCATCAAGGCAAAGGCGTCATCACCCAGCAAGAAGTAGCGTAAGTCTGGCCCTCCCTCCCCCAGGGGTTCAGGTGCTGGAAGCCCCAAGCTGCCATCCTTGATCTTCTCCCTCAAAAGGCTTCTGTTGAAAATCTGTGCATCTGAGCAGGAACCACTGGACCCACAGTTTATCCACAGGAATCTGTATTCTGCATCCACCAGGGCGAGGAGAACCAGGAAAAAGAAGCCCTTGTAGTTGTAATGGCCCCTACAGTGTGGGGGACATTCCATCTAGATCTGAACTTCTCATCCACCCTTTTCCACCCATCAGGGCTATCAGAGCAGTGGAGATATTTGTCCTGGAATTCAGCAAGGATGGCTCAGCAGACCTGAGGGACAAATTTGCAGATGGTGGTGCAGCCAACCAACCAGTGGTACTACAGGAAAGTGTAGGTCTCTCCAGTGGCTAGGTGTCTCAGGGTTATGGCCAGTTTGAGTCTAACTTCCAGTGGCTTCCTGAAATTGGTGACTGACTTCTTGATGCGGTGGTAAATGCATTCCTCGATGAGGTCAAAAAAGGCAGATGGCATCCTAACAAAATTCTGGTACCCTGGGATGTCTGTGTGTATGAAGGTTGCTGTAATATCCCTTTTCTTGTCTCTGAAGGATCCAGGACATGACCCAGGGGTTTGGTGGCTTTCTTCTTCTCCTGGGGGCTGAGGCTGTGTTGGAGGCTGTATGGCAGGTGGTGATGGGGCTGGGTTCAAATGTGTCATCTTCTGTCTTCCTATCAAGATGCAAATCAAAATATTAAACTCTATAAAAACTCTATAAAAGTACCCTAAAGCTGATGTAAAAAGTCTCTGACATCTTTGCAGTGACAAATGATGTTTTTGTGAGCCAGAGGGGAATTATATAGTTTGATCCCAACTCTGGATTCTGACTCCAGGATTTAATCAGTCCAGTCGGGGTGAGTCAGGAAAATACTCCAGTCCTATCTGTTTGTGGCTATGGCTTGTCAGGGATTGCTATGGCTTGACTGTTGGCGGTTTATGGCTTGTCCTGGTAGTTTCCCGTCTTGTGAAGAAAATCATCCCAACCCCAAGTCAGGCCGGGATGTTGATCCAGGCAAGCTGGTATGGTCTATGTCCTGTCAGGAAGATGTAACCGACCGATCATTTTCGCTCGCTTTTTTGTGGTTTTTGTCCCCGATTCCATGACTTTTGCAACCGACCCTAGAGTCATACAGTTGGTTACTGGGTTGGTTCCAGTGGAGACACCTCCATAAGACTTGGCAAAGACCTTTCAATTTGGTAAACATGGCACCAGAGAAAATAAAGTTTGTATCAGTAGGGGGACTAAATTAAAGATAAAAAAACATCATTTATCTGCTACAAAACTTCAGAATTAGTTCAACGTATTAAATTTTTTGAAAGATTTGTCTGCATTATTTTAAAATTATTATTTTTAATAATACTTTTAATGAAAAAAGCAACCCGACATGGACATGGACAAATGGTAGGACCAAGAACCATGGGGAGTTACTGATGTGAAAAGACCTTTTGTCTGGATATTATTGTATCCCCAAAAAGCGGGGATACTATGGATCATGCACGGTCATCTTGCATGTCCGCAGAGATTTTCTTGTGTTAAACCTACAAGCCACATTTCTTTTGGGATTTATTTTAAACTTTGCAAGTGGCTTGATATGGCACAGATCTCACCACCCTCGATTTATTTTATATTTATTGCATAAATTGGTGGGTATGACATCTCACCACCCTATCTTTTTTGTAACATAGTAAAATTGTAGACCTGTAGCTCATTGCATAGCCGAGTAATAGCTACTTTGAGGTTCTCACTGTTGAGTAAATCAGTTGTAACTTGAAATCTATTGCAAAAGTGCTTATAACTCGCTTATTATTGGTCCTAGAGGTTTGCAATGTGAAACCAACCGATAGGAAATCATGGGCTAGGAACTTCTGATGTGGCCAGATTTGACATCGGGCCCTCCTTCAAAGTCAAACAAGGATAGCCAGACTTAAAAGTGCTTAAAACTTGCTTATTATTGGTTCTAGAGGTTTGCAATGTAAAACCACCCCATGGGAAATCATGGACTAGGAATCTTCTGATGTGGTCAGATTTCACCTTGGGCCCCTCCTTCAAAGTCAAACGAGGATAGGCAAACTTAAAAGTGCTTATAACGTGTTTATTATTGGTCCTAGAGGTTTGCAATGTAAAACCAACATATAGGAAATCATGGACTAGGAATCTTCTGATATGGTCAGATTTGACCTTGGGACTCTCCTTCAAGGTCAAACAAGGATAGCCAAAGTTAAAAGCATTTGTAACTCGCTTATTATTGGTCCTACAGGTTTGCAATGTGAAACCAACCTATAGGAAATCATGGGCTACAAATCTTCAGCCTCAATCTCTTTTATTATTACTTCTACAGGTTTGCTATGTTTGGGGATACACCGCTGGCTTGCAATAAAGTGAGTGGCATAATTCTAGTTCCCTTCTGTTTGTCTTTAGTTTTACTTACACTTTTTGTAATATAATCAAACCATTCTGGCGAAGATGAAATAATTTTTTGTAATTGAGTGAATATCACAGCTTGTATTGACATTGTGTGCCATTCATTCATGCTTATAATAAGGGTTTTTGTAGACTCCTATTATATCAATTAGATAGTTTCCAGTATAGTGCTAGTGAAATGTTTGTAACAAACAATGTGGATTCCCTTGATGTCCTAATCAAGAAATCCCTTCATGGACTTTATACACACCTTGTAACATGCGATAACCACATAATTGAATGTGTATCAGACTGCTTTCTTTTCTATGCAAGTCATTACAGGAAAAGGTACATAGACTCTGCATATAACTTTTCATAAGTCAAATATACCTCAAAAATACCTTAGATACTAGTTATTACATAGCTCTATTACTACATATTACTACAAGTATTATTTCAGTTCAGTTTTCTTCTTATAAAGAATTGTTTCCTATTTTTCTATAACTGCTTTATGCTATTTGGTATGATTAATTACAATTTTTTATACCTATATATGTTATGTACGAATTGAGATTTTGTACAAGTTGCAACTTGTACAAGCAGCTTGTACAAGTTGCAACTACTCGTACAAGATTGGCTGTACAAGTTGTAACTTGTACAGAATTTCACCGTCAAAAAATCCTGATTTGTACAATACTGTTGTACAAGTTGGATTTTTAAAAGAACTTTTGGGTATATTAACAATTTTATTGAAAATATTTCTTATTTCATGTGTATAAATATCCAAATTAATATGAACGTGTCATATATATATTTCATTTTTCATGAAAATTTAACACTGAATTTACAGAAAACCCTTGAAAATATTTGCCAGTAACACTTAAATTACAAAAATAAAAGTAAGTAATATATGTATATTAATATTTTAAGTTGATACTTTAGTTGATCACATATATATATATACTTCAAGACTGCAATGAAATCCATCCACCCATAAAGACAATTTGTACTATATGGTGTCATTATGGTTACTTGACGATCTTATATATCAGGTCATTATGGTTACTTGAGGATCAGTTGTACTGCAGAATGGTCCTTATCTTTTTACAAATCTTCAAATTCCTCATAAATAAATGTCTAGAGAGACTTCCCGAATTGTTTGCTTGAAACCGTGTTGAAATCTGGACAGGCAAATCCGTGTTTTCAGACTTATTTGATTAATTAATTTCAATTGGAGATCATATTATATTCATGCACTTTCCTTATTTCAGTCCTCTAATTCCGTAATGAAATATTGAATTTGTATGCGCAAACATGATGAAGGACATCTGCTATTGTAAAACAGTAGATTGGTTACACATGTCTAAAATCATACTTGGACGGACCTTTGTCACAGTATTTCTCATATATATTCTTCAAGAGGCACTTTCATTTACAGGGAGAAAGGGTAATAGCTTAATTTTGATTTATTTGACATTTGAAGACACATCTATAGGATCTTTAGCAACATACATTTTTTATCCAGACTAATTACCCATGATCAGTATATTTTAGAAAAGTGAAAAAAAGCTAAGAAATTAATTCATCTTTAATTAAAACTGACACTGGGGAAATAGATTTTGTAACTCCAACAGGATGAGTGGTTTTCATTACAAACAGGCCATAAAAGTTTATAGTCTCAAAACTAATCCAAAGGCCACCGTAGGAAATACACTTTTCCAGTTAGAATCTCTTGTGTACTTTTGATTTTGGAGGCAAAAGGATCATTACCTACAGAGCCCCACTTTTGGAATTCTTCGTGGAAAAAAGTGTTCTGAAGACAGATTTTGTGAATTATTTAAATAAGAAATTGAATGTTAAAGTCATTTTTCGGTTGGTTAATATATTGTGATAAAAGTAAACTTATTTGAAAAAAAAACCCATTCAAATGACAAAAGTACACCTGAACTATTATGCATCAAGAGTTTATAATAAGAGTATCTTTGACACAGGCTAATGATGTAAAAATAATTTATGGTTTCCTTATCAAATAGTTGAATGTTGTTTCTTGATTTTAGTTTATGTTTCTGTGTCATGTTCAAGAACAATGCCCCATAAACCCCAGTAAAGTGGGCTAGCTGCCAATTGTTAAACTTTAAGTACTTAAGTTTGCTGTTGTGTTTAATGTATTGTACAGAAACAAGGTGACACTAAAATTAAAGAGCCTCACTTTGTACAACTTGGTTCTATAAATACAAGGATCTTTATTTATGACGATCTCAGAAATGCTGAAGGTTTTACCAAATACATAGACTTGTCGATTCATATAATACTTTATAAGATCTCACTGGGTTTCCCGAAGTATAGAATCAAGTCTGTTTTCACAGTGTGTTCATTGACGTTACCCTCGTTCAATTCCAGTATTCTCACGAGATGCGGTTCCAAAACTTTTACAGGATCATTCAAAATACTAGTATTTGGTGAATATTTGGGGTGAGTTTTATATAATCAAGTTATCTGACAGACCATAAGAGAAGCACACTATTCTTTATTTCTTATAATATCGGTCAAAACTTATTTCAATATGTTTTTAATATCATGCTGATCAAACTATCACTTGCCCTTTCTGAAAGCCTTATAAAGTCGTCACAGATTATTGTAAAAGTCAGAACCTCTAACAAACGTTTTGAGTGTATTTACAGACTATAATTCCCAGTTTCCCCTCAAATTCAAGTATCACTGATTTTATGTACTAAAAAATGCACAAATAACTAGCACTCGGCTGAGTGGTAACTTCGAAATTTTACCACAATCTACCCATCGTGTACATCACAAGATTCCAACTACACCTTTTTTGCATCGGGTCCAAATTTGGCCAAGCTCTAGCTGGCCAACAATAATGTAAAAGGAAAAAAAAAAGAGAATCATAGCTTAAAAGTATGGCCTAGAGTGTGCTGACAAACAGACACACAAACAAACAAAAAGTCTTGCAGAAGTCTATCCACCTCCTGCATTACAGGATTTGAGCTTTCATTTCTCTTTGACTTTCAACAGACTTGCCTTAGAATCTGAAATGGCGCTGTTGACTTGTATGGCAGCGTGTATGAAAAACGTCATAGCGAAGTCAAAATCAAACCGCTTGGCCCCAAATTTTGCCTTGCTCTATTCTGCCCAATGATAATATTATAGGGGAAAAAATGGAAATCATAGCCGAAAAACCTGTGACCTGGAATGTGCTACCAAACTAACATACAAACAAACCGACTGGCCAACATACTCTAAAATCACAAGATTTTGAAGTAATAATTCGACCTTCAGTACTAGCAACCTCACAGGGAAAGTCAAATATATTTCATCGAAAAAGTTAATAATTGTGAAATCTTTGAAGATTTCATCTCTGACAGTATTGCATGTTGCTAATTTCTTTTGATTTGATTATTTTAAATATAATTTTAACATGAATATGGTATCGTACGGAAGTCATCAGAGAACATGGTAAATATTGATCACTTATGAGGGGAAAAACATTACGCACGAGAAATATAAAGCTAATTCATATAATAATCCAATCAGAATAACTATATTGTAATGGGACTTTTTTATATTTTGAATGAAAATCAGATACAGTCAGACAAAACAGAAGTTTAAAAGGAGAAGTTAAAGTCTTTATATTATGAAATTCTCAATAAATCAGCTTATTTTCACGCATCATTACTGTATTTCTTTCCCAATTTTCTCTAGCTGGAGAGGGGGTGGGGGTGGGGGGGGATTACCGGTATATAGTGTAACCATGTTGATTTCAACTACTTCAGAGAAGCTTCCCTGTTTCCGAAATTACGGTTCTCACAATTCAGTTTTGGAAAGTATATTATATTGTTCTCAATACATTTTGCAATGCTTTAATTTGATTCTATATTTAGTCAGTTAATTATATCATCGACAGTAAGGTCCAACATATAATACTATTTCATAACCTCCCCATACTCGTGATCACTTTCAATATGAGAATAGAACAGAGGGGAATGACATTGCCTCACCTCACGAGGCCCCGGTAGCCGATTGGTTAACAAGCACTTACAACCAATTGGTTTGTTTAGACTGTTCCCTTACTTCAGTTCAAAGCCAGCTTGTGGCAACATAGGATTCACCAGGAGCCTAGACGTATATATGTGCACTGAGTTGTTGAATAGGGTGTAAAATCCCAACTTTCAATTTGGTAACATTCCAAAGCTCTAACTCAGTTTAAGAAAAGTAAAAGTTTCTGTATTTTTATCAGTGAACAGAATGGAAAAAATGTCTTTTGATGAAAAAGTCATGCAGACTTGTGCATGACAATGGAATTCAGAATAGCTCAAGTGAGCGTTGATACAGTATAAATCATGTCATTGGAAAGTGTTCTGAATGTATTTCATGGCAGACTTGTCAATAAAAGAAAAGGGGTGTTTTAACGTTCTTCTAGCATGAAAATAGGTTACTATGTCATTGATAGCCAGTCAAAATCGTGACTTGTCCTTCCCACATGCACATCTGTGTTGCATTTTTTTTTCAGTGAATATGAAAATCAACATTGGAACATCAACACTGGATATTTTTCAAATAAATATTTCCATTATTAACCCATTAATAACTACAGACCTACACCTCCGTTATATACACTTACGCATGTAATTATTAAAGCCAAGGAAACGTATAGTTTCTCTTTTTATGGAAACAAGTATGTTAATAAATGTGTGGAATTTGTATTTACAAAAGTAATTATCTCAAGTTTTTTTCTGATTTTTTTTTCATATTTTGAAAACCCTGACCTTTTAAAGCATTGGTTCCATATTTAAGGACTGTTAAGACAGAATCCCTTTTTCAGAGTTAGGATGGATTGGGGAGAAAATTAACAAAAAATAAAAAAGGGTGCAAAAATGAAAATGCATCCCAACCATGCTGTCCTAATTATGGAATATACGATTTGTCTGCTGACCAATCCCAATTGTTCTTGATCATACTTGGACTTCTCCCGACTGTTCATCCCGATCTATCCAAATTTATCCTGATAATAAAACAATGTGATGCAAGAAACCAAACTTTTGCAATCTGATTGGCCGTAAGGGCTACAGGATCTGATGGGTCCAGATTCCCGACCTACTAATGAATTGGCAATGAAAGTTGAGGTCGGAACTGCTACGGAAACCATTTATTACTTCCCTGAGGATATAAACAGCTTTTTTTTCTAACCCTATCAATATCATTGGATCCCGGATGAGAGTACGAAGACAGTTTAAATATTTGAGAAATCTAGGGTTTTGTCTTTTTCTTTTTGGACTTAGAAATGTAACAATTAATACTGCTACATCAAGAGCGAAGACAGTCAGCTGACAGGCTCAGGATTGGGCTAGAGGGTCATGGATGCTACACGTGATTAAGCATACAAAAATTTCCTCATGAGGACCCCTGAAGTTTACATTAAAATTAAGAACAAAACTGAACTCCATATCAAGAAAGATTTTACATGGTTCTTAAGGCCTTTGTATGTTGGGCTCAAGTATGTGACCACCTTGAGGCACCTGGAGAATGTTACAACTCTCTCCTGCTTATTCAGAGGTGGTCAAGCCTCAGTCAAGTCAAGCCTCACAAAGTTTGTACTATCTGTGTACCAGGCCATACAAAGTGAATTTCAAATTGAATAGCTCTACTGCCTCAGTGTGACAGAGGACTGGAAGAAACATGAGGAGGTCATCAGGACCAAATGGTTCCACTCCATGGTGTTGCTGGCCCTGGTGGAATCATTTAGGTTGCTCTTGGCGGCAGTTGGTTCCACTCAAATGGGCACATTAATAGTCAATCTGAAGTGAGGCAAAAGCTGAAAGAATGATCCCTAGGGCTATCCATATCTGAGCTACTGATTGAAAGTGGGAGAGGTATATATATCTACCTCCCCATAGGGGCTTATGCCTTTGCCCTGAAGTCATGTCTCATGAAGCCTTTCTCTAGGAGAGCCCTCACTAGATATCAAAGGATTTGTAACAGCAGAATACCCAGGGGCAGCAGGGTGGTCAAAAATGCATTCGGGATCCTGGGCAATTGCTTCAGGATTTTCATGACCAGAATGCAGCAGTGTCCAGAGATGGCCATAAGCACTACCCTCAGATGTGTGATACTGCATTATTTCTCGAGGAAAAGTGCCTTGGGGCTGCAGAACATCACCATCCTGAAGATGATCCAACTGAACCTGATGAGCAGCTAGTGGCTAGCAAGGTGGGAATGAGATGAGACACCCATCCATATTACAAAATGCACATGGGCTACTTTGTGAATGAGATCATTGTACCATGGCAAGATGGATGAACACGAGAGAAAACATAGCCTGAGCCTAAAACTAGATCTTTTCAGGGATAATAAAGGGTAATTTTGAGAATCAGCAAATATTTCAAGAACTTATACATTTAAACTGGTGTTCAAACCCAAAATCCGGCACCTAACAGCTAGTGTTCATTCCTTCACACAAAATATAACGCCTTACCCTAAAAAATACACATACACACAAAGAAAAAAAAAACAATGTCCAACTGTATAATCCTAAATTACTTGTCAAAATATTTGTTTAAATTTAAAATATAGTAATAATTCCCAGTAAAGTAATTAGATAGAACACATTGCCCCAATTCAAAATTATCTAAAGTGCTAAATCAAAAACAAAAACAAAAAACATCGGGAAAAACTTCTATCACCAGTAAATATTGGGATAGAAATTCCTTTCAATATTATCCAATATTAATAGATGGCCGTGTAATGTGAAGGCCCCTATCCAAAGATAGGTCATTTTCTATCAGTGATTCAGGGGTTTGAACGTAAACCCTTCAGGGCTTCACCCATTTTGACCTCCAAAAACTAGAGCTCAAAAACCAGTTTCCATATCTGTTCTGATACTGTTTTTATTTCAGTTTCCCCATGGGCTAATCTGTTATAACTGCTTTTGGGTTGGATGATTTAGATGGTCCTGAAAAGGACCTTTAACTGTTGGGAAGACTATCTTAGCCTGTACTGGAGAATGGTAGAGCTACTCTGGTGGATACTGCTGGTGGTGTAGAAAACCTGTGGATGTTTATGCTATGGGTTCTGCCTGTATCAGTGCAAACGTGTCTGTGACATCATGGGTGCTGGTGTGTCCAACTGGGGGTAATTTGTGTCAGCTGCTAAATGTTTAAAATATGCTAGATGCACAGGATATCTTGTGAGCTGCATCTGTGTCCAAAGTGAAGAAACAGATCCAACTGATGAAGGATTAGGGAATGTCTTTGTTGGTATAACTACAAGTTTAAAACATGATTGACTGAATTCCAAGAATAATCTAATAGGAAATAAATCTACTGTTGCTGCTGCTGGAGAACTGGCTATTTTTGAGGCGTCTATCTGGCTGTTACAAAAACCTGGGACATTGAAGGCTATAGCTGCTGCTGTATGGAATATACAAAAATGTCTATGAAGGGACATATGTAGAACAGCGCCCGTATTCACAAAGATTCTTATTCTTAGAATTAGTCTTATTCTTAGAATTTTTCTTAGAATTGTCGTTTTTCTTTGAAAAATTCTAAGAATAAGAATTTTCCTATTCACAAAGATTTTATTCTTAGAATTATATTTACTCTTAGAATTATTCTAAGAATGGTTTTTATTCTTTGAATTTTTCTAAGAATAAGAATTTGCTATTCACAAAACTCTTATTCTTAGAATTTTCTAAGAATTTTGTTTAAATCTTAGAATGGCACATAGCATGCTTAACTTAAGAAAAATAGTTGTTTTGATGATTATAGTGAAGCAACTGATCGCAAATCGACATTCAGAACAGAGTGTTACATATTAGTTGTCAATTGTGTGTACTGTAACGAAATGCAGCCTCTTTATATTACTTTAAAAAATTCCAGTTTTTTGTTCACATAGGCCAAGATCTGTATTCTTAGAATTTTCTTAGAATTACACTTAGTCTAAGAAAAATTCTAAGAACTGCATACATTTCCTTTTACTTCTATTCTTAGAATTATTCTTAGCTATGAATTGTTTTGTGAATAGGATTTTATTCTAAGAATAAGAAAATTCTTAGCAAAGAATTTTTCTTAGACTTAAGTGCACTTCTAAGAAAAATTCTAAGAATCTTTGTGAATACAGGCCCAGGGCTGTGGCCATGGCTGTTGTGGAATGCTGGAAAAGGTATTCTGTGAAGTCTGAGCATGATGTCAAGCTTGACATTGAATTCTTTTGAGTGAAGAGTTCATCTCTGTTCTGAAGATCACAAAGTCTGTTTCAAAAAGGTTTGCAGCTTTCTGTCCAAGAAAATTAAAGAAGGCTTCATGCCTTAATCTGGTTTCTTGGGACTGTTACTAACAATAAATGTATTCAATGTATAATTTCTGCATCTTCGTTGGTGACATTCACATACTGTTGCTTTCCTTTATTAAAATGTTGCCTACATTCCTGTGACGACTGTCTTCTCTGTTCCCTCATCTGTATCCTCAACCCCCAGCTCCCACACTTTCTTCCCTTGCCTCCTGTTCAAGCCTTTGTGCCTCCTCTGTTTCTGCCTCTAGCCTTCTTATACTCTCTCCTGCATATCCTTCCTGGTGTCTTCACCATCATAATCTGCTCTCATCTCACTCTTCACAATAGCTCTCCTTAACTCTTCTTTATTGGCTTTTCATAAAATGCAGTAGGTTCTATCATAAAAAGAATTGTTAAAACATATCAACTAACCTTTGTACTTGCACTAATTACTAAATACAAAAAGGAAAAGCCTGAGCTCAAAATGTTGCATATCTTCCACCATTTTCCATTAAAATGTGATGAATCCAGTCTGCCAGCCCTTAATAAATACTGAAGCACGTAAAATATTTTGAAGTCAGAAAATTTGTATCCCCTGCCAATTGGAGAGTCTAGAAGAATACCCATCAAATCTTATTGATCACCCATTTGGTTTGGGTCTCTTCCCATGGAAACGTTTAGGTCTTGAATGGGTTTGGGGTTTCATCCTATCAAAACAGATAGAGCTGGCGGCAAATGTCACCGACTTCCTTGTGAAAGTGTGGGACATGCCTGAAACATGTCGGTAAGTACCTAGATATGACAGGAACATTTGATCTTTTGTCTGGGTGTAAAATGTGGGATGTGAATCTGTTCTGTTTGGAATAATATATAGGAGTTGACTGGAATGTGTTCAGAAATACCCAATCTGATGCATTACCATTAGTACATGTCACAGACTAATACCACTTTGAGGAGTCAGAAAACACAATAGCCAATTTTTCCAAAATTATTAAACATATTAAATTCCTACCTGACCTTACTGGACTTCACAGTTTTGATTCACGCCAAAAATGGTCCCAACTTGTTAATCAGCAAGTGTTGGGACCAAAGTTAGAAACATGGGACCACTAGTTTAAACATCCTTGTTTCTATTAATGCATGACAACAAGATTTGTCATGTATCTATTCTTTAAACCTCACTTGTGTGTGTGTGTGTGTGTGTGGGGGGGGGGATATAAGATAGTTCTACTTTAACACCATCTGACACCAACTATTTTTGGAGTAAAGGTTATTAACAGAAACCTAATATGACTACCTCAATATAAAATATCTATATATATTATTGTTTTCACTAAACTCTTAAGGTCCATTCCCACCTTTCCATGTCTGTGTAAGTGTTCATCTTTAGATTCATGGGCCATTGGTGAGCTTTCTTGACCACTGGCTGCGTGACCCATCCATTGCTGCCAGTCAAAGAGAATTTCATGTCTGGCAAAATTTTTATGTTCATTTTTGGTGGTAAAATCAATTATTACTGACTGACCTTTAAGGGATATGTTCAGTCGAATGTGGACTTGCGACCAGTATTATGGTCTTGCATTCTTAACTCACAACGTTATGACCCACAATGGTGACTGATGACATATCGAGGGTGACTACATGTGTTAGTGAAATGACAGCCACTGTGTCTCATACAGCAGTCTACAGAGGACTGACAACAGAATTTTTGCATCTGTCTTCAGGGCTCGTATTCACAAAGATTCTTAGAATTTTTCTTAGAATTACACTTAAGTCTAAGAAAAATTCTTTGCTAAGAATTTTCTTATTCTTAGAATAAAATCGTATTGGAGTGTAATTCTAAGAAAAATTCTAAGAATACAGATCTTGGCCTATGAACAGAAAACTGGAATTTTTTAAAATAATATAAAGAGGCTTTATTTCGTTACAGTACACACAATTGACAACTAATATGTAACACTCTGTTCTGAATGTCGATTTGCAATCAGTTGCTGCCCTATAATCATCAAAACAACTATTTTTCTTAAGTTAAGCATGCTATGTGCCATTCTTAGATTTAAACAAAATTCTTAGAATATTCTAAGAATAAGAGTTTTGTGAATAGCAAATTCCTATTCTTAGAAAAATTCTAAGAATAAAACCCATTCTTAGAAAAATTCTAAGAATAAGTATAATTCTAAGAATAAGAATCTTTGTGAATAGGAAAATTCTTATTCTTAGAATTTTTCTAAGAAAAACGACAATTCTAAGAAAAATTCTCAGAATAAGCATAATTCTAAGAATAAGAATCTTTGTGAATACGGGCCCTGGTCGCCAACAATGAAATATTTTGCTGAATCGCGGGCAAGGCTCCCACTTACAGAAATTGCAAACATCCACATTTTATCTTTTATTCTAGTTTTTCTGTTTGTGAAAAGTTATAATTAAATAATTAAAAGTGATGAAATAAGATTAATTTTTACCTGTAACTTATTTGTCAGGAAAACTGAATATTATTCACAACAGCAGTATTCTAAGAATAATGATCTGTCTCGAGGGTCAAATGATAACTTGCCACAGCTACACACCAAATATTTGATGGGGCACCAGTCTACTTTAACAATAAAGGGACTGGTATCGCCTACGATGACCTTCACCTATTAATACTGCATTCTTAGGTGCGAGGTGAGGCGGTGATTAATACCCTTGACAGAGTTCTTTTCATTTTTAATCGCATTTTACGGGATAAGAACTAGTAAGTAACAGTGTTGAATAGCAAAAGAATGCATCACTAATATCTGTCATGTATGGGGAAATCTCGATTTAATTATTTTTATTTTAATTCTTTGTATCAATTTTGTGTGTATTCAAAATATTTTACCATATGTTATGGGACTTATCAAATATTGCCAATTAAACTTTGAAATATTTGGGAAGACCGTTCCACAGTGTCAATCAAAATACCGCAAATCGGCAAATATCCTTTTTATTACGCTACAATGTACCTACCTATTGTAACAATATGCTTTACCGGTGGTTTACCACGGGAAGCTTCCAACCGGAGTAAAAGTTGAAAACTTTACCCGTGACTATAAAAGTTCACTGGTCACATGTATGCCGGTATATTGCCGGTATATTACCGGTATATTGCCGGTATAGTACCGGTGCGGGTAAGGAGCACCTGTGGTCATGTGACCTAGGGAACCTATCAGATGCTAGCTATAGCTCTTCCTCATTTTTTGTTGGAAGCCATCTTGTACAGTTGGCTTTCCTGTAACTCTACTTTTTAGTTCAGTTACCATAATTTGACTGTGGGTATACAGTTTATTTTTGGATATATTCCTGCTTATAGTTCATAGATTCTTTTATCATGGTGAAGACACCACCTTATCAAAAACGGGGCAAATGTGGCCATTTTATGCCCCAATTTGACTCCCATCTTACTTGCTTTGGTTGTAGAACCAAACGTAAGGGACAAGATCCCTGTGCTAAGGGAGCAAAAATAGATCAGTGTGCAGCTTGTTCCACACTTACTGAAGAGCAATGGATTCATTTACGTGAATGCTTTTCAAAGAGATCCTCATATCATCAACGTTCCGGCTCCCTAGATGAAAATTTAGAACCGGAAACAGATGAAGAACCGGTATTTACCGGTGAAGATCTCGGCCAAGTGGATGACACACTACTGGACTTAGAACCGGAACAGACCGGCAATATTGCACCGGTCACCGGCATTAGTCCTCTCAATAACCAGCCTTCATCTGCTTCTCTACCGGTGATGAGTTTCCCGGCTACCGGACCGGTACAACAATCTTCTGATTCTCCAGCCCTTTTCAGGGCGCCGGATCCGGTATTAACCCAGGACACTATATCTACCGGACAAACTCCAAGCAGATACATATCTAGAACCAGTTTTACAATGCCACAACCTCAGAGGACTACTACTATCGATATAAGAAAAAATGAAGAACAAATGAGGGATATGTCAACTCAGCTTCAGACAGGTCTTCAAGCTTTTCTGAAGCAATCAATGGAGAATATGTTTAACCATCTGGCTCCTACTCCTGCTCCTCAAGCTTCTGCTGCACAACCGCACATTGTCTCCATTACCCCCTTGTCTGCGGTACCAGCTGCTTCTAAGGCAGAGGAACCCATGGACGCGACTCCATCTCAACCCCCACCGGCTATTAAGAAGGGATTAGCCAATGTAAAAGGTTCCTCAGCCATTGCTACTCAGTCTCTTCAAGCAGTGGCCTCTCACATACAAGTGCCTTCTGCTCCTACTCAAATGACTACCGTTTCTCCCTCTGCACAACCTACGGTAGCTCCACCCTCCATATCATCTACCACTGCAAAACTTCAGTCGCCCTTGCAAGTGCTAGAACAGGAGGAATATGGCGCAGAATCATCAGCCTCTTGCTTCACCTCCCCAAGGTCGGAAGAACCCACGGATACGGGTGAACAAGCAGCTCCCCCTAACCTTCCCTTCCGAGAGCTTGTACAAAAAGTTAGGGAGTTTCTCTCCATCCCAGACCCGGCTGCAGAGGAACATTACAAACCGGGTTCGGTGCTGGGACGCGACCCCCTTCTTCTTCTCCAAGAAAAGGCAGGCAGACCACCATCGATCAAACTCCCCATGGTGTCTGACCTCTCTCGCCTCCAAACAGCTCAGGATGAAGCAGTGAAACCCAGTACTTCCTCCACCCTGGATATGGGCAAATTTCCTACTATCCCCCCCCATAAGGGTATTTGGTATAATGTCGTGGATGAGAAGTATTCGCAGACTCCACAGGTTGTGCCCCAAGCCTTTTCAAATATTGCCAAGCCTGGATATAGGAGTGGTCCTCCAGCCACAGTGCAACAGAAAGAACTCGTAAAATTGGAATACATGACACATGAAAACATTAGTATTGCCAGTTTTCTTTCTACCTTCGGCATGGCCAGTGAGTCATGTCTGAACAATCTCAGAGTATCCAGAGATCAACAAGAAAAGTTGTTTGACCAACTTAGGACCACCCAAGATGCACCTATTCGGGACCAAATCTTGCTCCAACTCTACCAAATCACACAGCAAGAAGCCGCCCAGATGCAATTCATGCTTGACATCAGCAGGAGCATGTCAAAAGCCTACGCGGATTTGGTTGCAAACTTCTTCTCTTCTCTCACAAACCTTGTCTTGCTAAGAAGGGATGCCTACCTCCGCCACGCCCACCCAAACTTAGATGCATTCAGACTGCGCAATCTACGCTCAGCAACCGTCTCAGGAGGTGACTTGTTCGATCGAACCCTAATGCAAGAATACGAACAGCACCTCATAGGGCTGGGGGTAAAACCAGTCTCCAAAAAAGACCGCTTCCACCCCTACAAGAAACCCAAGAGGGGCAGAGGTGGACAGCGTCAACAACAGCAAGGCCTGTTCTATCAACCAATGCCGGCACCCCAGTATATGGTTCACCAACCTTTCTTTTCTCATCCCCACCAAGGTGGGCGAAGAGGAGGCCGAGGTGGCCGCAGGGGGTAACTTTCACCCTGGCAAACAACAGCAACAGCCTCCTCAATAACATTTCTCAAACACCGTTACCCCCAAAGGCTCCTGGACAAAAACCCACAATAACTTCAGACGTTCTCTCGGATTATCCTCCCCAGTATGTCCCTCCAGAGGGGATAAAGACTCTGAGTGCAACAACCCTACGGGAGAGGAAAAGGACTCCTTGTTTTCACACCCCACCGGAGGGGGTAAGGACTCCGTGTATTCAAACCCCACAGGAGGGGGAAGACTCCTTGTTCCCACACCCCACAGGAGGGGGTAAAGACTACTTGTGAACAGTCTCATATTGTATTTATCCAAGACCAAGTCCAAAAGAGAACGAACCTAACAGTGGGAAGCAGGCTAAAATCTTTCCTGCCAACATGGAAGACTTTAGGCGCACACCGTTTAATCCTAAACCTTATCGCGGAAGGATACAAACTACCCTTCAGAGAGTGCCCAAAACTGTCCAGGATACCTTGCATAACCAGCGGCTTCGCAGACTTCAACAAACAAAGTGCCTTGTCGACTGCTATTCAAGACTTACTTCACAAAGGCGCAATCGACATCGTTCAAAAACCAGACAGTCTGGGTTTCTACAGTCGCTTGTTCCTGGTTCCAAAACCAGGCAACCGCTGGAGGCCAGTAATAGACCTAAGTTGTCTCAACCAATTCCTGGCCATATCAAAGTTCAAGATGGAGACTCCAGAATCCATACGAGCTTTCCTCAGAAAGAATGAATGGGTCACCTCTATCGACCTCACAGACGCCTACCTCCACATACCCATTCACCCTCAATCACACAAGTACCTCCGGTTCTACCACAAGGGCGTCTCTTACCAGTTCACCAGCCTCCCTTTCGGTCTAGCCACAGCTCCCTTGATCTTCACCAGTATAGTCAAGGAAGTCAGGCTCTTAGCCTTACAACAGGGAATACATATTCATCAATACCTAGATGACTGGCTGATCCATGCCCCCTCCAAGGAGGAGTGTCACAAACAGACCCAAAAGTTGTTAAACCTAATTCAGGAGTTGGGTTTTCTGGTGAACCACAAAAAGTCAGAACTGGTACCTTCTGAGAGGGTCGATTTCCTGGGATACCATTTTTTACTAGATTTGGGGCTTGTCAAGCCCACTCAGGACAGATGGATGAAGCTTCAGGATATGTTCCGTCGCCTCTCGTCGAAGTCTGTTATCAGTGCAAGGACTCTTATGTCCACCATTGGATTACTTGCATCAACGGAGAAGACAGTCAAATTGGGCAGAATGCATGAGACCTTTTCAATGGCATCTCAAGACTCACTGGAAATTTCCGATGCCTCTGGATACTCCAATCCCCTGGAATCAGAAGATGATACGACACGGGGAATAGTGGTTAGACCCCAAAAACGTGCTACAAGGAGAGTTTCTCCACCCAAGGGAACACGAAAAACTGATCTTTACAGATGCCTCAAACGCAGGTTGGGGCGCACACTTAGATCACGAGTCAACCGAAGGGGTCTGGTCTCACGCAGAAAAACATCTACATATCAACCTGTTAGAAATGAAGGCAGTTTTCCTGGCTCTGCAGTTCTTCAAACTCACTTGCAAGAACAATCGCGTACTCATTGCCTCAGACAACACCTCTGTGGTGTCTTACATAAACAAACAGGGCGGTACAAGATCCGCAGAACTCTGCACTCTTATGTGGAGAATCCTGACATGGTGCAACCTCAACAATGTCACACTCAGAGCAAGACATGTACCTGGGTCCCTCAATGTGATAGCGGACGGCCTCTCAAGGAGGAATCAGATCCAAAGCACAGAATGGTCCCTGTCTCCACAAGTTTTCAAACAAATTTCCAAGATATGGGAGAGTCCCCAAGTGGACCTTTTTGCAACCAGACTGAACACAAAGCTCCCCTTATATGTCTCTCCGATCCCGGACCCTCAGGCCTGGGCTGTAGACGCCCTGAACGTTCCATGGGAGAACCTGGTTGCTTACGCTTATCCCCCAACCGCCCTACTGCCCAAGGTTGTACAAAAACTCCAGTCACAAATGTGCAGGCTACTTCTGATCGCCCCAGGCTGGCCATCAAAACCGTGGTTTTGGGACCTAGTGGAAATGTCTCTGGACGTGCCGCGACGGCTTCCTCAAATTCGAACCCTACTCAAACAACCAATGAACAACCTTTTCCACGCCAACCCGGCCTCCCTCAATCTCCACGTTTGGTATCTAGGAGCACATCGTTGCAACAACGAGGGTTCACTGCAGAGGTGGCAGAGAGAATTGCTGCTCCTCAAAGGCTCTCAACAAGAGCCATCTACTCCTCAAAATGGTCGGTTTTCCAACGATGGTGCATGGAACAACAGGTGGACTTCGGGAATCCCTCTATAGGAGACATCTGCAACTTTTTCTGGTATCTCTTCCACGACCTAAACAGGTGTCCTTCTACCATTGAAGGATACAGGACCGCTATTGCAGACACCCTGGGGGACTCTAACCTTCACATCAGTTCCAATACCGATATAGCCAGACTGATCGCCAGTTTCTATAGAGACAAACCAAAAAAGTCCAGGTTACTCCCAAAGTGGAATCTTTCACTAGTACTTCACAAACTTACACAGCCTCCTTTTGAACCACAGGAGGAATGTACCCTAAAACTGCTCACATGGAAGACCGTTTTCCTCTTAGCCCCTAGCTTCAGGAAAGAGGCGCAGTGAAATCCACGCCTGGACCTACGACGGAACTTTAAGCCTGGGCGACTGGGAGCAGGTTCAGCTCACTCCTTCACCCTCCTTCATCGCCAAAAACCAATTAGCCAAGGAGGGCCCCAACAGTGTTTCCCCGGTCATTATTCCAGCCTTGAAATGCGACCAAGACCCTCAGAACATGGATATTCTCCTTTGCCCTGTCAGGGCCCTCAAATGCTATCAGGATAGAACACAAGAGACCAGAACAGGTAGACATTTACTTTTTATATCCTATAAACTGGGCCACTCAAAGGATATCCAATGCTCCACTATCTCGTCTTGGCTCAAAAACACTATTCAATTCTGTTATTCCAAGGTGGAATCAGCAGACATGGTCCTCACAGGCCCATGATGTCAGAGCTTTCGCAGCCTCAAAAGCCTTTTACGGGGGAACGTCAATGGATCAGATCATGCAAGCCTGCCATTGGAAATCTCACAATACTTTCACTAAATTCTGTCTCAAGGACCTTTCCGGTCAAGACCAAAAAGAAGGCTCCTATCATCTGGGATCCTTCATTGCAGCTCAGCAGGTCATGCCTCCTTCCAGCTAACTCCAGGGAAGAAAACGCGGGGGGGGGCACTACCTCGGGAACCACCCAGACAGGGCGTGTCAGAATCCTCTGACACCATAACCATAGTTACCCTTTAAGGTAACTATTATTAATTCTTTCTAGTTCTTACCTGCTGTTCCTTTCCTGCATTCTTTGTTACCAGGAGTTTATTCTTTTCCAATTATCCTGAGAATGTAATGTTAAGTTTTACTTTTTCGGTAATCTTAGTGTTGCTTTCTTTCGATCTTTCTTGTGTCGTATCTTGTTCCCTTTTTTACATCTTTTCATTGTATTTTGTGTACTTTATGTTTTAGAACTCTGCATTGGAGTGCCTGCGCTGGCCGTGCATGCCAAGACGGTCTCCCTTCCCTTAGCGTGACACCTCAACCTCAGGAGAACTGGAGTATTCCCCTCAGCCTTGATGTGCCGTTCCTCTACCGCATTCAGGCTCCTTCCTCCGCCCTGGACTCCAGATGTCCTTCCTAGAGCATTGTTATTCCGCCAGGTTCCTTAGCCAGTGTCCAGTCTTCCCAGCCTTCCAACATGCTGGGATTCAGCATATTGTTACAATAGGTAGGTACATTGTAGCGTAATAAAATTGGAAATTTTATTTTAAATGTAGCTTTTATAAGCTACAATACCTACCTATTGTAACAATAGTACAGGCCCTCCCTGGTTCCTCCCCGCGTTCCAGACTTTCCACTGGAAGGTGGGGCTTTGGTTCCAACAAAAATGAGGAAGAGCTATAGCTAGCATCTGATAGGTTCCCTAGGTCACATGACCACAGGTGCTCCTTACCCGCACCGGTACTATACCGGCAATATACCGGTAATATACTGGCAATATACCGGCATACATGTGACCAGTGAACTTTTATAGTCATGGGTAAAGTTTTCAACTTTTACTCCGGTTGGAAGCTTCCCGTGGTAAACCACCGGTAAAGCATATTGTTACAATAGGTAGGTATTGTAGCTTATAAAAGCTACATTTAAAATAAAATTTCCAAGTTTATGAGTCGTTTACTATAACGGCAACAACCAGTCAAATTACAGCATTCCTTAGGTCAAGGACAGGCGCCATTTTGAAAACGAAAAATGTGATAATATTTGGTTAAATAGTTGTAAATATTATTGTACTCATACTAGACAATAACAAGTAGAAACAAAATTATTGGGTATAAAAATTCAATAATCAATCCTCACTATTTTAAAATATGGGGTACCAATGTAAATCTCTAAAATTGGTCAAGATTTCCCGTATTTTCAAAAACCAGGAAGTGTTTCTCAATAAAGAAAACGATTAAAAAATGTTTTATAATATTTGTCACAGTTATGTGTGTACATTTCTATCACAATACATGATTTCTGCAACATATCCCACCATTTATGACAATTAATAACTGTTATTTTTATACCTCAAGTGAGTTTCACCCAATCAGATTGCAGTATTTGCGGGCAATATGACGTGATATTGCCCGTTTTGAACAAAAAATATCACACAGATGCCCTTTTTTGTCTTAGAATGTAAACAAACTATGTAGATGTTGTTTACTAGATACGTCATTGTTACATCACATAATGACGTACGCTATTCATATAATGAACAACAAGCAAGGGAAGGGGGGAGTGATATAGGAATAACGCCTGACAAACCATGGTATATGCAGAATTTTACCATGGTTTGAAATTATAAATCCCGAAGGCGAAGCCTGAGGGGTTTATTGCCTCAAACCATGGTAAAATTCTGCATATACCATGGTTTGGAGGGCGTTATTCCTATTCTAACATGACAAAGCAATTAAAATACTTGTAATTTCCTTATAATTTACAAAAAATCATGCCCATTTCACAAACGTTCGAAACAAATCAGGCTGTTCTACCAATTGTACATTGTGGCAGTAGCATTTTCTCACTAAATACGCCGAAAATAAAGAGTTTTTTAAAAAATTTTTTTAGGTTCTATATATTTTCTTTTCATTATCAGAATTATATTCAATTAAAAGTGATTTTATGAATAATAATAAGTTCTGTCCCTTGACTGTCAAAAACTGGAAGCATGTACTTGGTTATTGTTACTTGCGGTGGGATGACAATGGAACAGCCAACATGTATATCGAGGTTTTACCATAGCTCTCGACCAATCAGAATCGCGGACACAGCCGTGTCATGTTAGAATATTGATTTTCTTCAGTCTCTTTGTAGAAAAACTGGGGAGTGAATGACGTAAATGGAAATGGTTTGTGACATCACATTTCATTGTTTACTTAGTCAATAAAAGAACTGCAAGATATCTGGTAATTTATTCTTTATAAAACTTGTGTTTCTTTTTTGTCTACTTATATTAACAGAGACTTTTCAAAGAACATTCTTCTGTCTTCTCCTATACTTTTATAGTGCCTATAATCACTGCAAAGGCAGACTGCTGCACTTTTGTATACAATTATTGCTAAATTAAGAAAAAAAAATACTTTCAGTATAATAAACAGAATAAAACACTTCTTTCTGGGCAATATTGTATTTATAAAGCCCTCGCCCAAGTGATATTGCCCTTGGGCCTATCGGCCCTAGGGCAATATCACTTTCCCTCGGGCTTCATAAATCACAATATTGCCCAGAAAGAAGTGTTTTATTCTGTAAATAATGTCTTTTTTTCAAGTTTTACATTTTATTTCCCACCATTTTTTCCCTTTGTTTGTCAGACGGTGACAACTAAAATACGGTAAACCAGGAAGTGGGCATGGCCTATGCAACGGTCTATCTTTAGAAGCAAATACATGGTTTTGGGTGATAATAGAGGATTTAAAACGCCTAAACTGATGCACATGTTTTTCTTTATCGCAAATATTGTTCAATTATTATGTGATATCATTACATAGTAAAAGGGGGATATTGTGTCAAATGTGGTAACTAGAAATATACTTTATTATTGCTTGGTGGAACGATATACACCAATTCTCCAAAATGACGGCTGATACCTGACCCTTTATTGCTGGGTTGAAAAAGCGGTCTAGGCCACCAGACAATCCCAATTGCTGGTAACACACCACAAGGATCAAGGTGGTGGGGGAGGGGGTTGTGTATCAGGAAAAGACCTTGTGTGAAGGATTAGCTTCTGGCTTGCCCGATGTTCCTCAGATACAAGTCAGAAAAAATGACTTTCGAATGGCTGTTAATTTGTGAAGGGTGTTTGTTAAATGGCTTTATCAAACTACTTGAACTGTATATTTATACCCACCACAATGTCTACTTCACTACAGGATTCAAAGTGCTATTTGATAAATCCCAGTTGAACAATTATTGCCAATGCTCTTTGCCAACTGTCGTTTCCCCTAGCTGAAAGACCAAGTCTCAAGGATGACCATTTATCAACGTGCCTGCTACTGGGTATGGGACCCAACGGAAGAGGATCGCCATTCGAGCCACTATGTTTCTACCTGTACCTGGAATGGAACCTGTGTCCTCTACATTCCTAAGCAAGTTCCCGCAGTGACAAATGGTTATGCAGAAATCTGGTCTAGTTCAGGAATTAAAAATTGTGTGAATTTGTCTGCCCCATGAAAGGGTTAAGCTGAATTGGGGATCATATCTTATTGATCAAAACAGGATCACTTCAGGAGCAGTTCCAAGTGTCATTCCTTGCTGTCATGATGGGAAATACATTTCTTACGTGTGCATGATGGTGTTGAGAATAGCTCACAGACAAAAAGAAATTTGGATGTATACCCATGCAAAACATCCTATATTTTCTCTAGATTGGCCAGGGACTGTAAAATATGGTATTCTGGGAGGTTTCACAACCAGTCGGGAAAGTGGAATAGCCCCATAACTTTCTGTAGAAAATAAGGTAAAACTGGGAAATAGAAACTGGTCCAAATAACTTTCCTGTTAAATAAAGAATAATAATGCATAAAAAATTGCTATAGAGTGTAATATGAAGAAATAATGATAATCTCCTTTCACCAAGTTTATTCTGTAATACAAAGGTCTTCTTTGAAAATAATTGATAACTGATGTTTTGGTGGTCTCGGCCTCCCATATTGTGGTGAAATTAGATTGTAGTCTGGAATTTATACTGATTCTTTTAAATTGGAGGCTTTCATTCAGATGCATACTGCAATTCAGATTATGTTGTCTGACATAATGAAATGACTACGTTATATGTTTCCATTTGATATCACAGTTTTTGCCACCTTGACTGTTTAAAACAATATGAAAATACATCTTTAAGTACAGATGTACTCTCCCTTTTGTTACAAAGCTGGGATTTTCTGTTTTCTGTTATGCAGACACCTTCAGGTCATATTTATCTTAGTACATTACAAATGGACCCATTATATTCTCTCTATTTCATGTCCTAAAAAAATTCCAGCTTCTCATGGAACATATACATTCATCGGGCGCTTGGTTTTGGCTTTTTGACACGTGGGTTGGGAGTATATATCCATCAATGTGATGACTAGTTTCTGTATGTAAATTTGGGATAGTTACAGACAACTTTTTTTTCAAAATATCTGTACAGTAACAAAGCGTATTTTGCATGTGAAGCGTGGGACAGAAAGCACACTATTAACAATGAACTGCTTGATATAGTTGCATCAGTATTTTTTTCTCAACTTTCTGAACGCGGGGTTTATTTATTTATTATTAGTCACTGATAATATTCATACAGGTGTAATCAACCATTTCTCACATGAAGTAATCCAGGTCAAGCAAGTAACTGTTGCCATTTTCTGTTCTACCCTAGACTTGCTCTAAGTCTTTGTATTTCTTATTCCACCAAATCTGACATACATGGAATCATTATGAATCCACCAGATGGGTGGGGGGGGGGGGGATCCTACTCTCTGATGAAATACAAATGTCAGAACCAAATTCTGGGGAAAAAGTCATCCAGTCTTTATATCATACTTAAGACAAAAGGACTTGAGGAAGGTCTAGTTCTATCCTAATTCCAATGTTAGAAGTGTCCCTCCCAACCACCTCAGTTATGCAGTCGGGAGTGCCATGTTGTCAGTCGTGTTACTTATCTGAATATTTATGAAGGTCGAAAGCACTATCACAGTGATAACAAGATGCACTCAGAGAGAGCAAAACGCTCGACTCCATGTGACCAGTCTCTAAAGTGATATAAGGAAGACAATAAAATAAAACCAAACATGTAAATTAATTTTCTAAGAAATATATCAAGTAGAAAGCCAAATTCATTAAAAATACATTGAAATGGGACCTCTGAAAATTCTTGAATTTTTTTATCCAAAATAAGATCCAGATCTTTCTTTTAGTAACGTCTTCCTTTGGCCAGGTCCTACCCACAAAAAATATTTAATAAAGAACACCCCCCCCCTCCCCCCCCCAAAAAAAAAAAAAAAAAAAAAAAAAGCAGAGAGACAGACAAATAGACAAACAATTTGCACCCAAAAACATAAACTGCTGGTGGAGGTAAAATATAGCTTAAAAGTCACTTCTTGGTGAAAATCACTCATGGTAAATTTTTGTGATGGACTGTCAAGGAATTGAAAGAAAAAAAGAGAAAATAAAAACAGAAATAATAATTAATCAAAATGATAAATATACCCCCACCCACCCCCCACCCCTCTTTATTATCTTTGTGTCAATTTCAAGATATAAAATGAGAAGAAATATTTTTACTTAAAGACAGCAAGTATCACAAGCTAGGTGTTTGTGACCTCACAATGAGAATTGCATTGTGACATCATTAAGTATAATGACATCAGAAAGCAAAATATTGATTTTTTACGTATGTGAGAAGAGAAGCAGTTTCACTGTGTATTCCCAATTAAAAATAAGAAAAACTCTCTCCTGACTTTAATTTTTAAACAAATTACACCAAATTTGAAAGAATCCGTCTGTAGCCGAAAAACAAAATGGCCGCCATATCTCATGTTTAATATCAAACAGGGTTATCCTATTAAAATGGCCTTATATCTCCCCAAATATTCCTCCTAGAGGTTCAGAATGTGAAAACAACTTGTAGGAAGTCATGGCCTGGGAATCTTTTCCAGGTGTTGAATTTGACCTTTGACCCCTGCTTCAAGGTTAAATCGGGTCATCACACTAAAATATCCTTATTCCACTCTTATTATTGGTGCTATGGCTTCAGAATGTAAAGATAGACCATGAAAAGTCCTGGCCTGCAAATACTTTGCCTGAGAAACATTTTGGCCTTATTTTGAAAAACAAAATGGCCACTATAGCCAATTATTTCAAAATCATTAAGATGCTCTAAAACTTGAAATATTGCATCTAGGTTCATCAAATTTGCACAAAAGATATATGGCTTGGAAAGTTAGCCTGATAATAATTTGGCCTTGTTTCAAAAACAAAATGGCTGCCATATTACAAGTTTAATGTTAAATGGGATTATCCTATTAAAAAGGCCTTTATATCTCCTTTATCATTGTTACTGGGGTTCCAAATGTGAAAACAACTAAAAGGAACTCAGGACCTAAGACTCTTTTCCAATTGCTGTCTTTTACCTTTGACCCCTTTTATTCAATATCAAGTGGGTTTTCTTACTAGAAAGGCCTTATATTTCCTTTAATTCTCCATTATTACTGATTCTAAGGCGGGAGATAACTGCTGCGGCAGTGGCCTTGTTGAAACTGATACTGAAACAGTAACACAATAATCAGAAATGAGAACACTCACTTTCTCTGCATTCACAGCATCCTTAAAGTTTTTGATACACATCACAACTGCTATGCAACTGATATCAACTGATGCAGCATACTTTATAACCGGTACAGTTACTTGAAATGTGAAATTCCAAGAGCCCATTAATTTCCCCTGTTTCTGCACAAAGAACATCTGTGCCTACATCATCAATGCACTGTCAGGGACGCCATCTCTATACTCATTATTGTTATAGATTACTTTGATGTTGATTTGTTTCAATTTATGATTTGGGGCATTCCCTATTTTTATACTTCACCCACCCCAAGTGCTACAAATCAACATTAATAGAATGTTACAACAATAGGCACAAATCCAATTAAAAAACCATTCCAATGAAAGACAAATAAATCAACACCAAAGAAATATTTTAATGCTTCTCAGGTCTCAGAAGTTTGCTCAGGTTAGATAATTACATAAACTAAAAAGAATATGTAGACAAAGTAAAACTTCTTTACAAGGGTCAATTAAGGTGACCAACATTAATGTCATCTTTTTCATAAAAATGTCATATAATTTCCTTTTATTTGCACATACTTGTAAATGGTTTATATTTTATTCAACATTAATATTATTCTTGAATGTTAGTATCTTAAGATGGGCTACCTAACATAGGATCCCGCCATCTATCCTAAGATGGGCTGATACTAAGTTGGGCTCCAACACCAGGATCAGTCATACCAGCCCCAGCCCACAGAACCTAAAGCCAATAAGGGGTCTTACAATCATTACGAATATCAGATTGTAGTAAAGTGATCAAACTGTTATCACTGATTACAAAATAGATATAACAACAACTACAGACATCCTTTCACTTTATCTTTTTTTTCTAGCCAGTCTCATATCTTATCTTAGAATTACAGATAAATGTATGTTAAATGAAAGGTGTCGCCAATTTCTATTGTTGTTTTTTTAAATTTTTAAAAAAATTTTTTTTTTGTGATTTTAATAAGTGATATATAGGCCTATGGTGTTATGACAAATTGTTTAATGTGGTTTTTTTCACATTCAGAATCAATCGTAAGGCCTACCCAATTTAAACTTGTGGCCTATCAACAAGGGACCCAGTTGAGAAAAACCTGGGAAAATGTGACCTTCTAAATTAAACATGTATTTCCTTACGACCAAAAAGATAAGTTTTATGGCCCAAAAGAAGAAAATACAACAACAAAGATAAGTTGATTCAGGAGGATAATTCCCGTGATCAAAACACGACCAATCTTAGAAGCATAGAAGGTTAATTGTTAAACTTGTCACTGGCAGTTTCACAACTCGGCCGTGGTTAGGCCAATGGTTTTAAAGCAGCAAGTAACAGACTCATTAAGGCAAACATTTTCTTGGGACAAGGTCACTCAGCTCCCTTTTATGGGCAGATTGGTCATATTATTTTAAATAAAAAGTAAATAAACTAATCTGTACTTCTAAAAAGAAAGATAAGCTTGGGTCACTGGCAAGATCAAATAAAAGCAGTATGGACCGAGCGGTTCACCTTTTAAATACTTCTTTCAAAAATGGTCAGCTATCACTACCACTAGGCTCCGGACCTCTCCAGACTTACAAGTTGCATGACTGAAAAAAAATGACTCTGACTGCATAATGGAGGGGTGGGTGATTGAACCACAAACTCAGTACAGTAAAACTGGGTCAGAAGTCACAAAACACTCTTGATTATAAGAAATTCTTTAAAGTTAAGGATATCCTTGATCTGTCGCTCCTGCCTTTGTTTCTGTGTTCATTAAACTTCCCTAAATCAAGAAGCCTAACTCAATTTCCTGAAATTTAAGGGTGTCCTTAAAAATTGAAGATAGTTTTAATTGTAAATGAGGTCCCTAACTTTGATATTCACAAAACTTTCTTTATATTTACCTGTTAAATTTCTTGGTTAGTACATGGGTTAGCATGAAGTGGGTCTATTTTTCAAGTGTTTTTAGTGCTGTGTAAAAAGTAGACTGGCCAGAAAGATTATGTTTGGCAGACATACAGAAGAAAGTGATAGCAGCAACAAAATGCAAAAATTGGTTCATAACTTTTTCTCTCAAATGTAAATTTGTACAAAATCTTTGAAAAATATCTGCACCAAACATTCATGAAGTGGGTCGATTTTTCAGTCAAAAATACTTTTCCAATATTCATATTTTGACCAAATCAATGTGTTTCTTGGATTTATCATACTTAAAAGTTCACAAAAAATGTTCGCCACAAAGAAAATGGCAATAAATCCATGATAAATAGATCTGGTTTGTGAATATGCCATGGTGTTATTGCAGTCAGGATTTTCCCTCATATGAGAAGGGCAATAAAAATTTTTATTTTTTATAATTTAAATTATTAAATTTAACAGACATTAAAACATCCAGATCTGATCTTTTATAATTTAAATATGTACTGTAAAACTTTTCCAAAAATTTCACGATACAGGAATACAGCAAACTGTTATTTTTGGTAGAATTTCTTGAAAAATTGACCCACTTCATGAATCGACCCACTTCATGCTAACCCATGTACTTACCTGATCAACAAAGGACAGTGTAGGTGGATTTGATTTATGCCAATAGTTGACCCCATTTCCTTTAAGTACAACATGTAAATCCTAAAGTGACAGCACCCTGAGAGGTCTAATACATTCAGTGGGTATTTACTATAAATCTTACAGCAGAACAGTTTTGTGGATGTTTGTCTATTGTAAGACTCTTTAGTTAAGGTTTCTGTAAAGATGCCTTAACGAAACCTCAGAGGAGCATTTGTGAAGAGAGTTTTTTTAGATCTATTTATTACCAAATGAGATTTTTCACCTTCCTTTTTTGAGAGGATAGGGGCAAAACAAAATCACTTTATCATAAAAAGTCCATTTTTTGCAATTATCTTCTAAAATGATTTATTACACCTGATTTGATTAACTTTTCTTTCAAGAAATGAAGCAAGATGTAAGGAAATTTTCCAACAGTTCTGTCAGGTGCAGTCATCCTTGAAAATAAAGTCTTCTACATCTACGTGTGCTCTCTTTTGAAACTTTAGAAAATTCCCTTGGTGTCCTTGACAGGAGGAATTTAACACTTTTTTCCTGTTCTATTGTATTCATAGTCTTCAAGATGCCAGTTGATTCATTATTCATTGCCTTTGTGAAGGACATATCAAAATGTTGTTTTCACTGTTTGAGTTGCTGATGTTTTTGACAAGCCTGAGGAAAATTTACTGAATTGACTTAATGAATTAAGGTTGAACCTAGCTTTCATTATATGGTATAGATCATGGTAAGTCGTGCATATGACGGGATTAAGTGAAGCAATATGTACCAGTTACTCAACATTCTACTGAAAATTAAAACATTCCAACTAGTTGCTAATAGGTATTGAATATCATCTTTCGTTTACTTGCCATGTACATATAAGGACATTTACTTCAATATCACATTAGGCCACCTCTGAGATCAAAGTTCGAATCCTGGCATGACCTCATGTAGAAAGGCTGGTATTTGCTAGGGGTGATGGAAATCATTATATAAAAAAATGTCACATGTGACAGACGAAAAAGTGAGTCTGAATGTATTTCTAACCAGTTTGCCCAAGAGTTTGGAGGAGTAGACTTATGTTTTTGAGTCTGAAAGGATAAATGGTTGTTTTTACTGTAAAAAAGTGTGAAAAATTCAAATATGCAAGTCTTACAACGTCAAACTTCCCTTTGAAAAATTACTGTAAAGTTGGGTAGCATCCGATTTTCACACAAATTCTGATCAAAAAAGTCATTTTTGCAAAAACACGACTAGAGATCATAAAAGTGATATCATTTGTCAAAAATACTTTGTTGAAGGTTATTACATTACATTACCATGATCCCTGTGAGATTAAATGTGACCCTTTAATCTGTAATCCTAATAATATATATTCTTGACTACATTATAGCATCGCGCCCCATTTTAAACAAGCAATCAGTGCCTGTGAATGGCAGTTCCAGGAAGTGTATGTGTAGTTTGCTTTCTGGAAGGGACCAAATGCCTTTGCTGGTTCAGTTCCCTAAATGTATGCCCCAACCTTCATTTTATGCATCAGTAAAGATCTGAAAGGCATGACGAAGTGGGTGCAAAGACTGGCTGTAGAGGGCATTTTCTTCTTTCAACCACAAAAGGAGATGTGAGTGAAGGGTCTTTGGAATGTGAATAAGCTTTTCCAGGGATTCTGGAATATGCCAGTTGTTCTTAAGGTGCCATTATATTGGCCTCATATGAAGTCAGCCTGGTACCTGTTTCACTATTGTGGATAGAAAACCTATGGGGGACATGAAATGGCTGACTGAGCAATTCGGTCTTGCAAGAAGGGAGTTTTTGAGCCCAGGGCCTGCCACCTCTCTCTGGTGGATCTGACCACTCCTTGAGCAAAATAGTACTGGTACCCTACATAGGCAAGCACCTGCTTGGGATTCAGGTCTTATTTTCTGCAGGTTTGCTACCCAGCCTAAGTCCTGACACAAAAGGAAGACCCTGATACTGGAAAGTTTGGTTCTGATAATAGAATTTGAAATACTTTCTGGATGTGAAAGTGGTGTTCCTGCAGTCCAGCGAAGTGACTCACTCTCCTTTTTAAAGGGATAGCCTGACAGATTCTGAGGTCTCCTCTTTGAAAGTCTTGATCTATAATAACTGAGTTAAAGTACTGACATCCAAGATTCAATTTTGGTTGGGCTTTCGAACAAGGAACAGATGGTTGTAGTCTCCTTCAGGTAGGTGTTCCTGGGGGATTTGCATATTCGCCTCCTTATCACAGGTTCACTGGTGAGAGGAGGTTTGACCCCTCCTTCAAGATAAAAAACACCCTTGGACTCGAACCCTTCACTGCCCATCCTTGCCAAAGTTTTGGCACTTTGATCCTACAAGACCTTCTGCAGCATTTGTCACAGGAGGGGCAGGAGACAGATTTACAGATAAATGATCTTTTACAGGCTTTATTTGGTTTTTCTGTGTATCAGAACTTACACAACAAACATGTAATTTACACCTTCTCTCAGAACATGAACATTTAAGGCAAGAGAAACAATCTTTTAAACAAACACTTTAACTAATCTCCTGTCTTTGACCAAAACTGACACATTGTCTTTGACCAAAACTGACACATTGCACTTTTTCCTTTGTAAGACTTGGGGTTACAGCCACCAAAGTTGGATCCTTTCCCCTTTCCTCTGTTCATAGTCCCTGTTGCCAAAGGAGCACCAAGCTTGTGCATCTGTGTCCTGACCCATGGAGGTGGACCAGCTTGAGTTCCTGGCTCCTATGTTCCCGGCACCTATGTTGCCTATGAGAGCCATACCTATTAGAACCCTATCCAGGCTGGGAGGCACAGCGTTCTGTCTCTGCTCTGGCAATCTCAACCTCTGTCTGGCATACATCATCTGGGAATAGGCCTGAGGAATTCAAATGGCTGTTTAGCAAAGCACATCATATGTCTGGCTCAACACTCAGCTAAAGATGTCTTCTAAAGTGTCTTCTGAATAAGGTAATGTTACCCATCTGCACAAAAAGAATGTCTGCCACATGTTGCACTACCATTCCCATGCAGAAACGTATGTTCTGGTTGAAGGCTGTTTAGTCATAGATTTCTGATGTGGCTTTGTCTACTTCTGTGAGGATTTCCCTTTGGACAGCTCAGCATTCAGAGATTTGAAAATTTTTTGTATGTCAGTCTGTAACTTTGTGATATAACAATTAATTCCTAATAAGTACTACCGTAGTACCTTGTCCCATTTACAAAGGCAGTCCTGTGCCACTGGGCATGAAGGAGGAGTAGTAATAAGACCTGAAGGCTATGAAATGTAACTGAAGGAGCTATCGAGGTGGGGTGCATCATTTGACCAGTTCTTCACAACATGGCCTGGTCTAGTGCCAATAGGGATGGGAGCTGGATGTAAGCTGTACCACCTATTCTGGGTTTTAGGTACCTTTAAGAAATGATGGGCCCTGAGCTAGCCCCAGTTGCTAGAATGAGAAACATGGCCATCTATAATATGCAAGTTCATTTGCAAGAACTTTCTGCAAAACCAGTGCTCCAGGGATCTTATACAGTCCAGGGATTGTCATTTCTAGACTGGGGTGTGTACTCATGATCAAGAATAAAAGACCAGTTAAAGTATTAATGGTTAACAGTCTTCAGATAAAAGCCTGTCTTACTCCTGCAGATCTGCTTCAGGACTGGAAGCCCCATTTTCCTGGAATTCATGATAAGGGACTGGGGTGCGGTCCATCCAACCAAAAGTGGGTTCCGCACCTTGAGGCCTTTCTGGATAAAGGTTCTCCAATGGAGAGGCAAACTCCCGGTGACCAGAAACCGGAGGACTAATCTTGCTGTGTATCCACTGGTGTGCTCATCATAAAAGTCTGCCTCTTGTTCCAGACCCGGACTCAAACCGACTGGGGGAGGAAATAGTGTGAGGAAAGAATGAAGAAGCAGACACTGCCCCTACTGGGGATGAGTGACTTTGATCTAAACCAGGGTGAACACAGTTCCTTAGGAGGCTGTGTATAAGAAGAAGGTAATGAGTTTGATCCTACAATTAAGAGTGCTTGCAATCATGTAAAATCTTGTTGACCATGACGAGTACAGGATGCATTTAGCCCTCTGGCGAGTATGAGGGCATATGCCAGTCTGGCCAGAGGAGACTCAATGTCTTTTTCTGATGTTTGGTTTACTTTGAGTAAACTATGTTGCATCAATGTAGAAAAAATATAAACATTCCAAACCCTGTGAGATTCAAAGCTGAACAGCAAGGATTGACTTTGGAAAATTGAAAAAAAAAAAACTGGTTTAGCTCTCAGTTACCACCAATTATCATGATCGTTAATGAAGTACACATGCAAATTGGTTATCACAGATGAACAGACACCATTGGACCAAGCCATCAGCTGTTGAAGTAATGATTTTGATTAAGATTACAATAAATGTGACTGATTCATCATTTGCATCAGGAATATTATTATGCATGTTTAATTTGTATAGAACAAAGACTCCAAATCGTGTATTACTTTAAACAAAATAAGTAAAGTCTATAACAACAAATACCTTTATTAATTTTCTTTAATGTGTACTCTTTGAACACTGAATAATTACTCTAGTTTCTTATTTTGCTCAGATCAAAATCATAAATTCATTGGATGTAGATTGTTATCACAAATCAAATGTTATGGTTTTAAAATCTGTAAATGTTCCCAATTGAATAAATCACCTGACTGATAAAGGAACAGAAGTGAATTTTATATTAAAACACTGGTGTAAGTTAATCACTTTATTTATAAGGTAAGGTAATAGTTTATCAGAATAATATGAATAAATTATTTTTTAACATGGGGAACATTGTTATAATATGGTCAAGAACATATTCTGCATGTATTAGGAAAAGAAATTCAAGATTCACATTAAATCTTACAGGGATTATGGTAACACAGTGTAACAACTTTTAACACCGTGATTTGTGACAAGTAATATCACTTTTATGATATACAGATGCATTTCTGCAAGAGTGACTTTTTTGGGTCAGAATTCGTGTGAAAATCGGAGGGTACCCAACTTTAAAGTAATCTTTCGAAGGGAAGTTTGATGTTTACATTTGTAAGACTTGCATATTTGAATTTCTCATTCTTTTTTGCAGTAAAAACAATCATTTATCCTTTCGGATTCAAAAACATAAGTCTACCCCTCCGAACTCTTGGACTAAGTCAACCTTTTTGGACTGTCGAGTTTTTTTACACACTGAAAACAAAAGATAATAAAAAATTCAACACTTGGTTTGCAGTGACAGCTGAACATAGCTGGTATGTTATATTTGGTGTTTATTTCTGTCATTTCAAACTCATACAGGAACTACATGACAATTTGAACAATAAACATTATTAAGCGATTTGTATTCAATTTACAGCACATAGGATCCAAACAATTCATACACCATGAGTGGTTGTTCAGTGGATTCAGGAAACATAAACACAATGCCAACTTTCACACTTAAAGGATGACTTCAGCGTTTTTGACATACATATTTTTTAAGTGTAAATTCAAGCTTTATATATTATCAATATACTGACAAAGTTTTATGTGTCAAAGTTGCCTATATCTGCTGTAATTTGCATTTAAAAGTACAGAAGCACTGCCTTATTTGGGTAGTCACATGTTCCCTCCCGAAAATTGCCGAGTGCACATGAAGTAAATAAACATGTGTGGGTGACGTCATTTGTGTTCACTTGCCTTGGTTTTAGCTTAGAACTGTTCTGATATATACTGCTTTTTACCTTATATTTTCTCTTATAAAATGGAGCATTTCAAGGACATAGTAAAAGTAACAATGTTCTAACTGTAGTTTGAGCCAATAAAACTTACAAAATGTGTGAGTTTATAGAACAAAAGATAAATATAACATGATCCACTGTGGGGGTGAACTGCGGACACTAATACTGAGAACAAGCACTGTTTATATTCTTTGCTGTGAACAGTGTATATTTATAACACTCTCTTCTTTTATCAACTATAAGATGTGAAATGAGATGAGTTTCTGGTAAATGTTTCATGGTCAAAGAAAATACTGCAGTATCAAGTATTATCTGGGCCATCTAGCCTTTTTCTGTGTAGAAAGGTATATCAATTCAGAAAAGCTTCAGTTAACATTTGTTTCACTCTATAAAGTCCACACTTATTAACTTTGGAAATCTAAAATTGAGTTCATTTACGTGAATATTTAATTTTAGCATATTATTTAACTATTGAAATAACATATAAAGAAATAGTCCAGAAGGCAAATAAATATATTAGTTCCTGGTATTTACAAATATATAATCTCAAGCCTTCAACAGGGGTGTATTTTGTAACTGCTGAATTATACACTACTTCTTCTGCTTTGAACACTGTATAATAGGTCATATCACGACAGGTAGTTTACAGGCAGAGGAAACCAGTACATACATGGTGCTGTCACCTTTAAACTGCCATCCATCAGTAAGAACCTACCATCTTTCCCATATAGGGTTCTGGGTTTGAACCGCCTACATCAGAGATGTGACTATATCATAATTAAGGTAATTCAACTCCAGACTATTACTATGTTCTGTTCCCCCCACCCTTCCAATTTTCCATCTATCAGATCAGAGAAATATTAATTCACAGTATTAGATTATTTTTGTGCATTTTAATGAGGTTTTTTGCAACACAAGTGCTGTCCACCAGTTCTGTCCAAAACAAGTGTGTCTAGAGGTTTCAATAAATGATCCAACATATAAACTATGTGACGAGAACAAAGAAAATGATCAGTCACAATAGTATGTAAATAGATGGTTATAATTTAGTTTTTACTTAAAGTGTAGAAGTTTTTACTTGAGGATTCAAAAGCACTTCTAAAATCACATGAAAATATTAACTTAACTCTTATTGGATATATTAACTTTTTTTTTTTTTAAAAATTGCTTAACTCTGGTTTCATTATTTTCTATAAACCTCCAGGCTTTCATCTCTGTGGTGGTGGATTTAAATATATGATATAATGGAATAAATGATGATCCCGTGTTGCAATGTGACCTTATAATTATGATAAAAGTGATACAAACACTCAGCTTGGAGCCAACTTTTAAATTTACTTCTCTCTCCTTTTAGCAATTTTGCCTTGACCAAGGTTGTAAAATTGAATAACTGACTATTTTTGAACAGCCACATTATCTACATTTACTGGCCTCAGTATCTAGATATCAAAATTCAGCTGAGATCATGCACAGATGACCTCTATATCTGAGATAAATGTGGATAAATTGAAGAAAAGAGAATAGTAAGAGAGAAAAATATAGGTTATGTTTTGATCATTTTGAAAAATCAGAAAAAAAATCTTTTCTAGTTTCCTTTTACTAATTATATAATTCTTAATTTTATCCTTCAATAACTATGTACAATTTACCATTTTAAACTGACAATTGCAAAAATAAATTGAGGAGACAAAAACAGATATACTGTATATATAGCACTGTTTTTATCCCTGCATACACAGCCCATGAACACATATGATGCAAACACACCACGTGACTGGTGAAAAGAGCCGAAGCAGGCAGTTGTAAATTTGAAATTTATCTCCTGTTATAAAAGCTTGTTTATGAAGTAAACAGACTACTTTGGGTACTAATAGTACCAGATACATGTTTTAAATAGGCAAGAGTATCATATCCTGCATTTAACTCAGAAGTGAAAAAAAACACTGAAGTCATCCTTTAAGGATGAGACAGGAATCGAACCCAGCACATAAGCACATAAGTCACATATGTGTATTGATGATGTAACACCACCTTTAATATCTCAGCCCTAGGCAAAGTGTATGAATGGAATCTTTCTGGAGAGAATTCACACGCCAACAATAAATATTATAGTTCTTTCATCTCTCCTACATGTCTAGCCTTGCTAAAGGCTCTAGTTCTTTACTATTTGGCAAATTTTTTTCAGTTTACACAGTAGAGTTTCACAGTTTATATAATGTACTCTTACATGTACCTGTTTTTATATCAGTATTCTTTTGAGGCAGGTGACTGATGGGTATATATCTCCTAACATGTACGAGTGGTTTATGCATACCAAATATTTGTGTACAATATGGTACACATTTGAGACTTAAGCAACTCTACTACTTGTCTAAACTAAATACCATTGTAATAATTTAGCTATAACATTTGACAGAACTTGTCAAAACAGGACAAAACAGCTTTTCTCTGCATATAAAACTCCTCTCTATTGAAGCCCTGAGCTGCCAAAGTTTATCTTTGTTAAACATATTCTATTAGCAATTAGACAACAATTGCATATGTGCAATTATTAGACAACAATTGCACAAGTACAAATATATAAAATCCTCTTTCAAGTTAAATATCTGACTTATCAAGTACAATATGTTCATGACCATTTCACAACCTTGGCCGTTTCGAAACGGCCATTGGCAGTTTTGAAACGGACAAATTATTTATTTGAACGGGAAGGACTTCCTCCCTGACTCTGTATTAATTATTCCTTTGATGGTGATTTGTTAACCACTCTTTAAGTATTCACTAGATTGGATTACCCCTGTTATTAAGAAATCAAAGAAAGACTGATTTAAATATTTATTACCTCCAAAAAGAGATAGAACAGAAATTTGAAGAACAAAAACAACTGTCGAGAATAAATTTTAGAAGAGAAAAGTTTGACAGTATTTGGTTGATATGGCAAAATCTGCTGACAAATATTTGAAGTCATGTAGAATTACCCTATATAAGTATGCTTAAACTTTGCCTTTTTATGTCTTCATAGTTCTGCCTTTTTTAATCTCCAGTATAAACATCTGTAATCATATATGTATATTTTTTTCCTTGGTTGTCTTATTTTTCCCAATAATAACACTACTTCAATTAAAAATTTATAGCATATGTTTTGTAACCAGTGTTTTCCTTTTTGTAACCAGTGTCTTAACTTTGATATGTTATTCTTTTGTCTTGCTGTACAGTTTTTTTTTTGTTTTGTTTTTTTCCTCTATTATTTAATTTTTATTTTGTACATATACTTAAAATGTCAAAAAGAAATAAAAATATATAAAAAAAAAAGAAATCAAAGAAAAGTCCTTTAATTATACCAAAGTATAAACTGGATAGGATTCAGATTGTTTTTAACACACCTTTAATTGCATACCCTTTTAAAGCTGGGCATCAAAATTGCATTATAAAGATCATAAAAAGTATACTAGTAATAATACATTAGTGCTAATACATATTTGTAATAATTGACATTCTATACTTTAAACAATTATTGAAATACTGGTTGTTAAAATCCAGTGACGTGGTTTCAAAACGGCCATATATGAGACACTAATTTGTATGTACATCTAATTTGCATCTAGAGTCTTGTATACTGAACATAGGATAAAGGTTTTCTAGCATAAATATGTACATACGACTTACAAACATGCGTATACTAGTAAGTTGAATGTATGACTTAGTCAGTTGTATATACAAGTTAGTAAGTCATATCTACAAGTTAGTAAGTCATATCTACAAGTTATTCAGTCATATATATAACTTAGTAACAGGTGAACCATACAAGCAATAAGATCATACGTATCAGATTGTAAGTTGTATATACCATGTAGTAACTCATATACATCGATACTAACTCGTATACTTGACTTACTAAGTGTTATCTTCAGCTTCATATAAATAAATTCCAGCAGCTCAGGGCTTTTCTAGTTCTGCATGTAAATAGTTTCATATATTACTTCAGAAACACATGTATCACTCCCAACACGTAACTGTTACAGATGGATCTCTGAACAGGCATTGTTATGGTATTAGGTAATGAAGTTATTTTGATGGAGTGACAATCTGACTCGCCAAATTCATTTTGACTGAGAGGTTATTTTAACCACAGACATATCTTCCAGGACAGATATGCACGCTGTATTTTCACAGTGTGGTGAAATTCTTAAAGCCATCCTGAAACTCAAATGTTACAAAAATGTTTTATTTCTTTAAGCGCGAGCCTTGAAAGTGCTCGCGCTTCTACAGATCACATTTTTTGTCTCGGGACTTTCATCAGTTGTGGCGCAGCGTGATGAGTATTTGTCTGCTCACTGAAGTTAAGCGACAATGGGCTACATTAGTACTTGGATGGGTGATTGTCTGATTTCTAGACCAGCTGTGGGATGTGTCTCAGTTGGAAATTCTTTGTGTCCCCAGACTTTCGTAAATCCTAGTGCACTACTCATGTCTCTGATGGCTTTGCGCTCGCGCTATGGGACCAAAACACCTTTTGGCCCTGTTTCAATTCAATATCTAACCAGGACTTCCCTTCACAATATCACAAATATTTCACCCATAGTATGTAACAGCTCTCTGGCTTACTGTAATCTCAACGTCAAGTTTACTGGCCTGCACTAAATGGCAGGGGATAACAAAATTTATTCCATATTCATGTATTTAAATAAAGACAGGAAAAAAACTTATAATAGTTATTTGTTTTGAATAAATAAGTGTGATTTTTTAACATCTCTTATATTGAACATATAAGTTGTCGTGCATACCACGTGGAAAGTCGGGAGGTTTAAATGAAAGAGTTCTGAAAACAGAATGGGTACCTGACTAAAATAGGAATAGCTAATTTGGAATTTTCCAGAATGTCCAAAACAAGACGATGAATAACAGTATATCAAAGTTAGGGGTATTACATCCCTTTCACTAGCTAGGATCATATACATTGATTGGTCATCAGGATTTCCCAGGATTAAAACCCATGGCCAATAGAAGTGAGAGCTAAATGAACAATTCCCAAACTGATCAGTCACTGTGGGCCATCCACCATTTTGCTTGGCGTTGTTGCATGGCACATGCTTCAACTTTTCATAAAAACAATATAAACAATCAATTCAACATTTAGCCAATCAGAATCATTGATAGAAAAAAGGTATGATTTGGTTAGCTGCGTGTTAATTGGTCATTTGTCAATTTATAGAGATGATTTTAAGTAGAAATGGTATTATAACCATTCACTAGACATTGAGAAAAAAAAGGTTGACTGATTTGAATTTTATGGGGAACTATTAGATTTATAACTTGCATCTATGTCAATGAATATCTTAATAATGAAAGGAATTCCACTTTAGAACACTTAAAACAAGCACACATAAGGTTTTTGTGCTAAGGCTATGCCAATTACGTTATGGCACGGACTGGTAGTGTGTTACAGTTATCTTTATCAGAACATAAAAATCACACACTTGGGAAGTAAAAATCACAAAATTGGACCATAACAATCACAGGTGACCAGACCATAAATATTACACACAAATTCTTATTGCAACATAATTATGTAAATTTGAAAGCCACATTATTTTGCCAAACTACACATAAATCACACTCGATCAGAATATAAACATCACACACAAAATCTTATTTCAACATACTTATGTAAATTTGAAAGCCACATTGTTTTGCCAAACCACACATTCCTTGTAAGAGGCATGTGTTGTTTGGCGGAAGTTTTTAAATGTCCCAAATTTCCGTGTACCATTGGCGATGTCAAGGTCATCCATAACCCGCCTAAACTGCAGGTTGTCCTGTCATTTAAAAAAAACTGTTCTGCAGGCATCTTTGTGATCTCATAAAAGTATGAGGTCAGTCCAACTTAATAACCACTAAACATCATTGCTGTATCTTCTATCTGGACACACAAAATTAAGTGCTTTTATAGTTATTGTAAACAAGGTTGTTTGCTTCTCTAGTTGGTTATTCCATACTATTTCAATATGGCGGCCACAATTCTCATCTCCCACAAAGTAGTTTTATAAAAGATGTGTGTTCCGGCTTATTTTGTGTGAGTTTATGGCTCATAATTGACAAAGTTAAGTCACTGACGTCTGTTCTCTATTTATAAAATATAAGGCCAATGAAAGTGAATGTCTCAATTCAGTGGCTTATAATTTGGCTGTTTCCCAGAAGTGTCCCAAATCAATGACCTTTTGTTTTGGGTACAACATTCAGTTTTTGTCTAATTTCGGCTTTTACAAACATAGAAAAAACAGTGTTTAGCACACAATGAAATATTGTCACTTTTCTGTTTATTTATATGTACAAAAATGAACGTTTATGTTGAGAAGTTGCAAGAAACAGTAAAAACAGGATAAAACTGTCCTAAATCAATGTCGCCCGTGGAGTATTTGACAGTTTGTGGAAGGTTTTTCAAATATTTAAAAACCTTCACTACATGCTACCAGTGTTGTCCATGTAGTGGTGAATGCCATAGAAATTGTACAAAAAAGCTTTTTTATACGATTTATACGATTTCTATGGGTGAATGCACCCAAAACACGAATCCTAGCTGGTGTACCCTAATGAAACCGAATGGATACTACCAAAATAAGAAACACATGGAGCCACAAACAAGCTCTGATGAGTTAAATATTTCCAGCTTGTGAGTCCCGCACAGACCTGTGTAAAACTAGGTATTAAGGTTTGTTGTACTGACTATCTGATGCCCCATTCACACTGCAGGCGGAATATCCCTCGGTGAGAAATTTTTCTCGGCGGCGGAACCGCCTCCTGGTCACCCCATTTCGTCTGAGTTGTTCACACTACAGGCAGACAACCACTCATTGGACACAGGTTTTTAACCTTCAGTAACAGTAGGATGACAGTACTACAAACATTGGATGAAACGACCAATATCTTAACTCACCTTATGTCACCGTATTACACCGAAAGATGACCAAATCACAACCTTATGTACACTGTGGACCACACCTTCGGTTACCATAGTAAGAAATTCAACCGCACATGTGTGAAATCGTCTGCATCTGGTACCGAAATAGAGGCGAAAATTTGAAACTTGAAACAACCGCAGGACTCACAAGGTAATGGTCATTTCACCACTGATTTGCAAGGCGGCATACATACTTCAGACGGCGATCCAAGGACAGGGACGTTTTATCAAACTCAGATTTACCACAGGCGATACCACATCTAATGTGTATGGGGTATAAGCTTGAGTTGGTCAAGTCATTTGAAGAATATTGTCACTTCAGCTAAACCTAGTGCTCCACCAGACGTTTTGTTACGTGGACATCACATTTAGCATCCTATATCATGGTGTTATATTTCATTGAAAACATATATCTTGTCAAGTAGTAAGTGTACTTGGAATAGTAAGCTATCCAAGTTTATTGTATTGGAGTCTGATGCAAACTGATAATACAAAGTATCATCGGTGTTTCAGGAATATGTGAAATATGCTATTTTTAAAATGTTCCCAATAGTTTCTATAGTTTCCATTGCTTTTGTGAAGAAATTTTACCAGAATGATTAATATCCATGGGATAACTTTAATGGAGTCATTATCCTGACGCCATTTGGCCATCCAAATAGGTACTTACGTAGCCAATTGTTCATTCACTATTACAAGGATGTATATTTTACATATCCTCTGGGGATGTTACATGAAGGTTTCAGAATATCATTTACACGTGAGTCTGTTTAAAAAACGTAGGTTGTGAAAGAGTTTGTGTCCTGTAGATGCAAAGGATATGATTGATCTCTTCTCCACTTGCTTACAGTTGTCCCGATTTCACTGTAACACAATGACAGAAGCATAACTAACACTGGGACAGTTTACAATCTACACCATTAATATGCAATGAATAGAAGGCTTGTAAATACCTCCACCAAAATATTCTATACTTACTAGTATATTTGATAAAATAGACAAAATAAAGTATACATCTTATACAGTAATTTCTGATCTGGTATTTTACAATTTTGTCACTATTTTGCGAGAATGAAAATAGACAGCCTAGTTTGTCTTAATTATTTCATGTATTTTATGTTTATACTTTGTACCATTGCCTGCACAAAGTAGCCATCTGGTGAAAATATCTGTGGGTGTGATAAAAATCAGACTACATCAAGATGTAAAGTACATCTAGATCCCCTAACCCCAACACAAATGCGTACTCACAGTCACACAAACTCAAATGGCTGATTGAATATGACAGAGTTATATATTAGAATCAAGTGTTTGATTTCATCAAGTTCCAAATAAAACAGCACCACTCTTACAAGAGTATTGCTTCAAATCTCTGCCCTGAATTTAAAGTCGGGATATACGTAATAGCATTCGGAGGCACAGTCGTTCATAATACAGAATAGTTACCAACTAGGTGAAAACACGTCTAAAGACATCAAATGAAAGTACTTGTCAAATCGTATTGCAATGTACTTTTAAATGGGATTACTTTCCAAATATGAGAATATTTGTACTACTAAACTCTGATAAATAATCCTCAAGTGGCTCACTAACATTTAAAAACAAAAGGAGCCAGATCAAGGACAAATGGGTCAAATAGTGTCATAACTGCACTACAGTTATCGGCACCAGTTTTTATTACCAGACCAAGCAATAACAACGGTACCCTATCTTCTTTTGAGCCTGTATCTGAGGATGACATTCTCAAAATTCTAATCCTCTCCTTCAAAATCATGTGATTTAGACCCAATACCAACCTCACTGGTCAAAGAGTGCCCAGACATCCTAATCACCTGCTCAGAGAAGGGAGTTTTCCAAATTGTTTCAGAACTGCATATGTTACTCCCCTTCTCAAGAAGCCTAGTCTAGATAGAAATCTCCTGAAAATCTATAGATCAGTGTTAAACCTTAGTTTCATATCTAAATTGATTGAAAATCTGTGGCTAATCAGTTAAATGGTTACATTAATAAAAAGGGGCTCTCCAATTTCAACCAATCAGCCTACAAGAGATTGCATTCTACAGAAACAACACTCCTTAAAATTCAAAATGACATAGCTGCTTCAATGGACTCCGATAAGGCTGTTGCTCTTGCATTGTTGGACCTCTCAGCAGCATTTGATACTATTGATCACAACATTCTTTTTAACTGTCTCAGGGTTTGGATCAGTGTGGATGGCACTGTTCTGATGAGGATCAAATCTTATCTCAGAAACCCCAGACAGAAGGTTAAATTTTGAAATAGTTTCTCAGATGCCTTCACACTCCCTTATGGGGTACCCCAAGGTTCTTCTGCCCTGGGTCTGCTGCTTTTTACTCTTTACACTACCCCCCTCAGCCAAATAATCTCTAGTTTCAATGTTACCCTTCATCTTTATGCCGATGACACCCAAATATACTTAGCACTCGACTCCAGGAATTTTGATTCCAGTATTGCTGAGCTCACTGAGTGTCTTGCTTGCGTTCAAAAATGGATGGATGGTGTCCGACTGAAACTTAATCCAGAGAAAAGAGAATTCACTGTCATTGGTGACAGACAGGCCAGAGAGAGTCCTATATGCAAAAAATTTCCCACCCAGTTTCTTGGAAATTCTATCTCCTCTACCAATGTAGTTAACAATTTAGGTGTTACATTTGATTCTGGAAACACTTTTGCTAGTCAGATAAGGAAGGTTTGTCTGCTACTATCATCTCAAAGATTTCAGATGCATCTGTAAATTCCTCAGTGTAGAAACTGCAGCCCTGCTGGCAAACCCAAGGATCAGTAGTCGAATTGACTACTGCAATTCCCTATTCTATGGTGTGAATAAATATAGCATGGTTAAATTCCAAAAGATTCAAAATGCCCTTTGTAGAATTGTTTTCAAACTTGATAAAACAAGTCAGGTTACTTCCTATCTGCAAAAACTACATTGGCTCTCCATTTCATACCGTATCTTGTTCACATATAATCTTAATATATTCAAGGCTATTAAATCCTCCCAACCCACACACTTATCATCCTTAATCAAAACCAGTAGCCTTACTTGTGGAAATCAGCTTTCTTTTTCTTCAGTTCATCCCAAGAAGGCCATTGATAGGTGGGGTTTTGCAATGGCTACTCCCACTGAATGGAACAGACTCCCACAATCGATCTGATCACAGAACACAATAACAGGATTTCAAAGCCAGTTAAAACATACCTGTTTAGACTTGCATACCCTCCACCACAGTATATCTCCCCTTGCAGGATTTAAAATTGGATTTTTACCAGGCATGTCCCTCGGGGTTCCTTTTTTCACCTCAAGCACATTAGAGGATGTTGTGTCAATTTTGCACTATATAAATGTGTCTATTCTATTCTAAATAGTTATTTTCTCATGTATTTATGTGGTTTATAGCTAAGTAAGAATGCTTTGATAAAATCACCAATTACTACCCATTGAAATCAGAAGGCTGCACATTCGAATCAAGGGAAATGTAAGAACATTTTGGATAATCAGGGTTCAGATAATAGTCTCTACAAATACTGTCTTTACAGACATAAATGGTTAAAAGGAAAACCTATAGAGAAACTTTGTCTTAAGGATTCAAACTTGTTTCACAAATTACACTATCACCAATAAAGAATTTTGTCGTCATTTCAAAATTAAATCAAGTGAACCTTTTGTACCTAATACAGTTTTATAATGTTTGTAAATATAGTAACTAGCAATTGTAGTTCCTCTTATGGTGTTATGGTATTATGATGCCTCCGTTTTTCACAAGAATTCAAAACGAAACGACAACCATAGTAACGAATGTATATATAGCATTGCATCATCAAAAACCTCTGAAGGTACCTGTGGTTGTTTGGTTTGGATCAATAAATTAAATTCCCAGTGTGTACAACTTACAGCAAAACCACATAATGGATTTCGTGTGAAGTTTTGGAACCTGAACAGGCAATAATGATACGAGGGTTGTTGTGGTTTCATTTTTAATATTACTACAAAAACGGAGAGCCCTTTCTCCCTCGAATGCAATGGAATTTTCACAGGGTTTCTAAGATGCCTGAGAAAGTTCCTGGTTTGTGTATTGAAGATGGTAGAACTTTTATGTCATAGACAAGTTTTTAAAAAGGCTGACATTACAATTACATGGCAATGCAGAGAAACCAATACTGAGTAAATACCAACAGGCTATTTCCGGATGGTAAAACTTTCTCTCATCTTATAGATGTTGGTAAGTTTCTGTTCTCTCTTTAACATATAAATAGAGGTTGTGGCAGCCAATGATCACATTGTAAACCTCACCAAGGTAGAAATACACACTAGCTATTTAACACAAGAATAAAATATACCAGAAAACAAAGATGAATGCACAAACTGATTTGAAATACTTAGTGGCCTTCCTGGGTATGTATATAATACACTTCTCTCTGATATATTCAGTGAGATGATCAAAATATTCGGAAAAAAAGGTATAATTAAGTTGAATTGGATGGCTGCTTAATTGAATCTTATATATTCTTATATCTTCTAATATTTAAATTAAATAATTTATTATTTATTTTTATGTCAGTCTTAAAATTACTTTAGACAAATCTTCACATCAGCCAAGCAATTTTTTTTAAACTTTGAAAATGGTTTTGGAATAATTGACATAAATGGGGAGGGGGAAATATGGGGGCTATTAAATCAACTATTTTCAACTGATGTACCTTAATTTATACAGAGTTAAGTAAAATACTATACAGCAATAAGCTTCTATATCTGTGGAGTTATTCATTATTCAAATATATTATCTAAACAGTTATTCTAATTGATAGTTGCATCTCTTCTGTAGTTTTTATTTTTTACTTGATCATTTTTGTATGTGTGGGAATAATTTTCAATGGGACAGATGGCTTGTGACTCTGACACTGTGAAAGTGAAGAGCAAATTACTGATACTTTCTAGATCACACCTCTTCAATCTTCCCCAAAAGCGCTAAATATGTAAAACTATCATCACTTTCAACAAAATTATTGTGAAAAATATTTTCATTTCATGAAACAAAATGAATGTCAGTAAAATAAAAATTTATGACTGTTGCAAATGCATTATTAGTTTATTGAACAGGTGATTGATTGCATGGGCAATTTACTGACAAATGCCGTGAAAGAAATTGTTTGAAACAGTTAAAACTACACACGGACCCTATTTGTCCACTTTTAGGAGGCAGAATACAATACATTTCATAGTATATATGTTATATATGTTTATATACATATATAGATTATATATAAAGTTATATCTGGTTACTATATAGTGCAGTTATTTTAGGCGAAATTGAAACAGACCTAAAGGTTAAAAAAACATCTATTAGTGTTTTTGTAACTATATGTTACTTGTAACTATATGCTACAAAATCTACCCTCGTTTTCATTGACTCTGTGTGTGGGGTGAAATCGTGAGTGAGAAAAGGAAAGTAATCTCAAAAATATTTAAAAGCCCTCAATTGTAAAAACACTCTCATTTTGACAATACATAGGACTTGTGGTTAACAATTGGCAATGGTTCTGGTTTAGAATACAATTGAATTTTAAACAAGGAAGTTTTGATTATTTGTGTATGTTTACATACCATGAAAGGTATGCAAGTCACTGAAGACTTTTTTACATTACACAGTGAATACTTAACTATAAATAAATCATCAAGATATCTACGATGTACAAGTTTAAAACATTCAGGTTTAAACAAAAAGATGTTTCCAGTTTTCCTGTCAATCGTTATAGACACAATGTCCGTATAAGATGTACCGATATACAGTGGATGCTGACAAATGAAGTGCCATCAATAAAAGACACTTAATTGGTCTTTTCTTTGGATAAAACAGTTCAAAAACAACAAATCGTTGATGTAATAGGATATCTGAAACCACAAGTCAAACTGTATTCAGAAGTTGGACATTATTGGACTAAACAGCATTTTATTTAGGTTTCATTCAATTTCAAAGTTAATGATATATAGATGCTGTATTATAAACAGGATTATTTGCTATTGGGAGCATTTATGCGGCACCAGTTGGCAATGCTTATGAATATCGAGTAAATCTGACCCGGCCATGTGGACCAGAAGGTACTGGCCCAATCATCATCTCCACTGACAAACTTCCGCTTCCTGATATGGTGGGGATTACTAAAACTGCAATGACAGCTGTCAGCAATGTTTTGGATGAAGTGGTAAGTTCAATAATAATCATGCAAAATCTATGAAAAAGTTAGTAAATAAAAAATGAAGATGTGAAATTTAAAAAGGTAATATATCAAACAAGAATAACAAACTAGAATAATTCAAACAAAAAAAAAATTTATGCAACCTCAAAACTACGTGAAAATACAATTCAGTCTCCTTGGAGTCCAAGGGGTAATATAAAGACAGCAATGAGTTATAAACTTTACAACACTACTTGAAAGAACAAAACAGATTTTCCAGTTTATTTAATAACTAACTTATAAAAGCGAAGGGATGTGCTGAGAAAATTTTTTAGAATTATCCAAATTTCGAAGAACACCCAATATGGATGGTGACCAGGTCAAATGTCACACTGGCCCATAAGCTGAGGTCAAAGTTTTCTGAAAATATTCAATACAAGTGTATTACAGTAGATTTCATGTCCCTGTGACTCGTAGGACGTTAATGATATCTGGGGTAGAGTCCTATGTCTTTGCTTATATCCTTGCAGAGTTATACCTGCTTATCATGTGTGAAAGAATGTAACTGAAGCTTCTTGCTTACACACATATATATGTTGTCTCCTCAGGTAAGACGTCTGGATGTTCCCAACCACGAACTTGAGGACTTGCAAGAAGAAACCTGGCCACTTGTATCTAAATTGCAACATGAGCTGGGCCCAGTGGAAACCTCTTGTCAGCAGGTAGGATTATCTGGATGTATTTATTGTAAACCTGAACAATGCACATGACTGAGGCAAGTGAAAGCTGACATATGCCTCGTATATATATATATATAATGTGTCGTTTACCAAACTTTATACCCACCCTTCTGTCATTTTTTCCCGGCTTGTGAGTTACCTTACACAGGACACTAGTTTTTAAATTCCAACAAAATGAAGTGAAATCATTTGTGACAATACAGCATATGTTTTTGAGTACCATAATGGTAATAATTAAGTTTTCATACCCTTTTTATTCTTGGTGCTCACAAAATGAACCATAAAATGTCCAACTTTCCACAATAAAAAACTACATTTACAAAACAAAATCATGAAGTTGTAGAGTGTTTTATATATTATATATATGTGTATTTTTTGTACATTGGTTCTTTCAGTGTATATGCACAGTGTGACTGTAGTTTTTGTGTGCATTTATAAACACTCTGTCTTGTGTTTGAATATAACCAAGACATAACTGAAAGCAATGTCTTATTAAAAAACAGAAACCCACGATGGAGAAAAAAATATAAGAGCATATTGCCAATACATCTATAGGAGGTGCTTCAAGATACTGAAATGAAATTCTTATTTGGTGCTTCACCAAAGTGTGTCAGTTGTCATACACCCAACTTATTAAAAGTTTCTCCGGGGCAACATTTCACAAATAGTGTGAGTCTTCAACATATGGCCTAGCCTTGTGTATGGCTCAAATCCGTACAATATCTTTTCCAAATATGTATGCATATATTTATTATTCATAAAGCACTCGTGCATGTTTGGAGATATAAGCTTATCAGACAATGTCTTAGCAATATACTGATATAAAAACCAGTATGTAAAGATACATTATATAAACGCAAACTTTATTATCTAAATTAAAAGTTTTTCCTAATTAGAAAGAAATTTGACTCTAGCAAGGCTGGAAATGGTCAGTTTCTTAATGCTTTCTTTTCCTTTTGCAGGAAAATCACCAAGATGCACTGGCTGCCTTGTGGCAAAACCTGCTTCAGTATATCCCCGTGGTGAACCACATGAAGAAATACGAGGTGTACTATGCTGGTCATCAAACTGGTGTCATTTTGCGTTCAACTACTTTTGAACATGAGATTAATGATCTGGAAGAAAACAATCTCGCCACTTTACTGTGTGGTTTCCAAGTGATTGGTGAAGACCAAATGGTTTCACTGGCTGACCAAATCTTTGAGAGGAATGCTGAAGTATATAACCTTACCATTGATGAAACAGTTCACTACCACATAGTTGACAAGCATCTTTACATCGTGTTGCATAACTTAATGGAAGACTTCCTGGACTATGCAAATAGGTTTTTCGAATGTAGCCAGTTGAATGAATCGTGAGAAAAAATTTGGCCTGTATTGTTTCATATGGACATCTTTGAGAAAGAATAAGTTTGCATTATTAACAACCTATTGTATTCAGGGTTTTGTGTTCATTTAAATATAACCTTCAAGTGTTCGCAAGTGTGGGGAATATTATTGGTAACAACATTTGATTTTCAACATAATTTCAGGAAAAGTATGATTTGTTCATATAAATGTCTAACACAAATATGTTTAAATGTATGTAGGTTCACAACGTAATCTTCTATGTGAGTTTTATTGTGAGTTTAGAATGTTCTTCTTCAGAGTTTTTTTCAAAAACATTTCCTCAGATTATAAATTTGCACAATTTTATTGCATTTGTGTATAATTTCTTTGGTCAACATCTATTCTATGTAAAAGTGGTGCTGTGGTTACAAGTTTAAATTAACACTGGTGCAATATTTTCAGGCTTTGTCCCCATAGTCCTATACATGTATATTTACACATAACATTTTATTGCTTATGTATTTTATTCTATTTTTTTGTACTAGTTAGTATTTTATTTTTATCTGTTTTAATTTATTTTACATTGTTATATTACCCATTAAGCTTATATTATCATTCAATTACTATTTGTATTTAACTGGACTTTTTTACACAAACTTGAGAGGTTTGATGAAATTGTAAATACCAAATTAAAATAGTTTATCTTTTCACTTTACAGTCAAAGAGCTATACTAATATGTAGCTGCTATTTGTTACATCTTTTTACTAAAGATTCTTCATATCTGTTTTCACATCCAAGATGTATTGACTTACACTTTTTGCTTCCATGAAACGTTTATGTACATATATTTGACGTAATATTCTCAGTGTGGTTATAGTCATTGGTTCGTTACTCATGTTAACTCAGGTGCAATGTATGCTTCTCTTTCCACACAGGTTTCAGATTGGTCAGTACATGACAATCTCTAGTCATTTTAAAACTATTGTCAGATACAGCAATTGTCAAATATCATTGTAATGGTCAACTATATTTTTATCTTGCTCAATGTAATTTTTAAAGCAAACTTTTTATTTTTACTATGTTTTAATGGCAAGATTTACAAAGAGTGAACATAGTAGATTTAAGACTGTTCAGTAAGTTGATGTTCTATATGACGTTTTCTTGTATTATATTTTACACTATTACATTCAACATACTTTTTATATATTTGCTATTCTATGTTTACATTTTATTAAAATACATTTTAATATTCCGATGTCACTGTGGTTTTTATACAAATCAAACATTTACTTTTTGGTGAAAAATAAATACTAATACTGCAACATGGTGCTTTCTTATTTTTCAATACAACAGGAAAACTTCCTGAATGACAAAACCAGAAAAAATATATCATGAATGAAGATGATAATATTACACGAGTGCGAAGCATGAATATTATATTATTAACCTTCGTGATTGATATAGTTTTTCTGTATATATCTAATGAGGAATATGACTATAGCATCGTTACAGAATCGGCTACCTTGTTTGATACTTCAATGACCCACCCTGACTCTTAATCCCAACCTTGGCTCCGCCCACCTGTCAACCGTCCTGTTGTTTGTCTCTATGGCTTGTCCGACACACTTTCCGTCATGTTCTATACTGTAACAATTAGGTCATTCGCGTGGGAAAATATGCAGCAAGTAAAATAAGCTCCGCCCACATGCGCAGTAACAACCAGTACTTACTGGAAACTCGACCACAAAAATGAAAAAAGTAAGTACTTCCCCATGACGTCATTTCTTTTAAATCTGATTGGCAGTTATTTTTATAAATGAGGTTGATTCCACGTGGGTATTTGGAGGTATTAGAAATATGTTCTAAACTTTTTATTTATTTCCTTTGCCCATTTTTAATCAATAACTTTACATATAAACTCACAACTTGTTATGAAAATTGTATGGTTGTTGCATAAACCATTCAATACTAGGGGTGTGTACAAAAAATATTTTCCATGGTTAGTTTAATTAAATTGATTTTGAAGCCTTTTACTTCTGTTTTTTATCAAATGAAACAAGTTATTTAATCTTAATAAGTGTGACAAAGGTGTAAATGTTTTATTTCTTTCATAGCTTTCTACTGCTATTGCAATAATAACAAAATAAACAATTATTGTCATGGTCAATAACAAATCTACAATAAAATATGTGATTCCTTCCCTTTTCCTTTGTTTATCACGTGACTTACTTACTATAAAATCAGAGGAGATATGTCGATCACTTCAGTACTTACTTGTTTACCCGGAAGCTACCACACAAATAGAAAAAAGTATCTTCCAGTAACTTCTGGTAAGTATAGTAAGTACTGAAACGCCCACCCGAACGTGGGTATTCTTGTCTGGAAGTAATTTCCAGCTGGTCATGGTTCAGTACCTGGGGCGGTATTCGTAAAACTTGCTGAGACCAAATTTTGTCTCAAGTCTTAAGTTTTGGTCTCCAGTCTGAGACCATTTTTGGTCTCAAACTTGTTAGCTATTCACAAAACAGTTGAGACCAAATTTAGTCTCCGATTTGGTCTCAAACTTAAGACTGGTATGTAGTTGTCTTAAATATTTTGTTCAAAGTCTCAAGCATTATTTCATCTTAACCGAGATTCATATTTTTATTTTTTATGGCTTAATGTAAAGTAGAAATAATTTACAACATATATATTACTTGGCCTAAACTTTTGGAACAACTGATAGCACAAATTTTGGCTTCAAAAGTGCCTTACTTTGAGACAATCTTCAACAGAGTTTTCTGACTGCATAACAACAAAGAAGTGGATCATGTGACATGCAAAATAAAAAACAATTGACACAATTTTCTATTTATTTTTTTATTTTAATAGACAGTATAATTTTTGTTAAGAATTAAAACACACAACAACTATTGATCTTTGAAAAATGTTGGATATATTTGCAAGTTTATGGTTTGTTTACATTGGGAAGACGTGAGACTGGTCTCAGCTTGGTCTCAGCTGAGAACCTATTTGTGAATACAAAGTCAGCTGAGACCAAATCTCAAAGCTGAGACTATTTTTTGTCTCAGACTTAAGATCTCTTTATGAATACGGCTCCAGGACACGACTTCACGACAGGCCATAAACATGAACTGACCATAGATGAAAGGAAACTGGCCTTTCACAACTAACCCCAACATGACTTGGCTGCTTCCAGTCAAGACGGGAGGTCTCGCAGTCTTTAATCCCAAGTCTTCAATGTCTCAGCAAGACAAGCCGGGAACACACCACTACAATCCATAAAGAGAAACCGACAAATTGGATACAGCAACAGACAAGCCAGGAAGTGTGTAGGAAAGGACGGATTCATTTTACTGATCCAAGGTTTGTCGGTTATGCAATCTCTGTCTATATAAGGCAAGTCGCATTGTGCAATTCATCATTTGGTATCTGACATCTGACGGAGTACACCTGGCAGCGTTTAGACAGGCTTTTGTTTTTTAACAAATTAACTTAGTATTTAATGTTGAGATACAATTTGGGCTAAATTGCTGATAGGAATGTGTGGAAGATAGAAGTTCCCACAGACACACCTACAGAGTTTGAGTTGGGATATACAGCTGCCGACATACAGAGGGGGAGGGACAAGTGAGAACAGAGAAAGAGGAAGGAGAAGGCACAGAAACAACAGAGGGAGGGGGTAGAGGGAGGAAGTCAGGAGGGCGGAAACTCCACAGTCACAGAGGAAGGAGTGGCCAAAAAGCAACCAAGAACTAAGAGGAGTGACAGTAAAATGGAAACAAAGGCTGGAAGATAGGTGGGCAAATATTGCAAATCCGTGATGTTTTTCCTCAGCTTGCTGCAGTTAAATATATGTGACATCTGATGAAGACCTATTTGATCCAACATTTACCCAGAGGAAACTGTATTCTGCGCAGACCAGGACTTGCATCACCAGGGAAAAGAAACCCTTGTAGTTGTAATATTCACTCAAAGATTTCTTTTGCATCTTCATGGCCATGTTTCCCATCTAATTCTAATAGTATTTTTATAGTGCTTAATCTCCATCTAAAGACAGACTCTAGGTGCATCAAAAAGAAAAAAAAAACCAGACAATTATAATCATTAACCTACGACATAGCAGGGTTAGCAGCACAGAAAGATACTGAGAAAACCAGAAATTAGGGTGGATATGCTTGTGCAAAGAGGTAGATTTTGGGCTTCTTTCTGAATGAGTGAAGAGAATTTGTCAAATGTTCATCATCAGGCAAATCATTCCAAATCTTTAGAGCATCATAAGCAAAGCCGAGGCCATACTTACTAGACTTATAGTCTGAAGTGGCAAGTGTGGGACCTCAAGGAACACACCATTAGCTTGACTTTTACATGTATTATACACAATGTCCAGAATTTATACACAATGTCCAGGTTTAAGAAAAGGTTCAAAGTATTTTGGATTTTGGATAACTACTCTGTAGGAACTTGAACACCAATAAGGCAGTCTTGAATACAGAACAGTGTTCAATAGGCAACCAATGGAGAGTCTTCCTAACAGGAATGATGTGTGAGTACTTTGTGGTGTTGGTAATGATTCTAGCCAGACTATTTTGAACACATTGCAGCTCATGAAGATCAAGAGCTGTGAGGCTCCTAAACTAAGAATTACAAGAAAAACTAGCATTCTGAGTGTGAATGAATGCTAAAAATGATATAAAGCTAAATAAATTGGTTAATGCCGACTGGATGTATTGCTCCAATATTCCACATCCACCACTTTTCACACTTTTTTCTGTGCTCAAGATTAGGTGTGTTGTATTTTAGAGAACACCATTCCAGAACTGAGAATCTCAAATCTTTAACAGAATGTCCCTTGTCTGTGAAATGTTTAGACACTGGGGTTATTCTGTTTTCCTTTGTTTTTTTCACTGAGAGAATGTGTTCATACATTCTTGATCTGAATGCACGCCCTGTTTCACCCACATAGTATTTCTTACACTTTTTGCAAGTGATTAGATATACTATGTCACTCAGTTCACAACTAACATGTTTTGGTAGTTTAGTGAGTTTATGAATCTTGTTGGACACATTGCACTGTACTGATGTGTCTTTGTGGATCAATGGACAGTAGGTGCATCTGCCTAGTCTGGTGCAGTGTTTGGGGATGATTTGCTTTGTAGGTATTTCCTTGACTGGGTATGTAATGGATGCATTAGTAAGGAGGTCTCTGAGATTTGGTAATCTTCTAAAACCCACTATTGGTTTGTCACTGAATGTATGGACACAGTCATTACTGTGTTCAATAATATTCCAATTATTGTGTATGAAACCTCGAATGTTTGGGTTCATGGGGTTATATTTGGTTACCATTACTGGTGTTTTAATTTCTTGCTTAGTTTTGACTGTAAGTAGGTCCTTTTGTGAATACCTAGCTGCTCTTAGCATGTGTTTTTTCAAGCTTTTGAGTGGGTAACCTCTTTTAACATAATGTTGAATCATTTCTAACCCATGACTAATGAAATCATCATTTTTGGTACAAATCCTGCGAATTCTCAGGAATTGACCAAATGGTCCTTTGGTATGACAAGGTCTGTTGTGGGCAGAAGTGTGATACAGATACAGATGTGTATCTGTTGGTTTCTCAAACACTGTTGTGTAGAGCATTCTATCACTGTCTATCTTGACAGTAGTGTCTAAAAAATCAATCGAATTCAGACTGTGTTCATGTGTGAATTTGATTTTTGGATGGATACTGTTTAAGTATGAGATGAATTTCTGCAATTCATCCAAACCATAAGTCCATATCATAAATATGTCGTCAATAAACCTCAGCCACAATAGTGGTTTATTGTCCCACCCTTCTAAGGCCTTGGTTTTGAATCTGTCCATAAATAAATTTGCATAATTGGGTGCCACGCCTGTCCCCATGGCAGTCCCACCTACTTGTAAGTAATGATCATCATTAAATGTGAAGTTCATACTCTGTAATACTAATTTTAGTAGTTCCAGTATGTATGGGGTAATTGGGTCCTTACTCCTATCTTTTCTAAGGTGGCTCGCCACTGCAATAAGCCCTTCATGATTGGGGATATTGGTGTATAGTGATGAGACATCTAGGGTGACTAATAGAGCTCCATCTGGTATTTTGCCCATTTCTAGTAATCTACTGATAAAGTGTTGGGTATCCCTGACGTAGGATTTAGTTTGTGGCACATATCCTTTGATGTGTGCATCTACAAACTTACTAATGTTACATGTAGGGTGTCCTATTGAACTGCATATTGGTCTACCTGGTACCTGTTTTTTATGTATTTTCAGTAATAGGTTTGGGGTCTTTGATATTAAGGTACTCAAAGTTTTTTTCTGTATTGAGTTTGAAATTTTTCATATCAGTAAGGACTTTGCAAATTTTCTCACTGATTTGTTCTGTGGGGTCTTCCCTAATTTTAACATAGAAGTTACGGTCAATGAGTTGTCTATAGCCTTCTCGTAGGTAGTCAGTTGTGTTCATTATTACAACTGCTGATCCTTTATTTGCCTTTTTAATCACAATCTCAGGATTCTTTCTTAGTTCCATCAAGCCCTTCCACTGTTCCTTTGTAAGGTTATGTTGGTGGCATTGCTTAACTTTGCTGTTAAGCAGGTTAATTTTAAACGCTCTTTTGTAAGTGTCAAGTGTTCTGTTTGGGGGATTGGGTTTCCAAGTTGATTTGTTCTTGAATGGTCTATGTATCTCTTTATAAGTGTCAACATTATCTGCTTGAGAATCATTCATATCTTCTGTAGCATTTTCATTCATGAAGTCAATGGCACTTTGATTAATGTTTGATTCAGTAGTGTCATCTGTTGGGTTGAAGAATTGCATCAACTCAAGCCTTCTATGGAATTCCTTAAAGTCGTCCCATATTTGGGATTTGTCTGGTGCACCTGGTGTTGGGCAAAAAGTTAGGCCTTTTTCCAGGGCTGTGACTTGGTGTTCAGTGAGTGTCACCTTTGAAAGATTGATGACATTTTGGCCAATGTAACTATCAAATTTAGTTCCTGTGTGGGGTGGTGGGGCATTTATTGAAGCCAGTTCAATTTGTTCTTTAAGGTTAGCCATTTTGAAAGATAAAAACTACTATTATGAATGTATAAGGTAGTTTTTATTGAGTGCAATTGCACCTGTGTAATTAGATGTTTAACATGTGCAAATAATATAAATCACTGATCAGGCAGAGTGTTAAATTGCTTAACTAATATAAGTTTAGAGTCAATTATTTTAACAATTTTTTCAATTGCTGGACAAACTGATGCATGTTGTCTGGCTTGCTTCGCCTATTTGCTGGGACAAACTTTCTCTTTGGTCCTTTGCTGAAGTTGCCCTTCGGTTTTTGTGTAACCTCATACTGGCGTCTGGCTTTTTTGGCAATTACTGGTGCCATTCCAGTGCTTCTTTTGTGCAGTGATTCCTTGATCTCTTGCAGTTGTGTGCTGGTCAGGATTTTTTCCAGCTCAGTGAGGTCTTGGTTGATCGATCCTTTAACATTGGAATACTTATCAAACATATCATCAAGGATTGCCTTGGTGAGTTTCTGTTTGCACTCATCAATTATCTTAATCCAGGTGCTTCTTACTTTTGGATCCCTGTTTCTGTTGACATTGAACTTGAATTCAACAGTCTGTGGATACCTTTTCTTGAGGAGCTCAGAGTGCATTTGGCTGATTTGGCTTGCCAATGTGATCTTCTTTCTGTAATTGTTCTTCAACCTCAGGTAAATGCTTTTGGACTCTGGTGGGTAGTCGCTACGCTCAGGTGCATCACTTGGTTTGTTGGACGGGCCTGCGCTGGGGCTAATGTCTCTCCTGGGTCGCTTGTTGCCTTTTGGGCACTGCTCCTTAGGAGGTTCATGGCTCAACTTATCCCTGGCTTTAATCAGCAAATCTAGGGTTTCACCAGAGAATTTCTGCTGGGGAAATGGAGTGTCTGGTCTTCTGAAATTCAGGTCACTTGACTGTATGTCTAGCCTGGACACAGCACTAGTCAGAGGGGTATGACTGGCATCAGTTGAAATCACACTCATTGTAGGAAATACAAAACACAGGTATAAATGTGTGTCAGTCACTACTACTAGTTCACTTAATAGAATGTGGTGGGCCTTATACTGTGATGTTTTATAACACACAACTGTATTTCGACAATCAGGTGAGTTGTCTCATCAGAGGCTGGAGATTCAACCAAGTTTCATCCCTGAAGTACTTTTCTAGTGGTGCAATTGCACCGGTTCATTGCACCGGTGCAGGTGCATGTGCAACACTACTGTTTAGGTGCATGTTGCACATTTTGTCCAGAAGGTAAGTTTGTGTCAGACTTGATAATCTAAGGATATTTAGGAAGTTTCTAAATAATAAATTTCATATCTAATTAATATTATAGAGTGGGATACAATATTTTTATTCATTTATTCATCATTATTGCGTGAATAGATGAGTGGTAATATTGTGTTTGTCACCTTTGAAACTTGGAACTTTTTTTCTAAAATTACCCAATAGTCTTTTTATATTATGAGAGTCTTAAGGTGTATTATCCATAGTGTTATTTACACTCTTTACTGGATATTAGGACTGTCAATCAGACTTAGAAGTTCAGGCCAACACTTAGAGCACTGGATTAATATTTGACAGGCGGAGATTCATGCGACTATAGTGAGTCTGGATGAGTCAAAGGTAAGTGTTGAGGCTGCATTTCTAGTGATATCACTAGTGGGTATGTCTATTCATATTGAAACACAAAGATAAATACTATTTTCTTTTACAATATCTTTAATATGGTGGAGACATTAAAATGACAAAAGACACATATGTGTGTTTGTTTGTTTATTTGGGGTTTAACGTCGCTTTCAACACTGTACAGGTCATATCACGACGGGTAGTTGGAAGGGCAGAGGAAACCAGTACATAGAGTTCGCTAGGGTTGTGTACTGTAAACTGCCGACCAACGGCAAGCAACTACCAGCTTTCCCACTTGAGTCCGTGCAGGGATCGAACCCCGGCCTCAGAGGTCACATATGTGTGAAAATATGACTAATATGTATCTAGTCTAGGCTTATTATGCTTAGATTATGAAACAAATATGCTCAAGTTATTATTCATTACATAGTAAATATGATATTACGTATATAAATAATATTTTTGCAATTTGGTGTATAGGTACTAAATAAAATGCTATTGTTCATATTTATCTTAGTTTTATTTAATTGTTCTTGGTTTTTGAACAACTTGGAAAATCAAGAATCTTGGCCTTTAGTTCATCCCCCCAAAGGGGCCAAGAATATCCTAATATCCAGTAAAGAGTGTAAATAACACTATGGATAATGCACCTTAAGACTCTCATAATATAAAAAGACTATTGGGTAATTTTAGAAAAAAAGTTCCAAGTTTCAAAGGTGACAAACACAATATTACCACTCATCTATTCACGCAATAATGATGAATAAATGAATAAAAATATTGTATTCCACTCTATAATGTTTTTTTTTTTTTTTTTTTTACCTAATAATTCTTGATTTATTCACTCTTTTTGCACAATGTGTCTTGGTAACCGGAGGGGCGAGAGTGGCAAACCCCCCATCGGCACCTTACAAAAATGAAAAGTAAACTGTTTAATAGGCACAAATACAATATTTAATAGACACATTAACAAGGGTAACTGTAGGAAATATACTGATTAACAAATGTGATATTGAAATTAAACACTTACGTTTTGAGATAAATATTCACAGAAAAATTCAACGTACACACTTGTAAACGGTAAACTTTGGCAGAAGCAATACTGAAACAAGTCAGACCAAAGTTGATGCTATAGTCACTACACTAGCATGCATGTGTTTCTGTTTAACAACTAATATTTAATATAGCAAGTTAAACCATATTTATTGACAGTGATACTCATAATTATTTAATAACGTACTTATATTTTACCATTGTTTACCTAATAGCTTATAAGTAAGAAATTATATTTACACTTTACATTACATTTAGGACAAATACGGGAAGTACGGTAGAAAGAACAGTTCAGATCTGTCACCCAGGTGGTTATTTGTATCAGGAATTTCTTGCCAGGTTGTCTTGCACCTTCAACATTTTCATCATTGGGTTTCCTGTCTTTATTATTCTTGAATTGTACCAACATTAACAGTAACTTTAACATGCTCAATTAGTAATACATTTTTTGATAACCTTTTCCATTACTTGCACAAAGTCTTTCATAAAATCAAGTTTTTCATACACTTTAATTTTTCCAATTAATTCATATTTAATGTACAGAATAATACTTTTATATTCCCAGTTTTCTTTCATACTATTTATTAACCAATCTTTATATATCAAATACCCAAGGATCGAAATAAGCATACACATTGGTTTATCCATTTTTGTAATAATTACATCTGTCAGCGAAATGTCACATTCAAATATATTTCCAATCAAATTCCAGACAGTAATAGCTTTTGTACAAAAGAACAGCAAATGTGGAATATCATGTGTAACTTTGCAAATTCTGCACAATTTATTTTCAACTTTACCCCATCTGTTCAAGTTAAGACCACAAGCAAGTATAAGATGTAGTACTTTAAAATTAAACTCAGCCAGCTTCTTGTCTGGCATAAACTTAATTTTACGTAAATATAAATTTGCAAAGTCAATTGTGTCGACATCTAATATTTGTAGCCATACCCTTTCTTGATAAGGTGGAGTCATTTTATTGTGTAAAATATGTTTGTATAAAAACCTACCCTGAAACCTCTCAGTTGTAAAAGAATTAGAGATGGTTTTGAGATCCTCCAAGGAGTTATTTTCAGTTAATTGCGAAAGTTGTCTCAATATATATTTATATGGAGATAGGGCCTTTTTCAAACTAAGTATTTCACAGTATATGTTTCTTTTGTCAATTATTTTGTCATATATATATGTTTCATCCAGAGCTCCGTTTATAAATTTTAAGGATTTTACAAAATCAAACCCTGCATTAATCCAATTTTTAAAAAATAATGTTTCATCGTGTTTTGTTCTGTTATTGTATTGTGTGAAAATTACATTTCCCCATAACACCTGATTCTGCAAGTCCTGGAGGTTAGTAGGAATCTTTGCCTCTTTAGATTTGTTAAAAGAGAGGATAGTATTCTGATAAAAAGTTGGTATTGTTTTGATAAGTGGTAATTGTTTACAGTCTGTAAAGTTAAAATTCAGAAAAAGATTTTTAGGTCCAAAGATGCTGAAGTATGCCTTCCCAAAAAAAGTCCAGTCTGCTTTATCATTTAAGACTCTATTGGCCCACATAGCTCTGAGTGTCTTTACTTTTGAATCAAAATCAATTAGATTTAATCCGCCATCTGCGATGTCTGATATCATGGTAGAACATTTAATTTTGTCTTTAGATTCCCAGACAAACTTATAAATTGAGCTTTCGAATTTCTTCACAAAATCCTTCGGAATTTCTAAAAATTGACTTGGAAAAATAATGTTAGGTACTATCAAGTGATTTATAATAGTGACTTTTCCAAGCATAGTCAGGTTTCTCATTTTCCATGACATTAAGAGTTTTTCAATTTTCTCAAGTCTGGACCACCAATTGATATAATTACATTTTTCTTGACATGAACCAATATATATTCCTAGACATCGAATAGGGTCTCTTGGCCAACTTATATTTTCAATACAGCAATCAACTTGCCGGTCTTTATCCTTGCCTAGCCATAGTCCTGTTTTTTCTCGGTTTAGTTTGAGTCCCGCTAGGTCACCAAATTCTGTACTAACCCTAAAACAGGAGCTATCTGTAATTCATCTTTCAAGAAGATGCACATGTCGTCTGCATATTGACAAAGTTTAAACTCTTTGGAGTGATTACATATGTTTACTGTTATACCTTTGTGCTGGTTTTTTTTCAATTTAATAGCCAGGAAAATAGTATTTATCTTTGTGTTTCAATATGAATAGACATACCCACTAGTGATATCACTAGAAATGCAGCCTCAACACTTACCTTTGACTCATCCAGACTCACCATAGTCGCATGAATCTCCGCCTGTCAAATATTAATCCAGTGCTCTAAGTGTTGGCCTGAACTTCTAAGTCTGATTGACAGTCCTAATATCCAGTAAAGAGTGTAAATAACACTATGGATAATGCACCTTAAGACTCTCATAATATAAAAAGACTATTGGGTAATTTTAGAAAAAAAGTTCCAAGTTTCAAAGGTGACAAACACAATATTACCACTCATCTATTCACGCAATAATGATGAATAAATGAATAAAAATATTGTATCCCACTCTATAATATTAATTAGATATGAAATTTATTATTTAGAAACTTCCTAAATATCCTTAGATTATCAAGTCTGACACAAACTTACCTTCTGGACAAAATGTGCAACATGCACCTAAACAGTAGTGTTGCACATGCACCTGCACCGGTGCAATGAACCGGTGCAATTGCACCACTAGAAAAGTACTTCAGGGATGAAACTTGGTTGAATCTCCAACCTGATTGTTGAAATACAGTTGTGTGTTATAAAACATCACAGTATAAGGCCCACCATATTCTATTAAGTGAACTAGTAGTAGTGACTGACACACATTTATACCTGTGTTTTGTAAACTAAGAATTACAGTAGTCAAGTCGATCCCTAACAAAAGCATTCGCAGACATAAGAGCAATATGATGTGCCAAATAGCCAAACAGGACTTACAAATATTCTGGGCATTCCTCAAAAAGGAAGAAAAATCACTATCAGGCCATGCACCAGGGTTCTTGACCACCTCTACAGGAGATAGAAAATTACCAAGAATATTATCTGGGAAAGATTTGTTGAGTATTGCATGCCGTTTTTTTAACCAAAATTAATTAATTCAATTTTTCTGGGTTTAGCTTCAACTTATTTGCAGATAACCACTTTTTGACATCGTCCAAGCAAGTTTTCAACCTGTCAAAGGCATAAGCCACATGAACATATAACTGTGTATCATCTGCATGGAAATGGAAACCTATGCCAGAACAATTTAGAATGACTTCCTGGGGGTAATATTGTATCAGAAAAAGAGTATTGGACCAAGGACAGAGTGCTGTGTCACACCAAACAAAAACTTCTTCGCATCAGATAGAATAGAGCCAATCTTGACACACTGCAAACACTCAGATAGGTAGGACTGGAACCAATCCAACTCTAGCCTCAACTCTAACCAGAGCAAGATGAACATCATTCTTAATTGACAGCAGTGCAGTTTTGGTTGAGTGACCTAAATTATAAGCTGACTGTTTGGCATTCTCAAGTCCATTAGAGCTGATATAGTCATTTAATTGGCAGACAACAACTGGCTCAACAAGTTTAAAGATGAAGCACAAGTCTGACACAAGTCAGTAGTTCTTGAAATTGTCGGGTGGTAGTGCGGCTTTTTTCATCAGTGGAATAACAACAGCTTTTTCGAAACTGGTAGGAATCACACCTTCAGAGAGGAAACAATTAACATGTTAAGTAATTGAGGGCAGAAGAATGTTTAAATACTCCTTAACCAAAAGGAAGGCCACAGATCCAACAAACAAGATTTTGTTAGTCATTTCTTAATTGCCTTAAGAATTTCTTCATTAGAGACTGTTTTAAAGAAGTCATATTTGGGTAGGTCTGAAGGAGCAGGTAGTGTGAAAGAGTCATTGCTGGAAAATGAGTATCTTATCTTGGAAATTTTATCTGAGAAAACAATTCATCAAGGATGATCCAGAAGACCTTAGGGACGAACTTACAGATGACAGTTCAGCCAACCAGCCAGTGATATTGCAAGGACATGTAGGTTTCTCCTGTTGCCAGGTGTCTCAGCGTTATTCCAAGTTTGAAACTAACTTCTCAGGGCTTCCTGAAATTGATAACTGACTTCTTGATACAGTGTTGTATGTGTTCCTCAATGGGGTAATAAAATGCAGGTTGCATCCTGACAAACTTCTGGTAGCCTGGGATATTAGTCTGCATTAAATTGACCAGGAGGGTTCTATAGCATCCTCTTTCTTCTGTTTGAGGATCCAAGGCATGGCCCATGGTTAGATTCAATTCTTCCTTTTCAGTCTATAACTGAAATGACTCTAATGACTGAAATTTATGGTTCATTTTTACACAGGTTGACTGAAAAGATTTCAGTCAATATGTGTAATTGATTTAGCATTGTTTTTCATCACAGCCTTTGTATTATTCAAAACATTCGTACATTGTTTCCCCTGCATTAAGAAAATTTTTGTGCTAGAGAACATTAAACTATTTTAATCAAAAATTTAATAAATTTGGGAATTCTCACATGCTTCCTGAATTTTTTTAGCCAGAATTTCCAAACCTAAATGCAGACTTTTGTAATAGACTCTATTGTCATTTTCAAAAAAATGTTATTAAAATATTGAATGGTTACATGTTTTAATTACTTTTAAAATGTTATGTACATTCTAAATTAATTTTGCAGTTTTTAAAACTAAACTCATTTGTCTCATTGTCATAGAATGAGTATCTCTCTATTTTCAATGAAATTTATGTCTTGTTTGAAGACTAATTCTCGTTTATCCATCATTATTTATTATACATTTTGCCTTTTATGTTATTAATTAAAGACTCAGTTCTATTGTGGCAGGTTGTTAGGAAGCAAGAAACCATGAAGCTTTTGAAGTGAATCTTGTTCACTCTTATCCTAATTGCAATGGAATTCTTTTTATCCTGTTTTATTCTTTGGGGCCTTGTTACTGTTGCTTCACCTCTCCACACAGAGAGCCTGAGTAGGATAATTTTGAGCTCTAACTCACACCTGAGTACCATTGTAACTATAAATAACCCTCAAGATACTATGTTCTTCAGTTGGACATACACGTTACACAGAAGTTTAAATTTTAGCAAGAGTCTACAGATTGGATCCCTGTTCATTAGAAACACTACCTATCCCCTCCCTCCCCTGTCATATTTTACATGTGAGTACATGTATATGAAGATCATTTATTATGACATAAATTAAAGAAGTGGGGCTAAGTTAAAATAACTGCAGAAGAGTTTGATAAGTTGATCATTTACCCACGTTAGCAATCAGTAATCATGTCAGAATATGTTCAAATCTGAAATGATAATTTCACTACCCCTTTTTAGCAATTATATGAGAATGCAGTTTAAATTACTAAGTGAGGCCAGAAAATGTCATTATTTAGTATAGCAAATATTTAAACCTATTTATCACAATTCAGCCATTACGTATAATGACTGGACATTATTTTCAGTCATTACATGAAATGACTGAAAATTTTAGTCATTACGCGTAATGACTGGTCATTCGGTCATTGTGCAAAATGACTGAAACTTTCGCGTAATGACTGGTTTCACAGATTGACTGTAACATGGCCACCTTGGACATTTTACAAATTAATGTATATATGACATATGCATGGCCACAATTTGGTCCCTCCAGAACAGTTATTGGATCAAAATCATGTTTCTTATCTGTTCACATGTTAATTGTATGAAACATAAATGTTTATGTACAGTTGAATTCAGTTGAATTCATATCACTACATAAATATAAATATCTCAAAGTAAAGATGATTTAGCAGACCTTTTGCTAAATTTCCAGTCAGTAATGTAACTGGTTAGTTAAATCCGAGCAGAATTAACATTAAAAGTCTTTTACACAATCATTTCCAGCAGACACAGACCTTTGAAAACACGTTGATTTAGTGTTGAAAATGGATCCTGACGTTGATATACTCTTTTCAACACTAAATCTAAGTTAGTTTTCCCACATGAAAAAGTAATCATATTTTAGACATGAAATACTGGTGATTTAGCATTGAAAATTTGTGAAAGTTGAAAACTAATTAACCTGGAGCAGTGGTGTGTGGTATTTAGTTTGGTTGTATTTTTTTTTCAAACTACATTCAAAAGATGAATATTTTGAAAGAGACGCAGCAAAAAACATTGTGATGTCATGAGAGTTTCTTTCTAATTGCAATGTTTATTTTTAATATACTATTTAATATATTTGACTGGATAAAATAATTAGACACAGAATGTCCCTTCACAAATATTTAATTTATTTAAATATATTACCAAGAATTCATCAGATTATTGAAATTGGATTATTCCATAATAGGAACATTACATAATGGATATCTAGGTGGAATGTAACCATATACTGAGTGATGAAGTTGAATTGCTTGCTCAATCAATATTATGAACAGATATTATGATGAGATATTATTATGAGAATTTAGCTTGCCACATGAGAACCAATAGTTTCAGCTACTAAATGAGAAATAAGAAGTACATAAATTCCATGATCACATAAAAACTAAATCTGTGATGGAGTAACATAGGTTAAAACATTGGATGTAACTAACTAAGAATAATTTGCAAATTCAAAAAATACTTCACTCTTGGGTCCAAATAAAAACGGTTTGCAAAATCTACATTTATTTCAACCAGATTTCACCCTTCCATTCAATCTGATTTCACCCATTGATTTCAACCGTACAATCCAAATAAAAACAGTTTGCAAAATTTTCAATGCTTTTTACATGTATTTCAACGAGATATCACCCTTGCATTCAATCTGATTTCACCCATTGATTTCAACATGATTTTAACTATTGAATCCAAATTAAAATGGTTTGCAAAATCTACATGTATTTCAACCAGATTTCGACCATTGGTTTCAACTATTTTTTAATTGTTGATTTCAACATGATTTCAGCCATTGGCTCCAACTAAAAAGGCTTGCAAAATCTACATGTATTTTAACCAGATTTCACCATTGGATTCAACCTAATTTCAAAGTTGCGTGCCTGCTGGGTATACCAGCACTGATTACCTTGAATACTGAAGTCAATATCTTTGTAATATTTCTTTGTAAAAAACACAACTTGAGATAGGTTTTCCATACTGTTCTATGCCTTTATTTCCTAAAATCCATTCACTTGGCTATGTTATTTACGAGAGGGTGTGGACAAACCTGGTTTTACTTACTATGATAAAACACACAAATGTTACAGTAGGTTAGATTATGTCCTCTTATCAGAACACTTAAGTGGAGGTATCTCTGATATTTATATCACTCAACCCCCAAGGAGCAATGGTGTAATAGATCATAAAGCAATCATTGTATCATTCAGAATAAAAAATACTGTTAGAGGACCTGGATTTTGGAAATTAAACAAGTCTGTTTTACAAGATCAAGACTATATTGATGGTATTAAACATAAAATTAAAAATACATGTAAATTATATGAAAAGTGCCTTTGTAAGCAGCTGTTGTGGGAAATGTTAAAAATTAATATCAAAGAATACTCTGTGAAATACAGTACTGAGAGAGCAAAAATGTTGAAAAAGGATTTTCAGTGCCTGCAAGTGAAACTAGATTCACTGAATAAAATGATTTTAGAGAATCAAATTGTTGGGCAGGATGTTAATGAACTAGAAAGACGTCGGGATAAAATTCAGTCACAGTTAGCAGTACATTATGAAATGAAGGCAAATGGCTGTAATATCAGGTCACGTGCCAAACTGATAAAACATGGTATACACTCAAAGTATTATCAGGCCTTAGAACAAAAACGTCAAAGTAGTAATGTGATCAAATCAATAAAAGTAGAAGATGAGATTGTATATGATGATAAAGACATATTAAATGAAATTTCAAAATTCTACACTAATTTATATTCTGGTAATACTATCTCTACACCCATAATTGATGATTATCTAAACAATATTGACCTTCCTAGATTATCTGGTAAAGAAATAAAAATATGCGACAATCCATTTAGTGAGACAGAGTTCAAAGAAACTGTTCAAAAGTTAAAGCCTAATAAATCACCTGGTCCTGATGGCTTAATACCAGAATTTTATCAATTATTCTGGAGTGACTTGAAAATACCCTACATGAATATGATAAATGAATCATTTCTTAGAGGTGTTCTACCAGAAACAGCACGGAAATCTGTTGTAACTTTAATTTTTAAGAAAGGTGATAAAAGACTTCTTCAGAATTACAGACCCATTTGTATAAGCAATTATGATTATAAAATACTGTCTTTTGTTCTTGCCAAAAGACTTCAGACTGTAATACCTTGCTTGATAAACTCAGACCAAACTGGCTACATAAAACAACGAAATATGACTACAAATATTAGACTAATTTCTGAAATTATTGAATTTTGTGAAAAACAAGGCCTGCCTGGAGCAATTATATCTTTAGATTTTGAAAAGGCATTTGATAGCCTAAATTGGAACTTCATGCAAAAGGTTGTGAAAAAATTTGGTTTTGGTAATTTCTTTTCGACCTGGATAACAATTCTTTATAATGATCCGTCCCTAGTGATAAAAAATAATGGCTGGTTATCGAACAGAATACCAATGTTAAAAGGAATTAGACAAGGGTGCCCTCTGTCTGCACTCCTGTTTATTTTATCAGTTGAATGCCTTGCAGTTAAAATGCGTAACTCAAAGTTAATTCATGGCATTGTCATTGGTGGACAAGAATTGAGAATTCTTCAATATGCAGATGATTCCATATTGACATTGTCAAACCGTATATCTCTGCACAGTGCAATGTCAATTGTAAAAGGCTTTGCTGTAGTATCTGGTCTCAAATTAAATATTAAAAAATGTGAAGGTTTATGGTTAGGGTCTCTAAAAGAAGGACCAGAATGTGTATGTGGAATTGATTTCAAGGGGGATTCTTTACGTGTACTTGGAATTTACCTTGGTACCAATAAAACAACATGTGTTTCAAGAAACTGGAAAACAAAATTGGAAAAATTTGAACAACTACTTGTAAAGTGGGATTTAAAGAAAATAACATTATATGATAAAGTGTCTGTTGTAAAATCCTTAGCGTTACCTATATTAACTTTAAATCTATCTGTTCTTGTTGTTTCAAAATCTATCTTGAATCAGATTCAAAGAATGATCTTCAATTTCATATGGGGAAAGAATCATAAGGTAAAAATCGGTACTATAATTGGTGATTGTAAAGTAGGTGGTTTGGGAGTTCCTGATGTTGCTTTAAGAGAAAAAGCTCTGAAAGCCTCTTGGATGACTAAGTTTCTTTCTGATTCAAAACTTTCCAAAGTTTTTGAATCACAGCTTAATGAATGTAGTATAAAATTTCCCATCCTATTAAAAATGAACTGTCGCAATTTTGAACAGTTACATGGTTTCGATAGAGTTTCAGAATTCCATAAGGCTGTCATTTCAGCCTACAACTCAGTCAAGCATATAAAGCCTATTGAAAAGTTGAATGAGTTTGAATTTTTCTCACAAATTATATGGGCTAATGAGCATTTTAGGTACAACAATAACGCATTCTTCTGGAAACATTGGGTAAAAAGTGGATTTATATATGTTAAAGACTTATTTAATGATGATGGTACTTTTGTTAAGGAACAATATGTATTTCAAAAATTATCATGTAAAACAAATTGGATTAGTGAATTTGTTATTGTTAAAACATGTATTTGTAAATTAGCTAAAAAGTTTGATTCAAAGTGTTGTAAATATATCAATGCTAAAATATCTCTTGAAAGGAGAGTGATGTTAGGAAATTCACTGTATGATCTGAAAGATATAAACACAAAGCTCTGTTACAACACATTAGTAAATAAAAAATTTATAAAACCTTACACAGAAAAAATGTGGCAAAATAAAACCAGTGTTGAACTCCTTAGAATGGATTGGATATCTATTTACACAACCAATTTAAAACTCCAACCAAGGAAATTATCAGAATTCAAATATAAAATTTTATTGAATTTTTTAAGCTGTGGTGAAAGACTTAGCCAATGGAATAAAGAAGTATCTAAATATTGTGATATTTGCAGGGAATCAGAGAATATACCACATTTATTATTTCTTTGCCCAAGAGTTAATAGAATCTGGAAGCTGATTGGCAAGGAATTGAATCTAGATATTAATTTGAAACATATCATCTTTGGATTTTGGATTAACTCAGAAAATTTGTATGTACGGAATTTATTAATCGCAATCATATCATACTCTATACATAGTTCATGGACTAGATGTAAATTTGAAAGTAAAAGTTATACACAGGTGAACATTGCTATTAATATTAAAAAAAATCTTGAATACTATAGTGCACTATATTCTTTACTTCTTATTAAAAGAAATTCAACACAATTTAGTAAATTTGTGAAAAAGGTCATTGAGGTACTGTAGAAAGTTTACTTTAATTGGTTCTTCAACTTATTGTAAAATTGAGTACAGTACAGTTGGCTACAGCTATATAGTTTCATAAACAATTGCATGTGATGTGTTTGGTAGATGATTGAATTTTTGTTTATTGCATGTATAATAAAAGTGGGATAATGTCAGAACAAACATGACAAGCACATGTAACCCACCTGATGGAAGGTTTGAACCCTTGCCTTCCCGGGTTTTTGCACTAAAAGGGCCAATAAAGATATATATTAAAAAAAAAAAAAAAAAAAAAATTATGAGAGGGTGGCATAGTTTCGTTGCCTTATCTGACACACTGCAGACATTGGACAACGGGATCTTGTACATGTTTTGTTGATGTTGAAATAATACACAGATAAATTCCCTGGATATAATTTATTGAAATCCTTTTTAGTTATATTCCCAAATTCACATTCATGTCGATAACAATCTTTCAGTTCTAGTTACACTTAACTATAATAATTAATACATCTTTTATCTTTTAGGTGATTGTTGTTATTCATTTTTTTGCCTAATGTCCTTTTAGATTCTCATACTGAATATTTTTTGAAGCTTTTGCTAAATGTAAATTTTTCTAACTCATGCTTAGATCTACTCTGTTCAATAGATAGTTCAGTAGATAGCTTAGATCTATTCTGTTTAATAGTTTAACTCTTCTCTCCCCAATTAGCAATAGCATCACTGTTAGAAATACAGCTGAACATCTTGCTTGTAAGAAAGTGATTGGCTAGAAGCCTTGCTACTGTGTAAGCATGTACTAGTGGTTATTAGTGGAGGGCTTTGCTTTAATTAGTTTGGCCAGTAGATGCCATAAAGTGTTGAATTAAAGCTAAGCAAAGTTCACATATTTTTACTATTAATTATAGAAATACAATACCCAGCAGGCACAGGCCTTTGAATACATGTTGATTTAGTGATGAAAATCGATCCTGATGTTGATATATTCGTTTCCAACACTAAATCTAAGTCAGTTTTCCAACTTGAAAGAGTAGTCATATTTTAGACATGAAATACTGGTGGTTTAGCGTTGAAAACTGATCCTGACATATTTTCAACACTAAATCTAAGTTAGATTTCTGACAAGAAAAAGTAGTCATGTTTCACAAGAATAATCAACACTAAATCTTGTTTAGGTTTTCAACATTAAAAAGTGATTATGTTTTGAACAAGAAATCTTGGTGATGTTGGGTTAAAAATTAATTCTAAAATTGATGTACACTTGTTCATAAATAAATCCAAGTTTGTTTTCCGAAGGGATAAAGTAATCATATTTTTGGAGCAAAAACATGTTGAATATGGGAAAATATAAAAAATGAGTATGTTAATTGTGTACCTTTCCCTTTACCTTTCATGGTCTTTTTGGTGTGTTGGCTTTTTGTAAATCATAACATTCAGTTTAAAATAGTTGATAGACCGGAGTATCCCTTCTATTTTTCGGCTTTCTGTCTTGATCCGTAAATATTGTTACACTAGCGATACAAAACAGGTTCCTCCACAACTGAAATTTAAAAACCTACTACTACTCCTTTTGTTGTGTGGCGATGTAGCTTCAAACCCTGATCCCACCAGTTTTGGATTTGTCAATTGTAGATCCGTTCGCAATAAAGGCCCTCTCCTGCAGGACCTGATAAAACGCGGTGACCTAGACATCCTGGGTCTAGCTGAGACACATATTAGACCAAATGATACTGATGGCCTCCTGAGTTCTCTTACACCGGCAGATTACAATTTCATCCAAAAACCAAGGTGCACTGGTCGGGGAGGTGGTGTTGGTTTTCTGTGTAGAAAAACCTTTTCTCCCAGTATTGTCTCTTCACCAGTTTTCAGGTCATTTGAAATTATCATACTTTCGTTTAAGTCTGATTATAATAGCTTTGTTGCGGCTTGTGTGTATCGTCCTCCTGGTTCTTGTACTACTCAGTTTCTGGAAGATTTTCTGGCTTTTTCTGGCTTTCTGTCTTCGACTGGTTCCAGTTTCATCATTTGTGGCGATATAAATGTCCATCTGGATATTGAGTGTGGCGATAGGTCCAGGTTTAACGACATCCTTCAGTGTTGTGGTTTGGTTCAAAGTGTCAGTGGCCCGACTCATTTACTGGGTCACACTCTGGATGTTTTGATATCTCCTTGTGACTCAGATTTTGTCCGCAATGTTAGTGTTGGGGATTTCATTTCTGACCATGCTGCCATAAGATGCCAACTGGATTTCTCCCACCCATCAACCAGCATCGACAAATGGGTCTCTTATCGACGGTACCACAGGATTGATATCGACCAGTTCAGAAATGACCTTAATAATATACCGTTTGTACGGTCCCCTGAAGGTACTGCTGCAGAACTTTATGATCAGTACATAACTGGTGTTACACAGGTACTTGACAAGCATGCTCCTATCATTTCATGCAAGGCTAAACAGCAGTCTGATGAGTGGTTGTCTGATTCGTATCACATGGCTTGATCTCTTAGACGCCAATTTGAATGAAGGTGGAGAAAACATAAGTCAAAGTTGAATAGGTCAAGACTCCGCAGGCAAATTGCCTGGTGTAATCGACTGGCCAATAAAGACAAGGGTTCATACTATACAAATCTCATAACTGCTAATAGTCGTGACCCCAAGAAGCTATGGCAGTCATTGAGGAAGGTGTTGCATCGCACCTCCGAGACTGTCCTGCCTGCTCATAGCTCAGACAAAAGCCTCGCGGACATGTTTGCTTCTTTTTTCTCCAATAAAATAAGCAAAATCAGGGACACCTTTGCTACTTCTGGCTCTTTCAATGATGCACCGGATTCTGTGCCTGCTTTCAATGCCTTTATGCCTGTCACTGAAGACGAGGTCTATAAGTGTATTAGTGAATCCCCCACTAAATCTTGCTCACTAGACCCTATACCAACATTCCTCCTTAAGGATTGTCTTGATATCCTCCTCTCTTCCATTACCAAGTTCGTAAATTATTCTCTCATTGAAGGATCCTTTCCAAATTCTTTCAAAAAGGCGGTTGTCACCCCCCTCATAAAAAAGGCTTCCCTTCCTAGAGACGACCTTAAGAATTATCGCCCAGTGTCTGGTCTTTGTTTCCTGTCAAAGTTGGTTGAGCGAGTCGTTGCCAGGCAGCTAACGTCACACATTAATAACAACAAACTGGACAATCCTCATCAGTCAGCATATAAGCCAGGACATTCCACGGAAACTGCTTTATTGTCTATAAAAAACGAGGTTCATCTCTCTCTGGCACGCGGTGAACCCACAGCTCTAGTACTTCTTGACTTATCAGCCGCATTTGACACTATAGACCATAATATTCTCCTTGGTTACCTTAAATCCTGGTTTGGTCTTGGTGGAACAGCTCTAAGGTGGTTTGCTTCCTACTTAAGAAATCGTTGCCAGGCCATTAAGATAGGCTCCACACTATCTGAATTAAGCAATCTCATCTATGGAGTCCCACAAGGTTCTGTTCTGGGTCCGCTACTGTTTTCACTCTATACAACACCACTCAGTAAAATTATTCGCCTCCACCCGCATATTAAATTCCATTTTTATGCAGATGACACTCAGTTATACATCCATCTCTCCCACAAGAATGCTTCTTCGGCTCTCGCCAAGCTAAATGCCTGCCTTTGTGATGTTCAAGAATGGATGTCTCTCAGTAAATTGAAGCTCAACCCTGAAAAAACTGAGTTTATTGTCTTTGGTTCCAAGGCTCAATGTCAGAAGATTTCCTCTCACTTTCCTGTTAGCATTCTTGGTAGCCTTCTTCATCCGGTTGATTCTGTCAGAAATCTAGGTGTGTGGTTAGTAGTATAAAGGGGGGCATTATAGCAATCCAAAGTTAATCTGAGGAGCGGTTTGGAGCTCCTAAAACTGGGGTTTCCAATTAAAATCAACGGGAGTGGATAATCTCAGGAGTGATCAGATATGAGGCTCCTGAGATTATCTTGAGCTCCTAAGATGGGGGTTTCCAATTAAAATCAACGGGAGTGGTTAATCTCAGGAGTGAACAGATATGAGGCTCCCGAGATTAACCAGAGTGCGCATGCGCGCGCAAAAGATTAGGGTAGTTTCTAAATTTTAGAGAGTGCGCATGCGCGTGCAAAAGATTAGGGGATTGCGCATGCGCGTGCAAAAGATTAGGGGAGTGCGCATGCACGTGCAAAAGTTTAGGGGAGAGCGCATGCGCGTACTGTTTATTAAGACGTTGCTTACAGTATAAAAAGACGATGCTTTAAAACATAGGTACATTTGTTAAAAAGAATCCAACAGATCATTTCACGGTTAAATCTTTGATTTTATTTGTAGTTCACATCCTGGTGTTACTTCTTCAAAAATGAACAGGCAATGTCAATACTGTTTTAAAGCGTTTTCTTGCGCTTACAACAAAAAAAAGACACGAAAACATATGTCTTGAATTCCAGGCTAAAAATAGATTGCATTGTTACATTTGTGGTAAAGGGTATGTGAGTGTACAAAAAAGGGTGAAACATGAAAATCAGTGTGTGAATGTAGGGGCAAATCTTTTGCAAGATTTAAAAAAATTTCAATGCGAAAAGTGTCATCACACGTTTGCTTCAAAGCAAATGTGGAAGCAGCATTCTTGTACAGTCAAAACGAATGGCAACATTGAGGTCATCGAGAAAAACAAATGTGAAACTTGTTCAAAGACATTTTCATCTGTTTTTAATAAAAAAAGACACAAAAAAGTATGTTCTACAGCTAAAACTAAGGGTGAACAAGCAAAGGAAATAAAAGAAAAAGTATCATCTGCAACAAATGGTGAACCATCTGATGGTGTTGTTGCAGTGAACACCAAAAAACGTAAAAGAAGCGATGAAGAAATTTTACCTAAAAGGAGAAAATGTCAATGTCGTCGTTGTGACGTTATATTTGAGGGACGTCACGAATTGCACTTGCATCAAAACACGCAGCATGGTGGTGCTCTTCAGAACAGGCCTTGGCGTCAAGAGGCTCATTTAGACGAACCTCCCTGGGGTGAACCGGTGAGAGACGACCCTTTGAGGCAGATTTATGAAGGAAATCAAAACGTTATATTAGCCGATGCTAAAATCGACAAAGGACGAAAAGTGATTTACAATTTACCCACGAATAATTTGAGGGATGGTGTAGATGAAATTTGGTGGAAATTGGATGAGATTTTTACGGATCAAAACGGTGCTTTTAAAATCAATCTTTCTTTAGGGCTTATTTTAAGGAATATGGAAACTGGAGAATACAGATATTTTGCACCTCACGTAAACGACTCTCTATTTCCCTCACCTTTTCTGATTGGAAGTAGAAAATATTTGAGAATATTTCAGAATAAAATTCGTCGTCTGGATCCTTTGGAATACATGAATAATTTGAGACCCAACAGCAAATGGAGACCTTTCATGATCACGAATGTGAGATTTGACGTCACTCCGACGAATTTTCCTCTGGGAAAAGGTGTGTTACCCGATTATATCAAGCAAAAGCGCAGCATTGTGAGTATGGAAGTGGACTCGCACAACAGGCCGTATAAAGATGATCATTGTTTTTTTCGGTGTTTGGCTTATCATCGAAATCGAGTTCAGGAGAAAGCAAACCTGTTGCAGACGTGGGAAGAATTTTCGGGTAAAAAAACCGTGGAATTAGCGGATATGCCAGATTTGGAAAAGTGTTTTCGCCTAAACTTGCACGTGTACGAACTACAACCGGATGATACCGTGATTCCTTTATTTATATCCAGGTCTCCATTTGAAAATGACATGTATTTAAATCGATACAAAACTCATTTAAGCTACATAAAAGACTTTCACAGTTATGCCAGAAAATTTACTTGTGTGGCCTGTCAAAAGATGTTTCATAAAGCTTATAAGTGGCGCAGACACATGAAGCAGTGCAAAGGTTTAACCAAATGGGAATATCCGGGGACATTTTATGCGCCCTCAGAGACCATGTTTGATCAAATAAAAAGCTGTGGAATTGGGGTTCAAGATGCATTTTTTCCTTGGTTTATCGTGTATGACTTTGAAGTTATTTTACAAAGAGAACCTTGCAGAGTATCGGATAAATTAAAATGGGAAGCCCGACACGTCCCTATCAGTGTCAGTGTCTGTAGTAATGTGGAAGGTTTTAGGGAACCTCGGTGTTTTGTGCAAGATGACTTGAAAAAACTTTTAAAAGACATGTTAAGCTACATGAATGAGATAGGACAAGAAATCTGTGAATTAGCTCACCTTAAATGGGGACATATTTTAGAACAAATCAAGGAAGTTTCCATCAGGGAAAAATTTGAAACTTATTTGCAAGAAATCCCCGTTTTGGGTTTTAATTCGGGGAAATATGACATGAATTTAATGAAAACAGAAATTGTGCAACTTTTAGAACTCGAAAAGAAAAACAATTATTTCGTCATAAAGAAAAACAACAGTTACATGTGTTTGAGCGACAAAAATTTTCGCTTTTTAGACATTTCTAATTTTTTAGCTCCCGGCTGCAGTTACTCCAAATTTCTGAAAGCATTTCAAGTACCTGAAAGTAAATTTTATTTTCCTTACGAATGGTTTGATGATAAGACTAAACTGGACTGGACACATTTACCTCCTCCTGATGCTTTTTATTCCAGTTTAAAAGTTCAAAATACTTTGGGTGAAACGGAATCGGACATTGTCAAAAATTACGCTTTTGTTCAAAAAGTCTGGAAAGAAGAAAATATGCGTACTTTTCAAGATTTTTTAATGCATTACAACAATTTGGATGTGGGTCCCTTTGTCAAAGCCGTTGAAAAAATGCATGTGTTTTACAGGGACAATGGTATTGATTATTTGAAAGAAACTATTTCTGTACCCGGGATTGCCAGAAAAATGATGTTTCAGCAGTCTAAAGATGCGTTATTTCTGCTGTGTGGAAAAAAGGATCAAGATTTGTACAAAACGGTGAAAAAAAATATCATTGGTGGAGCTTCCATTATATTTTGTCGACATCACAAAGTGGGGGAAACTCTGATTCGTGGAAAAAAAGTGTGCAAAAATATCATTGGCTATGACTGTAACGCGCTTTATTTGTGGGCTTTATCCCAGCCCATGCCTACCGGTTGTTTTGTGAGAAGACATTTTCCCGATTTTAAGCCGGAGGTGTCGCATAAATATTTGGACATGTACGTTTGGATGGATCATTTGGCCGACGTGGGAAAAGTCAACATTGAACACAAGTTAAATACCGGTAAAGAAAAAAGAATTGGCAAATATTTTTGCGACGGTTTTGACAGGGAGAACAATGTGGTCTATGAAATGGACGGATGTTTTTTTCACGGGCACAGGTGTCACTTAACCGAAAACGCTTTGAAATCGAGGCCTAAATTGATGGAAAAAAGAGAAAAAAAAACAAGGGAAAAAGAACAGTATTTAAAAATAAATGGTTACAGAGTGGAAAAAATAAGGGAATGCGACTACGTCAAACATTTAAGACCCTGTTTAAATTATGACAGATATTTACCCCCTTATTATCAAAAGCATAAGGGTTCACTCAGTGTTGACATGATATTGAAAGATATTCAGCAAGAATCTTTGTTTGGAATGGTGGAAGTGGACGTGGAAGTACCAAATCATTTATATGATTATTTCAGTGAAATGTCGCCTTTATTTTGCACCTGTTTTATTCCTTTTGACGTGATGGGGGAATACACTCAGAAGCAAATTGAGGAACTGAATTTAGGAAAGCATCCTCGCAAATTATTGGTGGGTGGCATGAAAGCCAAAAGGCTTTTACTGTTATCCCCTTTATTAAAGTGGTACTTAGACCACGGTTTGATTGTCACACAGGTGTATCAAGTCATTGAATTTTCTCCAATGTCTTGTTTTAAACAATTTCACGATAAAGTGAGCGATGCCAGAAGAGCTGGTGATGTTCACGAAGATCAAAGTATTATAGCAGATACAATGAAATTAATTGGAAACAGTGGATTTGGTTCTATGATTATGGATCAGGAAAAACATCAAAAAGTCATTTATGTGAGAGGGGATAAAGATATTCAGATGAAAGTCAATGATCCCCATTTTAAGAAGCTGACAGAATTTTCAGAAGACTTCTGTGAAGTGGAAATGTCCAAGTCGAAACAGATTTTGAACTTACCCATTCAAATAGGTTACAGTATTTTACAGTACGCAAAATTAAAAATGTTGGAGTGGTATTACGACTGTTTAGACTATTATGTGGAAAGAAGTGATTTTGAATATATTGAAATGGATACGGACAGTGCCTACTTTGCCATGTCTGGAAATACACTGGCCGACATTGTAAAACCGCATTTAAAAGAAGAGTTTTTGCATAAAATATTCAAATCTTGTCATTTAAAGGAAGTGGTCCCCAATCCTTACTGGTTCCCCAGAGAATGCTGTGAAAAACACAGGGCTTACGACAAACGTCAGGCTGGTTTATTTAAGATTGAAAAGGATCACGGACAAGAAATGGTGGCTCTTTGCTCTAAAACTTACGTGTTAGAAGACAGGGATGGCTTTTGCAAAACTGCTTTAAAAGGTTTAAATAAAGCTGATGTTGGAAATCCTTTGGAAAAGTGCAAAGAAGTTTTACATACGGGTAAAACTAATGTGGGAATAAATAAAGGTTTTCGTGTGAGAGATAACACTTTATTTACTTATGAACAACATCGAGCCGGTATTGGGAATTTTTATTGTAAAAGAGAATTGGTGGATGACGTGCACACCAAACCTTTAGATATAGTCTTGTGTCCCTGGGAAGAACATCAATGTACAGAAATTACAGACGATATTTTATCTCCTGTTTACCCTTTTAGTTTTAGTGTGGGGTCTAAAGATTTTCAAAATATTTACGCGTACTGTCAGACGTTAAAACGTCTGTCTGTTTTTGATCAAAATTATTTAGTTAAGTTGATTTTAAAGAAAAGATGGCAGACAGATGAGACCTTTAAAAACTGTTTAAAACAGCAAAAAAACAAAACCTTTGTATGGGTGCATGAAGATATATTTTGGGGATGTGGATTAAGCAGAGTTTTATTTAAGGTCACTGAGTTGAAACATATGCCAGGAGCCAATCAGTGGGGAGAACTTTTGAGTGAATTGCTTTGTGAACCGGCTTATACAAAGAATTTTGAAAAAAAATCTTGATTTAATTTCTTTAAAGTGAGCAAGATTTTATTCCACATCCCTTCCAAATTTATTTTGTTTGGAGCCAGAGGTCCAGACAAAACCAAGTGATTACATCATTTAATTCAACATGAAACAACATGTTTGAATCTCCACGCTGGTATTTTGCAGACAATACGCATAAATAGATGCCTCTCTCAGCAGAAGGGATCATTCAGTTGCAAGGTCACAAAGGAGACACATGGATAATTGGTGTGAAAAGTCCTTGGTCAAATACTCCTGTCAGCTGATCATACTTGCTATTGTAATCATAGCATCTGTTGTGAATTTGTCATTAAACCAGGACGAAAAGGGTATTTGGCTACCATTGCTGTGTTCATCTTTGGGATATATATTGCCAAATCCCAGTATAAAAAAGAAAGAATGAATAAGCTTTTAAGTTCGATTTTCTTTGATCCCTCACACTCCGCAAGCTTTTCGGGTCCTCAGAAACTGTATGACGCTGCCGTCAAACAAGACAGCACTGTGACCCTCAATGCCGTGAAAAGTTGGTTGAGTGGAGAGGAGACATACACATTTCACAAACCATCCAGAAAGAAATTTAAAAGAAATAAAGTCGTTGTCGGGTCAATTGATCAACAGTGGGATGTCGACTTGATGGACATGACGAAAATTGCAAAATACAACGATGGTTATCATTACATTCTTTTAGCTATAGACATTTTTTCTCGCTATGTATGGACGGTGCCACTCAAGGATAAATCTGGAAATAAAGTTGTTCGTGCGTTCACAAAAATTTTTAAAGAAAGAGTACCCGAAGTTGTGCGTTCAGACAAAGGAACAGAATTTTTAGGACACAAAGTTCAGAATTTATTTAAATCGCACTTGATCCGTCACTTTGTGACCCAAAATGAAGTGAAGGCCAATTATGCTGAACAAGCTATTAAAACCATCAAGGGAAAAATATACAAGTACTTTACATTTAAACAGTCTTACCGTTATATCGATGCACTGCAAGACTTTACTCGGGCTTACAACTCAAGTGTACATCGATCCATTAAAATGCCACCTGCACAGGTCACAATGAGTAACTTGAATTCAGAAGGAATGAAGAATGAAGAAAAAATGAAAAAGACCACTTTTAAGTTTAAAGTTGGGGACTTTGTCAGAATCTCTCGTGCCAGAAAGACGTTCACAAGGGAATATGATCAGAGGTGGAGTGGTGAACTGTTCCAAATAGTCAAGCGAGATGGGACAAAGAGGTATCCCACATACAAAATCAAAGACTATGCCGGGGACCCCATTGATGGAACATTTTATGAAGAAGAGCTACAGAAGGTCACTCCCAATGAGTATTATAAGGTTGAAAAATTTTTGAAAAGTCGCAAAGTTAAAGGTCGCCCCAAAGAGGTCTTGGTGAGGTGGTTACATTGGCCTCCAAAGTATGATTCTTGGATACCAGCCACAGACATCACTAGTTATTATAAATAGAAGGTTCCCTAAACCTGTGTTATCACTTGAATGTGAGCAGTCATGGTGAAAACATGGCTGTCGTTAAAAAGAACAAATACGTGTTAAGGATTTTAGCTGAAGGTGACCCCAAAGCAATAAAGTACATCATTCGTGGTGCGGACAGACCACTCATTCACTGTTTTGTAGATTGTGCTCACAATATTCTAGAGGGGAATATTCCTCTTGGGCTGAAAGAAAAGAAAAGACTGGCAAAGTATAAAGAAGAACTGCGAGCATTGAGGAAAAAGAATACCTCTGACAGAAAAAAGAAACAGATTTTGCAAAAGGGTGGATTCCTTCCTGCTTTATTGGCCCCTATTTTAGGAACTGTTATTCCTCCACTTGCTAAGAAACTGGTGGGGCTTTTCACTCGGCGATGAATAAATTTATAGAAAAAGTTGTTGTGCCCAAGTCATTCTTGAACGCCAGAGACTGTGCACCAGTGGGAAGAGATGCCACAGCTACAGCTATGGTTAGATTAGAAAAGGATATGAGTGGACTGTTAGAAGACCCCGTATTGGAACCAACTGAAAAAATGAAGCTGTACAATCAGTCGTTGGATCGTCTGCTGACTTATGATCGAAAGCAAGACCCCGAACCTGGGGATCCTTTTCCAGATCCTGTGGTCCCTGTGGAAGACCCTAAAGAAGATTTAGAAAATGACTTGGTCATCACTCTGCCACCTTCTCTGAGGAGTAAAGGTCAGCACCTGTATCAAAAGTTAAAAGGAACTTTACAGTGGAATGACAAAGGCGAAATTTTAACAGAAGACAATCGACCCATTAGTGGATCACACATTACAGATTTGATTAACACGGCTATTCGAACACAGAGAAAAATAAAAAAACTCCCAACTGGTTGGGGATATTTTAATCAAAAGTTACAAGAAGCTAACATTCCAGAGAGGTTACTGGGGCGTGGTCCCCAGTTTCAACCGCAAGAGGAGGCGTGGAAACCCGAACAAAAAACTGAACCTGAATCAGAACCTGAATCTGAACCTGAACCAGAATCTGAACCGGAATCGGAATGGAAACCAAAGATTCCAAGAAAAAAGTACAAATGGGAGAGTACATAAAAGGGAAAGCATCCTTAGATTTCCTTCAGTATGACGAGAGAGACAGACCATGAAAGACTTTTATCTCTATTTACCAAGCAATACAAAGCACACGGGTAATACTCCCGGAGAGTTTATTGTACCACTGGCTCAACCTTATGAACTGGTTGGTGAATGGGAAGTGGGACTGATGGAAATTCAATATGCAAGAACGTGGTATAATGTCCCTTCAGATCAATTTATTCAAGTTGGGAATACAACCATACTCATTCCCGAGGGTATTTATGCTGATATAGGGGAATTGATCAAAATCTTAAATAAAAAAATTAAATGGGGCCTTGGTGGAAACCCACCTGTCACTGTCGAATTCAATACCATTGAGACCACGCAAAAAACGAGACTTAAAATCGAAACAAATGACGCATCAGAGGAGTTAGCACCTGACTTGTATCTTTCCAAGAGATTGAGTGACATGTTAGGATTTGTCATGACAGGCCCATTTTCAGCTGGAGATAGAAAATCAAAGTATCCGGCTGACATTGAAGATGGCATACACAACTTGTACGTCTATTGTGATTTAATTGAACCTGTAGCCGTGGGAAATGCCAAGGTGCCCCTCCTGAGAATTGTACCCATCCAAAAGGGACCCATTGTCACCACCTCCTACAGTAAAGTATTCTACTATCCAGTGATGAGAAAGATTTTTGGAGCTGTTGAAATCAATATAAAGGGGGATACAGGTGAAATTATTCCATTTGTTGGTGGGAAGTCATTCGTAACGCTTCACTTTCGTAAAAAATGAAGCATAAGGATTACTGCTGCGACGATTCTACCCGTAAAGCATACGAGCAGTATTACACGAGTCAAGCAGGAAGTGGATTACCAGGATTTCAAGGTTTGCGATATCAAAGAGGTCACGGTTTGGGAAGCCTGTTTCGGGGTCTTGTAGGAGTGGGTGCTCCCCTGTTGAAAAAAGGTGCCATTGCACTGGCAAAATCCTTGGGACAGAAAGCTCTCAAAGCAGGAGTTGAACTGGCACAAGATTACTTGGGAGATAATAAAAGGAACAGCAACCAAAGAAAGCGCGTCATTTCATCAAGAGCAGTCAAAAGAGGAGGACCTTCCAGGAAAAAAAAGAAAAGATATTTACTCTTAAACATGCCTCTGATTCACCCGCTGTCATGCGAGTGCGTCAAAAGTGAATTGGATTTGTCTGGTGTGCCACTCACTCAAACCAGTGTTGAAGAAGGGAGATGGGTAGAATATGGACCAATTACAGCAGTCAAGGACAGTGATGATACCATTGAATTTAAAATTGCTGAGACTGACTCAGAGTACATAGATTTGAAAAACAGCTTCATTCGAGTCAAGGCTAAAATTGTTGATGCTGACGGAGAGATATTGGGTGCCACTGCAGATGTCGCCCCGGTAAATTTTTGGCTGCATGCTTTGTTTAGTCAGATTGACATGACCCTGAAAGACACTTTAGTCACCACCTCCAATAACACCTATCCTTACAAAGCGTACATAGAAACAGTCCTCAGTTTTGGGACTGAGAGCAAACAAAGTCAACTCACGGCATCGATGTGGTACAAAGACACAAATAACTTTTCTCTTGACCAGCACAATGAGGGATATGTCAAAAGAAAGGAGCTTGCCCGTGAAAGTCACTTGATAGATATGATGGGAAAACTGCACCTGGACCTCATGTTCCAAGATCGCTACATACTCAATCACACACCCATCAAGTTGCGTCTAACCAGAAGCAAGGATAAGTTCGCCATAGTCAGCCCAACGGATAATACCGTATTTAAAGTGAAGCTGGATAGTGTTAAGATGATGATCAGAAAAGTTCAAGTGAATTCAGTCATCCAGGCAGCTCACGCAAAGGCCTTAGAAATGGGAACAGCCAAGTACCCCATCACCCGAGGTGAATGTAAGACGTACACAGTCAGTTCAGGCACAAGAAGTCATGCAGAAGAAAATTTGTATTCGGGTCAAATTCCAAAACGTATTGTCATAGGTTTTGTCAGAAACAGTGGCATCAATGGAACGTACCAAACTAACCCGTTCCAGTTTGAACATTTTGATATGGACCATATCGCACTGAATGTGGGTGGCACATCCGTTCCTGGTAAGGCACTTCAACCTGATTTTGAGACTGGAGACTACATGAATTGCTATATGACTCTCTTCTCTGGCATGGGATCCGTGTATCAAGATGAAGGGAACCACATAGATAGGGAGGAGTATAAAAAGGGATATACCTTGATCTGCTTTGACTTGTCACCTGATTTGGAAGAGGGTGGAGGATATGTCAATTTGAGAAAGACTGGCACAGTGTCACTCGAGGTGCACTTCAAAAAAGAATTGACAGAAACTGTGAACATTGTCGTGTATGGAGAATTTGAAAATACTATTGAAATTGACCAGTACAGATCCGTTGTTGCCGACTTTACCCTGTAGATTTAACTGATGAATACATTTGAATTGGAAAAAGTGTTAAATACCTTCAAGCCACCGGAATGGGACACCGGAGTTTTTGCCAGAAATGAGCTGAGAAGTCCAACAGAAAAATGTGTCTTTATTTGCAACACTGACTGCTCTCACAATGAAGGAACCCACTGGGTGGCACTCAGCATCAATGACCAAGGCGAGGGTCTGTATTTTGACTCTTATGGATTACCACCTGTCTTCAAAGAATTCAGCACATTTTTTGAAGGTCATATTTGCACTTACAATGATGTTCAACTGCAAAGACCTTTCTCACTGGCCTGTGGACATTACTGTGCATTATTTGCTCTCCACACCTTTGCTGGCTGCAGCATGGAGACGACTGTCAACAGGATGGAGAAATACAGTGATGACCAGATTGAAAACTTTGTAGAAAAAATACTGATGAAATGATGAATGGTCTTGATGAAATGATGAATGGTCTAGATGAAATGATAAATGGGCTTGATGAAAATGATAAACGATGATAAATGATTAAAATGAATAATAAAAAAGTATATTAAATAATAAAGGGTTAAATAATAAATGACAAAAATAAATGATAAATAATAAAAATGATAAATGGTCCTGATGAAATGATAAATGGTGAATGGTCTTGATAAAATGATAAATGGTCTTCTACCGATGAATCACAAATAAATTATTTCAATTGGTTTAAATTTTGTTGTACTTTAAACTGAGTTGTTCGAAACCATTATATTGTCTTGTACATTTATAAAATTAATATTTAAGCTAATGAATTGTACATATTGCACCTATATTTTTAGTTAAAGCATTATTGTTAGACAATAAATATGTTTATACAGTAAAAGTGTTTTATTTATGTAGTTGGTGGGGGAGGAGGAGGAGGAGGAAGGAATTTGAATAAACAGAATGATCAGGGGTAATATCAGGAGGAGGAGGAGGAGGAAGGAATTTGAATAAACAGAATGATCAGGGGTAATATCAGGAGGAGGAGGAGGAGGAGGGGAATAAGGATCAAGGGTAATATTAGGAGGAGGAGGAGGAGGAGGAAATATGAGTAAACAGAATGATCAGGGGTAACATTATGAGGAGGAGGAGGAGGAGGGGATTTAGTGAGAATAAGGATCAAGGGTAATATTAGGAGGAGGAGGGATTTAGTGAGAATGAGGGTCAAGGGTAATATTAGGAGGAGGAGGAGGAGGAGGAGGAGGAGGAGGAAAAATGAGAATGAGGGTCAAGGGTAATATTAGGAGGAGGAGGAGGAGGAGGAGGGAATATGAGTAAACAGAATGACCAGGGGTAATATCAGGAGGAGGAGGAGAAAAATATAAATAGCAGTAAGTTTTACAAACAAGGTCATTTTCCACTAAAACACTGATCTGAAAAGATGTCTCAGTGTCCTGACTGTGGCAAGTCCTTTTCTCGAAGTGATAATTTGAAAAGACACATAAAAAATGTCCACGAGAAGATGTCACCTGAAATGCCAGTGCATCATCCAAAGCCTATGCACCACCAAGATGGTTCCTGTATCACTGTTGCCCTACCTAAGCTGATTCATCCATTTACTTGTCTAGTGGCTGGCCCGACAGGAAGTGGAAAAACATCATTTCTGAAAAAGCTACTGGAACTGAAACATGAAAAGATATATCAATGCCCACAAAGAATAGTGTGGTGCTATTCCCAATGGCAACCTCTTTACACCACCATGAAAAATGTGGAATTCCAACAAGGTTTACCAGATGTGGAAGAACTGGAATCGTGTCTCCTGGTGTTAGATGACATGATGGACTCCTTGGACAGTAGAGTGGCTGACCTCTTTACCAAAGGGAGTCATCACAAAAATATATCCGTCATTGCAGTGATGCAGAATGTGTTTCACCAAAGCAGATTCCAAAGGACTCTCAGTTTGAACACACACTACATGGTGCTGTTTAAGAATCCCAGAGATGCCAGTCAGATTCAATATTTAGCAAGACAGATGTACCCCAAAGATCCAGAATACCTTGTACAGGTGTATGAACGAGTGATGACCCTGGGACCATATAGCTATCTGTTCATTGATTTCAGGCAGGAAACACCGGATAACATGAGACTGAGAGCAAATATATTAGAAGATGAAGAACGATATTACTGTCAAAGAAAATAATAATAAACTTTAAACTTTTTAATGTTTTCTTTCTTTTCAATGAGTTGGATAAAACGAAAATAGCTGGGTTCACTTTGCACTTCTTTTTCCACACAAATTTACATTTCAATGCACTTTCTTGAGTAAGACTTTTTGTGCATTCATGGTTAGTCACAGGAGGCACTATATGTACAGAAAATAAAATTATTTAAGTTTCAACACATGCCCATATTATCAGATGTAAAACTACAAGTTTACAAACTCTACTAAACAAGTCGTACATGCACAAGGTCATGCGCAAGACACACATGTGCATCCTAATAAACAGTACGCGCATGCGCACTCCCCTAAACTTTTGCACGCGCATGCGCACTCCCCTAATCTTTTGCACGCGCATGCGCAATCCCCTAATCTTTTGCACGCGCATGCGCACTCTCTAAAATTTAGAAACTACCCTAATCTTTTGCGCGCGCATGCGCACTCTGGTTAATCTCGGGAGCCTCATATCTGTTCACTCCTGAGATTAACCACTCCCGTTGATTTTAATTGGAAACCCCCATCTTAGGAGCTCAAGATAATCTCAGGAGCCTCATATCTGATCACTCCTGAGATTATCCACTCCCGTTGATTTTAATTGGAAACCCCAGTTTTAGGAGCTCCAAACCGCTCCTCAGATTAACTTTGGATTGCTATAATGCCCCCCTTTATACTACTGTGGTTTGATGCAGATTTTTCATTCTCTGAGCATATCAAGAGGACTTGCAAAGCGTGCTTCCTCCAGATGCGTGACCTGCGTAGAATTAGAAAGTATCTCTCTTCTGAAGTGGCAGTCCTTGCTGCAAATGCCTTGGTTAGTAGTCGTCTGGACTATTGTAACTCTCCGGTTTCAATCAGCACAAATTGCAAAGTATTCAGAACACCCTTGCTCGTATTGTTACAAATCATAGAAAGTATGCTCATGTTACACCCATTCTACAGAAACTCCACTGGTTGCCTGTTAAGTATCGTTGTATTCTCAAAACCGCAACACTTGTGTATAAATTTTTGCATAGTGGTTCTCCTTCTTACTTCGAACCGTTATTGTCTTTTAGTAGTTGTCCCTATAGTACTAGGCATAGTCACCCAGATCGTCAATACCTTACAGTTCCTCCTTTCCATTCATCAGTCTTTAAGTCAGCCAAACATTTTGGCCATAGTTTTGCCTTTGATGCTCCTAAGATCTGGAATGACCTCCCTCAAGATGTTCGCAGTGCAACATCAGTTGCCTCCTTCAGAAAGAAGCTTAAAACTTACCTGTTTGCAAAAGCCTACCCACCATAGCCTCTCCCGTCACATCTGTGTCTCCTTGGCATGACCTGGCTATGTCCCTTGATTAACGATAACTGCCTTGCTTTATGTTTAGATGCGCCTTAGAGTCCATCAGTGATGGAGATTAAGTGCTATAAAAGTCTACATTAGATTAGATTAGATTAGATCCTTCCTATAAATCCTTTGAAAATATTGCAATTACCATTGGTTCACCAGCTTTTGTGTTAGCTTGTGTTTATCGGCCACCTGGTTCATGCTCTGATGCATTCTGCGATGAATTTTTCATTCTATTTGAGTGCCTGTCTTCAGTGAGCCAAAATTTCTTGATATGTGGTGATTTCAACATACATGTGGATATGACCTCCAAGAATAGTGAAAAGTTTATGAATTGTCTTGAGACATGCAATATTAATCAACATGTTCATAAACAAACCCACCTATATGGACACATTCTTGATCTCGTCTTCACACCTGATGATTCCAGTGTTGTTTCAAATGTTCAGGTCAGTGAATTCATCTCAGACCATGCCTTGGTGCTGGGTCATCTTGATTTTACCAAACCTTCTATACCCAAGTCAAAAAATGTTACCTTACGGAGACATGACAAGATATAAAAATGGACAGGTTGAGGAGTGATTTGACCAATTGTTCATTTGTCAAATGCCCTGGTAATACTGCCAGTGTTCTCTACGAGCAACATACAAATGACTTAAATGATTTGTTTGACAAACATGCTACTAAGGTGTGTCACAATTTCATCAAAGGTCCTGCTAAATGGCTCCAGATTCTTATCTGCTGGCAAAGGCTGTCAGGTGCCAGTTCAAATGCATATCGTGTGAGGATAAATCACCACAAAATAGAGCTAGACTGCGTGAGCAGATGGCCCATTGTAATTCATTAGTAAACAAGGATAAATCCAATTACTTCAGAAATCTTGTCAGGATTCAAAGAAATTGTGGCAGGTATTACATTCTGCATTACATTCTGATCCTGAAAGTGTACTCCCTTCTCATGAATCCCAGGAATGTCGACTTGCTAACCGTTTTGTGACCTTTTTCTCAGACAAAATTACCAAGATTAGGGCGTTTTACAGTACTGACTCTTTCAGACTACCCACTTTGGACATACCTAAATTTGACATCTTTAAAACAGTTTCTGATGAAGATATTCATAAGACAATGAAATCACCAACAAAACCTTGTTTGTTGGATCCGTGGCCTACCTTTTAGGTTAAGGAGTGTTTAGACATTATTCTCCTCTAAATCGCCAACGTTAATTATTCCCTGTCTGAAGGTGTTATTCCTGCCAATTTCAAAAAAGTTGTTGTTACCTCACAAATTAAAAAAGCCTCACTACCACCTGATGATTTCTAGAACTACCAACCTTTGTCAGGCTTGTGCTTTATCTTGAAACTTGTTGAGCGAGTGATTGCCTCCCAATTAAATGACTATGTCTGTTCTAATGAACTTGAGAATGTCAAACAGTCGGCTTATAACTTAGGTCACTCGACCGAAACTGCACTGCTGTTGATTAAAAATAATGCCCATCTTGCTCTTGCCAGAGGTGAGACCACCACTGTTTTGCTGCTTGACCAATTGGCAGCATTTGATACAATTGATCATGGCACACTCCTAGATTGTTTGAGTCTTGGTTTGGTGCAGACGATACACAGCTATACGTCCATCTCACACATAAAACTGAATTCATTATTTTTAGTTCGAAATTACAACGTGAAGAACTCAATAAATCTTTTCCAGTTAATATTCTTGGTTACTTACTCTCTACTGTAAGGGTTGTCAGGAACCTTGGTGTATGATTTGATAGTGATTTTTGCTTTTTGAGACATGTCCAGAATATCTGCAAGTACTGTTTTGCTTAAATACGGGATCTTAAGCGTCTCAGAGGCTATCTGACAAGTCCCGCGGCTCTTATGGCTGCGAATGCTTTGGTTGGGAGTTGACTTGACTACTGTAATTCCTTGTTTAGGAGTCTCTCAGCTCTTGATCTTCGTAAGCTGCAATGTATTCACAATGGTCTGGCTAGAATTGTTGCCAACACCACTAAGTATTCACACATCACTAATGTTAGGAAGACTCTCCATTGGTTGCCTATTGAACACCGTTCCATATTCAAGATTGCCTTACTGGTGTACAGGTTCCTACATAGTGGCTATCCAAAATATTTTGTGCCTTTCCTTAAACCTAGACATAGTGTCTATAACACACGTAAAAGCCAAGCCGATGGTGTGTTCCTTGAGGTCCCATACTTTGCCACTTCAGTATATAAGTCCTCTAAGCATTTTGGTCTCAGCTTTGCTTATGATGCTCCAAAGATTTGGAATGATTTGCCTGATGATGTACATTCGGCCACTTCTCTCCATTCGTTCAGAAAAAAGCTCAAAACCTATGTCTTGGCACAAGCATATCCACCCTAATTTCTCCTTTTCCCGTTTCTCTCCATAGCGCCGACCCTTGCTATGTCCCAGGCTCATGATAGAATAAGAAAATGACTTGTCAAAAGCATCATTAACTACTGACAGGACCACACAATAGGAAATGTTTACTCATGGTGTGTGCTTGTCTAGCTAGGTCCACTCATTTGTGGTCAAAATTGAAAACTAATTAAACTGGGGCAGCAATGTGGGGAAGTTGTCCACATTTAGTTTGGTTGTATTTTTTTTTCAAACTACATTCAAAATGTGAATATTTTGAAAGAGAGGCAGCAAAAAAAGCTTTGTGATTTTGCTTGAGTTTATTTCTAATTGCAATGTCTATTTTAATATAATATTTAATAAGTTTGACTGGATAAAATAATTAGACACACAGAATGTTACTTACCAAATGTTTAATATGTTTAAATATATTACCAAGAATTCATCTGATTATTGAAATTGGATTATCCTATTATAGGAACACAAATAATTGATATCTGTTGTTGCAAAATACAAAATATCACAATATATAACCACATACTGAGTGAGGAAGCTTGATTTACATGCTCCTGCAATATTATGAACAGATGCAACAAAACAACATCCTCAATGAACAAGTTATTATATATGCATGAATGAAATGGAAAATTACCATTCCACATATTATCATGAGAATTCGGCTAGCCACATGAGAACCAGTGGTTTTAGCTATACTAAATGAGAAAAAAATATAAATGCCATGATTCCATAAAAAATTAATTGGTGTTGGAGTAACATAAATTAAAAAATTGGATCTAGCTAAGAATAATTTGCAAAGTCTGTATATACTTCAACATTTTTTCACCCATTGGAACCTGGTTTCACTGGTTGGATCCCATTAAAAATGGTTTGCAGAATCTACATATATTGCAACAACATTTCACCCATTGATTTCAACATGATTTCACCCATTGGATTCAACTGAAGACGGTTTGCAAAATTGACATGTATTTCAACCAGATTTCACCCTTGTATTCAACCTGATTTTACTCGTTGATTTTAACATGATTTCAACCGTTGGATCCAACTGAAAACAGTTTGCCAAATCTAAACGTATTTCAACCAGATTTCACCGCTGGATTCAACCTGATTTCAAAGTTGCATTCCTGCTGGGTAACAACTGTTAAAGGATAAATATAATTCTCCAAATATTAAAATATTCCATTTAACTGCTTTAATCAGGTGTAAAGGATACGTTTTTGAATATCATAAAAAAAACAACCTATCTTTGTATGAAATATTAAATTTAAGTTTTCACTTGTGACAACGATGAAATGGTATTTGAGTCATTATAGCTGATCATAAAAGATGTAACTTTGTAACCCATAAGTGTACGTATATATATATATTTTTTAAATGGGAAACACAATATATTTACTTTTAAAGCGACCATGTCGCTTGACTTCACCGAATTCCGAACTTTCGAAAAAGTTTTTTAAAAACTTTACTAGATCTAGTACTTTCCATAAATAAATCTCGTGTTGTAAATACCAAAAAAATATTTCAAGATGTCCAGTAGGTTGTCATGTGGTCGTGATGTTTACCACTGCAGTAATATAAATGGCACGCTTGATGATGTTTCACAATCAGGGTGAGTAACATACACTTAAACATTTTGGTCTTTTGGCGATCTAAAGCTGGCCCACTGGGCGAAAATAGGGTGTTCAGAGGCCGGTGTCCATGATTTGCCATACAGTAGTGTACAGTAAGGGCCGCATATTTTGAATACATTTTGTTGTAAAATGGTCCCCATTTGTTTTGGAAATGGTTTCACCTTATTTTACTGGACTGCCGATGTACCAGTTGTGTCTCTTTGAATTCTGTGACAACAATTGGTATGTACAGTACCCGGCAAATATTGGGGATCAAGTGAAGAGAGAGGTGCATTCAGTGGAAACGCCAGTAAAAAAAGGGTTGAGGGGGGAGATCTTCCATCCGCTTTCCAATTGGTGCCTAAATCTTCCCTTGTCCTAATATTGATAGTGGTGGTGGACTAGACCGAGTTTCTGTCCCGTCGCCAATTGTTTTTGATATACTGATGGACACAATGGCGAGGGACAGAGCTCACATGTACTTGTTTTCTGTGTAAATTTTGAACGACATATTTGTCCACATATTACCACAACTATAAAGTGCTATTTGGTTTCTTTAAGGTATGTAGTGGTGGTGGACCAATTCACGCCCGGGTACCAATTCAGGCCCACCCTCAATTTTCTTGAAGATTTATTATTTTTCATTGAGAAGATGTTTACCACATCATAGATAATCATCTTATGGATCATTTACATTTATAATTTATTGTTTAACTGTAATTGTTTTGGATAAATTTAGGGGTGGGCGTGAATTGGTACCCGGGCGTGAATTGGTCCACCACCACTACATGTGCCGTTCACCTATATTTCATGCCAATCAAACTGGCATGTATATATTTCAACCTATTTTCAAAATGTAAACAAACCTTTAACATTACATAGTTCTCTACAAAAAAATCCGGGCTTCTAAAAATAGTTTAATTTATCAGCATATGAACTGGAAACTGGATACAGCTATAATAGACATTACAATAACTTTTTAAAATGAATACAATAATTCCCCACAGTTCAGAATTTACACAGAAAACAAGTACATGTGAGCTCTGTCCCTCGCCATTGTGTCCATCAGTATATCAAAAGCAATTGGCGACGGGACAGATACTCGGTCTAGTGGTGGACCAATTCACGCCCACCCCTAAATTTATCCAAAATGATCACAGTTGCACAATAAATTACCAATGTATATGGTCAAATTGATAATTTTCTATGATGTGGTAAACATCTTTTCTATGAAAAATTGCAAATTTTCAAGAAAATTGAGGGTGGGCGTGAATAGGTACACGGGCGTGAATTGGTCCACCACCACTAGCAATTAAGGCAGTTCCAGGCAATAACTTATCCTTCATTCTTTGGCATGTTGTGATGCGATGTTTACCACTGGTGAGTTTATATCCACCAGTACTGCTCAGCCAGTGAATTTTGTCACCTGCCCTTAAACCCTCAATATCAGTAATATGTGTGTCAAAACACATGTAACCACAACTGGTAATATTAATATGTAATTCAGGGATGTAAATTAAGTGTAAAAATGATTTAATATTGTCATGAAATGCGGGTGACAAAATTTACTGGCGGGGCAGTAGGAAGCTTTGTGCATACTTTAGTTATTCGCGACATCTATATGTGTACTGTATGTGGTGGCATTCTACTAGTAAACATCCATTTTTATTGTAAAAATTTACAGCAAGGTTATGTCCCTGGACGTCCCAATATGTAACATATTGGCTATTGACCTTTTGCATCAGCGTCATTATGTGAAGTCAGGCTGACGTTTTCAGTGAACAATATCCATTTCGACAGCAAAACACGGATTATTAGTGCTGTGTTTTGACAAAAGTTAAATTTATGCCTTTATAAATTATATATTTGATTTCTTTAAAAAGGGAAATAATTCTAAATATATTTCCTTAATGAAGGCACAGTATTATATTATTTTGTCTTTTATTGTTATTTTGATATTTTATAGGAACTTTTGTTAGTTTTCATTTTCAAGCGAGAAACATTTCCACCAAAAATTTACATTGAAAGGACACAACTTTTAAATGTTTATTTCTCTGAAAATAATTTGTCCATTTTTGTTCTGTAAAAGTATATTGATGGGAGGGAAATCAACAATTTGATAAAGTAACAATAAGGGATTATTGTATGCCCTAACATGTTTATATTTGCATGTAATTAAGACACACATTACAGAAAAATGGATATTTTGCATTTTACTAAAAGTTCAATGCGCTATATCTCGACAATCCTGCATCCTAATGTTATTTTGCAAACAGTACCAGAGAGGCTAGTACTTGTACTTTTATGTGTATAGTTTTGAAGTTACTACAATACATATTTATTTTATAAATAATTTTTAAAATAAGGTATCTCTTCCCATACATCCCGTATGTTTACACAGACATGTTCGTTCAAGCGTGATGTTTTGCCATCCAAATCATAATACGTAACATTGTGACATAAGATGCAAAGGATCAATATGTCGGGAAGTGCTAAATTGTGAGAACTTGAGAACTCACGGTCGTAGCACCAATTCATTAATATTCATGAGAAGATATGAGGTCACAGATTTCCCTTGGTTTTTTTGTCTAGCAATATTTTATAAAATGGAAGCCTCAAAGAAGATCAAATACTTTAAACTTGATAACTCTCACAGCACCAACTCATTAATATTCATGAGCAGATATGAGGCAGATTTCTCGGGTTTTGCCAACTATATAGAAAACTAATGCTAAAAAAAATCAACCAATGAAATCATTTACTGACATTTAGCCAATAAGTTACATATCAGGATGTCCTGTGATATAACCACTGCGAAAATTTAACATTTATATTATATTTGGAGGTTTCATTTATATTCTTCTTCAACCAAGTTATCAAATGACCTTCAAGAAAAGTAATGTTTTGAATATACCAGGGAACATTTCTTTGGAAGTGATGTATTTGACAATATATCTCTATTATCGGCTGTATTTATCACAAACCGGAAATCCCAGTGAACACCCATTTTGTGTGCAAATAGAAGCATTTGTCCTTGACCTCTAATCAGGGTTGGGACAAATACAGAAAAAAAGATTGCAAATGCAGATACAGTAATTTTTCCATAGGCAGATACAAAGACAAATGATATTTAGAAGACAAATACTATTACAGATACACAGAGTCCAAATACAAATATAAATACATCCAGCTAGAACCCCAAACTGCAATTAGGGATAAAGTGTTTTTGATACAAGTAAAAGCATGATAAAACAGAAAAAAAGGCTTAGTGGTGGAGGATCAATTCACGCCCGTGTACCTATTCGCGCCCACCCTCAATTTTCTTAAACATTTATCATTTTTAATAGAAAAGTTTGGGTTGCAACGATTCTTTGGTTGCTCGGAAACGAAACGATGCAGTTTAATACTTGACGCAAGAAAAGTGAGCCGGGATTCAAAAACAACGTCGTTCCAAAACGAATAATCGAGGTGCATTTTCGGGCTCATTTGCAGCCCTAGAAAAGATGTTTACCACATCATAGATAATAGTGGTGTGAACAGTAACCGGTATACCGCATTTTGTTTTGTTTAGGTAGAAATGACGAAATCCGCAAAGAATATTTAAGTACCGGTTATTGAAAACATCATTATATTAGGCTTTCTACTGGTTAATATTTCGTCAAAACAATAAAGAACAGATATATTTCAGGATATAACTTACATTTTTGCTTTATATTCATGGTAAATGAAGTTTACAAACTTCAAAGATCTCACGAATGCATATTTCCTATTGAAAATGTAGCTCATGTACGCTCGCGTAAAACTTTTCATCATATCTCTGTAAAATTTCGAAATCCCGGATTTCGTTTGGTTTCAAAGCCCCGAAAACCGGTTTCTATTTTCAGAACCGGTCCGACCACTAATAGATAATTATCAAATTGATCATATACATTGGTAATTTATTGTGTAACTGTGATTGTTTTGAATAAGTTTAGGGGTGGGCGTGAATAGGTACACAGGCGTGAACTGGTCCACCACCACTACACTATTTTGTAATCAGTACTTCAAAGTAGCTAAGTATAACTATGAAACTATAAAAGAGATTTAATAGATTTCTAAACAATCACTCCTGAATAAATGTAAGGCCATCTTACATTAACCTTGAGCAGACTGGGCCAGTCTGAGCCTCTTAAACTGAAACAACAGGTACCTGGGGTTGATGGGGTTGTGGCTTCCCTCTGTATTTGTTGTTTAATTTGACACTGCACAAACAATGCTAGTGAATGACTAGGAACTAGTGTAGGGATCGAGTGCCATGTTGAAGATCGATATTGAATGAAAATTTAGGGTGGTAGATCGATATTTTAACATCGGGAACGTTTATGTAAGCAGTGGGTGATAATACAGGTTCTTTGAAAACTTGCACATATTTCACAAAATTATCAAAATAGACTATGTATGTATCAAAAATACATTTCAGCAATATAAAATAAAACCAGCAAAACTCACATAAAAGAAGAGTTTTCATGCTTTCCTATGTACTAGCTGTCGGGTTTTATATCTCTTCTGTGAAACAGGAAGTAGGTCACTGACAATGTAAACAAAGATAGGGCCAGACTTGACCCCATTTTGTTTCAGTTGTAACTGTGAATTTTAAAGATCTAACCAGTAAAATTACCATTTTTGTATTTTTATCTGTTTGGTATATGTGATTTTGATATTGAAGTGCTGGTAGTATGTGTTGATAGTGCTGGGACGACGTTCACAAACTTCGGTATTATCGCTCGCTGGCTCATTTCCAAACAATGATCGGTAAAATTTAACACAACCGATAGTTGCTAAACTCATTTTTGTGGCCCATTTGACATAATAAAATCATATTTTGTAATAGTTTTGTACATTGACCAGTCAAAATCACAAAAGTAGCAACGTAAATGTAAAATTTGTTGATCTTTGTTCACATTTTTCCGATATGAACATCGACGGGTAAAATAGTAGCGATCTCCAGGCACTATGTGTTGATATCAGCAGTTCTGTGGAATGATCGATCGATATTAAAAGATGGAGCACCAATCCCTATACTACTGGGAACAAGTGTCCACTTTTCACTTTGCCCTTAGTAGAAAGCTTAAATTAATGAAGTAACATTTAAGGTGTGTATGACACAAGAAATAATATCTCTATTTGGGTATTTGATATGTATTTGATCAAATACACCTAAATACAATGATCAATAACAAGTACAAATACACAGATTTTAAAAATTGCAGATACAAATATATTTTTTTGGATGTATTTGAATACAATTACCAATACAATCAATAATTTCCACCATGTTAGACATATGTGTTTCATTTGCTTTTGTTTGGCTATCAGAGTTTATCACCAACCAAAGTTCATCAGTTGCATTTTTGATGCAGTTGTTTGGAATCCCTTCCACCTTTTCAAATTCCTTGAATCAACACTCGCAAATGGATTACAACAAGGTGCCATTAAAAGTTTTCCCATTTGTTGGCCATATTTATGCACTAGCAAGTTAACAAAAAGTGTCTTCACAGATAATATTAGGTAACAAAATACGTCAAGGATATCCTGCAATGTTTTATCAATATAAGTAGTTTTATTACTGAATAACATATTTGCAGTTATAAAAGTCATTTTTTGAGTAAATAGCAATAAATATGACAAGAACTTAATGTGTTCAGTTACTGGACGCAAGGCACTACTCTTGCCACACTTAATGTGAAACCTGACAATGAGACACACTTAATGTGAAACCTGACAATGAGACACACTTAATGTGAAACCTGACAATGAGACACACATATATTATAGAATGATGAAATGTAATTGACTGTATGGTGCAAATTGGAGCACTTCATGCATGGTCTATGGCACACTATGCAGAGATTTTAGCTAGCCTTGCAATTCTAAATATCTTCTTTTTTGTCACTGGACATTCACAAATTGTGGCATAGCATGTTGAATACCCATCTCATCACTGCAGTTAAGCAACTGTGGGCTATGTTAGTATTTGGACGACTGGTCGTCTGAATTCTAGGCCAGGTATAGGATGTATCTGGTCCAGGATTTTTTTTATCGCCAGACTTTCATGAATTCTAGTGGACTGCTCATGCCTCTAATGGCTTTGCAGCTCACGCATGTAGACCGAAACACTTTTTGGACTGGTTTATTCTGCTGACACATATTCCATCTAGTTTTGTGAGAATCACTTCATTTCAGTGTTACAGATTAAATTTTCTTCAGTATATACTGGCAAATATATATCTATTAATGTCAAAGAAAATTGTACAGAAATGAAAAAGATGGTGATGTTTATTCACTGACAACAGAAAGTAACCAATGTGCCACTTGGAAATGGCAAGAAGTGTTCAAGAGGCCAAAATTCACTTATAGTATCAATTTTTCATTTGGGAATATCGCCTGATACAGCTTTAGTCTGTCATTTTTTTATTAACATCCAAATTGAAATATACATTACATTGCTATTAACATTATGCATCTACTTGGGTTTTATTCAAGTGTATGGATGAGCAGGGGAAATTAACTCATTAAATATGGTACATATTAGTGCTGGGACGAGTTGACCATAACTTGAGCCATAACTCGGTGGGTGATATTTGGGGATCACATCGATTTATGCAATATAAACTTAAGTTTTCACAAAATAAATAACGATATACATACCTCGTCTCAAGGGACACTTTTGGAACTGATCAAACCATCGAAACTTAAAACTCAATAATTAATGGCCATTTTTTATTATTTTATTAACCTTATCTGCGTGGCTGTTCCATCAAGTGCACATACATATCTGTACACTTTAAATGGCAAAAAATTTTTTTTTTTTCTTGCAATAAAAAGGTATTTGGCACAACTAGCGATAATATTTGGATTTTTCTTATTTTGTTTTTAGTCTTGTACATTTACTCGACGAGTCCAACTTGAGTTCAACTCGTTTCTAACAAATGATCCTTGATCTGCAAAAATCACTGACGATCCCAGCACTAGTACATATGAAAAAAAAGTTGATTTTAAATTAGGAAAAAGGAAGATAAATACCCTGAAAAATATGCAATTGAATTTTCTGAACAACAGTCCGAATATACTCTCATTCACCTTCAAATTTGTATAAATATTATATTTGATATTGTTTGTGACTTCATTATTCACTAAATGTTTACTAAAAACTAGTACATTCCAGGTATACCCATTATATCAGTGTAGATAACCAGCTAGTATCTGAACATTCTATGAGCTTATAACAATAAAATATATTTGCTTGGTCACTGTGAATCTGGTTGTAGTTTTCTTGCTCTGTTTACAAACAGTTAACCTAATTTGGTAGTCAGTAACCTTGAGTAGTATGTTAATTGTGTCTGATGTATAGTGTCTTTGAGGAAATACCAAAAGTATCACATGGCAATGTCTAGTGTAAACCAACAGTATGACATATCGTGAGATGATAAAAAAGTAGAAAATGTGCCCAAATTGTTGGCTAATATGCAAAAAAACTTCATATCATTTAACATAATGTACACTTAATATAAAATACTTTGATACCCTTTTTAGGTCTTGACTCAAAATGTTAACAATAATTCTAATGATTGCTTAAAATACCATATGGGGTAACATACATAAGAAAACTGATCACTGGGTCAACAATATAGGCATACCAGTGCTTTGATGATCTTTTATATTTTTTGTTACTACAGTTAATCATTTCAGACATAACATTGATGTTTGTAGGTATGACTTTGTGTGTGTGCCATTGGTTAATCCTCGCCTGAGAAGAGAGTTTCTAACTGGCCCAGCAAGACGTCGTCCTGGACCTTTAACTCGCTCAGATATGGTTCTCACTGGTCAAGGTATCTGAAAATAAATTTAATTAATATGTCTTTGTACTGGTGTAGCTGAATTGATTTAGTGTTCCAAATAAACATTTAGAGTAGCAGTTGGTAGAGGATAATCAGTGACTTCTGTAATGGGTACATTATTGTCTTTTTTGAATTTCTACTTTACCAATTGAATACTGTTGTTCAATTTTTATGTCAGCTGACATTATGGCATCGGTGGGGGGCAGTGGGAAAAGTTTGTCCAGGCTGTATCTCAGAAACCGTAAGGTGTAGAAAGTTGATACTTGGTAGGGACATTGGTTAGGGGATGTAGGTGTGCAACGTTATAGTGTGAACCTGATTTGGCCTTTGACCTTGCTGTAGTGACCTTAATCTATAAAATCTTTTCCGGGCTATATCTTGGAAAGCATAAGATGTAAAAAGTTGTAACTTTGTAGGGACATTGGTTAGTGGTTGTAGGTGTGCAACGTCATGGTGTGACTTTGATTTAATGTTTGACCTTTCCATGGTGACCTTGACCTATAAAATCTTGTCCAGGCTATATTTCGGAAAGTGTAAGGTATAGCAAGTTGATACTTGATAGGGACATTGGTTAGGGGTAGTAGGTGTTTCAACATCATGGTGTGACCTCGATTTGGCCTTTGACCTTGCTGTAGTGACCTTGAGCTATAAAACCTTTTCCGGGCTATACCTCGGAAGGCGTTAAGACGTGGGAAGTTGTTACTTTGTAGGGAAATTGGTTAGGGATGTAGGCGTGCAACATCAATGCTGTGACATTGATTGAATTTTGACCTTATCGTAGTGACCTTGACTTATAATTTCTTGTACTGGCTATATCTCAGGAACCGTAAGGTGTAGGAAGTTGATACTTAGTTGGGACATTGGTTAGGGGTTGTAGGTGTGCAACATGATGGTGTGACCTTGAGTTGACCTTTGACCTTACTGTAGTGACCTTGACATATAATTTCCTTTCTGGGGTATATCTTGGCAACTGTAAGGTGTAGGATGTTGATACTGGGTAGGGACATTTGTTAGGGGTTATAGGTGTGCAATGTCATGGTGTGACCTTGATTTGACATTTCATCTTGCCATAGTAACCTTCAACTTTAAAATATTTTCCAAGCAATATCTCTGAAACCGTAAGGTATAGGAAGGTGATAGTTGGTAGGGACATTGCTTCGGGGTTGTAGGCGTGCATCATTATTTTTAGTTTACTGTTAATGTTGTCATCTTGCTATTGAATTGTCTTGTTTTCATACTTTATATTTACATACACTTTCATTTTCTTGCATGTTATTTTCTCTACTTAAATATAATTTGGACTTTTATATAACTGACACTGCTCTGAAAGTATCCCGATATTTGTACTGTTTCACTACTTTTATATCTCATGGTGTTGAAAACTATTTCCCCAGGCTTTGGGATACTGGCATCTCTGATGCTATTTTTGTAAAAAAGATCAGCAATGAGATAGTAAAATTGCACACCTGTAGCTCATCTCATAGCTAGGCAATAGCTACTTTTAGGTTTTCACTGTTGAGTAAATCAGTTGTAACTTGGAATTTATTGCATTTTGAGAATTTTGTTTAAATATGTTATTCACCTACTTATGGGTCAGCTTTAACATAGTGAAATTGTGGACCTGTAGCTTATGGCATAGCTGAGCAATACCTACTTTAAGGTTCCCGCTGTTGAGTAAATCAGTTGAAACTTGAAAATTATTGCATTTATAGTATTTTCTTTGATACCTTTAAATATATAGAAGCACTATTCAATTTTCTTTCTACTGAAAAATAATATGCATCTGTCGATCAATTTAAAAAATATTTTAAAAAGCTGAATCCCAGTCAACAAACTTCATTTTAGTGCAAATAAGTGAAATTTATTTTGTATGATTATCTTATTTAAGCTACAAATATGGTATTTACTATTTTTACTGTTTGAAAGACAATATTTGTAGTTTCTGTTGCTTTTATTTGACAAAAATTCAAGAGTTATAATTTTTTCGTGAATACGACCCCAGGACTCACTGATCTCGTCACGCATGAAATTTACAATGATGGAGGTAAACAACTTGCCAGGAAATCGCTCGAAACCATTTAATTTTAAAATATAAGCTTATCTTCAGTATTACATATATTGTGTGCACATCTACGCTTCCTGCCAACCAAAATTCACTTCTAAAGCAGAAATATTTTCTTAAAAATAGCGTCCACGACGGATGCACTGACAACAAAAATTCGCATCCAAATATGAAATACCGCGTGTTTAACATACTCGGACGGCATAATCGCCAACCCTGGGACAGGTTCATATTTGTTTCAAAAAATGGTTCAGGATGCTGGTTTGAAACCAGTGGTTTCCCTATTTCAAACATAAGTTTGGGTGAATGTACTCTTTGATGTCAACATCTATCTGAGATAAAGAGTTCTTGATGGTTGATCTAATTTTAAGAATTTTATCAACGAAGATACATGTTCCTGCAAAGTGTTCGCTCTCGAGCGCGATTTCGCGAGTTTGTACACACTCTGAGGCGAGTTGTCGCAAAACCAACTCACCAACGCGTCTGTGCTGTCGCTACCAGGCGAAACACTCAAAACTGACGGAAGAAATTTGTCTGTTATCGGAAGCGACGACGTACATATTTCCTCATAGAAATATTTGAGAAAAGCATGAAAAGCAGTTTATTTTATTTCATATAGCCAGCTAACAATAATTCACGTGAGAATTCGGGTATTCTCGCGAGATTTCCGTGCTTTTTGTTGATTTTTAAACTCGTCTTCTGCTTATAGTGTCACAGGCAAAACAGTCGAAACAACTGCTGACCAAAGAAATTCGTCTATTCTCGGAAGCGACAACGTACATATTTCCTCATAGAAATAGGTGAGAAAGACATGAAAGTGAGTTTATTTTATTTGATACATCCAGCTAACAGTAATTCACGCGAGATTTCGGGTATTCTCACGAGATTTCCGTGCTTTATGTCTATTTTTTAACTCGTCTTCTGCATATTGTGTCACAGGCGAAACAGTCGAAACAACTACTGACCAAAGACATTCGTCTATTATCGGAAGAGACAAAATATATATTTCTTCAAAGAAAAGAGAAGAAATGCAATTTATTTATTTATTTGATGAATACAGATAACAGTAATATAAAAAAAATTTTTTTAAAAACCAGTAGCACCCAGCCATTAGGCCATTAAGGTGTGGTTTAGGAGTGAAATTTTTAAAAAAAATAAAAGACAAATAAAAACAGAATTAAATATTTTATTTATTTGAATTTTTAGTTTAGCATCTATTTCTTATTATTTAAATAAAGAAGATTTTATGCAGTCCCAAATTGGAACTAAATATTTCAAAATATCTTGACGCAAAACATGTCTCACATTTTTTCACAGTTGTCTCGCCTTTTCAAGTGAAGGGAGACAGTCTGTCTCGCATTCATTTTTGACGAGAGAGAACACTGCCTGCATAATTCAAGGCCTGGTAACATCAAAACTAGACTATGCCAACTGCCTGCTTTATGGAGTAAATAAAGTCTTTTTGCACAGACTACAAATTGTACAAAATTCAGCAGCCCGAGTCATCCTCAAAATGAGAAAGTATGACCACATTAGTAGAGCAAGACAAGAACTTCACTGGCTTCCAATACAACAGCGGATTGCTTTCAGTATTCTCACTGATGTGTACAAAGCGTTACATGGCTTAGCACCAACATACATCACTGACCTCATTTCGTTAGCACAACCAGCAAGATTAACAAGATCATCCAAAAATTTCAATATGGCATTTCCAGTCAAGGTTCCTAGAAACAGTTATGGAAAACGGGCTTTTGTTCATGCTGCTCCAGCTCTGTGGAACAATCTACCTGTTAGCATTAGATCTTCAAATTCACTGTTAGATTTCAGAAGACAGCTCAAAACATACTTTTTCAGACTTGCATACAATGTCTAGATCCTACAGCGCTTAGAGACATACTAAGTGATAAGCGCTATATAAAAATCATGTGTTATGTTATGTTATGTTAACACCATTGTATCAGAAACCATATCAAAATTGTGTTTGTCAATTATAGTCACTGGACGTGTAGAAAGTTTTGTAGAGTCTTATCTCTTTTAAGGTAACATCATTTAAGATATTTTTCTGTGCCCTTGCCTTTCACACCTTTTTCTTGTAACTGTTCAGTGTAGCTTGAATTTAAATTCCAGATTGGGGCAGTTTAATTGTGGCAAAGATGTCTCCTTGGATTAATGTGGATTCTGAGAATGAAGTGGCAAGGAAAAATTCTGAGAAGGTAGTATTATGCAAGCAGTACCTATAATTTTGAGTGTGGATGTATATCCGTACATGAATGTTAATACTATTATTTAGATGCCTGACTTTTTGTTTATTTTATTTAATTTTGTTTAGCACGGTATTGACATACACCTCCTTTGCTCCAATGGTGTTTGTATCCCATTTCTAGATACTTTCCTTTTATTGCCAATTAATTATATGAAACTGAAACTAGACCTTAAAATATCCTGTGTTTCGTGGGGTGCACGGAAACAAGGGCACAGGAAAAAAAGGACCTAGAAAAAAGGGGCACAGGAAAAAAGCGCCACACAGTTTTGGGAAATGGCTGAAAAAGTCGCACAATTTTTTGACAATCAAGATGCAGGTTGTAAAGTGCCTATTTATTGCCCATTTACTCAATGTGATACGAAATGTAGATTCTCAGGGCTACTTATTGCATTATGTTCATTGTTCAGTGTCAGGATTATGTTAACAACAACTCATTTGTGTATAAGTACTGTCACCTCCACCAAGGATGTTTTATTTTCATGACCGTTTGTCCATTTGTTTGTTAGCAGGATTACAGAAACACTATGGTAGGAACTATATGAAACCAGGCAGAAGATGGGTCTTGGTTCAACTTAGATCTGATTAAATTTTGAAACTGATCTGGATCATAGTCTAGATACAAAAAAAATCCAAACCGTTTACTCTTATTACTCGGCTTGGTCGGAGATCTGTGCTCCCTGTGTGCTCTTGTTAATCTTGTTTCGATAGCCCAGTACCTCTCAATAATGTAAAAGCTATTAACAAAATATCAAACAATTAACCTTATTATCAAGAGTTATAGAACTTTATGTTAAAGTGTAAACCTGAGCTGATTGAATAAGAAACACAAGTTTAAACATAAGCCAAGGTTCCGTAAATTTTTTAATTCAATAAAAGAAATGCTCAGGGATAAATGACATATCCAGGTGTGTTGACTCTTCCTGTAGTAAAATAAAAATATCCTTCAGAGTGAGTTACAAGCTACTGGGTGCAGTATAAATTAAGGCTGTGCCCTCTGTAGAAAAATGAGACCAAATGACCAATCTGAGTTTGGGTAACTGCATTGTATGTGTAACCAACTGGAGGTATCAGTGAAGTAAACATCGTGTCTGATGTAAACAACTGTAATGGAAAGAACATGTTAAATACCTTTTAACATATAAGGAAAATTACATGAAAAAAACAATAACAGGTAGACAACTCTGACTGAATATTTGCTTTTACCCAGGTAGTTTATTAATTTGAATTTTATTTTATTAGTTTTTCAGTTACTCGCTTTGTCAGTTTGTGCTTGGTTTCTAAATGAATTGGGATGGAAAATGATACTATCCTTTATAAAATTACTGGATCCATGTGGGGAGCTGGATCACTACCAAAATAGAATGATCTGTTCCTTGTGGCATTGTAAGCATGTACTGAAAAGTTTAAAATCCAGTCGTAGCTTCTCGTAGTCGCAGTCGTAGGTATTTTGAAATAAACCAAATAGACAAACCTACGCCACCAATTGCATAACCTCCATGCGGATGTAATTTAATGTACCTTTCATTTTTACTAGTGGAATACTAATGCTAGTTTTACTGAATATGTCCCCAAATGTTATTTTGTAGGCCCTGAGACAGGAGTTGCAGTATGCGAGCCATTTAGGTGTGCCAGCCATCACTGTGGAGGTACAGAATGAGAGGTGTAACAATCTGGCCAGAATTCTAAATGCATATCTACTGGCCGGACACAGTCACCAGGTATGATGACAAGTTTTGTCAGAATTAAAGCACCAAATGGAGAGATTCTTTATTTAAATAAGGTTAATAGTTCTGAACAAGCAGAGAAGTCCATTGTGATGGAATAAAAATCTGACAGTTTTGAAAAAATGATCAGTCACAAGAACTGTTTAGGTATTGTTAAGTGAACAGAGTAAATCTCCATTTATTTTTTCGTTTCTAGCAGGGCGTTTTGCGTATTTTCCTAACACTGGCTGTACATGTGTAATATCTTCCTATTTTTGACATAAGCTGCTTTGTGTTGACTTAAAGTCTTGTGTTTCCCATCTATTTTCCTACCTTTGTTTTGAGGTTACCATATATTAAGAATGATTATTTCATCACCTCTGGTTGAAGGTACCCTATATTTGATAGTGTCTTTCTTCCCCTGTTCTGGCTGAGGGTACCCAATATCAGACTTTTATTTCTTGAAACTGCCTTTTATTTCTGCAGTTCTGGCTGAGGGTACCACTGAAGGCAGCAGAAGATGATGTGGAGGAAGTGTTTGACACAGATGAAGAGATAGTGCGGGAAGTGGAGCCCTGGAAACATGACACCTGGCAGTGGTAAGACACCTGCCATATTTAAAACATATTTCTCTTATCACAAAGGTACATGTATTGCTACAACTGATTATTATGTACCTTTTACCCCATAGCCCTTAAGGGCTGTCGGGGTATTGTTTTCACTCATGGTGTCCGGATGGGTGGGTGTCCGGACGGGCGGGTGTCGTGAAAAAGTTTGTCCGGGCTGTATCTCAGGAACCGATAGGTGTAGGAAGTTGATACTTGGTTGGAACTTTGGTTAGGAGGTGTAGGTGTGCAACATCATTGTCTGACCTTGATTTGACCTTGCCGTAGTGACCTTGAGTTTGAAAATCTTGTCCGGCCTTTATCTCAGAAACCGTAAGGTGTATGAAGTCGATACTTAGTAGGGGCATTGGTTAGGGGTTGTAGGTGTACAATGTCATGGTGTGACCTTCATTTGACCTTTGGCCTTGCCGTAGAGACTTTGACCTATAAAATCTTGTCCAGGCTATTTCTCGGAAACTGTAAGATGTAGGCAGTTAATACTTGGTAGGGTTATTGGTTAGGGGGTGTAGGTGTGCAGCATCATGGTGTGACCTTGATTTGACCTTGCTGTAGTGACCTTGACCTAAAAAATCTTGTCCGGGCTATATCTCGGAAATCGTAAGGTGTATGAAGTTGATAGTTGGTAGGGACATTGGTTAGGCTGTGTAGGTGTGCAGCGTCATGGTGTGACCTTGATTTGACCTTAGACCTTGCTGTAGTGACCTTGACCTATAAAATCTTGTCCGGGTTATATCTCGGAAACTGTAAGGTGTAGGAACTTAATACTTAGCAGGTACATTGGTTGGGAGTTGTAGGTAGGCAATGTCATGATGTGACCTTGATTTGACTTTTGATCTTACCATAGAGACTTTGACCTTTAAAATTTTGTCCGGGCAATATCTCTGAAACCATGAAGTGTAGGTAGTTAATCCTTGGTAGGGACATTGCTTAGAGGTTGTAGGTGTGACACATCATGCTGCAATCTTGATTTGAGCTTTGACCTTGTCATAGTGACCATGAGTTTTAAACTCTTGTCTGGGCTATTTCTTGGATTCTGTAAGATGTAGAACATTGACACTTGGTAGGGACATTGGTTAGGTTCTATATCTTATGGTATTGAAAACTATTTCCCCAGGCTGTGGGGTATATTTATGATGCTATTTTTCCTAATTGTACTATCTCCTTTGATTGCTATACTTCAAGATGGCAGCAGATGATTCCACTTCAGTTGCTACATATTTCTTTTTTATATGTAGCTTATTTTTTTCTCCCGCCGGGCTTTAGCCCGGGAGGGAGATTATGAAATGATGCCTGTGTGTGCGTGCGTGCGTGCGTGCGTGCGTGTGTGTGTGCGTTAGTTAGTCACGCAGATTCCTCCAAAACTACTACAGCTACAGATTTTTTGTAAATTAATTGTCCCAATGAATTTTCACGCCCTCGAAAATATTTTTGGTTTTATGGACTTAGGCCTAACGATAAGTGAGTAATAGCTATCTTAGCTACTTGGAGTAAAGGGCTCATAACTCAAAAACTATTGCAGAAACAACTTTTTCTTCAAATATGTTGTTCAGCTACTTTGTCCTTAGCTATAAGATGGTACATAGTTTGGGGTCCCATTGCATGCCATAAGTGAGTAATAGCTATTTTCTCATTTGTAGCTAAATAACAAAAGGAGTAAATGTCAAATATCTTCCAAAGTATTAGAGTTACAGAAATATTTTCAAATATGTTGTTCATCTACTTTTTGGTAAGCTATCACATGGTAAAGTTTCAGACCTGTTGCACCTTGGATAGCTGAGCAATAGCTACTTTGAAATTCTGATTGTTGAGTAAAGCCATTGTAACTCCAAAACCATTGCAGTTAGAGTGTTTCCCTAAAATATGTTGTTCAGCTACTTTTTCCTTAGCTATAAGATGGTACATAGTTTGGGGTTCTATTGCATGCCATTAGTGATTAATAGCTATTTTCTCATTTGTAGCTAAATAACAGAAGAAGTAAATGTCAAATATCTTCAAAAGTATTAAAGTTAGGGAAATCTTTTCAAATATGTTGTTCATCTACTTTTTGGTAAGCTATCACATAGTAAAGTTTCAGACCTGTTGCACCTTGGATAGCTGAGTAATAGCTACTTTGAAATTCTGATTGTTGAGTAAAGCCATTGTAACTCCAAAACCATTGCAGTTAGAGTGTTTCCCTAAAATATGTTGTTCAGCTACTTTGTCCTTAGCTATAAGATGGTACATAGTTTGGGGTTCTATTGCATGCCGTAAGTGAGTAATAGCTATTTTCTCAGTTGTAGCTAAATAACAGAAGAAGTAAATGTCAAATATCTTCAAAAGTATTAAAGTTAGGGAAATCTTTTCATATATGTTATTCGTCTACTTTTTGGTAAGCTATCACATAGTAAAGTTTCAGACCTGTTGCATCTTGGATAGCTGAGTAATAGCTACTTTGAAATTCTGACTGTTGAGTAAAGCCATTGTAACTCCAAAATTATTGCAGTTAGACTGTTTTCCTAAAATATGTTGTTCAGCTACTTTGTCCTTAGCTATAAGATGGTATATAGTTTAGGGTTCTATTGCATGCCATAAGTGAGTAATAGCTATTTTCTCATTTGTAGCTAAATAACAAAAGGAGTAAATGTCAAATATCTTCAAAAGTATTAAAGTTAGGGAAATCTTTTCAAATATGTTATCCATCTACTTTTTGGTAAGCTATCACATGGTAAAGTTTCAGACCTGTTGCACCTTGGATAGCTGAGTAATAGCTACTTTGAAATTCTGACTGTTGAGTAAAGCCATTGTAACTCCAAAACTATTGCAGTTAGAGTGTTTTCCTAAAATATGTTGTTCAGCTACTTTGTCCTTAGCTGTAAGATGGTACATAGTTTAGGGTTCTATTGCATGCCATAAGTGAGTAATAGCTATTTTCTCATTTGTAGCTAAATAACAGGAGGAGTAAATGTCAAATATCTTCAAAAGTATTAGAGTTACAGAAATCTTTTCTATATGTTATCCATCTACTTTTTGGTAAGCTATCACATAGTAAAGTTTCAGACCTGTTGCACCTTGGATAGCTGAGTAATAGCTACTTTGAAATTCTGACTGTTGAGTAAAGCCATTGTAACTCCAAAATTATTGCAGTTACAGTGTTTTCCTAAAATATGTTGTTCAGCTACTTTGTCCTTAGCTATAAGATGGTCCATAGTTTGGGGTTCTGGTGCATGCCATAAGTGAGTAATAGCTATTTTCTCGTTTGTAGCTTGAGTAAAGCCATTGTAACTCCAAAATTATTGCAGTTAGAGTGTTTTCCTAAAATATGTTGTTCAGCTACTTTGTCCTTAGCTATAAGATGGTCCATAGTTTGGGGTTCTGTTGCATGCCTTAAGTGAGTAATAACTATTTTCTCATTTGTAGCTAAATAACAGAAGAAGTAAATGTCAAATATCTTCAAAAGTATTAAAGTTAGGGAAATCTTTTCAAATATGTTGTCCATCTACTTTTTGGTAAGCTATCACATAGTAAAGTTTCAAATTTCAAAGTTTACAACTTTTGGTGGCCATCTTGAATTTTTGCGGAAAATGAAAAATGGGAAATATCTCTGAAACTGTCAGAGCGATTTCAAGCAAGTTTTGGACCCACAGTGTAGTAGAAGGGTTTCTGTTGAAACATGAAATTTTCAATTTCACATGGTAAAGTTTCAGACCCATAGCTAATTACTCACCTACTTAAAATGAGTAAATGCTAATTATCTCTAAAAGTATTGCAGAGAGCCAATTTTTCTCAAATACCTCATTCACCTACTTTTGGGAGAGCTTTCACTTGGTAAAGTTTCAGACCCATAGCTAATTATTCACCTACTCAAAATGAGTAAATGCTAATTATCTCTAAAAGTATTGCAGATAGCCAATTTTTCTCAGATAACTCATTCACCTACTTTTGGAAGAGCTTTCACTTGGTGAAGTTTCAGACCCATAGCTTATTACTCACCTACTCAAAATGAGTAAATGCGAATTATCTCTAAAAGTACTGCAGATAGCCAACTTTTCTCAAATACCTCATTCACCTACTTTTGGGAGAGCTTTCACTTGGTGAAGTTTCAGACCCATAGCTAATTAGTCACCTACTCAAAATGAGTAAATGTGAATTATATCTAAAAGTACTGCAGATAGCCAATTTTTCTCAAATAACTCATTCACCTACTTTTGGAAGAGCTTTCACTTGGTGAAGTTTCAGACCCATAGCTAATTACTCGCCTACTCAAAACGAGTAAATGCGAATTATATCTAAAAGTACTGCAGATAGCCAATTTTTCTCAAATAACTCATTCACCTACTTTGGGAAGAGCTTTCACTTGGTAAAGTTTCAGACCCATAGCTAATTACTCACCTGCTCAAAATGAGTAAATACGAATTATCTCTAAAAGTACTGCAGATAGCCAATTTTTCTCAACTAACTGATTCACCAACTTTTGGAAGAGCTTTCACATGGTGAATTTCAGACCCATAGCTAATTACTCACCTACTCAAAATGAGTAAATGTGAATTATCTCTAAAAGTATTGCAGATAGCCAATTTTTCTCAAATAACTCATTCACCTACTTTTGGGAGAGCTTTCACTTGGTGAAGTTTCAGACCTGTAGCTAATTACTCACCTAATCAAAATGAGTAAATGCTAATTATCTCTGAAAGTATTGCAGATAGCCAATTTTTCTCAAATAACTCATTCACCTACTTTGGGAAGAGCTTTCACTTGGTGAAGTTTTAGACCCATAGCTAATTACTCACCTACTCAAAAGGAGTAAATATGAATTATCTCTAAAAGTACTGCAGATAGCCAATTTTTCTCAAATAACTCATTCACCAACTTTTGGAAGAGCTTTCACATGGTGAAGTTTCAGACCCATAGCTAATTACTCACCTACTCGAAATGAGTTAATGCGAATTATCTCTAAAAGTACTGCAGATAGCCAATTTTTCTCAACTAACTCATTCACCTTCCTTTGGGAGAGCTTTCGCTTGAAGTTTCAGACCCATAGTTAATTACTCACCTACTCAAAATGAGTACATGCTAATTATGTCTAAAAGTATTGCAGATAGCCAGTATTTCTCAAATAACTCATTCACCTACATTTTGGAGAGCTTTCACATGCTAAAGTTTTTTTATGACTTTTTAAAATAATTTTTTATTCATTAAAAGTAATGAAATCATGCCCTAAATCAATTATAACTTGAAAATTATTGCATTTAGAGCACTTTGTTAAAATATGTTATTCAGCTACTTTTTCCATAGCTACAGCATGGTGAGTAACTTGGGTGTCTATCTCAATAGCTAAGTGAGTAATAGCTACTTTTGGATTTTTCACTAACTTCCATCATGAGTAAAATCACTTGTAACTTGAAAACTGTTGTATTTACAGAATTTTATGCAAATATGTTATTCATCTACTTTTGGGTCAGCTATAACATAGTAAAATTTCAGACCTGTAGCTCATTGCATAGCTGAGTAATAGCTAGTTTTAGGTTATCACTGTTGGGTAAATCACTTATAACTTGAATACTCTTGCATTTACATTATTTAGTTGCAATATGTTATTCACCTATTTTGAAGCAGCTATAACATAGTTAAGTTCCAGACCTGTGGCTCATAGCATAGCTGAGTAATAGCTACTTTGAACTTCTTACTCAACACTACATCATTTATAACTTGAAAAGTATTGCATTTAGAGCATTTTGTTAAAATATGATATTCACCTACTTTTTCAATAGCAACAACATGGTGAGTAACTTGGGTGTCTATCTCAATAGCTAAGTGAGTAATAGCTACTTTTGAACTTTTTACTAACTTCCATCATGAGTAAAATCAATTGTAACGTGAAAACTATTGGATTTAGAGAATTTTGTGCAAATATATTATTCACCTACTTTTGGGTCAGCTATAACATAATAAAAATTTCAGACTTCTAGCTCATGCTATGGCTGGGTAATAGCTACTTTTGCCTTTGCCGGTGGATACATTTTGCATCTGGCCACAGATGCGTCCTTGGTCTAGTTCTAATAAGTCATTCACATACTTTTGGGTGATCTACCACATACTGAAGTTGCAGAACTGTAGCTCTTTGGATAGCTGAGTAATAGCTACTAAAATGAGTAAATGTCTTTTATCTCTAAAAGTATTACAGGTAGGCAATTCCTTCTAAATAAGTCATTCACCTACTTGTGGGTGATCTACCACATAGTGAAGTTGCAGAACTGTAGCTCTTTGGATAGCTGAGTAATAGCTACTAAAATGAGTACATGTCTTTTATCTCTAAAAGTATTACAGGTAGGCAATTCCTTCTAAATAAGTCATTCACCTACTTTTGGGTGATCTACCACATAGTGAAGTTGCAGAACTGTAGCTCTTTGGATAGCTGAGTAATAGCTACTAAAATGAGTAAATGTCTTTTATCTGTAAAAGTATTACAGGTAGGCAATTTCTTCTAAATAAGTCATTCACCTACTTTTGGGTGATCTACTGCATATTAAAGTTGTAGAACTGTAGCTCTTTGGATGGCAGAGTAATAGCTACTAAAATGAATCAATGCCTTTTGTCTTTAAAAGTATTGCAATCAAACATTAAACTTGTCACTTCTACATGTGCCTCCATCTCACAAGAAAATTTATATTCCACTATCTTTAGTACATCTTATTTATACGGCGGGAGATAAATGCATGCGTCAGAATGCTTGTTTGCTGTTATTCGTTCCCCAAACTTCAATAAAAATACTGCATCATAACCGACGCGGAATGTTATTTATAGTACGCTATTTTCTCTGTTACCATGTCATTAATGCACTGGCATGCCCTTGACATAACTTTCACTTGAAAGCTGTTTGAAAAATGTCTCCAGGTCCTGGTTTCTGTATTTTGTATCAAATATAACTACTTTTAGGTGGAACAAGATCAGAACCATGTGTGACAGTCACAAGAAGCTGAGTGTTGCACTGGAGGTGACTGCTGACCTGCCATCAGATGAGGCTCTAGAGAGGTGGTGTGGGGAGCCCATCAAATCCTGCTTCATCCCCACCAGTGTCTTCCTCACAAACAGAAAGGGATTCCCAGTACTTTCCAGGGCCCACCAGACTCTTATCAAGAGGCTCTTCAAAGTATGTGACACTAACAATTATTCTCTGAAACCACTGCATATACAGTAATCCTGGTTATTTTGTCATATAGATATCAAGCTGGCCTGACCAATTATATGTGACATCTGAATCTGTCCATGTGTCTCTTTGCCACAGTGATTCAAAGTCAGACCCTTAATGTTATATGTAAAGGATTAATATGAATATGATGCTTCCTCAGATTGGTCATTAATATTAAACTCACATTTTATTTTCACCTGTCAGTAGCTCAGTAGCTAAGCCTTGATTAAATCTTTACTAATTCAAAGAGTATTCTCATTACATTCATGTTTTGTTTAGGTTTCTTCTTGTCATATGCAAAGAAAGTGGAGGAACATTGTAGGAATCTGGAATTTCTTTGATCATGTGACTCGAGTTTTGTGCCTCCCTTACAGGATTCCTTTTACACTGTCATACAAAAGAGGAAAATATATTCTTATCAAAAAACATTTCCACAAAGGGTTACCTGTTGTTATTCAGAGCCTGGTCAGAATGTTCTACAAAGTAACTTGCTGTAGTTTTTAAAAACCTTATTTACTTTTATAATTTCTAATGGTTATATGACTCCCACCTCTGTGCTGGGCAGTTTACAGTACAGAACCTTGACCAACTGTATGTACTGGTTTTTTCTGCCCACAGAACTACCCCTCGTGATGTAACCTGTATAGTGTTGAAAGTTATGTAAAACCCCAAATAAATAAAGGTTAAATGGACAATATAAAATGCAAGATGCATGATTTTATATGAGGCAAAAAGCATGTGTTCCATAGCTTATATTAATACACATTCAGCACCAGGCATGAAATTAAACCAGGCATTTTTCTTGATCTGGCAAAAGATTAACACTTTCCAAAGCATTAGTGGATTGGATTTTTGAGTGATTTTCATGTGGTAAAACTGAGAATAGACACATTTATAAATCCATTAAATTGATGAGAACATCTATATGGACTGGTTGGTGTTAGTTTCTTTAAAAGGGAAAATTATTTGAGTTGGTGAAGAGTATTCGAGCAGATGCTCAAGTATGAAAAAGTAGTGGATTATTTGCACTTAAATTAGCATAACATGGTTGATTTGGGCAACTTTTTAAGGAAAAAAATGGGTCACTTTTGATATTTTTATCTTTCAGAAGAGTACTTGTTAAAGAGAAAATAAATACTGAAACAATACTCCAGTTAAAAATAATACTTGTGACAACCATTAAAATTAATGACTAGTTATTTTTGTGGCTTAATTTTACCCGTTGATTCTTCCAGCTTGACACTCAGATGATTGTGACAGGTAGCTGTAGGCATCCAGACAAAGGAATAAAGACATACCAGCAGTATCTTGCACACCTTTTCCAGGTGAGAAATGACGATAGCTTGACAAGTGTTTTAATTATCATTTTCAGGACTAAAGTAAGGCTTTATCAAATTACATGGCAAATAATTTACTCAGATTTTTCCAACTAATATATATATTTCCATACAATTTCCTTTATTTTTGCAGATATTTAACTTGTTATTTTCAATAAATTTCTTTGTAGTAACAACCATGTTTGTTTTACTGTTACTTGGTAAAAACTGAACATGGGCGCCTGGATTTTGGGCAATTGTAGTAAACAGATACATAACCCGGTGTAACATCAGATTTTGCATCCCCATCAAATTCTGCATCCCCCCTTTGATCTGTTAGGGGATGCATCATATGTTGCACCCCTAACAATAGGGGGATTAAGGGGTTGCATTTTTTGATTGTCAAATATTGCATCCCCACCAAAAACTGTATCTCTCCGAAGGGGGCTTTGAGTAAAGTGAGATAAGATATAAAAGGCCTACAGTAATAAATCAAAAGAATATCCCCTCATTAAGAGGGTAAAAGTTTTGTATATAATTTGATAAAGCTACCATTAAAACACATCACATAAGCTTTATTTTGATAAATTTTAAACATTCTGTATATGATACAAAATTAGGACACCATACATTTTAACATACAAGGCTTCTAGCAAACAATAAAAAATACAATCAAAACAGTATTAAAAACCATAATTATGTTAACTAGCATTACAACACATTACATTAGCTCTATTTTGACACCCAGGCAAGTTTAAAATATTAAGATTAATTAGTGGGATTAACTGGGATTTCTACCAATAGGCCTTAACACTTTGATGTTTGTAAATGTGGGGTTTGGGGGATTAGGCGGAGTTAGCATAATAATAGAATAGAATACCTCAAGGACAGACAAATAAATCAACATCAAAGGATATTCTAATAGCTCAGAGCAAAACCACACTCAAATGTAACATGGTTAGCTGAATTTAACCAAACTAGATTTAATTATCAATATAATATATCATTTAACTATATGTTAAATATATATGCTGGAGCCCAACTTAGGATCCTAAGTTGGGTAGCCTATCTTAAGATGGGTTTTTAGAGTAAAAATCATTCTTGAACTTTATTATTCTAAGTTGGGCTGATATGTTCTAGCCCATCTTAAGATTGGCTAGCCCATCTTAACATAGGCTACTCAACTTAGGATCCTAAGTTGGGCTATAGCCCATCTTAAGATGGGCTGACTCTTAAGATGGGCTCCAACGTATACATCAATATATTCAATATAATTACATGTCATTTGCAAATCCTTTTACAAGGCTATTAAAAGCTTAAAAATATATATAATACCTCACACAATGTTGAGATTTCATTACAATGCTTCTGATGTTGAATTCGTGCAGCTAAAAGATAGTTATTAACTTGATAAAAAAGAAAAATGCATCCATATACAAATGTATATCTGTAGTAAAAGCATTACCTTAGGGGGTGCAGAATATGACAAGGGGGATACAGAATTTGACAGCTCCCCCTGTCATATTTTGCATCCCCACACACTTTTTGAGGGATGCAAAATCTGATGCTACACCGGTCTTTTGTCATAGTCCCTTTAAGTTTTACCGGTTAGCATTTGAAAAAAAAAATGAAATGCTGCAATAAAAGTGAAATAAATCTTGATAAATTTTGAGGCATCTGCCTCCCCATAGGTTGTGGAGGTGTTTGTAAACATGATGTTGAACGTTTGAAACATCTTTGTATTCTGGCTGTAATAATGTCCTCTTGTATGTCTTCCCAAATTCATTAAGGTAAAAAAAATGGTGATAAATATCAGTCAGATATCTGTAACATACTTTGTTCTGTGATACGTTACTTTAAAAGCTGTGCAAGTTATTTAAATGTAATTGTTTTGTCTTGGCAGACCCAAGAACCGTTAGATAATGTTGAGCGTTTTGCCAAAGGCTACGAAGATTACTTACAGTGTCCTTTACAGGTAAGTGTTGAATCCAATGATTGTTATTGTACAAGCATTTTATATGGTTGTAAAAGGTACTTGTGTACTCGAATAGAAAGAGTTTTATGAACTACATGTATTTAGAGTACAAAGTTAAGGAATGCATAGTTTATTATTTAGTACCAGCAGTATTGTAAGTATTAAATAATCTTGATTTCAAATTAAGCCATTTTCAAAGTAAGATCTCCCAACAGTTTTGCTTATAGTTTTACTTCAAATTAAGCCATGTTCTCTTTAAAATAATTCACCCAGGTTGTCATGGTTATTTTTTCTCAGTACTCGGCAATGACAAGGGTGATGGTAGAAAACCACTCAAGTACAAAAATATCAGACCTAACTTGCATTGTCTTGTGAAACTCTGCTTGAGTTTGATGTGTGTGAAGATTACATTGGAAGTTTGGAAAAATTAAATGAGTTTATTAAGCTTCTTTTTACAAATAATGTTCCATGTCATTGTGCATGTGTGCATGATCAGGCTAATGAGATTTCTGACTGGTTTGGAATTAACTCTGAAAATACAAATGTCAAAAAGACTGATTCTGTAATTGTATAGACTTAGTTTTTGGTCATGTTTTTCTGTTAAGAAAGCCTTTTTATTGCGTAAAATAGCCTTACCTTATCCTCACAAATGCTTACTTGGTTTTGTGGAGGCAAAACGCGGCGACCAACAAGAATATTTAAAAATTATTCTTGTTCGAGAGGTGAACCCCGTAGTTAGTGATAGGTGCGCATGCGCACAACACCTTGTCGGTTGGACTTTGTCGAGAGATCCTCATTCAATTTTTGGTCGTCGAGGAGGCAACACGTGAAGCTTTTCAACTCTGCCCATTTCCAAGACGGCAGATGCGTTCTTTTAGAATTCATAGAGTTCGTGCTAAGAAGAAAGAAGTTTAAAACTTCCTATTCTACAGATCTGAAGTACAATATTTCATGCTGAAGGTTGAGTAATCCATGACAGCATTCTTAGATCCCCCTTGGCTGTAAAACAGCTTTTGGTAGAGGATCTGTTACAGAAGTCTTTCAACTAGCCACATTTTCCTGAAGATGGCGTTAAGAGGTCTCCTGCGATTGGAAAACAGCTAGCAGTAGAAGATCTACTAGAGTTTGCTTTTGCAACACCAGATGATTTTGAAATTTGATAGCTGGGCAGATTAAAACTCGTTTTCTGGGGTTATTTATTAAACCTCCAGAAAGCTAGTAGCCTGTCTACTTGGTAGACACACAGAAGATGACTCTTCATCTTGAATCCAAAAATATTCTTCAGATCATCCAATAGCAAATCCCTCTCATGAAGTCCTGGTGGTTTTTATGAATGAATGCAGCAGTAACCATTCAATAGTACTCTACCATACCAGCAGTTAGCTGATTTCCTGTAGCCTGAAAAACAGCCAGTCCTACAAGATCTTCTTCAGAAGTTTATCAACGTTGCTTTCAACCTACAAACCAGGCATCAAGATGGTTAATTTCCTCCATTGCCTTGTCTTTATTCTACAACTGGCTGGTGGACCATTTATTACTTCATTATATAGAAGATAATACATATGCTTTCCCACCAATATTCTCAATGAAATAGGGGATTCTGGTGTAGTAGAAGAAATAACTATAAATTGCTGGTTTAAGTGGAAATATTATTGCCATCTCAGAGTTGTGCAGTTTTTGAATGGGTACTATGTAGCCCTCCAATCGAAACTCCCCTTTCATGTAGGTCTACTGCAGGTGCTACAGACAGAAAAACAATCCGCCGTGTTGCTGATAATATTGTTTTGTTTATCAAGACATACATCGTTGATGTGCTATGTGCTTTATAAGTGTACAGTACAGATAGGCTGCACCAGGAGTTCTTCTCTATTCAAGGAAGTTAAACAGCATTGGGCAAGGTTAGTCCGTGGATGGATGACTATTCCTGGCATTTTCTTTGCATTAATCCCACAATATCTTTGGCCAGTAGGGATCTCTGTGTCCTCAACATGCGTTTGTCCCTCCAAGCTGTGAAATGGAGTTGACAAATGTTATAAAGAAACTCGGTCACAAAAGGTTAATGACCAGTTTCAACAGATCTCCGTACCAAATACAAGGGTTGTGCAAATCTTGAGAAGGTTTATCGAATAGTTTTCCAGTCGAATCCGCCCATGTCTGTACATCCCATAATTTTAAGCGGTTACAGACGGGAAAAACATGGCTACCTAAGAGTGTCGCAAATGCTTCAAAAAGGCACAATTTACTACCTCAAGGATTGCACAACTCCAGGTTTTACAGCAGATTATTTCTTGTACCAGAACCCGGCAATAAATGGCGCCCTGTGATAGATCTCAGTGTCCTGGACAAATTCCTGTTAGTTCCAAATTTTAAAATGGGGACAGCAGTGATATTCGGAAACTCGGTCATAAAAGGAGAATGGCTAGTTTCGATAGGCCTGAAAGATGCGTTCTTTCACGTGCCCATACTCCCAGATTCTCAACATTGGCTATGTTTCCATGTAGACAAGCAAACGTATCAGTTCAAAGCACTGCCATTGCGGTTGGTGATTGCACTGCTATAGTTCATGCGGATTGTAAAAGAGGCTCGTTCTTCAGTCTTGCGTAATTCGAGTTCACCAATACCTGGACAACTGGTTGTTAAGAGCAAATACCAGACACCAGTGTCAGCTCCACACAAAAGAACTCATCCATGAGATTCAAGAACTCGGCTTTGTGATAAACTTCGAAAATCAGAGATCGAACCTACACAAAAATCGACTTTCTGGGTTAAATTTTGACTTGATACAGGGAAAAGTCTTTCCAACCGAAAATAAGTTGAAAATTCTAGAAAATCTGTTCAGGACATGGAGATCGCATCACAAACAACCCCAAGGTTGCTTATGTCCCTGATAGGTGTACTAGCATCCCTAGAAAAGACAATACCAATGGGTCGGTTACATATGCGCCCTTTCCAGTGGTACCTAAAAACAAACTGGCAGTATCCCCAGTCACTAGACCTGAAGATTCCTGTTTCAAACTTTCTGAAAAGTCATCTTAAGTGGTGGAAAGATCCAAAAAATCTAAAAAATGGGTTATCCTTTTCATCCACAGGAACACAATACCCTTATTTTCACAGATGCATCAAATTAAGGTTGGGGAGCTCATTTAGAAAACATGACATTCAGTCAGTGGCAATTGGACAGATCAAGAAAATTGCTTCATATCAATGTCCTTGAGTTAAAGGCAGTGTTTCTGGCCTTAAAAGAGCTTTCAAAACAAAATTCTAGACAAAAGGGTTCTGATAGCAACACACAATGCTACTGTAGTCAGTTATCTGAGCAAACAAGAGGGAACACACTCTTGGGACAGGTGTCTCCTGGTTTGGTGCATCTTGGCCTACTGCAATCCTCGAAACATACTCATAAGAGCCAGACACATTCAGGGTTGCCTCAATGTCATAGCCGACAGTCTCTCCAGGAAAGACAAAATTATTCAGACAGAATGGTCTCTTCATCCTCAAATATTCAGTCTAATTTGCAAAGTTTGGCACACACCAATGGTCGACATGTTTGCCACCAAATTGGATCACAAACTACCAATCTATGTCTCACCAGTCCCAGATGCAAATGCTATGAACATAGATGCATTGAACATCTCCTGGGAGGGTCTGGATGGCTATGCCTTTTGTCCTGTAGCACTCATACCAAAAGTGATACAGGAAATGAACACCTACAGGTGCAAGATGATAGTAGTTGCACCAGGGTAGCCCAGAATGCATTGGTTTGGGATCTAATGAATCTGTCAACCAAACCTCCATTACAACTATCTCACTGGCCTCATCAGTTAAAGCAACTATTCAGTCAGAAGTTCCATCAGAATCTCATGTATCTGAATCTGCATGTTTTGGCACCTAGACACCTCAGAATCACGTAAATCATTCTCTGAGCAAGTGGCAGATAGAATTAAAGCACCTCAAAGACCCTCATCTAGAAGAATCTGAGTTAAGGTGGTCCATTTTTTGAACTCTGGTGCCAACAGAATCAGGTGGTCAGCTCAGAGCCTACTATCTCAGCAGAATTTTGAATCACTTATTTGCTATTAAAAATCTGAAGCCTGCCACTTCTGCTGGCTATAGGGCTGCCATAGCTGATCATTTTGCCCAGAAGGTTAGCAAATGTTTGAATCTGAACAGACTTATTGCAAGCTTTTATTGAGATAAGCCTGGGATCTGTCTTTAGTCCTCATGGCTTTGACTAAGGCCCCTTTTGAGCCTCTAAAGGATGAATCCTGCCACAATTGCTGGCTATAGAACTGCAATAGTGAATCTTTGGGATATTTCGGCCAGGAAGGGAGCAAGAGTTTACACTTGAATAGACTTCTTGTAAGCTTTCACAGGGACAAACCCATTGCAAATAGGGGTATTCCCTCTTGGGACCTAGCTTTGGTTCTTTTGTCTTTGACTTTTGACCTTTGAAGGTTGCTAGTCGTAAGATTTTGGCTTTCAAGACTATTTTCCTGATGACTTTGGCATCTTGCAAAAGGAGGGGGGAGGTGCATGCTTGGACATATTCTTCCCTCAGACACAAAACCTCACTGGAAGGAGATCACTATTTCTCCTTCTCCTGCCTTCTTAGCAAAGAATCAGTTGGCTTCTGTTTGCCCAGATTCGCTAAAACCGGTGGGCATTCTAGCTCTTAACCTTTTTTGAGCTCAGGCTTCACTGAGGATATGACTTTATACCCTGTCAGAGCACTTAGATACTATCTAGACAGAACTAGTGCTTTAAGGAAGGGAAAGTATCTCTTGTTTATGTCCTTTAAGGAAGGCTTTGACAGAGGTCTCATGGGATCTACTATCTCTTCTTGAATCAGACAGACTGTCTTATTGGCTTATCAGTCATCCAATTTTGATACACAGGACCTACAGGTTAAGGCCCATGATGTTGGGTCCATGCCTGCTTCTTTAGTGTTCAAGGATGGGTTTCCCTAGAGCAGATTTTAGGCTCCTGCCATTGGAAGAGCCACATCACGTTTTCTACCTTTTAACCTATGTGTCTTGGCAGTCCACGGACCAAACAGATTACAATTAGGCCCAGTGGCTTCTGCTCAGCATATGATTGGCTTTGAGTATGTTCTTGAGTATTTCATATGGCTTACATACTTTTCTCTTCCTTCCATACCTGTATCTTATATGGACATATGTCTTATGCTGTGGCAGATGGCCTCATGGCTGTATTTTGTAAAACACAGAAGCAAGTTCGGGTGCCTTCTTGCTGGATGACAGCTCCCAGCTCGAGGGACCCAGGAAGCCATTTCCCACCACACAGTTTATGGGTGATGGTTTAGATTTAGGACAACTTTATGCTACATGGGACAAGTGTCAACTACAACAGTACATCATGAATATTCATGAGATTAGCTATCATTACTTATCTTTACAGATATTTTACAGTAATGAAAAATTCTGTTGTAGCATACTTAACCTTATCTTATCCTCTCCTTCAAATGCTTTCATGGTGAACCCCATATTCTATTAACAGGGAGGTTGCAAAACAAACCCCTCCTCCAGTTATGGTTGGAATCAAGCATTTGTGAGGATAAGGTAAGGCTATTTTACGCAATAAAATGTAACAAATTTTATTGTAATTTAACTTTTTGTAAGTTAAATACTTACCTTATCCTCACAAGGACAGACCCACCCTTCCTCCCCTCAGAAGTTTGTTTTCATAGGGGACCAAAAATTAAATGAGGATCTCTCGACAAAGTCCAACCGACAAGGTGTTGTGCGCATGCGCACCTATCACTAACTACGGGGTTCACCTCTCGAACAAGAATAATTTTTAAATATTCTTGTTGGTTGCCGCGTTTTGCCTCCACAAAACCAAGTAAGCATTTGTGAGGATAAGGTAAGTATTTAACTTACAAAAAGTTAAATTACAATAAAATTTGTTACAATTTTTTTGTATAAGTTAGTTTGTTTTGTTCTAATTTTCTCATGGGAAAACTGAGTTCTATTAGCTTTTATAAAGCTAACCATTGTGGTTATGTTTTACTCTGGAAAGATGAGAATACGGGAGAAAGCAGAAGCATTTGTTCAATTAAAAATTCTTGACTACATTTTTGTGTGTTTTCAGCCCTTAATGGACAACTTAGAGTCAGGAACCTATGAGGTTTTTGAGAAAGATCCAACAAAATATTCACAGTATCAAAAGGTACTTGTATCCAGTCTTTGAATGAAGACACTTAAAGACATTGATAAGTAGATTCAGTGGAAGTTAATATAGATATAAGGGGTGCCAGTTATAAGGTCTTAACAAAGATTTCCACACAACAGTTAATTCAAATAGAAAACCCCCCAATAAATCCTGTACATGTATCCTTAAAATGGAATTTTATTCATCATAGTTTCATGTAAATATGTACTACTGTGTATCTATTTAGGCTCCAGTTTATTCTTTTTCATCCCCAGTGTGTTTAAAGGAAACGCTGTTATACATGTTATTCCTTGCAGGCTGTCTACCATGCATTGTTGGACAGGGTTCCTGAGGAAAAACGCCAAGACACAGTAGTGTGAGTAATTCATATATAATAGATTTTTAGGCGGGTTGCGTTTAACCAACCCGGCTATTAGATTGATGTGTCCGACGTCCATCTGTCCATCCACATTTTCGTTTCCAGACTCTAACTCAAAAACTCTTTGTCCAATCGAATTCAAACTTAACAGGGACATAGATCACCATCACAGCTAGGTTCGTTTGTCCATTTTTTGTTTGTCCATCCGTCAAAATTTCCGTTTCCGGACTCTAACTCGAAGACGGTTTGTTCAATCGAATTTAAACTTGACAGGGAGATAGATTACCATCATAGCTAGGTTCCTTTCGAAATTGGTATAATTCCATCCGTTTGTCCGTCAACATTTCCGTTTCCGGACTCTAACTCAAAAACGCTTTGTCCAATTGAATTCAAACTTGACAGGGAGATACATCACCATCATAGCTAAGTTGCTTTCGAAATTGGTGTAATTCCGTCCTTTCGTTTGTCCGTTTATAGCATAGATACAATTATGTAACCTAGATTACTAGTTTTACATTTCTTAGCACATCTAACACATTCACCTTAACTGGGTGACCTAACATTTCTTTCCTTGTTTCTAAATGTAATTACAGCAGTCGCTAACCTTATCGCTGCCTGCGCAACCCGCCTTTTGGAGCATCTTTGACCCTCTTGTTTTATTGTTAGTCAAGTTAAAAGAAATTGCATATTTGAGAAAAAAAATGGGTGAGGGTGTATATTTACTTTCATTCTTATTTTTGGAATATCTCTTTTCCTCAGAATTTTTAAGAAAACAATGCTGTTTTAAAAGAAAATTCTTGGAAGAATAGTAAAAATTTCCAAATAGAAGAATTTTACATTTCTGAGAATGTTTAGAAGGCTGGAGATAATTTCAATATTTTTTTCTAAGGAATTATTATATCCCCAGACGAAAGTCGGGGATATATTGGATTCAGGTCCGTCGCGCCGCCGCCGCCGCCGCCGCCGCCGTAGAAATTTCCTTGTGGACGCGATAACTCAAAAACAAATTAATATTTTTTTTTCAAACTTGGTACACATGTTAAGGGTGCCCAAAGGAAGATCCCTATTTTAAGGTGACCTTAAACTCCCAGTAAAAAAGAACTTATGGCCACCTTAAGGTCAGAAATTGCACTTTTGGCCACTTAGAGCCCTGTAGGTCACAAACTATGATGCTCAGCTGGCTGAAATTTTACCTGACAACACATTAATATGTTCTTAGTACATGTGCCAAAAATCATGACTTTAAGTTGAGGAGAAAATTGTGTTTGAGGCCCATAAATACCCCCACTTAGGGATTTTTTGCTATACTTTTCACATATTTTGCCCTATAATTTGGAAGTGATAATTCTGATGAGTCTCAAACTGCGCTAGGTATAACTTTGATATGTAATCCTTGTCTGTAGAAAATTTTAGGGCTGTAGGTTTACCCAAAGGGGTCGACTTAAGGTCTCAAAAGTGCCCACAGAGACCCAATTTATGCACTTTTTGCCACTTTCAAGCACTGTAGCTTTCAAACTATGTCTCTCATCTAAGTTAAATATCATCTGGGAATATATCTATGTGTTTTCTTATATGTGCCCCAACATTTAGGCCTTTAATAGACAGTTAACCTGTGTATCAGGACCATAAACACCCATCCGAGTGACCCTTATAAGACATTTTTCACATCTTTTTCCCTGTAACTTGGAAATGGTAAGTCTGAGAAGTTTCAAACTGTATTAGATATATATTCTGTGTGTAATCTTAGTATGTAACAGATTTTAAGTCTGAAGCTTTAATTTTGAAGGTCAAATTGAGGTCTCTAAAAGGCTCCCAAAGACCCAATATTTGGACTTTTTGCTACTTTTAAGCCCTGTGACTGTCAAACTATGTGACTGATAGAGCTCAAATCTTATCTGAGAAGATATTAGTATGTTATTTTTATATGTGCCAAAAATTAAGGCTTTAAGAAGACATTTAACCTGTGTATGAGGACCATAAATCCCCACCCGAGTGACCATTTTTAGACATTTTTCACATATTTTTCCCTGTAACTTGGAAATGGTAAGTCTAAGAAGTTTCAAACTGTATTAGATGCATATTCTATGTGTAATCTTAGTATGTGACAAATTTTAAGTCTGAAGCTTTAATTTGAAGGCCACATTTAGGTCTCTAGAAGGCCCCATAAAGACCCAGTATTTGGACTTTTTGCCAATTTTAAGGCCTGTGACTGTTAAACTATGTGACTGATAGAGCTGAAATCTCATCTGGGAATACATTATTATGTTCTTTTTACATGTGCCAAAAATCAAGGCTTCAAGTAGACATTTAACCTGTGTATGAGGACCTTAAACACCCACCTGAGTGACCCTTTTAAGACATTTTTCACATATTTTGCTCTGTAACTTGGAAATGGTAAGTCTGAGAAGTTTCAAACTTTATTAGATACATATTCTATGTGTAATCTTAGTATGTAACAAATTTTAAGTCTGAAGCTTTAATTTGAAAGCCACATCGAGATCTCTAAAAGGCCCACAATGACCCAATATTTGGACTTTTTACCACCTTTAAGCCCTGTAACTGTTAAACTATGTGATTGATGGAGCTGAAATCCCATCTGGGAATGCATTATTATGTCCTTTTTACATATGCCGAAAATCAAGGTTTTTAGTAGACATTTAACCTGTGTATGAGGGCCATAGACACTCGCCCAAGTGCCTTTTTGGACATTTTTTCCGTATTTTGCCCTGTTATTTGGAAATGCTTAGTGTGACAAGTCTTAAACTGTATTATATATAATTTTTGTTTGTTATGTATGTCCCCCAAAAAGTTTCAGATCTGTAGTTTAATTGCTAAGGTCTCTTTAACAATTGTAAAATGCCCACAGAAACCCAATTTATGGATATTATGCCACTTTAAAGCCCAGTAACTGTCAAACTATGTGGGTTATAGAGCTGAAATCTTTGAATTTTTAAAAGGAAATGCCTGTCTATTTAAATTTTGAATATTAATAATGTTATGGCTATCTTAGTCTTTTAAGAACTTATTTTTGTGTGTTATACCTCTGCTTGCTGAGTTTTTCACTTTTTAAAATGAAACTGGTTAAACATATTCAAGTAGACAAAATGGACACTTTAAGTGAGCTTTAAGTCCCAATATTAATGAAATTATATCCTTATGTAGTAAAACTAGGGGATTTTTAACCCTCAACTAGCCCAGTTTTATTCAACTTGCCTCAGTTAATTTTGGCACAGCTCCTACAGTTATGAACTCATTTCAGTTGAATATCACATACTTAAAATTCTCAATTCTTTTTGTATTTGAGTACCCCTTTTATATAGATTGTTTGTTTACCATTTATGCTCAACCCACATCCCCCACCCGGATTCCCCCCACCCACCTCTGGGACCTCCAGCTATATTGAGTGACACTAAATAAACAAAGGTATTTAATGATATCAGATGAGAAACAAAGAACTCAATGGGGTTGCAGATCTTGTGTAATAGTGAGAGAGGTGTGGAGAAGGGGAGAGGGGTGGGGGTGGGAGGTGGTGGGCTTCATTACATATAACACAAAGGGGAGTCAGAACTGAGATTGTGTCACATATTTAGGTTGCATATATATGGACCACATATATAGGTATACAGGAAATGAATAACTGAAAACAATTTGCAAATTCTAAAAATAATATAATAAAATAATAATATAAATAATTTTTTTTTAAATAATATTTTATTTGTGAACAAATATAGAAACAGATATGCGCTTTTGGGATTATGAATTTTAGAATGGACATTGAATCATCAATCATTTAAATACTTTGAAGGAAGATTGAAAAATATGATGAGTTGAGTTAAAAATAATATTTTATTTGTCAACAAATATAGAAACAGATATGCTCTTTTGGGATTATTATTTTAGAATGGACATTCAATCATCAATCATTTAAATACTTTGAAAATAGGTTTAGAGTTATCATTGCAGGAAGATTGAAAATATAATTTGAGTTATGTATTCGGCGTCTGGGGATACACCATCTTCCTTGGGGAGATATAAACAGAGTAGATTGATGTGCTGAAGTTCATATAATAATGGGTAATTATGTTTTAAAAAATTCCCGATCAAAACCTGTGGCGTGAGTGATGACCTGTCTGGGGATATGTTGGCGCCGAGTTGGCCCAATCTAGTTTTTGTAGAAAATACTTTTTCATGGGAATTTTTTTTTTTGTGTGTGTGTGTGTGTATTTTTAGAAATTTTCTGTGAAAATAGTAGTATCTGAGAAAATGTTTTGTTATAAGATTATTTTAAGAGTAAGGATATGTGTGACTATGGTTCCAGCTCCAGTGAAACTCGTATGCAAGTGCCAGATGTTTGTTCACTGGCTGTACTCTTTGAGTATCACTTGACCATAAAATATTTGGCATATACAGAATTCTGGGAGCACACTGCGAACTACTGACAATTGTAATATTGAGCCTAGGCGTAAAATGTGCTGTAAGCACTTAAAGTCTAGAAGAGAGATAGTTTTTGTGAATATAAAGGAGAGTATTTCCAGTGATAATTGCCATCATTTCTCTGTGTGTGTGCAGCACTATAATGGTAGTGGGTGCAGGGCGAGGACCTTTGGTAACTGCGTCTCTGACTGCTGCACAGAAGGCTGAAATACAAGTCAGAGTATATGCCGTGGAGAAGAATGCAAATGCTGTTATCACGTAAATCCTTAACTCTTTTCTGTAGAATCTAGTTAACCGATTTCAATATTTAATTAAATTAGCTAATTCAGCTCATGAGTTTATAAAAGTATCAATGTTGCAGCAAATCAGTTTTCATCTTAAGTCTCATGATAGGGTCTTATGACATAATGGTACTATTAGTGCCCTCTGACTAATATATTTAATTAGTGTTCTCTGACCAATATATGTAACATAACATAACATAACACATGATTTTTATATAGCGCTTATCACTTAGTACGTCTCTAAGCTGTAATGTACTATTTGTACCTAAGTGCTCTATGATATGTTTAGATGACAGGAGTTTTTACTAGCCTGTGACATATTTCAATGTCTAGTGTTCTGCGACATATTTAGATGATTTTCCCACCGTGTGAAATATTTTTGTATTCACCGAGTTATTTGATGAATCAGGATTTCTTCAGTACCAGATCATGATATTTTGGACAACATAACAGTATCTTACCTGGAAAGTCCAGCACATTAAGTGTGGTAGAACATGTGTATTATTGCCACGTGTCTGTAATGTCTCCTGCAGTGTGTTTCATTGTCAGTCGAGAGAATGAGATACAGCTGTGAGGAGATCAGGTGATGTTTTTGTCATGTGACAAAGAGCACATTAGGGTTATAGGGCTGGAGTCATATTAAGACAGACCCTCAGCATGTAGGAGACAAACACACAGAGGTGGGAGCTTGTGGTCAGGTGGCCTTATGTCATTGACATCTTTTTTACCGTGTTTTATTGTCTGGAGAATCTGAAACATGTAGTGTGTATTGACCATCTGACTAAAGTATCCTTTGATTTCTTTCATTGCATTATTAGTCCAGAGAATCTGAAGCATTAGGTGTTAGGTGACTAATAAGTCTTATATTGTGATTTGTAATTTAGTCTTGAGAATCTGAAGGCTGAGGTTTGGGGAGATCAGGTGACGGTTGTGTCATGTGACATGCGGCTGTGGGACGCACCAGAGAAGGCAGATATCCTCGTTAGTGAGCTGCTCGGGTCGTTTGGAGACAATGAACTCTCTCCTGAGTGTCTTGATGGTGCACAAAAGTTTCTCAAAGGTATTTTCACTTACCACCAGAGGAAATAGACAGGAATTTTACAAAGCATTTCTTGAAGTTGTTAAGAGGATTTGATAGAATATTATTAATTCCCAAAGGCATTTTCAGTAAGTTATTAGATATTCCAAAATAGATTTATTTGAGCTTCAAAATTAAGTAATAGTCTTCAATAGTATTGAAATAGTGCATTGCCTCAAAGTAGTTGATTGGGGGCCACGCTGGCAGAGTGGAAACACTCTCGCCTCCCACCTCTGAGGCCGGGGTTCGATCCCCGTCAAGACCTTATGTGGGAAAGCTGGTAGTTGCTTGCCGTTGGTCGGCAGTTTACAGTACAGAACCCTAGCGAACTCTATGTACTGGTTTCCTCTGCCCTTCCAACTACCCGTCGTGATATGACCTGTACTGTGTTGAAAGCGACGTAAAACCCCAAATAAATAAATAAACAAAGTAGTTGATTAGATCTGTCAGAATTAAAGTTCACTCCAACTATCCACTGACTAAAATAGTCACTAGTGTTGGAAATCCTCACTTGTAAGTGGTTAACAATTGATGACATTTTGAAATTTATTTCAAGGATTTACATTGGTTTAAATAAGTCCCAAAAATTGGAGTTCATTCTAGTTACCATTGAATGAAACCTTCACAAGTTTCCGGTGAAATTGCTTTACAGTAGTAATTAGTCAGAGATAGCATTCTAAACTTTGTCAGGGATTTTCAATGTTTTATTGAAACCATGATTTATTAGTCGAATCTTTGATTCGAGTTATGTACTGAGTTGCGGCCACGATTTTAAATTGGCCGTTTAAACCCTTAAATATCAAATTCTGAGTAATATTTGTTCGCATATCGGTACATTAAGATGTATATTATACACTCTGCCATTTTGAAGATTTTTAATGCTTTTATTCAGTTATATTTTATAAAGTAAAAAGCTTGTCTAGCACTTCGTCTGGCTTTCTCTAAGAACCCGTATGTCCTAGAAACTATTGTTTTCCCCATTGTAATGGTCTACTCGAACGAGTCTTTTTTAACAGTTTCGTCTGCTAGTTTCTAGAGGTGAAACCCCAATTAATTTATTTGTCTGCAGGGTTTACCACGCAGTCACTGTTAATATAAAATTGTTGTCTGCGCATCTACAGTCTATTACTCATTTGTCACACAAATAAACCGCAAAGAAATTAATGAATGAAGTGACGTCACGGTAGTACTATACATTTTTCGTTTAGCCAATCAAAATCGAGGACACCTCTGGCAGAGACAATGAAAATATTCAAACTCCGTAGTTCTACATTCAACCACTCGAAGGCACTTTTGCATGTCCTAGAATACTTCATAGGTAAAATATAGCATAATCTCTGTCTCCCTATTATCGCTCATTGTGGCTATCGTAATATTGTAGAAACAACACACGAATACTTACAATTTGCTTCTGTAAAATATCCATATACAGTACTATATATCCACGCTTTAAAATTGAAATATGTCTTCTCATTTCAAAATCAAATTTCAAACTGCAAGTCCGTGAACAGGAAATATGCTGGTAGTTTTCGTCTTAAACCAGCCTTGTAAAATATGTCACCAAACCCCCACAAAGAACTGCCGTGACTGCGCATATTTGCTCATTAATATTAATGAGGCAAGTCCGCGAACAGGAAATATGCTTGTAGTTTTCATCTTAAACCAGCCCTGTAAACCCCCTCAAAGAACTGCCGTGACTGCGCATGTTTGCTCATTAATATTAATGAGGCAAGTCCGTGCTGGTGGTTTTCATCTTAAACCAGCCTTGTAAAACTGCGCATCTACAGACCCTTTATATTTGTAAACCTTTCACATCACGTCACTACAAATACCCATCTCGCGACACAAATCTGAAAACTTCCCCGATAGCGGTTTCCAAATGCGGGCGATAATACAGAGTTTACAGATTTCAACACCCAGTGCTGTCCTAAGATTCGACTTTGTGGTTGGGTGAAGGCCAGCCACTTTACTCTTGTATTATAATTTGGACCAATCTGATTCTGTCTTTTGCTTTTTGTAGGATTGGTTTCAGAAGTTTCCGGTAAAATTGCTTTACAGTAGTAATTAGTCAGAGGTAGCATTCTAAACTTTGTCAGGGATTTTCAATGTTTTATTGAAACCATGATTCATATTATAATTTGGACCAATCTGATTCTGTCTTTTGCTTTTTGTAGGATTGTCATTGAATGAAATACCGTTTTCAGCAGCAGTCAGTTGTCTGAAAAAAGCAATGCTTGACGAGAGTTATTCCTGGTATCTCATAGACTTGCTCACAAGTCTTTACTTTGGGGTTTTGGGGGGGTTTTGACAATGAATGAGTGCAATGTATAACAGTCTGGATTTTACACTCAAAGTAAGATGGAGGGAAATGCTCTCAGAAAATCATAATGCACTAAGGAAGGACCTTGCACAAGGTCTAGGTATTTCAGTGAATTTATCAAAAACTCGTCATCACACAAATTAGTTGTGAATGTTATCCAGGTGTTCTGTGTCACAATATTTTCAGAGGACGGTATAAGTATTCCCACAGAGTACACCTCCTACATCGCCCCGATCTGTTCACAGAAACTCTGGATGGAGACACGGGCATGTAAAGACAATAGCAAAGCTCCAGAGGTAAGTTGGCCCTGAATACCTTGCAGTGATAATACAAAATTTGTAGTGAAATTCAGAAATTACCTGTGCACAGTTCAAATTTTATTATGAATGGAATAGTTGATGGAAATCTGAATGGCAATGTAGTAGTGCCTTCTCACTGAGTCTGTTCAGGTAATTTTTATGAGATAGAAAATATCGTTCTTGTTAACATAAGGTATATTGATAATTTTATGAAGTGCATCTGTATGATCCAAGTGAGGGTTTGCACAAGTCTTTCTCCTTACAGATGCCCATTTTGGAAATGTTGATAAATATATAATCTTTCACAGGCATTCTCATGATATCAGTCATAACACACAGTAAACATATTCAGGTTGAATATAACGAAAAAGATTTGTTGGCATCAGCCAATCAGTTTGTTAAAAAAATATAAAATGTTTTCATGTTAACATTCCACATATAAATCACCTGGCAGTGTCTTGAATATTTGTGTTAAATGTTTAGAAAGATATAAATATTAAATCAGTCTGTATATGTGTGACCAACTAAGCAGTACAGTAATGTATTAAATGCGGAATGTCGCTCTGTGTAGCTTGAAGATAATATTTGTAAACAACTGTTTATAACACTGTTATAACAGTACTGCAGTAACAGTGGTCAAGGTTTGTCCCTCCAGCAGGGGTCTGTCTCACTTGCAAAGCTTTTACTCAAATGAAAAGCCTGCCTGAAGTGTAAATATTGACGTGCGCTCATTAGTGCAGAAATTCAATTAGACCCCATTGCCCTTATCGCCTTTTTGTGGAGGAGGGTTAACTCTAGAGGGGGGATTACACTTGGAGTTGTTTGCAGAACAGAAATGTCACAACAGAATGGAATTAATAGAGATCAATACATCTCAAACATAGAAAAACAAAACAGATGTTAACACAGGCAAAAGACAAAAGATAAACAAGTGTCTCGTTCAGTGTCTACGACACCATTCTTTCTGAGTTAGGATATATTCTGTATGTTGTAGAACATGTTTTATTCTCTCACTAAAGCAAAATGTAACTGCACAATTTAACATCTTTAAAAAGTAGTACAAATCCTGATTCCGTCCTGCTCAGTAGTAAAGGTTGTACTATATCTGTGTACCAATAAATTGCTCTCTTGATTATAACCCCCACCAGGAGGTTATGTGTTTTCGTGCATCTGTTTGCAAAAATCCCAAAAGTCTGTCTTTTAATGTAATTCGGTGACAGAAGGCAAGTGGAGGTAACTGGACTTTGCTCCATGGTATGAAGAAAAATGTCTTCTATTTAACCAGGTATTACAAAGTATGGAGTAAATTATATGTTTTTAAGGCAAAACAGAATGCAGAAATGTAGCAAATTTTGCACAAACGTTTCATTTCGTGGGCGACAATACGCTGTGAGTAATCGAGTAGTTAAAGTGGACTCAAGTCCTAGCAAAGACCGACTAGTGTATCGAGGCTCGATTATCCGTTCCCAGCCCTACTCTTTATATTGCATTACATGGTGTACTCTGGTAACTCAGCTGAGAATATGCAAATGTGGCACTGAATAGTTTGTGTTGTGACTTTTTGAAAGAAGATTTAAACTACAGTTTGTAGCTATTACAAATAAACACATTTGTGTATACAGCTTGTCATATAGACCTACCAGATAGTTACATGTGACTTTTGATATATAAAAGACAAACTGACACAATCCTAGTCTGTGTAATGGTGATTTTGTGTTTGTCTTCTCAAGGACAAAATTTTCAAAATATTTCTTTCACAAGTGTGGTCTTGCTTTTTTATCCACTTTCAAGTGATGGGAGTAAGACAGTGTATAATATATTGTTTCACAATTATATTCTTTCTTGATGTAAAAGTTTGAAGAAATCAGTATTTTCTATCAATTTTATGAAAATTAAATTGAATATTATAAACTTAATATATTAGCCATTATCATGCATTTTGTTATTGGATAGTAAAGTTACACATATCACCAATCCGGTGTTAATTGATGGGACTTTGATTTATCTGCTCCAGTACTCTTCCATCTTAAATGTTTTTTAACAACCAAAAAAAAAAAAAAAAGAGAGATGCAATGCAATCTGAAAATATTTTATACTTGAATCTATATGAAATAGATTAATTAATAGTTTTGTCACATGAATATAACAAACTATATGTATAACAAATTATGAAGCCATGTATATTCATATGCTGTAAGGTTCAGGAATGAAAATTGGGGACAATATAACATATACTTATATACATATATGAAAATAAAAATCATTTAATAAAATAACAGTCATAATAAGTTCTTGGTTTATTAATAGAATTCCTCAGAGTTTCTATAAGAGTTTCTTTTCAATAAAAACATACCCCTGTGGAGATGACTAACCAGAGGTCTAGCTTTTAGTCTGAAGTATGAGATGCTGATTGTCTGGGGTTGCCATGCTTTATGTAATTAACCTGCCACAGAGTTATTGAGGAGAAACTCAATAAAAACAGTTTTTCCCCAGGAAAAAAATTTGGATAGTATAACAACAGAAAATATATGAGTTGTTGTATACTGAAATATAAGGTCATCAGTGGCCAAGTGACTAGCAAGTTTCGCGTCTAGTCACATGCTGTCACCTCTGTGTGGGTTCAACTCCAACAAGTGACAATGCTGAGGAGTCCTTCTAATGTGACCCTGGCTGTTGAACAGGACATAAAACACCAACTTTGACCTTTAATATACTGTAATGACTAGTGCTTCCGCGAGCCGTCAAAGTTCCGACTCAAGTTTGATGTTGAACTCGAGTCAACATAATTTAATTTACAATATTTCAAAACAGCCAAACCTTAAATATATACGCACTAATATGATTCCTTTCATAATGAAATTTTTAACCATATTCCAACAAAATTTGTTATATTTTACCTGCAAAATAAGGATGATCATTCTCACAATGTTGAGAAATAAAATGGACGTTTTGATTGGTTATTTTGCCAGGTAAGATATATGGAGAGATATCATTGGCTTTAGGTCGTAATAGATAAATATGAAGGAAAATATTAAGTAAACAAGTCAAATCGTGCTTTTATTGCATCTTTGTACACTGGCAAGAGGTTTATTTATATATGTTTTGTAGTATTCTAAAGGTGCTCGAGTTTGTAATAAGACAAACTCACGTTCACGAGTTGAATAAAAACGATATAAAACTCGAGTTGGCGAGTTGTCACAAGAGCACTAGTAATGACAGATTTATTTGACATTATGTAGCATTAGATTGTAGATCCTTCTTAGGTTTAATATCAGCTTTAATCTGTGTTATTGTATCCACCGGAAGCATCCGGTGGATACTTTGGTTTAGCGTTCGCTAAGCCGCCGCCGCCGCGCGTAGAGAGATTTTCGGCGTTAACGCTCTAAGAGAAAAACAACAGCAGCTAGGTTCACCAAATTTGCAGGATATCTTCATTGGGGGGTAAGCTTCTCTGGGAAGGAAAATAGCCTCATTCTGAAAAACAAGATGGCCACCACGGGCATTTCTTTGAAAATAATCTACATTTTTCTACTGGCTGTTCCTCATAGGTAGAAGGTTGAATCTCTTCATAGGTGATATGTATGACACATATACATGTCCTCTACAACCTTGCACACATTTGACCTTGAAGCTCCTAACTCAAGGTCATCCACGGAGTGCCGAAGTAACCCACATAGAGGACTTTAAAAGTGCCTATATCTCCCTTATTATTGGTCCTAGAGGTTTGCAATGTGAAGCCAACCTATAGCAAATCATGTGCTGCGAATCTTCTGATGTGGTCAGATTTGACCTTGGACCCCTCCTTCAAGGTCAAACGAGGATAGCCAAACTTAAAAGTGCTTATAACTCGCTTATTATCGATCCTAGAGGTTTGGAATGGTAAACCAACATATAGGAAATCATGGGCTGGGAATCTTCTGGTGTGGTCAGATTTGACCTTGGGCGCCTCCTTCAAGGTCAAACGAGGATAGCCAAACTTAAAAGTGCTTATAACTCGCTTATTATTGGTCCTAGAGGTTTGGGATGGTAAACCAACATATAGGAAATCATGGGCTGAGAATCTTCTGGTGTGGTCGGATTTGACCTTGGGCCCCTCCTTCAAGGTCAAATGAGGACAGCCAAACTTAAAAGTGCTTATAACTCGCTTATTATTGGTTCTAGAGGTTTGGGATGGTAAACCAACCTATAGGAAATCATGGGCTGGGTATCTTCTGGTGTGGTCGGATTTGACCTTGGGCCCCTCCTTCGAGGTCAATCGAGGACAGCCAAACTTAAAAGTGCTTATAACTCACTTATTATTGGTCCTAGAGGTTTGGGATGGTAAACCAGCATATAGGAAATCATGGGCTGGGAATCTTCTGGTGTGGTCGGATTTGACCTTGGGCCCCTCTTTCAAGGTCAAACGAGGATAGCCAAAGGTTAAAGTTGCCTATAACTCACTTATTATTGATCCTAGAGGTTTGGGATGGTAAACCAACATATAGAAAATCATGGGCTGGGAATCTTCTGGCGTGGTCGGATTTGACCTTGGGCCCCTCCTTCAAGGTCAAACGAGGATAGCCAAACTTAAAAGTGCTTATAACTCGCTTATTATTGGTCCTAGAGGTTTGGCATGGTAAACCAGCATATAGAAAATCATGGGCTGGGAATCTTCTGGTGTGGTCGGATTTGACCTTGGGCCCCTCCTTCAAGGTCAAATGAGGACAGCCAAACTTAAAAGTGCTTATAACTCGCTTATTATTGGTCCTAGATGTTTGGGATGGTAAACTAACATACAGGAAATCATGGGCTGGGAATCTTCTGGTGTGGTCGGATTTGACCTTGGGCCCCTCCTTCAAGGTCAAATGAGGACAGCCAAACTTAAAAGTGCTTATAACTTGCTTATTATTGGTCCTAGAGGTTTTGGTGCATTGTCTTTACGGTGGATACAATTTGCATCGGTTTTCCGATGCGCTAGGTCTAGTTTCATTTACTATTTTCTGAATATTCAGTTGTATTAATGCAAGTCTACACCCCTTTAGTATTTATTTCCTATTGTTTTGTACTAAAATTCTACTTTTATGTGTATTTTGTGCCCCTTCTATCATTCATCTCAACAGCATTTCCTTCTTCAAACATGCTTTGATAGAAGAGTTTACACTATATTTGGTGTTTTTGTGGTTCAGCCAAATTTCCTTCAAAAGGTTCAGTTGTAACTTTTATCAGAAGTGAAATTAGCTGAGCAAAGTACCAATTAAAAGGAATGGAGAGTGGGTCACAATCACAATAATAAAAAAAAAGTATTTTATCTAATGTTTTGTGGTTAAAGTTTACTTTCCATGCTCTTGTCCAAAGAGGTCCTAATTACTTTCAATTGTCACAATTAATTGTCAGAGTTCAGGTAAACAGAAGGACAAATTAAGTACAAACTCAGAGTAAAAATTATTTTCTTCTGTCTCATTTTAGGCTCCCTTTGAATCCCCGTACGTGGTTCGACTACAAAATGTGAATGTCTTAGCCAAGCCTCAACCACTGTTTACATTCCATCATCCAAACCGAGGTGAGGGACTGTGTTATCAATTTTATAGTTTCAGAGAATGTATACAGAAGAGTCCTTGTTTGTAGTAGGGATGGGTCGGTATCAGAAATATGAAGATTTGGTTACCGCCAGTACAAAACCGTTTGGATTCCAGAATTCCACATTTTAGTGCACCCAACATCAGATAGGCCACTGACAGGAAGGGAAACTCATGAAACAAAAACACAGCATTTTCCTGTAAATGAAATCACAATAAAAGTACCCAAATGTACAAAAAATATGGGATAAAAGTTAGCAATTTCTTCAGGCTTGGGGGTTGTTGCCAGTATTTTAAGTTTTCCTTCCATTATATGCACTGACAAGCAAGATGGCCCTTGTAAAATTTCACCAGGGTATTTCAGTAAAATTCTCTTGATACCGAGACATAGGGTTACCGACCCATCCACAGTTAGTAGAAACCAGTGTTAAGTAGAATGTTGGTGTATGTGGAAGCAGTCCTCAGGTCCCAGCACCATAGAATGGCAATATTGTGGAAGGTATTAGTGGCAGTTAACCGTAACCAGAACAAAATCCTGTTGATTTGGGAGTTTTAATATGTACAGAGTTTACTCTGTAACAGTATTGATGAAAGTATGTTTGTGTCGATCTTATATTCTCTGCTTTGTATTCAGCTGTAATTAAGCGTCCCGCAAGGGACGCTTGTTTGTGTATGGGAGAGCTTCAGGCTCCGGCGGCTCCGCCGGCTCCGCATTTTGTTTTCCTTATAACTCTGTAACCGTTAGGCGGATTCTTTTCAAATTTGGCAGGTTTAGGCAGTAGCCCTGGGGAATTTTTTTGAATATGCTGCAGTGACATTTCAACCAATCAGAGAGGTCACATGACCAAAAATGTCTTTTTTCGATGGGGAAGCTTGTCCGGATGATAACTTGAAAGGAATTTTATCAATTCACCTGAAACTTGGCAAATACATTCATTCTATTAAAATCTGGAAATCATTAGATTTTGGCATTGATTGGTCAAGAAATGGCCGAGTAATTAATGATTAATTAATCATTACGAATTTTCCAAATAAGGAAAACACAAAAATGCTTATATCTCGAAAACCGTGCTAGATAGAGCGATTTCGACGAAATTTTTGACCCGCAGGGTATCTCTGCGGAGTAGTTTTCCCAATTTTCAAAAAATTTTTGTCTCGCCCAAAATGGCGGCCATTTTGAATTTTCGAAATTTTCGCAAAAATTGCAAAACACAAAAATGCTTATATCTCGAAAACCGTGCTAGATAGAGCGATTTCGACGAAAATTTTGACCCGCAGGGTATCTCTGCGGAGTAGTTATCCCAATTTTGAAAAAATTTTTGTCTCGCCAAAAGTGGCGGCCATTTTGAATTTTCGAATTTTTGCGCAAAAATTGCAAAACACAAAAATGCTAATATTTCGAAAACCGTGCTACATAAAGCGATTTCGACGAAATTTTTTATCTTCAGGGTATCTCTGCAGAGCAGCTATCCCAAAGAGCTTTCACTTGGTGAAGTTTCAGACCCATAGCTAATTGCTCACCTACTCAAAAAGAGTAAATGCGAATTACCTCTAAAAGTATTGGAGATGGCCAATTTTTCTCAAATAACTCATTCACCTACTTTTGGAAGAGCTTTCACATGGTGAAGTTTCAGACCCATAGCCAATTACTCACCTAGTCAAAATGAGTAAATGCGAATTATCTCTAAAAGTATTGCAGATAGCCAATTTTTCTCAAATAACTCATTCACCTACTTTTGGGAGAGCTTTCACATGGTGAAGTTTCAGACCCATAGCTAATTATTTACCTACTCAAAATGAGTAAATGCTAATTATCTGTAAAAGTATTGCGGATACCCAATTTTTATCAAATAACTCATTCATCTACTTGTGGGAGAGCTTTCACATGGTGAAGTTTCAGACCCATAGCTAATTACTCACCTACTCAAAATGAGTAAATGCGAATTATCTCTAAAAGTATTGCAGATAGCCAATTTTTGTCAAATTAATCATTCACCTACTTTTGGGAGAGCTTTCACTTGGTGAAGTTTCAGACCCATAGCTAATTACTCACCTACTCAAAATGAGTAAATGCGAATTATCTCTAAAAGTATTGCAGATAGCCAATTTTTCTCAAATAACTCATTCACCTACTTTTGGCAGAGCTTTCACTTGGTGAAGTTTCAGACCCATAGCTAATTACTCACCTACTGAAAATGAGTAAATGTGAATTATCTCTAAAAGTATTGCAGATAGCCAATTTTTCTCAAATAACTCATTCACCTACTTTTGGGAGAGCTTTCACTTGGTGAAGTTTCAGACCCATAGCTAATTACTCACCTACTCAAAATGAGTAAATGCGAATTATCTGTAAAAGTATTGCAGATAGCCAATTTTTCTCAAATAACTCATTCACCTACTTTTGGGAGAGCTTTCACTCTGTGAAGTTTCAGACCCATACCTAATTACTCACCTACTCAAAATGAGTAAATGCGAATTATCTCTAAAAGTATTGCAGATAGCCGATTTTTCTCAAATAACTCATTCACCTACTTTTGGGAGAGCTTTCACTTGGTGAAGTTTCAGACCCATAGCTAATTACTCACCTACTCAAAATGAGTAAATGCGAATTATCTCTAAAAGTATTGCAGATAGCCAATTTTTCTCAAATAACTCATTCACCTACTTTTGGCAGAGCTTTCACTTGGTGAAGTTTCAGACCCATAGCTAATTACTCACCTACTCAAAATGAGTAAATGCGAATTATCTGTAAAAGTATTGCAGATAGCCAATTTTTCTCAAATAACTCATTCACCTACTTTTGGGAGAGCTTTCACTTGGTGAAGTTTCAGACCCATACCTAATTACTCACCTACTCAAAATGAGTAAATGCGAATTATCTCTAAAAGTATTGCAGATAGCCAATTTTTCTCAAATAACTCATTCACCTACTTTTGGGAGAGCTTTCACTTGGTGAAGTTTCAGACCCATAGCTAATTACTCGTCTACTCAAAATGAGTAAATGCGAATTATCTCTAAAAGTATTGCAGATAGCCAATTTTTCTCAAATAACTCATTCACCTACTTTTGGGAGAGCTTTCACTTGGTGAAGTTTCAGACCCATAGCTAATTACTCACCTACTCAAAATGAGTAAATGCGAATTATCTCTAAAAGTATTGCAGATAGCCAATTTTTCTCAAATAACTCATTCACCTACTTTTGGAAGAGCTTTCACTTGGTGAAGTTTCAGACCCATAGCTAATTATTCACCTACTCAAAATGAGTAAATGTGAATTATCTCTAAAAGTATTGCAGATAGCCAATTTTTCTCAAATAACTCATTCACCTACTTTTGGGAGAGCTTTCACTTGGTGAAGTTTCAGACCCATAGCTAATTACTCGTCTACTCAAAATGAGTAAATGCGAATTATCTCTAAAAGTATTGCAGATAGCCAATTTTTCTCAAATAACTCATTCACCTACTTTTGGGAGAGCTTTCACTTGGTGAAGTTTCAGACCCATAGCTAATTACTCACCTACTCAAAATGAGTAAATGCGAATTATCTCTAAAAGTATTGCAGATAGCCAATTTTTCTCAAATAACTCATTCACCTACTTTTGGGAGAGCTTTCACTTGGTGAAGTTTCAGACCCATAGCTAATTACTCACCTACTCAAAATGAGTAAATGCGAATTATCTGTAAAAGTATTGCAGATAGCCAATTTTTCTCAAATAACTCATTCACCTACTTTTGGGAGAGCTTTCACTTGGTGAAGTTTCAGACCCATACCTAATTACTCACCTACTCAAAATGAGTAAATGCGAATTATCTCTAAAAGTATTGCAGATAGCCAATTTTTCTCAAATAACTCATTCACCTACTTTTGGGAGAGCTTTCACTTGGTGAAGTTTCAGACCCATAGCTAATTACTCGTCTACTCAAAATGAGTAAATGCGAATTATCTCTAAAAGTATTGCAGATAGCCAATTTTTCTCAAATAACTCATTCACCTACTTTTGGGAGAGCTTTCACTTGGTGAAGTTTCAGACCCATAGCTAATTACTCACCTACTCAAAATGAGTAAATGCGAATTATCTCTAAAAGTATTGCAGATAGCCAATTTTTCTCAAATAACTCATTCACCTACTTTTGGCAGAGCTTTCACTTGGTGAAGTTTCAGACCCATAGCTAATTATTCACCTACTCAAAATGAGTAAATGTGAATTATCTCTAAAAGTATTGCAGATAGCCAATTTTTCTCAAATAACTCATTCACCTACTTTTGGGAGAGCTTTCACTCTGTGAAGTTTCAGACCCATAGCTATTTATTCATCTACTCAAAATGAGTAAATGCTAATTATCTGTAAAAGTATTGCGGATACCCAATTTTTATCAAATACTCATTCATCTACTTGTGGGAGAGCTTTCACATGGTGAAGTTTCAGACCCATAGCTAATTACTCACCTACTCAAAATGAGTAAATGCGAATTATCTCTAAAAGTATTGCAGATAGCCAATTTTTCTCAAATAACTCATTCACCTACTTTTGGGAGAGCTTTCACTTGGTGAAGTTTCAGACCCATAGATAATTATTCACCAACTCAAAATGAGTAAATGTGAATTATCTCTTAATAGTATTGCAGATAGCCAATTTTTCTCAAATAACTCATTCACCTACTTTTGGAAGACCTTTCACACACGAAAAAGAAAAATTGTGAATATCTCGGAAAAGCTATTTCTTCTGCTTTAATGCTCGGCGGGAGATACACACCACGGCAGTGGTCTTGACAAAAATTTTTGTCTCCCCAAAAATGGTGGCCATTTTGAATTTTGAAAGTTTTTGCAAAACACAAAAATGCTTATATCTCGAAAACCGTGCTATATGGAGCGAACTCAACAAAATTTTGGACCTGCTGGGTATCTCTGCAGAGTAGCCATGCCAATTTTCAAAATATTTTTGTCTCGCCAAATATAGCGGACATTTTTAATTTTTGAATTTTTTGCAAAACACAAAAATGCTTATATCTTGAAAACCGTGCTAGATAGAGCAGACTGCGCTGACTTTGGTTGCCACAACAGTATAAGGCTAGAAACGAAGCATTTTCTTAATACTTTAGCACTCACCTTTATATCCTTTTCGGGACGCTTTGTTTTTGCTATGCAAAAACATTATCTTTTTTTTTTGCGAGCGATCCTCTAGTTGTTAGTTAATTTTCTAATCTCCCACTGGGCTTTAGCCCAGAAGGGAGATTATGCAATGCATCCTATGTGTGCATGCGGGGTTGCATCCATTAGGGTGTCACTGAGATTTCTTTAAAACTACTGCATTTAGCCATGTACACATTTGTCCAGATGGATATTTATACCCTTAAGAATTTTTTTAGGTTTTTAGGCGGGTTGCGTGTAACCAACCTGCCTATTAGATTGATGTGTCCGACGTCCGTCCACATTTTTCGTTTCCGGACTCTAACTCGAAAACGATTTGTCCAATCGAATTTAAACTTGACACGGACATAGATCACCATCATAGCTAGGTTCCATTCAAAATTGGTGTAATTCCGTCTGTTTGTTTGTCCGTTTGTCTGTCCATCCATCTGTCCGTCCACATTTTCGTTTCCGGACTCTAACTCGAAAACGGTTTGTCCAATCGAATTCAAACTTGACAGGGACATAGATCACCATCATAGCTAGGTTCTGTTCAAAATTGGTGTAATTCCGTCTGTTTGTTTGTCCCGTTTGTCCATCCATCTGTCCGTCCACATTTTCGTTTCCGGACTCTAACTCGAAAACGGTTTGTCCAATCGAATTCAAACTTGACAGGGACATAGATCACCATCATAGCTAGGTTCCTTTCAAAATTGGTATAATTCTGTGTGTTTGTTTGTCCGTTTGTCTGTCCGTCTGTCCACATTTTTGTTTCCAGATTCTAACTCGAAAACCGTTTGTCCAATCAATTTCAAACTTGACAGGGACGTAGATCACCATCATAGCTAGGTTCTCCTTTTGAAATTGGTGTAATTCCGTCTGTTTGTCCGTTTTTTGTCTATTTGTCCGTCAAAATTTCTGTTTCCGGACTCTAACTTGAAAACGGTTTGTCCAATCAACTTCAAACTTGACAGGGAAATAGATCACCATCATAGCTAGGTTCCTTTCGAAATTGGTGTAATTCCATCCGTTCGTTTGTTCGTCAACATTTCCGTGTCCGGACTCTAACTCGAAAACGCTTTTTCCAATCGAATTCAAACTTGACAGGGAGATACATCACCATCATAGCTAAGTTGCTTTCGAAACTGGTGTAATTCCGTCCTTTCGTTTGTCCGTTTATAGCATAGATACAATTATGTAACCTAGATTACAAGTTTTACGTTTCTTAGCACGTCTAACACATTCACCTTAACTGGGTGACCTAACATTTCTTTCCTTGTTTCTAAATGTAATTACAGCAGTCGCTAACCTTATTGTTGCCTGCACAACCCGCCTTTTGGGGCATATTTGACCCTCTTGTTTGGACTTTGGTCTGAAGCTAAGTGAGTAAATCTCTATCAGCTAATTTGAGTAAATGGCTTGTAACTCAAAAATTATGCTTTAAAGGGATTTGTCGAATTGTATTAAACTATTTGGATTAGTAAATGTGATAAATCTGGTTTAGATCAATCCTATTGCTTTTCAAAAATCTCAAAAGTCAAAATTAAAAAATTTAAGAGTTTGTTAATGTATCCACCAGAGGCATCTGGTGGATACTTTGGTATAGCGTTCACTATACGCCACCACCGCGCATAGAGAGATTTTCGACGTTAACGCTCTCAGAGGAAAACTACACCACCTAAGTTCACCAAATTTGCAGGTTATTTTCATTGGGAGATAAGCTTCTCTGGGACTGAAATTAGCCTCATTTTGAAAAACAAGGTGGCCGCCACGGGCATTTCTTTGAAAATTATTTACCTTTTTCAACTGGCTGGTTCTCATAGGTAGAAGGTTGAATCTCTTCATAAGTGATATGTATAACAGATATATATGTCCGCTACAACCTTGCGGACATTTGTCCTTGAAGCTCTTAATTCAAGGTCATCCACAGAGTTCCAAAGTACCCCACATAGTGGACTTTAAAAGTGCCTATATCTCCCTTATTATTGGTCAGATTTGACCTTGAGCCCCTCCTTCAACTTCAAACGAGGACAGCCAAAATTAAAAGTGCTTATAACTCACTTATTATTGATCCTAGAGGTTTGCAATGTGAAACCAACTAATAGGAAATCATGGGCTGGGAAACTTTTGATGTGGTCAGATTTGACCTTGGACCCCTCCTTCAAGGTCAAATGAGGACAGCCAAACTTAAAAGTGCTTATAATTTGCTTATTATTGATCCTAGAAGTTTTCAGTGTGAAACCAAGTTATAAGAAATCATGGGCTGGGAATCTTTTGATGTGTTCAGATTTGACCTTGCCCCTCCTTCAAGGCCAAATGATGGACAACTTGTTTATTATTGATCCTAGAGCTTTGCAATTTGAAACCAACTTGTAGGATATCATGGGCTGGGAATCTTGTGATGTCAGATTTGACCTTTGGCCCCTCCTTCAAGGTCAAACGATGGTTCACTGGCTTTGGTGAGTTGTCTTTCCGGTGGATACAAATTTGTATCGGTTCTCCGATTCGTAGGTCTAGTTCATATATGCATCATGATGTGGTATATGAAAGCAATGGTTTTATAGTTTTGCACATATCTACTGCAATGTGATGAAATTGTCATGATTTTTTTTTTTTTTTTTTTTTTTTTGAAGATATTTCTGTATTACATCATATCTGTTTGTAATGACTCACTGCTTGCCCCAACCCCTTGTATTGCCTGTCATGTTTGGACCTGTAGAACTTGTTGACACAGAGATATTTAATGATTAAACCCAAATTCCCAGTGTTCCAGTGTTCGGGAAAAATATCAGGAAATGTCACAGTCTGGGAAATACGAAATATTACATTTAGTTGGGAATTTTTATAAAATTAGAAAAGTCAGAAAAAAATTTAATACATTTTATTACATTTATTGCTTGTAAGTTGTAAATGCTATTGAATTCTCAGATATCATATATTTGCTACTGAAGATAATGCATTTTTCACACTTCTAATATTGAAATGTCACAGAAACCCTACATTCATCAGAATGAAACAATAACTTAACAGAGCAACTGTTTCTGCTGTAATGACAGTAAATTTTTGCTACAACCTAGGTCACACTTTTCCTATCTGTAATCACAAGGAAGTAAAGCCAAATGGGATCATGTACTTTCATTTGTTCTCTGTTATGGGTTCAGTCCACTTCGCATTTTCACCACCTTTGGTGGTGATTGTTGTTTGGGTAGGACATTCTCATTACCTTTGAACATAACTCAAAAAGCATTTTGCATTCAGGACTGCTTTTGTTAGAGTAAGAAATCTAAAATTCGCCAGATAATCTAAAATTCGCCACATGTGGAAATGCTAAAAAATATATGAACTGAGGTGAGATTTGTTGAATGTATAGTAAATCAAGCCTTTTTGAACTGAAATATACCAAATTAAGATAAACCATCACTTTTTTACAGAATTAAGTAAGGTTTTAGAAGTGGCAAATTTTAGATTTCTGGCAAATTTTAGATTCCTTACTCTAAATGTCTGACAAACCTCCGGACTCCTCATGAACTGTACAGATACAGTCATATGCTGGAGGGTGAAGAATTGGGGGATGGATATTCCATCCGGCTTGTTCTTCAATATATACTACTCTTTTTGAACATTGACCCTTGTCTGTCCCTCGACTGCCCTTCTTGGATTCAAGAGCATTAGAGGATTTGTATCAATTTTGCGCTGTATAAATCCTTCTATTATATTATACAAAGGGTCTCTCTTCAGAGCCCTAAGGACAAGGTTGTCAGGTGGGAACAAATGGGGAATGGAAAAATGGCTTTCGGGAAAAATGGCCTCCTTGAAATATGTGAGGGTGGAAAATTGACCTCCTTTGATTCTTTTTGGTGGTCCAAATCTTTACACCAGTTTAAATTTACTTAATAGTGCTCTTTATAGTTCCAATTAGGTTTATGTGAAAGATTATTTAATATAGCAATTTAATGTAGGATAACTACTCAGGATTAAAATACCAAAGGTTTGTTTCTCTCAGATGACTAATCAGAATTAAAATTATGCGTAAAGATCTTTTAATTATTAAATTTCAAAGACAGCAATGTCTAATTGAAATATATTCAGGACACAAATACCTGCTCAGGATTGTAAGAGCTAAGATATGATTCCTTTATATAACTATAAACGCAGGATTAAAATTATGTATAAAGATCTTGTAATCATTAATTGCATAGAGAGCAATGCCTTATTGAAATATACTCCGGACACATTCAAATACCTGGTCATGATTTTAAGAACAATGATGTAATTCCTTTATATAACTATAAACTCGGGATTAAAATTATGCATAAAATCTTTTGGACACTTAAGAATTGGTTATTCATATATTTTGCTCTCTATATTATACTCTACATTACCTACATTATTCTATACATTATCTCTACATTATGATTTATATTTTTATTGCGTTAATACATCCTATCCAATGGACAATTGCTAATCCGGTCGGCGCAGACCGGCCCGCCAAACGACAGAAAAAGTCGCCTTATATGGGTGCATAATGCCCCCACAAGCGTTCCGGTCCCTGTGTGTGCTCGCAAGGTGGCGTGTCGTACTTCCTTCCTGTCTAGACAGCGTGACGTCATAGCATCTTTTTTCGTTTGGCGCACGTGTGTGTGGACGTGTTTTTTCACAGCTCTCGCAAGTTATTATATTGGTGTGTGTTAATTTAATCAAGGAACCTTATTTTATTTGAAAAGAATTTTGCTTCATTGTGGATATAATGGCATCTCCTGGTCAGCGTAGGGGAGTTTGTGGACACGCCATGGCTGGCTTTGACCAGCACGCGCATTGTGCTCGTTGCAGGGACAAAAAGAAAGGGTCTGACCCTTGTGTTAAAGGAAATATCTGTCCTTCATGCAATATTCTTACTGAAGAACAAAAACTACGCTTAGCCACCCCAGTTTATCAAAATAAAAAGGAAAAGAAGGAAACCAAAGCGGCTATAGAAGAGTGTACGTTAGTCGACCCTGCCCTAGTTTCTGTGCTGGGTGTATCTACAGATACCGGGATTAAGAGCTCAGAAGAGGCGAGTAGCAACATGGAAGTTGTGAAAGCTAAGAAGCACATGCAGAGCTCAGAAGAGGCGAGTAGCGTTTCATCTAACGTGAAAGCCAAGAAGATTAAATCCCCTACAACCTCCAAAGAAAAACCGGAAAAGGGCAAGAAACGCCAGTCTTCTCCCAAGCCGTCTAAAGCGTCTACAGAGAGTAAACTGGAGGCAATGGATATTAAATGGTTAGACCGGTTTAACAGACTGGAAGCTATGTTGTTATCTAAAAGTCTTTCCCAACCGGAACCAACCTTTCAACCAGTGAAACTCTCACCGGTCAGGCCATCCCCTGCTGGCATCTCTGAAACTGTTAACCCCTTTTTTGCTCCGACTACCAAAGTGCCTTCATCTCATGAGCAAGGGGTAAAATCTCTATCTACTGACCACCCTTCTGATATGCCAGTTCTCAAGCCGGTGGCCGGCTCATCAGGATTATTAAGTTCTCAAGCCCATTCTGAACCGGAAATGGACGTCGACAGTGCATCAGAATCTGCTTCTATGCCAGATTTGTCGGTTAAAGGTGAAGAAGGTGAACTCTCAGATCTTGATCCGGATAATTCACTCTCTGATGTTGACCAGGCCCCGTCTGAGGAACAGACATATAGAGAAACAATGCGAGGTATCAGAGCTTATATGAACTGGAATCACATTCCAGATTTGGATACAACTCTAGCCAGTGCTGAAGACAACCCCTTTGCCGCCCCTAAGATCCAACCGGCAGGGAAGATCAGTGTACAACTACCTACGGATGATTGGCTATGCCGTAAGATGGATAGACTAAATCTCACATTAACGCAAGGATACCCTTCTAAAGGGTCTGAACCCGGTGGACTGCAAAGGGACCAATTCATTAAACCTACCAAGTCGCAAGGAAGATGGTATGGTTTACATCCCAGTCAAGACAAACCGGCTGGTTCTGTCTCCTTCTGGCACAGTGACAATGCAAAAATTAACAGTACTTTCAGCAGAATTGCCAGATACTCTGCTCTCTCATCACCAGCTCCTGCTTCGCACTTTATTGCTCAGGACACTCTTCGCAAGTGGGAGAAAAGTGCACGTGAGGCCTCCTACATGTGTAATCAAGCGGCGGGTTTAAGCAGATGCTTAAATAAGGTTCAACAGGAAATGTCCGGCCACTTAAAGGTCCTTCAAGGTGAACATAGTAAAGGCAAGTCTGCCAGTAGAGCCAGTAGTGCCACGGACGAGCTACAGCATCTCATGCATTTTAACTCTTCCATTTTTCAATGTATGGCGAAGACGATGGAACATCTATCAGATTTCGCATTTGTGAGCATGTACAACTTCACCTTGGCCAGACGAGATTCTTACCTCGCACTGGTCAAACCGGGCATCAAACAGGATACACTGGCTTCTCTCCGACAGGCCCCTATGCAATTGGATACTTTATTCCCTGATCTTGTGTTGAAAAAAGCAGAGGAGGATATCTCCAAATTCGAGGATAGAGGCCGGTCTCACCCTGGTTCCACTGGCCGGAAGGACTCACGTTTCCACCCTTATAAGAAACCTGAACAATCCTATCAAGAAAACAAACAGACTAGGCCTGCCTGGAAGAATATTGGCAGATTTCAAAAGAAAAAGGCTAAATTCCAGGGGCAGAAGTACTCCTCGCGACAGGCCCGGGGATACAATTCATTTAAATGACAATCAAAGTACAGACCTTCAGTTGAAGGTCCAGGGCAAAAGGCAGGAACTTTGCAGTGGAGTACCGGATCAGCAGACCGGACCGGACTCAAAACAGACTTTAATTCATGTGGCAAGAAATTTAAACTCTGTAAATTCATTTGTTGTTTCTCCTGCACCTTTTGCAACCGGGCAGCCGCAAAAGAAAGGCATAAGTCCAGTGTCTGTAAACTTAAACAAAGTTCAGCCATTAAAATATGTGAACAATGCTTTGTTTGTAGATCACTTGTGTTCTGTAAAACCTGTAGCAAATGTCCCAAATGTTGCTCCCAATCTTCCTGTAGGGACCAGACTTCAAAACTATTGGACAAAATGGTTGGATCTGGGTGCAAACCCAATAGTAGTTCAAATCCTAAGGGAGGGCTACCACCTTCCCTTTCGGATCCGACCCAGGTTAACAAGAAATCCCACGGTCATAAGCTGTTATGTAAATCCCCACAGGAACAGCTACCTGGTAGAGGCATTGCATCAGCTTATAGCCAAAAATGCAATAGAAATCGTACAAAACCCCAAATCTCTAGGCTTCTTCAACCGACTATTTCTAGTTCCAAAGCCAGACAAAAAGTGGAGACCTATACTGGATCTGAGCAAACTCAATCTTTTCCTCAAGGTGGAGAAATTCAAAATGGAAACCCCGGAAACCATCCGGACTTCCCTTCAACAAGGGGAATGGGTCACCTCAATAGATTTCAAGGACGCCTACTTTCACATACCCATCCACCGGAGGTCTCGAAAATATCTCAGATTTCATGTCCAGGGCCAGACCTACCAGTTCAAAGCACTTCCCTTTGGCCTCTCAACAGCTCCTATGGAGTTCACGGTAATAGCCAAGGAAGTGAAGCTGATGGCTATAAGCAAGGGTATAAGAATCCACCAGTACCTAGACGACTGGTTGGTGAGAGCCAGCTCCCACCCCCTTTGCCTTCAACATACCCAAAAGCTGGTCCAGATTTGTCAGGAACTGGGCTGGTTGGTGAATGTAGAAAAATCAGAACTCGAACCCAAGCAGGTCTTCGAATTTGTAGGCTATCAATTCGACCTCCAGTCCGGACGGGTCCGACCTACTCCGGACCGGTGGAGAGCCCTTCAAGGGAAGATACAGACTCTCCTGTCACTTCCGGCCTGTCCGGTCCGGCAGTTCATGTCCTTGATAGGCCTGTTAACAGCCACAGAAAAGCAAGTCCATTTAGGTCGACTACATATGAGGCCCATACAGTGGCACCTCAAAAACAATTGGAGGGTACCAGAATCTCTGGAGAAAGTTATTCCGTTGCCCAGATCACTGCACCCCCACTTAAGGTGGTGGCTGGAGGAAGGCAATGTGCTACAAGGTCAACCATTACACCCCTTAAAGCATGCTCTGCAAATTTTTACAGACGCATCAAAAGAAGGTTGGGGCGCTCATTTAAACGAACGCACTGCAAGAGGCCACTGGTCACTGCCGGAAAGCAGGTTACACATAAATTATCTAGAACTAAAAGCAGTGTTCCTAGCCTTAAGAGAATTCCAGGACCTCTGTGTAAACAATATAGTACTAGTGGCCACCGACAATACAACAGTGGTGGCCTACATAAACAAAGAGGGAGGCATGAGGTCAGGCCCACTCTGTGCCTTACTATGGAGAATCCTGACCTGGTGTACCAGGAAACACGTTACACTGAAAGCCCGACACATTCCGGGTCGGCTGAACGTGGTGGCAGACAAGCTGTCCAGATTAGGACAGACCATTCAAACAGAGTGGTCCCTCCTTCCGCAGGTATTCGAAGCAATATGTTACAGGTGGCACCGACCTCAAATAGACCTCTTTGCCACCAGATTCAACAACAAACTACCTCTCTTTGTGTCACCCTTTCCGGATCCCATGGCCTCAGCAGTGGATGCACTCAGCCTACCATGGGAGGATCTGGACCCTTATGCCTTTCCCCCAACAGCCATATTGGGCAAGGTAGTGGAGAAGTTGCAGGACTCCCAGTGCAGCAGAATCATTCTGATCGCCCCAGGGTGGCCAAACATGCCCTGGTTTTGGGACCTGGTAGCCATGTCCAGTCAAATCCCACTGAGTTTGCCCAAGCTGCCCAACCTGTTGACTCAGCCCTTCAGCCAGACCCCTCACAGGAATCTGACAAATCTAAATCTCCATGCTTGGCTCCTAGAGCCTCAGCAATCAAGGAGCACGGTTTCTCTGAGGAGGTGGCAACAAGAATTGAAGCTCCTCAAAGAAAATCAACCAGATCAGTCTATGAAGCAAAATGGGCCATTTTTACAAAGTGGTGCCTCTCTAATAAGGTGGACTTCAGAGCACCCCCTGTGAAGGCAGTAGCTGATTTTCTTATGTACCTTTTTCAAGACAAAAAGTTACAGCCCAGTACCATTGATGGTTATAGGTCTGCCATTGCTGATAAATTGGGTAATTTCCCCATCAATATCAGCAAAGATGACAATCTCACTCGTCTTCTGGATAGCTTCCACAGGGACAGACCCAGGGGCAGGAGGGGAATCCCTTCCTGGAACCTCTCCCTGGTTCTACATCAATTGTCAAAACCACCCTTTGAGCCAATTGGGGAAGCCTCTTTGAAGCATTTAACCTTCAAAACAGTCTTTTTGCTAGCCTTAGGGTCAGGCAAACGTAGAAGTGAGATTCATGCTTGGCAAAACAAGAACATCAGACACCAATCTGATTGGTCAAGGGTGTCCCTGTACCCCTCACCCAGCTTTCTCTCAAAGAATCAGCTGGCCAAGGAGGGCCCAGAAAGTGTGGCCCCAGTGGTTATACCAGCCCTGGCCCCTACTCTGGATAAGTCCCTCAAGTCTGACAGGTCCCTCTGTCCAGTCAGAGCTTTGCGCTACTATTTGGACAGGACCTCAGCTCTCAGGCAGAATAAGGAGTTGGTTTTCGTCTCCTTTAAGAAAGGGTTTGACAAAGACATCTCCCCTGCCACTATCTCCTCATGGATCAAGCAGACTGTGATCCTATGTTATGAGCTCTCGGACCATGATTCCCACACTCTACATCAGGTCAAGGCCCATGATGTCAGAGCCTTTGCTGCTTCTAAGGCCTTCCAATCGGGAGTCTCCTTAGAACAAATCCTGTCAGCTTGTCATTGGAAGTCACATAACACCTTTACACAATTTTATTTAAAGGATGTGGCTTGGGCTGACTCAGAGCTTTACCATCTGGGCCCTGTAGTGGCTGCACAGCAGATCCACCAGCAGTCCAACACATAGAGGAGATGTGTACATATGTAGATATCTGTACGTCTGTATATATTGCACATATAATTAAGAAGTAATTAAAAAAAAAAAAAAAAAAAAAAAGTCTTCTCATTTGCTTCCTTGTGGGAGGTTTTTAGGTTTTATGGGACTGAACTCAGCCCTCTCCTCCCCTAGATCAGAGCAGGTCTCTAGGCGACAAAAGGGGGGGGGGAGGGGCGGTCGGTTCTGACGGTTCAAACCCGAATAACGGTTAACCGAATGATGATATCCGACCAGAGCCTTTAAGGTTCTTGACTCCAAGAACTACTTAGACTTGGAAAGGGATGTTTTTTACTTCTGTTTATGAGTTCACTGCTAGTCCCTAGTGGCTTACCCGCCAACCAAGCGGTAGTTATTCAGCAATTGTCCATTGGATAGGATGTATTAACGCAATAAAATTGCAAATTTAATAAGTAAATTAAATTTTTATAAGTTAATACCCTATCCAATGGACACGCAAGACCCTCCCATCCGACCCCGCTATCAGCTTACTAGGGGTCTAATAGGTTTAGACAACGAAAAAGATGCTATGACGTCACGCTGTCTAGACAGGAAGGAAGTACGACACGCCACCTTGCGAGCAAACACAGGGACCGGAACGCTTGTGGGGGCATTATGCACTCATATAAGGCGACTTTTTCTGTCGTTTGGCGGGCCGGTCTGCGCCGACCGGATTAGCAATTGTCCATTGGATAGGGTATTAACTTATAAAAATTTAATTTACTTATTAAATTTGCAAATTTCTGTTTTAAAATTAACTTGGTGTTTGGTCATCTAATGTAATATAATCTTTTAACTTAATGATATACACTTTTTATATTTTACTACATTTGTGTTATTAACCAGATTTTTTAAGTCATGCAATGCAATAAATTGTTTGTAATCAATGATTTCAACAATTTTACTTTTTTTCCATTATCATTAAAAGACTAGAGGAAGGCCAATTTTCCACCCCACAAATTTCAAGGAGGGCCAATTTTCTAGGAGGCCATTTTTCCCGGAATTCAAACAAACATGTACTGATACGACTATGAGGAAAGGGGTGACCTTACCATTACCAATCAATAACTTATTGGTGTATAAATTCTGAGAGTTGTGTCTTTTACAAGAGGAAGAATAACAACTGTATTAATTTTTTATTGCATTAATACATCCTATCCAATGGACAATTGCTAAACCGGTCGGCGCAGACCGGCCCGCCAAACGCCAGAAAAAGACGTCCTGTGTTTCCACCGGCTGGCCGGTCCCAGTACTGTGCATTCGCCAGGTGGCGCATGGTATTTACTTCCTGTCTAGACAACATGACGTCATAGCATCTTTTTCGTTTGGCGCGTGTACTGTGCAGACGTGTTTTTTAACACCTCCAGAATTTTAAAGGAAAAGTGTGCTTTATGATGGTTTTTAAACCTTATATGTGGAGAGTTTCTTTGTAAAGTGTTACCAGCTGGTCAAGCACGGATATACATTTAGAAATCTGCTGGAAACGCTCCCTAGTTGGCTCAATTTATTATTGATGATAGGGCAGTAATCGACGAGATATATGAAGGCAGCCATTTTGCTAGTTTCCTCCCATTCAACCTTTGTGTTGTTAGGGGCAGATCAACAATATTGAGGAATTATGGATATACTTCTAACAGGTATTTTTATCCGTGTCTTTTGTTTGAATGTTTCATCTATAACCTTCCAGCTACAATCACCATAGAAACGTCTCTACACGAGATCTTCAGTCTACGTAGTTTTGAAATCTGTGAATGGAAGGAATTCCCCATCACAGATGCATTCTTCAGAGCGCACTGGTACCGACTTCTCTGCTGTAAAGCATCAGTCACACCAGCCCAGCTCGAGTATTTGGTGTTTTTTCATCAGAAGCATGAGATGAATTCTTCAGATTTCTTCAGAGCGCACTGGTACCGACTTCTCTGCTGTAAAGCATCAGTCACACCAGCCTAGCTCGAGTATTTTTTCATCAGAAACAAGAGGTGAATTCTTCAGATTTCTTCAACCGACCTTTCAAGTATTTTCTACATAGAAGGAACTTTTGTCACTCTCAGTCCCACCCTTATGGACCCGGCACTTGTGTCGGTAGTAAGGGCAGTGGATGGCCAGGAAACTGGTTTGAGTGTACAGCCGGCTGAGAAGAAGAACCGACTTCAGACCGGCCAGGATTTTCATCTACAGAGTGCACTGGTCCAGGCTTATCTGCTTTTAAAGCATCAGCCGACCGGCCAGCTAAAAGAACGCGACCTCTGACGTCATACCCAGTCAGCCAATCGCGTGTCTTCACGAAGCTGGTCACGTGTTTTCACCGACCAGTCACGAAGTTTATCACGTGATTCACCGAACAAGAAGGTCGGAAGTACATTCTTTGCACTCATGTCTACTGTGATTCCAGTTTTTTAGTTCCTGTAATCCACCTCCAGCGTACTGGTACAGACTTCTCTGCTACAGACATCAATCGACCAGTAAGCTTACGTTTACTGTGATATAAGGAAAGAACACCTCTAGTGAGGGCGTATCCCCGAAGTTGGTCACGTGATTTTCCGACCAGTTCACGAAGCTGATCGTCATCTCCAACCGGCCAATCACGTTGTCCCTCCGACCAGCAAGCTGGTCACGTGACACACCGACCAACATTTGTTTCTAAATATAGCTCACAAGGGCTTTCCCAGCAACTGTCAAAATCTACAAATAAGACGTGCGTTCAAGATAGTTGTAAAAAAAATTTTTCAACAACTGGTTACAGAGTGTATCGACCAGTACTGGCTATACAGCCTTGTACACTTGTTTCAACAACTGGTTACAGAGTGTACCGGCTATACAGCCTTGTACACTTGCTTCAACAGCCGGTTACAGAGGAATTAATGGAGGAGACTGAATTCAACACAAGATAGTTGTAAACTTCATTCAGAAACTGGTTACAGGGTGTACCTACTGGCTACACAGCCTTGTACACTTACTTCAACAACTGGTTACAGAGTGTACCGACTGACTACCGGCTAAACAGCCTTGTACAGTTACTTCAATAACTGGTTACAGTATGTACCGACCGGCTACCGGCTTCACAGCCTTATACAGTAGCCTCAACTGGTTACAGTGTACCGGCTACACAGCCTTGTACACTGGCTTCAACACCTGGTTACAGAGTGTACCGGCTGGTACTGGCTACACAGCCTTGTACACTTCAGCAACTAGCTACAGAGTGTACCGACTGGTACTGGCTACACAGCCTTGTACACTTGCTTCATTCTATGGGTTACAAGTCTACTAACAGGGTGTTGGCTACACAGTCCTTACTGTAGTGTTTCAACCCTACTGGTTATAAAAAAAAAAAAAAAAAAAAAAAAAAAGCTGGCTAAATATAGACCAGTAGCTGTCAAAATTCGTTGGTGACCCCAACCTGCCAGTTTTTGCCGGTTACAAGAATTACTGGTTACAGTAAAGTACCGGGTATGGAGTCCGGGTACCGGACAGAGTTGCCTAAGGTTAATTGGGTTACAGAGAATTCTTAAACTGGTCAGTGATCTTGATGATAGGACAGTTTCCCAAGCTACTGCCAGGCAACCTTCCCTTATCACACCTCTCAGCAACCTGTTATCGGTGCTGGACTTGACTGCAGAGATAATAATCAATTTTGTCATCAGGTCCGGCCAGGGGACTGACATCTCACATATGACAATTGCTCTGTAAATGCTGCACCTTGCAGGCTGCTGGCCCGGGGCAAAGAGTTTATTAATGTGAAAATAAGACCACAATAAAAACAGAGAGACTGTTAACCTGGATCATTGTCACCAGACCGGACCAGTGTCCGGAGGGAAAATATTGTCAGAATACCAAATGTCCCAAATGTGGCACACAATCTGCCTATAAGGTCCAGACTAAGCCCTTTTTTGGGAACTTAGGAAGCCTTGGGGACTGGACTTTAGGTAGTACAACTGTTGAAGGAGGGATACCTACGTCCATATACCTATACAAGAACAATCCAGGAAATGCCTGAGATTTCACATCCAAGGTCGGGCATACCAACCCAAGGCCCTGCCATTCGGGTTGTCCACAGCACCTTTTGAGTTCACCGTGATACCAAAGCAGGTGAAATTGATGGCCATACACAAGGATTTAAGAAGCCACCAGGACCTAGACGGCTGGTTGGTGAGAGCCAGATCCTACCACGCTTGTCTCCAAAATACACAGGAGCTAGTAAATAATGTGTCAACAACTGGGTTGGCCAATGAACTTAGAGAAATCAGAGCTGGAGTCCAATCAAGACTTTGATTTTGTAGGCTACCAGTTTCGACTTCAGGTCTGATCGGTTCCGACCGACCCTGGACTGGGTACAGAACCTTCAAGAGACTGTTAAAACTGCTATCCCTACCGGCTTGCCCGGTCCGGGAATTCATGTCCTTGATAGGTTACTAACATCTATAGAAAAGCATGTTAATCTAGGCAGACTTCATATGAGACCCATACAGTGGCACCTCAAAAACAACTGGAGGGTATCCAGAATCACTGCAAAAGGTGATCCAAGTCCCCAGGTCCCTGCACCCCCATTTACAATGGCGGCTGAAGGAAGACAATGCACTTACAGGCCAACCATTACATCCAATAAAAACATGCTCTGCAAATATTTACAGACGCATCAATAGAAGGGTGGGGCGCTCACTTAGATGAGCACTTGGCAAGAGCAACCTGGTTCCCTCCGGGAAGCAAGTTGTATATATAAACTATCTAGAACTAAAGCAGCCTTTCTGGCTTTAAAAGAGTTCCAAGACCTTTGCTCAACAAGATAGTACTTGTAGCAACTGACAACACCACAGTAGTGTCATACATAAAGGAAGGAGGAATGAGGTCGGGCCCACTTTGTGCCCTACTATGGAGAATCTTGACCTGGTGTACCAGGAAACAAGTGATTCTAAAGCACGACACATTCCAGGCCGGCCTAATATGGTAGCAGACAGGCTGTTCAGGCTAGGCCAGACCATCCCAACAGTGGTTTCTCCTTCCAGAGGTCTTCCACTCTATGCAGTAGGTGGCACCGGCCCAAAATTAACTTATTTGCCACGAAGTTCAACAACAAGTCGCCTCTGTTTTGTGTCACCGGTACCGGATCCCCTGGCCACAGCAGTGGATGTGCTCAGTCGGCCATGGTAGGATCTAAAAGCATACACCTCCTCACCATCAGCCATATTGGGCAAAGTGGTGGAGAAGTTGCAAGACTCCCCATGTAAGAGAGTCATTCTGATTGCTCCGGGGTGACCCAACATGCCTTGGTTTTGGGATCTAGTGGCCATGTCCAGCCACATCCCACTGAGCCTCCCCAATCTGTCCAGCCTGTTCACTGCCATTCGATCAGATCCCTCACGGAAATCTGACCAATCTTAATCTCCATGCAGGGCTCCTAGAGCCTCAGCAATCGAGGAGCAGGACTTGTCTGAGGCAGTGGCAGCAAGAATTGAGGCTCCTCAAAGGGGGGTCAATCAGATCAGTCTATGAGGCAAATGGGTCATTTTTACCAAGTGATGTATCTTTCATCAGGTGGACCTCGGGCACCACCTGTAAAGTCAATTGTTTACTTCCTTAGGTACCTCTTTCAGTACAGGAAGTTGCCGCCCAGTACCATTGATGGTTACAGGTCAGCCATTGCTGATAGTCTAGAATTTGCCCATCAATGTTAGTAAGGATGAAAATCTCACTCGTCTCCTGGTTAACTTCCACTGAGACAGACCCAAAGGCCGGAGGGGAACCCCCTCCTGGAACCTCTCCCTGGTTTTTTGCACCAGCTGACAAGGTTCATTTTGAACCAATTAAAGGCCTCCTTGAAGCATTGACCTTCAAGGCAGTTTTCCTCTTGGCCCTGGGTTCGGGCAAGCGTAGAAGTGAGATACATGCTTGGCAAACAGCCCAGCACCATTGATGGTTATAGGTCACCCATTGTTGATAAACTGGAAATTCACCCTTCAACATCAGTTAGGACGAAAATCTCGCTCGTCTCCTGGATAGTTTCCTCAGAGACAGACCCAGAGGCAGGAGTGGCATACCCTCCTGGACCTTCTTACTGGCCGTGCACCAGCTAAGAATCCATTTGATCCAATCAAGGAGGCCCCCTTGAAGCATTTGACCTTCAAGACAGTATTCCTCTTGGTCCTTGGGCCGGGCAAGTGCAAAAGTGAGATTCATGCCTGGCAAAACTGATATATTGGACACCAATCCGATTGGTCAAAGGTGTCCCTGTATCCTCGCCCAGCTTTCTATCCTAGAATCAGCTGGCCATAGAGTGTCCAGTGTGGCCCCTGGGGTTATAACAGCCCTGGCACCGACTCTGGATAGATCCCTCAAGTCTGACAGGTCCCTCTGTCCGGTCAGAGCATTGTGCTACTATTTGGACAGGACCTCAGACATCAGGCAGAATAAGGAGGTGGTTTTTGTCTCCTTTAAGAAAGGTTTCAACAAAGACATCTCACCTGCCACTATCTCCTCTTGGATCAAGCAGACTGTGATCCTATGTTATGAGCTCTCTGACCAGGAGGCCCACATTTAACATCAGGTTAAAGCCCATGATGTCAGGGCCTTTGCTGCTTCTAAGGCCTTTCAGTCGGGAGTCTCCTTAGATCCAATCTTGTCAGCCTGCCACTGAAGTCACAATACCTTCACACAGTTCTATATGAAGGGCGGGGCTTGGGCTGATTCAGAGCTTTACCAATTGGGCTCGGTAGTGGCTGCTCAGCAGATCCACAAGTGGCCCTTAGATTGAGGAGATTTTTATATGTGCATAACAGTTCTTCATGTACATAAGAATTAAGTGTGGCGTGCTTCCTTTGGGAGGTTTATTTGCATTTTGGGACTGAACTCATCCCTCTCTTCCCCTACCTCAGAGCAGGTCTACAAAAGGGGGGGGGGGCGACGGCGGTATAGCCCCGGGTAACCGGCTGCTGGCAACCGACCATGGCCTTGCAGGGTTTCCTGACCTTAAAGTCAACCCAGGCCTGGACCTATAGGTCTCCTGACGAAGTCAGCCTAGACCGTAGGTTAAAATTTGCTATTACTTGTGAGTTCACATAAGTCCCTAGTAACTTACCCGCCGACCAAGCGGTAGTTATTCAGCAATTGTCCATTGGATAGGATGTATTAACGCAATAAAATTGCAAATTTAATAAGTAAATTAAATTTTTATAAGTTAATACCCTATCCAATGGACACACAAGACCCTCCCACCGACCCCGCTATCAGCTTACTAGGGGTCTAATAGTTTTAGACAACGAAAAAGATGCTGTGACGTCATGTTGTCTAGACAGGAAGTAAATACCATGCGCCACCTGGCGAATGCACAGTACTGGGACTGGCCAGCCGGTGGAAACACAGGACGTCTTTTTCTACCGTTTGGCGGGCCGGTCTGCGCCGACCGGTTTAGCAATTGTCCATTGGATAGGGTATTAACTTACAAAAATTTAATTTACTTATTAAATTTGCAATTTTTTTAGAAATTCAGGAAAAAGTGAGAAAACTTTGACTCCCACAAGCCTCTAACATTTGTGGTAATTCTTTATATTTAGTGCAAAGAAGGTTTAAACAACCCCTAAATTGATTCTACAGATAAATGAGTGGTCTAAATAAGAAAGTATTTTCTTTATTCATTTAGATCACGTTCTCACCGAAAACAAATTCTAAACAGTTCTTTATTGTATTTACCCACAACTGTTGTGGTGAAAGTAAGCACGCTGGTAGAAACCTGTATAAATATTTAAACATTTGAACAAGCCATTTCCAGCCTTCATTTCGGCACTATAGTTCTGACAAACATAAACAATAGTCTTCTTCATTTCCTGATCACTGACAAAGATTGGGCACTCAGTAAAGGGTGTAATCAAAGGATTTTGTTTATCACACACAGGCAGAATGGCACAGTTTTAGGCCTGCTTTTATTGGTAGTCTGGGATTGTACATCAGATTAAATATGACAGCTCTGTTGAAGACTAAATGTCTTTAACACAGTCACTCTTAGTGTTGAGAAGTTGCTGATTTAATTCTTGTGATAAAGGACAGTGAAACATTAGTTTGGTGAAGCTGAATTGCAAGAATGCCATAATATTTGAAAATGGGCCTAGTACTTTGACAGACCAAGTGCAAACAGGTTAACTGGTTACTTGTTAAAATATAGAAATATTGTTAATTTCCCTAAGTAACATGGGTAAAACCCAACAATATTCAACCAGATTTGTTCACCTTAATTTTTAACTCCAGCCCATAAAGGCTGGGGTTATAGTCGTCCCCTACACTGTCCGGGCGGCGGCGGCAGGCATAAAGTTTATGGGTGTTCCACAGCCTAAACCCCTGCACGGATTTCCACCAAATTTTCAGGATATGTTTACCCCAAGAGGATCTAGAGCTGATTAGATTTAGGGGGGATCTGGCTACCACTGTTGCCATGGCAACACTTTTTTCGAGTTTTTGGGTCTTAAAGTTTGTGGGTGTTCCACAGCTTAAACCCCTGCACGGATTTTCACCAAATTTTCAGGATATGTTTATCCCAAGAGGATCTACAGCTGATTAGGTTTTGGGGGTATCCAGCATCAACTGTTGCCATGGCAACGCTTATGTGCAGCTAATACATAAACAGAAGACTACTCTTTTGAAATAAAAATTTACAATTTATTAGGGAAAAATCCTTCAAACAAAGTGCACAAAAAAGATGAAAAGAAAAATGCTCTTTCAAGTACTTTCTAGCCTTGAACACATTGATTTAGAGTTTTTCATCAGTATGACAAAAACATACCAAAGAAGAAATGTCTTTTATTTATTCAATCTTTTTTAAGTGACAAGATAGTTATTCAGTTATTTTAATGAAGAATAACTTGGCAATGCATAGTAAAAGAAGATATTTCCAGATACCTGTAATAAATTTTGCAGTAATATTTCTTACTTCGTACATGCAGTAAAATACTCTATTAATTTCTCAGTACATGTATTACTTTATTTTTGGATATTTTATAGTCATTCATTGAGTGTGAATCAGTGAAGTAGGATGAAATGCGTGTTTTTTTGTTTACATGGTTTCCCTAGCCTGGTTCCTAATCACAGTTTGCACATAAAAACAAGATGAGTAAGGATTGCATGAAGAAAACCTCTTCCAAATGACATTACACTTTTTTCTAATTTAATTTGATGGGTTAAGCTTTGCCATCTCTTAACCTAACATATTGCCAAAAAATTCTGCTTAGTAAATGTCATTATTAAGCGGCCCTGAAAGGGCGCTTATTTGTTTTCGCCTCAGTTTCCTCGCCGCCGCCGCATTATGGTCTCCCTTGAATATCACCCTTATTATTAGAAGGTTTCAAACCATATTTGGCAGTTATATACCTTAGGCGTGGGAAAATTTTTCTGCATGTTTAAATTTGACCTTTGACCTTTATGAAGGTCACATGATCAAAAACTATTTTTTGAAGTACACCCCCCCGTCATCATAGTTCAGGAAAAACTACTTGCTACAGAGCCTTGTAATTTGACACACCTGTTCATACTATCGAAAACGCGAGCTGATTAGATTTTGGGAGCAATCCCTTGAAAAATGTCTCATTTATGAGTGATTTTCTGACACCTTCCAATCTGAAAGCCTTAAATTTAGGCCAACCCCCCTATTATCTTCTTAAGTATTGCATTTAGAGCAAAATAAAATGTACTGGGAGGTAATAGGAAACCATATGTGGAGAGTCTAAATAGCCGGTCAGTTTTACCCCACGGCCCCCCTTATGGGTCAAACTGGGGTCATAAAATAGCTGATTTTGAGTTTTTGCCTTATATCTCCTTTATTGTTGCTTTTATAGCTTCAGAATGTATTAAGAGGTATTGGGAAAGCATATATGGAGAGTCTAAATAGCCGGTCAGTTTTACGCCCTGACCCCCCCTTATGGGTCAAACTGGGGTCATAAAATAGCCGATTTTGAGTTTTTGCCTTTATCTCCTTTATTGTTGCTTTTATAGCTTCAGAATATATTAAGAGGTATTGGGAAAGCATATGTGGAGAGTCTAAATAGCCGGTCAGTTTTACCCCCCGACCCCCCCTTATGGGCCAAACTGGGGTCATAAATAGCTGCTTTGGAGTTTTGCCTTATATCTCCTTTATTGTTGCTTTTATACCTTTAAAATGTATTAAGAGGTATTGGGAAAGCATATGTGGAGAGTCTAAATAGCCGGTCAGTTTTACCCCCCGACCCCCCCTTATGGGCCAAACTGGGGTCATAAATAGCTGCTTTGGAGTTTTTGCCTTATATCTCCTTTATTGTTGCTTTTATAGCTTCAGAATGTATTAAGAGGTATTGGGAAAACATATGTGGAGAATCTAAATAGCCAGTCAGTTTTATCCCCCAACCCCCCCTTATGGGTCAAACTGGGGTCATAAAATAGTTGCTTTGGAGTTTTGCCTTATATCTCCTTTATTGTTGCTTTTATACCTTCAAAATGTATTAAGAGGTATTGGGAAAGCATATGTGGAGAGTCTAAATAGCCGGTCAGTTTTACCCCCCGGCCCCCCCCTTATGGGTCAAACTGGGGTCATAAAATAGCTGATTTTGAGTTTTTGCCTTATATCTCCTTTATTGTTGCTTTTATAGCTTCAGAATGTATTAAGAGGTATTGAGAAAGAATATGTGGAGAGTCTAAATAGCCGGTCAGTTTTACCCCCCGACCCCCCCTTATGGGCCAAACTGGGGTCATAAATAGCTGCTTTGGAGTTTTTGCCTTACATCTCCTTTATCGTTGCTTTTACAGCTTCAGAATGTATTAAGAGGTATTGGGAAAACATATGTGGAGAACCTAAATAGCCAGTCAGTTTTATCCCCCGACCCCCCTTTATGGGCCAAACTGGGGTCATAAAATAGTTGCTTTGGAGTTTTGCCTTATATCTCCTTTATTGTTGCTTTTATACCTTCAGAATGTATTAAGAGGTATTGGGAAAGCATATGTGGAGAATCTAAATAGTCTGTCAGTTTTACCCCCTGACCCTCCCTTATGGGCCAAACTGGGGTCATAAATAGCTGCTTTGGAGTTTTTGCCTTATATCTCCTTTATTGTTGATTTATATCTTCAGAATGTATTAAGAGGTATTGGGAAAGCATACGGTGCAGCTTTGTGCATTCTTAGCTTTACAGCATGCTTATTAAAACCACAAAGCATTTTAAACTTTAAGGGACATTAGCAAAAGCATTCCTCTAGTTTCACTCTAAGTACTGGCTGAATAAAATAAAGTGCATGTAGTGCATACATGCATCAACAATTTTACATTGTAATTGTCTCAAATTTTTTTCTTGTGAATCAACATCGTTTTATAATGGTAGGACTCTTTTAAAATCAGTCACTGTTAAGAGCTTCTATACTTTTCTACTTTCTTTTATAAGGGCAATATGTGTCACTCCTGTACTGTATGCCACTGCTCTATGTACCAATAAATGATACACAAGCTACTTTGTATTTTAAGCAAATGTTACAATGCACAGAGCTACATCCACTTTAATTTTGGCAGAATGTTCCAAGATGTGTACATATTTTGACAAGAAGTTTCAAATTGTTTACAACCGATTCATTTTCATGTCAAAATTAACATTCTGTTAACATTACATATTTTATAAAAATTTCCTGACTACTAAAATAATATCAGTGGTTTAATTGTAAAGATATCCTACTATCTGTCTGAAAAAGTTAGTGATAATAATGACTCCTCTGATGAGAACCTTGGTTCAAAGTTGATATTTTACATCCCGTTCAACAGCCATGGAGAACCTGGGTTCAAACCTACATTCAGATATAGTGTGAAGTATCACTCATTCAAATAAGTAACAGAAAGCCAGAAGCAGATTTCATCAGAAACCTGTTAAATGGAATATCAAAGAACAAGAAACATACCAGTTTAAATGGGAATATGAAAGGCTTCTTTAAGCACCTGTTATTTATTTCCATTTAACACAATTCTAATCTCACTGACTTCAACTCAAAGGGGGTTGACTGCAGAGAACTCAAGTGAACGTATCACAAATATTGTTAATTTAAAAAGAAAAATTCCCAAACATCAGTTAAAAACAAGGGGTAGTACCTCATTGACAAATTTCGCATACGATCAGAAAATTCGTTTTACTATTGATGGTTCTCTGTTTGTTGGGTCCTGTCCCCAGGGACACAACCTTAATATCGTTTGGGTTGTTGATAAATGGTCACCCTAGAGCCTCCGTATTCAATTTGAGGAACCCCCCACATGCCTGGTTTTGTTTGACTGCATTGGAAAACTGTTGGCCAGTGCTCATGCCAAAGAAGTGTAAAGTAAATACATGCACCATTACTAGAATGATGATTGCTACTGTCAGATGTCATTGTGATGGATGCATGCATTTTATATATGTCATCGTATTTTCATGTTGGAATCAACATCAGGTATTTTTGACAATGTTCATTTACTCCCATTATGATAATGGATTAAACCAGTGCAGCATTTGGCATGTTTTAGCAATGATTTTAATGACTAATCTTTGCGTACAAATTTTTGTTTAAAGTATGGAATATTTTGCAGATCCATGACATCACAAGTTTGCAGTTGCAGTCACAATATTTTGATTTGAATTCTCTTTTGACGATATTACACCATCGTAATTGGTGAATTTGTAACTGATGTCTGATTATTTGCTCTTCTCACTAGTGAATCCCATTTTCAGCAAATACAATAGGAAAACTTCCCGAATGACATATACGGAAAAATGTATCACAAATGAAGATAATAATATTATTATATGAGTGTGTAGCATGAGTATTATATTGTTAATCTTCATGAGTGATATATTTTTCTGTATATGTCTAATGAGGGATGTTTTACTTTTATTATCCACCATTCTGTTTTATGACTTAAATAATCCATATTTAATGAGAGGATGTGAAAAAGGATCTCATAAATACAGGGGCACCAGAAAATGTAAAACCCCAATCTTTAACTTGCGATCTCTCAGCCATTTCTGCATGGATATTTATGCAACCAAAAAGAGTATAAGTGCTGTTAAAAGACCTTTCTAATGATATATAACACATAGTTGTAGGTTACATAGTTTCTGGGAATATTGGTGAAAAACCAGAAGTTAATGATACTAATTTTCCATTGTAAAGGGGCGCCGCTGTATACAAAAAAATATATCCTGCTCAATATATTCCCTTGTAGGGTCAAATACGGCTCGTGGTGGATAATAAATTCTGATTTTACACTATAAATAGTCCACCTTTCCAGTCTGTTTTCAACAGTTTCAAGTGCTATTCTAATTTACAAGCAGTCACTTCCTGTTTAATTTCCAACAGATAACTCATAAAAATGTCCTGCATTTGTAAGTGGAAGTAAGCTGTAACTAGAACCAACTCCTATAAAATTTGATGCTCTAGTTACACAGAATCTATTTCTCTCAGTTTATAGAATGTATTTTGTATAACTGTTGTCACAAGAGCATTTTGTCTATTTTTTTTTTTTTTTTTTTATATAGCTGAAGTGATTGACAACAGTCGTGTGGGTTCACGGAGATTTGATGTGTCAGTGGACTCGATCATGCACGGCATTGCTGGATACTTTGATTGTTTGCTGTATGGAGACGTCAGTATAAGTAAGTGTAGTACTTCTGCCACACAGTCCCTCTTAATACCTCAAAACTAATGAAATGCAGAAAAGAAAAATCACATGTCCAGGCAATTTGTAAAGAAGTTAGAATAGAAACAAATTTTAAGAAAAAGAATTACAAACATTCTTGAGAATGTTTTAATTAATTTTCTGAATATAATAATAAATAATTGGCTGAAGCAGCTGTGTTTAAATAATGCAGAAATAAGATTTTTAGATTTTGATTAAAACATTTTTAGACAAATTTTTATTCATACAAATGATACAATGTGTTCTTTTTCTTACAATTACAAAATGTTGAGTTTCTGGGAAAATATTAACCACAAGAGTGGTCTCATTTGACAGAAATGTGTTGCACTATAAATCAATGAAGCAATTTGTGGGGTGCTTTCTCTGTGTTTGACCCAGTTTTCTCAATATTTTTTTGGCCCAGCAGAAAATGCTGAAAACCTGTAATTACTGCAGCAGTGGCACTTTCCAGTCAGTCAGTGCAACTTCCTCAGCTGAGTTTTTGTTCTGAAAAAATTTGGTGAATAAATAACTCACATACAGGCCAGAAAATGGTCAACTTTACCACATTTTGATTTTATTGATAACTTTATATTTTGAAATATGAATTTCTTTTTTTTTTACAGTCAACAGATATATATGCTTTTAAATTCGAGAAAAAATACTGTAAGACTCGAGTAAATAAAAATGCTGCAGGCAAAGCTTTTCACTTCACCTCAATGAGAAGACTGTTGTCATCTAGTTCTACAGCTAAATTACTCAGACAAATGCTCAATCCCAAAAGGGATTATACACCATTTATATCAAAAGTATTACAGGAGAAGATTGGAAATTGTATGTTATTCCGACATTCAGTGTTAGAGCTTGATCATGACATTTCAGCATCATTTGTTCAATCTTGAGATTAAAGTGATGTGGAAAAAACAGTATAAGTTTCTGTATCAATTGTGAACATTTTTTTTTTTTTTTTAATAGTAAACCTTTTTCCAACTGTGTAAAATGTTTTGAGTCACAGAATATTCATACACCTATTGTTGTGATATGAATAAATAATCATGCAAATTTTTGGGCTATAAACCTAAATAATATATATTTTTTAAATTTCCTACTTCTAGAAAGTCTGGAAATGCACATCTAATGTTTTCAAACCATGTCTGTATAGACATTTAACACGACAAGTGTAAATCCTCAGGGCTGTGTAACTTTCAAAATATAACTCTTGTATGGTGGATCTGAAAGGAGTCTAATGGAGATTTTCTTTTTACTTTTACTGTAATCGATATGTAGACCCTCGGTGTGTGGACCCTGGACATGTAATTGGTTTCCTGTTCAGCTCTCTTCACTTATATCTCCCAGTTGTTGTCTTTAAAACAAAAGCAAGAGATGAGATCAGTTGGATCTGAGAAAGATAGCATTATTAGTGGCAGTGTAGTTTTAGAATAAGAAATATAAAATTCACCACAGTATATGAAATCTGTACTACTGAGGGACACCCAGTTAAACAAGGCACGGTAAAACTTGTGCGAATTTTGTAGGGGAGTTTCGAGACCAAATGTAGACACACACAAAAAATCGTAAAATATGCAAGTAATTTTCTACTAGCCGTGGGGTTTTCTCACCAGTGAATTTCACACGCTGTTATGAATTTCTCATTTCTCTCACTGAAAAGAAGTGTTAAAAAGTAAGTGTGAACATATACATGTATTTTAGTAAAGTGAAAAAATTGATTCACAATGTTTATGATTATATCCAGTAATTGTCATTTTAAAAGTGAATAAAATTTTTCAGGTAAAATGTAGCTTCCCTGATTTGAGTTTTCTTATGTTTTGACAATGGTCCCTAAATATAAGAGTCATGAGGTGTTTGTTTGTTCTAGCTCTTTAATTATGCATTATGTTGAAAAATTTCTGTGACTTTTGCTCTGTCGGTTCTGATTATTCACACAATTAAGCCTTTACTTTATTAAATGTATAATGCTTTTTACTACTTTTAGCTCCTTTGACTAGAATGCTTTGTTTTTGCTGAACCCCCCAAAAGTCCCATTTTTTAGTTGAGAATTTGGCAAAAATATAATTTTGATGATTTATGTTGAAGCTACAAGACTAGAGGACTAACAGTTTGTTTTTTCGAAGTCTGGAGTATTAAATATATTAGAGAAAAGGGGAAGGGTTGGGGTAGAGGGGGGAAGCTAATTGATTAATGCTGGGAGACTCTCCAGGTAAAAGGGATCAGAGCAAGATCAACGTGTCTGGTGTGTGTGTAATAAGCCTTTGTGTACTATTACAGAATACCAAGTGTAAAATTTTGGCACAGGCGTAAAACTGTTGTATCATTCCACTTTGAATTCTGAGTTTTTGTTATGGAGTTTGTGACTGTATTGGGCTGTCACGCAGTACCTGAGTATTCGTGGATGAGAAGAGTACTGTATTATTTACAGTACAGACAGAAACAATACTCTACATAAATATTGGCAGGTGTCTTTGTAGTAGTGGTGTGGTATGAAATGGTTATAATTTACTACTACTTTTGAAAGAACAATGGCCCAGTTTAATTGCACATTTAAATTATTCTGAGTACTCATTGTCAAAAATTCAAAGTCAAAGTTGGGGTTTTATGTTCCGTTCAACAATATTGCGACAGTACCTCAGCATTATCACTTTGTGGGAGTCGAACCTATACAGAGGTGACTGCCTGTGATTAGATGCCAAACATGCTAACCACTAGGCCACCGAGGACCTTGTGAGAGTACACATTGAATATAGGGCTGATGGTATAAGAAGTATAGAGATATGAAGAATTACAACTTGAAGCAGCCAGATCATATGTCAAATCTGAATCAAATCCATTCCGGAATTTTAAGAAATATTGCTTTCGTCACTTGAGTTCCAGCATTGTTATACTGTGATGAATTTTATATTTGTATAATCAGTTGTAGAACTAAGTAAGAGTTAAAAGACCACAAGCAGCAAAAAATATAGCAGTGTATTTGTCAGAGTATGAAGGAAACTGCTGGTTGCTTCTTTCTAGTTCTCAGGTTTCTATAAATTTACATAATAGTATCATAATATTTATAGCTTCTACTGTTTTAAACATGAAAATGGATCATTAAATTATCCAATCCACAATCCCTGAAGTGTATAACACGGTAAATTATTGTGTATATCTCCATAGTATGGTGTTTGCTGGATGGATGAAAAAAAAATTTTTTTACACAAACACTTTGTCACACACAGCAAAACATGTTTTATAGGAATACTGTATTTTTACCTATCTGTATAGATAACTGCATATTTTCCTGCATTAACCTGAGTACATTTACATACAGTGATCTTCAAATTGCCACCACATTAATAGATAGTGTTGTTTTTGGTGTTGCATGTCAAGTATTGCTAAGGTGAATGGGATAACTTACAGAGAAAGTTCCTTTGGCACATGTGATATCTTCTTAACTGTCAATTATCCCAGAGTGTTGAAAAGTCTGTTAATTTTGTACTTGTCTTTCCCTTTTGTAAATAAATGGATGTGTTTCTGAGATCCTATTGATGAGGATTCAGTTTGTGAAAGGATATAAAGCTGTTGCTGTGAATTGAATTGCAAGCATCATCACTGTTGGCAAAATATCTGATGTGATTTGATGTAGAGTATGGGAAGATATCTCAGTGGTTAAACAGCTTTGCCATTTGATTGACTCTCGTCTCAGGGCTTGTGGGTTTAAGTCAAACTTTACAACATGAGGGGCCTGTCCTGGTATGACTAAAGCTGTTAAAAGGGTCAGGTAAAACCGGGCCTGGGGCTTATGTCCATTTTGTTGCATTACTGGAGTAAGTTTCTAAAGCTAAAATCAATAATTTATGCTTCTTTCTATTCAACTTAATATATTTATGGTGACAGTGGGTAAATCAAGGAAAATGGAAACTAGAAGCTAAAAATATTTTTAATTACTTTTTATGAATTTATTTAAATATCCGAAGCACTTGATTTGTAGTGTTGACTTCTCACAAATTATAAACCAGCACATACTAATGGAATATTCCTAGTGGCTGTCTCTGTAATTGAGAGATATGACAACCATGTGGTGGCTGCATTGTGAGTGGGTGTATAACACATGTATTGGACTGCTATTTGGTTGTCTTTACATTTATGTAAGAAATCTACAAAGTTCTAATTTGACTTTATAGTGCTTAATCTCCACCTTATACAAGATCACTCAACCAGCTTCAATATCCAGAGACGGCAAAAGAGTCAAGCAACATGGAGAATGCCAGACAGATATTGACACCAAGATTTAGAAATAGGATTTAAGCTTCTTTTTGAAAGAGGCAGTAGAGGGGATCATGTGAAATGCATTGGGAATAGCATTCCAACAATGGAAGCATCAAAAGCAAAACTACAAGGAAACTGTTTGACAGACTTTTGAGTAGATGGATGAAATGTTGGTACATCAAGGAAATCACCAACACTCTGACTGCACCTGGCACTATAAGAATTACTATAATAAGAAAGATATGAAGCAATATACTTGTACAAAATGACAAATATGATCTGAGATGTACTTGAACTCATGTACATGAAGTATTGGTGTGCTTTTAACTGCAATAAACTTTGATTTTATTTCATAAAAATTAAAAATATAATATACCCTACCATATGAAAACACTTAGGTTAAGCTTGGTGACCGCCACATACACCATACATAGAATTTAAAATATAAGGGGAGACCCTCTTTAAACCTATGTACTTGCTACCCTTTGACCCCTGGTGACCTAATTCACTCTGCCATGCACAGTAATACAGAAATAGTTCATTCTTTTTGTGGCAGTTGAAGTGTCAACAGGCACTTTTGCTACCTCATTAAGACCTGCATTTACACGTTTTTGATGCTCTGTAAATATACTTAAGCTGTTTTATTCCCTCTTCCTCCATTTTATTTACCTTTCATTTCGATTTCTGGTGAATTTATTGTCTACTTTGTGTAATATTTTTACATATTTTTCAAAGTTCCTATTATCGCTCATCAGGTCACATGCTGTCAGAATTTAGGATTTCCTTTGGAAATATTCATTTCCCCGGTGAATTAATTCATTTTATTCACTTCTGCTGGCTTTATAATTGTCAATATACAGTTTTCCATCATTCTTTACACAAAATTCTTCCTTTCACTGCGTATTTTGACAGTATTTTTGAGCTTTAGACAATCCAATCACCAGGTCACATGACGATGATGTCATATTTAAAATGGAGGTCAACCGATCGGTTGTCAAAAAATAATCATTTTCACAGTGATTACAGCATTTTCAGGTTTGTTTATGCATTCCTTTTACATCATTCTTTGAGTATTATTCTGTCAGAGTATAATGTGTAATAATTCCCATTTTTACGCATATTTTTAGCGTATAATTACGGTACTTAACCGTAGCTACCATTCACAGATCATCTCTTGTTCAGGCCCTTTCATTTGACATTTCTGGGATACGGATCCTGGTTTTAGTGTTTTGGGTTCAATTTTGAACCTAGGGTTTCCACTTTTAGCCTTTCCTCACCTTCAAGTATGGAGGAGGGTGGTAAACGGTTCATGGGGTTGACTTGTTCTTCCCCTTTGGAGACCCATCTCACTGTTACCGGTTTCCTACATTCCAATTTTGGTCATTTGGTTTCTCAGTCCATTTTTAGTCCTTTGGCCTCTTTTGTGCCTAAGGCTCAGCCTAATCAGGCTCTTTTTTGATACTGGGATTACCTTCTCAAGACCATTTTTGTTCAGGGTCCTTCTTAAGAATAAGTTCTTATCAGTTGAATCCAACTGATTTTGCTATTCTTATAACAGCTCCATTCATTTTCTAATTCTAGAATTAATTTTGGGGTTTGGTGAATATTTACTCTTATTCAACATTTTTAGTACATTTTCACCAGTTTTAGATCTGACTACCTACTGGTACATCTCCTTTTTGGGTATGTAGGGGTCCCTCTGTCTGTAGTTAACCTTCAGGCAGACTACTAGGACCTAATTCCAACATTTTAGTGCCAGTCTGTTGCACTATTTGGATGCTTTGGACTTTGTTCTTCAATCTTCATAGAAGATTTTTAGGCCTCCTGTCCAACAGAATTAGGGGTTAACAGATGACTGCTCTCATTAATTTTTGAGTAGTCTCAGTTTTCTCCTATGGTTCACCCCTTTTCCTGGCCCAGAAGTTCCTTCATGATGTCAGATTTGTTCTTTCTGTCACTCATGATTTTAGGGATCTTCTCATTCTAAGTTTAAGAAGTTGGGTATTTACCCAAAGTTTGCTTCTAAAACTTCGTTCTGCCAGGTACAAACCCTCTTCAGGGGGGTTTGGGGTTGACTTACTCAGATATCTGGACCTGGGATCTAGCCTAGTGGGTTTTCAATACCTTCACTTTCCTAGGCAGATTTTCTCTGACATTAGGAGAGATCTGAGATGGACCTTAGGGTCCTTAATACTCTGGGATTTTTCCTTGAGTACTGTTTTGCTGATCACTTAGTCAGGTTGAATGACCAGACAGTTTTTTCTCAAGTCATCTTTTACCACCCACCATGCTTTGGACGTCTTTTCAATGGATCTTTCAGCTCCATTTCAGCTGGTTGATCTAAGGCTTTTTCCAACCATTAGTTCTCTTTGCACTTTGTTTGGAGATTTCTTATTTTCCCTTTCCCTCACTTGTGCCTAGTCACTTTGTAAGGGAAATTGGGCCCTTTTGGTCTTATACTGTTTGTTGTGGTGTCTTTTTGAGAGAATTCTTTCTCACATATAACAGTATAAGCAGGAGCTTTTCATACTGCCCTTACTAAAGTTGCCTCTTTTAAGCTTCTGCATTGGCCTCTTGAGTCAAACCAATAAAGGTTTTCTCCCTACCAGGGAGTCTTCTCTCTAACTTAGTGCTAAAGGGATGTGGTTCCTCTCCAAGTTCCAACATTCTAATAGTGGAATGCCTTCTAGAGGCAGGGGCAAGAGCCTCAGCCTCCACCTCTATAATGGTCCCCTTCAGGAGATAAGAGTGTGTTTGTATCATTCAAACTTTCACCCTTACTTCCAGATCCCTCCACTTGCCAATGTGAGGTCAACTGTTTTCTTCCATTTCATTTAAAATGTTTGGGTGTCAGCCTTTCTTTTTCCAGAAATCTGGAACTTGGGTTTTCACCTTCCAGTGGTTTCTCAGATTCCACTTTCCTGATTTCATCTTCTTCAGCTTTTTTCTTCTCCTCAGAAGTGTGCTGTTCTTTGTCAATCAGCCTTACACTTGCTGTTCGTAGGAGCAGTTCAAGTGCCTGGACTCCCTTTTACTTGATTTTCTCAGGTCCTTGTTTCCTTGACAAAGAGATAGAAGACTGGAAACCAGCATTAGATTTGGATCTTTTCCTGGTTTTCCAAACTATCAGGATGGAACTTATCAGTTGATAATTTTCTCCCTTCTAGTTGGCCAGTGGACAACTTCTCTTTCTCTATATTCCTCCTTTCTTTCCTTTGGCTCTTTTGGTTCACTCTTGCTCAGATTTTTGTTCTTGTGCAGGGTGCACCAGTTTGTGGCAATCCCTTTGGGCCTAGCCACTGGCCTTTCAGGATTTACTTCCGTAGTCAAAAAAGTAAGAAAGTTGGCTTTTCGATTGGGCATCTCAGTGCACATGTGACTACAGATTTGGCTCATTAGAGCCAGTAGTTGTCAGAGGCTCATTTTGCAACTCTCTTTGAGCTGACTCTTAACTTGGAGTGGTTCTTAGCAGGAAGTATTTGATCTGTTCCTACAACAGGTCTCCTTCCTGGGCCAGGTTCTCAACCTGTTTAAAGGTTTTCCTCACAGCAGCAAGGTTTTCTGACCATTCAGCATCTCATCCTTCCTCTGCCTTAGAACACCTTTTATTTTCCTCTCCAAGTATGCACCTTTACTTCTCCTGGCTTCCACTTCTAGCCACTTATTCAAGGTCGCCTGCACATGACACTTCTTCAGTGTTATCTCAGGACACTTTGATTTTTCCTTCTTAAAGGTGCTCAGAATTGTCCATTCTTCAATCCTTCTATGAAGTTTCATTTCATGGTACTTTCCTAGGAACTATGTCTTTGCATGCCTCCCTTTAATTCCCTAGTTTTACATCTACTGACATGGATGTTTCACTTCATGGTTGGGGAGCTCTGTGTGCTCTTTTGACCACCTAGGTCCATCTTTGATGTAGCAGTCCAATCTGCTCATCAGTTCTAGAGCTCATAGCTGTCCTTTTTACTCAGACATTTGTTCTTCTATTATCCTTTCATCAAAGGATCATCCACATAGTCTCAGACAACATAGATGGCTTGTTCTCATGACATTTGTTCTTCACTTGTCCTTTCATCAAAGGTCTCAGGCAAACATTTTTGTCTGTGTTTTCTTTTTGTAACAAGAGAGCTTCCACTCTTGGGACATGTCTCATTATTTTGGCACCTGTTTGCTATTTTTTCTACAAGAACAAGTCTGTTCTTCCACCTATTCATGTTCCAGTGGCATGAATCTTTGGCTGGCCATCTCTTGAGGTCTTTTCAGACCTTTCATATAGAGTGGTCTCTCAATTTTTGGATCTTAAGATGGCTGTCTCAGACTTCACGTCTGATTTAAATCTCTTTGCCATGTGATTCTATCATAAGCTGCTCTTGCATGTGCCTCCTGTGCTAGATCCTTAGGCTCTGGCAACAGATGCCCTGGAGTTCATTTGGTCCGGAGTACTTGTTTTACTCCTTCCCTCCTTCAGCCCTTTATCCACTATGGGCAGAAAGTTGATCAACTTTCAGAGCTGTACCATGCCTCTTGTAGCCTTCTTTGGCAATTGCCAAGATTTGGCCTCAAGATCTCCTTTAAGAAAGCCAGTGGCTCTTCCTCTTATTCTTCTATAACAACCTTATCTAGAGGTTTGTTATTAATTTTTATGGAGTTCCTTTCTTCAAGCTTTGTGGCTGAAGTCTCCTTTCAGAAGAATCTTCAGAGGAGGGGTCTTGGAGGATATTTAATCCTCCATAACTTTCTATGAAGCAATGTGGAACTGCTTCAAAAACTTGTGAGAAACATGGCCACTCTGCCATGCTTCAACTGTGTCTTTTACTGCTGAATTTTCCTATTTTGGAAATATTTCCTCAGGCAATAGGGATACAGGTCAGCTCTCCCCATTTAGTACTTGGGAGTTGGGTGCCTAAAAGGAGCTTAGAAGACTCATTTAGAGCTTTTTTAAGTCCAGGACAAGGGTAGTCATCACCAGGCTCTGCAGGCTCTTACCAAGGCTCCTCTTGAAACCTTTTCACTTGCTGAGCCAAGTTTTTTCACATATTAGACAGTCTCTCTTACCCCCTTGTTTTTGGGAAGGAGAAGGAGTGATTTTGATTCCTTTGTTTAATGGTCTCCTCTCACTCTCTAGGGATGGCCTAAGTCATCTTTAAGTCAGATCTTTCTCTCCTGGCTTAAGCCAGTTACCTTTAGAAGGCTGTTCCTCCTTTGCCTTTTGTCTTGGTCAGGATGACTTAGAGGACAGTTCCTTCATTACTGTCAGACTCCTTAGATATTTTCTATCTAGCAATTCTGACTATTTTAAGGAGGATTTCTTCTTTGTCTTTCTTCTGAAGTCCAAAGAGGGTGATATTGCTGCTCAGACAATATCTTTTTGGATTAACATTATCCTTTATTCCCTCAAACTCTGTTCCACATGTGAAGGCCCCTGATGTTTTTGCCCAGGTTTCGTTCTGGTCTTTCAGGTGGTTTTTCACTGCTTCACATGGGGATTCCTCTCGGAATTCTTGCACTTCACTTATTTTCTTTTAGAGATGTTGTACTTAGGAATCTCTATGATATCTTAAGTGTAGTGGACTTTTGTTTCCACTCAGCCAGTTCTTCTTAAATTTATCAATTTAAGTCATTCTGAGACTTTTAGTCTCAGAAAAAGGGAGGTGGCATTTCCCTTTTAGGGAATCTCTTCTTCATCTCCATCTTCAGAACCGTGCTTCTAAGTGCCTATTGGCATGTTCCTATTCTGAGCACAGTGGCATATTTATGCCCTCTCCTTTGAGCTGAAATAATAGGGTGTAGACAGCAGTGCTGAAGTTCTTGCAGTGGTTAATTCTACTCACTTAACTCAGTAGAGTTATTTCTTCAGCACAGAGGTTTTGGGTTCAATTGCACCAGGAAGTATCCTCTTTATGCAATTTAACCTTAGGGTGGTTTTCCTCAGTCTGTCTTTTTCCCACATCCTTCCATGTGGGCATTCAACCCAAGTGTTTTATGAAGTAAAATGTATCTACCTACCATATGAAAACAGCAAATCACCCTCTCGCCTGCCCCGCTTTTTTTTTTTTTTTTTTTTTTTTTTTTAAAAGACCTTTTTCCAGCATTATGTTTATTCACAAAAAGAGTGAACTATTTCTGTATTACTGCGCATGGCAGAGTGAATTAGGTCACCAGGCGTCAAAGGGTAGCAAGTACATAGGTTTAAAGAGGGTCTCCCCTTATATTTAAAATTCTATGTATGGTGTATGTGGCGGTCACCGAACGCCAAGCCAAGCTTAACCCAAGTGTTTTCATATGGTAGGTATATACATTTTTCTTCATAAAAATGTATTTTACATTTAAAAATATGAAAATTTCTTCACCTTTGAACAAACATTCAAAACTATTTACTAAAAAAAGTTATAATGGCCTATCCTTGTATTTTGTAATGGCGAATCATGGATAGTTAGTCGTGTAGATGGAAATACAGACTTAGCTACAGCTTGTGAAGACTTGAGATACTGCTGATATGTGATTGCTAAAAGTTGTTTTATGGCCCCATTGATTCATCGCATGATTTGTTACCACAGGTTGCTTTCTATGTATTATACAAAAACAAAGTTAAATGTTTAGTGATTTTATTTTCCTTTTGTTCTTCACATTTTACCTTTCTACAAAACTTATATCTTTAAAAAGAAATTTTTGAATACTATGTTTTTCCCTACCAGAGAGTTTTCTGTATTTCATGTCAACACTTGTTTAGTTTTGAAGCCCGGGTAATGATGAATGCTTGTATTCAGAGAATAAGGTTGTCAGTATGGTTTATTTTACCCACTCTATATGACTAAACAAAATGATTAACCTGAGGATAAGTATTTAAGGCTTCATAATGTGTAAAGTGTGATGCATTTCTCATGTTCAGCCTGTATTTTGATACCATTTGGTTAGTGTGGCTTTTTTATTACAATAAAGTGCTACAAACTGTTAATGGTTCTGCTGAAGCCTTGTCATCTGTGACACAGATGTCCATTTGTGCTTTGTTACCCTGGACAACCTGATAGGCTACTATAATTCAGGTATAGCACACTACCAGTATGTTACTACAAAATATTGTGTACATTAGGCAAGAAACGAGTGGTAATTTTTGGACACAAATATTCTTCTTCTCTTATATCATTACTATACTCTTTGAAGAATACTTTTTTCAGCATAAAAAGATCAAACCTTGGATGATTTCCATCTAAATATTGCAGGAAATGTCTCATTTTAGGTCTATCTTTATCTAAGATTCATTGTAAAACTACAGATAACACACTAACAGAACCTTTTTTCTCAATTTATAGTTTGACTACTTCATTATTCTTCTTGAACGAGCACTTTAGTACTCTTTATAGCATTTACATTTTTATATTAACTGCTGCTTACACTGCAGCATTTGCAGATGTTGCATAATAACTTTATATTAACTGCTGCATACACTGCAGCATTTGCAGATGTTGCATAATAACTTTGTATTAACTGCTGCATACACTGCAGCATTTGCAGATGTTGCATAATAACTTTGTATTAACTGCTGCATACACTGCAGCATTTGCAGATGTTGCATAATAACTTTGTATTAACTGCTGCATACACTGCAGCATTTGCAGATGTTGCATAATAACTTTATATTAACTGCTGCATACACTGCAGCATTTGCAGATGTTGCATAATAACTTTATATTAACTGCTGCATACACTGCAGTATTTGCAGATAATGCATCAATAATCTTGTATATTAACTGCAGCTGTATATGCTTCAGGATTTGCAGATCTTGCTTTAAAACTATATAACTGCTGCATACACTGGAGCATTTGTAGATTGCATAATAGCTGGTTATTTACTGATGTACACACAGTAGTATTTGCAGGTATCCCATATTAGCTTTGTATTAACTTAAGTATACATTGCTGTATTGGTTAATTGAATTAATCACGTTTGCAGACGAAAAATTGGCTATGTATTAGTTACAATACCTTTATTGTGACTGATGTTTACATTGCTGTATTGGCAGGTATTGTACAGTGGCTTTATATTAACTAATGTATACATTGCTGTATTTGTAGGTATCTTATAATGGCTCTATTTTAACTGATGTATTCATTGCTGTATTGGCAGGTATTGGACAATGGCTTTATATTAACTAATGTATACATTGCTGTATTTGTAGGTATTGTACCCGAGACACACTCTCTTGGAATGTTCAGCTGGTTTCCTGTATACTTCCCAATCAGGGTATGTAATACATTGTTACAATCAGAAATCATTCCAAATTGTTTTACAAAAGCAGTTTTGTACTGTTAACACATAAACAACATTTTCCCCACTTGAAATTTTAAAACCCAATATTTCCTCATGTGAAATGGTGAAGTACAGAGTTTCCTCATGAATTTTTGAACCAAACTCGGTATCTCTATGATAATATGAATAATATTATACAAGTAAATACAGAAATAAAACTCAGGGGAATTTCATCTGTAATTATGACAGAATGGAGTCTGTTTACAACACATGTACTTTTTAGATCCCACTCTGTAATGTTGCGTCTCCGTTTAGAAGAGACTTCGGAGGCAAAATTTACAACATAATAATGATTTTGCAATTATAAAATGCCCTTGAGGTCCTGTTGTGGTAATAATGGCTGATATGGCATTTGTGGTTAAAGGAACCTCAAACCTTAAGTTTGACCTTCATGTTTTCAGGAGCCAGTATATGTGAAGAGCGATAAGCAGATTGTGGTCACTTTCTGGAGGATGGTCAGTGAGAAGAACGTTTGGTACGAGTGGTGTGTGACTGAACCTATAGTCAAACCCATACACAACCCAAAGGGCAGGTCCTATACTATAGGACTTTAGACAGCTCTGACATAGACTAAAGAGATTATCAGAGGATCTCAGTGAATGAATACACTCTTATACACTACAGTCACATGCTGTGTCTGAGAACTTTCGACAAATGATTAGCACAATAATACAATGAAACAAGAGCACTCGGAGAGCGCATACCTCTGCCAAGGCACATAATCTGGAGTATCTTTTTTTATATCCAGACGGTGGTCCAGATGGCTCTCAAAATTTAGTGGCATCTAAGTTGGACTAAGGCTCATCTTTTGATTTTTTTTCAGGAAGATCCAACCAGTAGTATTTTTGTAATCATGCTAACAAACAAACGGACAAATGGTCATGAAAATAATACCTCCTTGGCAGAGGTAAAGATTGATGAGAAACTACTTTAACTGACCACGCCCAGAGTAGAAACCAGGTACGGCTCAGAGGGCAGATCCTACATTATAGGGCTTCAGTTGTTTGACAGCACAGAGTGATTTGCTTCTTCAGAGGATTCTCAATGCACTAGTGAACTCTAAACCTTTTGTAAGAGCAGGTACTACAGTAGTAGAATGTAACATTGGACTGTTGTATGTGACCAAGCATAGAACTTCTACACAATTTAAAAGGCAAATTCTTTATCATGGGAATGACAAACCACACAGAGAATCATTGGTGAAAAAAATAAGCAAGATAAATAAACAGTGTAAAGTTGACTTTGTGGCTGTGCCATCAGCTAAAGTATGCAGCCTTTTAATATAAAAATAAAATTAAGTTGATTTTGGGTCATTTTTTGCCTCTGAATGTAAGTTCAGTCATAAAAAGTTCTTTTGTGAAAAATTAGTCTGCGATTTTCCTTTGTATATGAAACCAATGATTTAGCTCAACCATAATAAGTTAAATGTTAATGAATCTTTTGATTGAGAAATTCCAGACAATCTGGTAAATATTTTTATGGTGAAGGCACTTCAGTTAACTTTAACTTAAAAGGAAAATTTAAAATAAAAATTATTACTTGAAGGTATTTAACTGCAACAGCATGAAGAGAACCAAAAGCTTATGTTATGGGTTTAATTTTGGTTTATCAGAATCATTGTAAGACCTACAGGGAACTTAGAATCGATAAATATAAAACTGGGCCCGTATTCACAAAGATTCTTAGAATTTTTCTTAGAATTACACTTAAGTCTAAGAAAAATTCTTTACTAAGAATTTTCTTATTCTTAGAATAAAATCCTATTCACAAAACAATTCTCAGCTAAGAATAATTCTAAGAATAGAAGTAAAAGGAAATGTGTGCATAGGCTAGACTAAGTGTAGTTCAAAGAAAAATTCTAATAATCATTGTGAATACAGGCCTAGAAGTGACTTTCTGTATTTGGATGCAATTCTGGTGTCAAGAATAAGAGTTTTGTGCATATAGCAATTTTTTATTCTTAGAAAAATTCTAAGAATAAAAGCCATTCTTAGAAAAATTCTAAGAATAAGCGTAATTCTAAGAATAAGAATCTTTGTGAATAGGAAAATTCTTATTCTTAGAATTTTTCTAAGAAAAACAACAATTCTAAGAAAAATTCTAAGAATAAGACTAATTCTAAGAATAAGAATCTTTGTGAATACGGGCCCAGGAAAAGTAATATAGGTGAGAAAATGCGGTGTAAGACTGAACTTATGATTTTCGTACATATGATGGAAAATATTGTTTGGGAAAAAAAACATCTTTTACCCAAAACTATGTAACAAAGAGACACTATACAGAGAATCTTAGAGGAAAAAATTGTGACTGAAATTGATAAGTGGAAGCAAATGAAAAATACAAAAGATGTCAGAAAAAAGGGCATTTAAATGAAGACTGCAGAACTAAAAAGTCAGCCACAAATATTGTGAAAGAAATATTAAAAATATATAGGTAAAAGCGTAAAATAAATTTCAAGTGATATTTGGAAACAATTCAATACTCATGCTACACATTCAAGATATTTCTTTCAAATCAAATCTGAAAGCATATAGGATTGACTGATGGATGTTGGTATTTCAGTGGAGTGACTGCAAAATATTTTCTATACTCGCACAAAACAAGAAAAAATGATTAAGTGCATTGTGCAAATCAATTTTACTTTTCTCTTTTTTTTTGTTGTTCAAATGTGTATCACGTCTTGTCGGTGAATCAAATTGTATAAAAGTAAAATGTCAAAACTCCTCTCATATTGAAATGTTTGTGCAAATAAATATTACTGCATTTACTGACTACAAAACTTTTTGTACTGTTTCTACAAAACCCTAAATCAGAATTTTAAATATGACTACTCCAGTCTCGTCATGACTATTGTCCATGGATTCTTGGCTAAAGTTGGGCACTTAAATGCTGCATAATGTTGTATAAAGTCTGAATTAATGATTGTACAGAATATGGTCATCAAAGAGAAAAATATTATCTAAAGAAACCCTAAACCCCCAAAGGCTTGTATACAGTAGACCAGTACCACACACTCAGATTTGAGCCTTCTTACAATTTAAATAAATTTGTGAAAAAAGATTCCAAAATTAGACCAGAAATGAGATTAGATGTGGCAATTTTAACTGAAGCTCCATGATGTACATGGTGATAACTACAAATCATTGACATAAGTTGAAAAATTTTTCAAAATAAAAATCACATTGTCAACAGTGTGTGTGAACAAGTAATATCAATTGCAATTTTATTCCTGTACTGTAAGGCTATGTTAACCCGAGTCTGACCCTGCATAAGTGCTGATTGCTGTCACCCACCCACACCGCAAAGGGGGAGTAATGAGAGTATTGTACTGGTATCTTCATGCGTAACTCCAAAGCTATACATCAGTCATATTTTCACACAAGTCAGGGTTTACTTATGGCTCAGTCCACAGAGATATCAGTCTGCTTTGGTACTACAGAAATGCTAGAGAGTTTTCACCAGTATGTGGTTACAGATCCCCGAGTAAGGTTTTATGCACAGCACCTTATATATGTGTATGTCCTGAAGTCAAGTGGTTGTTGTATTTGGCACATGATCCCTTATGCCCTTGTTCCACCAAAGGATTAAGCCCCGATCCTGTCGGCGACCCTTAATCGTGGGTAGTCTTGGAAAAAATGGAAAAAAAATTGACCAATGGGGTGGAAGACAGAATCGGTATGAAGGTCTGGGATTAACTACAGATCGGCCTCAGGACGCCCCAGGAGGCCCCAGACAGTCCCTAACTGGTCTGGGACTAAGAACAGACTAAGCCATTTTTCTGGTCGGTTTGAACCACGATCCTGTCGTAGACAAACCGACTGGGTCCCAGGACGCCTCAGGCCTCCTGGGACTAAGCCCCGACTAACCCAGGATTAAGTCCCGACCCCACAAGGTGTCCTGAGGCGTCCCCAGGCGTCCCCAGACCGAGATAGCCGATTTGCAATGGGACTAAGGGTCGCAGGAAGCCTGGGACTAAGGTATAGAGGGTCTGGGACTAAGGGTAGGCGACTAAGGGTCGCAGGCGGCCTGGGACAACATAGGACTGTGTAAATTTGATCTGAGGAAGCCTGGGACTGGACATTTTGTTTATGGCGGAAAAAAATAATCGGTTGGGGTCGGGAGAAATATCAAACATGTTTGATTTCTCACACGGCCTCAACCGACCACAACCGACCCTTACAGGAAGCCTGGGACTAAGCATATTTTTGAAACCGACCCTCAAAAACCCTTAATCGGGAGCCTTAGTCGTGTGGTGGAACACCCACATTAGCCTGTAGTTATATGGATTCAGCTCATAATAATGAAATACTGATGATCTTACCCAGTATCACTGTCAAAATAAATGTAAATCCTAGCTTTGCATTACTTTGGGGTTATAAAAACCCTGACCAAAATTATATGCAGGTATAATTCTGTGGGTTAGGTGACGTTCAGCAGTTATTTTCCACCGAGTATTCAAATGAGTTTTCATGGAAACCCCCATCAAGCTGCGTAGTTATGTGTGGCTAATATATTTCCTATTTTGAGCAGTATATAATGTGCAATTTGGGTGTTCTTATAAACATAATAACCGGCTGGCAAGGACTACTTTATTGCTTTTTACGGACTAATAAAATGTCTGAAATGCAGTCCATATATTTACCCCCCATTTCATGACCAAAGAGCAGGCTTGCCCAGCCATAATTGAAACCATATTAATGTCCCTTATCACAAGTTAGACATGGACAACTGCTTTCTGTTGCTGAAAAAAGGGGTCAAAAAATCTTGACAGATTTATACTTGCTCATACTTGTGGTATTTGCTTTACTCATTTGAGTTTATAAACCTAAACATTCTAGTTAATGAGGAAATAGAAACTAAAATAGTAAAAGAAATGATAAAATTGGGGTAATGAAAAAGGGGTTAGTGTATTGATTAAACTGTGGAGTTTACGATGTGTGTGGGGGGGATAATTTCTGTCCACTTGTACACTCTAAACTGCCACCCTGAGGGTAATAAGAGACTGCCTATTTAAGCCCCCCCCCCCCCCCCACCACCACCACCACCACCACCACCACTGAGGAGAAATCTCATTTTCTTGACATTTGTCTGCAATGCAAATCAATGGCGGAATCCAGTGTGGGGAAACCCACTGAACATTTCAGTCACAAAGCAGACATCACAATGAAGCTTTATGAGCTTCTATTAGTGAGCTAATTGATAAAGATCTCCAGGTTTTACTGCCTGCTAAATTGGTTTCTGTGGGAATAAACCAGGTCTGTTTTTTTAATATTATTTACTCTGTGACATGGAGATGTGCAGGCATAGTAATGGCTGTAAAATTGTCTATTTTTGCAAATGGGTTTTATTTGCGTTTATAAACTCGCCCAAGTGTGGGACCATTTGTATGACCTTTATGCCCTTGTTCCACCAAAGGATTAAGCCCCGATCCTGTCAGCGACCCTTAATCGTGGGTAGTCTTGGAAAAAATGGAAAAAAAATTGACCAATGGGGTGGAAGACAGAATCGGTATGAAGGTCTGGGATTAACTACAGATCGGCCTCAGGACGCCCCAGGAGGCCCCAGACAGTCCCTAACTGGTCTGGGACTAAGAACAGACTAAGCCATTTTTCTGGTCGGTTTGAACCACGATCCTGTCGTAGACAAACCGACTGGGTCCCAGGACGCCTCAGGCCTCCTGGGACTAAGCCCCGACTAACCCAGGATTAAGTCCCGACCCCACAAGGTGTCCTGAGGCGTCCCCAGGCGTCCCCAGACCGAGATAGCTGATTTTTGCTTTGCAATGGGACTAAGGGTCGCAGGAAGCCTGGGACTAAGGTATAGAGGGTCTGGGACTAAGGGTCGGCGACTAAGGGTCGCAGGCGGCCTGGGACAACATAGGACTGTGTAAATTTGATCTGAGGAGGCCTGAGGAAGCCTGGGACTGGACATTTTGTTTATGGCGGGAAAAAATAATCGGTTGGGGTCGGGAGAAATATCAAACATGTTTGATTTCTCACACGGCCTCAACCAACCACAACCGACCCTTACAGGAAGCCTGGGACTAAGCATATTTTTGAAACCGACCCTCAAAAACCCTTAATCGGGAGCCTTAGTCGTGTGGTGGAAGACCCACATTATGTTGAAACTGTCACAAACATAAACTTTCTCTTTTTGCTTTACAAGATTTTTCTGTTTGGATTTTAAGGTACTATTTTATTGTGCTACAATCGCTTACCATCTGAGGCCCAATGCTTATCTTGGCCACTCCAAACTCTTCCAACCTTAGAATAAAATAGAGTTCATAATGACCTAGTCAGGCAGCTGGGTGGTGCTAGCAGTATGAGGTGACCTAGTGACATACATAGTACTTCCTCTTTTTAGAACTCTTTGTTTTTCCCAAGGGTTGAGTCCCAGGTGTTGAGCTTGTAGCTTATAAAAGCTATATTTAACAATTCAAATTTCAAAGTTTGGGTTTTACATCCCTTTCAAGTTTCAACAGCTGTGATCAAATTCTAATACAATGTAGCTGTGTCAGTTTATCTGATTTATCACAAGGAAAACTATGGATTATAACTCTGCACAATAGGCCACCCAATTATCGACCATTTTAATGTGTCCTAGATTTAAATATAAATTATACCTTATCGTATTGGAATAGTAATATTTGCCTTGCTGGTAATAAACTTCCAATTGGACTTTAATTTTGTGTAATGTTGGCCCAGTGATGGATTATTACTAAATAGGAGCCATGTCTGTGCAGTCTACATGTCATCATGAGCTGGCTATAAACCCCGAACTATAGAGGTAGAGAGATAATCTGATCTAATCTACTGCTTTGCAGGCACAATATCTTCCCCACAAAAGGGACACGTGGCTTAATGCAAAAATCCTTTACCATTTGATCACTGAGACCTATTGGGTCAACATGAATAACCACTTTATTGTGAAAAATAAAGATACAAATAAAATATTAAAAGTATTGGAGCAAATGTTTAACTGCACATCTATGTGCTTTTGAGTCACCAAAGTTTGATTGTCATAGGTTCGGTTATTGAATGTTTCAATCTTCTTTGAAATCATTAATAAAATAACTCAATGTGTTTGGATTACCACAGGAAAGAAATGTGTAAAGAAAAGACTCACTGTAATATTTAACATTTATTAATCCTGTATATTGACTACATACATGACCTTACATACTTACATATGTGTCAACAAAATGTTCCAACAATGTATATAGAGACTATTATATATAAATAACAGCATGACATTTATACACTAAACATGTATCATATCTATGTATAAATACATATGCATTGTATACGGCATATATTGATCAACAGTATAGCAAATATCAAACACAACAACTGGAATAACAACATGTTGGTCACTGCAAGATTTGAAATAACAACCTTTTTGCTTGATTTCTTGTTAAACCTTTGCCAAGAAAGAAGAAACTTCATCTTATAGTCTGTCAGACGATGGAGATTAGGAGCTATAAAAGTTCTTGTTAGGTTAAAATCTGTAGTTTCAAGTGACGAAAAAAATACCCACACACACTAAAACCTCTATTATCTGAATGTGTATTCTCAAAATATTCAGTTATATCAACGCAGTTTTATTCTCCCAATTAATTATTTCCCAAATGATTCAGCTGAAACACCTGTTATTGTGTCTACCACGTATTAAACAAGAGCATACAGAGAGTGGATACCTTTAGGAAGACCAGATAGTGCCATGATAAAAAAATCCTTTCAAATAATTCCTGGATCCAGAATGTGATCTGGATAACCACTGAAATCAAATCATCCGTTCCTTGTGGCATTTTTAACATTTCCTGCAAATGTCGTCAAAATCCACCCACAACTTTGGAAGTTATTTTGGAAACAGACAAACTACACCCAAGCAAAAACATAAGCTCCTTGGTTGAGGTAATGAACAAAAAACTCATTCTCCCAGTATATTTGGATAACAGAGGTTACAGTAAACTTGCTGTCATTTTGAAATGTCACAGTGCCTACCACAATAACACTACAACAGTAATTATACACGTGTACTTGGACCAAATAAACAATAGGAAAACTTCCCGAAAGACGTACAGAAAAAATATATATCACGAATGAAGATAACAATATTATACGAGTGCGTAGCATGAGTATTGTATTGTTAATCTTTATGAGTGATATATTTTTCTGTATACGTCCGAATATCCCCTCTAACGGGTCAAATACGGCACGCTGTGTACAATAAAATGCAAGATGTGATGATACACTTTCATCGTCATTGTCAATTTGTACTTTGGTATAACAATATTCAAGTATTGAGTAATCTATCTGATACTGTACTAACCTATAAATATATTCTACTTTTGTAGAAAATGAGTTAAAATCTGCTTGGGAATGTGCCTCTTATAGGTGTTTTTGACAGGACTAGTTTTGTTACAGAATTTCATGTCTCTTAATTCATCTTTTCTCATTTTATTTAGACAATGATGCACATGGTAAATTGGTACCGCTTTTCTTTACATAATGCTCGATATAACAAAAACAACAAAGAATATTTACTGGTCACTGAAAACATCAATATTGTAGGTTTTTTAATGGCTGGTATTTCATTAACACTTCAAAAAAAGCCTCTAAATTTGTTTTAATATCACATTTTAACGTTATTTGGAGTTTATTAACTTAGTCATTAGTCAGTTTGAAATTATGGCTCGTGCTTATGCTTAATTTTTCACCATATCACTAATTAGTGTACAAACTTCTGGATTTCTTTCATTGAAAGCTTCGGAAACCAAGTTTTGATTTTCATAAACTTGCCATTCTCTCCAGTAGATATCACAGCAGTTTACCAATATAATATTCACACATTGCTATCACATTGTAAAGTCAATAAAAAGTATGTCATTTGTTCAATACCAGGAAACTGGAAATTCCTGAGTATTTGGCAGTAACTGTGTCCTCTTATTTCAGTGATGATGCATTACATTTGTTTATTTACTCTAGTTTTAAACTATTAGTATCTGAAAGTATTTTAACAGGTAAATCTTGGTAAAACAGGAATGAACTCTTGTACCTTTTGTCTACAGTTGACATCTAGCACACTACGACTATATTACTACGTCACATTTTCATACAAACACTACCAGAACAGTATAAACGGCCTAATTCATCAACATGATAACTAGTCAAACCACACATCAACACCTTAAAACTTGTATACTACATCTATTAGACATTATAAATCTACATTTAACAAGGGCACACCCCTTAAAATAACAGTAGTTTGTATGCTACAGCCAACAGCCATTACTCTATCTTACTTCTAAATCCAGTCATATTAATGGACCCTATGATTTATTCCCAACAAGTAACCACTTTATACAAGTTAAACTTTTACTACATATATTTTCTGTAACTACATTCAATAGTATGCTAGTACATTTCATGATTACACACTATTTACAACAAACCATTTTTTTCTGAATTACGGTCCTGGTTTTACATTTATTTAAAATTCAAGTAGTGCAGCAAAGGTATTCAGAAAGGGATAAGTCAGAGATCAACAAAACATCAGCCCAAGCCTCTCTTTACATCCCACCTTATATGTTCCTTCATGATGGCCCGGTGGAAAAATGGTTAAACTTGCAAGTGACACACAGGTGAAATGCAAGTAAAATGCAGGTCTTCTGCAGGTATTTTTATAACAGACAGCAAGCCAGGGCCATAGAGAAGAAACTGGTATGCTAATTATTTTCTGCCAGAAATAACTGACACACAGCCAGGCCACAGGATTCACTTGCTTTGTAAGTAAGATGCCCTTGTAAACGTCTACTTCCCCCACAAACTGGCCAGAGCCAAAATTTTACAAAAAAAACATAGGGCCCATGTGTTACAACATATATATAGTGGGATGTAAAAGTAGCTAAAAGTATATAGCTTTTTACACTAAACAATAATATTGAGTTTTGTCTGATATTTTATTATCCCTGTCCTGAATAAATCCCTGGGTTTTAATTTTAGCTTACACTTAATTTTATAATAAAAACCAAATCGTAATAATGGTCTTTCACACCAGGTATTAATATGAACCCAGGTATTCAGATATTTATGGCATTTCATTATTTTCAGGTACACGTCTACAACACTGGATGACTCTTGTCTCCTAAGCTAAAAACACAGACTACATTAACCTACAGACTCATTCTTGTTCCCAAATTAAGTTGCACTTCTTATTTTCATCTCTCTACTGTTCTCTAATTTATACTACACAGGCTATCAGTGATCTGCTGAATACATTTATGTCATCATGGCTTATTTCACTCAGTATAATATAGTCCATGATGAAAGCCTGACAAACACTAACATATCTACATTTATAGCAGAAGCATATGTCATATCTAGTAACAATTGTATAATAAACATTTACAACCTTTTTCTCCAATAATTATAGTTGGCAGTATTTCAAAATAGTTTCTTTTTCAGTTTATGTCCCATGGCAATGACATAATGACCAAACATTCTGTACAGCCTTATGTTCAAGTCTTCAGTTAGAACATCATGTTAATTTCTAGTTTATAGAACCAAAGTATGGGTCCTAGCAATTATAAATAAATCAATTTAGTAGGACACTCCAGGAGAAACTCATTACAGTGAATATAACTGTGTGATTAGGGTATATGCATGGAACAGGTAGGTATATATGAAGTTGACTTACAAGTATATTCAGTTTGTACTATGTTTTGGAATTACTTGGATGAGCTATACACACATTCTGCTCACTTCATGTCATCAGACTCCTGTTTCTCTTCAGGTTCCTTGTCACCAGGGGTTTCGTTGACTTCCTTTGGACCAGCTGACCCTTGATCCTGGGATGTCAGGATGTTCTTCAGCTTGCTTAATGGGTTGGCACTGAACTTTGGAATGAAACTATTACTGCTGCTACTCTCCTCCTTCTTGTCCCCTGGTGAAGTACATAAAGTATACTGCAGTTATTATGATAAATGTCATAAGGACAGTAAGGAGAAATCGGGTCCTTTTTTCCTTTCTTGCAACTTTAGCATGACAAAATACAAATTTTGGCTATTTTTATGCAAAAAGAGTACTTTTGAAACAGGAGAGTAATGGTGAAAAGTTACTCTAAGCCCATAGTATGCAGTGAACAAAATTAACACCTACTCCTTGTCCGAGACTGTTAACGATTGTTATGGACATTGTATCTTTCTAGAGTGACAGGTCTGAATGTCCTATAACTTAACAAAACTGTTATGTATTTTTTTATCTCCAATATTAAATTGGGACTAGGCTACCACAAGAAATATTGTTGTCATTATAGAATATAACATTAAACCAATTATTCTTCAGCAATCTTTGTCAATTTTGAAACTCAATATTGATTTAACCTACACTGAAACAATGACTGGCAATTGTTTTGCTACAGACCTGTAACATTTTTGAGTTGCAGGTACAGTGGACCTGGATAGTTCTCCACTTCCTACATTGACACCTGTACAATATCTAGCAAACTTTGGTCAAATGGTTCCTGGCACCTTACAATCTGTGCTATATGTCATCAAAATGAGTACTGTAAAAGTTAATCTGTAATCATAATTATTATTCAGATTGCAAAAGTTCCAAAACAGTTCTCCTATTTTGGTTGATATCAGAAGTTTTCTATGTTTCTCATTAGACCTCAAAACAGTCATTTTCTGCAATTTTTCAGCAAAAAATAATACGGTATAGCACAAAACTGACCACTCATTCTATTCCTAATTATTGTTACTTTTACTGATATGTAACTTATTCAGATAAAGGCTTAAAATGTAGTCGATCAACATATGATCTACCTTACTTCTCCTTGGTTGCCCGGTGTTTCCATGGTTATCACCTACCTCATACCTGTCCAACACTTCTAGGCTTTTTGTTAGCCTTAAAATCTGCTAGTACACATTTCAAGTTCTGTACAATTCTGAGTATATTACATTTATTATCGGCCCCCCTGAATGGGGAGGGGTGAAGGTATTGTAATCACATACGTGTATATTTGTCTGCACACATAACTTTAAAATTCTATATATCTGATCAGAGTGATATTCCTACACAAGATGGTGTCTACAAGTTACTCGGTCCTACTCAATGATGATCCAGATACAGATTTTTGTTAGGAATTTCATAAATATCTACTCCATAACTCTGGAGCTATTAATTGAATTTGGGTCATATTTTGACACACGGTGGGTCTACACCTAGCTTTTTCTTCCTTCAAGGTAATCTGGACCTGCACCAGGACATAGGATGTTTTATTACAAAAAAATGTTTATACCACACTAAACTGATATACACAGTTTAGCCTTGTTTTGACAAATCCAAAGTGATCAGAATGTTACTTCTACTTTGCTGAGATTTCTAAATAACAGGGTGAGTTTCAGTGGGGAAGGTTATCTGAGGAGTAGATATTTACTTATTCAAAGAGAATGATACTTAACAGAGACTTAAGAGGGTCACCTGTATCATCTGCCTGCCATTTCAAACCAAATGTTTACTTTTCTGGCGTTTCCTTCTTTATGCCAGGTTATGAGTTTTTTTACAGATTTACTGCAAGTACCAAATGATCAGACAAATTCAAGAACTCACCAAGGATAAAGCAGGTAGATTATAATGGTGTGTAATCTGGCTTATCTTGTCCTAACCTGGTTTGGTAGAGTACTTTTGAAGTTTTTTTTTCATGTTTGATATTTACCGAGATGTAGGTCTTGGTGTTTTTTCCCCATCAACATGATCTGCCATCTGCTACAGACATTTTTTTGCCACTGTTATTCAAAAAGGAGCATTACTTTCCTTTACCCACAGCAAATATTGTTACTATACTACATGCTTTGTCAACATCTTGCATCAGGTACCATCTTGCAAACATTTTGCTATACCCTAGTAAAATTTCTGACATTTCTAGCATATCCCCAGAAAAAAAATTAATTTAAACAGGTTTCATTACTAGTGCCTTTAGGGATAAAATACCAAAGTGTGATGCATGTTTACTGATATAATACTAGATATCTTTAACCAAGTATAGAACTAAGCCAAATAAGTTATTGACATTTGTCGGTATGTGTACAAGGTCAACTAAAACTTCCAATGCCTCACATGCACTATAGTGGCACTTTTAGAATTCCGTAACTTGACAAGAATGCTTATAAAAAGACATACTTTAGTCAGAATGATTTCATGCTAATAAAGCATAAATCCACAAGAGTAACTGCAGCTTAATTGTTTAGCTAGTGCTTTAACTGAATTATTTATCATAAAGTGATGACGTTATTCAAATAGCATAGCAAGGAGGTGAATGCTTTCACAGTTTTATCAAGATGAAAAATATGCTCACTGTTGCATTTCTCACATTCTGACGTTTGTTTTCATTGCTATCTTATTTCAATGGTTATGTATGTCTTACAAACCTGTATCTGCAGGTGGAGTCACTGCATCTTCACCTTCGTCTTTGCCAGATTCCTGACAAATAAATTACAGAAATCTTACTATAAATTATCCTATGAAATCAGCCTTTTAAAATCAAAATTTAATGCAAATACTGTTGTGACATGTCCTGAAATCATAATTAAATATAAAATGTTACGACCTTGTTACCTTGTATTGTCTTATTTTAAAGGGCAATACACAATATAATATACGGAGAGTAAGTTGTTCACACACTTCTTTTGCAGTACTAGATTAGATTACTAACTGGATCATGCTAAAATGGAGTATTGATGATAACCTGCTAACATGGTTCTCTGTCTTGGGTCATATGAGCCAGACCACAGAATCTTAAGAATGACAACAAATAACAAAAGTACCAGATATCCTGGAGTAAAGTGAATGGAGTTACGAGTGCTAGTTGGCTATGACAAAAATAGTGAAATATTTCTCATCAAACTACAATGTACCAGTATTTCTGGAAATACTGTAGAAATTTAAACATTATCTTCTAGGCTTTTCAGTTCCATATAGAACATATAAATGCAGGTCTATTGTAAACATAATGACAAAATATGCTAAAATTAGAATTACTTCTTGGTATTTATTTACTTGTGAATGATCTTCAGTGGTGTTTTTTCTCTGCAAAATCAGAATTTTACTAAACATTTGATAAGTGTAAGACATGTTGCTTGCACCTACTGACCAAGGATTCTACCCGACAGTCTTTGTATATTTATTTTATGGAAGAAACATCCTAACTCTAACCATCATACTCCAAAACTAAGAGACTGTATCATGACAAAAAATGGCATCAGAGATGCCCATACCTCACAGACTGGGACATGTGCTGGGCACCATGTAATATAGAAGAATTTAAAAACTACAAAGGTAAGACTATGGTCTTTCAGAACAGGCAATGTAAGTTCTGTAAAGGTGCAGGAAAAAAACTTCAAAGAAAGAGATAATTTGTGTAAGACAAAGTAAAAGTTATGAAGCTATAAAATCTATTGCTTGATCTATTTACTAAATGAAGTATAGTCATCAGTGGAGATAGCATAATCACATATTAAAAATAAACATAACAATCAGTTGCAGCAATCTTGATATGTTTGTGCGAGGAGAAATATGTTTAAAAACCCCTCAACCAATATACCTACCATGTAACAACTTCCTACACATTACAGTTTCTGAGATACAGCCCAGACAAAATTTTAAAGATCAAGGTCACTACAGCAAGGTCAAAGGTCAAAATAAGGTCATACCAGAACTGAGTGCATCTTCACTCCTATAGCAATATCCCTGACATAGCCCAGACAAGACTTTAAAGGTTAAGATCACTACAGTGATGTCAAAAATCAAATCAAGGTCACATACACAATATGATATTGCACACTCACACCCTCCAGCCCATGTTCGTGCCATGTATCATCCCTTACACCTTATGGTTTCCAAGAGATAATGCCCATTTGCCTGTGCAGCCAGATGTCTTCAGAAAAAAACAATATCTGCACAGACTTTAAACTCTATGGGGTAAAAATTAAGTTCACTCTGAGTTCTTTGTACTTTTGTCACCTTTGGACGTGGCTCCTGGCTTGGATCTAAAATCACTTTGCCGATATTCTTTCTGTCATGAAGTTTTTGCATGGCATCGCCAACCTGAAGCAAAAACACAACACCATTGACTCAACATCCCAATTTCAATAAGCTTCATGAGCCAGACAAAATATACACAACAAAGTCCTTATGGTAACTAAATTAATCCTTGACAAAACACATTCTGTATTTATTCATATCAGTTAGTCTATCATCCAGTGCATATGTTTTTAAACCACAAAAGATTCTGGGCACTATTTTTTGTCATATTTCTTACTACAGTAGAACCCCTATTATCCAACTATTCAATTATCCAACCTCAAATTTACTCTCCCAACTCCATTTAAGCCTGTTATTTTAGCCTTTCTATTATCCGCCCTAATTGTTACTCCCTCAAGATGGTCATATAATAGAGGTTCTACTGTATTTGCCCACAGAATGCAGTTAAAGATGCAAAGTTCATAATTGAAATAAGTAACTGTATTATTCGATTTAAAGTGAGATTTTATACCAAATAATAAAAATCTCTGAATGTATAAAAGCTAATGGAAGTTGCTAATTGAATTATCAAAACTCCAAAAATACTTGTAAATAAGAAACTAGACCTACGCATCGGAGAACCGATGCAAATTTGTATCCACCACAAAGACAACTCACCAAAGCCAGTGAACCATCATTTGACCTTGAAGGAGGGGCCAAAGGTCAAATCTGACATCAGAAGATTCTCAGCCCATGATATCCTGCCAAATGCCCAAGGTTAAATCCGACCACACCAGAAGATTCCCAGCCCATGATTTTCTATGTGTTGGTTTACCATCCCAAGCCTCTAGGACCAATAATAAATGAGTTATAAGCACTTTTAAATTTGGCTATCCTGGTTTAACCTTGAAGGAGGGTTCCAAGGTCAAATCTGACCACATCAGAAGATTCGCAGCACATGATTTCCTATAGGTTGGTTCCACATTGCAAACTTCTAGGACCAATAATAAGGGAGATATAAGCACTTTTAAAGTCCGCTATGTGGGTTACTTTGGCACTCCATGGATGACCTTGAATTAGGTCAAATGTCTGCAAGGATGTACAAGCCATGTATATCTGTTATACATATCACCTATGAAGAGATTCAACCTTCTACCTATGGAAAACAGCCAGTAGAAAAATGTACATTATTTTCAAAGAAATGCCCGTGGCGGCCATCTTGTTTTTCAGAATGAGGCTAATTTCAGTCCCAGAGAAGCTTACCCCTCAGTAAAGATATCCTGCAAATTTTAACCTAGCTAGTGTAGTTTTCCTCTGAGAGCGTTAATGCCAAAAATCTCTATGCGCGGCGGCAGCGGTGGCGGTGGCGTAGCAACCGCTAAACCAAAGTATCCACCAGATGCCTCCGGTGTATACAATATAACAATTAAATCAGCAGATCCAGCCTTGGTTGAATTAACAAGATACAAGTAGGGCTAGTTTTCAATTGCAACCATCATCAAAAATTTCCATCTTTGTAGGTAAAAGTTAAAGCTGGCCATAATATGAGCATAGAACCTAAATCTTGTGGTTATTGGAGCTTTATATTGTTCAGAGTGTACTTTTAGTATGAAGGGAAAATGGAAAGGGAACTTACATCTTCCACTGCCCAGGTGGAATCTATGACCGGCTTAATCTTGCCTTTGTTGTACATGTCAAACAGTTTACCGGCAGTATTCTTGAGGTATTCTCTCTTGTGTAAGTCTGCAACAGTAAAACATACCATCAATATCAAATGCAATTTTATACATTGTGTGATGAAAAATTATCAGGGCACTAGGGGGATTTTTTGTACAGCAAGGGTCATGTTTCAAATAACAGTATGTTTTGGAAGGTTGTAATACATCTATCTCAATAAAAGTAAAGCTAAAACTAATTAATTACGGTATATTTTACCATAAAGTATGTTGGCAATTGGGAAACAATGAAACAAACAGAGCAGATACTACAATATATCTGTAGACTGCACCAGTACATAAGTGTAGTCTGAAATGAATGAGAGAAAATAAAAAACATTTCTCTAGGTAGCCTTTAATGACTGCTAACTTTTAATACTATTGTTCACTGACTAGAGATAAAATATGGAGTCAAAAATACGGGACAACAGACACCATTGAAGTTGTACTGTTTTTCACAAATGAACAAAAACCTATAATTTTCAACAATATATCTTTTGGTGTTCAAGCATCAAAGTTGCTGCATTACATCCCTTTCAACAGTAAGAGTCATATCAGAACAGGCTCTCTCAGTGCAACACTTGTGGGCATATTATAAGCGAAGTGATTTGAACAAAAACATGTTTTATCTCTACTCCAGGACTTTTCTGTATATGCCACAACATAATGTTGAGCATATCACAGCTAGAACCACAATTTTTGTGTCAGTATCAACTCCAGCCATTTCCTTGACAGCATAAAGTTCCATTGTAGTTTTACCTTTTAACAAATTTCTCAGATGGAAACCTGCCACACTTTTATTCTCATCAAACAATTTCACAGGGCTGATCTTGTCAACTTGCCACCACTGTTAAATGATGAAAAATATCAATATTCAGTCAAAATGTAATATATCAATATTCAGTCAAAATGCATATAGAATGTTATAAACGGGTACATATACGACACTCATTAAAATGAGACTGAAACTTAAGAAAACCTGTGAATTTCTATGTCCAGGAAACAAGAATTGGAATTTTTTTACATTGAAAGATAAAGTCTGACAAGATACTGATGCTGGACATCAAATATATTGTTGAAGTTCATCCTTAATATGTCAAAAGACACTACTATTCAGTGGAAATGATAATATACCTGATGAATCTCAAAATTTTATCATCTTTTTGACATTTATATATACCGTAATTTCTGTTATAAAAGCCCCCCTCTAATAATAGCCCCCCACCAGATATCAGTGACCAACGGTCAGAAACTGAAGCATATGTTACTCAAATTTAATACCCAATAAATTTCAGTTTTTCACTCTGGATTTTATATATCAAACCAATGATGTGAAATCATAATAAAACATACATAGATATTATCTCTTATGCTTTTTCAGTAGCTCTGTTCAACCAAGAATATGCAGTAAAGGACCTTACACTTTTTGGCTTTATCAACCGTGTTTGTTAACCACTACACCTACAGAAAAAAGTAAACCTTTGAAAATGCTGAAGAGATAATATTCAATTATTTAAAGGTGGATATTTCATTAAATTGAAATGTTTAATACTTCTGCATGTTGTTCTAATAAAGGCCCCCTCTCTGAAAAAATGTATAGCCCAGGGCTATTATTACAGAAATTACGGTAATAAGGTAAAAAGTGTATTAAACACACAATAGTCATCTGTTAATTCATGTTCTCTATATTGACATTTACAGTAAATAATACATGGAATATCTTATATCGTTTTTATAAATCTTTATAATCTAAACTGATGGAAATTATTCTTTTTGCTATTGCAAAATGCATGGTCTGTCTGCTGTTAAAGTATGCAGCTACTCACAAGCAAATGGTACTTTGAATCATGTAATGCAAAATAGAAAAGCCATAGATTTTAATCAAGTGAATCATCCAAACGTATTACACCACAGTGACCCATAAAAGAAAATAGATAAAAAAGCATAAATGTGTCAAGCTTTTAGCTAAAAAAACTTAAAAGGAAGCCAATAGAATTTAGCTGCTGTGTAAACTTACTGATTTAGCAAAGCTGAAAAAACTCTTGGTCTCTCCTGTGACCACATTCCCAGTGCCATAAAGGACATATTTTCCAAGAGGTTTGGTTATACTTATACCCTTATTGGTGTCATCTCCACACAGACAATCTAAGAAAAGATCCACTCCATCTGGGCTAATCCTGTAGATTTGAACAAAATTCTATTTGTAACAATTTGCATTATAATTTTTTTTCATTTTGTCATTGGGGAGACACAAAATCTAGTTTATAAATACCACTTTATTTATTCAATTAACCTGCATTGGAAGGCAAGGATGCACATGATAACGAAGCAAATTTTACACAAAAAATTTCAATAGAGTGTACATTTGATTAGAAGCAATTATAGGGGCCACAGTGGTAACACACTCGCCACCCACTTAAGGGATCAGAGTTCGAATCTTGGCCTGACCTCATGTGGGACAACTGGTAGTTGCTTGCCATTGGCAGTTTACAGTAAAGAAACTTAACCAACTGTAAGTATTTGTTTCATCTGCCCTTCCAACTACCCACAACAATATAACTGATAAGGTACTAGCAGTGATGTAAAACACTAAATAAATATATAAATGAAGCAATTAAAGAGTGCCAAGCTGGTGTGACATCCCCTTAAGCCCTGGTTTTCCAAGAGGGATAGTCCAATTGCCAATAGAGGTTAACACAAAAAACAACATCCAACAGAGGAGAGATAGTCATCATGGTGATGAGAAGTCAAGTCTGAAAAGATGAGTCAGTGCCAGGTCGTATCTGTATGTGTTTGATTTCCACTCAACGACCTCATCCTTATGGTTCTGACCAGAGACCTCATATCCTGGTAGGTACACATTTAAAGAACGAACCACCCCATACTTCCATCCCGCATCCTAATCACATTTGGGGCCAGAAGAATTACAGTTAGACGAGAACATGGGGTTTTAGCTCATGACCCAAGAACAGTAAGGTGTAACCTAGATAATTATAAGTATTTGTGATCTGACTACACGTGATAATCTGTTCCACTCAGTTCCACAACTGAAAACTCTACAGTATTGGTAAAAGCAACAACCATAGAAGCCTCTTTCTATGCATTTCTACAGCTATTATCAGCCCTCCAATTACAAGTCTTTATAACTTCACTTTGTTAACAATTTGTAACCTTACAACTGCTATATTACTGTACCACAGTAATTTCCATCTGTCACAGTAATGACAGGTATTGACAGTAAAACATATTCCGTGTTTCTTACTTCTTTACTTCTTGGCAGTAATCCACTGTGTGATCATAAACATGGTCAACACTGTTCTTCAGATATTCATGTTTGGGAGCCGAAGCAGTTCCGAAGATAGTGACATTGTCCACTTGTCTGGCCAGTTGGCACACAGCTTGACCCTGAAAAATATGTCCTAAAACCTCAAGTACTCACCAGGACCCTATATTAACCAAAATTCTTATTCTTAGCGTATTCCTATCCTCCGCAAATTCTCAGAAATGATGATTTCCTAAGAAAAATTCTGAGAATTAAAAAAAAATTCTAAGAATCTGAATATTTCAAAATCTCCATATAAAAGTGTACTTTTAATTCAGTGTCTTTGTTAACCTTATCCACAACTAAAAATACTAGTACTCCCTGTTTCCTACAAAGTCACTGTAGCCAATGTGTCATTATTGTCTCAAAAGTTCTAAATATTCAGAGGAATTAAAAACTTATTTTTAGAAATTTTTCTCTTATTCTCTGAAAATTTCAGGAGTTAGCCTGTTGGTGGTACAAAATGTGAAATTACCCATTGTATTTTGTCTCCTGTAGTGAATTTAATTTTCTATGGCAAATTTAACATATGTTATTCCAGTCATATTTACTCAAAATGTAAAGCACAAAAAAATGAAATTTACCAGAGAACATGAAATTCTCAAATTTTTTATTCATCTTTTTATTGGATCTGAAATGTACAGTAAAAAAGTGAAATCGCTACAGACTGTGAAAGTCACCAGAAAAATACTTCCATCTTACCAGCATTACCCACTCGACTAAGAATATTCATTTGGTAAAAAATTGGGGAGAATTCATAGAACACCATTAATTCTTCTGTAAAAAGTCACCACCACCCACACAATGAGGACAAATCACCAGACAACTCATTTGATATGCAGCCCTACTCCACAATCTGACCTTTCAACACGAATGGAACTGACCATAAACTTCATCAACCCCTAATCCTTGCAAAGCATGAAAAGTTACCATAAGATACATGAAATTGCTCTGAAATGCCTTTGTGATAAGCTTGTTGATCTCAGCTGGACTATTTTTTTAGCTACCAAAATTAGAGTCTAATCAATTTTCAAAAGAAGAACTGACTAAAGATACACAATTGTTAATGTATGTATACTCATCATCTGGATAACCAGAGTAAATGAGAGATTTATGAAAAAAAAAATCATTAGAGAAGGCATTTGAACTACACTAAATCAAATGTGAATTGCCAAGACAATTACTCCTATTTACTTAAATGCTGTGAGTCAATAGAAAAGAACAAAAAAAATAACTACACACAGACTTAATTTTATAAACATGACAAACACTAAGTTAGGCTTATAGAAAAATAGCATCAGAGATGCCTGTACCCCACAGCCTTCAACACCATGAGATATAAAAGTGGTGAAACAGTACAAAGATCGGGATATTTTCAGAGCAGTGTCAGTTATATAAAGGTCCAAATAATGTTTAAGTAGAGAAAATAACTTCTAAGAGAAAGAAAATGTAAAGATAAAGTATTAAAACAAGACGATTCAATAGCAAGATGACAGCATTAATAACTACACTAAAATGATGAAGCTGTAAAACTTATTAATTGGAGAATAGGTGTCAATGGAAAAAGCACAATTATATAAAAATGCATGTAAAAATCAGTTGTAGCAATCCATAAATCTTTCTCATAAGAGAAAGATGTCTCAAATATGGCAGGTGAACACACTTTGGCAGAGCCAAAGTTCAAGGTCACACCATGATGCACACCTACACCCCATAACCTATGTCCCTATGGAATCAAAGAAATAACCCCGACAGGATTTTAAAACTCATAGTCACTATGACAAGGTCAAAGGTCAAATCAAGGTCACACCATGACGTTGCACACCTCCACCCCTTAACCAATGTCCCTACCAAGTAACAACTTCCTACACTTAACGGTTTCTGAGATATAGCCCGGACAAGATTTTATAGGTCAAGATAACTATGGCAAGGTCAAAGATCAAATCAAGGTCACATCATGACATTGCACACCTACACATTCCTGAAGCAATGTCCCTTACAAGTAACAACTTCCTACACCTTACAGTTTCCGAGATAACCCCGGACAAGATTTTATAGGTCACGGTCACTACAGCAAGGTCAAAGGTCAAATCAAGATCACATCATGATGTTGCACACCTACACCCCCTAACCAATGTCCCTACCAACTATCAACTTCCTACACCTTATAGCCAGGACAAGATTTTATAGGTTATTTAGGTCACTATTGCAAGGTCAAAGATGAAATCAAGTTCACACCATGACATTGCACACCTACATCCCCGAACCAATGTCCCTTACAAGTAACAACTTCCTACACCTTACGGTTTCTGAGATATTACCCAGACAAGATTTTATAGATCAAGGTCACTACTGTAAGGTCAAATCAAGATCACATCATGATGTTGCATACCTACACCCCCTAACCAATGTCTCTGCCAAGTATCAACTTCCTATACCTTGTGGTTGCCGAGATATAGCCCAGACAAGATTTTATACGTCAAGGTCACTACAGCAAGGTCAAATCAAGGTCTCACTATGACGTTGCATACCTACACCCCCAAACCAATGTCCCTACCAAGTATCAACTTCCTACACCTTACGGTTTCCGTGATATAGCCCGAACAAGATTTTATAGATCAAGGTCACTACGGCAAAGTCAAAGGTCAAATCAAAATTACACCATGACGTTGCACACCTGCAACCCCCAACTAATGTCCCTACCAAGTATCAACTTCCAACACCTTACGGTTGCCGAGATATAGCCCGGACAAGATTTTCAAACTCAATGTCATTGCGGCAAGGTCAAAGGTCAAATCAAGGTCAGACTATGACGTTGCACACCTACACCCCTGAACCAATGTCCCTACCAAGTATCAGCTTCCTACACCTTACGGTTACTGAGATACAGCCCGGACAAACTTTTTCCACCCATGCGCCTGCCCGAACGCCCGCCCATCCGGACACCATGGGTGAAAACAATACCCCAACAGCCCTTAAGGGCTGTGGGGTAAAAATCTATGGTATCAATGTTTGGATACTATACATAACTATATACATGTAGAATCACACTATAACTACATATGAAAAACTGAGTAGTCTCTGAATATGAAATTATATCTTGCTCTACTTAACTGAAATTGTATTTAGATTTATCAGCTGTTACATGTTATTAAATTAAACCATCCTCATCTGGTTTCCTTTACTTGCCTCAGAGAATCTTGGAGTGACAGTGAATTTAAGACACAAAGAGAAACCATTCACACAGCCCACAGATTCAAATCTAAATCCAAAACTCTGTTTTGTGTACCATTAATGCTGATTTTTTTGTCTAATTTCAGATTATCTCTAAAGCAGATCCCCAAAAATACTGACAGAAATAATGTGTCAAGATTATATTCCATTCTTTTATGAAGAAATTGATTTAATACACAGCTAAATCAGGACACTTTAATAGTTATATTAGAAGTCTGAGTTCAAATAGATGTTAAGTTTTAGTGTATTAGGATTCATTGTAAGGATACCATCTATACAATGATTGGAAAGCAATATTAAGCTGAAAAAACTGTGTTTTCTGATATTGAAATCTCTTGTTTTGATGTTAAAGATTTTGGTAGACAAGAAACCTAGTCTTTGAGAGATGAAAGCCTGAAGAATTATTGAAAATGGAAAAGCTTAAAGGAAGTGCAAATAATGTGCTTGAAATAAAGTCTCAATTAAAGACATTTAAATCTGATAAATATACCAATTGAAATGTGCTCTAAAAATAAGTGAGAATTTAATCCCTCCTTACAAAATCTGTTATTTTTAACAATATTATATCCCCAAGGGTGTTGTCCATTTTTACCATCCAGACAAGCAGAAATACTACTGATCAATATAACTGCCATCAGACTTTGTACACGACTTGTGGGTATCTTTACACATCTGTGTTTATGTGACTATATTACATGCCTCTGATCTCCTCTGATCCATTAGTGGCACAAATTCTGGGGCCGGATTGACGAAAGGTCTTAAGTCTCAAATCTGAGATTTTTGTCTCAAATCTAAGATTTATGTTAGATTTTTCTCAGATTTGAGACCTTTTGCTCAGCTGGGATTCACAAAAGATCTCAAGCTGAGATTTGGCTCAGATTTGGTCTCAAATCTAAGACTGCCTAGGGGGTAACTTGAGTTTTCATAAAATAGATTATATATAGTTACAAGTCTCAAAACAAAATGAAAATTGCCAAGTATGACATATTTATAACTTTTAACACAAAAGCATTAATATTTTCTAAGAGTTTGTATGAAAACAACAACAGCAAAACATTTACATTAGTAATTTTCATGAATGGTTTGTTTTGCTGTTTTAATCAGTTATTTTGTATTTTACGTGATAGAATATATTATAAAATGTGAGTACATGTGGTACAGCTGTAAATATAAATGTGTATACTTCACACTCAGCCCTCAACAGAATGTTACATCAAGTTTGATTGGTCCAGACTCAAAACATGTCTGATATTTTGGTCTCAGCTAAGATCCCTTTCGTGAATCTCAACTTGAGCAGAATCTCAACTGAGACTAAAATCTCAGATTTGAGCAAAACCTCAGCTGAGTTTTGGCTAAGATTTGAGACCTTTTGTGATTCTGGTCCCAGATGATTTTGTCTTACTTTTAAAGGGGATCTAAAGCGGTGAATTTCACATACTATGGAAAAAGAGCCTTACTGAAGATAAACTAGAGGATCGCTTGCAAAAAAAAGATAATGTTTTTGCACAGCAAAAACAAAGCGTCCCAAAAAGGATATAAACTTAAGGTGAGTGCTAAAGTATTAAGAAAATGCTCTACTTATAGTCTTATACTGTTGTGGCAATCAAAGTCTGAGTAGTTTGTTAGGTATTCAGCAATCACAAAAATGGCATATATTGATATATGGCCACCTGTATGTCAGACATGTAATACAGATCAATGACATGTAAGTAACAGTTGTGATAACACATTGTGTCTAAGGTTTGTAGGGAGGAAACTATTGTGTATATTTTTGGCTGGATGATAGTTATTTGCCTTCGAAAATTCAAAATGGCACATATATTTTAAAATTGAGATGGCTACTCTGCAGAGATACCCTGTGGGTCAAAATTGCTCTATCTCTTTGGCTTCCTAGCACTCTTTAATCATGACACTCCTCTGTCGTGGCACTCTATAAGTGATAAATTGTGCAAAAAGGGTTCAAAATACAGTATGTCAGAAAGATACTTATTTTTACACTGTCTGTAAGTGAATAACCACAAGAAACATTAAAATTAAACCAGGCAAGAGAAGTCAGAATTTTCAGAATTATGTACTCTACTATATTAATAACTCCATTGTTTAGTGAGCAATCAAGTAATCCTTTACGATCCTATAATTAGGGCTTCAAAACCAGTTTTATTTATATACTGTAATGAAACATACATTGATTCTACTGATACAGTAGCTACTGTATACACTAGGAAATTAGGTAATGAAACATACCACTCCTCCAGCAGCTGAGTGTATGAAGACACTCTGTCCTGGACGCAGGTTCCCAATGTCAAACAGCAGTATGTAAGCAGTCATGTAGTTCACAAAGAAAGCAGCACCATCTTGGAAGGTCATTCCTGTGATGAAATAAAAAAATCAAAGCCATAACTTTTCAGAAGAACCAAATATGGTCTTAAAGATGTTCAATAAAAACAGTGATTTATAAAGATAACTAAACTGGGAAACAGTTAAAAGAGTTAAAAGAACTCCTTTAAATGTGACTATTTTTGTAATAAAGAGACCAAGTAGCACACAATTTCCAGAATAACCAAATGCTGTCTCTAAACCATGTTGCTAAACCATGACATTAAAAAGTTAAAATGAATTTAAAATAATTAAACTTGTATGGATTGAAATCCCTTTAAAAAGAATTATTTTAATAAGAAACAAAGGACAAAAATATTGAAGCATTCCATTGACAATTTACTGTGTCACCTGAAATCCTTGCCTTTTAGAAATATGTTTATCATTCCAATTCATTGAACTTAATAGGGTTCGAATTTAATTTGCATATAAGGTTTGTGATATTAAAATATATTTAGTATACAAGGCTGAAATAAACAAAGCCAGTTACCTCAATACAACAATATTACAATAATATATAGTTTCATTGCAATAGCACAATTATGTAAAAGTACACATAATAATCAGTTGCAGCAATCCATATGTCTTTGTCATTAGAGAAATATGTCTCAAGTATGGCAGGTGAACACACTTTGGCAAAGCCAAAGTTAAAGGTCACACTATGATGCACACCTACACTCCCTAAGCAATGCCCCTACCAAGTGTCAACCTTCTACACCTTACAGAGTTCAAGAGCCTGGACAAGATTTTGAAACTCATGGTCACTATGACAAGGTCAAAGGTCAAATCAAGATCACACCATGAAGATACACATCTACACTCCCTAACCAATGTGCTTACCTTGTATCAACCTCCTACACCCCTAAGATTTCCAAGATGTAGCCCGAACAAGATTTTATAACTCAAGGTCACCACAGCAAGGTATAGGTCAAACCAAGGTCACACCATCACATTGCACACCCACAACTCATAACCAATGTCCCCACCAAGTATCAACTTCCTACAACTTACAGTTTCCGAGACATAGCCCAAACAAGATTTTATAGGTCAAGGTCACTACAGCAAGGTCAAAGGTCAAATCAAGGTCACACTATAATACTGCACACCTACAGCCCCTAACTTATGTCCCTACCAAGCATCAACTTCATACACCTTACGGTAACCGAGATATAGCCTGACAAGATTTTATAGGTCAAAGTCTCTACGGCAAGGTCAAAGGTCAAATCAAGGTCACACCAAGATGTTGCACACTTACACCCCTGAACCAATGTCCCTACCAAGTATCAACTTCCTACACCATACGGTTTCCAAGATATAGCCCGGACAAGATTTTAAAACTTAAGGTCACTGCGGCAAAGTCAAAGGTCAAATCAAGGTCACACCATGACGTTGCACACCTACACCCCCCAACCAATGTCCCTACCATGTATCAACTTCCTACACCTTACGGTTTCTGAGATACAGCCCCAACAAACTATTTCCCACCGCCTGCCTGCCCAACCGCCCATCCAGACACCATGGGTGAAAACAATACCCAAACAGATCTAAAAGGCTGTGGGGTAAACACTAAAAATTTGGTAAATTTTCCTAACAATCACTATATTTTAAAATCTAATACATGGTTAAAACTGCAGATTCGCTTTTGCACACAAACAAGAGATCTAAAAGTACAAAAAGAAAAAAAAATCAAATAGAAAAAAATTATGAGAAACAAAAACAGCTAATTTAAAAACATGGAAAATGCAAAGCAAGTTTATCATTTTTTCAAAATTCTCATATTTTCACAGAAAACATAAGAGATTCAATTACTGAGTCATCTTATGAACTGATTACCCTATGTCAGACAAAAAGTGATATGGCACAATACATTGGTGAAAGTATAAGGTTTCATAACAAAGTGCATCTTTTTGTAATTATTAATACACTAATGGATGTGATTAGAATCTCTTGTCAGATGCCATGACAAATGTAGCTATCATCTATGCCATCACAGTATAAAATCTGCAGTTTGTAATTTGATTCTGCACTTAGTAATATGAAACACTTCTACTGATTACTTTCACTTGCAGTATTACATAACTGCAAAATATTTAAATCTTGTCACACTTCTTTGCTAGAGAGCCCTGATAGATCAGCCCCATATTCCTAGATATTCCCAGGTCTTGGCTCCGTAATTAATGGATTTAGACATAAATTGGAATAGAATACAGAATATATTTCTGCTATTTTCTTTCCTTTAAAGAGTAGATTGAATGTCACTAGATTGAATTTATTCATGGCAATTTCCTTGGTTTTTGTGACCTAATCCTCAACTAAAAATACATCATTGAAATTCCAGGAAAAATTTGACTTGAGCAATCTGCATTTTTTCATTATGCTCACAGAAATATGAAATCACTGAAAACAATGCAAGTTTGGTTAAACCAGTGTTGAGCTGCATTTTTACTACCTTTTGTAACATTTTGGTGATCACATTTCAGAGGAGAAAGAAAAGTTAAAAAGATTAGAAAAGCAGATGGGCTTTCCATTTGACCATAAGTCAAGCTCTCATTACTACATATTATATTGATACTACAAAGCCTAGGGCCAGTGGAGTTAGCGATTCCACTAGTGGAGACTCTGAGCAGTGTTTCCCCTGGTGGAAACTGCGATTACAGTCCTTAAATTATGGATCGGAGTCTCCACTAGTGGAAACTCTGATTGAGATCTCCACTCGGGGAATCAGCGATTCCCCTGAATTGGAGTCTCCACTGTGACATATACAAAGTCATAACCTTGAAATGAATGATAAAGTAGTTTGAAACCCTAAGGGTGGCATCATGTTTTAGAGAAACAGTCTTGCAGAGATACAGAGTAAAATATAAAATATAGCACACTAACACACATACCCACAGAGAGAAAACACAAAGCTGAGATGAAACTGAGCAGGTCTGAAAATGTTTAATCTCTGAACTGAGAGATGCTACGGTATAACAATAAATAGCCAGCTTCGGCAGGCAAGAACCCTGGCCAGCTTGCAGGTACAACTAAATGGGCAACAACTTTGAGATTTAGGAAAAATCTTGGGAACAACTTCAGTTGTAAGAAGTATACAGAATCCATGAGATGTTGTCAGATGTAAGAACTTTCATGTAGTTGAATATTTTACATATCTTATTTATTCATTATGTGAGTTCCAAGCTCACGGACAATAATATATATGCGATATATTTAGTATGATGACCCCACTCGACCTTGAAGCAGGGGTCAAAGGTCAAATTCGACACTTGCAAAAGGTTTGCAGGCCATTATTTCCTATAAGCTGTTTTTGCATTTGGAAGCCCTAGAAGCAATAATAAGGGAGATATAAGAACTTTTTAGTATGATGACACCACTTAACCTTGAAGCAGGGGGCCAGAGGTCAAATTTGACACTCCACAGGCCATGATTTCCTGTAAGTTGTTTTCTCATTCCAAACCCCTAGGATCAGTGATAATTGAGATATAAGGCCTTTTTAATTTGATGACCCCCTATTTGACATTAAAGATATGATATGGTGGCCATTATGTTTTCAAAACAAGGCCACAATTATTCTCAGGCAAGTTTTCCTATCCATTTACATTTTGTGCAAATCTAATGAAGGTAGCTGCAATGTTTTTAGTTTTAGAATATATTAATGATTTTAGAACAATCGGCTATGGCAGCCATATTGTTTTTAAAATAAGAACAAAATCTTTTTAAAATGTTTCCACAGCCATAAACATTCTCTGCAAATTTGATGAAGATAACTTCAGAAATGAATAAGATATAAAGGTTTATGTAAAAATATAACTGACACACATGCACGCATACACACACACATGGAAGAAGTTTTATAATCTGCCAACCCCAGTATTTGGCCAGCGGGAGAAAAAAAAGCTAGTGTAGTAACATTGGTTCAATAGCGACCCTTTTTCAATGAAGAATTTAAAGACCAAAAAGTATTAAAGGGGTTGCAGAGGCAATAGCTGTTGCCAGATACTCTCCAAATGTTAATCAGCCCTAGAATGTCTTGGGGTTAACATACCCTGAAAAATTGCTGCAAATACATGCACTGGTTTAGGCTGTGGAACACCCACAACCTCCAAGACCCAGAAATATCAAAAATGTTGCCATGGCAACAGTTTTTGCCAGGTAGCCCACAAAACCTTATCGGCTCCAATTCTTCTTGGGGTAAACAATTACAAAATATATCCTGAAAATTTGGTGAAAATCCATGCATTGGTTTAGGCTGTGGAACACCCACAAGCTTTATGCCCACTGCCGACGCCCGAATAGCACAGGAGATGACTATATCCCTAACGTTTTTGGGCTGGGGTTAACAAAATCTCAATTTATGGCTTTGTACAAAGCTATTTCTTTTCTAAATATGAAAATGATTGGATATATTTACCTGTTGGTATTTTGAAAACATGGTGGGCAGGAATGCAGACTAGATCTGACCAAGCATGAAACTCTGGCACAGCAATCACCCGGTCCCCTACCTGTAAAATTATACATGAAAACAGATCAACTAAATACAATATGAAACTGATGCCTTAGACTACTCAATTGGAGCCAAGTCTGAACTGACAAGTTTTATTTACTACTGAAGTAAAATGAAGAATGCAATGTTCACTGGACTGTATATGAAGTTACAATCACAATCTGCATTTCTTGGTCTAAATTAAATTCTGAACAAAAATGGTCTACCAACCAAGGCATTTGCAGCAAGGAGGGTCACTTGATAACTTCATAAGTTACTGTCTAATTCAACGGAGGTTACACATTTGGAGGAAGCAGGCTTTACAAGTCTTGCAAACGTGTTTTGAGAAAGAGATGTCTACATATAATTTACTGAAAGCCATCCATCGTTGTACATCTCGAAGGCAGGCATTCAGCTTAGTTAGAGCAGTGAAAGCATTCTTACGGGATAAGTGAACATATAACTGGGTATCATCTGCATAAAAATGGAATCCTATTTCAGGATGAGAGACAATGATTTGCTTAGCGGAATTGAATAAAGTGAGAACAGCAGCAGACCCAACACAAATCCCGGGCTCCATAGACGGGGCTCCATAGACATGCTTATTTAATTCAGAGTTTTGAACCCACCTTAATGGCCTGACAGTGGATGGTAAAGGATGGCAAAAGGATGTTAAAACAATCCTTAAAGAGAAATGTAAGTATTGGGTCCAGTTATCCCCAAACTCAAAAATAAACTGATGAAGGATCCTATTCTAAGGATAAGATGTTATGATTAACCTCTTTGAAAAGTATGGAAATGTTAACCTGGAATTTCTATTGATTTTGATATATAAATTGACAATAAAAATAACTGAGAATTTGCTTACGATTTTTTACTCAAACTTATTTTTGCCTGATGGATAGGTACATTAAGTTCATTGATGTGCTATTTTACTGTATAAAATGGTTTGAAATGTAATGCTGGAGAAGTATAATAAGTAAATCATTAACATTTACATTTCACTCATAACTGTACCAAGTCATTGGAACCTTTTATCCTTTTCAAACAGAATATTTCAAATAGACTTGTTAAAAGGGATCCAAAGATAGAGAAAAAACAGCAATTGTTTCTAATATAATGATTAAAACATAAATATGCCAATTTTAAAAAGTATGGAAAAATATTATCAGCAGGCATTTCTAACTGACCATAAATCTTCCTTATAGATATTTCCATATTTCACTTGACAAATAAATGTATTTATTATGAGTTCTGACAGGGCTTTCAATCATTTTCTATTCAGTAAATGTTCTACCCTGGGAATCAATTTTTCTCAAACACAGGAAAGTCTTTATATAGTTTACATTTCCCTTTTATACATAACACCAAGAAAGTGATGCAAGCAACGTTTTTTTTTAAATTTTAGAATCACACATGGAGATGATTTACCCTTTGGGCTCAATACTGGAAAGCTTAAATTGGCCAATAATTGAAAGCAAAATAAGAAACAGAGGCCAGTGACTATCAATAAATTGGGGACTACATGCAAATAGACACTTCTGAGGGAGATGTTTGTACTGTCAAGCCACTGATAAATGGCTGGCAAGAAATCCATACAACACAGTAAAAAGAAAACATCCCCAGAGATTGGTAAAATCTGGAGGTCTGCCATTCTTGCCATGCTATTCTCCATTTTTACACCCTGAATTAGTTTCACATTTCTTTATATATAAACACATTGGGTAATAGAATTTATGAAGTATATGATTGAATCTAAAATTGTGCACAGAAGAATATTCAACCCATGAGGTCAAACTTGCTTCTTAAATTAATTAAAAAATATAGCATCAGAGATGCTAACACCCCACAACCTAGGGAAATAGTACTGTGAAACCATGAGATATAGAAGGGGTGAAGCACTACAAAGATCAGCACACTTACATGTCAATGGAAATTGCACTATTAGGTAAAAGTTTTAATAATAATCCAATGCAGCAATCCATATATCACAATGACAACAGAAATATGTCTCAAATATGGCAGTAGAAAACATTCTGGCAGAACAAGGGTCAAAGGTCACGTCAAGGTCATACCATGTCTTTGCACGCCTATGCTCTCAAACTGATGGCCCTACAAAGTATCAAGTTCCTTCTTCAAAGATGTACCCTCGACAAGACTCCATAGGTCTCAAGCTCAATATGACAAGGTAAAAGGTCAAATCAAGGTACCTGATATATGTTATTGTAGACCTACACTCCAAACCAATAACCCTACAATGTATCAACTTTTTGCACCTCACAGTTTCTGACATATGGCCCAAACAATATTTTAAAGGTCAAGGTCACTACAGCAAGGTCAAAGCTCATATCAAGCTCACAACATGACATTGCAGGCCTACACCACCCAACCAATGTCCCTACTAAGTATCAACATCCTACGCTTTATGGTTTCTGAGGTACAACTGAGGTGAACAAATTTTCAAGGTTAAAATCACTACAACAGGGTCAAATGTCAAATCAAGGTCACACCATAACACTCAACACCAACACCACAATGTCGCTACCATCTATCAATATCCTACACCTTACGGTTTCTCAGATATAGCGTGAATATAAATTTTAAGTTTAAGGTCACTATGGCAATGTTAAAGGTCAAATCAAGGTCTCTCCATGACATTGTGCACTTATCCAGTTAGATACTGCAACATATTAATGACTGCTTCGTGCACCATTGTTTGTAAAAACCTCTCAACACCAGTTTTATATAATATTGAACATGTGTCTGTTCAGTTATGGCTTCGAATCTGCATGAACAGATACCCTGTGCCACAAGTGAGCAAATTAGATAATGATAAATTATGTGATATGATAAGGTTACCAGATGATGCAATACCCATAAGACCTTGCTGAAGAAGCCTACATTCTGTCAGGTAAAACTGCTGTTCCACTGTTTGTATGAACACTTGCTCTAATCCACAGAACAGGGGAGAAAGGAGGATATGCCTGATCTTGTCAAAATTACTCCCCATGATCCGGGGTGCACCCAGGCCTCGGTGTTGTGCAGGGTGACCCTGGATGTTGCTCTGACATCCTCCCTGGGTTGTGTCCATGGGGGATCCTAGGCTCCAAGGTACCCTGGTCCTTTCCCTAGATATCTGTGCAAGTCATCTAGTCCTAATGAGAACCAATAATTCCTACACATATACATATACCACTCAAGATCCTGGTAACCAAAATATCGTTTCTTAATTTCAAAGCTTCATTGGGGGATCAGGGTTCAAACCTTGTAAATAATATTCCAAAATATTTCAGTGGTAAGATTGAGCCCTTTGACAATTTGTTAAACACTTTCCATTTTCTAACTGTGCAGTGTATTGAAAAGTGAGAAAGAGGTGGTCTACACCTCAGAATTTATACCCAGATATAACTACCCTGAATGCCAAAAGATTACCTGTAGTCTTCAGTCTCAACTGACTTAACCAGGAAGTCACCCAGGGTACCCCAGTCACTCACTGGACCAGAGATGTAAGACTGGGATTCACCCAGGAGGGCTTTCTTTGCTGTGGGAGTGGATAATTAGCACGGACAATGCGGGATGGACTAAGGTCACCAATAATGACACCGAGGTCGTCAGGGATCCTCCTAGACTGTTGAGAGCAGCAGATGGCATTTATTTTGTCCGTGGCAAATTCTTAACATTTTCAGAACATGTTACCACGCCAATTTATTTCCCCCACAGATGCCCAGGGACGGCTTGAAACACACCCCAGATGGTGCTGGATATACAAGATAACCCATGAACACCCACACAGATGGCCCGGGAGGGCTGAAATCGGAGATACTCTCAATCTAACTTGACAGTGGAACAGCTGCTTAAGCAATAAGGGAAATTCTTACTGACCAAACAAGCACTACAGATTTTATCATTTGTTTGGTTGCCTCACAAATATATACGAGCAAGCATAAAAAGGAATGATGTTTTAACTCTGTGGGTTTCATAAATTTTATCTGTCTTCAGTGTTCCATCTTTGATCTTCTATTCTGAATCTAATCAATATTTTGACACTATATTTAAGGTTATGGTTACTTGTAAATAAAGGCATTTACAAGAAATCAATGTTTTACAGTATTTAAGTATTTAGAAAATCTTTGTTGCACAATACACCTGACCCTTTTTTCAGTTCACAAATCCCACAATTCTATTGAATCTGTTCTATAAAGCTATCTTAAAATATATAAGGAAAAAGGAATGTAGACTGATAAATCAGAAGGAACTCTTGTATCAGTCATCCCCTCCTCAACCCACAGCTGTTGTGTCTATTAGAATCAATGGTCAAGGTCACTCGATTTAACTAATTTCACATCCTTTATTCTACATTTTACACAGAAGTACTTACCTGTATTCCATCTACGAGTTCCCCCACAGCCTCAACCTCACCACAGCACTCGGAGCCCATAGTGAAGGGTGTCTTGGGTGGGTTGTCCACTGCACCCTGACGTACCATCAGATCCTGGAAGTTCACTCCACTGAAAACCACATACATGTACATTTATATAACAAATTACAGAGTGTGATATTGTAAAGTAAAATTTTCTTTCAGATAGAAACAAATATCAGGTGCTAAGCTAGTAATTCATGCATTTATCTAAAATTTCTGACTAAATACAGGGGTACACAGTCTTATGGACAGCACAGTACAATGAACAGGCAGTAAAACTCATTGTGTCCATTATGACTGCCCTGTCCACAAGACTGTCCACTCCTGTAGAATTTCCATTTAAGTACAATTTAATATCAGATCATCAAAAGAACAGTTCAAATATAATGCAAGCTCTTATTTTGATTTCATGGTAAAGTAGAATTTCCTGTTTCTTAATTTGCCATCTAAGTTTTTCTCTTATATGAAGTATTAGGTTTTGCATAATTTTCTTTTAACTAGAGATAAATATCTTCAGAGAGTTCTTTGAGATTAAATAGGATACAACTCTATACAGTACAATATGGTAAACTATGGACCAGCGAAATCATTGTAGGTCTGTAAGAGTGTTCATACAGTCTGGGATGAAATGATGTCTAAGATTTCAGTAAAATACAAAAAGTGTATTTCAAAATTCTAGTGTCTCAAACCTTTTAGGGACTATTCGTTGTTTCATATTATCAAGGATATTTCTTGTAGAAAGCTAATTTAGAAATTGATTTCCTGAAAAGTCAGCTGATATACCATGCAAAATTAATACACAGTTGTATTAAGGGATGGATTTTGGCTTAACACTGTTTTCAACACAGGTCAGATTCTTTGTAAAAGACTAAAAGTCACACAAAGACAGTTGTTAAGGCGATGGAGGAAAACAGTGCATATGAATTGGTTATCAGGAATCAAACCCAGAACTTGCGGAGTGAGAGACAAGTGTTATTATGTCCCTGTGTCCCCTGTGTACGTGGGGTAAAGGTAATGATGCCTAGGTCTGAATATATGATCATCGTAAAATATAAACAGCTTCTGAATATTAGCTCAAAGTTAGACTAAAGATGTTGGTAAAGTCATAGCAAGGTGCAATTTGAGCCATTAAAATAATAAAATGTGACAAAAAATAAGATAGATGTATCACAGAAAATACAAGTATGAATAAGATAAAGTAACAAACATTTACTTGGAAAAATAAATACATTTTCTAAAAAGGACAAATGTCAAATATAGATCAATTATCTGCCCCTTGTTCAAAAATAATTGAATTTCATTTTCCAGTGGATCTCTAATTTTTTTCTGTGTGGCTTTCATCTGACATGCTGTTCATCCTTCAATATACTTAAGCATCAATTCATGCAGTTTGTTAAACAAAAAAATAGAGAAAAACAAATAGTGATCATGCTAACATATCTGTTACACAAGTCAATATGTCAAGCACCTATTTGATCAATAACTTGTAAATTGATTCCCCCCCCCCCCCCCCCCCCACTTTTCACTAAAGATAAAGGTGCAATAAATCCAATCACAAGACCTGTAACAAGTATCAAACTGCTGCACAAGTATTGTTAAGTAAGTGACCCCTCATGAAAAGAAATCATTAACAAGATTCTTCAAGATTTCTCTTATGCGAGCCTCAATAAAACCTGGGCTGAGAAAAGGAAGAAAGGGATGAGGGGATGTTGCTTTGGCTACCCCTTACAAAGTGTATTGATCCACATCTAATATCACTGCAACCTTAATCGATCTTGATGTCGAAATATCACCCTCCCTCGATTTCAGGTAGCCTTAACGAGCAAATACTGCAGCATTGATAGAAACTGGCAAGCTCGTTAAGAGATATTGTAACAAAACCCTCCCTTCATTTCATATAATATTTTACGTAAAATCATCTGAACAAACATACACAAAAGCCATTCAGTAGTTAGAAACCTTTCTAATTATACAAAATATAAGCAATAATTAGACATTAAATTCCATATCTGAAAATAAGATTATACGATACAAAGTTATTGTTAATTAATTCTGATTTAGAATTTATTACGTTCAAAATCAGTTTCAGAAAATGATTTATTATTTACATCTTTAACTTATTACATAAAATCCTATACAGTGCTTTAATATAGTTGGGGCTAAGGGTAAATAAACATGTATCTTCCGTCTAGACGTTCCATATGGTACACTTTCCAACCCCCTTTATATATCTAACCCTTCTCAATTTGGTACCCTTGTTTGCCTAATTTATCATTAATTTTTACCACTTTGATACAAAATACTTTAATATATTTAATTTTATACCATTTTTTCTCCTTGTAAGTTTTAATTTAATCATTATTACGGTGAATGCATTCTGTGTACTCACCATGCTTTTACTCTAACTGTTACTTCTCCTTCCCCTGGGGTAGGTTCCGGTTTTTTCTGAACTTTAACCATTCGAATACCACCATAGCCGGTCAACGTGACGCAACGTGCCTCTTTTGGCGGGACGGCGTTATTTTCATGCGGGGTTTCATGATCTGCCATATTTTAATCTTCTTTATTTCTCCAATTCAAATAGCCACGCAAACACGTCTTTATCACACAAGTTCAGCTGCACCAATGCCAATTAAGTATCCGTATTATAACACAAATATTCCACGGTTTATTTTGTACTTTCTTTGTAACTCTTTTTTTAAACTGGCAACTGGGCTGCAATATATCTTGGCCTCCTTTCTTTACTAAGTGAAAAGAGACAATGTTCTAATTGAACCACCCTCTTCTGCTATAGAGTGTGAAGAAACTATACACCACCACTACCTGTATGTGTGTGTTTATGTGTGTTGTGATGTCGCCCCAATAACTGCAGGTTTTAAGCTGTGATGCCACAATACGAGTAGCATAGCAGTGGTTGCAATTGGGAATGAAACCTTATTCACCAATGTTTCCTGTTTGCCTGTGTCACAAGTTTAATGTATGACCTGCAACAGCTTCTCCGTTGTAAATGGAACCTAATGACCTGGCTACATCTGACAGTGTCACCTATCGTCCAATGTAAGAATTAATGTTGCAATAATATTGTTAATATACTGCATGAGAAAATCCCGTTCACCTATAACCATCAAAATACAACAGCATGTAGAGCTAAAAGGGGTTTTATTTCTCACATGGTGTTTACGTTGATTAGTGATTGTTAAATATCAAGTATTCAATCTTTTAATCTGGAATTAAAATCTTATTAAATACTCCTTGTGATACTTTTAGTCAAATCAAAGTGTTAACTAAAAAGTATTATATACCAATTTTCCAGGGATATCCTCTGTAAACGTTTCCAAACACTGTTACATGTTCTATATGGACATTAGTTATGGTGTCATGTCAAGTCATGTAAATATGCTCAGATGATTACTTATAAACAGATTTGACAAAGGTATAAGTAGTTTTAAATGCTGTTTGACCTCTTAACTCTGGGCTTTAAGAAAATGTTGATGAAAATAATTTTCTGTATTGCCCTTGAGATTTTACAAAATAATACACAGGTGGTCACAATTGTGTCCGGGTCATAATGGTGTCCTTTATTTTTTTACTGAAAGTGAATGTACTCAGTTTGGGTGTTTGGGTCAATTTTTAAAATTTTCATGAAATAAAATAGATCTCAAAGGGAATAATTTGAAAAAAATATTTAAAATTCTGATTGCAAAATTTTTAAAATAAACTCCAATAAAAATCGTAAAAATCAAAGATTAAGCGTTATAGAAGTATGATAAGATTATACTTCAGCATTGTCCCTGGGTTTCCTCCAAAATAGCAAACAGGTTTTGTTTTTCTCTCTCTTCAAGTTTGTGTCTTTATTTCCACTGCATTTCCACATTTTATTATGAGCGCTTTGGTTTGGTGGTTAACATGCTAACGTTAAACCCCTGAGGTAATAGGTTCCAATCCTGACCTCAAGTGGGTAATTTATCAGTTGCTTGATGATGCCTGTTCATCATTCATGGTCCATATCATTCATCGACAAGTATGTACTGATTTACCCAAGTACCAATGTTTTTAAAATGTTGTTAACCCAAAATTAATCCGAGTTTTATCAATGATGAAGTCATCAGATATAATCCAGCCCTTAAGAATGGTTATTTCTAGAGCTTTCAAAAAATAACCCAACACAGAAGGGTAAAACCATGAGGGCAATGGCAAATGAGGAAACCGGGGGAGCAGGATATTTGCAGGGAATGCTTTCTAATATGTGACATTTGCACTTTGTGACATGAATGCTGAAGTAATGACGTTACACTAATCAGTTTTTGTCTTTCTGATCTTTGACAGGTCTTGTCTTTAGAAATGTTACGTTTTCGCCTGTGCTTAACACAGTGAACATGCAATATAATAATATATCTCATACAAATTTATCCACAAATGATCTACCTATTTTCTGTGGAATATGTCTGACATACTATATAGTATTAACCAAGCTGATGCAGTGTCCATTATTTTCAGATAAATAGCCACTGTATGTTATAACATATAATAAAAGTTATTTATACCATCAGACAATATTGTTGGCATGATTATGTTTTTTTAAATGTCATCATTTATTGGGAATCTGTTTCAAACGAGCTGTTTGCCATGAGGACATTATGACATTCACTATCTGATTTTAGCCTATATAATAAACACATATTATATTATATTTGACCCTGTAAAAATGAAATTATTATTATTAATCAATGTAAAAAATACAATGTTATGTGTAGTTGCATTTTAGTAACATAAAACCAGTATTCTGCTCAAAGCATTTTTGTCTGATGAGCTATAATTAATTAAGTCCATTTTTGTGATGTTGAATAATTACTTCCTTGTCAGTGTTGTGGAAATCGAAACTGGTCTTTCAGCTCCTTGAACCTTGCATTGATTAACTGTCTTCCCATTTAAGCACACGGATCAGTAGTTTTGCTGACAATAACTTCTGGCTGAAATACAATTGATTTCACTCAGATATGCAAGGTTAATAAAACACACTGATGAACAGGACTGTCAAAGAATGCATGTCACACAATTTTCTTGCACATTAAAAATCAAATGGAGAAATAAGCATTTCAGGTATGATAATTATTTGGTAAATGCACGTAAATAAATATTGACTGTTCTTGGCACTTTTTAACTTTTAACGAGCATCTAGTTTCATTTTTTAATGAGGGTCAATGACAAAGCATTATGATATGTTAATGAAATAATAAAAGATTTTGTACATTTTTAGTCATTTACACATCAGAGTAACCAGCAATTCTGTATTTGAGGCGGAAAATTAACTCTGTGATACTTGGCAGAAGTAGTTACACAAGTCCAAAATATGAGAGTTATTAAGATGGTATTTACAGATGATACAATTACATATGCCACCTCCATAAAAAAGCAATGGCACAGGAAAAACCTTTGAAGGCCAAAATAGATAATAAGTAGAAAAACTTACATCTTTTCTAGGTTCCGTAAAATTAATTTTAAAGCAAAAGGAAGCTTGAACATATTCAAAACAACAAAATAAATAACCTTATGTTAAGGGGTTTTTCCCTCAGCTTTTGTATGAAGAAGAAACCCTTCCAAATATACTTTTGTTCCTTAGAAAAAATGTAAAACACGGGGAAAAAATCAAGGAAATTAGTTGAGTAATATGGACAGTCTATTATTAATCAAAAAAAAAAATTTGAAAGAAATAAGACACTTTTCTGAAAATGTATTTAAAAATAGAGATTCAGACTTAGATAATTCAGACTAAGATAATAATGAGTTATTTAACTGCCGTTCGGCCTGGTCTATCTAAACTTAGTCAAAATGAGTCTAATGAGCTGGAAGGATCCTGGAATTAAAAATATGAGAACTATAAATGCCCTGGAATTGATGGATTTCCCTAAGCAGTTTTTGGGGGCAAAATTTAAATTCTTTGTACCAGGTCACTAAAGAAAGGATTTTTGTGTGGACAATTTTCAATTTCCCTAAGATAATGTACAATCTCTTGTCTGCCAGAGGGTGACGAGCCAAGTCAGTAATGTTTACTTTTTGTCAGTGGTGTACAAAATCGCTTCATCTGCTCTCACAATAAGCATTTTAAAAATTTGACATAAGCGTATCTCAGGAATCAACGATTCACTGATGAAAGTAAATTGACTTCCAAAAAGTATCCCGTGTCTTGGAAATTTCTTCCCACCACCTTAACTCTTCTTGGCTTCAAATGTAAAAGCAGCTATTTTGCAATTGGGTGTATCGTCTGATATCTCTGACATCCAATAAGGCTAGGGTGATATCAGTATCAACTTATTTATTTTTCCCTTTTTTCCTAGAGTGATTCTTTTGCTTATTATAAATAAGGCAAGTTTTAAGAGTATAAAACTCACTGGAACAGAATTCAAGATGTCACAGTTTTCCAGTGGGAAGTTAAAAATCTTTAGACATAGTGGCTTGAAGATAAACACAGATAAAATGAATTAAGTGTCCCTGAAAGGGCGCTTATTTGTTTTCACTTCATTTTCCTTGCCGCTGCATTATGGTCTCCCTTGAATATCTCCCTTATTACTGGAAGTTTTCTAACCATATTTGGCAGTCATATATCTTAGGCGTGGGGAAATTTTTCCACGTGGTTAAGTTTGATGTTTGATCTTTATCAAGGTCCAATGATCAAAAAATAGTATTTTGGGGTTATACCTGCCTGTCATCGCCACTCAGCAAAATCTACTAACCACAGAGACTTATAATTTCATACATATGTTTATACTATCAAAAATGCAAGCTGATTAGATTTTTGGAGAAATTCATTGAAAATCCTCATAAGTACCGTGTAGAAAGCTTAAAATTCACGTGAACCTCTATTATCTTCTTGTGTATTGCATTTAGAGCCATAAAATTTTTGGGGAGGTAGTAGGAAACCACATGTGAAGAATCTAGAAAGCAAGTCAAATCCCCCCCCCCCCCCCCCCCCCCCCCCCCGACCTCCCTGTAGGGGTCAAACTGGGGTCATAAAATAGCAGATTTTGTCTTTTTTTCTTATATCTTTATTATTGCTTTTACAGCTTTAGGATGTAGTAAGAGGTATTGGTAAACCATATGTGCAGAGTCTATATTGCCCCCCTCACCCCCTTAGGGTCAAAGTGAGATTATAAAACAGGAAATTTTGTTGTTTTGCCTTATATTACCTTCAGTATTGTTTTTGCAAACTGGGGGTTTATAATATGACCATAAGTATTATTTTAGTAGCATGATTTTAATTCTAAAACAACTCTTCTTACAAACTCTGCCATGTATTAAATTAACTTTTCACAGTTTATGACCATATAGAAAACAAAATAAAGCTTACATTACTTGATGTAAATAAACTTGCACACAACACTGCTTAACTTTCACTTCTTCTCTCAGCACTGACGGTTTTTCTTTTCAATAACCTTTTTCTACTTTTCTACTATGCTGCATCTAATCTTTGGGGACGCTTTGTTTTTGCAAGAAAGCTTTTTTTCCAGTTTAGTCTGGTTATAGGGAAGAAACGATATCTCACATCCAAATTTGATATTGGGAGGAAAACAGAATGGGAAACATCTATTTATACTCTTTTAGGATTCACATTCTCCATAGAACCTGGCAAAGTAAAGAGAATGGCTTCGACAAAATTCTGCTCAATGAGTGAACTGGATATGACTGATATAGCCTATTTCTTCTCTGCATTAAAATATACCATGGTTGAAAAGGTTGCATGTTTGATACAAAAGAGGAACTTTTATACCAAATTTGAAACAGTTCTATTCTAATAAACCCAGTTTTATTTATTATAATAAAATGATATTGTATAAAAGTTTAACTGGACATACTAAAACTGTATTCAAAAGGCTAGTGGAAAAATATACTTTTTTCTGGAAAAACTACCTTGTTTTAACCTTTATGTAAAACATATGGATAGGCAATATTTCAAGTTTGTTTTAAAAATGCAAAAGACAGTCTCTCTAATACTGACAATCAATAAACATGGCAGTAGAAAAAGTAACTTTCGTGATAATCAACCAGAAACTATTCTGCATCTATTTGTAGATGTGAATATATACAAGACAGTAACTTAATTTGTGTAATATATGAAAGTTAGTAATGTAAATATGCAAGTTAGTAAGTTCAAGATACAAATAAGTAATTTGAAAATACAAGGTAACTTGAAGATACAAGATCTAAAATGCAATATATGGGATCTAAAAATAATTTCTTTTGGGCCAAAAAAAAGCCTGACAGTGCTGATATTTTGTATGGTTTAATGTAAACTACCTTAGCTATGGTTTAATTATAGTCTATCAGGGAAGAATATTATTTTTGAATATTAACGTTTTTTTTTTTTTTTTTTTGGTAATTTGATTGCGAAAAGGGTTACATAAAATCATTGATTTCCAGCGATTTCACACTGTTGCATATGTAAGTGCAAATTTCATATGCATACATAGCAATAGTATTCACAGAACAAGAGCACTTGGAGAGCGCAGACCTCTGCCAAGGGAGCTCAATTCCTGGACTCAATTCCTTTAAAAAAGCCTGGATCCAGATGATCCAGACAGTGATCCAGATCACTCTCAAAATGTAATCACTTGTTCCTTGAAAATGCATCCACAACTTTTTGAGTTATCTGTCTTTAAAAATTACATGTCATGGATCCAGAAGATCCAGATAGTGATCCAGATCTTTTCTTCCTTTTACCTTTTCAGACATATCCTGAAAATTTTATCAAAATCTGTCCATTAGCTTTTGAGTTATCTTGTTCACAAACGCACAAACAAACTCACAAACCCACAAACAAACCCAGGCAAAAGCATAACCTCCTTGGCGGAGGTAATAACCAAAATTTCACAATAATAATTTTTTTCTTATGGTCGAAACATGCTACACTGTATAACAATGTACATCTAATACAAATAATAATTTTTTTTTAAAGTTTAAGATAGCCATGATACAGTTAATACAATAAAGAAAAGCTCCCCCCGTGGGGCATTTATGGGCCTAATACACCTGAAAGTCTCGATTTTTTGGCACATGTAAAAAGAACATATTAATACATGACCAGATGAAATTTCAGATTAATTAACTACATATTTCGACAGCTATAGGGCTTTTAAAAAGTAAAAAAGTGCAGAAATTGGGTCTCTGTGGGTATTTTTAAAGACTTTAAGGTTATCTTAAGATTATAGGTACAGTCATAACATTCCCACAAAGACCACATAAGGAAATTATATCAAATACATTTTGATTTAGTGCAACTTGCAATTTCCAAATTACAAGGCAAAATATGTGGAAATGTAGCAAAAAAATCACTTGTGTGGGTGTTTATGGTCCTTATTTATAAGTTAAATGTCCACTTAAAGCCTTGATTTCTGCTACATGCAAAAGAACACATTGATATGTTTCCAGATAGGATTTTAGGTACATTACCCACGTAGTTTGACAGCTACAGGCCTTAAAAGTGATAAAAGTCCATACATTGAGTCTACGTCGGTTTTTTAGAGACCTTAAGAATTCAAACTTTCTACACACAAAGATTACACATAGGCGTTATATCTAAATACATTTTGAGACTTGTCAGACGTACCATTTCCAAATTACATGGCAAAATATGTGAAAATGTGGAATAAAAGGTCACTTAGGTGGGTGTTGATGGTCTTCATTCTACTAAAAGACTTGATTTTTGGTACATGTAAAAAGAACATATTAATGTGTTCCCAGATGAGATCTGAGCTCTATGAGCATGCATAGTTTGATTGCTACAGGGCTTAAAAGTGGCAAAACGCCCAAAAATTGGGTGTCTATGGTTATTTTAGAAACCTTAAAGTTACCATAAAATTAATACTGCATGTCTCAAACTTTTCAAGTACAAAGATTACACATTCAAATTATACCTAATACAATTTGAGACTTGTCAGACTTAACATTTCTAAGTTACAGGGCAAAATATGCAAAAACATAGTGAAAATGTCACTCAGGTGGTGTTTATGGTCCTCATATACAGGTTAAAAGTCTACTTAAGGCCTAGATTTTTGCACACATATCACATATAAAAAACACATTTATATATCCCACATGAGGTTTTAGGTACATTATCCACATAGTTTGACAGCTACAGGGCTTAAAAATGGCAAAAAGTCCATAAATTTGGTATCTGTGGTTATTTTAGAGACCTTAAGGTGATCTTAAAATTAAAGCTGCAGACCTTCAACTTACCACAGACAGAGATTACAAATAGAAGTTATATCTTATACAGTTTCAACTAAGTTATACTCACCATTTCCAAATTACAGGGCAACATATGTGAAAAATGTACAAAAACAGCACTTGATTGGTTTGTTGAGGGTCCTCATATATAGGTTAAATATCCAGTAAAGGCCCATTTTTTCACATTTTACAAAGAACATATTAATATATATTCCCAGATTATATTTCACCTAGATGAGAGACATAGTTTGAAAGCTAAAGGGTTGAAAGTGGCAAAAAGTCCATAAATTTGGTCTCTGGGAGCAATTTTGAGACCTTACAGTGACCTTAAAATTAAAACTACAGGCCTCAAATTTTCTACCATCAAAGATTACATATAAAAGCTACACCTAGTACAGTTTGAGACTTAACAGAATCACCACTTTCAAATTACAGGGCCAAATATGTGAAAAATGTAGAAAAAATACCTAAATGGGGACTTTATGAGCCTCAAACATAATTCTACCCTCAACATAAAGTCTTGAATTGTCGCATGTGTCAAAATATATATTAATGTGCTCTGAGGTATAATTTTAGACAGACGAAACTCATAGTTTGTAACCTAGAGGGCTTTAAGTAGCCATATGTTCATTTCAGATGTAAGGTGGCCATAAGTTCATTATTATTGAGACTTTAAAATCAATTTAAAATATGAATCTTCCTTTGGCCACCCTTAGCATGCATACCAAGATTGAAATAAAAATTTGATCAGTTTTTGTGTTATCACATACACAAGAAAATTTCAAAAGCAACGGCGGCAGTGTCGCTACAGAGATGAATCCAGTATATCCTCGACTTTCATCTAGGAATATAATAATCCCATCAAATGACACTTCAATGCCAATTTTACTTCTTATATAGAAAAAGTTAGTCATATTTTCTGTATTAAATCTAAATAGGCAAAGTTTTATGGTAAGTAAAGTCATACGGAATCATCCTAGGAACCTTGGTGTCTGGTTTGATTCAGATTTCTCATTCTCTTGCCATGTTATGAAAGTCTGCAAGGCTTGTTTTGCTAGTGTCCGTGATCTTAAGCAACTCCGAGGACATCTGACACATGAAGCTGCTCTTATGGCTGCCAATGCTCTGGTTGGAAGTCGTCTTGATTACTGTAACTCTCTGTTCAGAGGTCTCTCAGCTCTGGATCTGCGCAAACTTCAATGTGTTCAGAACAGTCTTGCCAGAATTGTTGCCAACACCACCAAGTATTCACACATCACTTCAGTTAGAAAAGCACTACATTGGCTGCCGATTAAGTACCGTTCTATCTTTAAGACTGCCATGCTTGTTTATAAGTTCCTACACAGTGGTAACCCCAAATACTTTGAATCCTTTCTCATACCCAGACATAGTGCATATAACACTCGTTGAAGTCAATCTGATGGCATGTTTCTTGAGGTTCCTTTACTTTGCTTCAGTTTTCAAGTCTCAAAAGCATTTTGGACTCAGTTTTGCATATGACGAACCTATGATTTGGAATGACCTTCCTGACAAGGTCCGTTCTGCAAACTCACTTGCCTCCTTCAGGTCAAAGCTGAAGTTATACCTCTTTGGAAAAGCATATCCACCCTAAATTTCCAATCTCCTCCTGCTTTCCCCACAGTGCTGACCCCTGCAATGTCTCTGGTTTATGAATATTGAACAATGTTTTTTGTGTGATGCGCCTTAGAGTCTGTCTTTGTGACAGAGATTAAGCGCTATAAAAGTCCAATTAGAATTAGAATTAAGTCTAAATATACTCTTTTTTCCTGGTGGAGATTTGATATAGGTCACAATCTCACATTAATTTTATTATTAATATGTATAAAAGAAACCCTACTTTCAAGAAAATGTTAAATTTAATTTAAGTTCTATTTATGTCAATTTGTATAACTTTTCCATACAAGTTGAGTCTAATTATGCTGAAATTGAGCTTGTTTTGTACAAATTACAACTTGTACAAAATCTTAACTTATACATTACATATAAATTGACATGACTATGTACACCATACAGTGCAATATAGAATATGCATACTGGGTGCTTGAAGTACAATGAAATTTGTGGCTGTTTACACACAAAGTTTTGTGGCAATACTGAAGACCTGTCCCAATGTGCATTGGCTGTTGAATGGAATGTAAAACCCCAGCTATGACCTTTGATCTTCATGCAATGTTTACCTAAAGCAGTAAAGATACCTTTAATGTTTATTTTTCAAACATGCCAAAGCTATGTATCAAAAATACAAATAATGTTAACCCGAAAAATATTTACATTGTGTTACAAAGTCTTACCAAAATATTCTGGTGGTGAAAAAAATGATAAATATGGATTTCTAACTGCAATTTTTTTTTTGTATGACGTGAAAACTTTTACAGGAGTTTTTCTTTTTCGAAAAAGTATTATATACTATATCATAATTAATTTTATGTTTTTTAATTGTGCATTAACAGTATACATATATCTAATTCATCATTGCAAAAGAAAATCACAATTAAATTGTGGGTTGTTTGTTTTTTTAGGAAATGCAAAAGGTCAAAATATATGCAGTTTATGATGCCAAAAGAGGTGTCTAAGTACGTAGCATCTCCGCTTTGAGACATATATATTGCAGTTACCGGAGATAGAAACAAGACTTAAAATTTACAATATGCGTACATGAAAATCAATTAATTTTGTTTACATATTTTTGAGAATCCCTGTTTATCACGAGCTTTAGTTATGAATTAGCCAGTCATCATAAGCTAATGTAACTATTTGTTTTCATTACGTAAGATGTATTGGATTGTGTGAGCAATACAAGGACCCAATGTAAGCCTTGCTGTGTTGTATTCATATTCAGTAATACCTTGCTATCTACTTACTGAGTATAGTAGCATTCTACCAGTAAACGCCCAGGCTGAAGCTAATATATTGATTTTAAATTATATTAACATCTTTATATTTTATTCTTTTAACAACAGATCGTGAAATAATATAAACTGCAATTTTTAACGGAGGCACATGTTGTTTTATTTTTTTCAAAGCTTTCTATTTTCATAATGTAACTCTATTATCGGCTGTTTCTACCGCAAAACGGAAATACCAGTGAAAGCCCATCTTGTAATTAAATAGAAGCATTTGTCCTTGACCTCCAACAAAGAAATAGTAGGCGGGCGTTCACTGGTAGAAAGCCACTAGACTGAGTGGTACATTCTGGTACTTCTGTCCAACTTGGACAAAGCAGCGATAACGGCGATGGGAGGGGGGGGGGGGGGGGGGGGGGCGGCGATGGGGGTGCCTGTTGCTTGGATGCACGCTTGTTTTATACAAGATGGGGGTTTTCTAGAAATATTTTATAAACTAACCGAGATCCCAACTTGGAGTGTTACAGTCAATATCCAGCATACTGCTTCCCTGCGTAAGTTGGCCGCAGTCATAAGTTGGCCGCCCTCACCACAGCTTCACAGGGCTTTAACATGAGTGGCCTACTACACCCTGAAACCATGTATTATTGTTAAACTTATTATATGCAACAGTTTTCATTGGTGTACAATAACTTATTTGTCTTTCTGGAGCCTGTAGATGAGCCACGCCCAACTTATGACTGCGGCCAACTTATGCAGGGAAGCATTATGCTATTGAAGAAATATGAGCCTCCAGATGGGGGCTTTGTAACTACTTTATAAATAAAAATACCTCCTGGCCATCGCCGCCCCATACCCCCTCCCCATTTCCAAGTTGGACAGGAAAGCCATCGCCACATGCTACATTAATGTTATTGAGAAAACAGGAGGCTCCATGCGGGCTTTTCTTGCATTATTTTATGTCCACCATCCAGGACATTATTGTTATTAAAGAAATATGAGGCTCCAGATGGGGGTTTTTCTAGAAATATTTTATAAACTAACATACCGGTAGATCCCAACGTGGAGTGTTACACCCAATATTCAGCATATGCTATTGAAGAAATATGAGGCTCCAGATGGGGGCTTTCTAACAGTACTTTATAAATAAAATTACCTCCTGGCCATTGCCTCCCCCTCCATCACCGCATTACTTGGACTGTCGCCGCTATCGCCGCTGACCCTCCTCATTTCTTCTCAATTAAAATTAACATCGCCGCTATCAATCCGAGCGGCGATGGAATCGCCGCTTTTGTCCAACTTTTAGGAAGTACCAGACCGAGTTTCTGTCCCATCGCGCAATGCTATTGATATTTCTGACGGTACGCAATGGGGAGGGACAGAGTTCACATGTACTTGTTTTGTGCAAATCTGGAATGGCGGGTCATTATTGCATTTACTTAATGTCCTCGTTATAAGTAAAAATACATATGTATCCAGTTTGTAAAACATTTTGTGGTTACACTAAACTGCTCTTACAAGCCAGGATTATTTTTGGTAAATAAAACTGCAAGGGTGAAGATTTGTTTACATTTTAACAATGGGTTGAAATATACAGATACCAGTTGGACAGGCATTAAATAGGGGTAAACGGCACATATGCACAACTCAGACAATGCAATTAGCACTTTGCAGTTATGGTACTATGTGCAGAAATATGCCATTCAAGATTTATACAAAAAAGAAGTACATATGAGCGCTGACCCTCGCCATTGCGTACCATCAGTGTATCAATAGCAATTGGCGACTGGACAGAAACTCTGTCTATTATCTGCTGTACTAGAAGTTTGCCGAGGAAACTGGTCAACTTGGACCTCTGTCAACTCGGCCCCCGCCAACTCGGACCCATCTATGCAAACATGGCCCATTTTTTAGAAATTCAAACTGACATAAAATCTTTATTTATGGATGGATTTTGATAATCTAGGTATTACTGTATTACAGTTTTCAGTTGTGGATATTATGGTTTATGTAGCTAGAGTAATAAAGAAATATTGTTTTTTTTTATGTCAGCTGACATTATGTCGTCACTCTGCGTCATTTGTGTATGCGTATGCGTGAACAACTTCTCCTCCAAAACTACAAGGCCTAGAGACATGCTGTTTTTTTAAAAGATACCTTATCTATCGAGGACGAAAAAGTGTTCAAGGCATGCAAATCTGTTCATCTGTTTGCTAGAGCCATTACAAGGAAGGTACCCCAACCAAAAGTGTGAAAATTTCAACACTTTATCACAATTTTCTCAGTGACTATTGAAGGGATTTCTCTCATATCTTGCATATATGTACTAGGCCACTAGTTGATTCCCTTGTGTGAGTATCAGACCTGGATCTGTCTTAATTTTTTTTAGGCGGGCTGTGTGTAACCAACCCACCTATTAGATTGATGTGTCCGACGTCCGTCTGTCTGTCCATCCACATTTTTCGTTTCCTGACTCAAACCCGAAAACGGTTTGTCCAATCGAATTCAAACTTGACAGGGAGATAGATCACCATCATAGCTAGGTTCCTTACGAAATTGGTGTAATTCTGTCCGTCCGTTTGTCTGTCCATCCATTTGCCCGTCCAGATTTTCATTTCCGGACTCTAACTCGAACACAGTTTGTCCAATCGAATTCAGACTTGACAGGGACATAGATCACCATCATAGCTAGGTTCCTTTCGAAATTGGTGTAATTCCGTCTGTTCGCTTGTCCGTTTTTTTGTCCGTTTGTCTGTCCGTCCACATTTTTCATTTCCGGACTCTAACTCAAAAACAGTGTGTCCAATCGAATTCAAACTTGGCAAGGAGATAAATCACCATCATAGCTAGGTTCCTTTCAAAATTGGTGTAATTCTGTCCATTCGTTTTTTTCCGTTTTTTTTCCGTTTGTCTGTCCATCCATCTGTCAGTCCACATTTTAGTTTCTGGACTCTAACTCGAAAATGGTTTGTCCAATCGATTTGATCCAATTGATCACCATCACAACTAGCTTCCTTTCAAAATTGGTGTAATTCCGTCTGTTTGTTTGTCCATTTTTTGTCCGTTTGTCTGTCCATCAAAATTTCCGTTTCCGGACTCTAACTCGAAAAAGGCTACTTTCAGGATCTCACTGTTGAGTAAATCAGTTGTAACTTGAAAACTATTGCATTTAGAGTATTTTGTTTTATATGTTGTTCACCTACTTTTGGGTCAGCTGTAAGATAGTGAAATTGCAGACATGTATATCATGACATAGCTGAGTAATAGCTACTTTCAGGGTCTCACTGTTGAGTAAATCAGGTGTAACTTGAAAACTCTTGCATTTAGAGTATTTTGTTTAAATGGGTTGTTCACCTACTTTTGGGTCAGCTATAACATAGTAAAGTTGCAGATGTGTAGCTCATTTCATAGCTGAGCAATAGCTACTTTGAGGTTTTCTCTGTTGAGTAAATCAGTTGTAACTTGCAAACTAGTACATTTACAGCATTTTCTTTAAATATATTATTCATTAACTTTTGAATTAGCTATAACATCGTAAAATTGCAGATGTGTAGCTCATGGCATAGCTGAGTAATATCTATTCTCAGGTTCTCACTGTTGAGTAAACCAGTTGCAACTAGAAAAATATTGCATTTAGAGTATTTTGTTTAAATATGTTGTTCACCTACTTTTGAATTAGCTATAACAGAGTGAAATTGCAGACCTGTAGGCCATGGCATAGCAGAGCAATAGCTACTTCCAGGTGTTCTCTGTTGAGTTAATCAGTTGTAACTTGAAAGCTATTGCATTTAGAGAATTTTGTTTCAATATGTTATTCATCTAATTGTTTGTGTATGGGAGACCTTCAGGCTCCGCATTTTGTTTTCCTTATAACTCTATAACCGTTAGGCAGATTCTTTTCAAATTTGGCAGGTTTATGCAGTAGCCTTGGGGAATTTTTTTGAATATGCTGCAGTGACATTTCAACCAATCAGAGAGGTCACATGACCAAAAATGTCTTTTTTCGATGGGGAAGCTTGTCAGGATGACAAAATAAGGAAAACACAAAAATGCTTATAACTCGAAAACCATGCTAGATAGAGCGATTTCGACAAAATTTTTGACCCACAGGGTATCTCTCCAGTGTAGCTATCCCAATTTTGAAAAAAATTTGGTCTCGCCAATAATTACTCACCTACTCAAAATGAGTAAATGCTAATTATCTGTAAAAGTATTGCGGATACCCAATTTTTATCAAATAACTCATTCATCTACTTTTGGAAGAGGTTTCACATGGTGAAGTTTCAGACCCGTAGATAATTACTCACCTACTCGAAATGAGTAAATGCTAATTATCTCTAAAAGTATTGCAGATACCCAATTTTTCTCAAATAACTCATTCACCTACTTTTGGGAGAGCTTTCACTCGGTGAAGTTTCAGACCTGTAGCTAATTACTCACCTACTCAAAATGGGTAAATGCTAATTATCTGTAAAAGTATTGTGGATACCCAATTTTTATCAAATAACTCATTCATCTACTTTTGGAAGAGGTTTCACATGGTGAAGTTTCAGACCCGTAGATAATTACTCACCTACTCAAAATGAGTAAATGCTAATTATCTCTAAAAGTATAGCAGATAGCCAATTTTTATCAAATAACTCATTCACCTACTTTTGGGAGAGCTTTCACTCGGTGAAGTTTCAGACCTGTAGCTAATTACTCACCTACTCAAAATGAGTAAATGCTAATTATCTGTAAAAGTATTGCGGATACCCAATTTTTATCAAATAACTCATTCATCTACTTTTGGGAGTAAATGCGAATTATCTCTTAAAAGTATTGCAGATAGCCAATTTTTCTCAAATAACTCATTCACCTACGTTTGGAAGAGCTTTCACACACAAAAATGAAAAATTGTGAATATCTCGGGGAAAAGCTATTTCTTTTCCTTAAATGCTCGGCAGGAGATACACACCGCGGCAGTGGTCTTGTTTTCAAAAATTTTTGTCTCACCAAAAATGGTGGCCATTTTGAATTTTCGAAGTTTTTGCAAAACACAAAAATGCTTATATCTCGAAAACTGTGCTAGATGGAGCGAATTCAACAAAATTTTTGACCTGCTGGATATCTCTGCAGAGAACCCATGCCAATTTTCAAAATATTTTTGACTCGCCAAATATAGCGGCCATTTTGAATTTTTTGCAAAAATTGCAAAACACAAAAAGCTTATATCTTGAAAACCGTGCTAGATAGAGCAGACTGTGCTGACTTTGGTTGCCACAACAGTATAAGGCTAGAAACGGAATATTTTCTTAATACTTTAGCACTCACCTTTATATCCTTTTCGGGACGCTTTGTTTTTGCTATGCAAAAACATTATCTTTTTTTTTTTGCGAGCGATCCTCTAGTTTTTAAGTAGCTATAACATTGTAAAATTGCAGGCATGTAGCTCATGGCATAGCTGTGTAATAGCTATTCTCAGGTTCTTGCTGTTGAGTAAATCAGTTGTAACTTAAAAAATATTGCATTTAAAGTATTTTCTATACATATGTTGTTCACCTGCTTTTGGATCAGTTATAACATAGTAAAATTACAGACCTGTAGGTCAAGGCATAGCTGAGCAAGAGCTACTTTCAGGTTCTCACTGTTGCGTAAATCAGATGTAACTTGAAAACTATTGCATGTAGAGTATTCTGTTTAAATATGTTAATCACATACTTATGGATCAGCTATAACATAGTGAAATTGTAGACCTGTAGCTCATGGCATAGCTGAGCAATAGCTACTTTTACATTTTCACTGTTCAGTTTATCAGTTGTAACTTGAAAACTAGTGCATTTAGAGAATTTTGTTTCAATATGTTATTCATCTAATTTTGAATAAGCAATAAAATACTAAAATTGCAGACCTGTAGCTCCTTGCATTGCACAGCTGAGTAATAGCTACTTTCAGGTTTTCACTGTTGAGTAAATCAGTTGTAACTTGAAAACTATTTCAGTTACAGTATTTCTTTAAATATGTTATTCACCTACTTTTGCGTGAGCTATACCATATTAAAATTGCAGCCCTTTAACTAATTGCATAGCTGAGCAAAAGCTACTTTGAGATTCTCCCTGTTGAGTAAATCAGTTGTAACTTGAAAACTATTGAATTTGCAGTATTTTCTTTAGATAAATTTTTAACATACCTTTTACACCTAAACAGTTACCTTGTAATTTTTCTTCTGAATGCCATTTGCAGGCCACAACTTTTATGTCCTTTTCTTCTCTCACTTCTACTCTGAAACTCAAAACACACAGTCAGCTGACACAGAGTTGTTGGGATAGTAAGATAAAATAATGGGTGGGTGTTTACTGGCACTTCTTGATTGAATACAAGTTGAGAGCTGTATGACTTGTATATGTGAGAATTTGGAGTGTATCTTTAACTTTATAAATTTGCTAACATTAACCACAGCATGGGCATGAACTGTTTCCAAATACTTGACTTGCACAATAGCCTGTCCTTTTTTACACAAAAAACATGGCTAAACATATAGTGAGGAAAAAGAGAACTGTTAATTTGTTGATACAAGTGAAGCTGGTAACCTGTTTTTGCAATAGCTTGTGCCCAATTTTACTGTGTCCATTTACAGTGTCATAAAGTAAGAAGAGAAGAATATATGGAATGAAACACAGCCTTTGAACACACAGAATGATTACTTTGCATGCTTGGATTCACCTCATCACTGTGTCTGCTCTGGCAATGGTTCTCAAAGAATATCTCACTTTGAGATCCATAGTCCATGAAGAACATCGTATGAAGCTTTGGCATTCAGGTAAAGAAGGTGTATTTGGTATAATTTACCACAATACAATTATGTATGAAAATGATTTAATCACATGTAATCTGGGTCACTTCTTCACTTCTTTGCACATGAATTACATGTACTTGATTTACTAATTGAAGAGTTGAGAAATGGATGATTCCTAGAACTCTTTTTCACTTCTTCAGTGGTGGTTGCTTCAGAATAATATGTAATGTTTCTACCAATAGAATGGTTCAGCCTCATGGTCCCCAAATGTTTTGACCCAATTTGAAAATGTTTGACACGATTTTCAAACTGTTATATTTATATATCGTATGTGAGATCATAGATGTATTAATAAACTTGTACACATATATTTTTTTGTACTATTGTTCACTGTTCAACATGAATTTTTTTAAACACATGTAGCTTAGAAATCTGAACTATTTTTTTTATGTGAAAGTTTTTAGGGAACTGCATTTACATTGTAAACAGATTAACTAAGTTGAAATTTGGATCAGATTCACTAAGTTGATATTTAGATATGTTTTACATATGTTCAGTAGTGCTTGTCCAGAGAACTAAATCTAAACCATTTGTGGGGCATGATTTGCTCAAAAACACATTTCTGGACTTTGCTAGATATATATCTTTTTAATGGCTTTATGGTCTCTATGTGTAGATACAGCTACAAATATACTTTGTTACTATGTTTTTGCTTATGTAATACCCTGTTCACAGTTACAGTTGAGGTTATGTCCTTTTAAGTTGAAGGGTTAAACATACAAGATAATATTGGGAGCAGTTTACAATATTTTCCAAATGTTACCTTGAGCCCAGATAAGACAATTCTGTAACTATATGAAGAGCAGATTCAACATTGCTGTACCAGTGCTGGTCTCATTGAAGAATATTATAACTGTAGGTTTAACTGTAACTAGTGTTGAGGTCTTAATATATCAGAAAAGTTTTAACTTTTGAGCTCTGACTGTAAATTAAATCTAGTTGTCATCAAGAAATATGTACACAATGTGTCCTTTGATTCCTTTTCCTTTCAGCCCCAGTACCAGAACCACCAGTAAGCAGACAGGTGGATGAGGACACACTGTTACCCCCACCACATTTTTTAACCAACAATATACTGGATGCAGTGCAAATGGAGCAACGCCAGGATGTGGTGGCAAGTAGAATAGAAAGAGAAGGCTCTTCAGTGTGGTGTCAGGGCACAGGTCACACCGACAGGATGTGTAGGTTCAGAAATATATGCTACCTGCCTTCAGTGGATAAGTTTGTATTCTTCCATCACCAAGATGGCAGCGTCCTTGCTGGTGTACCTTCTGACAGATTCAGTCCTGCACTGCTGGATTGGTCATCTGTGGAAAACCACAACACTCAGTATTTCAATTACGATGATGCATTGGCAGATAGGGCAGCTCTACTTTTGGATGGAGCGATCTTGTTCAAATCCAGAGCATTGATATTTAAGAGGTTTCTCCCAGATAATATTCTCCACATATTTCATGATGATCTTCTCCCTATGTTTCATACTTTGCAATCACTGACTGGTAAAACTATGGCAAACAGTAACACAACCTTTGATATTCAGTTGGTGTTCATGGATGATTATAGTATAGGGCCTTATAGTGAGTTGTATAGCTTCCTAACATTCCTCAGACCTGTTTCTAAACAGGAGCTTCTGCCACCACAAAAGCCAGCTTGCTTTGTAGATGCTACCATGGGAATCTCCAAGGAGACCACATGGTATGACTATGGATTTCATCAACCGCAGAGACCGAAACCAGAGAGTGCAGTCACTGCTGCACATATTAGGCAATTCTGTAACTATATGAAGAGCAGATTCAATATTGCTGTTCCAGTGCAGGTCAAGTCAAACAACCCAAAGCTAATTGTATTCTCCCGCAGAAACAACAGGCTCATTCTCAATGAAAATGATCTCATCATGAAACTGTCACAGAAACTTGGGGTAAAAGTAATCGTTGTTTCTATTGAAATCATGTCTATAAGTGCAATAATAGAGGAAGTAAGTAGTGCATCAATTGCTGTAGGTATGCATGGTTCCATAATGTCTTTTCTCATGTTTTTACCTCCTGGGAGTCTTGTAGTGGAATTATTTCCTTATGCAATAAGTCCAAATAATTACACCCCATATAAAACCCTGGCAGAATTACCGGGAATGAACTTTGTGTATAGATCATGGCAGAATAAAGATCTGAATAAAACAGTTACTCACCCAGAAAGACCATGGCAGGAAGGAGGAATCAATCATTTACCACTTTCCATGCAGAAAAAGATTAAGGAGTCAAGTGAGGTGTCCCCTCATGTATGTTGCAGAGACCCTGAATTTATGTATCGCATATATCAAGATACTGCGGTAGATATTGACTCTGTAGTAGAAATGGTCAGAAGCTATTTACATGAAAAACGGCATAAATCTGACACAGGTATAAATGACGATAGCTTTAGTCATCCACCAGATCTCTTCCCAAGTGAAGTCATTGATCTAAAATGTGTGAAAAATCTCAAGAGAAAGCAGTTGCTGTTGTCATGGTTACCAGCTTGGAATACTCCCTTTCTTGCATATAACAAGCTGGAGTATGAGGTGCTAGTCAGAGAGAGTGGTCCAAGAGTATCTAGTCATACCATCTATGTGAGAACAACAACATATCAGTTTGACAGTGTTAAGCCAGAAGCCAGATACTTGGTATCTGTCAGGACAGTACTGAATGGTAGTATTCAAGGACCATTTAAAGTCAATGAGGTGGCTTGTGATACAACTCAGTGATGAGCCTTGCCAGTCTAACCATTTCATTTGTACGCATTAGATCTCTATTGGTACAGTGCATGCAAGGACCAACTGTTGTCCACTAGTGAAGTAGCCCTGGACAAGGTCTAGTGATTACCAGTAATAACTTGGTGTTTGTAGTGATATTTGGCATAAGAAGTGTTTAATTTCACACAAAGTGTGAAAATGCATCATGAGGAAACACATTTGCACATTTATGATTTTTGGGACATTAGTATTCGGTTTTGTCAAGGCATACTTTGCACAAATTGGATTATTTTTTTAACAGTTGCCCCTTTACTACGAATTTCACATTTCATTAATTCATATTTAAGTGTAACGCAAGGGACGCTTGTTTGTATATGGGAGGAAATCAGGCTCCTCCGGCTCCGCGTTTTGTTTTCCTTATAACTCTGTGACTGTTGGGCAGATTCTCTTCAAATTTGGCAGGTGTATGCAGTAGCCCTGGGGAATTTTTTTTGAATATGCTTGTCAATTGTCAGTGACATTTCAACCAATCAGAGAGGTCACATGACCAAAAATGTCTTTTTTTTCGATGGGTAAGCTTGTCCGGATGATAACTTGAAAGGGATGTGATCTATTCACCTGAAACTTGGCAAATACATTCATTCTATTAAAAATCTTGAAATTATTAGTTTTTGGCATTGATTGGTTAAGAAATGGCTGCGTAACTAATGATTAATTATGTCCACCCCACTGGGGGGTGGACATATTATTTTTGCTTTTTCCACCGTCCGGCGTCCGGCGTCCCACTTGGTTTCCAGACATTTTAGGCAACAGTTCTTATCCTATCTTTACCAAATTTGGCATGCAGGTTTATTGGGTTAATAGCTTGTATGGGATTGCTTTTGGTGATGATAGCTCTATAGCTAACTGAGTAATAGCTACTTTGCTACTTTTGAGTAGCTCTTTGGTTTCCAGACATTTTAAGGAATGCTATTAAGCCTAGCTTTCTGAAATTTGGTATGGAGGTTCATTGGTTTAATAGCTTGTATGGGATTGCTTTTGGGGGGGAATTGCTTCATAGATGAGTGAGTAATTAATTAAATAAATGAGTAATTAGCTATTTTGAATACTGAAAAAGGCAAATGTGCTCATATCTCCTAAACCGTGTGAGATAGAGCGATTTCGTCGAAATTTTCGACCCACAGGGTATCTAAGGAATGTACTCTTTGCAATTTTCAAAAAATTTTCCCCTCCCCAAAAATGGCGGCCATTTTGATTTTTCGAATTTTTGCCAAAAATGGCAAAACACAAATTTGCTTCCATCACCTTAACCGTGCGAGATAGAGCGATTTCGTCGAAATTTTTGACCCACAGGGTATCTAAGGAATGTAATCTTTGCAATTTTCAAAAAAAATTTCCCCTCCCCAAAAATGGCGGCCATTTTGAATTTTCGAATTTTTGCCAAAAATGGCAAAACACAAATTTGCTTCCTTCTCCTTAACCGTGCGAGATAGAGCGATTTCGTCAAAATTTTTGACCCACAGGATATCTAAGGAATGTAATCTTTGCAATTTTCAAAAAATGAATTTTCGAATTTTTCTGCAAAAATTGCACAAAAAAAAATGCTTATATCTTGAAAACCATGCGAGATAGAGTGATTTCGACAATTTTTTTGACCCAGAGGGTATCTCTACAGAATAGCCATCCCAATTTTCAAAATATTTTCGTGTCGCCAAAAATGGTGGCCATTTTGAATTTTCGAATTTTTCGCAAAAATTGCAAAAAAAAAAAAAAAAAATTGCTTCTATCTCAAAAACTGTGCTAGATAGAGCAATTTTGACGAAATATTTGACCCACAGGGTATCTCTATAGAGTATCCATCCCAATTTTCAAAAAAAATTTGTGTCACCAAAAATGGTGGACATTTTGAATTTTTCGCAAAAATTGCAATAAAAAATTGCTTATATTTCAAAAACTGTGCTGGATAGAGCAATTTCAACGAAATTTTTTTAGTCACATGGTATCTGTGGGGAGTAGCCATCCCAATTTTCAAAATATTTTTATCTCGCCAAAAATGGCGGTCATTTTGAATTTTCAATTTTTTTGCAAAAATTTCCAAAATCTCGAAAACCATGCTGGATAGAGCGATTTCGACAAAATTTTTTACCCATGGGGTATCTGTGCGGAATAGCCCTCGCAATTTTCAAAACAAATTTTGCCCAAAATGGCGGCCATTTTGAATTTTCGAATTTTTCGTAAAAATTGCAAAACACAAAAATGCTTATATCTTGAAAACCTTGCTAGATAGAGCAATTTTGATGCCATATAGCAATATATGCCATTTTTCTGATTGTTATCTCCCGCCGGGCTTTAGCCCGGGAGGGAGATTATAAAATGATGCCTCTGCGTGCGTGCGTGCGTGCGTTAGTTAGTCACGCAGATTTCTCCAAAACTACTACAGTTACAGATTTTTTGCCCTCGAAAATTTTTTGGGTTTTATGGACTTAGGCCTAAAGATAAGTGAGTAATAGCAATCTTAGCTACTTGGAGTAAAGGGCTCATAACTCAAAAACTATTGCAGTTATAATTTTTTCTTCAAAATGTTGTTCAGCTACTTTGTCCTTAGCTATAAGATGGTACATAGTTTGGGGTCCCATTGCATGCCAGAAGTGAGTAATAGCTATTTTCTTATTTGTAGCAAAATAATGACATAAGTAAATGTCAAATATCTTCAAAAGTATTAAACTTAGGGAATTCTTTTCAAGTATGTTGTTCATCTACTTTTTAATAAGCTATCACATAGTAAAGTTTCAGATCTGTTGCACATTGGATAGCTGAGTAATAGCTACTTTGAAATTCTACAGTTGAGTAAATCCATTGTAACTCCAAAACTAGTGCAGTTAGAGTATTTTCCTAAAATATGTTGTTCAGCTACTTTGTCCTTAACTATAAGATGGTATATAGTTTGGGGTTCTATTGCATGCCATAAGTGAGTAATAGCTATTTTCTTATTTGTAGCAAAATAATGACATAAGTAAATGTCAAGTATCTTCAAAAGTATTAAAGTTAGGGAATTCTTTTCAAATATGTTATTCATCTACTTTTTGATAAGCTATCACATAGTAAAGTTTCAGATCTGTTGCACAATGGATAGCTGAGTAATAGCTACTTTGAAATTCTACAGTTGAGTAAATCCATTGTAACTCCAAAACTAGTGCAGTTAGAGTATTTTCCTAAAATATGTTGTTCAGCTACTTTGTCCTTAATTATAAGATGCCATATAGTTTGGGGTTCTATTGCATGCGATAAGTGAGTAATAGCTATTTTCTTATTTGTAGCAAAATAATGACATCAGTAAATGTCAAATATCTTCAAAAGTATTAAAGTTAGGGAATTCTTTTCAAATATGTTATTCATCTAGTTTTTGGTAAGCTATCACATAGTAAAGTTTCAGACCTGTTTCACATTGGATAGCTGAGTAATAGCTACTAAAATGAGTAAATGTCTTTTATCTCTAAAGTATTACAGGTAGGCAATTTCTTCTAAATAAGTCATTCACCTACTTTTGGGTGATCTACCACATAGTGAAGTTGCAGAACTGTAGCTCTTTGGATAACTGAGTAATAGCTACTAAAATGAGCAAATGTCTTTTATCTCTAAAAGTATTACAGGTAGACAATTTCTTCTAAATAAGTCATTCACCTACTTTTGGGTGATCTACCACATATTGAAGTTGCAGAACTGTATCTCTTTGGATAGCTGAGTAATAGCTACTAAAATGAGTAAATGTCTTTTATCTCTGAAAGTATTACAGGTAGGCAATTTCTTCTAAATAAGTCATTCACCTACTTTTGGGTGATCTACCACATAGTGAAGTTGCAGAACTGTAGCTCTTTGGATAGCTGAGTAATAGCTACTAAAATGAGTAAATGTCTTTTATCTCTAAAAGTAGTACAGGTAGGCAATTTCTTCTAAATAATTCATTCACCTACTTTTGGGTGATTACCACATAGTGAAGTTGCAGAACTGTAGCTCTTTGAATAACTGAGTAATAGCTACTAAAATGAGCAAATGTCTTTTATCTCTAAAAGTATTACAGGTAGGCAATTTCTTCTAAATAAGTCATTCACCTACTTTTGGGTGATCTACCACATAGTTAAGTTGCAGAACTGTATCTCTTTGGATAACTGAGTAATAGCTACTAAAATGAGTAAATGTCTTTTATCTCTAAAAGTGTTACAGGTAGGCAATTTCTTCTAAATAAATCATTCACGTACTTTTGGGTGATCTACCACATAGTGAAGTTGCAGAACTGTAGCTCTTTGGATAGCTGAATAACAACTACTAAAATGAGTAAATGTCTTTTATCTCTAAAAGTATTACAGGTAGGCAATTTCTTCTAAATAAGTCATTCACCTACTTTTGGGTGATCTACCACATAGTGAAGTTGCAGAACTGTAGCTCTTTGGATAGCTGAGTAATAGCTACTAAAATGAGTAAATGTCTTTTATCGCTAAAAGTATTACAGTTGCAGAACTGTCTTTTATCTCTAAAAGTATTACAGGTAGGCAATTTCTTCTAAATAAGTCATTCACCTACTTTTGGGTGATCTACCACATAGTGAAGTTGCAGAACTGTAGCTCTTTGGATGACTGAGTAATAGCTACTAAAATGAGTAAATGTCTAAATAAGTCATTCACCTACTTTTGGGTGATCTACCACATAGTGAAGTTGCAGAACTGTAGCTCTTTGGATAACTGAGTAATAGCTACTAAAATGAGCAAATATCTTTTATCTCTGAAAGTATTACAGGTAGGCAATTTCTTCTAAATAAGTCATTCACCTACTTTTGGGTGATCTACCACATATTGAAGTTGCAGAACTGAGCTCTTTGGATAGCTGAGTAATAGCTACTAAAATGAGTAAATGTCTTTTATCTCTAAAAGTATTACAGGTAGGCAATTTCTTCTAAATAAGTCATTCACGTACTTTTGGGTGATGTACCACATAGTGAAGTTGCAGAACTGTAGCTCTTTGGATAGCTGAGTAATAGCTACTAAAATGAGTAAATGTCTTTTATCTCTAAAAGTATTACAGGTAGACAATTTCTTCTAAATAAGTCAATCACCTACTTTTGGGTGATGTACCACATAGTGAAGTTGCAGAACTGTAGCTCTTTGGATAGCTGAATAATAGCTACTAAAATGAGTAAATGTCTTTTATCTCTAAAAGTATTACAGGTAGGCAATTTCTTCTAAATAAATCATTCACCTACTTTTGGGTGATCTACCACATAGTGAAGTTGCAGAACTGTAGCTCTTTGGATAGCTGAATAATAGCTACTAAAATGAGTAAATGTCTTTTATCTCTAAAAGTATTACAGGTAGACAATTTCTTCTAAATAAGTCAATCACCTACTTTTGGGTGATCTACCACATAGTGAAGTTGCAGAACTGTAGCTCTTTGGATAGGTGAGTAATAGCTACCAAAATGAGTAAATGTCTTTTATCTCTAAAAGTATTACAGGTAGGCAATTTCTTCTAAATAAGTCATTCACCTACTTTTGGGTGATCTACCACATAGTGAAGTTGCAGAACTGTAGCTCTTTGGATAACTGAGTAATAGCTACTAAAATGAGTAAATGTCTTTTATCTCTAAAAGTATTACAGGTAGGCAATTTCTTCTAAATGCGTCATTCACCTACTTTTGGGTGATCTACCACATAGTGAAATTGCAGAACTGTAGCTCTTTGGATAACTGAGTAATAGCTACTAAAATGGGCAAATATCTTTTATCTCTAAAGTATTACAGGTAGGCAATTTCTTCTAAATAAGTCATTCACCTACTTTTGGTGATCTACCACATATTGAAGTTGCAGAACTGAGCTCTTTGGATAGCTGAGTAATAGCTACTAAAATGAGTAAATGTCTTTTATCTCTAAAAGTATTACAGGTAAGCAATTTCTTCTAAATAAGTCATTCACCTAATTTTGGGTGATCTACCACATAGTGAAGTTGCAGAACTGTAGCTCTTTGGATGGCAGAGTAATAGCCACTAAAATAAGTAAATATCTTTTATCTCTAAAAGTGTTACAGATAGGCAATTTCTTCTAAATACGTCCTTACCTACTTTGGGTTGATCTACTGCATAATAAAGTTGCAGAACTGTAGCTCTTTGGATGGCAGAGTAATAGCTACTAAAGTGAGTAAATGCCTTTTGTCTTTAAAAGTATTGCAATCAAACATTAAACTTGTTGTCACTTCTACATGTGCCTCCATCTCACAAGAAAATTTATATTCCACTATCTTTAGTACATCTAATTTATATGGCGGGAGATAAATGCATGCGTCAGAATGCTTGTTTTATATCTAATAAACTACGCAGACTGGTTGCCACAACAGTAGAAGGCTATAAGCAGAGCATTTTCTAAATACTTTAACACTCACCTTTATATCCTTTTTGAGACGCTTTGTTTTTGCTGTGCAAAAACATTATCTTTTTTTTGCAAGCGATCCTCTAGTTTACCTGGTTATCCTGCATGCATCAAATTATGTGTGGAACAAATTGATTTTAAGCTAAGATAAAATGCTAATTCATATCAAAATTTGTTGCTTCATTCATTTCATTCACTGAAAAATTTCATAAAATATGTAGGTTTTGGCATTGACAAACATTAGATTTGTTGACACAGTCGACACTTCTCCAAAACCATTTACAATTGAGTATTTGACTCATGAGGATATGTTTTCTGGTACCCATTAGGGAATATTCTAATTCCATAAATGCGATAATGCAATCCAATAGACTAGTGATAACTTGATGGTGCTTTCTGATGCAAAATATCACAGCATGGATGCTCAGCAATTTTCATCTTGAAAAGCAGTCTTGTAGAACTTGTGTACACATACTCCCATATATATTTTTGAAACAGTCTTACAATTGATGTGTATATATTTACAATACTTCTGCATCCTTTTTATCAGTTTCAGCAGTGGTTTGAGGAAACTGTCTTTTAATGTACAACATATAAATGTGTTATGTTACAATGTGTAACAAATTTTGTAGCGATGAAAATGCTATCTCTGTCAATTCATTAGGAAGTATTTGTGATGACCAAACATGCTTATTTAAAAAATAGATTTCAAGTTGAATCGGTCATACACAAGTCATGGGTCCATTATGATAAAATTTTGCATGTGATGATCCTATAGTTGGTAACTCTCTGTTCATGATTTATGATTCTATGGATATTTTTGTGGCATTGTCTCAGCAACTCAGATTTTGTTTTTGCAATAATATGTTGTCCAATGAGTACATTGGAACATGAAATAATGAAAGCATATCAAATTTGTTCTTTTGTGGTGCAAGGGAATGTAGTTTGCAGTAGGGTCATGACAATGGTACCCATTATTTCCAAAATTTGATTTCAGACCAAAGTACACACTCCAGCATTTATCCTGAGCACAGAAGTCCCTTGTGAGACCCTTTCTCATACTTCAGCGTTTTTTAGCTTGTGGTTATGGCATATGGATTAATACAGTGGAAGCCAATGTCATTTGTCATATGCAATGGCACTTGAGAAAACTAAGTATTGACATCCAGTAACTTCACCTCAAGTGCCTTCGTTCATCTGACCTTTTACCCCTGCAAGGTCGAACAGGATCTCACTTGTTTTTGGGGTTAGAATGTCAAAACAACTCATGGAGGGTGTCTTTTCATGGATTCAGTTTTGATCTTCTTCTCCAGGTTTAAGCTTAGATTGAATGAACTGCCAAAAATGTCTTGTATGTCTCTTATTATTGGTCTAAGGGAATTGGAATGTGAAAACCCATGAGAAGTCATGGCCTGCAAATCTTTAAAGGGATTACATGTATCTTTTGAGTCCAAGGCCAAAGGAAGTGGCATTTAGGCTTTTGGTCTCCCTTATTACTGATCAACATTCAGAATGTGACCTTGCTGTTGTGACCTTGACCTATAAAATCTTGTCCGGGCTATATGTGAATCTTTCAGCAAAGTCAGATATTTGATCTGTGATGTCTTAGTCAACGTCAGGTGACCTCAACTTAAGTAGGCACCCTTGTACCTCACTTGGAGGAATTCTGTGTGGATTGTGCTTATTCCTCCTGTCATTGATACACCCGAGTCAAGACAAACTGTCTAGCTTAAGTTTCTATGTTGTATCTTCTGTGTAAACAAGGTGTTAAATATGTGTGCATGTAATGATCTCAGAAAAAATGTTTTGCAAAGGGTTCATGTATTTTAAAGATTCATGAACCACCATTTCTATATCCTCAAGCATAATCATTTATAGTTATATACCAAATTAAGCAAAGTTTTCTTTTTGGTCAAATTTGTAATAAATATTAAATTATGAAAAAGAATTTTCTTCAACTGCTAAACAGCTGACATTATGTCGTCACTCTGCAGCGTGTATGTACGCGTCCACGTAGGCATCCGCATGAACAACTTCTCCAAAACTACAAGGCCCAGAGACATTACAAGTGAGGCACCCCCCATCCTAAGTGTGAAAATTTCAACTCTTATTACAATTTTCTCATTGACTATTGCAGGGATTTCTCTCATATCTTGCACATATGTAATAGGCCTCAAGTAGATTCCTTTGTGTAAGCATCAGGCCTGGATCTTTCTTAATTTTTTTTGAATTTTTTAAATAACTTAAAAACTATTGCATTTAGAGTATTTTGTTTAAATATGTTGTTCACCTAGTTTTAGGTCAGCTAGAACATAGTAAAATTGCTGAGCAAAAGTTACTTTGAGGTTTTCACTGTTGAGTAAATCAGTTGTATCTTGAAAACTTGCATTTAGAGAATTTTGTTTACGCATGTTGTTCATGTACTTTTGATTCAGCTATAACATAGTAAAATTGTAGTCCTTATAGGTCATCGCATAACTGAGAAATAGCTACTTTCAGGTTCTCACTGTTGAGTAAATCAGTTGTAACTTGAAAACTATTGCTTTTAGAGAATTTTGTTTAAATATATTATTCACCCACTAATGGGTCACCTATAATATAGAGAAATTGCAGGTTTGTAGCTCAATGTATAGCAGAGCAATAGCTACTTTCAGGTTCTCACTGTTGAGTAAATCAGTTGTAACTTGAATACTATTGTATTTAGAGAATATTGTTTAAAGATGTTATTCACCTACGTATGGGTCAGCTATATCACAGTGAAATTGTAGACCTGTAGCTCATAGCATAGTTGAGCAATAGCTACTTTCAGGTTCTGTTTAGTAAATGAGTTGTAACTTGAAAACTTCTGCATTTCAAGAATTTTGTTTAAATATGTTATTCACCTACTTATGGGTCACCTATAACATAGTGAAATTATAGGCCTGTAGCTCAGTGTATAACTGAGCAATAGCTACTTTCAGGTTTTCACTGTTGAATAAATCAGTTGTAACTTGAAAGTCATTGCATTTAGAGAATAAGTTGTTCACCTTCTTTTGGGTCAGCTATAACATAGTAAAATTGTGGACCTGTAGCTCATTGCATGAGCAAAAGTACTTCAAGATTCTTATTGTTGAGGAAATCAGTTGTAACTTGAAATCTATTGCATTTACAGTATTTTCTTTAAATATCTTTTTTACTTTTGTGTCCTTTTCTTCATTCACTTCTACTCTGAAACTCAAAACACACAGCCAGCTGACACAGAGCCAGTTCACAAAATAACAAAAACAAATCCATTATGGTCTACTTACAAATAACTTTACATAGACATCCAATTAACAACATCTAGAAAACACCTTAAACTAGAAATTGAACTACATTATCCACCGGGTTGACATTGCAAGTAGTTTCGTGCAAAATAAGAGAAAATAGCATTAGAGATGCCCGATGCTCAACAGTGTTTCTGAGATATAGCCGTGACAAGATTTTATAAGTCAAGGTCATTATGGCAAGGTCAAATCAAGGTCACACCATGATGTTGCACACCTACACCTCCCAACCAATGTCCCTACCAAGTATCAACTTCCTACACCTTACGCTTTCAGAGATATAGCCTGGACAAGATTTTTTAAGTCAAAGTCACTACGGCAAGGTCAAATCAAGGTCAACCATGACGTTGCACGCCTACAACCCTAACCAATGTCCCCACCAAGTATCAACTTCCTACACCTTACAGTTTCCAATATATACCCGGGACAAGATTTTATAGGTCAAGGTCACACCATGACGTTGCACACCTACACCCCCTAACCAATGTCCCTACCAAGTATCAACTTCCTACACCTTACAGTTTCTGAAATACAGGCCGGACAAACTTTTCCCGACGCCTGGCCATCCGGACACCATGGGTGAAAACAATACCCAGACAGCCCTTAAGGGCTGTGGGGTAAAAACTGATTCACCTAAGGACCAAAGGCCCAATTCCTTGCATCTTGTCAATCCAAGTGCAAATGCATGCTGACCGGTAAAGCTATTGTATAGTGGGTATGATGTATTAATGCAATAAAAAGTAGGGTTATGGCTGTGGGAAATTCTGACTGACTTTGATGGAGCTGAACCTCTATTATCCAGCCTCCTTTTTCCCAAATATTTGATTTTATTAAAGCTTCAATTCACCAGCTTTTAATTATTCAAACATTTTCATAGCTTCCGAACATGTACTACACATACCTATTGCATATTCTGGAGGAATAGTGCAATCATTGAACACATTTACCAGGGTTTTTTGTATGTTTTGGCCATGTATTGTTTTAATATTCTACCAAAACCACTGCAGACATTGGTGAAACAGCAAAAAATCATTAAACCCATCAAATTACTGACAATATAATTTTATTACAAGTAGCACTAAAATACTTATTTTATTTAAAACAGTTGCACAATAACATTGGAAGGAAGTATATATACACCTTAGTGAGGTTTCATTCATTAATAAATTTCTTTGATAAATATTTCACAACAAATCTGAAGTTTACATTGACAAATACAAAATTTTGACACACTGAACTAATTTTACAGAATTTAAATCCTTTTTTACCTCCATAATTATTGCACATTTTAAAATACTGTTCTATACAGGATTTTTAATAAAATGCAATGGTGACTTGTTACTCCAGGCTTCTATGATGAAAAAGCATTGATTCACTGTTGTCATGGCAACTACAAGTATTGTTTGTAAAATGTAAAGACAAAAATTTTATAACAAAAACACCTGAAAAATTTACATTCTGTCTTGATGTAATGCATCACTAAATGGGACAAATTCAGTACAATGTACATAAAATTCCTCCTCCAGTATTTGTTAATGAAGGGACCCAAAGCTGAAGAATTTTCAGGTTTGCAGAACTTTTATGAATCCTAACTGCCAGATGCTATCTGATGAGCTCTACCATATATGTGTTCACAACTGCCACTGTGGCCTACTGGGTAACTCCAGGAACACAGGATGTCAGTTCAAACCCAGTTACAGGCAGGCACATAGTGGCTTTGATGACCACATTAAATGGCAGACCTCTGTCATCAAGTCATGTCCCCAATGACAGACTGCAGAACCTCAAGGACGTTGGGGGGAATGCTAGTTGCTTGACAATAAATAAACAAAAATTTTAAACTTCCATAATTTGTAATAGATTGCATCTGACCCTCCCAATACAATGATCTGACCTTGAAGGAGGGTTCAAAAGTAACGGCTGACCTCAAAAGATTCACAGACCATGATTTTTTTACACAACAAACCTTGATTCATATCTCGGGCCTCTGGAACAAATAATACGACAGATATTTTTAACTATGGCATCACTGTGCTAACATGTAAGAGGGTTCAAAGGTCAAATCTACGGGCCTCAAAAGATTTACAGTCCAAGCCGTACTACACGTGGTCTTAGATCACAAACGTTCAGGATTAATTATAAAATTGTAAGGCCCATGGCTTTAAGGTAGTGCATAATTTGCAAAAGATTGCATTTTCAGGCATTTAGGAGTGAATAAGAGCAAAATTGGCTTCAGCTTTTGATGAAAATAGCATCAGAGATGCCCGTATCCCACAGCCTGGGGAAATCGTTTTCAACGAGATATAGAAGTAGTGACAAAGTACAAAGATCAGGATACTTTCAGAGCAGTGTCACTTATATAAAGGTCCGAATAATGTTTAAGTGGATAAAATATCTAAGAGAAAGAAAATGTATGTAAAGATAAAGTATTAAAACAAGACAATTTAATAGCAAGATGACAGCATTAATCAGTATACTAAAAATTATGAAGCTGTAAAATTTTATTAACTGAAGAACAGCTGTCAATGGAAATAGCACAATTATGTAAAATTTCATAAAATAATCAGTTGATGCAATCCATATGTCTTTGTCATAAGAGAAACATGTCCCAAATATAGCAACTGAACATGCTTTGGCAGAGCCAAAGTTAAAGGTCACACCATGATGCATACCTACACCCCCTACCCAATTTCCATACCGAGTGTCAAAGTTCTACTATATGACATTACATATGTAAAAATAAATTCTCACAATAATATTTCACTTTCACAGGGGTATAATATCCATGCTTAAAACTAAGAAATATTCATGATAACATGTCAAAAATTAAACCTCGGCAGCAGCAGGACTGAACAAAACCAAAGCTCTTTGCCTTGTCCTGGGATATAAATATTATTTCAATGAGTACTACTGACAACTATAGATGTTCATACTAACACTCACATGCCACTTAAAAATACATTGCCTTACAATACACACCAACAAAAACACCATGAAACAAACATGCTGCCAACAGATAAATTATGTACCATTATTAGTACTTTTTTTTTTTTTGATCCACTGCGATCATTTTCTTCAAATAACACTTTAAAATTACTGCTATACAAGTGTACTGGTTATGGTACTGTTGCACAAATATATTGTCCTGGATATTCTACAGAAATGAGAAGAGCTATAATCACAAGCGAAGTATTTACTTTTCAAAGAATCACACACTCTCCACCATTTTGCACAGCACAAATGATAATTAGTCCTTCAACTCAATCCAAAGAGTTGGCTGTATATTAGTTGAATTTATTATGATGATGTCATTTAATTGAAAACAGAGTGCAAGGTACCTTATATTCTTCCAAGCAAATGCTTTATCGAAAACTCCACACTAAGAAGTCTACAGTAGCTTGTGGAAACATTTTGGTTGGATATTAACAGAAAAACTTTGGTACAACAAAATAGTCGGTGTTATGTCACAAAAAGCTAGCACATGAGAATCAAAGCACATGTAATACTGACACTGCCCCAACTATACAGCTGTTACGTAAAAACTTAAATAAATAGGCCTTAAATAAATTACTAAAAATACATACAGGATATTTTACTCCTCAATGTGCAATAAAATAAAATCACTGTTGAAACTGTTAAACTAAAACATTTTACAAAGTGACGAGGAGTGATTTACCCTTTTGTTTGCAAATAAAGTGATATTTTTATTCAGTGAAAAATAAAGGAAAAGAACCAATATTTATAACACGACATAAATGCAAATTAACAGAAAAGGACAAATGCAAAAATACATATATTACTTCAGCAATTCACATGCAAAGCAACATCTCATATTATAATCTATCCTTAAATAGAAATATTGTCATTCAATGTCAATTTATGAGAGCAACATTTCTCATTCATCATGCAATAACAAATCCATAAAGCTCTGTTTTAATGTGTAACCTATTGATTAGCAACATAAACAAGAGGAGAGTGCCCGTGAACGGGCACTGTGTCAGCTGACTGAATGTTTTTGATTTGTGATGGTGATAATGAGAGGAAAGCATAATTATCAGGGAAAGGGCTGTACAGAAATACAGTAAATGGTAACTGAACAGCACGTTCGAAAGATATTCCGAAGCTGACAGAAGAAAAGGACAAAAAAGTTGTGCCCTGCAAATGGTATTATGAAATAAAGTAACAAGGTAATTGTTTAAGTGTAAAAAGTAGGTTAAAAATATTTAAAGAAATACTATAAATGCAATATCCTCGTTCGACCATGAAGAAGGGGTCCAAAGGTCAAATCTGACCATACCAAAAGATTCCCAGCCAAAGAATTTAGGATGGTTTACCATCCCAAACCTCTCGGACCAATAATAAGTGAGTCATAGGCACTTTTTAAGTTTGGCTATCCTTGTTTGACCTTGAAGGAGGGGGTCCAAGGTCAAATCCGACCACACAAAAAAATTCCCAGCCCATGATTTCCTGTAGCTTGTTTACCATCCCAAACTTGTAGGACCAATAATAAGCGAGTTCTAAGCAATTGTAAGTTTGGCTATCCTCAATTGCCCTTGAAGGAGGGGTCCCAGGTCAAATCTGACCACACCAAAAGAATCCCAGCCCATGATTTCCTATATGTTGGTTTACCATCCCAAACCTCCAAGACCAATAATACGCGAGTTATAAGCACTTTAAGTCTGGCTATCTTCGTTTGACCTGGAAGGAGGGGTCTAAGGTCAAATCCGACCACACCAAAAGATTCCCAGCCCATGATTTTCTATAGGTTGGTTTTCCATTGGAAACCTCTAGGACCAATAATAAGTGAGTTATAAGCACTTTTAAGTTTGGCTATCCTCATTTGACCTTGAAGGAGGGGTCCAAGGTGAAATCCGACCACACCAAAAAATTCCCAGCTCATGATTTTCTATAGGTTGGTTTTCATTCCAACCTCTAGGACCAATAATAAGCGAGTTATAAGCACTTTTATGTTTGGCTATCCTCATTTGACCTTGAAGGAGGGTTCCAAGGTCAAATCGGACCATATTAATAGATTCCCAGCCCATGATTTCCTACAGGTTGGATACAATGATTTACTCAACAGTGAGAACCTGAAAGAAGCTATTGCTCAGCTATGCCATGACATAGAGGTCTGCAATTTCACTATGTTATAGCTGACCAAAAATTATGTGAATAACATATTTAAACAAAATACTCTAAATGTAATAATTTTCAAGTTACAACTGATTTACTCAAGAGTGAGAACCTCAAAGTAACTATTACTCAGCTATGCAATGAGCCACATGTCTGAATTTTTGCACTGTTATAGCTGACCTAAAAGTAGGTGAACAACATATTTAAGCAAAATACTGTAAATGCAATAGTTTTCAAGTTACAACTGATTTACTCAATAGTGAGAACCTGAAAATAGCTATTGCTCCACTATGCCATGAGCTATAGGTCTGTAATTTCACTATGTTATAGCTAACCCCAAAGTAGGTGAACAATGTATTTTAACAAAATACTCCAAATGCAATATTTTTCAAGTTATAGCTGATTTACTCAACAGTCAGTGCCTGAGAATAGCTATTGCTCAGTTGTGCCATGAGCTACAGGTCTGTAATTTCACTATGTTATAGCTGACCCTAAAGTAGCTGAATAACATATTTGCACAAATTTCTGTAAAGGCAATAGTTTTCCAATTACAACTGATTTACTCAACAGTGAGAACTTCAAAGTAGCTATTACTCAGCTATGCAATGAGCCACAGGTCTGGAACTTCACTATGTTATAGCTGACCCCAAAATAGGTGAATAACATATTGCAACAAAATACTCTAAATGCAATAGTTTTCAAGTTATAAGTGATTTACTCAACAGTGATAACCTAAAAGTAGCTATTACTCAGCTATGCCATGAGCTACAGGTCTGAAATTTTACTATGTTATAGCTGACCCAAAAGTAGCTGAATAACATATTTATACTAAATTCTCTAAATGCAATAGTTTTCAAATTACAAGTGATTTACTCAACATTGAGAACTTCAAAGTAGCGATTATTCAGCTATGCAATGAGTCACAGGTCTGGAACTTCACTATGTTATAGCTGACCCCAAAATAGGTGAATAACATATTGAAACAAAATACTCTAAATGCAATAATTTCCAAGTTATAAGCGATTTACTCAACAGTGATAACCTAAAAGTAGCTATTACTCAGCTATGCCATGAGCTACAGGTCTGAAATTTTACTATGTTATAGCTGACCCAAAAGTAGGTGAACAACATATTTAAGCAAAATACTGTAAATGCAATAGTTTTCAAGTTACAACTGATTTACTCAATAGTGATGACCTAAAAGTAGCTATTACTCAGCTATGCCATGAGCTACAGGTCTGAAATTTTACTATGTTATAGCTGACCCAAAAGTAGCTGAATAACATATTTATACGAAATTCTCTAAATGCAATAGTTTTGCAATTACAACTGATTTACTCAATAGTGAGAACCTCAAAGTAGTTATTACTCAGCTATGCAATGAGCTACAGGTCTGAAATTTTACTATGTTATAGCTGACCCAAAAGTAGGTGAACAACATATTTAAGCAAAATACTGTAAATGCAATAGTTTTCAAGTTACAACTGATTTACTCAATAGTGATGACCTAAAAGTAGCTATTACTCAGCTATGCCATGAGCTACAGGTCTGAAATTTTACTATGTTATAGCTGACCCAAAAGTAGCTGAATAACATATTTATACGAAATTCTCTAAATGCAATAGTTTTGCAATTACAACTGATTTACTCAATAGTGAGAACCTCAAAGTAGTTATTACTCAGCTATGCAATGAGCTACAGGTCTGAAATTTTACTATGTTATAGCTGACCCAAAAGTAGGTGAACAACATATTTAAGCAAAATACTGTAAATGCAATAGTTTTCAAGTTACAACTGATTTACTCAATAGTGATGACCTAAAAGTAGCTATTACTCAGCTATGCCATGAGCTACAGGTCTGAAATTTTACTATGTTATAGCTGACTCAAAAGTAGCTGAATAACATATTTATACGAAATTCTCTAAATGCAATAGTTTTCCAATTACAACCGATTTACTCAATAGTGAGAACTTCAAAGTAGCTATTACTCAGCTATGCAATGAGCCACAGATCTGAAACTTCACTATGTTATAGCTGATCCCAAAATAGGTAAATAACATATTGAAACAAAATACTCTAAATGCAATAGTTTCCAAGTTATAAGCGATTTACTCAACAGTGATAACCTAAAAGTAGCTATTACTCAGCTATGCCATGAGCTACAGGTCTGAAATTTTACTATGTTATAGCTGACCCAAAAGTTTACTCATTTAGCTTTTGATATAGGCACCCAACTTACTCACCATATTGTAGCTATGAAAAAAGTAGCTGAATAACATATTTTAACAAAATGCTCTAGATGCAACAGTTTTCAAGTTATAAATGATTTTGTGCATGATTTCATGAATTTTAATGCATTAAAAATTATTAAAAAAATTTATTAAAAAAAAAGTAAGACAGATCCAGGTCTCATACTCACACAAGAGAATCTACCTCTGGCCTAGTACATATATGCAAGATATGAGAGAAATCCCTGCAATAGTCACTGAGAAAATTGTGATTAAGTGTTGAAATTTTCACACTTTTGGTGGGGGTACCCCCCTTGTAATGTCTCTAGCAAACAGACGAACAGACAGATTTGCATGCCTTGAACAATTTTTCATCCTCGATAGATAAGGTATCTTTTAAAAAAAACAGCACGTCTCTAGGCCTTGTAGTTTTGGAGGAGAAGTTGTTCACGCGGACGCGTACGCCCACGCCGCAGAGTGACGACATAAAAAACGGACAAAAGGAAATATAAAATAATGTTGACAGAAAGACAGCACTTGTATGTTAGCTTTCTAAGCCACTTACGCATGACTGTTAATATGTACCAACATGCCACATTCCACCTCAAACATGTGATATGCAATTCAGTTTATGCTATAAAAATACACTGTCAGCCCAACATAAAATATTAGTTCAAGCCACTATGATCTGCAGCATTCTCATTCATGTAAATTTCTGATATTTACACAAAGAACACTGTCAATAATGTATGTATTTTTAGAATATTGTTAAGTGTGAGGTCTATTTATGTTCACCAGACTTTCATGAATTGTGGTGTGGTGTTGCAAGTGCCAGTCTCCTCACTGAAGTTAAGCAGCAATGGGCTACATTAATACTCGGATGGGTGACCATCTGAGATCTAGGCCAGGTATGGAATGCATCTGGCTTGGAATCTGAGGTTGTCACCAGACTTTCATAAATTCCAGTGAACTACTCGTGTCTCTGGTGGCTTTGCAGCTTGTGCATATAGATCGAAAGACTTTCCAGCCTTGTTAAATTATGACACAAAGGCATCTTTTTCTTCGTTTTCATTTCAAAAACGAACGCAGTTATAAACTGAAAATCAATAAAATATTTGTACAAGTTATATATAATATTTAAATAATTATTTAGAGAACAGATGAGTCACACTGATCTTATTTCCATATGCAATAATTACCTAAGCCATATATCAATAACATCAAGTTTAAAGTATTCAACAATAAATATCTATGGAAACGCTGAGATTTTTTGACTAGAAAGGCTGAAGATGAATAGTAAACTCACTATCTGGATATTTGCTTCAGATATTTGCCAAATATTCGATAGTGTATCTGTTTTAGAGTTTATCTAACTTAGTGTCCTATACAAAACTATATGTTTTCTTCCACCCCTAGTAAAAACAGAAAATTCATCAAAATACTTAAATCTGACGCACACTTTAACATCTACAAGAATGAGAGACTGAAAAAAATGTTATTTACAGATACAGGTGATACTGATAAAAAGGAAATAGGGAACATAAGAAAGGTAGAAATATAAACTTTGCATTTTTGTATTAAAAATGCTTGAAGAAAGACACTTGGAATGTATAAATCTTACTGATACTAAAAATTTACCAACTATTTGATATGGTCAAATTAGTGCGTAAATCATTTATCGATAATGCCAATAATTATTGCTTTTGGAGAGAGTTGCCGATATTGACATAGAAATGCAAATATCAATATCGCCAATTGATGTAAGTACTAACTTACGCTTAAAATATTTGAAATAAATCCTAAATCTGAAGAAAATATATCATATTTTTTTGTAGATTTTCAAGCATTTCTTGATTAGAACTGCCATGTTTTGCTTTGGTTAATCGTACATCCTGTTCTGGATTCCATTTGAATGGGAATATGCTAAAACAAAAAATTTTCAGTCTCCTGGATTTGGACTGGTTAGTAGACAATATTACAATATTAGACACCCCCCCCCCCCCCCCCCCCCCCCCAATCAGCCAATATTGAAGTATTTTTATGTTCAATATCGATGCCCACACAGCCAAAAAATTCATACAGTAGGTCAAATGTTACTGGAATAGTACTACCACCAAACAAATAACAGATATCTAGTATTGCCTTTCAGCCTTACTGACTAGCATATAAATACATTGCAGAATTCACAACCACTAATTGACACTCTTCCTCCTTCACTCTGAAATCCAAGATTAATTCTATTTTGATACACAAGAGAAATTAAAACATTGTTTCTGCTATGGTCCTAAGTTCCCCTTTCAAGTTTTTATGATGTGGGCTAATTCCTACATATGAAGTGATGGTTTCATCTTCAAGATTTGTAAGGACAGATATTACAATTTTAAGGTAAGGGTGGAGTGGGGTCAGAAATACTAAAACTTCCATGAAGGCAGGATTAATGCATATGCCTCCTGACTCCCCAAATTCGACTATGAATTACAATTAGACATAACACAGCACTACAATTGACTTTGTGACAAATCGGGCTAAACATCCGCACTTTGGGAGTCACTGAAGATAGTCACTGACTTATCAAAAAATATTAAACATTTTGGACATTCATTAGCTCTTGCTGACTTTGGGACTAAGAACCACCCATTACTCACCCAAATTTGATACTTTTAACATTGCCTACTTCTGTTTATTTAGATATGGTTCTGTTTCTCATGAAAGTCAAACAGGTTTTCATCTCAATGAGATTAGTTTGTTTTCTTTATTTTCACTAAGACTTAAAGCTTTGTTTTCATGAAACGGCAAAGCTCTCTGTCACTAATACTTTCTTTGCTATAATATGAAGCAAAGAATGCCTCTGGTAAGTTTGATGACTCAAAATGCCCAAGTCCAGCTTTACAGAACATGTTCTTCCCTCTCCAAGTAAGTCCGCATGGTCCTGACACAGTCTGCGGAGGACCACCTCTCTGAGAGAATGGTACACTCACTATCACAGGTAAATTCCAGCTTGCTCTTTTGATGACTCCGAATCAAAAGTTTGGATGCTTCCAATGCCTGTAAATAAAACAAATACAAATTGTGTCAAACTAGGAATAACTTCAGCAAGAATTCAGTAATTATTTTTAACAATTAATCTGTTAATCTTAAGCCCATGGTTTCTCAAGCATTTTGCCCTATATTTTGAAAAATTTTCCAAACCCTAAAATTCGCATACATACCCAGCACTATAAACTTGGAAATTTTAATTACTTAAATGTAGCTTTTATAAGCTACAAGCTTACCATGTGGGACTTAATGCTGATCTCGGGTTGCCACACCCGGGGCCAACGTCTTAGAAAAAAAGATCGTTCTTGTTAGCCACCGGATATACTGGTAGTTGTCGTCACGTGATAACTTCTGACCAATCGTCCTACTTTCTCGTTGAAATTTTTTAAACCTACCCCTCAGCTGTAAACAGCGGGGAGGCAGGGTGGGACTCTTCTAAGTCCCACATGGTAAGCTTGTAGCTTATAAAAGCTACATTTAAGTAATTAAAATTTCCAATTTTATTACGCTACAATAGCTTACCATGTGGGACTTAATGCTGAATTCAACCGCCCGGTGGCGGGATTACAGCTGAGACTGGAAGATATGTAATTTTTTTCTAAGATTTGAATTAAAAGTATAAAATAGTGCTAGAAATACCAGTCTGAGTCCCATTTACAGTGCCCCGATCCCGAAGGCCGGGCCTGTAACGAGCCAAAAACCTAAGTAAATGAGAGACAGTGCTAAAACTGTCTAGATGTTTTATTGTAGGACGGAAGTGCAGCAGTGCTCACTCCGAGGTCTGAGGGTCCAAAAGGGCCCTTCACGTATGACTGACCAACCCAGTGGTTGGGCATCTCATAAAATTTTTACAACCTGAATATGAGATTAAGGACAACTAAATAAGTCCTTAATAGAAATTACTTGATAATTAAAGAATAAAATGACCTTACCCGTAACATCTTGAAGGTAAAGGAATACCTAGATCCTGGGAAAGACTCCTGAAGACTTGGTTGTAGTGGATGTGCCCCCCCCCCCCCCCCCCCCCCCCCCCCTTTTTTCTTTCCGAGGACAACTGGTCTGAGGGGAAGGATCTAGGACTTGTTGTGCAGCCACTACGGGTCCCAGGTACAAATTGTTGTCGGTGTCCGACCAAGTAAGGTCTTTTAGGTAAAAATTTGTAAATGTGTTGTGAGCTTTCCAGTGACAGGCTTGCATGATTTGGTCCACCGATACCCCACCGTAAAAGGCCTTAGAGGCCGTGAAGGCCCGGATGTCATGCGCTTTGACTTGGACCAAGTCCAAGGCTTGTTGATCTGCTTGTTTGTAACAAAGTAAAATGGTTTGTTTCAACCATGAAGAGAGTGTAGCGGGTCTGATGTCTGAGGTATGTCCTTTCTTAAAGGAGATGAAAAGGAGAGAACGAGACCCTCTCAGGTCTTTAGTTCGGTCCAAATAAAACCTCAGGGCCCGCACGGGACACAGGGTCCTGTCTTCTTTAAACTGTCTATCTACAATGGTAGTCAGAGCAGGGATAGTCACCGGAGACACACTTTGAGAACCTTCTCTTGCTAGTTGGTTTTTGGCTATGAAATCAGAAGAAGGGAACAAGGCAACCTTTTCCCATTGGCCTAGATTAGATACTTTGTTTGCGACCCAGGCATGGATTTCGCTGCGGCGCTTGCCGGAGGCCAAGGCTAGCAAGAAAGCAGTTTTTAAAGTGAGATGTTTGAGGTCTGTGTCTTTCATGGGCTCAAAAGGTGCTTTGGTGAGCTTGTTAAGGGCAACAGAAAGGTTCCACTTGGGTAAGTTTCTGGAACTTTTAGGACGATCCCTGTGAAAACTGGAGAGTAACCTATGAAGGTCTGCATTGTGTGCAATATGTTGGGCCGTTGGGCCTAAAGTGTCAACGATTGCAGTCCTGTAACCATCAATGGTCGAGGGGCGTCTGTTTAGGTCTTGGTACAGGTACATGAAGAAATCTGAGATTTGTTTCACAGATGGAGTGGAGAAATCCACCGAGTTTTCTCTGCACCATTTTTCAAATAGGGCCCACTTTGACTTGTAGATGGTCCTTGTTGATGACCGCTGAGGGGCAGCAATTCTCTCTGCCACCTCCACAGAGAAGCCTTGTTCTTGGAGTTGTCCGCTCCTAGACACCAGGCGTGGAGGTTCAGGTGCTGGGGGTTGTTGTGGAACACCAGCTTGTGGGACTGTTTGAGTAGGGTTGTTGACACTGGGAGTTGCAGTGGGATCTCTGTTGAGAGCTGCACTAGGTCCCAAAACCAGGGCATCCCTGGCCAGCCTGGGGCTATTACGATGATCAGGCACTGGCATTGCCTGATCTTTTGGATCACCTTGTGAAGGAGAGCCGTAGGAGGGTACGCATATGCCGTGAGGTTGGTCCAGTTTATGTTCAGAGCATCTATGTCCCAGGCCTTTGGGTCTGGGATAGGAGACACGTATAGAGGGAGCTTGTGGTTCAGGTGAGTGGCAAATAAGTCTACATGAGGTGTGAACCACTTCTGGCAGATCTGTTTGAATACCTGTGGGTGCAGAGACCATTCGGTTGACTGCACTTGGTTGGACCTGGATAGCAGGTCGGCCATCACATTCAGGCACCCTGGAATGTGCCTGGCTTTCAATGTTATGTGATTGTGATGGCACCAGGTCATGATCTTCCACAGGAGAGCACACATCTCTGCCGAGTGTGTTCCTCCTTGTTTGTTGATGTAGGCTACCACTGTTGAGTTGTCCGTCGCAACCAACACTGTTTGATTCTGGCACTGGTCCTTGAAGTCTCGAAGGGCCAGGGAGACCGCCTTCAATTCTAGGACATTTATGTGAAGCCTTTTTTCCCGATCTGACCACAGACCCTTTGTAGAATTTTGGTCTAAGTGAGCGCCCCAACCTTCGTTTGAGGCGTCGGTAAAGAGTTGGATACTGTGGTCTTTGGGATGAAGGTCTGCACCTTTCATCACATTGGAGGGATTTTGCCACCAATCTAGGTGGGCTGCAATGGCTTCTGTCCAGGGAAGGAGGTTGTCCAGCGACTGAGGATATCTCCAGTGCTCCTTGAGGTGAAACTGAAAGGGCCTCATGTGAAGGCGTCCCTCCGGGACCATTTTCTCCGTTGAGGCTAGCAACCCAATTAGAGACATCAAACATCTTGCAGTCAAAACACGTTTTGACTTGAGTCGTAGGATCAAATCCTGAAGTTTGAGCCATCTCTCTTGAGTGGGTTTTACAAGGGCTGAATCTAGGTGGTATTCGTAGCCCACGAACGAGAACACCTGTGTAGGTTTCAGTTCTGATTTTTCCTGATTTATTATCCACCCCAAGGACTGAGTCAGTTCTACTACTGCCTGAGTGTTCACTTGGGCTTCCTCCTGAGACTGGGACCTGATCAGCCAGTCGTCCAGGTATTGGTGAATTCTGAGTCCTCTTGAGAGGGCCATTAGTTTCACTTCCTTTACGATCATGGTAAAGACCTGGGGGGCTGTGGCTAGTCCGAACGGGAGGGAGGTGAACTGGAACACCTGAGCCTTGTAGCAAAACCTTGAGCTTGTATTTCCTTGAGCTTGGGTGGATGGGGATATGCAGGTAGGCGTCCGACAGGTCTATCGACGCTACCCACTCCCCTGGAATCAGGGAGGTCCTGATGGACTCTGGAGTTTCCATTTTGAACTTTTCTACGTGTAGAAAAGTATTGAGCCTGCTTAAGTCTATGACTGGCCTCCACCTTTGGTGAGGCTTGGATACTAGGAACAGGCGACTGTAAAACCCGAGAGATTTTACATTGTCTACCCTTTCGATAGCGTTCTTTGACAGGAGAGACTGGATACAAGTAGCCAAGGCTTGGTCTTTTTGTTGGGCCTTGTACTCTGACAGAATCAGAGGAAATCTGATCAAGTTTGGCTTTGAACGGAATGGCAGAACGTAGCCATTGGTGATAATGTTTAACACGTGAGAACATTTGTTTGTGAGCCAGTCTCTCCTGAAAGAACGGAGGCGACCTCCTACTGGTGGACTGAGTGAGGCTTTGGAGGAGTCATTGGGGAGGGGGGTTTCCACGCCCCCTTCCTCTATTGTGGGGTCGAAAACGACCCCTGAAGCCTCTGAAGTTGGATTTTCCTCTTCCCGAGGGAAAGGACTGGTTACTGCTTTGAGAGGTATTGCCCCCATAGGGGCGTTTCCTGTAGGAGCCTCTTTTCTTGTGGGGACCACGAAAGGGCTTATTCTGGTAGGGTGCAAAACCCTGAGAATCTTTTGAGGTGCCTTTTTTGAGAAGGAAGTCCTCACCTTCCTTCACTAATTGAGACTCGAACAAGGAAGGGCCCCAAAAGGACGAGTTCCTGAGTTCTTGACGTCTCGTTTCTCCTAATTGTGGATGTAATAGAGTCATTTCGGCTTCGCGCCTGAGCAAGCCGGTATTAGCCATAGAGTATAATTCCCTCTGTAAAATATGGGCTAGAGATTTGCTGAGACAAGTGAGGGCCCTGTGTTGAACAAGTACTGTCTTGTTCCAAAAATCTAAGTAGTCAGCTACTTCCTCATATCCGCGCTTTGCCGCTTTCTCAGGATTGGCACCTTTCTGAATCTGAGACTTTATCTTCTTGACGGTAGACTTGATGCTATGTTGGCATTTTTCCAATGAAGCATTGCAAGAAGAGGAGGTTTTGGCAAATGCAGCGGTGAAGTTGAGGGTAGAGATGTTTTGTCTAGCCTGAAGTTCTAGCTCCTTGAGAACTGGCAGGGGAACTCTGGCTACTGGGGGCCCAGAAGGTCTAGGAGTAATACAGATCTTAGCAAAGTCCGTATTCAACTCCTGAATTTTGTCCTGAAAAGTTGGTTGTCCCACCTTGTACCACTTTGAAGTTGAGGGAGGAGGCCTGACATATTTTCCCTCAGATAAGTTGGCAGCCTTAAAGTCATGTTGGAATTTATCAAAGGCGTCCTTGATAACTGAGCTAAGTGGAAGAATAGAGGAGGGACCTCTAGGTCTGAGCTCTTGACGGCCTTTTTCATCATCCAGACCCAACACTGAGGTGGACGACCTGGGCATAGATTCCCTGGGGTCAGGGAGAGACAAAATACGCCTGAAGGTGTCCACTTCTTCAGAGTATTGTGAGGGCATGTCAGACAAAGCTACTTCCCTATAATAAGGGGGGTCTGGATCATGTTGTGGGAGGTCTTGATCAGAAGCCACTCCTGAGGGCTGAGCCCTAGAGGGCTTAGAAGACCTGTGTCTGGTTTCAGGGGAGTGTTCCTCCTCTGAGGTAAATGACACGTATCTAGATCTTGATTTATGTTTGCTCTTGTCAGAGTGTTTTTTTGGATCTAGAAGAAGGGATCCGAGGTTCATCGGAATCCTCATTTAGTTGGTCCGAGGCAGAGCTCGGGTCAACTGGCTGCCTATGGCTTTGCTTTTTGTGAGTGTACGAGACCTCTTCGGGATGACCTTCAGAGGGGGCAATGTACTGTTCCGAGGAAGCTTGAGTGGGTACAAGACGAGGAGGTAGTGCTGGACCGTAGTCCACATCCATAGCCTCGCTTGGGATGTTAGTACCCGATCTCGGAGGGGGCAAATCCAGAGGGGCAGCAGTGTTACTGGACGAGCCAGGTTTGGAAGCAAGAAGCGAGGGATCTACCTCGACTTTTTGTTTTGCAGCCAACTCCTCTCGGAGTGACTGAAAAGCTTCCAACATGGATGCCTGGAAGGTACCCATTTGCTGCTGTAAATGTATATTTAAGGAATCACCGAGTGATTTCTCTATGTTTTTCTGGTTTTTATGTTGCAAAGCCGTGCCCGGGGTGGGTGGAATAGACTTGGCTGGCGTTTTCAAGGACAGGGAACTGAAGGCAAGAGGTTGTGGACGGGGGGGTGAGGTAAAAAGGCTATCAGCAGCACACTCGAGGTCTGCATTGGACCCAGTGAAGGAGTCCCCGTCGCCTTCACCCAAAAGATCTAGTTCATCTTTGGAACTAGTTGTCGCTTTCTGCTTTTTCAAATACCGTTTCCAGTTTTGGATTTTCTGTAGTTGCTCATCTGAGAAAGACGTGCAAATTTTACAAGGGGTTTCAAAGGTGACACAGGGGTCATCTCCCTTGCCAGCCTCCCTACAGGTAGGGCAGAAATTATGTGTATCAAAACTAAAGCAGAAATGGCGGCATTTCTGCGCTCTCGGTTTGTCTTTATTTGCTTGATGTGTCGACATTTTATACGCAATAAAAGACGTACAATGTACTTGCCTGAACCGAGGAAAACTCAAAACACGCGACAGCAATAAAAATACTTATCCTGTGAAAATTAAAATTTTACAGAATGATCTATGATATATATTACAAGAAATATGCAAATATTAGCCTCCAACAATAAGTAAAGTCTGAGAAATAAATGAAAATGTCTGTATATTTACAAACTGCTACCAGTCAATCGTGGCCAACGAGAAAGTAGGACGATTGGTCAGAAGTTATCACGTGACGACAACTACCAGTATATCCGGTGGCTAACAAGAACGATCTTTTTTTCTAAGACGTTGGCCCCGGGTGTGGCAACCCGAGATCAGCATTAAGTCCCACATGGTAAGCTATTGTAGCGTAATAAAATGGGTATTGTCAACCCTATAACTTGAGCACAGTCCCAAGCCTATAATGTGGGTACTGTCAAAAACTAATAATTCTGGTACAGCTTTAGCCCTGTCATGGTGGCTGTGACATAGCCTTATAATTTGTTAACTGTCGAAGAACTAAATTACAAAGGACAAACTGAACTGTGCTTAAGGGGCTATCAATGTAACGCATTATTTTTACAGCCCGACGAAAGTGGTTTAAACACGGGAATGATTTTTTCAGGGATGTACATTTCTTAGGCTTAAAGTCACAAATTATTGAGGAGAATATGTTTGTTTGTTCTGTGATATGTTGAATAAGGGAAATAAAGTTATACAACAAAATGTCCTTGTTGTTTTAAAGTTTGATATATACATATATAAACACCAAATAACAAAGATAAATGTGAAATAAATATGTTCTATTTCTGGACACCTAAAACAGTGCATACCTTCCTGTTGTGACACAATTAGCATACAAAAAGAAAAGCAACAACAGTTTTTTACACACTATTCCAAAGAAAAATGTCTCAAACAAATTTTGAATGAATTAGATTTTTATTTAATTTGGGCATTTATTTGCAGAGATAAAAACAAAGAAACATAACATTTTACGTTTTCATTTTTTCATCACTATTTCACATTACACTCATTTAAAATTTCAAGAAACCACTATTTAAAATTGTAAATCATTCAAATAAATCTGTATGCGTTTGGAGGCTTGTGTATGTATTTAGATCTTTATTTAGAACAGCATGGTTTATATATTGTGTCACACTACATGAGCCTCTCCCTTCTCTCTCAGCCAACTTTTATAGCCTCTTACCAGTAACTAAGGCGTAGCTATACAAAATATTCTATTTTTAATTTGGCTTCCTATATCTTACTGTATATATTTCTAAATAAAAACAAATTTTCCTTACATGTTATATCTATATTTTTTATAAGTAAACTACTCCATTCTCATTGAATATATGTACATCTTATGTTCTATCAGTGAGAATTATATTTCATATGGACAGATACTCTTTCAGTGTAAGAAGTGCCTTGACTAATGAAAACAAAGCTTTGTAAATTATTGTTACACTTAAGAAATTTTCATCAGAATAGTTTGACACTAGATAAATTTATTATATTAACAATTAAGATGATACAAATATAGATTCAGTGTGTATAAAAGAAATGCTTCACTGTAAGTAAGCAGAAAGGCTATATACACACGCAGTGCATGTTTCAAAAATGTGGGTTCATTTTATCAGTGCAGAAAAGACTGACACTCATGTAGAATTCTACAGTAACAGTAGTAAACTGGCAAGATCTACAAGAGCATTATTGATTTTTCCAAGTGGGTCCTATACATATATATATATAAAGAAGTCAAGAGCAATGTTTACAAAACGTAGTTCTTTTTCAACAGCTGAAAGAAAATGACGTAACTATCCCTCTCATAAATAATAGTCCGTGCATAGCAACAGTGACTCTGTCTGCTGCACCATCTGGCGGATGTTACGTAAACAAATTTTACGTACTTGCGTTGATAGCCCCTTAAATAAAGAACTTCCCACCTTAGCAGAAGTTTGAGCCATTTGCTGTACTCTGGGAATGACTTCCTGCATCAGACTAGTGGGCCAGAACACTTGAGAAACCAGGCCTGCCTGGCATGCCTCCTGGGCAGTCAGCCGCCGTCCTGCGAGTAACATCTCATTGGCCTGAAAATATACAATTAGGTTATAGAGTACTGGAAAATCCAAAATAGCATCAAAGATGCCTGTAGCCCACAGCCTGGGGAAGTAGTTTTCGACACCATGAGACCTAGAAAAGTGAAACTTACAAAGATCAGAGGACTTTCACTGCAAACAATGTCAGCTATGTAAAGTTCCAAATAATGTTAGTAGAGAAAATAATATTTAAAACTAGACCTACGCATCGGACAACCAATGCAAATTTGTATCCACTGAAAAGACAACTCACCAAAGCCAGTGAACCATCGTTTAACCTTGAAGGAGGGGCCCAAGGTTAAATCTGAAAACATCAGAAGATTCCCAGCCCATGACGTCCTATAAGCTGGTTTCATATTGCAAACCTCTAGGACAAATAATAAGCAAGTTATCGGCACTTTTAAGTTTGGCTATTGTCGTTTGACCTCGAAGGAGGCACCCACGGTCAAATCCGACCACACTTTAATATTCCCAGCCCATGATTTCCTATAGGTTTGTTTACCATACCAAACCTCTAGGACCAATAGTAAGTGAGTTATAAGCACTTTTAAGTTTGGCTATCCTGGCTTAACCTTGAAGGAGGGGTACAAGGTCAAATCTGACCACACCAAAGTTCTCAGCCCATGATTTCCTATAGGTTGGTTTACCATCCCAAACCTCTAGGACCAATAATAAGCGAGTTATAAGCACTTTTGAGTTTGGCTATCCTCGTTTGACCTTGAAGGCAGGGTCCAAGGTCAAATATGACCACACTAAAAGATTCCCAGGCCATGATTTCCTATAAGTTGGTTTACCATCCCAAACCTGTACGACCAATAATAAGCGAGGTATAAGCATTTTAAGTTTGGCTATCCTCGTTTGACCTTGAAGGAGGGGTTCAAGGTCAAATCTGATCACATCAGAAGATTCGCAGCACATGATTTCCTATAGGTTGTTTTCACATTGCAAACCTCTAGGACCAATAAGTGAGATATAGGCACTTTTAAAAGTCCCCTATGTGGGTTACTTCGGCACTCCGTTGATTACCTTGATTAAGAGGTCAAATGTGTGCAAGGTTGTAGAGGACATGTATATTTGTTATACATATCACCTATGAAGAGATTAAACCTTCTACCTATGAGAAACACCCAGTAGAAAAATGTAGATTATTTTCAAAGAAATGCCCGTGGCAGCCATCCCGTTTTTCAGAATAAGGCTATTTTCAGTCCCAGAGAAGCTTACCCCCTAATGAAAATATCCTGCAAATTTGGTGAACCTAGCTGGTGTAGTTTTCCTCTTAGAGCGTTAATGCCGAAAATCTCTCTACACGGCGGTGGCATAGCGAATGCTAAACCAAAGTATCCACCGGATGCCTCCGGTGGATACAAATATATCAATGATGCTTAAATATTTATTAGTATACATATAAATTATTTCAGCTTCATGCTTTTTACAATGGTTCAAAATTTGCTCAAAATCACTCTGTCTCTAGAGGTTTTTGAGATAACCAACAGGGCGAAATTTGACAATTTTCAGAGGCAATATACCAAAGATCTCTAATATCCAAATAGTCAAAAATTAGCTTGAAATTGCTCTGTAAATTTTCAATTTCTGCCAAAATTCAAGATGGCAGACAAAATTCTGGAAATTCAACTTTTTTCACAGGCACTTTACCTAAGGTCTCTATTACCCAAAGGGTCCAAACATTGCTCGAAATCACTTTACCTCTAAGGGTTTTTGAGATAAATGACATTTTCAATTTCCGCCAAAATTCACAATGGCAACCAAAATCTGGTTCCCAAGATAAATGCAGTTTTGCATTATACGCAGAAATTCAAGATGGCTGCCAAAAATGGCGGCAAAGCGATTTTTGTGATATGTCGCCAGTACACTCTGCAGATACCCTGCGTGTTAAAAATTACATCAAAATCGCTCTATCTCAAACCATTTCCAAGTTAAATGTGTTTTTGCATTTTACACAGAAATTAAAGATGGCCGCCAAAAAATAGCGGGAAAGTGATTTTTGTGAAAAGTCGCCAGTAGACTGTACATAACCTACAGGTCAGAAATTTCGTCAAATATCTCGAACGGTTTCCCAGATAAATGTGTTTTGCATTTTACACAGAAATTCAAGATGGCCACCAAAAAATGGTGGGAAAGTGATTTTTGCAAAATGTCGACAGTACACTTTGCAGATAGCCTGTGGGTCCAAAGTTTTGTCGAAATCGCTCTATCTCACACCGTTTCCGAGATAAATGCTCTTTTGCGCTTCACGCAGAAATTCAAGATCACTGCCAAAAGTGGCGGGAAAGCAATTTCTTGCAAAAAGTCACCAGGAGACTGCATATACCCTGCACGTACAAAATTTTGTCGAAATCGCTTTATCTCACACTGTTCCTGAGATAAATGTGCTTAAGCGTTTTACGCAGAAATTCAAGACGGCCACCAAAAGTAGTGGGAAAGTGATTTTTTGTGAAAAGTCGCCAGTAGACTCTGCATATACCCTGCGGATCGAAAAATTTTGTCGAAATCACTCTATCTTGCACCGTTTCTGAGATAAATGCGCTTTTGCGTTGTACGCAGAAATTCAAGATGGCTGCCAAAAGTGGTGAGAAAGCGATTGTTTTGCTAAATGTCGCCAGTAAACTATGCAGATAGCCTGCGGGTCCAAAATTCTATCGAAATCGCTCTATCTCGCACCGTTTCCGAGATAAATGCACTTTTAAGTTTTATGCAGAAATTTAAGATGACCGCCAAAAGTGGCGGCAAAGTGATTTATGTGAAAAGTAGCCAGTACACTCTGGACACCCTGGGTGTCGAAAATTTCAATGAAATCCCTCTATCTCGCACAGTTAAGGAAATAAAAGCCAATTTGTGTTTTTCCATTTTCGGCGAAAATTCGAAATGGCCATTATTTTTAGGGAGAGGAAAATCTTTTGAAAATTGGCAAGAGTAGATTGTTGAGATACCCTGTGGGTTGAAAATTTCGACGAAATCGCTCTATCTCTGCTACAACCCTACAGGTCAAAAATTCTGTCGAAATCGCTCTGTCTCTTACGGTTTCCAAATATTAACATATTTTGTTTTTCCGCAAAAATTCAAGATGGCCGCCAAAAGTGGCGAAAATTGAAATTTTTCAATTGCACATAGAATACTCTACCACTACCATGCGAGTCAAAATTTCTGTCCAAATCGCTGTATCTCTTACGGTTTCTGAGATATTAAGATTTTTTCGTTTTTCGGAAAAATTCAAGATGGCCGCCAAAAGTGGCAAAAATTGAAACTTTTCAATTTTGTATAGAATACTTTCCTACTACCCTACGGGTCAAAAATTCTGTCCAAATTGCTCTATCTCTTACGGTTTCTGAGATATTAAGATTTTTTCGGTTTTCGCAAAAATTCAAAATGGCCGCCAAAAGTGGCGAAAATTGAAATTTTTTAATTTTGTACAGAATACTTTTCTACTACCCTGTGAGTCAAAAATTCTGTCCAAATCGCTCTATCTCTTACGGTTTCCGAGATATTAAGATTTTTTCGTTTTTCGCAAAAATTCAAGATGGCCGCCCAAAGTGGCGAAAATTTTCAATTTTCAATTTTGTACAGAATACTCTTCTACTACCCTGTGAGTGAAAAATTGTGTCGAAATCGCTCTATCTCTTACGGTTTCCGAGACATTAAGATTCTTTCATTTTTCGCAAAAAATTAAGATGGCCGCCAAAAGTGGCGAAAATTGAAATTTTTTAAAATTTTGTATAGAATACTTTTCTACTACCCTGTGGGTCAAAAATTCTGTCGAAATCGCTCTATCTCTTACGGTTTCTGAGATATTAGCAAATTACTCAAAAGTAGTACTGAAAATACACAATGAAGTACCTAAATGGCTATTAAAATTCTGTCGAAATCGCTCTGTCTCTGACGGTTTCCGAGTTCCGCAAAAATTCAAGATGGCCGCCAAAAGTGGCAAAAATTGAAATTTTTCAATTGCACATAGAATACTCTACCACTACCATGCGAGTCAAAATTTCTGTCAAAATGGCTCTATCTCTTACGGTTTCCGAGATATTAACATTTTTTGTTTTTCCGCAAAAATTCAAGATGGCCGCCAAAAGTGGCGAAAATTGAAATTTTTCAATTTTGTATAGAATACTTTCCTACTACCCTACGGGTCAAAAATTCTGTCCAAATCGCTCTATCTCTAACGGTTTCTGAGATATTAAGATTTTTTCGTTTTTCGCAAAAATTCAAGATAGCTGCCAAAAGTGGCGAAAATGAAATTTTTAAATTTTGTACAGAATACTTTTCTACTACCCTGTGAGTCAAAAATTCTGTCCAAATCGCTCTATCTCTTACGGTTTCCAAGATATTAAGATTTTTTTGTTTTTCGCAAAAATTCAAGATGGCCGCCAAAAGTGGCGAAAATTGAAAATTTTCAATTTTGTACAGAATACTCTTCTACCCTGTGAGTCAAAAATTGTGTCGAAATCGCTCTATCTCTTACGGTTTCCGAGATATTAAGATTCTTTCATTTTTCGCAAAAAATTAAGATGGCCGCCAAAGGTGGCGAAAATTGAAATTTTTAAAAATTTTTTTTTTTTTTGGATTGGTTGAGAATTTATTTATTTATTTTTTTTTTTTTATTTTTTTTATTAATACCCATACAAGTAATATAGTACAATTTTTAGTTTAAAATTAACTGCTCTTATAATAACTCATAAAGTTACATCTGGACACGTATTGGTATATGTTCTTAAAATCAGGGAAGAAAAAAAAAATTATACAAATAATTTTCTGTATGGAAGCCATTGACAGTTGAATTTATCAGTCCTATTCATCTCCATATTTACATGAAGCTGATCTCTAAATTGTTTCTGAAGTTTGTGCTTCAAAGCATTGATGTTTGGGATGGCCCCATGGACTGCACTTGAGAAAATATAACTCTTTGTGACAGCTATGATGGTATTTACCGGATAGTAGTTATTATCATTGTATAGGTAGCCTAAGATAATATCTTCTTGTGAAAATACTAATCTTTTACATGTAGAAGAGTATATCAATAACTCCAAGGATGACCATAGGTTAACAACATGTGAACAATGAACAAACAGATGCATGAAGGATTCTGTTTCACACTGACATATTCTGCAGATGTTTGAATCTTCTAACTGCATTTTACGGAGTAAATCTTTAGTGCCAAGTATTCTATGGATCAGTCTATATTGAAACCATATCAAGGAATTGTCTTGGATATTATAAAAAATCTGTTTAAATATACTTTTCCATGTTGAATTATCAATATTCAATTTTAGATCTTTATTCCATTTCATCTTATATTTATTTTCCACCTCTTGTACATTAATCATATTATAGATACCTTTACAACCATGCTTACAGTTGAGCAAGATGGAAATATGATGGGGAATGAACGGTTGTGAAAAGAAAGACCTTTCGGTTACTAATGCAGAATTTTGTGATATGAATTTTTTCACTGTTGAATGCAATTGGAAGTAGTCTAAAAAGTTATTAATCCGAAAATAATATTTGCTTTCAATATCTTCTTTTTTTAATATCTGAAAGTTTGAATCAACAATGTGTCCAATAACAGAAATTCCTTGATTGTTCCAATTGGTTTTTACTAAGTTGCTATTTGATAGTTTACTATTGAACCATAGAGGAGTATTGAATATATCTGACTCAGTTTTCAATTGACAGGTTTTATAAACATTATTCCATGTCAAAAATATTTCTTTCCAAAAATCGTTCTGAATATTATCCTTAACTTTGATCCCCCAACGGGGACCGTAATTAATCAAATCGTTTAAAGAACAATATGATGATTCAAACAACCTGACCCAAGGTCTGTTAGGTGAAACAAGAATTCTTCTTATCCAAGTACACTTTAAAGCATCTATAAAATTAACAATGTTTGGCATTTTGAGCCCTCCGTTTACCTTATTTTGAGATAGGATCACACGCTTAATTTTCTCGGGTTTGTCATCCCAAACAAAGTTGTATAATTTTTTATTGAGATTTTCAATGAAACCTTTTCCAGGTAGCGGAATTGACATAAAAAGGTGATTCAACTGAGACAATATTAGAGACTTAATAACTGTGATTTTACCTAAGGGTGTTAAAGATCTTTTTTTCCATGAAGCTATGGTGTTTTCTATTTTAATTATGGCATTGTTATAGTTGATCAGTGGTATATTTGATAGATTTAGATCAAAGGTAATTCCTAATAAACTGAAATTATTACTATCCCAGTTTAAAAGTCTACCACAGTTAATTTTTTCTTTACAACCTTTTTTTTACCTATCCAAAGCATCCTAGTTTTTGATAAATTCATTTTTAACCCTGATAGTGATCCAAAAATTTCTAACACATTCAATGTATACTGCAAGGAGCTCTCTGAACCATCCATAAACAATGTGGTGTCATCGGCAAATTGAGAGATTTTAAATTCATCTGATCCAATTTTTATCCCTTTGATATTTTTATTTGTTAATATCATTTCACACAATATTTGTGCACATATAATAAAAAGATAAGGCGCTATTGGATCCCCCTGCTTACAGCCTCTTTTAATTGGGAAGAAATCTGACAAAAAACCTACCTGCAATACTGTAGCTGTTATCTCTGTGTTAAATATGTTAATCCATTTTTTAAAATTTTGTATAGAATACTTTTCTACTACCCTGTGGGTCAAAAATTCTGTCGAAATCGCTCTATCTCTTACGGTTTCTGAGATATTAGCAAATTAGTCAAAGTAGTACTGAAAATACACAATGAAGTACCTAAATGGCTATTACTCATGTACTGACAAAGCTATCAGTCCCAAATGCAATACCAAGCGAGCTATGGACATAACAATCTTGTATTCAAAATTGTAGTAAAAATATCTTTAATTATTTTGGCTTAAATGCACAGAAACCAATGGGTACTGAAAATAGCTGTACTTAAGTATTACTCAGTAAGCAAAAGAGGTACAACAGCCAAAAGCAATCCCAAGCAAGCTACTGACCCAATAAGCCTGCATACCAAATTTGGTGACAATAGCTCTAATACTTTTCCTTTAAATGAGCGGAAACCATGCGTGACGCCGGACATCGGACGCCAGAAAAAAGCAAAAATAATATATCCACCCCCCAGGGGGGTGGACATAATTAATGGTCACTTACTACTTACCTACACCCTGTAACCAATGTCCCAATAAATATCAACTTCCTACAAGATTTTTCAAGTTCAAGGTCTTTACAGCAAGGTCAAATCTAGGTCACACCATTACATTGCAGGGTCACTACAGCAAGGTCAAGGGTTAAATCAAGTCACACCATTATGTTGTACACCTACAACCCCCAACTGATGTCCCTACCAAAAATCAACTTCCTACACCTTACAATTTCCGAGATATGGCCTGAACAAGATTTTGTATTTCAAACGCACTACATCAAGGTCACACCATGATGTTGCACACCTGCAACCCCCAACAGATCTCCCTACCAAGTATCAACTCCCTACACCTTACAGTTTCCAAGATCTAGCCCGACAAGAATCTGTCCGACAAGGTCACTACACCAAGGTGCACGGTCAAATCAAGATCACACCATTACGTTGCACACCTTCAACACCCACCTATGTCCCTACCAAGTATCAACTTCCTACACCTTACAGTTTCTGAGATATAGCCCGGACAAAATTTTATAGATCAAGGTCACTACAGCAAGGCCAAAGGTGAAATCAAGGTCACACCATGACGCTGCACACCTACAAGCCTAACCAATGTCCCTACCAAGTATCAACTTCCTACATATTATGGTTTCTGTGATACAGCCCGGACAAACTTTTTCCTGCCACTTGCTCATTTGGACACCATTGGGGTAAAACCACCTCCAAATTTTAGTCAAAAGGAAACCAGTGAAAATTGTACTCAGGAACTAAACAATCTGATACAGGATACAAATATCTTTGAGGATTTAATCTATAGCAATGGAATCCGTTTTCATGACACCAAATCTAACCAGTCACTTACCATAGCTATGCCTAGAACTTGTGGCAATGTATAGGATCCACATCCCTCTGGGGTGTGACCCAGCCTACTGTAAGGGCAGGAAAAGGTGGCCTTGTCAGAAGCATAGACTATATCACAGAGAGGCAGTATAGTGGTACCCAGTCCTACTGCTGATCCATTGACAGCGGCCACCAGAGGCTTGGGAAATGAGATCATTGTCTTCACGAAATCCCTACAATACAATGGGTCATATTCATAATCGTAATTTTTACATTCAAGAGCTAAGGCCCTTATTGAATGTGACATATTATGACAAGACATATTCCAACCCACAACCACTAAGATGAGAGGAAAGTGATTAAATGCTAAACTTTTAACCACTTGGCCTCCGCAATGGAACAATTGACTTACAAATTATGTTCACTTGATTGAAGGGCTTTATTTTTTGTAGAATAATCTGAAGAAAACAACCAGCGGCATTGCCAATCAGGCCCATATGCAACGAGTCCCCAGAGCTCCATCAGTGTGAAAATGTTGAACATCAAAGAGAAATTTCTAAGTCCCTGTCATCTCAAGTCTTTAGAAAACTGAAACAACTGAACTTGTCACAAAAGCAGCAGACATGTTAATTTGACTTTCAAGGACAAAACATAATGTACTTAGGATACTCGGAAATCTAATTTTTATCCTCAATGAGAAATTTTCGAACATTGTACACTTTTGTTTTCTTGGGGACATATTATCTGTTGAGGCCAATAACTCTTTATAAATAGTTTAACAATTTAAACAAACAAGCTCCAAATATATACATATGTATAAAGTGCCAAGCTAGTGACTTATAGGAATAAGATGAAACATAACAATCTACACTAACTGTAAGGCAAGAGTTTGGCACTCCTGTCTGCAAAGTATGAAGCACTGAGGTAAATCAAAAATTAAAACAACATTTATTTAATTCACAAACTGGGAGATAGTCCTATTATTCACCAGTTATTTGGAAAAGGTCAAATACGGGGATTTATGTCCCTTTAACCAGCCAAAGCCATATCATTCCCACCTGTTAACTAGAGTTGAATTGGATTAAATACTAAGTCTGTTAACCATTCAACCACTTAATCCTCTCTACTGTAATCTTACTTGAGAGAATCTGCCATTTTCTTAGCATTGCTCCTGCAGTCTCCTGTGGTCAGGTATTGCAGATCTATTCCAGAACAAAATGTACTGCCATACCCACTCAACATCACCACATGGCTGTCGTCAAATTTTGCATTGTGTAATGCCTGGCTAAGTTCACTGAGCACCTACAAGTAACAGCTACAATTAATTACTTGTGTCTCGATTTTATTTATAGGAATCTACTCAAGAGTTATGGTTTCATAAAGTATTGTTTTCTGAAATGAAGCAAACTATCTTTGGTGAAAAGGTTATCACAAACGTAAAACAACAGGTGTGGCAGTAATTTGAACTACCAAATTCTATTATATTAAATTGGAGTGGTTCACACTCACAGGCTGAGACATGAAAGGTCTTGTATCACCACTACACTGATGTGCGTGCATCCTTCAAGGAATATAGAAGTTATATAAATGGCAACTATGAATCACTGTACAACCAAATATGATTTGAAATTGATGAGAAACAAAATGCACTTTACTGTTTCTTGAATACAAGAAATTAACCTTCATACCTAAAATTTAAGCAGTACAATATCTTGACAAAGATGTATTCAAATGCAATGGCATAATAATACATATAAGCCTGACAAGCTTGAAACACCACAGTGTGCAGTATAACTTGTTTTACATGAATAACTTTTAGCAAGATATTTTTTTTTGTCACACACTAGTGGTGTGAGTGATAAACGGTATGCAGTTTTTTCATTTGCTTGTGAAATAAATAATGCAATCCGTAAAGACTATATGGGAACCGGTTATTGAAAACATCATTATTTAGGCTTTCACATTAAAAATAAACATATTTGGTGAAATATGTCACCTTATTACTTTATACTGAGCAAAGGTAATGTTTACACATTCAATAAAATCTTGCAAAAACCATTTCCAGTTCTAAGTAATAGTTCATGTATGCTTGCAATTAATTTTTGCTGAACAGTAACAAGCATACAAAATACCGGATTTCATTTGTTTCAAACCCTGGTAACCAGTTTTGATTTCTGTACACGGTCCCACCAATACCATACACTATAAACCCTTTTTTAAACATTCATAATTTTCAATTGCAAAAAATTAGATTATTTGAGTACACAGCCTGAGATTAACCTGTGGATTGAGAGAATTCTTCATTTTTGTATGGGTCATCAACCAGATCTGTGTGTAGCCTGATGCCTTCTTCACAGCGATCTCTTTGTACCTAAAAGCAGATAAATCCAAGCACACATAAGATCTTTCTGATATTGCTTTTTTTCCAAATAAAATAGATGTATCCATGTTCTAATAGTGTTTACAGGGTAGAAATGCTCAAGAATTACAAATTTACATTTGGGTGTTAAATTACAACTTTAACTTACTTGTAAATGCTTTCAGATTGCCGTACACTTGATCTTCTTTCTATTGGTTCCATGTCATCTCCATGTTTTCTGAAAACAAAAGAAGACTTTTAGTGTTGTTAATAACCTAATTAGAACCACTCTAACGCAGCCCACAACATGCAGGAAAAACTGACGGTCTGTCTCAGTATGACTGTACCTGTTGAAAAAAACACAACAAAGTCTCAAACATGACCTTCAACTAACTCCAACTATTTTTAATGCTTTAGTCATGCCACAAGCGGAAACGTCAAATAGTTAGAGGTTTTACTCCACAGCGGAAATGCCTACAAGGATGCCTCATACCTTCCGAGATTTGGTGTTTCCATCACACTACAGGAGGTATAATTCGTGGTTATAAGGACTACCTGTGAGGTTCGTATGCAAGTTTGTAATACAGAGGTGAAACGTCCATCTACCTCCACTTGCCTTATGTCGCAGTATTACACCAAAAGATGACCAAGTCACAATGTTATATACAATGGACCACACATGCTCACAATGAGGCAGTCAGAGGCAGACAATTTAAATAATTTAAAACTTCCATGGGACACTCAAGGATTGGGACGATACGCCACTGACTCACAAGTTTGCAAACAAACCACAGCGGATTATCGAAGGACAGAGACGTTTCACCAATCGCGTACTACCGCAGGTCGACTCACCTGTAGTGTGACTGGGGTATTAGACTCATGCTCATATTTCTTTCTGCATAACTTTCACTTTCAATACTTAATGTACTATATCTGCATGTTCTAAATTCATTCAAAGTTCAAACACTTCATGATTGTAGCATTGCCAATTACATGTACTTTTCCTCCGACTGTCAAACTGATCAAATACTGGGGTCATTAAATCAATACTCAGCATGCATCTTTCAGACTTTTATCTGTACCATCGTAAACTCTAATGAAAGAGAAAAATAACATCATATATTTGAAATTTTCTTCAGTTTCATGAAGCACAACCTAATGGAAGAATTCCTGACACTTAGTTAACTAAAAAGAAAGAGAAAAGTGTGTAGAATTTAATTTAAGCAACTCTACAATTACCAATAACAGAATAGAGTTTTAAACCCAAAGAGAAGGCACATAAAAGAAATATGTTACCAAATCCATTCTAAATTTCAAGACCAATGTTATTTAAAATCCAGTTGGCAGAGAAATATATGTATATCCTTTTAGTAGCCTCCATACCTAGTCAGCAGTTACCTTTTAATCCCTCTATCAGCCTGTAAGTTCTGGAGAGTTTTCATGAGAGTTTTATATGATGCAGCTGGGCTGTTTGGAATCACTGGAACATTTGGTATTCTTGGAAAGCCACTATATAAATCGCCGGGCTTAGTAGGAGTTGCTTCAGTACTCAACCTGGCTGAAATATTTTCACCATTATATTACTTAAAATGTAACACTGAAGTTTAAGAAAAAACCTGTCACACTACAAACGTCCATTAAAATCTGTGGTAAAACAGATTAACATTACAAAAATTTTGTATGTACTTTGCATAGTTCACACTTCATGGGCAGATCAACAGCAAGACAAAGGGTTATCGTCAAAGGTTCAGTTAACTTTTACTAATTTTCCAGGTGTTATTAACATTAAATCAGAAAAATGTCTGTATTTTTTATTTCAAATAAACCATCAGTTTCTCCTGAGCATTGTGACATATATTTATGGCAATTATGGCACAGATATTTCATTAAAATAAAATCAATAAATTTTATATTAAGCATATGTCAGGCAGCTTCTTACTTGGTGTTCCAGGAGGGGTTTTATCTTGTTTATAAGATGAACAAAACAGACTAGATGGTGTTGCTGGCAAAGGTAATGCAGGGCTGATCCCACTCTTGGTTTCTGCTTCAGCTTCCAAAAATATAACATGTTATTAGTTAGAACGGAATCGATACACATGAATACATGTATTCTATAATATCCCCCACCTGTGGTTCATCAAAACTCTGGAAATTTAATAAATTTAGCTGTTCTAGCTCCCCCCAAGAGGGTTAAAGGTGAAAATATCTCTCACAACATTTTAACTAAGTCTAATCCATAACATACACCACTGCCTTGAGTTAATACAATTACTTTCCGGTATGTACCATTTTGACACAAGGGTCACAGTTACGATTTTATTTCCCAATCGACAGTTACAATTTGTATTCCTGTGTATATTTCTATTATATGCCAGCTACCACATGCAAACATAACACTGCCTTATTGCCAACTAAAATATAATTTACCTGGCTTGTTTCTGAATTTGTTTTTCTTCTTTACACTGTCTTTCAGGAGTATTTTGCGCACTGGGCTAGTTATTTTGAAAGATATTTCTGAATCTGGCTGTGGTGTACTTGATCTTGATGTGGATAATGATGGAGAACGCCTAATATCAACCAGCTCTACTTTCAATTTTTTTGGAGTAGAAACTCCTGCCAAAGAATATAATGTATCACTATCACTCCCGGAACTGGAACAACCTTCTATATCAGCAACCTGTCCCAGCATCTTACTGTTCTTGCTTTTGTTATTCTTTGGACTACCTTTTTCTGCACCAACCTTGGGAACATTTGGTGAGACTTTAGTTTTAACCGTTGATTTACCAATCTTTTTGGTGTCTTGCTCTCCTTTTGGCTGGCTTTCCTGTTTCTTCACTAGCTTTTGCTTTTCTTCTACTTTTGATTGTGTACCTCTATTTGATTGAACAGGACTAGGTTTTTGGGAAGCTTTCGAATTTGTTGGGGGTTTTTGTACAGTTTGGCTTTCTTTTTCCTTGCCTTGTTGTGATGCTTTTGGAACCTTTTCTGGCTGATTCTTCAATACTTTCTGAGCTTTACTGCAGACCTTTTCAGCTTTTGCTTTGTTGACACTTTTAACATTTCTCACTTTGCTGGTAACAGCCACTTTACTTTGAACTTGAGTCACATTCTTTTTCCCATGCCCCTTTTTGTTCACCTTTGGCATTACTTCTATGACTTTTTTCTTGGCCATTTCTGGTTTGACAATCTCAGTTTCTCTGGCACGATTCAAATGATCTTGAATTGTGATGCGGTAGTTTCCATTATCCCGCAGTGCTTTTGAGTTTAGGGCTTCTTGTCGAGCAATGTTTTTGGATGCATCCACACCAGTTTTCTTTGCCCAGCGATAAAATTCTTTTAGCCTCTGTGAACCAAGTTCCTTGGTTTTTTTACCGGTTTCCCAAGAATCTGGCTTGTGACCAATCCATTTGACAAGAAATAATACACGATTCTTGCTAAGTCTCTTTTTCGCAAGAATAATATCCACCTACAAAACATATAATTGTTTATTTTTTTACAACTAGAGATCAGTGACACAGTACACAGATAAGGGGATTTGGTGCAGTTTTTAATGTAGATGTTTGGTTATAAAATATATGATTTAACTATCATTTCAACCTATAACCTCTGTTTTGAGTTTATATTTTGGTTTTAACGTCGCTTTCAACACTGTACAGATCATATCACGAAAGGTAGTTATTTTATGGGCAGAGGAAACTGGTACATATAAGTCTGTCAAGGTTTTGTACTGTAAACTGCTGACTATCGGTAAGCAACTACCAACTTTCCCACACAGGGTCCTGGATTTACTTTTAGAACAAAGGTAAAAAAATCCTGTCTAGCCATGTGACTCAAATTAAAGTTTTAAAACCATTCCATGCTGTGTCAAAACCAAAGCTGGGGTTTTACTTCTTTTTCAATGGAAAAGGTAATATCAAGACTGCACAGGCTCTCTGTGTACACTTCATCATGTCACGAGTTGGATCAAAAACTTTTGAGCATAAAAATTATCTCAAATGGTCAATTAATAGCTGTTTTTCAAACAATTAAACCAGACCACCAAAAATGGCATGCAATTAACAATTACACGGATGGTCACTGGGATAAACGGTCTTCAGAAATTATGATACAAAATTGGTCAAAGGGTTTAAACAACAATATAACACAAACCAAATGTTATGGTAAGCATTGTTTAAGTATATGTTGTTACTAAGTTTGTGCGATTTTGTTATTTACACTACAGGGGGGACAGCATTTCGCAGTGGACAGTGTTTCGCCAATTTCTATTGTACTTCATTTAAAACTAACAACTACTGTGATACTGAAGGAACTGTATAACATAGAAAAGTGTGCAGTATGTCTTGATACTTTTCTAAGATTTTAGACCAGACAGTTTGCGGGACTATAAAGATTAATAAAAAAGTTTATATGCCAGTGAAAAATATGCCTAACAAACTGCATCTGACTGATGCAAAGAGCTGTATGCTCTCTAAACTGTGTCTGATTTCAATAGAAATACTATTTATCATGTCAACATATGCTGGAATACAATGAGAAGAAACAATCTTATGCTTTAATTATTGTATGCCAAGTGTTTAACAGTCTTTGTGACTTTTTGGGAACAGTATAAAAATAACTGGTGAAATGCTGTACAATTTTCGACAGCCCTAATTTTATTACCACAGAACAAGTTCTTTGGATGTATTGGCACTTATCACAAAACATATTTTAGGATGCTACTATCATTTTAGAGTTTGAGGAACCTCTTTTCATTCTGATACCTTTTATAAAACCACACTGCATATTTGTTCTCAAGAAATTGCATTTTGGTGTTTTTGTGGCCGAAACTATTATTTATTATTATTTATAAGTGCTGTCCCCCTTTGTACTTAAATTTGAAAGCTTTGAAGACCATTTATCGACTCTAAGTGACCATCCGTGTAACTAAGAAATGCAAAATATGCACAGAGGATTTTTCATGTTATTGATATTCTTTGGAAGGGTATAGATTAGTGGAACTCATTCCTTATAATGCAAACATTATGGAATTCATTTTGAAAATTACCAAAATATTTGGGGTATTAAGTCTATATACACATTTTACTTGTCTTGTTTAAGTCTTATAATGGCAATAATAATTGTTTACTAGTTCCTATATCACCAATATCAAACCCATGGAAATGTTTGCATACGTATACAGTATGTCAATTGACATTTATTTACACAAATTAGTAACACATTTGTTTTGAATAAGTATATACGTAGAAGTGTAAAAATAACTATATGTACTTAATATGTAATCTTTTCAACCTGCACCGAAATTTCCACATTAATCAACGTTTTTAATGAAGAAGTCACAAAGTATTGATTTTCGTCCCATTTATTGCACTGCTGTACAGTAACTCAGATATAGTGCACGCTTCAAGTATCACAAGTTTCGGTAATTGTTTAAAACACTCTGGATTTATAAAAACAAGAAATGGTGTTCTTTGTGATATCTGTTGCCCACTGACTGTTACTAAAGAAATGAAATACACGATTTAACGGATTGTTTGCAAATAAACAGTGCAACATACCCTGTCTTCGTTCTTGGTTTGCGCCATTTTTGGGCCTTCACTGAAGTTGACATTGCGCATGCGTCGCCAACTCCACATTAAATAATGGCTGCTTCATTGAAAACATTGCTAAAATGTAAGAATAGACTGATTTTGAGTAAAACTTATTCTGGGTAAGTTAGCATTTTCACTAAGCACGACATAATACTTAATAACCAATTGAGTAGTATTCATATAATGCGCATAAAGACCGTGATTTTCCTGTTGAAGTTTGATTATCTGACCAGATTTTATTAAAATTTCACGCTGGTTAATAATTGCAAAAATGTGTGCTCATGAGAGGTCAAATGGTTTTGTTTGTTAGTTGGCCAGTAATTCCCCTGTTTTTTCTTGTTATATTTACACCACATGAGGCACATTAATTTTTAAAGATATTTATTGTTGATGCTAGTTTCTTGTCGGTAAATATAAGCTTGAGGTAGTTTTCAATGTTTACTGTCCATGTGTTTATCTTCATTTCAGGATACACAAGCAAGTGAGAGGATTGTACAAAGGTCTGCCATTGATGGGTGCATATGACAAAGAATTCAAGGAAGCACAAGATTCATTGAAAACTCTGACTGAAGATCCTGGAAACCAAACTAAACTGGAAATTTATGCCTTGTTTAAACAGGTAATTAAGTGTTACTTTGAGTTATGGTTTTTTCTACAATAATCATATACTTATTAATTAACTATCTGTTCAGAAGCCGCAGTCAACCGTGCAGCTACATATATAAGGTACATGCTTAGAAATATTATTTTTGCAGAGATGATTGGCTGTTTATACATACAGTTTCATCAGCAATAGTACTTTGCCAGGTTTCTGTTTCAGGAAACAAAAGTGTCCTGCATGTGTACATTATGTTCCAATGGATATTGGGAGATTTTCTGAGACTGCAAATCCAATGTTCACATGTAGTTCTTTAAAAGAATTCCAAAGAAGATGTATATGCTAATATACCTTCTAACTAAATGCCACAATAACATTAAAAAGATAAACAATAAAGTGACCATAGCTTTAATTTGATTGTTTAGCAATAGGATTTACGTATTTTAACATTTTCTATAACATAGGAAATTGACCATGTACACCACCATTACCACAAACACAGCTACTTATATTTCATCTTATTCTTCACATTAGAAAAATGATATATTATGTTTCATTGTTGTCTCAAAATAATGAAAATCTGCCAGTTTCATATATATCTTGAATAATATTAATATAGATTTGCATGCATTAAAAGTATGTCATGTTTATCATTATCTATTTGGTAGGCAACAGTTGGAAAAGTAGATACTAAAAGACCTGGAATGATGGATTTTGTCGGAAGAGCAAAATGGGATGCATGGAATAGCCTTGGTGACATGACACAAGTATGTCTAGTGTCATCATGTACCTGTAAATAATTATTAAATTGATTGTATTTGTATGGGTTATTAAATTCAGTTAATACATTCTACTGTGTATTTAATTTTTATGAATTACTTGTACTTTTATGGGCTATTGAAATCTGTTGAAACATTCTCGTTCTTTTTTTTTAAAAAAAAAGAAGAAAAAAAATTCCTATTAATACATTCATCTGTGTATTGCATTTTTAGTCGAATCTTTGATTCGAGTTATGTACTGAGTTGCGGCCGCGATTTTCAAATGGCCGTTTAAGCCCTTAAATATCAAATTCTGCATAATATTTCTTCACATATCGGTACATTAAGGTCTATACTATACACTCTGCCATTTTGAAGATTTTTAATGCTTTTATTCAGTTATATTTTATAAAGTAAAAAGCTTGTCTGGCACTTCGTCTGGCTTTCTCCAAGGACCCGTATGTCCTAGAAACTATTGTGTTTGCCATTGTAATGGTCTACTCGAACGAGTCTTTTTTAACGGTTTCGTCTGATGGTTTCTAGACCTTAAACCCCAATTAATTTATTTGTCTGCAGGGTTTATCACGCAGTCACTGTTAATGTAAAATTGCTGTCTGCCCATCTATGTGTACTCAATTATTTGTCAAACAAATAAACCGCAAAGAAATTAATGAATGAAGTGACGTCACGGTAGTACTACACATTTGTCATTCAGCCAATCAAAATCGAGGACACCTCTGGCAGAGACAATGAAAATTCAAACTCCGTATATCTACATTCAACCACTAAAAGGCGCTTTTCTATGTCCTAGAAGTTTTCACGATGGGGTTTCTAAACGTGAGGCTACGATGGGGTTTCTAACAACATTTTACAAATATATAATCCAGCAATATTTTACTGTCACCGCACCTCACTCTATGTTCTCGCAATATTTAAAACAAATAAAATATCAAATGCTGGTAGTTGTACACCCACAGAGTGATGAAAACATGAGGCTACAATGGGGTTTCTAACAACATTTTACAAATATATATAATCCAGCAATATTTTACTGTCACCGCACCTCACTCTGTCTTCTCGCAATATTTAAGACAAATAAAATATCAAATGCTGGTAGTTGTACACCCACAGAGTGATGAAAACGTGAGGCTACAATGGGGTTTCTAACAATATTTTACAAATATATAATCCAGCAATATTTTACTGTCACCGCACCTCACTCTGTCTTCTCGCAATATTTAAAACAAATAAAATATCAAATGCTGGTAGTTGTACACCCACAGAGTGATGAAAACGTGAGGCTACGATGGGGTTTCTAACAATATTTTACAAATATATAATCCAGCAATATTTTACTGTCACCGCACCTCACTCTGTCTTCTCGTAATATTTAAAACAAATAAAATATCAAATGCTGGTAGTTGTACACCCACAGAGTGATGAAAACGTGAGGCTACAATGGTGTTTCTAACAACATTTTACAAATATATAATCCAGCAATATTTTACTGTCACTGTACCTCAATCTGTGTTGCGGGCGATAATACCAAGTTTATAGATTTCAACACCCACTGCTGTCCCAAGATTCGACTCTGTGGTTGGCATTCTGCCAACCACTTCACCCTAGTCATAAATTAGGTTATAGTAATCCAGTTGGATAGTTTCTCTATTATATATTTCACCAATTTGCTGATTCATTACAAAATTTGTTCATAAAATTGATGTTCAAAAATTCTATAAGCACCCATTCTTCTGGAATAACACCACATGTTCAAAAGTTAATTCTGCATTTGTTAGCATGGAAGGAGTCAATTTTTTACCTTTTTTGTCAGTTATGTTAAAATAAATACTTTAGAAACATGATATTTAGATCATGGAAGACATGCAGAAGAGAGTAATATAAGTAAAATACTAAAAGTAATTTATATTTAATTTTTATTTATAATTTATTGTTTAAGAAAAATGTGTGCAACTAACACTCAGGAAGTGGGTTCATTTCTTCATGACTAATACATTTCCCGTATTCAAATTAATATGATATGAAAGTATATTTTATATTTATTATTAAGTTAATAAAAATTGCTTGCACGAAAGAAAACATCAATTTATTAATGAAATCAATTTGTTTTGTGCATATGTTTTGATGCTCCCACTCAAATCATATTTGTTCTCCCATGGCCTTTCTACCATAGTTTCTCATTCACCCAGTTTCTCTGTGGTGAGGACCATTGCTATGCCTGTGGACTGATGAATTGTGTGCCTTAGAGTCTGTTTAAATTGAAAGATTAATTTTTGTAAAAATCCAGTGTAGAATATAGAATAGAATATGCTATTGCAAAAACTTGGCCATTTCCTGTTCTTGAAGCAGTTAAAACATTTCAAATTTTATATTTAATTTATTGAATTGAACAGTCATAAAAACAATCAGAATGAACAGGTCACAGTATAGTTCTGAATTGTGAATCATTTCCCAGAGTATTATGACATAGACATGACTGGTATTTTGTTCCATTTTTGGAAATTTGTAAAAAAGAATTGACCCACTTCATGCTAACCCATGTACTGAATTCATCACAGTTACATTTTTGACTATTGTATTACAGGATAATGCTCAAAAAGGCTACATTGATCTTGTAGCCAATCTGACTAAAGCCACATCATCATCAGCACCACAACCTACTTCCTCACAGACTGCAGGCTCTCACTCAGAACCCAAATCACTGAAGATTGACATCAGAGATGGAATGTACATCATACAGTTCAACAGACCAACTAAGAAAAATGCTATCACAACTGAGGTATTCATAGCCTCTCGGTATCTGAGTGCTTAATGCAAAAAACTTGCAGCATTAAGCACTATCTCGATCATTTAGCCATGTACAGGTATTGTTTTAAAGCTCATGCACTAGTATTATTTTTAAATTCTAACCATCAGCACTTATCAGTGTAACTTGTGATGGATAATTGTTATACAGAAAACGTTTGCATAACAGCATGATAAAGGTTAATCTCAGTGTTATTTGTTCTTTACAGGGGCGTAGCTTATTAATAAGCTAGCACACCCAGGCATACCATTTTGTTAGTAGAATCATTAATGAGATATACAATATAGTGCTGGTTTTGTTTATTGATATTGAAATATTTATCTATTCTTGCTAAATATGCCGATATCGATGATGTAGGGTACAATATTAATATTACAACATACTACAAAATGAGATGCATCTCTGGTGTCTTCCATTAATATAAAGTACAAAGTTTGAAGATTATATTGATTTTCATGTAATTTTCTGTAACTTATACTTACCGCGAAAACGGAACTGCCATACTTGTTTACGATTTGAGACATTACTAAACCTCACGAAAGAGTTTAGAAGGTGTCCCCCAGGAAAGCATCTCATGCCCCGATATTTCAATATGGATCGATACGGAAGGTAAAAATTTGGTTTGATATCAATATACATGTTTTTATTTGATACCAACACTAATACAATACCCATCCCCTAGCAAGTGTTGCATATAACCACAACTTTCAAAGATCAAAGATCCTAGCTTTAGTTTATGTTTAATTCTTTCATACTTAATTTGAAGGATATCATCACTTTTTAAAATATGACATCTTATGAAAGGAGATTAAACTCTATTTACCAAAATAGCAGTCTTAAAACTTGTTGATAAAGCCAAATTTTAATAATTGTACCGAGGCCAGTTACAAAGTTAGCATTTGTAAATCCTGAGTTCTGTTGTCATTTGTTCCTATACAATTAGTAATTGTAGCCATGCTTGTTCTGTAGATGTATGATGAAATAACAGATGCCTTGCATGCAGCTGGTGATGACCCAAATTCTAGAATTACAGTAGTGACTGGTAAATTTAATAACTTATATGCATGGCTGGTAGTTTCTTGCCAATGATTGGCACTTGGCAGTGCAGAACCTTAACCAACTGTATGTATTCGTTTCCTTTGTCCATCGAACTACCCGTCATATTATAAACAAGATGCACTCAGAGAGAGCAAAACGCTCGACTCTATGTGACCAGTCTCTCAAGTGACAGAAAGTATTGTAAGGAAGACAATAAAATAAAACCAAACATGTAAATTAATCTTCATAGAAATATCAAGTAGAAAGCCAAAGTCATTAAAAATGCATTGAAATGGGACCTCTGAAAATTCATGATTTTTTTTTGTATCCAAAAGAAGATCCAGATCCATCTTTTAGTATGTTCTTCCTTTGGCCAGGTCCTATCCACCAATTTTTAATAAAGATCTGTTCATTACTTCTGGAATAATCTAAACACACACACACAAAAAAAAAAAAATCAGACAAAGAGACAAACAATTAGCAAACAAAAACATAAACTGCAACTGCTGGTGGAGGTAAAAATATTGCTTAAAGATCACTTCTTGGTGAAAATCATGCATGGTAATTTTTTGTCAAGGAATTGAAAGACAAAAAAACAGAAAATAAAAACAGAAATAATAATTAATAAAATGATGAATATACCACCTCCCTCTCTATTATCTTTATGTCAATTTCAAGACATAAAATGAGAAGAAATATTTTTACTTAAAGACAGCAAGTATCACAACCTAGGTTTGTGACCTCACAATGACAATTGTATTGTGACATCACTGAGTAATGACATCATCAAGAGCAAAGTATTGATTTTTAACGCTCGACGATAGGAGAGGGTTATTGTGATCAGTTTGTTTCTGTCTGTCTGTCTGTCTGTCCGTCTGTCTGTGCACCGTTTCACCCTTATAACTCAAAAACTATAACACCAATCAAGCTTAAATTTGGTGGGCAGGTATTTCATGGGGTACAGATGGATTCTTCCAAATTTGGTGTAATTTGTTTGAAAATTAAAGCAAGGAGAGAGTTTTTCTTATTTTTAATTGGGATTTTACAGTGAAATCTGCTTCTCTAATCAATCAATAATCCACACACAATCAGCTTTGCTTTCCCCAATGCTTTTTTAATGTGTGTATGTGTGTGTTGTTATGCTTGGTCACACATGTGAAAAATCAATATCATGACATCATGACAGGATTTCTTCCTCATGAATTTTTGTGCAAAAAGAATTCCTCTGTGGCTATATAGAGTGTAAAGTGAAGAACTTGTAATCCCATGTTTGGGGTTCAATACCACTCACTAGTTTTTTTTTTTTAATAGTTTTTCTTTTTTAAGTATTTTTTTAGGCTTTTTAAAGAATCTCTTAAAGGTTTTGCTAGAAAGAAATAGAAAATTAAAACACAACATTTAAATATTTGCTGTCCAAAAAAAAACTTAACCAAGATGAGATGTCTACTCTTCATCACATACATAAACAAGATGCACTCAGAGAGAGCAAAACGCTCGACTCGATGTGACCAGTCTCACAAGTGTTATAAAGTATAACACACATCCATCATGGTGGCATTTCCAGAAATTCTGGAGGCTTCTTGGTATCCAAAATATTAACTGGATCTTTCCTAAAGTATAATCACTCCTTCCCATGGCTAGTTCCTTCCTACTTCAAATTTGACATCAAAATTTATTAATTAGTTTTTGAAGAAATATGAAGTAGAAAGCTAAAATCATTAAAATACATTGAAATGGGACCTATGAAAATTCATGATTTTTCTGTATCCAAAATATGATCCACGTCTTTCCCAAAAATTAGTAATTTCTTCCTTTCACCAGGTCCTACTCACAAATTTTTTATAAAGATCTGTTCATTAGTTCTGGAGTAATCTAAACACCAAAAACAGGCAGACAAATAGACAAAAAAGCACACAACAAGCATAAATTCCTGGTAGAGGTAAAAATATTGGTTAAAAGCCACTTCTTGGTCAAAATTACTCAGGGTAAATTTTTGTGATGGACTGTCAAGAAATTGAAGCAAACAAACAACCCCCCCCCCCCCCCCCCCCAAAAAAAAAAAAAAAAACCAGAAATAAATAAACATGACAAATACACCACTTCCCTCTCAATTGTATTTATGTCAATTTCAAGACATAAATTTAATGAGAAGAAGTATATCACACGTATCACAAGCTAGGTTTTGTGACCTCACAATGACAATTGCATTGTGACATCATTAAGTAATGACATCATCAGACAGCAAAATATTGATTTTTTTACTTATGCAATAAAGAAAATCAGATTTCTCTGTATATGCCCAATTGATCTATTATTGTCCATCAAGTTGAACACTTTATCTTGGTTAAAGTTTTTTTTTTGAACAGTAAAATTTTAGATGCTGTGTTTTTTTCTTTTCTTTTTAAAAGACCTTTAAAAAAATTGCTAAAAAAAAAAACCTAAAAACAAAAATTAAAAAAAAAAAAAATTTAGAATTAACTGGTATTGAACCCCAACCATGAGATTACAAGTTCTACACATTACACTCACAGCCACAGAGGATATCTGATGTGGCAAGAATTTATGAGGAGGAAATCCTATCATGATATTGATTTTTGAAGACAAGTAGGTTTCACTGTATATACCCAATTAAAAATTTAAAAACCTGTCTCCTGACTTTAATTTTCAAACAAATTACACCAAATTTGGAAGATTCCGTCTGTACCCCATGAAATATCTACCCACCAAATTTGAGCTCGATTGATGGTATAGTTTTTGAGTTATAAGGGCAAAACGGTGCACAGACAGACAGACAGACTGACAGAAACAAACTGATTACAATAACCCTCTCCTATCGTCGAGCGTTAAAAATCAATATTTTGCTTCTGATGATGTTATTACTTAATGATGTCACAATACAATTGTCATTGTGAGGTCACAAACCCTAGCTTGTGATACTTGCTGTCTTTAAGTAATAATATTTCTTCTCATTAAATTTATGTCTTGAAATTGACATAAAGAAAATTAAGAGGGAGGTGGTGTAATCATCATGTTTATTTGTTTCTGTTTTTTTTTGTTTTTTTTTTTGCTTCAATTTCTTGACAGTCCATCACAAAAAATTTACCCTGAGTGATTTTCACCAAGAACAGGCTTTTAACCAATATTTTTACCTCTACCAGGAGTTTATGTTTTTTGTGTGCTTTTTTGCCAATTTGTCTTTTTTTTTTGGTGTCTAGATTACTCCAGAACTACCGGTAATGAACAGATCTTTATAAAAATTTTTGTGGGTAGGACCTGGTCAAAGGAAGAAGCTATTAATTTTTGTTAAAGATGTGGATCATATTTTGGATACCAAAAACCATGAATTTTCATAGATCCTATTTCAATGTATTTTAATGATTTTAGCTTTCTATTTGATATTTCTTCAGAAGTAATGAATAAATTTTGATGTTAAATTTTAAGTAGGAAGGGGCTAGCCATGGGAAGGAGTGATTACATTTTAGGAAAGATCTAGTTAATATTCTGGATACCAATAAGCCTGAATGTGTGTTATACTTTATAACACTTGTGAGACTGGTCACATTGAGTCGAGCGTTTTGCTCTCTCTGAGTGCATCTTGTTTACGTATGGGATGAAGAGAAGCAGTTTCACTGTGTATTCCCAATTAGAAATAAGAAAAACTCTCTACTGACTTTAATTTTCAAACAAATTACACCAAATTTGGAAGAATCTGTCTGTACCCCATGAAATACCTCCCCACCAAATTTGAGATTGATTGATGTTATAGTTTTTGAGTTATAAGGGCACAACGGTGCACAGACAGACTGACAGACAGACAGACAGAAACAAACTGATTACAATAACCCTCTCCTATCGTCGAGCGTTAATGATAAGGTACAAGACATGACGTTAAACACTAAATAAATATATGCACGACAACTTATTCTAATTCTAATTTGACTTTTATAGCGCTTAATCTCCACTGAGTAGTGGACTCTAAGGCGCAACAAGACAATAGCAATATGCAAATTCAAAGTCCAGGGACAGAAGTAGGTCGGCACCACAGAGAAGCCATAAGAGAAAATGAGCTAAGGAGGATAAGCCTTTGTGTAGAGATAGGTTTTGAGCTTCTTTCTAAAAGAGGCAATACTGGCTGTTGAACGGGACGTAAAACCCCAACTTTGACCTTTAAAAGAGGCAATAGTGGGTGATGCACGAATGTCTTCAGGAAGTGAATTCCAAACAGTGGGCACATCAAAGGCGAAACTGAAACCAAATTGCTTAGTGGACCTGTGAATTTTAGGTTGAAATTTTGGTACATTAAGGAAATTGGCAACACTCTGACTACGTCTAGTATTGTAAGTATTGTGGTATGTGGATAGATATGGGGCAAAATATTTAGGGAAGCCAGTATGAATAAACTTGTACACCAGGGTAGCCAGTTTGAACTCTGAGCGAAACTGAACAGGGAGCCAATAGAGTTTCCTGAGTACCGGAGTTATCCGAGTATATTTACTCGAATTTGTAACAACTCTGGCTGCTCTATTTTGGATAGACTGTAATCTGTGAAGATTAAATTTGGAGCGACTCCTGAAAAGTGAGTTACAGTAGTCCAACCGACTACTAACAAAAGCATTGGCAACCGATATAGCTGCATCATGAGTCAAGAACTGCCTAATATTTCTAAAATCCCTCAGTTGAATAAAGCAGCTTTTACAAACATTCTGGACGTGTTTAGAGAAAGAGAAATCAGAGTCAAACCACACACCCAGGTTCCTGACTGACTTGGTGGGGTGAAGGGGGTTATCCAAGATGTCAATTTGGAAACATGCATTTAACCTTTCTCTCTGTTTCTTGGAGCCAAAAAGTATGAACTCAGTTTTATCTGGATTAAGTTTAAGTTTGCTAGCCGACATCCATTCCTTAACATTGTGAAGGCATCTCTTCAACTTATCAAAAGCAGCTGAGGCATTCATGTGCGACAGATGGACATAAAGGTTATTGGTTAATGATAAATTCAGTTTCAACAAAAAGATGACAGAAGTCAAGATATAGAAATAATTGAGTAGCCTTAATTCATGTGATATAAACTCATTGTTGACAGTCTGTGAGGTGTTCAGTCAAATTGTGATAATCCATATAAAACCTCTAATTTATTTTACTTTATCTTGATACATTTGAAGAGTAAAATTTGTATGTAACATTTTTATGTTATTTATATACAATCACAAACATATTAATAATTCTCAAGCAAGCCTTATATTATGGAAACTACAATATCCAGAAGTTGATTTGTGCCTAGAGACACACAATGGGTTGTTTAAAGTCCACAGTGCATGAAAAAAAAAGTTTCTTTAAAAATTTGTGTGTGCCAGAGAGTAAGACAATCCCAGTAAAGAAAACCAGACATCAATCAGAGCATCCCCCACTGAGATACAGCCTCTCAAAGTGGCATATAAAATAACATCCCTAAAAACATGTGTGGAGGTGTTGTGATGACACAAAAGGTACACAGCAGTAAATTTGCCATGGTTTTTGTTGTAAATGTATTGGGAAGAAATGGATGTAACTGACTTTGTAGCTAATTTAATTGCATTTGGAAGTGACATTTTTTTTTTTTTTGAAGTTTAACTTTAACTGAACAAGGATAATCTTGTTTGAAAAGTTTTTATAATTCCATATGATAATTAGCATTTATTCTTCAATATGAAAACTCTCAATCAGACTCCATCTAAAACTGTCATTGATAGAGTGTGAGGATTCTGTACAGATAACATTTTAAATATTAACCATAAGTAATGTAATTGTAAGAGCTGCTTGGGTTACAGTCATACATTTATTAATGTGTACCAGTCTTTGTTAATAAAGTGTTATTTTTTTTTTTTTTCTTTTGGCTTGGGTTGTAAAACGTTCAATGAAATTTTTGAGTATAGTCTTTAACTTGGTTATTTCTTGCATACAATTCGACCAAAGTACATTAAAATGTTGTATAATCAACAAAGTACTGGTACACTACTCTTCTCTATGACAAACAAGAATTTCATCAAAATTCATTCTTTCCTGTTGGAATAAAATTATGGAATACATTAGATGATTCTTTTAAATGCGTAACTACATTATCTAGTACAGGTGATAGACATTGGAACTTGATACACTCAAAAATGGGAATAAACTGTAGTCCTCTTAAAGAACATCTTGCACATAATTTACATGTTATAGAAAATTCAACTTGTGACTGTGGCTTTTCAGTAGAAAACAATTTTTATTTTCTTTTAGAATACAGACTACATACTCAAAATAGGCAGTCAATGTTTATGAGTTTTACCGACAATAACCACTGATTTTCATTTAATGGAGATTATAACTTGACTTTTGATAAAAAAAAGGTAGTTCTTGAAGCAGTACAAGAATTTTTTAAGGAATCAGGGTGGTTTTCATAGTTTTATATTAGTCACATGGCCACAACTTCATCATCATTATCATCTATTCATATGCTTTTGTAAATAGTTCGTCCTGTGAGAAGGCTTTGTTGATTTTGCCTAATTGCTCCAATAAAATATTGTTTATGAAAAAAAAATTCATACTTTAAAAGTGCTAACTTTCAGGTGCAAATTTACATGAAAATTGCAATCTGACCCCTACACAGCTATTAAAGTAGATATCATGAAAGACACACTGTTATCAATAAAACGTCAGAATGTGGTTCAGATCTCCAGTGTATTAAACTCTACATCCTGAACCAGAGTGCTTAAACATTTGGTCATTTCAGCCTGCTTACTTTTAATAATATTGGCAGCAGTGTAGCCCAATATAAAAGAGCCTAATACACTGAGTCTTTTACAGTGTGTTTTGAGGCTGGTTTTACAAATTGCACTAGCAGATCCAGGAGGGTTCAGGGGGTTCGAACCCTCCTCCTTGAAAAATAATGTAAAGGGGTTCAACCCAAAGTACAAAATTATTTCTTGAGAGTGGTGTTAAATTTACAGGAAATGCACTATATTTTTACCAAAAATTAATTTTTTTCCCGGGTGGGGGGGCAAGCCCTCCGACCCCCTTAGTTATGGTGTGTCTGATGTGAACCCCCACCTTACTTAAAGGCTGGATCCGCCCCTGAATTGTCAGTCAGTTCTTAATGGTCAACTAGAACTAGTAATAAATATTGATTTGTTCATAATAACTAATACATTGTAATATTGACTATTGAACTTTGGGGCTAACTCTTTCTGTTCTGATAATAAGGAGTTTGGATAATCAAGGGTGCCTTAAAATTTTATCACAAGAACTGGGTGAAAAACTTGCTTATCAGTTTATTTAAAAACTGACACACTATCAGAAGCTACATTGTTACACTAAACGCTGCACACTTGTTCACTATTTTGAACACAAGTTACAGTCAAATTGTAGTGTTAATTATTTTAAAAAAAGAGCATTATTTGTGTGTGACCACACAATATTCCAAGTTCATTTGACAGAAGAATCTTTGCACTAAGTGTGGGGAAAAAAAATTTTTTTTTGACTGAAGCTGAACCTTTCCAAGCCAGTTTATAAAACACTAATTTCACTTCATTTTACACTATTTTGTATTGGACACACAGAAATCAGAGTGGGAAATCTCCTTGTGTGACGTGGCACAGTTTCAGAGAGGGATCTGTTTTGTTTTTCCAACTGTCAGATTTAACTGGCTTTTAATGTGCTTTCTAGTGGGAGTTTGAAGATGGGACTTGGCAGGTGTGTTGTTACACACATAATCTGTACAATAATGCAAAAAAAAAATTTCATGCACTGTGGTCTTTAATAGTAGTGTCTATTGTCTGATTAAAACAAAAATTATACATTATCAATAAAACTGTTTGTGATTGCAACAACTGCAACAGATTTTTCTTATGTTTGTTTTCTTAGGTGCTGGTGACTTTTACTGTAGTGGCAATGATTTAAGTAACTTTATGAAAGTTGATCCTTCTAACATGTCGCAGGTTGCTAAGGACAGTGCAGCTTTGCTAGAGTAAGTACTGTGACGTTATGAACAATGTACATAAATTGAATAATAAACTAAAGTAGCAACCAAGGCACTAAAGCTTAGAGCTACTTTCTGTATCAGCCATATTAAATTGGGTTCCAGTTTGTGTTTTAATAAGACCTTGATATGTATGTACATGTATTATATTTCAGTCCATAAACGACTCTTTAAAAATACTTTATACTTGTCATGCCTTAAACATATATTACATTCCTTTGATGTGTGTTACTATTTCAGACGTTTTGTGGCTAGTTTTATTGACCACCCTAAGCCTTTGATAGCTCTGTTAAATGGCCCTGCTATTGGTGTGGCAGTGACGACTCTGGGTCTGTTTGATTTAGTGTATGCCTCAGATCGAGTCACTCTGGAGACTCCATTCAGTGCTTTAGGACAGAGTCCTGAGGGATGCTCCTCTTTGACATTCCCACGACTAATGGGCACTGGAAAAGTGAGCCTATGTACTTCCGGTTAAGCTTTTAATTTATACCTTTGAAAAATTGTTTATGATGATTTTAATAGAGTTTTTCCAAGTTGGGAAGGCTAATATATTTTAGAGGCAACCAAACTAAAAATACAACAGTATGAAGCCCACTTTGTAAGCAGAACTAATTTATACTTAAGTCAATGAATATACACAACTTATGATCCAATAACTATGTATGAAGAAAATTCAATGCTTGGGTTTTGATGTATGTATAATATATAAAACAGTAATCTTATTGTCACCAATTGGGCACATATAATATTAACTCTCACACACCTGTATTTTACAAGTACCGATATAATATAATTGTGAATATTGTAGGGTTTGTTCATTTAGTATGGAGCTAAAACTGTGTTTTTTTTCTTCTCCACATGTAATTTTGGTTCAGTGCTCAACTGCTTTGCCGGGCACACCGTGGCTTTGAGGTAACATACTCACCTCCTACCTCTCAGGTTCAGAGTTTGAATCCTGACCTGAAATAGCAAAGCTGATAATAATTTTCTACGCCTAATAGTTTTTCGTCCAGAATATTGTCCAACAAATATACAATGCTTCTTCTATCCCCTAAACTACCCATAATGATATGACCGTTACAATGTGTTGAAAGCAACAGAGGTACTTATGATCTGTCCTGATATAACTCTAAATGCTTAATTAACATACAGAACCCACCTTTAAATTGTTTTTATAGATACTACCAATGGTTGATCATATGTTTTGGTGGCATATTTTTATGTAGGATTGTATGATTTATAGGCATGTGAAATGATGCTCTTTGGAAAGAAGCTGACTGCACAAGAAGCCAAATCGTCAGGTTTGATTACTGAAGTGTTCCCTGCCCATACATTCCAAGACGAAGCCTGGTCTAGACTGAAAGGTTTTGCTCAACTTCCAAAAAATGTAAGCATATAATATGCGCAGATCTAACCTAAATGGTTAACTAAAGCGATTTTTCTTTCATTGACAAATGAAGGAATCTTGTAGAAACCGACATTTTGGGTTTGTAGTTTTTCAAATACATTGACATTTTCATTACAGGGAATCTGCCCTCACATGATCAGTAAAATCTGCTCAACATGAAATCCAACAAGTACAGTTAACTGTTAAGAAAATTCATAAAATAATTAGGAATGTACACATATTTTTCAGAGTATGCGATTATCAAAGCAGCTTATCCGAGGGGTGGACAAGGATGCTCTCCATAGTGCAAACAAACGTGAATGTGAACTACTGATAGAAAGATGGCAGTCTGATGAATGCATGCAAGCTATAATGAACTTTTTCCAGAGAAAATCTAATCTGTAGATACAACTCTAGTCACAGTTTAAGAAAACCTTCCAATATTATGCAACTTTCTTTTTCATAATGCTCTTCAAGGATATACTTTCAGACTAAAACCAAGATCCTTTCAGGGTTCTTATTAAAGAAATATCAAAATTATGAAATAGCTGTCTACCAGGTAAAAAATGGATTTGAAATACCTTTAATGAATGATTCATTGGGCTGCATCAGTGCATTAGTTGTATTTATTGGTTGTTATTTTATAATTTTGAAATAAAAATATCAAAGCCATGCAATATGTTTTGTAATTCAGTATACCGGGTTACCCTATCTACCAGTGTTCTCATGAAACTTGTAGATTATTTGGCAAGGTGTTTTAAAGTACAAGACTAATACTGCGCATCTCCACCATGTCGGGTGTCTGCCAGGAGAAAACAGTAGAACATGAAATGTCCAGAATTGGAAATTATACTAAATGTCTATTAACTCATTATTGACTTTCAATCTCTGATAACATGCATAAGTATGTCTATAAGCAGGAGTCTCCATTCTTTCAGTCGTCTGACTGGCTGATACTACTCGACCTAGCCAATACAGCGATAGGAGCAGCCACCAGAACTAAGGACAAGGTCTATTGGCTGTAATTGGGTTGACTTTAATAGATGTACTGCTGCCAGCCATTGGCACACAATCACCTTATTTTTGCTAGTTTTATATGCAGTTACTACGCAGGTTTCTGCTGATTAAAAGATGCATTAATAAGTGCAAGCTATACATGTATTATCCCAACATAAAATCAAAACAATAAACCTTTTGGATGGCTGTTTAAGGGGCGATAATTTGTTCAAATCAGAACCCCAATTTTTCAAGTCACTTCATCTTCCTTATTTGGTATGCAGAAGTGCACACATTTTACCTCCTCAGCAGTTATACTCATCTCCCCCTCGGACCCAACATTTAGGTTTGGAGGCTTTGTTAATAAAACACCCCAACATGTTACACTAACTCCGGGTACAGCACTCCAAAAGAAGATGTAAAAATTGATTGGTTCGCAATTACACCCAGAACTGCAACAACAAATGGGGTCTTTCAGGCTTCCATTCTGGAAAACCTTTAATAAGCTGGCAGATCAACAACAATCATTGCGAGACAAGATCAAATCTGTAGCTAAACCCCCTTCCGAGGTGGTGGTGGATCAGATCACTGCCTCAGATCCTAAACCTGGCACAAGATAACCGTCTGACTTGCCTATTCAACCAAGTTCAAAGCCCTCAGATGAACCGATGCAGACAGAGTTTGCTGGTCCTCCCTTACCACTCCAGTTCATCCAAATATTTGAATCTGAGGTTCGGGCAGCTCAGAACAATGAGGCGTATCCAGCCCAGAAACCCAAGAAACAATCAGATAAAAGTAAACATAAGTCTCGGGCTAAATATGTAACTTCCTTATGCTCCTCGGAGGAATCTGAACTTTCTGTGCTAGTCAAAAAGTTCTCTAAACACAAGGGGGATTCCTCTGAACCAAATAAAGCAAAACTTGACCCAGACCCCACATTTTACATGGAAGTAGATATGTCTGACTTGCCCTCACCATACACTCTGAAGACATTGAAACCTTCAGGCAGGTGTTTAACCTCCCTAACCCTAGAGACCATATGCGAATGTCCTCTACCACAGTGTTTGTCTAAATGACGTAGCCAGTCAACAGGAGCTTAGGCCAAAGGGCCCCTCAGCTATGCTCCCAGTCGGTCCTCAGCTCAAGGAAGCTTTAGACAAGTTTGAACAGGACTTCCAGGCTGCCGGTTTACCTGAGGGTAAATTTTTAAAACCCCCTCCTACTTCCAAATGGTATAAATTGGGTCAACCATGTCTTGAGGACAAGTTACAAGAATAAGAATTGAAGACAGATTTTCCAAATCTGTATCCTATGGGAAAGGTCCCCATACCGGTAGTCAAAGAGTTTGAGCATCAGGCAAGGCAAAATCTCTGTATCCTCAATTTGTCGGCTGCCTTTTCCAAGGTGGCCGCAAACCTGAATGCAACCTGACCATGGAAAAATGCTAAGACAGTATCAAGGCTACTGTCAAAAGGATCAAAAGTCAGATTCTAAAGTTTGTCAATCCTGAAAAAGCAGCCAGAAATGGTTATGAATAGACCTGTGACTGTTTAATTATTCTGAATAAGGGGATTCTTATTCAACAGAGAGCCTTAGCCTGTCAAAGTAAGGCCTTAGCCCACATTCTCAAGAGGGAAATATATACTATGGGAAATTCAGTTCTTATTAGACGTGAGGCTGAAATGACCCATCTTCAACCTCATTTGGGAGATACCAGATGTCAAGAACTTAGGAGCTCCCCATTCTCTCCCACTCCTCTGTTCTGTTTTCAACTGGTGAAGGAGGGAGAAGAATTCCACCTTAAAAAAGGCACCCCTAAAAACACTTAGGGTTTCGGACCCTATCAAAACCAGCCCTTTAGTTGTCCCCACCACAATAAGAAACAAGAGCAGAGTGCCTGTGAACGGGCACTGTGTCAGCTGACTGAATGTTTTTGATTTGTGATGGTGATAATGAGAGGAAAGCATAATTATCAGGGAAAGGGCTGTACAGAAATACAGTAAATCGTAACTGAACAGCAAGTTCGAAAGATATTCCGAAGCTGACAGAAGAAAAGGACAAAAAAGTTGTGCCCTGCAAATGGTATTATGAAATAAAGTAACAAGGTAATTGTTTAAGGGTAAAAAGTAGGTTAAAAATATTTAAAGAAATACTATAAATGCAATATCCTCGTTCGACCATGAAGAAGGGGTCCAAAGGTCAAATCTGACCATACCAAAAGATTCCCAGCCAAAGAATTTAGGATGGTTTACCATCCCAAACCTCTCGGACCAATAATAAGTGAGTCATAGGCACTTTTTAAGTTTGGCTATCCTTGTTTGACCTTGAAGGAGGGGGTCCAAGGTCAAATCCGACCACACAAAAAAATTCCCAGCCCATGATTTCCTGTAGCTTGTTTACCATCCCAAACTTGTAGGACCAATAATAAGCGAGTTCTAAGCAATTGTAAGTTTGGCTATCCTCAATTGCCCTTGAAGGAGGGGTCCCAGGTCAAATCTGACCACACCAAAAGAATCCCAGCCCATGATTTCCTATATGTTGGTTTACCATCCCAAACCTCCAAGACCAATAATACGCGAGTTATAAGCACTTTAAGTTTGGCTATCTTCATTTGACCTGGAAGGAGGGGTCTAAGGTCAAATCCGACCACACCAAAAGATTCCCAGCCCATGATTTTCTATAGGTTGGTTTTCCATTCGAAACCTCTAGGACCAATAATAAGTGAGTTATAAGCACTTTTAAGTTTGGCTATCCTCATTTGACCTTGAAGGAGGGGTCCAAGGTGAAATCCGACCACACCAAAAAATTCCCAGCTCATGATTTTCTATAGGTTGGTTTTCATTCCAACTTCTAGGACCAATAATAAGCGAGTTATAAGCACTTTTATGTTTGGCTATCCTCATTTGACCTTGAAGGAGGGTTCCAAGGTCAAATCGGACCATATTAACAGATTCCCAGCCCATGATTTCCTACAGGTTGGATACAATGATTTACTCAACAGTGAGAACCTGAAAGAAGCTATTGCTCAGCTATCCCATGACATAGCTGCAGAGGTCTGCAATTTCACTATGTTATAGCTGACCAAAACGTCTGTGAATAACATATTTAACAAAATACTCTAAATGTAATAATTTTCAAGTTACAACTGATTTACTCAAGAGTGAGAACCTCAAAGTAACTATTACTCAGCTATGCAATGAGCTACATGTCTCAATTTTTGCTCTGTTATAGCTGACCTAAAAGTAGCTGAACAACATATTTAAGCAAAATACTGTAAATGCAATAGTTTTCAAGTTACAACTGATTTACTCAATAGTGAGAACCAGAAAATAGCTATTGCTCCGCTATGCCATGAGCTATAGGTCTGTAATTTCACTATGTTATAGCTAACCCAAAAGTAGGTGAACAATATATTTTAACAAAATACTCCAAATGCAATATTTTTCAAGTTATAGCTGATTTACTCAACAGTCAGTACCTGAGAATAGCTATTGCTCAGTTGTGCCATGAGCTACAGGTCTGTAATTTCACTATGTTATAGCTGACCCAAAAGTAGCTGAATAACATATTTGCACAAATTTCTGTAAAGGCAATAGTTTTTTTTACAACTGATTTACTCAACAGTGAGAACTTCAAAGTAGCTATTACTCAGCTATGCAATGAGCCACAGGTCTGGAACTTCACTATGTTATAGCTGACCCCAAAATAGGTGAATAACATATGCAACAAAATATTCTAAATGCAATAGTTTTCAAGTTATAAGTGATTTACTCAACAGTGATAACCTAAAAGTAGCTATTACTCAGCTATGCCATGAGCTACAGGTCTGAAATTTTACTATGTTATAGCTGACCCAAAAGTAGCTGAATAACATATTTATACTAAATTCTCTAAATGCAATAGTTTTCAAATTACAAGTGATTTACTCAACATTGAGAACTTCAAAGTAGCTATTACTCAGCTATGCAATGAGTCACAGGTCTGGAACTTCACTATGTTATAGCTGACCCCAAAATAGGTGAATAACATATTGAAACAAAATACTCTAAATGCAATAATTTCCAAGTTATAAGCGATTTACTCAACAGTGATAACCTAAAAGTAGCCATTACTCAGCTATGCCATGAGCTACAGGTCTGAAATTTTACTATATTATAGCTGACCCAAAAGTAGGTGAACAACATATTTAAGCAAAATACTGTAAATGCAATAGTTTTCAAGTTACAACTGATTTACTCAATAGTGCTGACCTAAAAGTAGCTATTACTCAGCTATGCCATGAGCTACAGGTCTGAAATTTTACTATGCTATAGTTGGCCCAAAAGTAGCTGAATAACATATTTATACTAAATTCTCTAAATGCAATAGTTTTGCAATTACAACTGATTTACTCAATAGTGAGAACCTCAAAGTAGTTATTACTCAGCCATGCAATGAGCTACAGGTCTGAAATTTCACTATGTTATAGCTGACCCAAAAGTAGGTGAACAACATATTAAAGCAAAATACTGTAAATGCAATAGTTTTCAAGTTACAACTGATTTACTCAATAGTGATGACCTAAAAGTAGCTATTACTCAGCTATGCCATCAGCTACAGGTCTGAAATTTTACTATGTTATAGCTGACCCAAAAGTAGGTGAACAACATATTTAAGCAAAATACTGTAAATGCAATAGTTTTCAAGTTACAACTGATTTACTCGATAGTGATGACCTAAAAGTAGCTATTACTCAGCTATGCCATGAGCTACAGGTCTGAAATTTTACTATGTTATAGCTGACCCAAAAGTACCTGAATAACATATTTATACGAAATTCTCTAAATGCAATAGTTTTCCAATTACAACTGATTTACTCAATAGTGAGAACTTCAAAGTAGCTATTACTCAGCTATGCAATGAGCCACAGATCTGAAACTTCACTATGTTATAGCTGATCCCAAAATAGGTGAATAACATATGAAACAAAATACTCTAAATGCAATAGTTTCCAAGTTATAAGCGATTTACTCAACAGTGATAACCTAAAAGTAGCTATTACTCAGCTACGCCATGAGCTACAGGTCTAAAATTTTACTATGTTATAGCTGACCCAAAAGTAGCTGAATAACATATTTATACGAAATTCTCTAAATGCAATAGTTTTTAAGTTACAAGTGATTCTACTCATGATGGAAGTTACTGAAAAGCCCAAAAGTAGCTATTACTCACTTAGCTATTGAGACAGGCACCCAACTTACTTACCATATTGTAGCTATGAAAAAAGTAGCTGAATAACATATTTTAACAAAATGCTCTAGATGCAACAGTTTTCAAGTTATAAATGATTTTGTGCATGATTTCATGAATTTTAATGCATTAAAAATTATTAAAAAAATTTATTAAAAAAAAAGTAAGACAGATCCAGGTCTCATACTCACACAAGAGAATCTACCTCTGGCCTAGTACATATATGCAAGATATGAGAGAAATCCCTGCAATAATCACTGAGAAAATTGTGATTAAGTGTTGAAATTTTCACACTTTTGGTGGGGGTACCCCCCTTGTAATGTCTCTAGCAAACAGACGAACAGACAGATTTGCATGCCTTGAACAATTTTTCATCCTCGATAGATAAGGTATCTTTTAAAAAAAACAGCACGTCTCTAGGCCTTGTAGTTTTGGAGGAGAAGTTGTTCACGCGTACGCGTGCGCGTACGCCCACACCGCAGAGTGACGACATAAAAAGGCTGCTACAGGAAACGTCCCTATGGGGGTCAATCCACTCAAAGCGGTAACCAAACGTTTTCCTCAGGCAGGGGGAAATCGAGTAACAAAAGTCATTTCCAACCTCACCCAAGGGGACAAGCACCTCTCCTCCCAATGACTTCTTAGCCTCACTCATTCCACCAGTAGGAGGTCATCTCCGTTCTTTCAGAAGAGACTGGCAAACAGAAAAACGCTCAAACAATGTGTTAAACATTATTACAAATGGTTACATTTTACCATTCATCACTAAACAAAATTTAATCAGAGTTCCCTGATTCACTCAGGATACAAGGCCCATCAAAAAGATCTAGCTCTGGCCTCTTGTATCCAGTCTCTTCTGTCAAAGAAAACTATACAAAGGTGGAAAATGTAAAATCTCTCCGGTTTTACAGTCTCCTGTATCTAGTCCCCAAGCTTCACCAAAGGTGGAAGCCAATGATAGACCTAAGCAGGCTCAAAACCTTCCTATTAGTAGAAAGGTTCAAAATGGCAACACCAGAGTCCATCAGGGCCTCTCTGATTCCAGGGAAATGGGTGTCGTCCATAGACCTGTCGGATGCCTACCTCCATATCCCCGTCCACCCAAACTCAAGGAAGTACCTATGGTTTTGCCACGATTCGTAGGTGTTCCAGTTCACCTCCCTCCCTTTTGGTCTAGCCATGGCCCCACAAATCTTTACAATGATTGTAAAGGAAGTGAAGCTGATGGCCCTCACAAGGGGAGTCAGACTTCACCAATATCTGGATGATTGGCTTATCAGGGCCCTGTCCCAGGAGGCACAAGCAAACACTCAGACCGTAGTAGACCTAACACAGTCCTTAGGGTGGATAATCAATCAAGAGAAGTCAGAATGTAAACCCACTCAGGTGTTTTCGTTCGTGGGCTACGAATGCCACCTAGATTCAGCCCTTGCAAAACCCACTCAAAAGAAATGGCTCAAACTTCAGGATTTGATCCTATGCTTAAAGTCAAAACATGTTTTGACTGTAAGATGTTTGATGTCACTAATTGAGTGGCTTGTCTCAATGGAGCAGATAGTCCCAGAGGGACACTTCACATGAGGCCCTTTCAGTTTCACCTCAAGGAGCACTGGAGATATCCTCAGTTGTTGGACAACCTCCTTCCTCGGTCAGAGGCCATTTCAGCTCACCTAGAGTGGTGAGGAAACCCTCTAAACGTGATGAAGGGTGCAGACCTTCACCCCAAAGACCACAGTATCCAACTCTTTACAGACACCTCAAACGAAGGTTGGGGCACTCGCTTGGAGCAAGTCTCTACAAAAGGTATGTGGTCAGACAGTGAAAAAAGGCTACATATAAATGTTCTAGTGTTGGAAGCGGTATCTCAGGCTTTGAAAGGGTTCAAGGACCAGTGTCAAAATCAGTGTTGGTTGCTACGGACAACTCAACAGTAATAACATACATAAACAAGGAGGATCCCACTCAGCTGAGATGTGTGCTATCCTGTGAAAAATCATGACCTGGTGCCATCATTACCAGATAACCTTAACAGCCAGGTACATTCCAGGGTGACTGAATGTGATGGCTGACCTACTGTCCCAGTCGAACCAAGTCCAATCAACAGAATGGTCACCGCATCCACAGTTGTTCAAATAGATCTGTCAAAAGTGGTTCACTCCTCATGTAGATCTATTTGCCATCCGTCTGAACCACAAAGTTCCATTGTACGTATCTCCAGTCCCAGACCAACATGATTGGGACATAGATGCTCTGAACATAAACTGGTCGGGTCGCACTGCTTATGCTTACCCTCTTATGGCTCTCCTTCACAGGGTGATCCAAAAAATCAGGCAAAGCAATTGCCTCATCATTCTAATAGCCCCAGGCTGGCTAGGGATGCCCTGGTTTTGGGACCTAGTGCAGCTGTCAATAGAGATCCCACTACAGTTACCAGTGTCAACAACACTTCTCAAACAACCCCACAACCAAGTGTTTCACAACAATCCACAACACCTCAACCTCCATGCCTGGTGTCTAGGAGTGGTTGGCTCCAAGAACAAGGCTTCTTCTGTGGAAATGGCAGAGAGAATTGCTGCCCTTCAACTTCAAGGTCATTAACAAGGACGATCTACAAATCGAAGAGGGCCCTATTTGAGAAATGGTGCAGAGAAAATTTGGTGGATTTCTCCACTCCCTTTGTGAAACAAGTCTCAGACATTTTTATGTACCTGTACCAAGATCTAAATATTGATGGTTATAGGACGGCCATTGTTGACACCTTGGGCCCAGCAGGGCGCCATATTTCTCAAAGCTCCGACCTTAACAGGTTACTTTCTAGCTTTCAAAGGGATTGTCCCAAAAATTCCAGGAATCTTCCAAAATGGAACCTTTGTTTTACTTAATGAGCTCATAAAAGCACCCTTTGAGCCTATGAAAGACACAGACCTCAAAATTCTTACCCTCAAAACTACTTTCTTGCTTTGTCTTTTTCTAGCATTGGCCTCCGGCAAGTGCTACAGCAAAATTCATACCTGGGTTGCAAACAAAGTATCTAATTTAGGCCAATGGGAAAAGGTAGCTATTTTCCCCTCTTCAGATTTCATAGCGAAAAACCAACTAGCAAAAGAAGATTATATCCCTGCTTTGACTACATTGTAGATAGACAATTCAAAGAAGAAAGGATTGTGTCCGGTACGGGCCCTGAGGTACTACCTGGATCGAACCAAAGACCTGAGAGGGTCTCAATCCGTACTCTTTATTTCCTTCAAGAAAGGACATACCTCAGACATCAGACCTGCTACTCTCTCTTCTTGGTTAAAACAAACTATCCTACGATGTTACAAACAAGCAGATCAACGGTTCTTGGACTTAGTCCAAGTTAAAGCGCATGACATTAGGGTCTTCGGAGTGTCTAAGGCCTCTTATGGTGGGGTTTTGGTGGACCAAATCATGCAAGCTTGTCACTGGAAAGCTCAGGAGACATTTACAAACTTTTACCTTAAAGACCTTACTTGGTCAAATAACGAGAACAATATGTACCTGGGTCCAGTAGTAACAACTCAACAAATCCTGGACCCTTCCCAAGGGTCTAGGTATATGGCTACCTCCTCAGGATGTCTGGTAAGGTGTTTTATCTTTTATTTTATTAAAACAGTATTTAATATGTGTAATGTATTCTGTGTTTCCCCAGGAGACCCCATAATCTCATTATTAGTTTTTCATCTTGTCATAAGTGGCAAAGATAATGAGATTTTCAAGCCTAGGGCTTGTCGTCATTGGTAGTGAATCCCTTGGGGCTATATACCTTAAGTGAGCATGGCTGCACTTCTTCCTTCAAAAATTCAGACATCCAGAAAGTATTGCATGGTACTGTCATTTCAATTAGATTTTCTGGGTTTTGGCTTCTTGCAGGCCCAGTTTCCGAAACCGGGGCACTGTAAGTGGGATTTGTACTGGTAATTTTAAACATATATATTGTAATCTAATTTAATTCAAAATCCAAGAAAAACTGACAAATACCTCCAGTCTCCAGCTGTAATCCCTCCGCCTAGCAGTTGGATTCAGCATTTAGTTCCACATGGTAAGCTATTGTAGTGCAATAAAATTTAAAATTTTAATTACTTAAATGTAGTTTTTATATTCTATTTTTCTTGGACGTTAGCCAGATGCCTTCGGCCTCCCGAGATAGCATTCAGTTCCACATGCTAAGCTTTTAGCTTATAAAAGCTACATTTAAGTAATTAAACTTTTCAATTTTGGATGGCAAAAAAAAAGAGAATGTTACTGTAGTTTAGTGAAAAAATGTTTATATTTGCATTTACAATTCATATATTTTAGTTATGCAAAAACGAATATAATGCCACATAGATTTACCTAATGGTCACAGCCTTTCAGTCTGTAAACAATATATTAATATGAAGGAAGTCAGTTTATTTGGTGGAACAAAATAATAAATTCTTCTGTGGGCTAAGATTTTTATATTCACCTGTAATTAAAACATATTGTACATAAACATGGATATTTTGCATTTTTCTCAAACTTACACAAGTTCATGCACTGTCTCTCCACAACCCTTCATGTTAATATCACTTTGTAAACAGTACCAGTGCTAGTCGGCCAGTGCTAGTACTTTTTATGTGTGCTATTTTAAAATCAATATGATGCATAGTTCTTTAAAAATATTAAAATATGGTATCTCTTCACATACATCCTGTGTATCTTACAGAAATGTCAGTTCAATTGCGATGTTTTGCCATTCAAATTACAAAACAAAACATTGTGATGTAAGACACAAAAGGCCAAGGAACTTTGAAGGAAGTCTAAATTTTGTTTACAAATGTTGGGACATCAAACAAGAGTGTTAGGCCACGTACTGCCCGAGTGCATACTTTGACAACCTTATCACCTGTACACTTAATATCTTCATAGATATTTTTTTAATAATTTATATTGCAATATTTAAAACATGTTATCAATATATATTATTTTTACTTTCTAACCACTTTTAATTTAGTTCTACTTTCTAACCACTTAAACTTACAATAATTTATATTTTTTTTCGTAAAAGTTCACGATGTCAATTTTAACATGACAAATGAAGTATGAAGACACAGTGCAGTGCTCTATCTGTTGAGAATTCATATACACTGCACTCCATTATTTTTTTCTTTTGACATACTATAAAACAACAAGTGTCCTTATACACTTATGTTTTTCTCATCGATTATTTAATTGGCCTTTAAACTTTCAAATCATTCTTTTAAATCATATAAGATGTATATGCTAGCACAGTAAGGATCATGTATTTAAACATGTTGATTTTTGTTTTTGTCCTGACAAAATTTTCAGTCAACCAGTACACATTTTTTTGTCTGTGTGATCTAACTTAAAAATTTGTCAGTTTATTAATTGCTGCCTTTAGACATCAATCTAGACAGATTAAAGAGGTTAATTGTAAGTCTTAATGACATCAAGAGTTTCCAGATAACGGGTCTCACATGGTGCAGTTGTGATAATGTACACATTGAATGCAGCTCAAAGTAACTGATGTGATTCTGTTACACAGTTAACATGACTTCAGTGTATTCATCTCTTAAAACCATCAAAAGCAACAACTTTATGCAATCCATTACCATTAACAAGATGCACTCAGAGAGAGCAAAACGCTCGACTCCATGTGAGCAGTCTTTCAAGTGATATAAAGTATTGTAAGGATGACAATAAAATAAAACCAAACATGTAAATTAATCTTCATAGAAATATCAAGTAGAAAGCTAAAGTCATTAAAAATACATAGAAAAAATACATATCGAAAATAAGATCCAGATCTTTGTTTTAGTAACTTCTTCCTTCAGTCAGGTCCTACCCACAAATTTTTAAATAAAGATTGGTTCATTATATAAGTTCTGGAGTAATCTAAACACACACAAAAAACCCCCAAAAAACCCCCAGACAAATAGACAATTAAACAATTAGCACACAAAACCATAAACTGGTGGTGGGGGTAAAAATATTGCTTAAAGGTCACTTCTTGGTGAAAATCACGCATGGTAATTTTTTGTGATGGACTGTCAAGAAAAAAGAGAAAATAAAACAGTAATAACAAGATGCACTCAGAGAGAGCAAAACGCTCGACTCCATGAGACCAGTTCATCAAGTGATATAAAGTATTGTAAGGAAGACAATAAAATAAAACCAAACATGTAAATTAATCTTCATAGAAATATCAAGTAGAAAGCTAGTCATTTAAAATAAATTGTAATGGGACCTCTGAAAAATCATGATTTTTTTGTATCCAAATTAAGATCCTGATCTTTCTTTTAGTAACTACATTCCCCCCCCCCCCCCCCCCCCCCCACACACACACACACAAAATAATAAATAAAATAAAATAAAAAAAATAAACAATAAGCACACAAAAACATTAAACTGCTGGTGGAGGTAAAAATATTGCTTAAAGGTCACTTGGTGAAAATCACACATGGTAAGTTTTTGTGATGGACTGTCAAGGAATTGAAATAAAAAAAGAGAAAATAAAACAGAAATAATAATTAATAAAAATGATGAATATACCACCTCCCTCTTTATTATGTTTATTAAAATGAGAAGAAATATTTTTACTTAAAGACAGCAAGTATCACAAGCTAGGTTTGTGACCTCACAATGACAGTTGCATTGTGACATCACGGAGTAATGACATCATCAGAAAGCAAAATATTGATTTTTTACCTATGTGATGAAGAGAAGCAGTTTCACTGTGTATTCCCAATTAAAAATAAGAAAAACTCTCTCCTGGCTTTAATTTTCAAACAAATTACACCAAATTTGGAAGAATCCGTCTGTTCCCCATAAAATACCTTCCCACTAAATTTGAGATTGATTGATGTTATAGTTTTTGAGTTATAAGGGCAAAACAGTGCACAGACAGAGAAGCAGATTTCACTGTAAAAGCCCAATTAAAAATAAGAAAAACTCTCTCCTGGCTTTAATTTACACACAAATTACACCAAATTTGGAAGAATCCGTCTGTTCCCCATAAAATACCTTCCCACCAAATTTGAGCTTGATTGGTGTTATAGTTTTTGAGTTATAAGAGCGAAACGGTGCACAGACAGACAGACAGACAGATGGACAGACAGAAACAAACTGATTACAATAACCCTCTCTTATCGTCGAGCGTTAACAAGCGTCCCTTGCGGGACGCTTAATGAGAAGAAGTATATCACACGTATCACAAGCTAGGTTTTGTGACCTCACAATGACAATTGCATTGTGACATCATTAAGTAATGACATCATCAGACAGCAAAATATTGATTTTTTTACTTATGCAATAAAGAAAATCAGATTTCTCTGTATATGCCCAATTGATCTATTATTGTCCATCAAGTTGAACACTTTATCTTGGTTAAAGTTTTTTTTTTGAACAGTAAAATTTTAGATGCTGTGTTTTTTTTCTTTTCTTTTTAAAAGACCTTTAAAAAAATTGCTAAAAATATCTAAAAAAAAAATTAAAAAAAAAAAAAAAATTAGAATTGACTGGTATTGAACCCCAACCATGAGATTACAAGTTCTACACATTACACTCACAGCCACAGAGGATATCTGATGAGACAAGAATTTATGAGGAGGAAATCCTATCATGATATTGATTTTTGAAGACAAGTAGGTTTCACTGTATATACCCAATTAAAAATTTAAAAACCTGTCTCCTGACTTTAATTTTCAAACAAATTACACCAAATTTGGAAGATTCCGTCTGTACCCCATGAAATATCTACCCACCAAATTTGAGCTCGATTGATGGTATAGTTTTTGAGTTATAAGGGCAAAACGGTGCACAGACAGACAGACAGACAGACTGACAGAAACAAACTGATTACAATAACCCTCTCCTATCGTCGAGCGTTAATAATTAATAAAAATGATGAATATACCACCCCCCCCCTCTTTATTATCTTTATGTCAATTTCAAGACATAAAATGAGAAGAAATATTTTTACTTAGAGACAGCAAGTATCACAACATGGGTTTGTGACCTCACAATGACAGTTGCATTGTGACATCACTGAGTAATGACATCATCAGAAAGCAAAATATTGATTTTTTACGTATGTGATGAAGAGAAGCAGTTTCACTGTGTATTCCCAATTAAAAATAAGAAAAACTCTCTCCTGGCTTTAATTTTCAAACAAATTACATCATATTGCTAATGTTGTTAAAATATGAAGTTATAAAAATAATGAGTTAAATAATTTCTTTTAAACAACTTGTTAATTGAAAATAAAAAGTGTATGACTGAGAGTGTATTGAAATAATATGTAATTTTCATTACATATGCATTTACACTACTTTATTTTTTATATCATTAAAATCAGAAAGGCTAACATTTCCACACACACACCCACCCTCTCCACACCACAACAAGCATTCTGCCGCATGCATTTATCTCCTGCCATATAAATGAGATGTACTAGAGATAACATATTTTAACAAGGTGCTCTAAATGTAATACTTTTCATGTTATAATTGATTTAGTGCATGATTTCATGAATTTTAATGCATTAAAAATTATTTAAAAAATTCATTAAAAAAATTTAGCATGTGAAAGGTCTCCAAAATGTAGGTGAATGAGTTATTTGAGAAATATTGGCTATCTGCAATACTTTTAGTGATAATAGGCAGTTATTCATTTTGAGTAGGTGAGTAATTAGCTACGGATCTGAAAATTCACTAATTGAAAGCTCTCCAAAATGTATGTGAATGAGTTATTTCAGAAATACTGGCTATCTGCAATACTTGTAGAGATAATTCGCATTTACTCTTTTTGAGTAGGTGAATAATTAACTACGGGTGTGAAACTTCACCAAGTGAAAGCTCTCCCAAAAGTAGATGAATGAGTTATTTGAGAAAAATTGGCTATCTGCAATACATTTACAGATAATTCACATTTACTCATTTTGATTAGGTGAGTAATTAGCTACGGGTCTGGAACTTCACCATGTGAAAGCTCTCCCAAAAGTAGATGAACGAGTAATTTGATAAAAATTGGATACCCGCAATACTTTTAGAGATAATTAGCATTTACTCATTTTGAGGAGGTGAATAATTAGCTACGGCTCTGAAAATTCACCAAGTGAAAGCTCTCCCAAAAGTAGGTGAATGAGTTATTTGATAAAAATTGGCTATCTGCAATACTTTTAGAGATAATTCACATTTACTTATTTTCAGTAGGTGAGCAATTAGCTACGGGTCTGGAACTTCACCATGTGAAAGCTCTCCCAAAAGTAGATGAATGAGTTATTTGATAAAAATTGGATATCCACAATACTTTTAGAGATAATTCACATTTACTCATTTTGAGTAGGTGAATAATTAGCTATGGGTCTGAAACCTCACCAAGTAAAAGCTCTCCCAAAAGTAGGTGAATGAGTTATTTCAGAAAAATTGGATATCTGCAATACTTTTACAGATAATTCACATTTACTCATTTTGAGTAGGTGAGTAATTAGCTACGGGTCTGGAACTTCACCATGTGAAAGCTCTCCCAAAAGTAGATGAACGAGTAATTTGATAAAAATTGGATATCCACAATACTTTTAAAGATAATTAGCATTTACTCTTTTTGAGTAGGTGAATAATTAGCTACGGGTCTGAAACTTCACCAAGTGAAAGCTCTTCCAAAAGTAGGTGAATGAGTTATTTAAGAAAAATTGGATATCCCCAATACTTTTAGGGATAATTCACATTTACTCATTTTGAGTAGGTGAGTAATTAGCTACGGGTCTGGAACTTCACCATGTGAAAGCTCTCCCAAAAGTAGATGAATGAGTTATTTGATAAAAATTGGATATCCGCAATACTTTTAGAGATAATTATCATTTACTCATTTTGAGTAGGTGAATAATTAGCTACGGGTCTGAAACTTCACCATGTGAAAGCTCTCCCAAAAGTAGATGAAGCAGTTATTTGAGCAAAATTATGTCATTACTTTGCCACAAATAAGAAAATAGCTATTACTCACTTATGGCATGCAATAGAACCCCAAACTATATGCATTTACCCTACAGTCAGAATTTCAAAGTAGGTATTACTCGGCTATCCAAATTGTGCAACAGGTCTGAAACTTTACTATGTGATAGGTTATCAAAAACTAGATAACATATTTGAAACTATTTCCCTAACTTTAATACTTTTGAAGATATTTGACATTTACTTATGTTGTTATTTTGCTACAAATAAGAAAATAGCTATTACTCACTTATGGCATGCAATACAACCCCAAAATATATACCATCTTATAGTTAAGGACAAAGTAGCTGAAACAACATATTTGAAGAAAAAGCTGTAACTGCAATAGTTTTGGAGTTACAATGGATTTACTCAACAGTCACAATTTCAAAGTAGCTATTACTTAGCTATGCAATGTGCAACAGGTCTGAAACTTTACTATGTGATAGCTTACAAAAAAGTAGATGAATGACATATTTGAAAAGAATTCCGTAACTTTAATACTTCTGAAGATATTTGACATTTACTTATGTCATTATTTTGCTACTAATAAGAAAATAGGTATTACTCACTTATGGCATGCAATAGAACCCCAAACTACATGCCAGCTTATAGCTAAGGACAAAGTAGGTGAACAACATATTTTACGAAAATATTGTAACTGCAATAGTTTTGGAGTTACAATGGATTTACTCAACTGTAGAATTTCAAAGTAGATATTACTCAGCTATCCAATGTGCAACAGATCTGAAACTTTACTATGTGATCGCTTATGAAAAAGTAGATGGATAACATATTTGAAAAGAATTCCCTAACTTTAATACTTTTGAAGATATTTGACATTTACTTATGTCATGATTTTGCTACAAATAACAAAATAGCTATTACTCACTTATGGCATGCAATAGAACCCCAAACTATGTACCACCTAATAGCTAAGAACAAAGTAGCTGAACAACATATTTTAGGAAAATACTCCAACTGCAATAGTTTTGGAGTTACAATGGCTTTACTCAACAGTCAGAATTTCAAAGTAGCTATTACTCAGCTATCCAAGGTGCAACAGGTCTGAAACTTTACTATGTCATAGCTTACCAAAAAGTAGATGGACAACATATTTGAAAAGATTTCCCCAACTTTAATACTTTTGAAGATATTTGTCATTTACTTCTTCTGTTATTTAGCTACAAATGAGAAAATAGCTATTACTCACTTATGGCATGCAATAGAATCCCAAACTATGTACCATCTTATAGCTAAGGACAAAGTAGCTGAACAACATATTTGAAGAAAAAGTTGTTACTGCAATAGTTTTTGAGTTATGAGCCCTTTACTCAAAGTAGCTAAGATTGCTATTACTCACTTATCTTTAGGCCTAAGTCAATAAAACCAAAAAAATTTTCAAGGGCATGAAAATTCATTGGGACAATTAATTTACAAAAAATCTGTAGCTGTAGTAGTTTTGGAGAAATCTGCGTGACTAACTAACGCACGCACACACGCACGCACAGACATCATTTCATAATCTCCCTCCCGGGCTAAAGCCCGGTGGGAGATAAAAACTACAAACTACCAGTGAGAAAAGCCCTGAAACATAGCAACACATACACACATTAAAAAAGCATTGGGGGGAAGCAAAGCTGATTGTATGTGGATTATTGATTTACGTTCGTGAGGAAGAGAAGCAGATTTCACTGTAAAAGCCCAATTAAAAATAAGAAAAACTCTCTCCTGGCTTTAATTTTCACACAAATTACACCAAATTTGGTAGAATCCATCTGTACCCCATGAAATACCTGCCCACCAAATTTGAGCTTGATTGGTGTTATAGTTTTTGAGTTATAAGGGCGAAACGGTGCACAGACAGACAGACAGACAGACAGACAGACAGAAACAAACTGATCACAATAACCCTCTCCTATCGTCGAGCGTTAATAAAAACGAATGCTAAATAAATGTGTTTTTTTCTTCTGAATTTAAGCCAGAAAGGTGCACATCAATTGCTTTATTTGTTAATTGGGGAGTATTATAGATAATATAATAAAATATGTACATCATCAATTTTTTTTTACTTCTTAAGTATATTTATTGGGAGAAAAATCACTTATTCCAGAAAATGCTTGTTTTATCATCTGAATTCGTGTAACCTGCAGCTTTAAATGGTTAATTTAGTTAGGCAATCTTAAATAACATGACTTTTGTATTGTCAAACAAGATTACCGTTAATTCATGCAACAACTACATCATACAGTTATAATAATGGGAAATAACATATTATTCACGAAGTTTTTGGTATTCATTTGTCATATTCACATTTTGGAAGACTCTCTGCAACTGCGTCATTTTGTGAAGTCAGATGTTACACCCGTGGACATAATTGTGAACGGCAAATGACGATTGCCGCTAACGATATTTCACAAATCTATCGTCATGACATGAAGTGTTATAAGAATAAAAGAACTTACCTTTGTTCAAATGTGTGCCAAATATCTCTTGTTAATTCCCAGTAATAAATAAGAAAAAGCAAATAATCCAAATTTGCAGAAGAAAACAACTGGACACACATGTAAACAGCAGGCTCATCTACAGGATTTCCAGAGTTTTGATTGGCTGAAAGCTTTTCACAGTAAAGTTAGGAATTAATTTTTTTAAGGTAGCGCGAATATTTGTGAAAGTAAGGGAGCTTTTCTGTGGTAAATGGTAACATTTGTGAAGATAAAAGACAATGTAATATGCAGTTATGTACAGGTTTATTTATATCTTAAAGAGCAATTGGTTATGTTATTTGCCAAGTAGGAAGATATATGTAAATTATAGGTGATATGAAATAAATCCAAACATTTTGCTTTACATTTGTACTACATTTGGCTTTTTATGTGACAAAAAGATCTAGATTGTTTCAAACTTAAAATAAACAAGACCACTGCCGCGGTATTATCACACTTTTATTTTGAGGTGTGATTTAATGTTTTGACTAAAATAATGTTTCTGATTTAAACTGAAAGTCTTATATTTCTCTTTATATCTTTTATTATACCTTTTACTTCTGGGGTGTAGCTTTCAACAAATAACAAATACTAATTAACACTTCAATCATAATAAAAGTCTTTTCATGTAATCCAAATGTTAAACAATTTAATATTATATCCAATCACTGATGTCCCTATGTCAAATTCTCTTTATCTTTATATTACACCTTTCTAACATTTAAACCTTTCAATAATTCATTCCCATATTTTAATTCTGATTTCAGTTCTCTTATTCAATTCTAACTTTTATTCTCTCTCATTTCTTCTGAGTTTCACTTCTCACTCAGGTAAGATTTACCTCACAATTTATAGACAGAGTTCTCAGTGCAAAGATGTTACAATTATGACATTGGCCAATCACATTACAGAAATACAAGACAACACAAAACACTAGATAATAAAATGAGTGACCAATGACATGACATAAAAGAACAATAACCATTTATAGTACAATATACAATACAACATCACAAGAACACAAACCACCTCACTACATAATTATACAGTCATTCTCACATCATCACACAACTTCAAATACACCCACTAATAATGACCTCCTGCAGCTACAATAGACATTATACAACAACTGGATATCTGTGATTCCAGATAACAGGAGGATACAAAATGAGAAGGACATACAGGACATAATGACAGATGTTTTACAATAGACATTACATCATGAAAGACATAAATGTACAAGTAATATCAAATGAACACAAACTACAAAGAAAACACACATATCCAAAGAAGTGCCATCACAAGTAAGACATTTTAACTGAAAAACTAGGGGGTATCCTTAAAATGCATCTAACTCCTAAAATACTAAATTTTACACTGTGATAGTATGTATCTCCCGCCGAGTACCGCAGGGGAAGAAATACTAAATTGAAAATTTTCCCCCTTTGCACAGGACACTCCTGAATCACCCTGTGGGTCAAAAATTCGCTCGAAATCGCTCTATCTCTTACGGTTTTCAAGATATTGACACTTTTCCATTTTCCGCAAAAATCCAACATGGCCGCTGAAAGTGGTGAAAATTGAAATTTCACCCCTTTGCAAAGGAGACTCTTGTACCACCCTGTGGGTCAAAATTCGCTTGAAATCGCTTTATCTCTTACGGTTTTCGAGATATTGACTCTTTTTCATTTTCCGCAAAAATCCAAAATGGCTGCCGAAAGTGGCGAAAATTGAAATTATTCCCCTTTGCACAGGACACTCTTGTACCACCCTGTGGCTCAAAAATTTGCTCGAAATCGCTCTATCTCTTACGGTTTTCGAGATATTGACACTTTTTCAATTTCCGCAAAAATCCAAGATGGCCGCCGAAAGTGGCGAAAATTGAAATTTCCCCCCTTTGAACAAGGGACTCTTGTACCACCCTGTGGGTCAAATATTCGCTCGAAATCGCTCTATCTCTTACGGTTTTCGAGATATTGACACTTTTCCATTTTCCGCTAAAATCCAAGATGGCCGCCGAAAGTGGCGAAAATTGAAATTACTCCCCTTTACATAGGACACTCTTGTACCACCCTGCGGGTCAAAAATTCGCTCGAAATCGCTCTATCTCTTACAGGTTTTCGAGATATTGACTCTTTTTCATTTTCCGCAAAAATCCAAAATGGCTGCCGAAAGTGGCGAAAATTGAAATTATTCCCCTTTGCACAGGACACTCTTGTACCACCCTGTGGCTCAAAAATTTGCTCGAAATCGCTCTATCTCTTACGGTTTTCGAGATATTGACACTTTTTCAATTTCCGCAAAAATCCAAGATGGCCGCCGAAAGTGGCGAAAATTGAAATTTTCCCCCTTTGAACAAGGGACTCTTGTACCACCCTGTGGGTCAAATATTCGCTCGAAATCGCTCTATCTCTTACGGTTTTCGAGATATTGACACTTTTCCATTTTCCGCTAAAATCCAAGATGGCCGCCGAAAGTGGCGAAAATTGAAATTACTCCCCTTTACATAGGACACTCTTGTACCACCCTGCGGGTCAAAAATTCGCTCGAAATCGCTCTATCTCTTACAGGTTTTCGAGATATTGACTCTTTTTCATTTTCCGCAAAAATCCAACATGGCCGCTGAAAGTGGTGAAAATTGAAATTTCACCCCTTTGCAAAGGAGACTCTTGTACCACCCTGTGGGTCAAAATTCGCTTGAAATCGCTTTATCTCTTACGGTTTTCGAGATATTGACTCTTTTTCATTTTCCGCAAAAATCCAAAATGGCTGCCGAAAGTGGCGAAAATTGAAATTATTCCCCTTTGCACAGGACACTCTTGTACCACCCTGTGGCTCAAAAATTTGCTTGAAATCGCTCTATCTCTTACGGTTTTCAAGATATTGACACTTTTCCATTTTCCGCAAAAATCCAACATGGCCGCTGAAAGTGGTGAAAATTGAAATTTCACCCCTTTGCAAAGGAGACTCTTGTACCACCCTGTGGGTCAAAATTCGCTTGAAATCGCTTTATCTCTTACGGTTTTCGAGATATTGACTCTTTTTCATTTTCCGCAAAAATCCAAAATGGCTGCCGAAAGTGGCGAAAATTGAAATTATTCCCCTTTGCACAGGACACTCTTGTACCACCCTGTGGCTCAAAAATTTGCTTGAAATCGCTCTATCTCTTACGGTTTTCAAGATATTGACACTTTTCCATTTTTCGCAAAAATCCAACATGGCCGCTGAAAGTGGTGAAAATTGAAATTTCACCCCTTTGCAAAGGAGACTCTTGTACCACCCTGTGGGTCAAAATTCGCTTGAAATCGCTTTATCTCTTACGGTTTTCGAGATATTGACTCTTTTTCATTTTCCGCAAAAATCCAAAATGGCTGCCGAAAGTGGCGAAAATTGAAATTATTCCCCTTTGCACAGGACACTCTTGTACCACCCTGTGGCTCAAAAATTTGCTTGAAATCGCTCTATCTCTTACAGTTTTCAAGATATTGACACTTTTCCATTTTCCGCAAAAATCCAACATGGCCGCTGAAAGTGGTGAAAATTGAAATTTCACCCCTTTGCAAAGGAGACTCTTGTACCACCCTGTGGTTCAAAATTCGCTTGAAATCGCTTTATCTCTTACGGTTTTCGAGATATTGACTCTTTTTCATTTTCCGCAAAAATCCAAAATGGCTGCCGAAAGTGGCGAAAATTGAAATTATTCCCCTTTGCACAGGACACTCTTGTACCACCCTGTGGCTCAAAAATTTGCTCGAAATCGCTCTATCTCTTACGGTTTTCGAGATATTGACACTTTTTCAATTTCCGCAAAAATCCAAGATGGCCGCCGAAAGTGGCGAAAATTGAAATTTCCCCCTTTGAACAAGGGACTCTTGTACCACCCTGTGGGTCAAATATTCGCTCGAAATCGCTCTATCTCTTACGGTTTTCGAGATATTGACACTTTTCCATTTTCCGCTAAAATCCAAGATGGCCGCCGAAAGTGGCGAAAATTGAAATTACTCCCCTTTACATAGGACACTCTTGTACCACCCTGCGGGTCAAAAATTCGCTCGAAATCGCTCTATCTCTTACAGGTTTTCGAGATATTGACTCTTTTTCATTTTCCGCAAAAATCCAAGATGGCTGCCAAAAGTGGCGAAAATTGAAATTTCTCCCCTTTCCACAGGACACTCCTGTACCACCCTGTGGGTCAAAAATTCGCTCGAAATCGCTCTATCTCTTACGGTTTTCGAGGTATTGACACTTTTTCATTTTCCGCGAAAATCCAAGATGGCCGCCAAAAGTGGCAAAAATTGAAATTTTCCCCCTTTCCACAGGACACTCTTGTACCACCCTACGAGTTAAAAATTTGCTCGAAATCGCTCTATCTCTTACGGTTTTCGAGATATTGACACTTTTCCATTTTCTGCGAAAATCCAAGATGGCCGCCAAAAGTGGCGACAATTGAAATTTTCCCCCATTTGACAGGAGACTCTTGTACCACCCTGTGGGTCAAAAATTTGCTCGAAATCACTCTATCTCTTACGGTTTTTCGAGATATTTGTGATTTTTCACATTTTCACTAAAAGTAGCAACAAAGTAGCCATTACTCACTTGTACATCGAGCAACAGTTGTAAAACTTAAATATATTACAGTTCACAAAAAAGTACATGAACAAGATATTTAAGAGAAAATGTGTAGCTGCAATACTTTGAAGATATAAGCCATTTACTCATTATGGTTATCATTCCAAATTGACCAAGTAGCTATGACTCACTTAGCTATGGAGATACACTTCCAAACTGCTGACCATGTTGTAGCTGTGGAGAAAATAGCTGAACAACATATTGGAACAAAATACTGTAAATGCAATAGTTTGACAGATCTAAGTCATATAATTATATTAGGTAAAAGTGCTATTACTCACTCAAAAGTAGGCCAAAGTTCACCAAACCTTTTTCCACTTAGCATAGGATACTCTTGTACTACCCTGTGGGTCAAAAATTCGCTTGAAAATCTATCTCTTACGGTTTGCGAGATATTTTTGATTTTTGACATTTTCAGTAAAAGTAGCAATAAAGTAGCCATTACTCACTTGTACATTGAGCAACAGGTGTGAAACTTAAATATGTTACAGTTCACAAAAAAGTAGATGAACAACATATTTGAGAGAAATCGTGTAGCTGCAATACTTTTGAAGATATAAGCCATTTACTCATTATGGTTATCATAAAAAATTGACAAAGTAGCTATTACTCACTTAGCTATGGAGATACACTTCCAAACTACTGACCATGTTGTAGCTGTGGAGATAGTAGCTGAACAACATATTGGAACAAAATTGTATAGCTGCAATACTTTTGAAGATATAAGCCATTTACTCATTATGGTTATCATTAAAAATTGACAAAGTAGTTATTACTCGCTTAGCTATCGAGATACACTTCAAAACTACTGACCATGTTGTAGCACAGTGGACAAAGTAGCTGAACAACATGTTGCAACAAAATACTGTAAATGCAATAGTTTGAGAGTTATAAGCCATATAAATATATTAGCTAAAAGTGCTATTACTCACTCACAAGTAGGCCAAAGTTCACCAAACCCCCAAAAATATTGAAGAGCAAAAAAATTCATTAGGACAACTAATTTACCAAAAATGTGTAACTGTAGTAGTTTCAGAGGAAACTGCGTGACACATGCACGCATGCACACACACGCGCAAGCACGTACGCACACACATGGTGCAAATTATAATCTCCCGCCGGCGAGCCGGGCGGGAGATAACAAAAGAAAGACATGTTATTGTATTTATTTGTACTCATTTATATTTATATGTTTTGTGGAATTTCCAGTACAACTTATCCACAGACCATTATGTGAAATACATGGAATCTGTAGCCAACTGAAATACCTTCTATTCAATGCAGTGGCAATACTTAAATCACCATTGTTACTTTTCCCATTTCTTCTGTAATTACTTGAAGGTAGACTAGCTGCGTTGGAATTCTGAAGACAAAGTTTTAACTATGTTGAAGATTTTAAGTGTATCCATTTATAAACATTAAGGTTTACATTTAAATATATATTTAAATGCAACTATGCTACAATTATCATTTTTCAAAAATAATATTTGACCTTGTGTAAATTGATTAATTTTACATTTCCAGTTCACACTGTGGACAATACCAGTCAATATTATTTTCTACATGTATTTTGAAAGATATGTAAATAGGTCCAGGCATGCAATCATAATGGTAAAATTGGTCACAGTTTCCACATTTTGCAAAGTCAGATCCCTCACCCTCAATGAAACATGTGCTACAAAGTTTTAGAATTGGGCAGCTGGGACATCTGAAGATTTCATTTGGATCCATGGTGGATAAATCTGCCTGCAGTTGGAAGTCGGATGAAAGGCAGTGGCGGTGCCACCAACGTGGACAAATGTCACATCCATACCATACAAGGCCTTCGTCATCCCCCAACTTGCATGCAGGACATATAGTATCTCTGTTATCTGCCTCCTCCTCAGAATCAGGAGAGAAATCATCTGAAGTTATACTGGCCTGGTCATATGTGCCTAAGTGCAGTTTTGCATAATTTACTGCTCCTCTTTGCCTGGAAGATTTTCTTTTTGCTGCAAATTTTTTGAAAAAGTATTACATTATATAATTTGAATGTAGTGCATGATTTATTGTTAATGACATGACATTAAATGTATGAAATTACATTGAAATGCTGTTGATATTTTATTTGTAGAGTACCTGGTGAGTTTTCTGCCTCACAAATTACTTCTATTCTTGGGCCAATTGTTTTGTCTTTCTTAGTGAATCTGCAATGGTCAGTAGTTGATGATTTCTTTGCTGGAAGTAGATTATTTATATATTGTTTACTTAAATATGAAAATGAAATGTTGAATGCTTAAAGATAACAAAGCAGAATTATTTGTCTTTATCTACCTTTTTTTGAAGTTGACAGGCTGTATTTGTTGGTGCTTGCTATATCATTCATTAGGTCTATCATATCAGTTTCTGAAAAGGAAAGATATTGTTCTTATACTTTGTAAACAATTTTTTAAATATTTTAAAAATGGCAATTCATTAACAAACATGCATGTGACATTGGAGAGAAGAGTGAATGTGCATGTAGTACAGGGTATAATTACCAAGACATTTCTCTTGGCTTTTGTAAGGTGTTTCAAATCTTCCTTTCCTTTTCGTGGTAATATCTGCAAAGTAAACAAGTTTAATAATTAAAAATAAATGAAATAGCCTGAAAGAAATTTATATGCACAAATCCTGAAGCTCATAAAAATCAACAAAATTCAGTAACAATGCTTAGTGAAACTTCTTACTTTTCCTTCTTGTGGGAACTGCCAGTGTGGGTAAGGAAAGATCATCTGTTGCACCTGCAATCACAATATGGTAAAAATGTAAATGAGTAATTCCTGCAACGTAAAGAAAGCTGCAAATTTTTGTATAATTTCATTTTGTAAATGCTTCTTTAACTATAACACGTACAAGTTTTTTTGTTTCTGGGCTTTCCTTTCTTCTTTTTCTTGTTGTTTCTTTTCCTTTTCTTTCATTTTCTGTAATATCTCTGACCCTGAGAGAGAGATAGCCACAAACATGCAATACATATCATGAAAAATTATTGAACTGATCAAAGGAGCACATAAGCTGGTGGTGGTATAAGCCTGTAATGGTATAATAAACCATGGTAATGGAAGAAGTACCTGTGACATCTTTTGCCTTTGTCAAAGGGTTTCTCCTGTCAGTTGAAGATGGCAAGTCCTGGGGAATCAGTAAGCCAACCAGCTCGGGTGTAATAAGCCCAGCTTGAAACAGAACATTTGTTCTTTCCTGTGGAATAAAATAGGGTTTAATGTATACCCTTGGTGTGCTAAAGTTTATTCTTAAAGCGAACTCGACATTAATAATTATTCATAAAATAGGGTAATTTTTTGTGTTTGCTACTATGTATAATGTTTTTGTAAGTGAATTTATGTATGATTATTCAGAAAGAAAGCTCACTTGCTCACGCTTGACACAAGTCAGGCATGGCTTATCCTCCGGTCTGCCGCACTCCTTACATAGCTTAGATGGAGTATCTTCTGGGTCATGTTGCTCATTCTCAGATGTACTTGCCAATGACCTCTGCACAACATCAACATCATTAAGATCTGACTCAAGGGTACTTGACTGGAGATAATTTGCTATTGTCTCCCTGGTAGAAGTACTAATATGATGGGTCTTGTTCACTTCCTCCAGGCTTGGTGGAAACATTCCTAAAGAATTATTTAATCATAATAAGGAAATGGAAAATCCTGTTACTATATAGTTGTGTAACAGAATTATATTTTGCGGGTAGCATTTTATTTTAAATGTATTTTCAATGACATTACCATCATGTACATTGTCATTAAACAGAAAAGGCATAAATAATTATGTACAAAAGTACATAGGGTGATCATGTCAAAAATTACTTAGTTTTAATTTTCTTGAAATGGTGATTCATGGTTATATGTTGACTTAATGTCCACTTCTGTATAGTTGTTCAATGTTCATGAATCCCTTAAGTTAGTAATGTTCCAAAAGCACTCAAACCTGTCATCTTAAAGGCATTGATAATCAGGTCCTCTATCCACGCTGATTGTAGAGCCTGTCATAACACTTGTGGAAATTAAATTTTTAGGCCTCACTAGGAAATCATATTTGGTAAATGACTAACTGTATGCTATTTCTGAAAACCTTTCAGAAAGTTGGGAAAAAATTAGATCAACAGGTTGCAAAAACGCTGTGGTTTTGCCTGGAAGGCTGATGATTGAAATGTTTTGATCCCTTAATTGCCAGTTCTATCAATGACACTGAGAGATGACAAGTGGCTGCGTCATATAGCATAAGTTGGGGTCTCTCAGTGCCAACTGATTTGAGGAAGATGTCTCTGAAACAGTAATGAGGCTATGTACAAAATCAACATTGTTTGATTTTTAAGCATTGTTCATAAATATTAGTGATTGTTTATGTACATTATTACTGTGCATGAGTATTATTAATTTATGTGAACCTACATGCTATATCAATTGAGACTGTTGTCAATGTAAATGAAAATGCTCTTACTATGAAAATCTAATCCTTCTCTAGATTTTGCCAATAATAGGGAATATGATATACAAAATTTCCCAGTGTTATGTGATAAATATATTCAGCTTTAAAATAGGTATTTATAAAGAGTATTACACTTAGACTTTGCTTATTTTGTACCTAAACCACAGGAAGAACAATTAAGTCACTGTTCATGTAACCACTCTCTGATTGACCATATCTCCAGTTTTCAGGCAGATGTCTAGGGTCGAGTTGGGCAGGTATATTATTCCTACTGAATATCACGTACACCCCTTCCAACACATCTCCCCGGGCATTCACGCAGTGCACGGTCGTAATGTGTTCATTCATAAAAATTTGCTTTGTTTTTGCCTGAAATTTCAACCAGCACTTTTTAACATTTTAATGAGGTAATTTAGTAAATTGTAGTAAATTAAAGATTTTTTGGTGAAAATTGCACATACTTGTGGTTTCCCCTTCGTCACAAGCACTGGCTGCTGCAGGGCCTGTTGTTTGCTCCACCCCTTTTCATCAACATTCCACACACATTGTGGCTTCTGAGTTATGTCCAATGGATACGAGCGCCATTACATTTTGGATGCCAAAAACCGTAGATGTCAGTTCTGTGAGAAACCACAATATAATTTGCCCGTTTATAATGCAGAGAATATGTTACTCTTTTAGAAGGATTAGTGAATTATGGTCTGAGTCGACATTTTGATAAATGTATTTGAAAAAAAAAAATTTTAAATTAATTACAATAATCGGACACTTTATGTATTTGCCGTCTAAATCAATAACATTGTGACGCAAAATTCAAAGGGCATTTGTTTAAAATGACGTCAAAATTAGGATAACCTCTCTGCGTTGTTGTGACGTCATGCCGGTATCGCGCATTTTGTCAATGGCAACAGTATTTTGACCACATTATGTTCAAAAGATTGCGCTGCTTCACCATTCTGCTTGTTGATTGCAAAAGTATTAAACACTAAAAATGGAAGACAAGTGTGCAACAAGTCACAGAAACTTAATCATCAGTTGGTTGTCTAAACCATTTGAGAAGTCACAAATATGGGGACAGGATGAATTTGTGAGTTTGATCGAGGAAAATGACATCAAAAGTTATTTATATCATCCTGATATGGAAATAGTTCATTCTTCAGTGCAGGCAAAGAGGAATTATAATATTACTGACCAAGAAGTATCCGTAGCAGACTTGTACAATTGCAGTAACATCGAAAATAATGTCATCTTGCTACCTGCAGCGGAAATGGAAACCAAAGAAAGGAGAGATGCATGGTACAAATATCACGTGACTGATGCTGACGTCACCAAGAGAGACGTAAGTTTTCAATTGTTCATTCCGCATTTAGATTTTAATTGCAAATATCAATGCTACAATAAGGATCCATACTGAAGCGTATACTATATATGTATGGGCTGCCTTTGTGCCTTGAGCTTCATATTGTCATACACTTAAATCTTTATGAGGCTATCATGAAACTTTAAACAATAATTAAAGGCTCAGACGGATCTAGGACAGGGGCGGATTTCACAAAATTCCTTAGCCTGGTTTCAGGCTCAAACTTGAGACTGATGTCTCAAATTATTGGAACATTTTACTTGCGCCCATGGACTGGAAGGTAGTGGGCTTAGGTTTTATAAACAGAGGCTCAAATATGGCCACCATAATTCATTCTCCACTTCAAAATTTGAAATGTCTGAAAATAACGTACATGTATATGAAACAACTTCCAGAAGTAGTCTTTGAGTATTTTTAATGTTTAACACATTTACAAGGTTTCCCATAGCAAATTAGCATTTGACCAGAGCTATTATGTGTCATGCAAGGAACATATATGTCATCAGTAGAATATTTTGACTTCAAAAAGGGTAGTTAATTGATACTGTGGCTGTCATGGCTGGTGATGTGGTTAAATAGGCTAATATGGTTGCTCACACATAGTTATAAATGTTTTGGTGGTTGATGCTGGTGTAGGTTGTTGATGCTGTAGGTATCACATTTTCAGACTCATTAATTAGGCTTCATGGGGTCTACCACATTTGTAGTAGTTGATGCCGTTGTAGTTGATACTGATGTTGTCACAATTATTGTTGTAAAACAGCTGAAGTATTAGTGTTTTCTGTGCAGTGTCCATACCTTGTGAATAACAAAAGTTGATGTTAGCAGCGCTTGTGTAGCAGGTGTAAATGGGTTTGGTGTTGCCACTTTGAATAGCTTGGGGTTAAGTCATAAACGTTGTATCAGTCGATGGCTTTCAGGGCTCGATTTTTTTTTTTTTTTTTCAATATATCTTTTATTTACCCTTTTTGTACAATATTTATACTGCTCCCTGGCAGGGCGAGGGGAGCAAACCCTTCGTCAGGGGCTTACAACAAATCTTCATACACAGTATGAAATACAGTAAAAAAGACAAAGATGTTACAAGATAGAAACATTATAGTACAACTCAGGTCATATAAATTCAATTTTACATATTTCTAAGTTCCTCTATCAGCTTATTAAATTTACTATACCATAACAATTTGTGTACAAATTCTGAGAAAATTTTCAAGTATAAATTTAATTTTGACAGTGCATTATTCCAAATGTTTATGTACTTAAAACTCTCTTTTGACACGCCACACTTAACCCACCCAGCAAAAATTGAGTAAACTACAATGGTAATGATCATATTTTTTGCTTTATTCATGATTTCTGAATATCTTTCATCTAGACCTATCACTAAATGTTTCCATTTTATGTTAACTCTAATAACCTGACCCACTTTATTCCATACATCATTGATTCTTTCACACTTGAAAAGTAAGTGTTCTAAAGTTTCTGTCTCATGACAAAATGAACAGTGACTTGAGACTGATGGTTTCCATTTGTTAAGTATATACCCAGGGTAAATCAAATTATGAAGTAATTTATACCTAAATTCACTTAGTTTTTTACATGGTACAGATTTGACCATTCTTGAATAGATGTTTGACCATTCTGATGAATTGTAGGTCTGATTGAATTTTGTTTCCCACACCTTTTCCATGTAATGCCTTGTAGAATTTTTTCTGATCAATATTTTGTAAAACATCTTACTTTTTTCATTTTCTAAATCAACCAAGTTTTTTCCATCAAAAAATAGGATCCTTTTTCTGAGATTGCAATTTTTGATAAATTTTGAATGAGACGTGTTAAATTTTTTGGCTTTATTCATTATCAATTTTTTAAGTGTCAAATATTCCACCATCCAATTTCTTTTGTCATCAATGATATTCATAAATACTTCTTCATGTATAAATTTGCCATTTCCATCAAAAAGATCCTTTACAAATATAATATTGCTGGAAATTAAATTTTTTGAAAATAGACACTGATTATTTAATTTGAAAATGTTGTTTCCCCATATTGAACTTGTTAGGAAATCATAGTCAGTCATCTTAGTTATTGGTTTATATGTTTTGCAAGAGAAATATGACATCCATACATCTTGATAAAAAGGTGGCATGGATTTCATAACTGGTAAGTCATTGATGTTTTTGATATTCATTCTTAACAATAAATTGAAGTTGACACCTATTGCTTTTAAAAATGATTCAGCAATTAAAGCCCAAAGTGGGTTTTTCATCCATCTGTTTATCCATCCTGCCTTGAGAGATTTTATTTTTAATCTTACATCCACAAGATTAAGTCCACCATTTTCAACAGAATTTATAACACAATTGCGATTTATTCTATTCTTTCCACGCCATATAAAGTGAGAAATCATCTTTTCTATTTTTACAACAACTCTTTCCGGAACAACTAATAACATACAGTTGTACATTACTTTTGGAAGGCATAAAATATTTACAATTGTTACTTTACCAAATATAGTCAAGTTTCGTTTTCCCCAAAGTTTCAGTATATTTTCCATTTTATGTATTTTAGAATCCCAATTTAACTCTTCACACTTTTCCTTGTCATGTCCTATATAAATTCCGAGACATTTAATTGGGCTATCTTTAAATTCTATATTGTGGCAGCTTTTAATACTACTATGTTTCAAGGGTCCTAACAGTAATCCTTCTGTTTTTGAAGATTAAGTTTAGGACCAGCAAAGTCTGAAAATATAGATACAGTTTTTAGTGCTCCTTCCAATGATAAGAAATCTTTTAAAAGTAGTGTTGAATCATCTGCATATTGACTTATTTTTAATTCAGTGTTACCAAAAACAAATCCTTTAATGTTTTTATTTTGGTCAATATTTAGTGCCAGAATTTCAATACATAGTATAAAAAGAATTGCTGATACAGGACATCCCTGTCTTAATCCTTGTTCTATTTTAATTTGCCTTGATAAATACCCATTATTTTTTACAACTATTTTTGGATCACAATATAGTATTTTAATCCAGTTGATAAAGTTATTCCCAAAGTTAAATTTTTTTAAACACTTGTACATAAATTCCCAATTAATAATTTAATAGTATCAAAGGCTTTTTCAAAGTCTAAACTTAATAATATACCTGAAACTTGAAATTTTTCACAATAATCAATTACGTCACAAATTAGTTTCATGTTACTCCCAATAAATCTTGATTTTATATAGGCAGTTTGACTTTTGAATGTTATACCATCTATTACTTTTTGCAGTCTAGCAGTCAACACAAAGGCTATAATTTTGTAATCGTAATTTGTCAGGCTTATTGGTCTGTAATTTTTAAGGTCATCTTTTTTATCTTTTTTATGCAATAGTGTAACGACTGCTGTTTTAAGGGAATCGGGCAAATACCCTAGCAAAAATGTGTCATTAATCATATTTAAAAATGGTTGTTTAAGAATAGGCCAAAAATGTTTGTAAAATTCAGGGCTCGATGTTTCCAGTGGTCCAGCAGCCTGAGTCTGCCGAAAATTCAACCGGGCTGCCGTTGTACACTGATAGGCTGACGGAAGGGCTACAATTAAGCAAATAAAATGCATAAATATGTACATATTTTGATATATTGTAGCTTTATTTTACAAAACAGTGGTTGAAATAGTTCTAATTTCATCATTGTTTACGTCTGCCATAACACTTTTTATTTTCAGCCGTGAATTCATTTGAAGATAATTATTTTCAGCTGCGAATTCATTCAAAAATAATTATTTTCAGTCGTGGATTCATTCGAGTTTTTTTCACGGGGCCTACAGTGCTTTACATGATTTTATGTTTTAGTCAAGTTTAACTGGAATTAGCAATTTTAATAACATCGGTGTAATTTTAGTTTAGAGTTAATGGTTTGTGTAATTGCAAATCTTTATTGCCAATAAAAACAGTGATTCAGATGGTTAACATACTTAATATGACGTGTTTATTTGCAGCCTTGATGAGAACAGTTCATAAAATATTTCGCGCTCCTGCTTTGGCCACTGGTCTCCCTAACACCAACTGTAGGCAGCCCGGTGGGCTACCAGACAATTTTTTGTAACATCTTGCCCTGGCTTTGGTACTGGTGGTGCCTGATAAACTACAACAGGAGTCTGTGGCTGTTAATTCTGTTGTGTAATGTTTTGGTTGCTCAGACATCATGGATGACAGTGAAGCCTGTGGGTGTGAAAGAGTCTTGGGAATCTGAGGTCTCTGTGGTGCCTGGCATATGTTGCTATATCTGGAAGACTGGAACAAAAACATCCTTGGTTCATGTGGCTGAGAAAGGAAACTCCATGGTCCCATCATGCAAGAGATGCTGGTCTTCATGAAATATGGTTGAAAGGATATGCTGGCTTGCAGTCCATAGGTCATTTTGGTCTGCTGCTGGTATTATATCCTTTGTCTACTGGCTTGCAGAAATCATTTCACCAGGTTAAAAGTTCCGGTCTTGAAAGCAGTAAATTCATCTAATTCCAGAATAAGCCAGTTCATGAAATCTGCCTTCAGGCTGTCAACCTTGATTGTGACAAATTCATTAATGAATCTCTTGATCCTGGTCTGCTGCTTGTAAAAGCGTTGGCACATCTTGTGTGCAAGACTCTCTTCAGATAGATTTAGAGCAAGCTTTATTGCATAAAATATCCACTCATGCTTGTAATGGATGTGTCAAGGTTACATTGTATGTCTGAAACATCAGGCTTAAGTTCTAACTGTGAGGCCTGAATGGGGGATGAAATGGTATGTTTGGCCTTGAACCATTCCTTCTTCATGATGTCCTGTTCTAAATGAGTCTTCAGAAAATCTAGTGTCTGCATAACCCATTTCTGCCGTGTCATTTCAGTTGCACCTTGCCTAAACTTTGTATCAATTTCCTGAACATGGTGCATTGCAAGAAATTAACCTCTTGACTCCTTTGTGGTTAATGTTTCTGGTCTCAGAGAAATCAGCCCACATCATGTCTGTCCTCTGTGTGGCTTTATGCAAGTGGTTTCTCTAATGGAATAAGCACACATGCTCTTTTAAAAAGTCAAAAAGTCCATGATGGCCTACTTATATTGATCACTCGCGCATAGGACCTTTACTGTCCCCTTTTTGGGTTTGCAGCAGAAGGCAATCACCTCCATATTTTCTGCTGTCCACCACTGTATTGAGTCTTCTGAGTTTTGGTTCCTTTTGTGTCGATGTCGGGTGTCTCGCTGTGTGTTGCACCTGCTTCCCCGGACTCCTTTTTATCTCCCGCCGGGCTTTAGCCCGGGAGGGAGATTATGAAATGATGCCTGTGTGTGCGTGCGTGTGTGCGTGCGTTAGTTAGTCACGCAGATTCCTCCAAAACTACTACAGCTACAGATTTTTTGTAAATTAATTGTCCCAATGAATTTTCACGCCCTCGAAAATTTTTTTGGTTTTATGGACTTAGGCCTAACGATAAGTGAGTAATAGCTATCTTAGCTACTTGGAGTAAAGGGCTCATAACTCAAAAACTATTGCTGAAACAACTTTTTCTTCAAATATGTTGTTCAGCTACTTTGTCCTTAGCTATAAGATGGTACATAGTTTGGGGTCCCATTGCATGCCATAAGTGAGTAATAGCTATTTTCTCATTTGTAGCTAAATAACAAAAGGAGTAAATGTCAAATATCTTCCAAAGTATTAGAGTTACAGAAATCTTTTCAAATATGTTGTTCATCTACTTTTTGGTAAGCTATCACATAGTAAAGTTTCAGACCTGTTGCACCTTGGATAGCTGAGCAATAGCTACTTTGAAATCCTGATTGTTGAGTAAAGCCATTGTAACTCCAAAACCATTGCAGTTAGAGTGTTTCCCTAAAATATGTTGTTCAGCTACTTTTTCCTTAGCTATAAGATGGTACATAGTTTGGGGTTCTATTGCATGCCATTAGTGATTAATAGCTATTTTCTCATTTGTAGCTAAATAACAGAAGTAAATGTCAAATATCTTCAAAAGTATTAAAGTTAGGGAAATCTTTTCAAATATGTTGTTCATCTACTTTTTGGTAAGCTATCACATAGTAAAGTTTCAGACCTGTTGCACCTTGGATAGCTGAGTAATAGCTACTTTGAAATTCTGATTGTTGAGTAAAGCCATTGTAACTCCAAAACCATTGCAGTTAGAGTGTTTCCCTAAAATATGTTGTTCAGCTACTTTGTCCTTAGCTATAAGATGGTACATAGTTTGGGGTTCTATTGCATGCTGTAAGTGAGTAATAGCTATTTTCTCATTTGTAGCTAAATAACAGAAGAAGTAAATGTCAAATATCTTCAAAAGTATTAAAGTTAGGGAAATCTTTTCAAATATGTTATTCATCTACTTTTTGGTAAGCTATCACATAGTAAAGTTTCAGACCTGTTGCACCTTGGATAGCTGAGTAATAGCTACTTTGAAATTCTGACTGTTGAGTAAAGCCATTGTAACTCCAAAATTATTGCAGTTAAACTGTTTTCCTAAAATATGTTGTTCAGCTACTTTGTCCTTAGCTATAAGATGGTATATAGTTTAGGGTTCTATTGCATGCCATAAGTGAGTAATAGCTATTTTCTCATTTGTAGCTAAATAACAAAAGGAGTAAATGTCAAATATCTTCAAAAGTATTAAAGTTAGGGAAATCTTTTCAAATATGTTATCCATCTACTTTTTGGTAAGCTATCACATGGTAAAGTTTCAGACCTGTTGCACCTTGGATAGCTGAGTAATAGCTACTTTGAAATTCTGACTGTTGAGTAAAGCCATTGTAACTCCAAAACTATTGCAGTTAGAGTGTTTTCCTAAAATATGTTGTTCAGCTACTTTGTCCTTAGCTGTAAGATGGTACATAGTTTAGGGTTCTATTGCATGCCATAAGTGAGTAATAGCTATTTTCTCATTTGTAGCTAAATAACAGGAGGAGTAAATGTCAAATATCTTTAAAAGTATTAGAGTTACAGAAATCTTTTCTATATGTTATCCATCTACTTTTTGGTAAGCTATCACATAGTAAAGTTTCAGACCTGTTGCACCTTGGATAGCTGAGTAATAGCTACTTTGAAATTCTGACTGTTGAGTAAAGCCATTGTAACTCCAAAATTATTGCAGTTACAGTGTTTTCCTAAAATATGTTGTTCAGCTACTTTGTCCTTAGCTATAAGATGGTCCATAGTTTGGGGTTCTGGTGCATGCCATAAGTGAGTAATAGCTATTTTCTCGTTTGTAGCTTGAGTAAAGCCATTGTAACTCCAAAATTATTGCAGTTAGAGTGTTTTCCTAAAATATGTTGTTCAGCTACTTTGTCCTTAGCTATAAGATGGTCCATAGTTTGGGGTTCTGTTGCATGCCTTAAGTGAGTAATAACTATTTTCTCATTTGTAGCTAAATAACAGAAGAAGTAAATGTCAAATATCTTCAAAAGTATTAAAGTTAGGGAAGTCTTTTCAAATATGTTGTCCATCTACTTTTTGGTAAGCTATCAAATAGTAAAGTTTCAAATTTCAAAGTTTACAACTTTTGGTGGCCATCTTGAATTTTTGCGGGAAATGAAAAATGGCAAATATCTCTGAAACTGTCAGAGCGATTTCGAGCAAGTTTTGGACCCACAGTGTAGTAGAAGGGTTTCTGTTGAAACATGAAATTTTCAATTTCACATGGTAAAGTTTCAGACCCATAGCTAATTACTCACCTACTTAAAATGAGTAAATGCTAATTATCTCTAAAAGTATTCCAGAGAGCCAATTTTTCTCAAATACCTCATTCACCTACTTTTGGGAGAGCTTTCACTTGGTAAAATTTCAGACCCATAGCTAATTATTCACCTACTCAAAATGAGTAAATGCTAATTATCTCTAAAAGTATTGCAGATAGCCAATTTTTCTCAGCTAACTCATTCACCTACTTTTGGAAGAGCTTTCACTTGGTGAAGTTTCAGACCCATAGCTAATTACTTACCTACTCAAAACGAGTAAATGCGAATTATATCTAAAAGTACTGCAGATAGCCAATTTTTCTCAAATAACTCATTCACCTACTTTTGGAAGAGCTTTCACTTGGTGAAGTTTCAGACCCATAGCTAATTACTCACCTACTCAAAACGAGTAAATGCGAATTATATCTAAAAGTACTGCAGATAGCCAATTTTTCTCAAATAACTCATTCACCTACTTTGGGAAGAGCTTTCACTTGGTAAAGTTTCAGACCCATAGCTAATTACTCACCTGCTCAAAATGAGTAAATACGAATTATCTCTAAAAGTACTGCAGATAGCCAATTTTTCTCAACTAACTGATTCACCAACTTTTGGAAGAGCTTTCACATGGTGAATTTCAGACCCATAGCTAATTTCTCACCTACTCAAAATGAGTAAATGTGAATTATCTCTAAAAGTATTGCAGATAGCCAATTTTTCTCAAATAACTCATTCACCTACTTTTGGGAGAGCTTTCACTTGGTGAAGTTTCAGACCTGTAGCTAATTACTCACCTAATCAAAATGAGTAAATGCTAATTATCTCTGAAAGTATTGCAGATAGCCAATTTTTCTCAAATAACTCATTCACCTACTTTGGGAAGAGCTTTCACTTGGTGAAGTTTTAGACCCATAGCTAATTACTCACCTACTCAAAAGGAGTAAATATGAATTATCTCTAAAAGTACTGCAGATAGCCAATTTTTCTCAAATAACTCATTCACCTTCCTTTGGGAGAGCTTTCGCTTGAAGTTTCAGACCCATAGTTAATTACTCATCTACTCAAAATGAGTACATGCTAATTATGTCTAAAAGTATTGCAGATAGCCAGTATTTCTCAAATAACTCATTCACCTACATTTTGGAGAGCTTTCACATGCTAAAGTTTTTTTATGACTTTTTAAAATAATTTTTTATTCATTAAAAGTAATGAAATCATGCCCTAAATCAATTATAACTTGAAAAGTATTGCATTTAGAGCACTTTGTTAAAATATGTTATTCAGCTATTTTTTCCATAGCTACAGCATGGTGAGTAACTTGGGTGTCTATAATAGCTAAGTGAGTAATAGCTACTTTTGGATTTTTCACTAACTTCCATCATGAGTAAAATCACTTGTAACTTGAAAACTGTTGTATTTACAGAATTTTATGCAAATATGTTATTCATCTACTTTTGGGTCAGCTATAACATAGTAAAATTTCCGACCTGTAGCTCATTGCATAGCTGAGTAATAGCTACTTTTAGGTTATCACTGTTGGGTAAATCACTTATAACTTGAATACTCTTGCATTTACATTATTTAGTTGCAATATGTTATTCACCTATTTTGAAGCAGCTATAACATAGTTAAGTTCCAGACCTGTGGCTCATAGCATAGCTGAGTAATAGCTACTTTGAAGTTCTTACTCAACACTACATCATTTATAACTTGAAAAGTATTGCATTTAGAGCATTTTGTTAAAATATGATATTCACCTACTTTTTCAATAGCAACAACATGGTGAGTAACTTGGGTGTCTATCTCAATAGCTAAGTGAGTAATAGCTACTTTTGGACTTTTTACTAACTTTGGACTTTTTACTAACTTCCATCATGAGTAAAATCAATTGTAACGTGAAAACTATTGGATTTAGAGAATTTTGTGCAAATATATTATTCACTTACTTTTGGGTCAGCTATAACATAATAAAAATTTCAGACTTCTAGCTCATGCTATGGCTGGGTAATAGCTACTTTTGCCTTTGCCGGTGGATACATTTTGCATCTGGCCACAGATGCGTCCTTGGTCTAGTTCTAATAAGTCATTCACATACTTTTGGGTGATCTACCACATACGGAAGTTGCAGAACTGTAGCTCTATGGATAGCTGAGTAATAGCTACTAATATGAGTAAATGTCTTTTGTCTCTAAAAGTATTACAGGTAGGCAATTCCTTCTAAATAAGTCATTCACCTACTTGTGGGTGATCTACCACATAGTGAAGTTGCAGAACTGTAGCTCTTTGGATAGCTGAGTAATAGCTACTAAAATGAGTACATGTCTTTTATCTCTAAAAGTATTACAGGTAGGCAATTCCTTCTAAATAAGTCATTTACCTACTTTTGGGTGATCTACCACATAGTGAAGTTGCAGAACTGTAGCTCTTTGGATAGCTGAGTAATAGCTACTAAAATGAGTAAATGTCTTTTATCTGTAAAAGTATTACAGGTAGGCAATTTCTTCTAAATAAGTCATTCACCTACTTTTGGGTGATCTAATGCATATTAAAGTTGTAGAACTGTAGCTCTTTGGATGGCAGAGTAATAGCTACTAAAATGAATCAATGCCTTTTGTCTTTAAAAGTATTGCAATCAAACATTAAACTTGTCACTTCTACATGTGCCTCCATCTCACAAGAAAATTTATATTCCACTATCTTTAGTACATCTTATTTATACGGCGGGAGATAAATGCATGCGTCAGAATGCTTGTTCCATTGTGTTTAAAGTATGACCACAACTGCAACTGGAGCCTACAACTACCATTCAGCGTCCTCCTCATTCATAAGTTTCGTCTCAAACTTCCTTAACGGCAGTTTTCTGCCCCCCCACCAAGTATAGGATGCCACTTTGCAAATTTAATAATCTTATGCTGTTTAAAAAATAAAAGTACCTGTAAAGTGTGTCATGGGAAGAAATTTTCCACTCCCAAATCATTTCTTCATGCTTGTGAGACAGCCTCAAGTGCTGCCAATGTGACACAACTTATTTTAACTCCAGCCTGACTTATGTTTTATTCACTATGACCTATCTTTTGTGCGTCCTGAGTAATCCTTTCACTCTAGGTGGCAGTTACGACCAATCTTTCTCACTCTTTCCAATACTTGGCCCAGTAGTCCTGAATAGTTGTGATAACAAAGAAGATTAGCTGGGACATTGCCTCAGGTGTTGCATCTTTTCAAGTGTCAAGATAACTTGTGGCCAATTCTTTTTTTAAATTTTGCACTGAAATTAAATAAGTCCTAAGGCCATTAAGTAGAAAGGATTAGTCAGGGTCTTTCAAGGCAGAGGTCCTCACTATGGTTTTTAAACATGTTTAAAAATAGGACAGCTGGCTATAATCTCCCTGAATGTACTCCTGATCTTCACAAGTAAAACAAGAGCACTTGGAAAGTGCAGACCTCCACCAAGGGAGCACATATCCTGAAAATTTCATCAAAATCCGTCCATAACTTTTTGAGTTATCTGTCTTTAAAAATTACATTTCATGGATCCAGAAGATCCAGATAGTGATCCGGATCACTCCCAAAATTGAATCATTTCTTCCTTTTACCTTTTCAGACATATCCTGAAAATTTCATCAAAATCCGTGTATAAGTTTTTGAGTTATCTTGTTCAAAAACAAACTCACAAACCCACCAACAAACCCAGGCGAAAACATAACCTCCTTGACTCGGCGCATACCTCTGTCAAGGCATGTAATAATAAGTAAATTGGAAAAACTGGATTTCTTTTGTGTCGCAACGGTGATCCAGATCACTCTCAAAATTTAATGGGATCTATGTTGGACCAAGACTCATCTTCTGGTTTTTTGTTTTTTTTTATGTGAGGTTCAAAGCAGTGGTATTTTCTCAGTCCTGCTAACAAACGGACAAACAAATGATCATGAAAATAATATAATAAGTAGTCTAACATCCCAAGATTTTGCACCTGACTTGATAACACTTTATATTATAACTTCGCATGCTTTCTCTCTCAATTCTTCATATCATTACATTACACATTTTGAACTATTTAAAGTGAAGATTGTAACATCACATTGTAGCAAAACAGAAAAAAAGATAAAAAGTACATGTTTAACAGCTCTCCCTTAAATTCAGTGATCTTTCCATGGTTCAAGTAGTGGTGTAGATGGATGCTCATTATCAAATAGTGCATGTGTTATTTACAAGGGCAATACTTTAAAGTACTTTGTAGTCATTTTTCCAGTAATTGGGTATTTCTCTATTTCTACCAGGATGGTGTGACCCCCTTGGCAGTGGCCTGTTACCATGGCAAATGTCACATTGTGCATCTTCTTCTGCATCTGCTCCAACACTCCCCAGATGTTCAGTCAAAGGTAAAGCCTTACTCATATAAAAGATTACATTGTGCTTCTTTCCATTAGTAGATTCTTAATCCATTCTTTGTATGGGGCCAGTGTGAGAAATTCGTCGCAAAGCAGTGATGGCCCCATTGGGCCACTAGGTTCTGAAGTTCAGTGGCCCCTATTAAAACTTGATGGCCCAAACTTTTTAAAAACTTTTTCTAAGAAATTGTCTTTTTAATTTATTAAAAGTAACAAGTCAAAAAGATACAAAAGTGATCTATGTTAAATTTCTTTAATTAACTTCAAGCTTGAATACAAATTATACAAGATGCACTCAGAGAGAGCAAAACGCTTGAATCCATGTGACCAGTCTCTCAAGTGATATGAAGTATTGTAAGGAAGACAATAAAATAAAACCAAACATGTAAATTAATTTTTGAAGAAATAATCAAGTAGAAAGCTAAAGTCAGTAAAAATGCATTTAAATGGGACCCCTGAAAACCCGTGATTATTTTGTATCCAAAATAAGATGTAGATTTTTCTTTTTTAGTAACTTCTTCTTTTGGCCAGGTCCTACCCACAAAAATTTTTTAATAAAGATCTGTTCATTAGTTCTGGAGTAATCTAAACACACACACACAAAAAAAGAAAAAAAAAACAGAGAGACAGACAAATAAACAATTAGCACACAAGAACATAAACTGCTGGGTGAGGTAAAAAATATTGCTTAAAAGTCACTTCTTGGTAAAAATCACTCATGGTAATTTTTTTTTTTTTTTGATGGCCTGTCAAGGAACTGAAAGAAAAAAAGAGAAAATAAAAACAGAAATGATAATTAATAAAAATTATGAATACACCACATCCCTCTTTATTATCTTTATGTAAATTTCAAGACAAAAAACAGGAAGAAATAGTTTTACTTAAAGACAACAAGTATCACACCCTAGGCTTGTGACCTCACAATAACAATTGCATTGTGATATCATTAAGTAATGACATCACCAGAAAGCAAAATATTGATTTTTTTACGTATGTGAGAAAAGAAGCAGATTTTACTGTAAAAGCCCAATTAAAAATAAGAAAAACTCTCTCCTGGCTTTAATTTTCACACAAATTACACCACATTTGGAACAATTCATCTGTACCCCAATTCATTTATTTCACTTTCCTAATGTACTGATGGATTGATTCTGCACTCTTCCAAGAGTTAGTACACTAAGTGGTTCTCCCCTAGCCTGGCCTTCCAGGCTGTCTCAACCATAATGCAAATGTGAAATATTTTTTGCCATAATGCACACTGTATCAGAGGCCTTTTTAGGCTGGAAGTTCTCCTCAGCAAGCTAGGCTAAGCAAATGTATGAGAGCATTGTGAAAAATACTTCTAATGCAATCAAAAAGTTGTGTCTATATTATACATATAAATGCCTGTGGCAAGGCTAGTTCTCCCCCTTCACTAGGAAGACTGCAGAAAAAGGATCAATATATAACCAGTACACTGACAAGTCCCCCCCCACTCACACAAAACTGCCAGTGAAGAAACATTCAGCCACGCATACACACACTCACTGCCTAGCTTTAACATGTAAAGGAGTGGGGGAAAGTATGTTGGCCTGTGTTTGAAAGACAGAGAAACAGTGTCAGCTAATTAAGGGTGAACTCAATCTGGAATATGCAAAACACAATGCAGAATTAAGGGCTTAGCCATGGAAAACGAAAACTAATTTTAAAAAATGACAGCACACTGGATTGTATTACCACACGAGGCATGTTGTACTCAATGTGGTGGCCCATTGGGGCCCATGAAAGTCAAATTGTGGGGGCCTTAACTTAAAAAGGGGGGCCCCGGGCCACGGGGCCACCCTGAATTTCGCACGCTGTATGGGGCTTTCTTGTTTTTGCATGGAAATTATCCAAATTATATGTAGGAAAATTGGATTTAATTCTTACCTAATCAAATGAAAATATATTTCAAGTCCTAAAATTTAGCCCTTAAAAGTAACGCCATAATGTCAATTACTGCAGATACAATCCTAAAAGCCACACCTAAATAACTGAAAACAGCTATACATAAAATGTGGAACATCTATTTATTAATTTTCTTTTGCTGCCAATCTCAATGAACATTGACCAAATTTGGTATCTACTAGTTTTGTTAGCTATTCATAGTTCAAACCACCTGGCACATTATAAAGTCCATCTCAGTCTTCCATGTTTTTCCAGGATGGCACCACTCCCATCATGGAGACAGTGGCTGCCGTGTCAGAGGATACAGATGACAGGATACAGTGCATTCAGCATCTGCTGAACTATGGGGCGTCTGCACACATACAGAACAAAGTAAGTCCACAGAGTGCTGGCATGTTGAATTGTAAAAGTTACAAAGGCTATCTGTCCAAGGAGAATTGTTTACATGTAAATATTTCATAAAATGCCACTTTATTTCTCATTATTATTTTAACAGGGTCAGAATTCTGAATTATTTAATAAACTCCATAAAGTATCAAATATAACATTGAGCCAAACAAGAATACACAAAAGGTTATTCCAATTGATGTAATTTACATACTCTGATACCATTTTTTGAGTCCTCAAAGAAGGATATAAATTTAATTTGAACTGATGGACAATAAATATAATTTTGGTGCCTTCCATATCACCAAGGGCACAATAATATTGTTTAAATGTTTTAACGAGAAAAGACAAATATATATAAACTAGTGCTGAGGATTTTATATTTTGTCTTTTTAAGTGATAAAATTTACTTTGCAGGGTGTTATTTACATTTATTATCCAGCAATTTGTTTGAATAAAATAGTAACCAGTTAGCAATTCTTTCAATTCTGATGCTGCATGATGCGTCTTCCTGTGGATAAGTCTTGTTGATTTTTTGTGAATAAGTCAGAAAACTTTATGAATTTGTCAAAAACTAAGTAAGCTACAAATAAGTTACATGTTACATTGATTAAAATGGAATCTTTACACTGCGTTTCCCTGTTACCGTTGCATTTAAATCCATGTAGAAATCTAAAGTTTACTGAATAGGCCCCATTTCTAAAACTAAGTAACCTAAAATGTTACATCCTTAAAAAAGGAATCTTTTCACTGCTTCTTCCTGTTATTGCAGCATTTAAATCCATGTAGAAATGACATAAAGATCTTAAGTTGAAAATGAAAGTTGATACAGTCAATAACTATTTGTTTTAGTGCATTATTTAGGGAAATATTAACTTGGTACAGTATGTCTTGGTATTTGGGTCATTTACAGAATGTGATAGATACTAAAGCAGTGTACACTAGTAAGTCAAGAATCTATAAACTACCTCAGCAAGCACCTGCCAAATTTCTGACCCAAACTGCCAGGGCCACGATACAAACCCATGGTCTCAGACATGAGATCTGAGTGTCTTACCCGCCCACTATTTTTTGTTTTCACAGACTGGCCACAATGTTTTAACACTGGCTGCTTATAGAGGTAATGTGGCAATCATGAAACATCTGGATCAATGTTATGGCTGTTCACTGGACTGGAATCACAGGACTGAGAAGGGCCACACCCCACTCATGTTAGCAGTGTATGGAGAGAAGACCGAGATTCTGCACTACCTTATCACTGACAAGAAAGTAGACCCCATGCTCAAGAATAATGTGAGAGCCTTTATAGAAGTGTAAAAATTTCCTTTTTATCATTAGTACTGCTATTCTTCATAATTTATATACTTTTAGATCAATCACTTCCTCATCACTGACAGGAATTTCTTTTTCTGACAGTCCACTGCCCTTTTGGTATTTTTAGCAAAAACAGTAAATGAAAAAGGGGAGTCTGAGGCAATACTTTTATTTTTACTGAGCAAGAATCTATATTTTAATATCTTTATGTTCCAGTTTCAATCTGTTTTGAGATAACATTGCACTTTTTTAATCGCAACTCATAGAGACTGAGGTTATTGTTACCTCCTTTGTTGTCTCAGAAATGTCAATTATTTTTGTGTAGGTGTTGTAGGTCAAAAGGCTTAACTGATTTAAACTAAATCTTTAAGAAAATGTGTTTACGATGACCCCCGAGAGCTGATTAGGCTTTTGAAAAAAATGAGCATTACAGAAATAACCTCGTCTTTTGAAGATGCCTTTTTATCTCTTCACCTTGGTTATTGTCTGCTGAGGCTGAACCATTTTTATGTCTTGTGTATTGGTATATTCTTTTGCATACAAGGATTATATTCATATCTGTATTCATAGCCTATATTATTGTATATATAACTTTACAGGAGTTCTTCAATGCTATGGATATTGCCTTACTGATAAATGCTCCTGCTCAACTGATTGGTCTACTGGCTGCATACATGTCAAGTGAGAAGCTTATGCACAGCTATCTACAGGTATATGAAGCAAAGTTAACTTAGTAACAATTTAATATTTTACAATCTCTGTTGTCTAAACTTCTATCCTCCAAATTTTAACTGTCATAAATGTTTTTTATGTCATCACTCTGCGGCGTGGGCGTACGCGTCCGCGTGAACAACTTCTTCTCCAAAACTACAAGGCCTAGAGACATGCTGTTTTTTTTAAAAGATACCTTATCTATCGAGGATGAAAAATTGTTCAAGGCATGCAAATCTGTCTGTTCGTCTGTTTGCTAGAGACATTACAAGGGGGGTACCCCCACCAAAAGTGTGAAAATTTCAACTTTTTATCACAATTTTCTCAGTGACTATTGCAGGGATTTCTCTCATATCTTGCATATATGTACTAGGCCAGAGGTAGATTCTCTTGTGTGAGTATGAGACCTGGATCTGTCTTACTTTTTTTTTAATAAATTTTTTTAATAATTTTTAATGCATTAAAATTCATGAAATCATGCACTAAATCACTTATAACTTCAAAAGTGTTGCATTTACAGCATTTTGTGAAAATATGTTGTTCAGCTACTTTTTTCATAGCTACAATATGGTGAGTAAGTTGGGTGTCTGTCTCAATAGCTAAGTGAGTAATAGCTACTTTTGGGCTTTTCAGTAACTTCCATTATGAGTAAAATCACTTGTAACTTAAAAACTATTGCATTTAGAGAATTTCGTATAAATATGTTATTCAGCTACTTTTGGGCCAGCTATAACATAGTAAAATTTCAGACCTGTAGCTCATGGCATAGCTGAGTAATAGCTACTTTTAGGTTATCACTGTTGAGTAAATCACTTATAACTTGAAAACTATTGCATTTAGAGTATTTTGTTTCAATATGTTATTCACCTATTTTGGGGTCAGCTATAACATAGTGAAGTTTCAGACCTGTGGCTCATTTCATAGCTGAGTAATAGCTACTTTGAAGTTCTCACTGTTGAGTAAATCAGTTATAATTGGAAAACTATTGCATTTACAGAAATTTGTGCAAATATGTTATTCAGCTACTTTTGGGTCAGCTATAACATAGTGAAATTATAGACCTATAGCTCATGGCACAACTGAGCAATAGCTATTCTCAGGTACTGACTGTTGAGTAAATCAGCTATAACTTGAAAAATATTGCATTTGGAGTATTTTGTTAAAATATATTGTTCACCTACTTTTGGGTCAGCTATAACATAGTGAAATTACAGACCTATAGCTCATGGCATAGCGGAGCAATAGCTATTTTCAGGTTCTCACTATTGAGTAAATCAGTTGTAGCTTGAAAACTATTGCATTTACAGTAGTTTGCTTAAATATGTTGTTCACCTACTTTTGGGTTAGCTATAACATAGTAAAATTTCAGACATGTAGCTCATTGCATAGCTGAGTAATAGTTCCTTTGAGGTTCACACTGTTGAGTAAATCAGTTGTAACTTGAAAACTATTACATTTAGAGTAATTTGTTAAATATGTTATTCACAGAATTTTTGGTCAGCTATAACATAGTGAAATTGCAGACCTCTATGTCATGGCATAGCTGACCAATAGCTACTTTCAGGTTCTCACTGTTGAGTAAATCATTGTATCCACTGGATAGCCGCAGTGTGTAGAGAGAGATTTCACCATTACTGCTCTGATCAAAAAAAATATTATAGCTAGCTTTCTTAAGTTTGCAGTATATATTAATAACCATAAAATGTTGTCTGGAAATATTTTTGGCCTCATTTTGAGAAACAAGATGGCCGCCACAGGTGTTTTTTGTCAGTCATGAAAAGTGCTTATATCTCCCTTATTATTGATCCTAGAGGTTTGGGATGATAAACCAACCTGTAGGAAATCATGGGGTGGGAATCTTTTGGTGTGGTCAGATTTGACCTTCAATGACCCCTCCTTCAAGGTCAAACAAGTATAGCCAAACTTAAAAGTGCTTATAACTCGCTTATTATTGGTCCCAGAGGTTTGGGATGGTAAACAGACAGGAAATCATGGGCTGTGAATCTGTTGATATGGTCCGATTTGACCTTGGAACCCTCCTTCAAGGTCAAATGAGGATAGCGAAAATTGAAAGTGCCTACAACTCGCTTATTATTGGTGACAGAGATTTGGGATGGTAAACCATCCCATAGGAAATCATTGGCTCGGAATCTTTTGGTATGGTCAGATTTGACCTTTGGACCCCTCCTTCAAGGTCAAATGAGGACAGCCAAGCTTAAAAGTGCTTATAACTCATTTATAATTGGTCCTAAAGGTTTGGAATGGTAAACCATAGGAAATCATGGGCTGGGAATGTATTTGTGTGGTTAGATTTGACCTTGGACCCCTTCTTCAAGGTCGAACGAGGATATTGCATTTGTAGTATTTCTTTAAATATGTTTTAACCTATTTTTTACACTTAAACAATTACCTTGTTATTTTCCTTCATAATACCATTTACAGGGCACAACTTTTTTATCCTTTTCTTCTGTCAGCTTCGGAATTTCTTTCGAACTTGCTGTTCAGTTACCATTTACTGTATCTCTGTACAGCCCTTTTCCTGATAATTATTCTGTCCACTAATCACCTTCACAAATCAAAAACACTCAGTCAGCTGACACAGTGCCCGTTCACGGGCACTCTCCTCTTGTTTTAATGTTATTTGTTTATTTATTTACTGCACCACATACTGTATTTGAGCATAAATACTGGAAAATAAAGATCCAATATTATTATTATTTTTAATTTCCTGGCACCCTGTACTATAAATACATTTTGCAAAGAATGTTCTTCAGACTCAGATTAGATATATTTGTCTTCTCTCATGATAAAATTCAAAAACATTTGTCACTCGGGTAATTTTCTCATTGCATTAAGTTATTATCTGAAGAAAATACTGTCAACGTTTTGGACCATACAAGGATATATTTTCCACAAATAACTAACCTGGACAAAGCCAAGCAACGGTGTGTGGTGTTACCCCAAAGAGGAACATCATTTCTAAAGATGGGAAAATCTATCATCTCAATAACATTGTTGACACATTGTGCATACTGCTTTAAAAACCATTATCTTTAATTACCTGTGATTGTTCTCCTTTTTAAAGGTTAATTATGTTCAGAAAGTTGAAAGGTGTTACAAATACAAGACATTCATATTGAAAAAGTGTGTCTTCTACGTCTCTGAAATAAACTACTATTACCATTTCTGTAATGCAGTATTTAAAGCATAGTGTGTCATTTTGAAGTTCAATATATTTTACTTATCATAATGAATCTTTTTGACTTCATTTCAGCAACAAGCAGACATTGTTGAAAACATCGAGAGGAAAGCAAGACAAACATTTGGCAAGTCGCATAAGTTGGAGTTAAATTTCCTAAGCTGCTTACTTTCAGTTGCTTATCTTGGCTGCTTGCCAGATGCCAGGGAAGCCATTTTTAATAATAACTTAGTAGATTATCTAGACCAGTGTAGCATTTGGGAAAATGTGTCGCCCCATCTCAAGACTGAATTTTGGTTGGTCTTTGCTGCTCACATATTTCATCATGGTGACACTAAGGCGATGCAGAAGCTTCTTGAAACAACATGGGCTATACTCCAGTTTCATAATGAAAGTATCTATCTGGTAGAAAGTGAAGCCTATAGACTTGATAGGTTTATGGGTATTCTGACATTTTTCCTCTTGGCTGAAAATGGGGAAGAGTGGATTCAGCTCCATTTCAACACATACCCAGAATTAGCACTCAGAGTGTCAGACTACGAATATGCTGATGACTGCTTTGCAAGAGGCTTTTATCAGGAAGTTATGAATCTGGTGAAAAATTTCAACATTCAAGAAGGGCTAAGGTTGTATGAAGAAACAATGTGCGATGATTGCAATATTTCTGAAAAATCACTCAGGGAAAGAATCGGTGTGCTAATGCCAAAAGTAAACAGCTTGATTGACTATGCAAGAGATAACCAGTCAGAGTTAGAACTCAAAGTTAAAACTTTAAACAAAGAGGAGAGATCAGCCAAAGTCAGACAGAAGATGACAGCGTTGAGTTGTGATGAGAGCCTGTTAGACCCTGTGCAGGTTGATGGAAAGGGTGACAGTCCAAACAAGGGAGACACAGACAATGCTGATGACTTCAAGGTGGTGACAAGACAACAGAAACGACGCAATAAGAAAGCAAAAGATCGTAAGCTGCTTGCAGAATTACGAACCAAAAAGGTTATAGAATGTAGCATGACTGAAACCACTGTAGACAGCGGTTGTGCTGCTAAACCAGCAGGTGAATTAAAGCCAGAGCTTTTAAAAGGCCTCATACAAGATACCACAGTGCCAAATAAAGAGCCAGAAAAGTCTAAAGAGTCAGACATGTCAGCAAATAAAAAATCCAAGGGTAAAAGCAGTAAGCATATAAGCCCAAAGAGAGAGTCTGGTAAATCTGAAGCATGTGTCAATAGAGAAACACCACCAAAGTTGATGGATATACAGGTCAAAAGAAAAGAACTGCAAAACCAATCTGGAACTTTGATGAAAACGGAAAAATTTAATGAAGATTTGAGTACTTTGCAGGAGAAAAACCATAAACAACCATCAAAAAGACCAGATTATATTAAGACAACTGTGGCAACAAGATTAAAAAGGAATGCAGAAAGAGAAGACCATGCAAAAAAGAGTGAGACACTCACAAGACAGGGGAGACAATCTGAATTGCAGAATGACCTTTGTGAGAGGAACATAAATATCAAACCTTTAATGGCTGATATGAAGCAGGCAGCAAACATTAAGGATAAGATGATTGGGACTACCTGCATTAAAAACAGTGATTCAAATACACATCACAATAAACTCAAAACTAGTCATACTAATGGAACAAATCAGCAGCAAGTTCCCAGAGTTTTCCAAAGTGTGTGGGACATAGTGGAAGACACTGTCACAGAAGTCAATAAGAAAACTGGATCAAGCAGAGGTGAACAAAAGGTTGAAAAGAAAATATTACAAGATGTGAACCACACAGATAACACACATGTTTTTCCAAGTAACTGCTTTGGTGTCATTGGTAAGGAGAGAACCACTGATAAATTGGAGGACAACTGCCGTCAGAAAAATCTTCATGAACCAATGGCCAATCCACATGTTTGTAAAATGTCAGAGAACTGTGTGGATCATGGAGCAAGCACCAAAGGTACTTCAGAATGTAACACTGACATCAAAGATACTTGTGTTGAACTACATTCAGAAAAGGTCATGGGGGAAAGTATTGATGAAAAAACTCCTGTGAATGACACTTGTCAAACCAGTGAGACTGGCAACACTCACACTAAACAGATGGATGAAATGAATCATCAGCAGAAAAAGGAATTCCACAACATTCAGATAGACTTAGACAGGATGAATCACTCATGTCAACCAAATCCATTATGTAACTGCTTTCCATATACAAATCCAACAGTTGAACAGGTAGTAGATAACAAGATCACAGAGAAGGAACACGTGCAGAGACAGTGTGCAAAATTCCAAAACTACTTTGATGACCCTGCTATCATCAGTATGGCCAAACCAAGTTACCAGGCATTCTTGGAAGGAAAGCCATTACCTAGCACCAAAGAAAGCGGCAATGAGGAGAATCAAATGCCCACTGTTTTTCCCAGTGCTTCACATGAACACCTTTCTAACATTCTGAAAGGCTATTTCCCAGCAATGATGTCTAAAGCAAATAACCAAGATATTGAGAAACAAAATTTATCAGGATCCAACGAGTCTGGATATATTTCTCCGCCCTATCAGGAGGATAAAGGGCAAACTGTGCCTGTGTTTTCTAAAAACTGGCAAAGGAGAAGCAAACGGTGGAGATCTTTACTTTCACAGTTACAGACAAAGCCACAGAATGTTAAAAGGGTAGGAACGGTGAATATTTTGTTTGATGATGAATTGTATATTTCAAAGGGAAGTTGTGGAACAGTTGTGAGAGTTGGAATCAGAGATGATGGACTGGAAGTGGCTGTGAAGTGTTTAGTGAGAAGTTACAAGGGCCTAATACAGAATGAATTGAAAGCCCTTCGAGAAATGCAACACCAAAACATCGTCCAGTACAAAGACTATGTGGAAGACAGTTACCTTGTATATATTGCTTTGGAGCTGTGCGAGTATACACTCGAGGAATATGTAGTGGAGCTAATGAAATCTAAAATGTTACACCTTCACTCGAGACATCTCTGTTTGCAGCTGATGACTGGACTGAAAGCTTTGCATGATGCCAACATACTCCACATGGACCTGAAGCCAAGAAACATTCTCATTGATACCAATGGGAATGTCAGACTGAGTGACTTTGGTCTGAGTCATAAACTGGTTGGAGAAGAAACCAGTTACTACCATGATGCAGAATATGGAACCAGGTGCTGGCGTGCTCCAGAAACTATCTCTGCCGCTCAAACTCCTGGAGCAAGAGGCAGGTACAAGAAAACTACAGACGTGTATGTGGCAGGCATGATTCTCTTCTTCATACACACTGGTGGCAGACATCCTTTTGATGGCAATGAGCATTACTCGTGTGAGAAAAAGATTTTGCAGGGTTATGCTCCCAATGCCCTGCTTCTGCCCAAAGACGGAATCTTTTCAAATCTCTTGGCAAAGATGTTGACAAATGATATGGCAACAAGAATCAACACTGATGAAGCAATAAGGTATACAAATTATATTATCATTTGCCATATTGTTTGGTACTTTAAATGTTTCTGAATCTTGACTGTGATGGAAAGTACATTACCATACAGAAAAATAACTGAATCACATATGTATACAATTAAAGGGCGATGCCAATACTTCTATTGTGTCTTGAGGTCAAAATTTTAATAGAACCTATAAGCTATGTGCAGTAAAGTGTTTAGAAGTTGTAAAAATAGAAATTGTAACTAGAAAAATGTTTTTGCTGATCAGATGCAAAATGAAGCATCCTACGGCAATTAAAATATGTAATAGTAGAAAATAAATCGAAAAGATAAAGGTTGGTAAAGTATATAAGTATTGTAAAATATCGCTTATACAGGTATTTTATGTCTTAAAAATAGGGTAAAAAACATTTTTTAACCCCTTTTTAACCTTGGGGCAGTGGGGGAAAATTCCCTGGAATCCCAGGCCATGATTTGCTTTACCTGCCACATTATTCAAGGGCACTAGTCACAATAATAAAATAGAATGCAAGTAGTAGCTAAAATTCTTAAAGATTTTGGTTCCGGCACTGATCTGGAAATGCAAAACGAGTGCAAAAAGCAGTCACTGGGAACAAGTAGTCTTAAAGACTAAATTAAAAGTTTTATATCCTTTCAAGCAATATGTTTGTAGATACTCTGCAAAATACAAGAAATTCAAATTTATGATCCCAGTTTGACCTTGGTGGGGAGAGTGGGGGTGGGGGAATGTGAATGGCTTTTTGCCATTAAAGGCTGTGTTTTCCTTTACCTCGTCATATGTTCAAAGGTATAATAATAATTATTGCAATTGAAAAAGAGATATTAAGCAACAAGTGAAAATCTGACTCATTTAGCATCATAAAATGGACATTGAAAGGCACAAAGGGGGCAAAAGCCATATCCTGATTTGTGAATAATCCTGAAGAATAATTCAATTAATTTTTATAGGATTTCAGGCAGTAGTTTTGGAGATAAACTACAAAATACAAGAAAATAAACTTTATGACCCCAGTTTGACTTCAGGCAAGCTCGGGGACAAGTTTGATGGTTTTTTGGAATCCCAGGCCATGGTTTCTTATTACCTTCCAATATTCTCCAAAGCTCTAAATCTAAGAAATATTTGGCCTTTACAGATCTCTTCAGCCTGTATATAGCATACTAAAGACACCTGATTTGGCTGATTTTAAGGTAACCTTAGCATAAGGATGCAGTTTTTGAAAATATAAACCTAGATTTCATACTTCAAATAACATATTGAACTTGTGTAAGCCCCTTAATGTGACTAGATATAAACAGTATGTGTCCAAAGGAGTCAATTTCAGCATGCTTTCAAAAAGTCATAATTGGCCCTCAGTTGGTCAGCTATGGCATGATTGATCCGAAATTCAACTCGCGTCTAGATTTGGATGTGAGGAAAGGGCTTGCCAAAATATATGGATCCATGTGTCATACTTTCTGAGAAAACCTGGTGAAAAGTAGTACAAGAAAAAAAATATATTTCTGATCATGTGACCTTGAGGTCAAAGGCTTAATCTATACCTATAAAAATATCCCCCATGACAATAGATGATAACTTCAAGTGACGCTTTTTTTTTTTTTTTTTGGGGGGGGGGGGGGGGGGGGGGGGGGGATGTAAATAGTCTGGGGAAAGAAATGTGCATGATAAAGTTCAAAACTGTTATTGCAATATTTATTGAGTGAGATTTGCTGTTCAATGTTATTTAAAACAGCCATCCCTTCTTCTGGACTGATCAAAAAAGACTGGACTTCTTAGTTTGTCTTGGACGGGATCATGAATTGTTGAGCTCAATGTGCAAGAGATTCTTCCCTGCCAAAGAACAGTATCTGAGAACGATAGTAAGTTTGTTTTTTCTTTAGTTGCATTCTCCAATCCCATTTTTAACCTCAGCGCATAAAGGCTGAGGTTATAGTCGTCCCCTGCGCCTTCCGGGCGGCGTTGGCGGGCATAAAGCTTATGGGTGTTCTACAGCCTAAACCCCTGCACGAATTTTCACCAAATTTTCAGATGTTTACACCAAAAGGATCTAGAGCTGATTAGGTTTATGGGGGTATCCGGTAACAACTGTTGCCATGGCAACACTTTTAAGATTTTCAAGTCTTAAAGTTTGTGGGTGTTCCATAGACTAAACCCCTGCACCGATTTTCACCAAATTTTCAGGGGATGTTTACCCTAAGAGGATCTGGAGCTGATTAGGTTTTGAGGAATATCTGGTAACAACTGTTGCCATGACAACACTTTATGTTTTTCGGGTCTTAAAGTTTGTGGGTGTTCACGGCCTAAACCCCTGCACGAATTTTCACCAAATTTTCAGGATATGTTTACCCCAAAAGGATCTAGAGCTGATTAGGTTTGGGGGGGGTATCCGGCTACCACTGTTGCCATGGCAACACTTTTAAGATTGTCGGGTCTTAAAGTTTGTGGGTGTTTGTGGCCATTTTTCTTTTCTGCTTTGAAATCTTCCACAACCCTTCAGTCTTTATGTGGATAACTTAGGTGCAATGTTTAAAAACTACAAATTATCTTTATGTGTTTAGACACTTTTTCCCTAATGTTATGGACAAATAGGATGGTTAAATGCCCATTTCTTTTTGACAAAAGTTTTTTTTCCCCATTTACTATGCTAACCGTTTGAATAATTAAATTTGCAATACAGGTAAACATATTTCCATATTACTGTTTGGAGATCTCTATCAGTGTTTTAATCATATTTAACCAGTTGTTCTTTGTTTTTAAGACATCATTTATAGACAAAAGACTAGTGGATTATATGGGCTGGAGGAAGGAACACCTTGGAAGTGTACACAACATTCTGGGCAGAGTGATGTGCGATATTGATGACAAGTGCCATGATATGTAAGTAAACCTATGCAACTTGCGTAGAAAATACCACTAGCCCCTTGCAATGGATTTCAGATTCAAGTACTTAAAGTAAGATATTTAAGCAGCAGGAGTAATGCCAAATGTTGATTATAGTCTTTTGGCACGAGTACTCAAAACCTGATCAGTACTTTTTTTTTTCCAAAAATAAAGATCACACCGCCCATGGCAAATCAGGCATTTGTGTCAACATTTAAATTGCAGGATGCCTGTAGATGTTAACTAAATCACAGATTCGAAGGAGGCTGAAAGTAAATTTAGGCTATACAGATCAGATCAGATCAAGATCATTTTTGTCACAAGGAAGGTGTAGGTTTTTTTTTTCAGTTTTAATATATTGTTGATGTCAGGGTTCTCTTATATCTTTATCAGCCCAAGACATTTGAGAGAGGTGATTGGAGAGCCTTCAACCTACATATTGTGCTGTTTTCCAAACATTCTTATGGGAGTGTACAACACAGTAATTGACTTTGCCTGGACCAACCGGAGGGGACTGAGGAAGTACTACTATGCCAAACACAATTAATACTGCAAATACTTGATTTTTTTCTCTTACCTGTGGTATATTGACAAAGAAACTGATGAAAGAAAACACAGTGTTAAGGATTAATTAGAGACACTCTGAAACCCTATTTTCTGCAATATAACTGAAAAGTATACACTATTCTTAGTAAAATTGTTAAAAGTTATTCATGCATAGCTTCACATTTATTTTCAAGATTGTTTTACATATTTTAGTATTTATAGATTATAGATTTTATTATTACACTATATTTTGAAAAATTTTAACTTTGAGAGTAACATTTTTACTTTATTTTGCTAGAACTTTATTTTTGCTCTCCAGACTTTTAGAAAAGTATTTTTAATATACTAAAAGAAAGCCTTAGCTTTGTGTTGTAAAGTTTTTCCAACAAAATTTAATAAAATAATTCAAGCTAGTTCACTCACTTTTATACAGTTAAGTCCCTCCTGCACATAAAATATTCTTTGTAGCAATAATTTTGAGACACAGGAATTCAGAAGAATTGTACTGTGTCACCAGCTTTAGTTCAAGACAGAAGCGGATGAAATTCGAAAGTACAAAAATTATGCTGGACATAAATAGTTGGCTGACTGGCAGTATTTTTGCAGATCCAGACAATCCTTGAGAAGTACTATGCTATGGTGAGGCTCCAACTTGTTGAAAAATGTAACCTAGATCCAAGGTACAGGATATGACAAATGGACACAGGGAGACAGAGAGGCAAACACATGAAGTTATCACTTACCAAGTTTTTACTAGATGTCAGCACTAAGCAGGAAATTCAATAAAGTATCGTTTGGGTAACCTACTATTAAACTGCTAGTCATATGCCCTTGAGGATCAGTTATGTCCACATAATAAATTTGAATTTAATCCATCATGCCATTTTTGAGATACTGTCTGGAAAGGAAGTGTGACAACATTGACAATGTGTTATTACTGGGAGTTTAAGGTCACCTTAATATATGGCACTTACCTATGGCCAGTTACATATAAATGCAAAATTTGAATGCAATTTCTCAAGGCATCTTCAGTATACTCTATGGAAAAATAAAAAACTGAAACTCAACATAAAACTTTTATAAATGGGAGTTTAAGGTCACCTTAAAATAGGACACCTCTTGAATACCAGTTACAACAACATGCCAAATGTGAATAGATCTGTCAACCCATTTTCGAGATACTGTGTGGAAACAGAAAAACTTAAAGTCAATATAAGTATGTTACTAGTGGGAGTTTAAGGTCAGCTTAAAATAGGGCATACCTTGAAGATCAGTTACATCCACATGCCAAATATGAATTTAATCCATCATGCCATTTCTTAGATACTGTCTGGAAAGGAAGTGTGACGACACTCACAATGTGTTATTTCTGGGAGTTTAAGGTCACCTTAATGTGTGATACTTATCTATGGCCAGTTAAATATACATGCCATATGTGAATAAATCTGTCAACCCATTTTCGAGATACTGTCTGGAAACAGAAAAACTAAAAATCAATATAAGTATGTTACTAGTGGGAGTTTAAAATCACCTTAAAACGGGACACACCTGGAGTACGAGTTACATCCACATGCCAAATATGAACTTAATCCATCATGCCATTTTTGAGATATTGTCTGGAAAGGAAGTGTGACGACGACACTCACAATGTGTGATTACTGGGAGTTTAAGGTCACCTTAATGTGTGGTACTTATCTATGGCCAGTTACACATATACATGCAAAATTTGAATTAAGTTTCTTGAGTTATCTTCAGTATACTCTATGGAAAAATAAAAAACTTAAACTCAACATAATTCTTTTATACATGGGAGTTTAAGGTCACCTTAGAATAGGACACACCTTGAATACCACATGCCAAATTTGAATTGAATCCGTCAACCCATTTTCAAGATACAGTCTGGAAACAGAAAAACTTAAAATCAATATAAGTATGTTACTAGTGGGAGTTTAAGGTCACCTTAAAACTGGGCACACCTTGATCACCAGTTACATCCAGATACCAAATTTGAATTTAATCCATCATGCCATTTTTGAGATAATGTCCGGAAAGGAAGTATGACGACGACACTGACAATGTGTTATTACTGGGAGTTTAAGGTCACCTTGATGTATGCACTTGTCTATGGCCAGTTACATATACATGTAAAAATTTGAATGAATTTTCTTAAGTTATTTTCAGTATACTCTATGGAAAAATAAAAAGCTTAAACTCAGCATAATTCTTTTATAAATAGGAGTTTAAGGTCACCTTAAAATAGGACACACCTTAAATACCAGTTACAACCACATGCCAAATTTGAATTGAATCTGTCAACCTCTTTTCGAGATTCTGTCTGGAAATGGAAAAACTCAATATAAGTATTTTACTACTGGGAGTTTAAGGTCCCCTTAAAACAGGGCACACCTTGAGTACCAGTTACATCCACATGCTAAATTTGAATTTCATCCATCATGCCATTTTTGAGATAGTGTCTGGGAAGGAAGTGTGACGACACTGACCATACTTGTCCTCCAACATAGCTGCTAGTGACACAAAAGTAATGCAACCTTAAACTCATAGTTTTATTGCGTTAATACAACTTACCTAGTGGACAGATGCATTTGTCCGGCGCTCTGCCGGTCACGCCAAACGTTAGAAAAAAAATGTCCTGAGCTGGGCTCTGGCCAGGACCGGTAGTGTCCTGTTCACTCGGCAGGTGGCTGTACAAGCCACCCGCCAGTATACTGCGCATTCAAAATTTAATAGTAAATTTTCTATTTTATAAGTTAATACCTTACCTAGTGGACAGATGCATTTGTCTGGCGCTCTGCCGGTCACGCCAAACGTTAGAGAAAAAAAACGTCCTGAGCTGGGCTCTGGCCAGGACCGGTAGTGTCCTGTTCACTCGGCAGGTGGCTGTACAAGCCACCCGCCAGTATACTGCGCATTCGCACGCATGCGCTCTTCCTCTTTTTGTTTGGCGCGTGAAGTTTTAGAATGCTTGGAATTTAAGAGAAACTTTTTCCAATTTTTATATTGTTTTACAAGTGGATATTTACAAGTTTTATTAACCATTTACTGTGTTATGTATCATGGCGTCTCTTAGTGACAAAAAAGGACAGAGGCGGGGCTTGTGCGGCCATATTATGGCTTCCTTTGATATGCACAAGCGATGTGCTAGGTGTCGAGATAAAGCCATTGGTGATGATGACTGTGTTGAGAAAAGGGCTTGTGCTATCTGTGACGGATTCTCTGACGTTCAGAGGGAAATTCCTCTCTACTCCAACATATAAGTTGCGCAAGGAGAAGAAAACAGGTGTTTTAGTCTCTCCGGAGAATGTAACAGTGATTGCTTCCATTGAGGATAAAGAACTTTTCACTCATCGCCGCCCACTTCACAACCCTCTGCATATGCATTCCCCCTCCTGCCAGGCTCACCGGTCCGGTGGATGCCCCGGCAGAAGGGGAGGTAGGTTTAGCACAGGATAAGACAGTGCTAAAGATCCAAAAGAGGCTAAAGAAAAGAAGAAGCCCAGAAAATCCCATAAAGAGAGCCGGGATAAGGATAGAGTTTCAAAAAAGAGACAAGTGTCACCTTCACCGGAGGTCAGGTCCACTAACAGGCTAGAGGTTAAGCCTACTCCGGTTCACGCTAAGCCACCGGCTCAAGCTCAAGCCACCTCCAGTCCAGAGGTTGTGCGACCAGTTTAGACTAAATCTATGCCGGTGCACACAGTTACTTCTCACTCTACTCCACAAGATTATTTTCAACCCGGTGCTACCGGTGAAGAGGTTCTTCATCCCGGCTCTGCCGGTCAGAATTTACCTTCTACTTCTTTGTTTGATGACTCTTCTTTGACCGGTGCCTGCAATGTTCCACCGGAACCGGACACTTTGGATATTGACACTCCCTTGTCCGATGCTAGTTATTCTGATGATCAAGTTTCTTCTGATGAGGGTGAAATATCTTCAGATACCCCGGACAAATCTGAACAAACGGAAGCCATGAATTACCGGGAAACGGTGAGGTCAATCCGGTCATTCATGGGTTGGAATCACATTCCTACTTTCGAAAGTGACCTAAGTGAACCAGATAAAAGCAACAATCCGTGGAAGGGGAAGTTACCAAAGAGGCCCGCACGTATATCTGTAGCAATACCGCCAGATGACTGGCTGTGCCAGAAATTGGAAAAGCTGAACACTGTGGTAGCTGAGGGATACCCGTCTAGGGCACAAGATTCCGCCGGACTGAAGAAGGATCAGTTCGTGAAGGTATCGAAATCTCAAAGTCGCTGGTATCAAATGCATATGATCAAACCGGATGGACCGCATCGCCCAGGGAAGACTTTGTTTAGCTGGCATGACTCAGAGGCAAAGGTGAACTCTCAGTTCCCTCGCATTATTAAGGCCTCAGCTTATCCATCCACCGGACCGCCTTCCCGTCCTATTTCCCAAGAGTACTTGTGCAGGTGGGAAAAATTTGCTTGGGAAAACTCATATATTGTGACTCATACATGGACTTTTTCCGGATGCGGTGATCCGCACAGCTGAGCAGGACATTGCCAGTTATCAAACCTCCGGCCCTGTTCCCAGACCCGGTCCAGGTGCTGGCCAACAGGCTGGATGGAGATCCTCTCATAGGTACCGCCCATATGATAGAAAGGAGAATAGGTCTACCGGTATTGGGGATCAAGAACACCAACCTTGGAGACAATTTGGATGTCACAGAGGACGAGGTTGGGGTAGAGGACGTAACCCTAACCCCCGTTTTTCAAAATCCAGGGGATACAAACAGTACAAATGACAATTACCTATTAGGTCCTACTCTTGTAAACAATTTAGTACAAAGCAAGAGAGTTGTACAAAGGACATTTCAAACTGTGAAACTAAAACTAGTAGACAGTTCAGTAAGAAAGTTAGTCAAGACTCAGTCAACAGCAAGTTTAAATTGTCAAAATGTATCTTGTCTTGCTGTCATTCGTGTTCTTTCTGTTTGTTCCCACGGGCTTCCACAAAAGAAAGGTATAAGTCCCTTTGTAAAGAAGACAGAAATAAAAGATGTCAAAAGTGTTTTCTGTGTAAATCAATGTCTTTCTGTCCCTCATGCTCCAAATGTCCCCAGTGTTGTCCCAGATCTGGCTGTCGGGGGCAGACTACAGAGTTTTTGGCAAACATGGCAAAAGTTGGGTGCAAATCCAAGGGTGGTGTCAATTTTGAAAGAAGGTTACACGCTACCCTTCAAAATCAGACCATCTCTGACCCGGTCCCCTGTGATCAAGAGTGGTTATGCTCACCCGTTGAAAAGCAAAGCCTTATTCGAAGCATTGGTAGAGCTCATAAACAAGTTGGTAGTAGAAAAAGTCGTGTTAAGGTCCTCCCTGGCATTTTACAACCGCCTTTTTCTGGTACCAAAACCCAACAACAGATGGAGACCTATTCTGGATCTCAGCCATCTAAACCTGTTTTTGCAATCAGGCACGTTCAAAATGGAAACACCGGAAACAATCAGGTTGTCTCTCCAAAAGGGGGAATGGGTAACATCGCTGGATTTCAGTGACGCTTATTTTCACATTCCCATCAGAGATCCCGGAAGTACCTCAGTTTTTTTCTAGGAAGGAAAACTTATCAGTTTACTGCCCTTCCTTTCAGTCTGGCTACAGCCCCTCTAGAATTTACCAAGGTAGTCAAGGAGGTGAGACTGATGGCACAGGGTATCCGGATCCACCAGTACCTAGACGACTGGTTAGTCAGAGCCCAGTGCCAGGAAACTTGCCGACTACATACCCAGACCCTCGGCCTTGTGCCGCGAATTAAGGTGGGTGGTAAACATGAACAAATCAGAACTTACACCTCAACAGGTTTTCAATTTCGTAGGTTACCGGTTCGATCTACTGTCAGGTCGGGTCCTACCCACTCAGGACAGATGGACCCCCCTTCAATAGAAGCTACATTCCATAAAAAGTCAGAAAACTTGTTCAGTCAGGCGGTTCATGTCTCTCATCGGGCTCCTTATGGCAACAGAAAAACAGGTATGGGCCGGTCGCCTCCACATGAGACCCATTCAGTGGCATCTGAAGCGACATTGGCATGTACCCGAGAGTTTGGAAAAAGTTATTCCAGTCCCCCTCTCTCTCCACCCACATCTAGATTGATGGCTAGAGGAGGACAATATTCTCAGGGGTCAGCCCTTGCACCCCCTTCAACACGCTCAGCAGATATTTACAGATGCCTCAAACGAAGGCTGGGGCGCACATTTAGGGGGGTCCATGGCAAGAGGTGTTTGGTCAGAACCAGAAAGCCGTCTCCACATCAATTTCTTGGAGTTAAAAGCAGTGTTACTGGCCCTCAAGAGTTTCGAGCATCGTTGCAGGGATCAGATTATTCTGATAGCAATGGACAACACAACTGTAGTCTCTTACATCAACAAGGAGGGCGGTATGAGATCAGGCTCTCTTTGTGCCCTACTTTGGAGACTCCTGTCCTGGTGTCATCCCAGAAAGATAGTTCTGCGGGCGAGACACATCCCAGGTCGCTTGAATGTCATAGCGGACAAACTGTCCAGACACAATCAAGTGATACAGACCGAGTGGTCCCTGTCAGGTTTTCCATCTCTTGTGTTCAAAATGGGGCCGTCCTCTGATAGATCTTTTTGCAACTTGATTCAATCACAGGCTTCCCAAGTTTGTATCACCAGTTCCGGATCCGGCAGCTTGGGCAGTGGATGCTCTCAGTCTTTCATGGGGAAGTCTGGATGTGTATGCCTTCCCTCCAGTCTCCCTTCTCAATCAAGTGGTGTCAAAGCTCGTGGATCAGGGCTGTCACAGGATGATCCTGGTCGCCCCAGGGTGGCCCAACATGCCTTGGTTCTGGGATCTGGTCAGTCTGTCGAGTCAGATTCCTTTCAGTCTCCCCTTGGAGAAGGACCTGTTAACCCAACCATTCAACGGTCTCCTCCACAGGAACCTGAGTCATCTAAATCTGCATGATTGGCTCCTAGAGCCTCGTCCATGCAGAAGCAAGGGTTTTCTGATGAAGTGGCAGCAAGAATTGAAGCTCCTCCGAGAAGCTCAACCAGAGCGGTTTATAAATCAAAGTGGGCCATTTTTGTTAAGTGGTGTGAGTCAAACGAGGTGGACTTCAGGTCGCCCTCTCTGAAGCAAGTGGCAGATTTTTTGTTGTATCTTTTTAAGGAGAGACATTTACAACCCAGCACTATAGAAGGTTACAGAACAGCCATTGCTGATATGATAGGCAATGACAAGATCCATTTTGGCAAAGATGAAAACTTTCACAGAGACAAGCCAAAGGGGAGACGGGGAGTCCCTTCGTGGAACCTATCCTTAGTTCTCCATCAGTTGACAAAAGCTCCATTTGAACCCATGCGGAAGGCTTCTCTTAAGCATTTGACCTTTAAGACGGTGTTCCTTTTGGCATTGGGTTCTGGTAAGAGCCGGAGCGAAATCCATGCATGGTTGTACAGAAACATCAGGCATCAGGAAAACTGGAGTCAGGTCTCCCTATATCCATCCCCCAGTTTCCTATCCAGAAATCAGCTAGCCCGGGACGGCCCCGCTTGTGTAGCACCGGTGGTCATTCCTGCTTTGGCCCCGTCGTTAGACAAGTCTCTAAAGGAAGATAAGTCACTTTGGCCGGTGAGAGCCTTCCGTTATTACTTGGACAGGACCAAGGGGGCAAAGATCTGGTGTTTGTGTCTTTCTGGAAGAGTTTTCAGAAGGACATTGTTCCAGCTACTATTTCTTTCTGGATCAGACAGACAGTGTTGTTGTGCTATAAACTTTCGAACGAGGAAGCCCAAACTATACATCAATTTCGGGCTCATGATGTCAGGGCTTTTGCAGCCTCCAAAGCCTTTCAAGGCGGGGTTTCTTTGGATCAGATCCTATCGGCTTGTCATTGGAAAGCTCACAACACTTTTACACAGTTCTATCTGAAAGATCTAGCTTGGGCAGATTCAGAGCTGTACCATCTGGGTCCTGTGGTAGCTGCTCAACAGACCCACGATGATAAGTAATAGCAGCTTGTCCAGTTGCATATTGTATTGTAAAAAAAAACAAAAAAAACTTCCACTATCCTTTGCTACTGGGAGGGGGGGGGGGGGGGGGGGGGGGGGGGGGGGGGGGGGGGTCCAACTTCAAAGATGCTGAGAATTGCACAGTGTTTGAAATACTGTGAAAAATGGCCAAACTTAAAGTGAATATAATTCTGTTATTACTGGAGTTTAAGGTCACCTTAATGTGTGGCACTTATCTATGGCCAGTTACATATACATGCAAAATATGAATGAAGTTTCTTAAGTTATCTTCAGTATACTTTACAGCAAAGTAAAAAACTTAAACTCAACATAACTTTTTAATACATGAGAGTTTAAGGTCACCTTAAAATAGGGCACACCTTGAAAACCAGTTACCACCACATGCCAAATTTGAATTGAATCTGTCAACCCATTTTTGAGATACTGTCCGGAAATGAAAAACCTTCAACTCAATATAAGTATCTTACTACTGTGAGTTTAAGGTCACCTTAAATAGGACACACTTTGAGGAACAGTTACATCAACATACCAAACTGGAATTTAATTCATCAAGCCATTTCTGAGATACTGTCTGGAAATTAAGTGTGACGACGACACTGACCATGTATGTTTTCCATCATAGCTGCTTGTGACACAAACTAATGCAACCTTAAACTCATAAGTTTATAAAATATCACCAGAACAAGAGCTAATGAAGAACATAGAAATACTTGAATCTCAAAATGACTCATTATATTCTTCAAATCTTCTTGACAAGAAACAGGAACTGGAGTCTTTACGAGCAGTGAGAGTTCAGGGTCACATTGTAAGATCACAAATGCAATTGCTTAGCGAAGGTGAAAGACCGACCAAATTCTTTTGTAAAATGGAAACTAGAAATTACCTCGAGAAAAATATTAAAAAACTTGAGCTTCCTTGGCATTGATGGCATTCCAGCCGATTTTCTCAAAGTCTTTTGGAGATGGTTAAAATTTTTTGTCACAAATGCGATTAACTCTTGCTACAAAAAGGGTATTCTATCTACAACCTTAAGACAAAGTGTTATAACATGCTTACCAAAGGGTAAAAAGGAAAGAAAACTATTAAAGAATTGGAGACCGATATCACTCCTGTGCACAACCTATAAGTTAGCCTCATCAGTCATTGCAAATCGCTTAAAGCCGCAATTGATCAGTATCATCTCAAATACACAAACAGGTTTCTTAAAAGGGCGGTCTATTAGTGAAAGTACAAGGTTAATATACGATCTGCTATATTGTTCAGAGAAATACAATATCCCTGGTCTTCTAATGGCTATAGATTTTGAGAAAGCTTTTGATTCTACATCGTGGTCATTCTTATATGATGCACTGCAACTATTTGGCTTTGACAACTCCTTGATTGATTGGATTAAAATGTTTAATCGAAGTATCACTGCTAGGGTACAACAATGTGGGTTTCTTTCTGAGCCAATTACAATAGAGCGAGGTTGTAGACAAGGTGATCCAATCGCCTCCTATCTTTTTTTAATTGCAGCAGAAGTACTTAGCATTATAATAAAAATGACCCCTGATATTGTTGGAATAAAAATTGGTAAAACTGAATTTAAAATGGTGCAATATGCAGACGACACTACAATTATTCTTGATGGAAGTAGAGACTCCCTGCAGGCAACATTGAATGTGCTGGAGATTTATGGCTCATTATCTGGGCTGAGGGTGAACACAGAAAAAACAAAGATCATATGGATAGGTACAAAGAAACATTCCAAAGATAAATTGTTAATTTCAGCAAAACTTGACTGGGGTAGCTCAGAATTTAATCTTTCTAGGAATAGATTTTTATGTCGTCACTCTGTGGCGTGGGCGTACGCGTCTGCGTACACATGAACATCTTCTCCTCCAAAACTACAAGGCCTAGAGACATGCTGTTTTTTTAAAAAGATACCTTATCTATCGAGGATGAAAAATTGTTCAAGGCATGTAAATTTGTCTTTTTATTGCGTTAATACATCCTATCCAATGGACAATTGCTTTACCGGTCGGCGCGACCGGTCCCGCCAAACGCCAGAAAAAGACGTCCTGTATATAATACCGGCATTACCGGTCAGTAGTGTGCATTCGCTAGGTGGCGCATCATACTTGCTTCCTGTCCAGACAGAGTGACGTCACTTCATCTTTTTCGTTTGGCGCGTGTAGTGTGCAGACGCGTTTTGAAGTTATCTCCAAGTATGAAGAAAACACGGTTTATTCTACGAATTTAAAGCTTATTTTCATCTGAAAATATATATATTGTGTTACATACATATCAGGGCCTCTCCAGGACTTTAACGAGGCATTATCCAGCATTTTATAGCCAGTTTTGAAGATTTTCTGTGTACTTGTCGTCGAGAGGAAATCGTGGGTGAGAGGTCGTGTGTTGTCCCTGCAGCATTCCTTCTTCTGCACAGAAGGTTGTGTCTACCCTCCATTTATTTCTTCGTAGTCGAGTAATACTGAGTGTATGTCGCCATTTGTCAAATGGTCATTGAACTCTGCGAATTTTTGCCGGTGCCAGTCATGTGACTTCACAGTTCTCAACACAACTACCGGCAAGCAATCCCCAGGCGTGACTGGTTCAGCTGACGAGAAGTGATGAGTTTTACCGGTACCAGTTCTTGTCAGACTACCGGTGGGGAGCACTAGTGATGAGTTTTACCGGTTCCAGTCTGTACAGACTACCGGTGGGTGCTGTTCCTGTGAAGAAACCCCTTCAGTGGTTGCCAGTGATCAGCCCTGTTGATCCTGGAACCTCCACCAGAGGCCTTTCCACTGGTGGGACTGTTGGGGTACCTGTTCCAGTCATGTTCCTGTGAAGCTGTCAAGAAAACCCCCCTCAGTGGTTCCAGTGATCAGCCCTGTGTTGATACTGGAACCTTCACCAGAGGCCTTTCCACTGGTGGGACTGTTGGGGGTACCAGTTCCGGTCTGTACAGACTACCGGTGGGTGCTGTTCCTGTGAAGAAACCCCTTCAGTGGTTGCCAGTGATCACCCCTTTTTGATCCTGGAACCTCCACCAGAGGCCTCCCCACTGGTGGGACTGTTGGGGTACCGGTTCCAGTCATGTTCCTGTGAAGCTGTCAAGGAACCCCCCTTCAGTGGTTACCAGTGATCAGCCCTGTTTTGATACTGGAACCTCCACCAGAGGCCTTTCCACTGGTGGGACTGTTGGGGGTCCCGGTTCCAGTCTTGTTCAGACCACCGGTGCGGCTGCTCAGAGGGTTCACCTACCAGAAGTCGCAGTGACCATTGAGACCCTTATCTTCCCTGTGCAGAATTTTGGACCGGTACCGGTCCTGTTCAGGCTACCGGTAGGGTCACTAGCCAGCCAGTGATGAGGGATACCGGCACCAGTTCTGTTCAGACTGCCGGTTGTGGTCACAGAAACCCAGCAAGGGCTACCGGTTAAACAGGATTACCGGTTACACAGAGTTGCTGGTGACATACAGCAGGGCTACTGGTTCAGAAATTACCGGCTCCTGAGTGTTGCCGGTTCCGGAGTGTTGCTGGTTACAGAGGAATCTGTACCCATCCTTGAGGGCAAGAAACCAGCTTCAAATCCAGTGCTGACAACAGGTTTGCCGGTCACAGAGACTTGCCGGTTCCGGAGTATTGCTGGTTCCTGAACCGTAGTGCTGCTGGTTACAAGAAATCTGCTGTTCCCATCCTTACTGGCAAGGAACCAGCTTCAAATTCAGTGCTGACACCAGGTTCAACAGTTAGCCTTCTCTCAGAGCCTACCGGTTTGACCGGTTACAGAGCTTGTTTGATTGCAGAGAAAAGCTGCTGAATCACCACTGTGGACAGGAAGAAGGCAACTTCATATGAGCCTATCCTTGCTAAGAAGTAGTTCACCCAGTTCTGCCAACTCCGGTGAGTTTATGCAGAACTGTGGAGCCACCAGGAACCGGTTACAGAGCATTGCCTCACGTATAACCGTTTAAGGCCTGGTACTGGGCAGGTCTCCAGGACTGACTGACAGACCGGCAGATTTTCCTTAAAGGCCCAAACAGCTGTTTAGGCCAACCGGTGGCAGCCTAAGGAACTGGTTACAGAGGAATTCTTTGACCAGTCACTGGTCCCGGTGAAATGCCTGTCAAGCTACCTGACCAGTCAGCCAGCTTACCTTTTCAGGTCCCAGCTGGTCAGACAGTGGCTGGAGATTGAGGGAGGGTGACACTCTCCCCTTCCGGTTCAGACCCCACTTGACGAGGTCACCGACTGTAATAAGCAACTACCACAATCCAACCAAACAGTCCTTCCTTTTAGAGGCACTGTATCAGCTGATAAACAAGAATGCAGTCGAACCGGTGGAAAATCAAAACTCACTGGGGTTTTACAACCGGCTTTTTTGGTACCCAAACCCAACAACCGGTGGAGACCGATCCTAGACCTGAGCACCTTGAACACCTTTTTAAACACAGGGACGTTCAAGATGGAAACCCCAGAGACAATAAGAACCTCCCTCCAAGCAGGGGAGTGGGTCACATCCATAGTTTTCAAAGACGCATACTTCCACATACCAATTCACAGTCAGTCCAGGAAGTATATGCGCTTTCACCTCCAGGGTCGGTCCTACCAGTTCAAAGCCCTTCCCTTTGGCCTGTCCACAGCTCCCATGGAGTTCACAGTGGTGGCCAAAGAGGTCAAACTCGTGGCTTTTCAGAAGGGTATAAGGATCCACCAGTACCTAGACGACTGGCTGGTGAGAGCCTCTACCCACCACACCTGTCTCCAGCATACTCAAACCCTAGTCACACTTTGTCAGGAATTAGGGTGGCTGGTGAACAAGGAAAAGTCAGAGCCGGTTCCCAAACAGGTCTTCAACTTTGTAGGTTACCAGTTCGATCTGAAAGAGGGCAAGGTCAGACCAAAAGAAGAACGTTGGCAGGCCTTGACACACAAGATCAGATCAATACTGTCGGATCCGCTTTGCCCGGTCCGACAATTCATGTCCCTCATAGGTCTACTCACAGCAACAGAAAGCAAGTCCACTTAGGGCGACTACACATGAGACCCATACAGTGGCACTTGAAAAACAACTGGAGGGTCCCAGAGTCACTGGAAAAGGTGATCCCGGTCCCCAAATCCCTCCACCCCCATCTAAGGTGGTGGCTGGAGGAAAGCAATGTGCTTCTAGGTCAACCATTACACCCTCTAAAACATGCTCTGCAAATCTTTACAGACGCATCAAAAGAAGGGTGGGGCGCTCACTTAGACGAGCACACTGCAAGGGGACAGTGGTCCCTACCAGAGAGCAAGTTACACATAAACCACTTGGAGCTACAGACAACACAACAGTGGTTGCCTATATCAACAAAGAAGGGGGGATGAAATCGGGCTCTCTGTGTGCCCTACTGTGGAGAATTCTGTCCTGGTGCACCAGGCAGCAAGTAACCCTCAGGGCACGTCACATCCCCGGCCGGCTGAACGTGATAGCAGACAAGCTATCCAGGCTTGGCCAGACCATTCAAACAGAGTGGTCACTTCATCCAGAAGTGTTCCAAGCTGTATGTTCAAGGTGGCATCAGCCACAAGTGGACCTGTTTGCCAACAGGTTCAACAACAACTACCACAGTTTGTATCACCGGTACCAGACCCCCAGGCTTGGGCAGTGGATGCACTCAGCCTCTCCTGGGAGGACCTGGACCCATACCCCTTCCCACCGGCAGCCATCTTGGGCAAAGTGGTGAAGCTCCAGGACTACCCCTGCAACAGAATAATTCTGATTGCTCCAGGGTGGCCCAACATGCCCTGGTTTTGGGACCTGGTAGCAATGTCAAGCCAGATCCCACTGTGTCTGCCCAGCATACCCAACCTAGTGTCTCAGCCATTCAACCAGGTCCTTCACAGGAACCTGTCGAATCTGAACCTACATGCCTGGCTCCTAGAGCCTCAGCAATCAAGGAGCAAGGCTTCTCTGAGGCAGTGGCAGCACGAATTGAGGCTCCTCAAAGAAGATCAACCAGATCTGTCTATGAGGCAAAGTGGACCATTTTTACAAAGTGGTGCCTCAGTAATCAGGTGGACTTCAGGGCACCACCTCTGAAAGCCATTGCTGACTTCCTCCTGCACTTGTTTCAGGAGAAGAAGTTACAACCAAGCACTATTGATGGCTACAGATCCGCCATTGCTGACAAACTGGGCAATTCCACCATTAATGTCAGCAAAGATGAGAACCTCACTCGTCTCCTGGATAGTTTCCATAGAGACAGACCTAAGGGCAGGAGGGGCATCCCCTCCTGGAACCTTTCACTGGTTTTACATCAGCTCACAAAGGCTCCCTTTGATCCCCTGAAAGAGGCCTCCTTGAAACATCTAACTTTCAAGACTGTTTTTCTTGCTGGCTTTGGGTTCAGGTAAACGCAGGAGTGAGATCCATGCTTGGTTACATAAGAACATCAGACACCAGTCAGACTGGTCTAAGGTGTCTTTGTACCCCTCACCCAGCTTCCTATCCAAGAACCAGCTGGCTAAGGAAGGTCCAGATAGTGTGGCACCAGTGGTCATCCCAGCCCTGGCACCATCTCTGGATAGGTCATTCAAGGGTGACAGGTCCCTATGTCCAGTTAGAGCCCTGCGCTACTACTTGGACAGGACTGCAGACCTCAGGCAGAATAAGGAGTTAGTCTTTGTCTCCTTCAAGAAGGGTTTTGATAAAGACATCTCACCTGCCATCTCCTCATGGATCAAACAGACTGTGGTTCTGTGCTATGAGCTCTCTGACCAGGAGGCCCTCACCTTACATCAGGTTAAAGCCCATGATGTTAGGGCCTTTGCTGCCTCTAAGGCTTTCCAATCAGGGATTTCCTTAGATCTAATCTAATCTAATGTGGACTTTTATAGCGCTTAATATAGATGTTATAGATCTTGTCAGCCTGCCACTGGAAATCTCACAACATCTTCACCCAATTCAATTTGAAGGATGTTGCCTGGGCTGACTCGGAGCTTTTCCACCTGGGACCTGTAGTGGCTGCCCAGCAGGTGCACCACCAGGCCCAGAAGTGAGGGGATGTTGTATATATGTGCTTCCCTTGGGAAGTTTATTTCTTCTGCGACTGAACTCAGCCCCTCTCTCTCTATCTTTCCCTTCTCAGACCAACTCTGGAAGGAAAGAAAAAAGGGGGGGCAATGTCAGTAGACTCCCGGTTAACCGGTGAGTTGGTGGCCGACCTTGACCTGTCAGGGTTCTCTGACCCTAGGTCAAATGGGCCTGTACTATTTTGTTTTGTTATGACTTCACAGAAGTCCCTAGCTGCTTACCCACCTACCAAGCGGTAGTTATTCAGCAATTGTCCATTGGATAGGATGTATTAACGCAATAAAATTGCAAATTTAATAAGTAAATTAAATTTTTATAAGTTAATACCCTATCCAATGGACAGGCAAGGCCCTCCCAACCGACCCCGCTACCAGCTTACTAGGGGTCTAAATCTGTTTAGACAACGAAAAAGATGAACTGACGTCACTCTGTCTGGACAGGAAGCAAGTATGATGCGCCACCTAGCGAATGCATACTACTGACCGGTCCTGCCGGTATTATATACAGGACGTCTTTTTCTGGCGTTTGGCGGGACCAGTCGCGCCGACCGGTAAAGCAATTGTCCATTGGATAGGGTATTAACTTATAAAAATTTAATTTACTTATTAAATTTGCAAGTTCGTCTGTTTGCTAGAGACATTACAAGGGAGGTACCCCCACCAAAAGTGTGAAAATTTCAACACTGTATCACAATTTTCTCAGTGACTATTGCAGGGATTTCTCTCATATTTTGCATATATGTACTAGGCCAGAGGTAGATTCTCTTGTGTGAGTGTGAGACCTGGATCTGTCTTATTTTTTTTTAATAAATTTTTTTAATAATTTTTAATGCATTAAAATTCATGAAATCATGCACTAAATCACTTATAACTTGAAAAGTGTTGCATTTAGAGCATTTTGTTAAAATATGTTATTCAGCTACTTTTTTCAGAGCTACAACATGGTGAGTAACTTGGATGTCTGTCTCAATAGCTAAGTGAGTAATAGCTACTTTTGGGCTTTTCAGTAACTTCCATCATGAGTAAAATCACTTGTAACTTGAAAACTATTGCATTTAGAGAATTTCGTATAAATATGTTATTCAGCTACTTTTGGGTCAGCTATAACATAGTAAAATTTCAGACCTGTAGCTCATGGCATAGCTGAGTAATAGCTACTTTTAGGTTATCACTGTTGAGTAAATCACTTATAACTTGAAAACTATTGCATTTAGAGTATTTTGTTTCAATATGTTATTCACCTATTTTGGGGTCAGCTATAACATAGTGAAGTTCCACACCTGTGGCTCATTGCATAGCTGAGTAATAGCTATTTTATTGCGTTAATATATCTTACCTAGTGGACAGATGCATTTGTCCGGCGCACAGCCGGTCCCGCCAAACGTTAGAGAAAAACGCCTCGAGCTGGGCTCTGGCCCGGACCGGTAGTGTCCTGTTTACTCGCCAGGTGGCTGTATAGCCTCCCTGCCGGTGCACTGCGCGTGCGCGCGCATGCGTACTTCCTCCTTTTGTTTGGCGCGAAGACGAGAGGTCGTCTGTTTTTTTTGGAGAAACTTTTATTTTATTTTATATCTGTTACAGGATATATTTTGATAAATTCTTTGTGTAGAGGTGTTGTTTAATAACTATGGATTCACCAGGACAAAGGCGGGGATCGTGCGGCCATAAGATGGCTGGATTTGATATGCATGAGAAGTGTGCTCGTTGTCGAGACAAAGGTCTGGGTAAAGATCCCTGCATTGTGGGAGGTGCGATATGCAAGATTTGTGACAATTTTACAGCAATTCAACGTGATATGCTGGCCACTCCACAGTATCAAATTCGCAAGGACAAGAAAGCGGGTTTGCTAGTGTCACCACGAGATGTAACTGTGCTGTCTCCAGTTAATTCTTCTCAACAGCCAGCTAGTACTGCGCATGCTCAGCAGACGATTTCTGAAGATGACAGTGCGCATGCGCAGGACCTCCCTGGGGGTAGCGATAATGTGAGTTCTTCAGATTTTGTTTCCAAACAAGATTTTGACAAATTAAGTGACCAGCTAGATGAGAAATTCTCTCGTTTTGAAGCACTCTTATCAAGAGGCAATATATTTGCTACCCCCAAAGTACCGGTTCAGGTTTCAAACCCACCGGTTTCTGATCAGCCATTCATAGATCCTGCCTCTGCCCGAACCACCGGTCCGGTGCGGTTTCCGGCAGTACAGGCTAGTACAGGATCAGATGGCAAGAAAGATTCAAAGAAGAAGCACAAGTCTTCTCATCATAAATCTTCCAAAGCAAAACCGGTTCCGGTTGAGGAAAATACCGGTCCGGTACAGAAAAAGCCCTCTGACACTGCACTTCAACAATCTAAACCGGTACCGGTCGGGGAGATGACCGGTCCGGTCAGGGCATACCAAACTGACACCTTTGTACCCAAGGAACCGGTTCCGGTTGTGGATGGATCTTTTACCGGTCCGGAACCGGCTGCACCGGCTGGGGAGCCGTTTATTAGAAACCTTGCTTCTGCTGGTGGCTCAGATGATATGTCCAATGTTGAACACCCCTTAACAGATGTCTTGCCTGTGGCTTCAGACGAACCACTCTTTGGGGATCATACATCAACAGATGTTGTGGATAGGGATCATACATCACCAGATGTTTTGGATAGCGAGGATGGTGAACTTTCTGAATCAGACACTGATAAACCAGAAAAGAATGAAGAAATGAGTTACAGGGAAACAGTTCGTTCCATCAGGGCCTTTATGGGCTGGAACTTTATCCCAGACTTTGAGTTTGAGTACAGTGACCCGGATAAGTCCAACAATCCGTGGCGTGGAAAAAATCCGAAGACAAGTTCAAAGGTGTCAGTAGCCATGCCAGCAGACGATTGGCTCTGTCAGAAGCTGGAGAGGATTAATCTGACTGTAGCTGAGGGTTACCCTTCCCGAAGTCAAGAAGCTGGTGGTTTGCGTACTGACCAATTCATACGCACCCCTAAACCACAGGATAAATGGTATCCCATGCATAAGTTAAAGACAGATGGTCCCCAGCGACCAGGTAGAAAGCTGTTCAACTGGCATGGTTCTGAGGCGAAACTAAATGCTCAATTCTCAAGAATTGTCAAACCAGCTGCATATCTCGCAATAGGTCCCGTGTCTCGTCCCATATCGCGAGAAGTACTACGCAGATGGGAAAGGTGCGCCCGAGAGGGTACTTACACAGTGAACCATGCAGCTGGTTTCAGCAGATGCACTAGCGAGATTCAAGATCAGATGGCACATCACATAACTTTCCTACAGACTCATCTCAGTAAGGGCAAGTCAGCCAAGGAGGTGTCTGAAGCACTTAAGGAGTTAAGGGATTTATGTGCTTTCCACCAGAATGTATCTGTCTCTCTTGGGACAGCTCTACAGCACCTGGCTGATAGCCTTTTTGTGCAGCTGGGGAACTTCATTCTGATGCGTCGGGACTCTTATTTAGATCATGTTCGTCCCGGTATGAAGATGGACACTTGGAATGAACTGAGGAATGCTGCTCTTTTTGGATATGGGTTATTTCCCGACGCGGCCTTGAATGTCGCGGAACAAGATATCAACAAGTTTGAGACACAACATGTGTCGGTCCAGTCTCGAGTTGGTCCCCAGCACCAACAGAAGACCAAGTATCGCTATAAACCGTATGAGAAGAAGGAGGCTAAGACCATGGTTCAGCCGTCATCTGCTCCTCAACAACCTTGGCGACAGTTTGGGTCACGAGGTCGTGGCCGTGGGCGTGGTTCTACTAACCACCGTTTTTCCAAGTATGCCCGGGGTGGCAAAAATTATAAATGACAATCATTGTACAAACCCACACAACCAAATAATTCCAAAGATAGTGGGTCAAAACATCAGCCCTCAAAGCTTTTCAAAGACTGTATACTCAAGAACTGCTGTAATTCCTGTTCCTATTGTTGTCGGTCCCGGGCAGCCGCAAAAGAAAGGCCTAAGTCCCGATCTTTGTCAGACAGAAATAAAACATGTCAAAAGTGCTTCTTTTGTCTCTCCTTGTCGTTCTGTCCCTCATGTACCAAATGTCCACAGTGTTGCAGAAAATCCTCCTGTAGGATGCAGGTTGCACAGGTTCTGGGAAACGTGGCTCAGCCTGGGTTCAAATCCTCGGGTAGTCTCCATCTTGAAGGACGGTTACCACCTCCCTTTCAAGATGAGGCCCCCATTGACCAGGTGTCCTCTGATAATCAGCGGATACGCCAACCCTCGCAGAAACAAGTTTTTGAAGGAGGCGTTGCAGTCCCTGATTACAAAACAGGCCGTAGAAAAAGTAGTGGTTCGGGCTTCTCTGGCCTTTTACAACCGGCTGTTCATAGTTCCCAAACCAAACAACAAATGGCGTCCAATCTTGGATTTGAGCAAACTCAATCTTTTCCTCCACTCGGAAACCTTCAAAATGGAAACTCCGGAGACCATCCGGCTATCCCTTCAAAAAGGCGAATGGGTCACATCGCTGGATTTCAGCGATGCCTATTTCCACATTCCCATCAACCCAAGGTCGAGGAAGTATCTCCGTTTTCACCTGCACGGTCAAACCTTCCAGTTCAGGGCTCTGCCGTTCGGCCTAGCGACGGCTCCTTTGGAATTCACAAAGGTGGTGAAGGAGGTGAAATTGATGGCCCAGTCCAGGGGTATAAGGATCCACCAGTACCTAGACGACTGGTTGCTTCGAGCGCCCTTTCGGGAGGCTTGTGTGAACCAAACGCGGACCCTGATGGCTCTGTGTCAGCAGTTGGGATGGTTAGTCAATTTGCAAAAGTCGGAACTTGTTCCCCAACAGGAGTTCAACTTTGTCGGTTATCATTTCGACCTCTCCAAGGGTCTAGTGAAGCCGACTCAGGAGAGGTGGCAAACCCTAACTCAAAAAATAAAGATGCTAATGAACAGAGACCATTGTTCGGTCCGAGAGTTCATGTCTCTCATAGGTTTGTTGACAGCCACAGAGAAACAGGTGGTTTCGGGGCGCCTTCACATGAGACCGATTCAGTGGCACTTGAAGAATCACTGGCACGTGCCAGAGGTACTAGAGAAGGAGATTCCTCTTCCCAGATCTCTGTACCCTCATCTGCAGTGGTGGCTGGACGAAAACAATGTGCTCAGCGGCCAACCTCTGCATCCTCTACAACATGCTCTGCAGTTGTTTACCGACGCCTCAAACGAAGGTTGGGGCGCGCACTTAGGAGACCACACGGCAAAAGGAGTTTGGTCGGACTCAGAAAGCCAGTTGCACATAAACTTTCTCGAGCTAAAGGCGGTCCTTCTGGCCCTCAAGAAGTTCGAGCAACAGTGTTGGGGCCAGATCATTTTGATAGCCACGGACAACACAACGGTTGTCTCATACATCAACAAGGAGGGGGGTATGAGATCAGGCTCACTTTGTGCCCTCCTCTGGAGACTGATTTCCTGGTGCAATCGCAGACAGATAGTTCTAAGGGCCAGGCACATTCCGGGAAGGCTGAATGTGATAGCAGACAAATTGTCCAGGAGCACTCAGGTTATTCAGACAGAATGGTCCCTCCTGCAGGAAGTCTTCGACCACTTATGTGCCAGGTGGCACACTCCCCGAGTGGATCTCTTTGCAACAAGGTACAATCACAAACTTCCCAAGTTTGTGTCCCCAGTACCCGATCCACAGGCATGGAGAGTAGATGCTCTCAGCCTGAGTTGGGAGAATATGGATGCCTACGCGTTCCCTCCTGTGTCTCTTTTGGGCAAGGTGGTGTCCAAGATCCTAGATCAGGGAGTTCACAGGTTGGTTCTGATTGCTCCAGGGTGGCCCAACATGCCTTGGTTCTGGGATCTAGTCAGCATGTCTGTTCAGATTCCTCTCTCCCTTCCAAACGTGGAGAACCTGCTGACCCAACCGTTCAATCAGTGTCCCCACAGAGATCTCCTAGGGCTCAACCTCCACGCCTGGCTCCTAGAGCCTCTAGCATACAGGCACAAGGATTCTCTAATGAAGTGGCAACGAGAATTGAGGCTCCTCAAAGACAATCAACCAGAGCCATCTATGAATCGAAGTGGTCCATATTTGTCAAATGGTGCGAGTCACACAAGGTGGACTTCGGGTCACCTTCTTTAACTCAGGTAGCGGAATTTCTCCTATTCCTTTTCAAGGAGAAAAATCTTCAACCTAGCACCATAGATGGCTATAGAACTGCTATAGCCGACAAAATTGGTTGTGACAAGGTTAATTTTGGTAAAGACGAAAACCTTACCCGCTTGCTAGACAGTTTCCATAGAGATAAACCCAAGGGTCTTCGAGGAGTCCCTAGCTGGAATCTGTCTCTGGTCTTGCATCAATTAACCCAGTCCCCCTTTGAACCCCTTCGAAAGGCGTCTCTGAAACATCTTACCTTCAAAACGGTGTTTCTCCTGGCTTTGGGCTCGGGCAAAAGAAGGAGTGAGATTCATGCCTGGGTACACAGGAACATTAGACATCAGGAAGATTGGGCTAATGTTTCTTTATTCCCTTCTCCTTGTTTCTTGTCCAAGAATCAGTTGGCTAAGGAAGGGCCTTCTTCAGTAGCTCCGGTAATTATTCCGGCCTTGGCCCCTACGTTGGATAAGTCTCTCAAGGAGGATAGAACCTTATGTCCAGTTCGGGCTTTGCGTTATTACCTGGACAAGACCAAAGACCTCCGTTCCGGCAAACAGTTGGTCTTTGTGTCTTTCAAGAAGAACTTCAATAAGGACATCGCTCCTGCTACGATTTCTTCTTGGATTAAACAAACCATCTTGTTGTGCTATCAATTGTCCAATGAGGATGCACAACAATTACATCAGGTCAGAGCCCATGATGTGCGGGCCTTTGCAGCTTCTAAGGCTTTTCAAGGAGGTGTGTCCTTGGACCAGATCCTCTCAGCCTGCCACTGGAAGTCGCACAATACCTTCACCCAATTTTATTTGAAGGATGTAGCATGGGCTGATGCTGACCTGTACCATTTAGGACCAGTGGTCGCAGCCCAGCACATACGCGAGTAACTGGTATCCTTGAAAGGATAACTTGTATATAGTGTAAAGCGTTTAGAAGGAGTAGTGGGTTGTTTTAGTTGGCTCCTTCTTTTTTAGTTATCTTGTTTTGTAACCCCAGCGCGCAGTTCTCAACCGGAAGGGCTGGTGTGGGGTATGAGTTATTTCTAGTTTATCCTGTTCTGCTTCCTTCGGAATCCTTGGGACTGAACTCTTACCTCCTCTCTCCTATAGTCCTAGCCCAGGTGGCTCGGTAGACGGCAAAAAAGAGGGGGGGAACCAACTATGGTGTAGGGTATGGGAAGGATCCCTAACCCTTGGGCCGGAGGCCCAGAGTTCTGACAAGAGTCCCTGTTGAGTTTAGCTGCCCTCCATCCAATGGGTAGTTATTCTGCATCTGTCCACTAGGTAAGATATATTAACGCAATAAAATGGAAAATTTAATAAGTAAATTAAATTTTTATAAGTTAATATCTTACCTAGTGGACAGAGGGATTCCCACCCTGCCTTCCCCGCAACAAACATTCCCAGGGGACTCAAACAGGGTGCAAACAAAAGGAGGAAGTACGCATGCGCGCGCACGCGCAGTGCACCGGCAGGGAGGCTATACAGCCACCTGGCGAGTAAACAGGACACTACCGGTCCGGGCCAGAGCCCAGCTCGAGGCGTTTTTCTCTAACGTTTGGCGGGACCGGCTGTGCGCCGGACAAATGCATCTGTCCACTAGGTAAGATATTAACTTATAAAAATTTAATTTACTTATTAAATTTTCCACTTTGAAGTTCTCACTGTTGAGTAAATCAGTTGCAATTGGAAAACTATTGCATTTACAGAAATTTGTGTAAATATGTTATTCAGCTACTTTTGGGTCAGCTATAACATAGTGAAATTACAGACCTGTAGCTCATGGCACAACTGAGCAATAGCTATTTTCAGGTACTGACTGTTGAGTAAATCAGTTGTAACTTGAAAACTATTGCATTTACAGTATTTGCTTAAATATGTTGTTCACCTACTTTTGGGTCAGCTATAACATAGTAAAAATTCAGACATGTAGTTCATTGCATAGCTGAGTAATAGCTACTTTGAGGTTATCACTATTGAGTAAATCAGTTGTAACTTGAAAACTATTGCATTTAGAGTATTTTGTTTACATATGTTATTCACGTAATTTTTGGTCAGCTATAACATAGTGAAATTGCAGACCTGTATGTCATGGCATAGCTGAGCAATAGCTACTTTCAGGTTCTCACTGTTGAGTAAATCATTGTATCCACTGGATAGCCGCAGTGTGTAGAGAGATTTCACCATTACTGCTCTAACGAAAAAAAAAATATTATAGCTAGCCTTCTCAAGTTTGCAGGATATATTAATAACCATAAAATGTTGCCTGGGAATATTTTTGGCCTCATTTTGAAAAACAAGATGGCCGCCACAGGTGTTTCTTTGTCAGTCATGAAAAGTGCTTATATCTCTCTTATTATTGGTCCTAGAGGTTTGGGATGGTAAACCAACCTGTAGGAGATCATGGGCTGTGAATCTTTTGGTGTGGTCAGATTTGACCTTTGACCCCTCCTTCAAGGTCAAACAAGGATAGCCAAACTTGAAAGTGCTTATAACTCGCTTATTATTGGTCCTAGAGGTTTGGGATGGTAAACAGACATATAGGAAATCATGGGCTGGGAATCTGTTGATGTGGTCCGATTTGACCTTGGACCCCTCCTTCAAGGTCAAACGAGGATACCCAAAGTAAAAAGTGCTTATAACTCACTTATTATTGGTCCTAGAAGTTTGGAATGGAAAACCTACCTATAGAAAATCATGGGCTGGGAATCTTTTGGTGTGGTCGGATTTGACCTTGAACCCTGCCTTCAAGGTCAAACGAGGATAGCCAAACTTAAAAGTGAATAAATAACTCGCTTATTAATGGTCCTAGAAGTTTGGGATGGTAAACCAACATATAGGAAATCATGGGCTGGGATTCTTTTGGTGTGGTTAGATTTGACCTTGGACTCCTTCAAGGTCAATTGAGGATAGCCAAACTTAAAAGTGCTTATAACTCGCTTATTATTGGTCCTACAGGTTTGGGATGGTAAACCAACCTACAGGAAATCATGGACTGGGAATCTTTTGGTGTGGTCGGATTTGACCTTGGACCCCTCCTTCAAGGTCAAACAAGGATAGCGAAACTTAAAAGTGCCTATAACTCGCTTATTATTGGTCCTAAAGGTTTGGGATGGTAAACCATCCTATAGGAAATCATGGGCTGTGAATCTTTTGGTGTGGTCAGATTTGACCTTGGACCCTGCCTTCAAGGTCAAACGAGGATAGCCAAACTTAAAAGTTCTTATAACTCGCTTATTAATGGTCCTAGAAGTTTGGGATGGTAAACCAACATATAGGAAATCATGGGCTGGGATTCTTTTGGTGTGGTCAGATTTGACCTTTGGACCCCTCCTAGGTCAAATGAGGACAGCCAAACTTAAAAGTGCTTATAACTCGCTTATTATTGGTCCTATAGGTTCGGGATGGTAAACCAACCTATAGGAAATCATGGGCTGGGAATGTTTTTGTGTGGTTGGATTTGACCTTGGACCCCTTCTTCAAGGTGGAACGAGGATATTGCATTTGCAGTATTCCTTTAAATATGTTTTAACCTACTTTTTACACTTAAACAGTTGCCTTGTTACTTTCCTTCATAATACCATTTGCAGGGCACAACTTTTTTGTCCTTTTCTTCTGTCAGCTTCGGAATTTCTTTCAAACATGCTGTTCAATTACCATTTACTGTACTTCTGTACAGCACTTTCCCTGATAATTATGCTTTCCTCTCATTATCACCTTCACAAATCAAAAACACTCAGTCAGCTGACACAGTGCCCGTTCACGGGCACTCTCCTCTTGTTCAGTCGACCTAGAAAGAATTCCTCAGATGAATTATACCAAGGCTTTGGATAAGGCAAGGAAAACCATGAAAAATTGGAGTACCAGACTCCTGACTCCAATCGGTAGAATTACAGTCATAAAATCATTGCTTCTCTCAAAATTTACCCACCTTTTTTATCTATTCCAACTCCAGCTGATTTTTTAAAGAATCTAAATACAGAACTCTATCGATTTCTATGGAATAAAAAACCGGATAAAATAAATAGACAAGATCTATGCACACATAAGCTACGGGGAGGATTAAATATGGTAAATATTTTTTTATTTGAAAAGGCATTAAAACTGAGCTGGATTCCAAAAATCCTTTTATATACAGATACTCCTTGGTATTGCTTGTTGGTTGAAACTGTTGGAAATCTTAATAAGTTGTCCTACATGGGGACAAAGTGGTGTATAGCACTGTTAAAAAAAGGTAACCCTTTGTGGAAAAGTACTTTTGCAATATGGTCTGAATCTAGTGGTCTCAAGCATATAAAATCAAATTTCGATATACACAACTCAACCCTATGGTTTAACGAGCATATTTCAAAAGAGTCTCTATTCTTTCCAAAATGGGTCAAACATGGAATATCTATAGTGGGAGATGTGATTACTTCAGACGGAGTCCTTCTAAGTAGAGAACAAATCGCACAAACCTATAACTTTAATGTTAATATCCTTGAATATTTTAGATTAAAATCTCTTATAAAGAAATTCATCTCAAAATACTCTAGTGGTGGGACCTTTGATGCACCTAGACCACATGTACCATTCCATATGCAAATAATCCTACAATCACAAGGCCGCAGCAAAGTGTTTTATAACTACTTAACAAAAGAGACCAATGAGGGAACTAGGAAATGTGAAGTAAAATGGGAAGGAAAATTTAATCTTGCCCTAAATGATAAAATTTGGCACACAATATACAGTATATGTTTCAGAACTATCTATGATAATTCAGTAATCTGGTTTCAGTATAAAATTCTCTTTGGAATTCTGGGCACAAAGGATTTCTTGTTTAAAATGAAGATTGTAGATTCAAACCAATGTAGATTGTGTGGGGAAAATGCTGAAACAATCCAACATCTGTTCTCTCAGTGTGAAATTGTTGAAAATTTATGGACTGATATAAAACAATGGATCAAAAGAAAAGTAAATTACCGGTTACATATGACTCAAATAACAAAAATTTTGGGGTACTGTATACAGGATCAAAACTTCAATTCCGTGCACCATGTACATGCGCCAAACGAAAAAGATGCTATGACGTCACTCTGTCTAGACAGGAAGTACGACACGCCATCTGGCGAGTGCACAGTACTGGACCGGCCTAGCCGGTGGAAACACAGGACATCTTTTTCTGACGTTTGGCGGGCCGGTCCGCGCCGACCAGATAAGCTATTGTCCATAGGATAGGATGTATTAATGCAATAAAAACATATTTTGGTGTGCTCAGAATAAATTTATCCCTAGCTTTCTTCAACTAAAAAAATTAATTCAGCAAAGGTACTGTGAACAACAATATCTGGCAAAGCTCTCTTCATCAGATGAATTCGACCGTGAAATGACGACATGGAAAGACTTGTTAAGTGAGGATTAACTATGCAATGTAAACAAAATTTTTATTGCGTTAATACATCCTATCCAATGGACAATAGCTTATCCGGTCGGCGCAGACCGGCCCGCCAAACGCCAGAAAAAGACGTCCTGTGTTACCACCGGCAGGTCGGTCCGTAGTACTTGTGCACTCGCCAGATGGCGTGTCGTACTTCCTTCCTGTCTAGACAGAGTGACGTCATAGCATCTTTTTCGTTTGGCGCGTGCTTGTGCACAAGGAAAAATTTTATCAGCAGTTTTTTGGTGAATTTATTAAGTTCTTGAAGGACTTTCTTTTCTTTGAGTATTTTATTTTACTGCTACATACTCATAGCACACTATGTCGTCCCCTGGACAAAAAAGGGGCAGTTGTGGTCACGCCATGGCGGGATTTGATGGACATGCCTTTTGCGCCCGCTGTAGGGAGAAGGGAAAGGGTGAGGAACCCTGTATTTCTAACAAAGACACTACGGAATGTAAGTTCTGCAATCTCTTTTCTCCAGAGCAACGGGCTCAGCTTGCAACTCCCTCTTACAAACTAAAAAAGGAGAAACGGGAGGCCAAGCGCGTGGATAACCCCACACCCACTGAGGACATTGCCCTAGTAGATCCTGCTAGCGTCTCTGTTATAGGGGCTGTGGGTGGAGCCGCTTCTTCTCATTCACCATCAGTTCCGCCTGAAAAGAAACCCAAGAAGGACAAACCTAAGACTAAGAAAGCTGCCTCTTCTAGTACGGATGACAGGTTTTCAGCACTGGATGCTAAGTGGTCTGAACGTTTCAACAGGCTGGAGGCCTTGTTGCTGGCTCGATCTGTGGAACCTTCCTTCTCTGCGGATGTCAGGGTTACCCCTGTACACTCACCACCAGCCACTGTCTCTAAGGACTCAGAGCCTTTCTTTCAGCCTTCTCACCGACCTGTGGACCCTATTGCTAAGCGCACTGGCCCAGACTCTGATGCTGCTTTGCAGCTGTCGGCCGGCAAGCTTCCTCCAGGTTCTTCTTCTTCTACGCGCACTGGCCCAGACATTACTGCCACCAAGCAGCAGTCGGCCGGCAAGCCTAAGTCAGATCTCCCTTCCAAGACTTCATCAGGGCGCACTGGTCCAGACGTCGCTTCTAGTAAGCATAAGTCGACCGGCAAGCCACACACCGACCCTCACCGACAGGCTGCATCGTCGGGACAGAAATCTGTCAGATCAACTTCCGACCGACCTCACACCGACCGACCCTCATCTGCAGGTCTCACTGGTTCGGAGTCACCTACCCTCCTTAAGTCGTCTGGCAAGGACAGCATATCCAGTGGAGAGTCGGATGCGGAGAGCAGTTTTTCAGACACGCCCCCCCTGGAACTTTTTGTAGAGGAGGGCGAGCTCTCTGATGAGCATGAATTAACCGAACAGGATTTACCAACGTCGGAAGAACAGACATATAGAGAGACTATGCGAGGGATACGTTCCTTTATGGGGTGGTCACATGTACCAGACGTAGATAGTTCCAACCCGTCTGATGACAACCCTTTTGCTGGCCCCAAGGCACCGGCTCCTAGTAAGATCTCAGTCCATATGCCGACGGAAGACTGGCTCTGCAAGAAACTTAGCAAACTGAATCTTACCTTGGTTGAGGGATACCCCTCCCGTACTGCAGAGGCCGGTAGTCTACCCATGGATCAATTCTTGAGGCCACCACGCCCTCAGTCGAAGTGGTACGGGCTTTATTCAGAACAACCGACTGATCCGACCAAAGTCACTTCTTGGAGTACGGGACATTCTAAACTTAACAGTAGTTTTGGTCGGATAGCTAGAAAGGCGGCTTTGGCATCGACACCACCAGCCTCACGCAGAATCTCCCAGGATACACTCCGGAGGTGGGAAAGGACTACTAGGGAAGCTTCTGTAGTGTGCAATCAGGCCGCTAGCTTTAACCGCTGCCTTTTCAAGGTGCAGGCCGACATGCAGTCACAGCTTAGGACAGTCCGTAGTGAAGGCAAGGGAAAAGGGTCAGCCAAAGTTTCAGAAGCCACAGAGGAGTTGCAGTTTCTGATGGAGTTTAACTCCAGTATCACCCAGGCTGCCGCTAAGGCGATGGAACACTTGTCAGAATTTGTATTTTTTACCATGGGTAATCTTACTCTGGCTAGGAGAGACTCTTATCTCAACCATTTGAAGAATGGTATCAAGCCGGACACGTTTGCTGCTCTCAGGACTGGCCCTCTGCACATCGGTACTCTCTTCCCAGAGTCAGCTATCAAACGGGCCGAAGAGGAGATCTCACATTATGATAACAAAAGCCAGCCAACAGCTACATCCTCACGAGGGAAGGCACGCTTTCACCCGTATGAGAGACAGGATAAGAAACAGGAGGGTCGGTCGGACAACAAGCAGGATAGACCCGCATGGAAAAACATCAACCGAAGGCAGTTTAGACGACCTAAAGGCAAGGGTGCTAACTTCTCTTCACGTTCTGCCAAGGGCCAGCAGCCGTATAAATGACAATCACTGTTACAACAGGACACGGCTGCTGGCCGGGAGCACCTCCACAGAACTGACTTTGAACTCAAATCTAAATGTAAACTTGCATGTTGTATCATTTGTTCCTTCTGCACCCGGGCCTCCGCAAAAGAAAGGTCTAAGTCCCGGCGTGTCAGACTGTCAGTTGAAAAAAGATCTATTAAATTCTGTGAAAGGTGTTTCTTGTGTCACTCAATTGTCTTGTGTGAATCCTGTAACAAATGTCCCAAATGCTGCACAAAATCTGCCTGTAGGGGCCAGGCTTCAAAACTTTTGGCAAACTTGGCTGGATCTAGGGGCCGGTCCGAAAATAGTTCAGATCCTGAGAGAGGGTTACACCCTCCCCTTTCGGATCCGGCCACATCTTACAAGGTCTCCGACAGTCATAAGCCGTTATGTAGATCCCCACAGGAACAGCTACCTGTTGGAGGCATTGCATCAGCTTATAGACAAGAATGCAATAGAATTGGTCCACAATCAAACATCTCTAGGGTTTTTCAACCGACTTTTTCTGGTGCCCAAGCCCAACAACAAGTGGAGGCCTATACTGGACCTAAGCAAACTCAATCTTTTCCTCAAGGTGGAAAAATTCAAAATGGAGACACCGGAAACCATCAGAACATCCCTCCAGCAAGGGGAGTGGGTAACCTCAGTAGACTTCAAGGATGCCTACTTCCACATACCAATACAGGCTCAATCCAGGAAATATCTCAGATTTCATGTCCAGGGCCGGACATACCAGTTCAAGGCGTTACCCTTTGGCCTGTCCACAGCGCCCATGGAGTTCACTGTATTAGTAAAGGAGGTGAAATTGATGGCCATACGCACGGGTATAAGAATCCACCAGTACCTAGACGACTGGTTGGTGAGAGCCAGATCCCAAGAAACTTGTCTCCGACATACCCAAATCCTCGTCAAAATGTGCCAGGATCTAGGTTGGCTGGTAAATTTAGAGAAATCAGAGCTGGAACCCAAACAGGTCTTCGACTTCGTAGGTTACCAGTTCGATCTCAGATCCGGCCGGGTCAGACCGACCCCGGACCGGTGGCAAAGCCTTCAGGACAAGATACAAGCACTCCTTGTATTACCGGCCTGTCCGGTCCGACAGTTCATGTCCCTCATAGGCCTGCTGACAGCCACGGAAAAACAGGTTCACCTCGGCCGGCTGCACATGAGACCCATACAGTGGCATCTCAAAAACAGTTGGCGGGTACCAGAATCTCTAGAGAAGATTATCCCCCTTCCAAGATCCCTGCACCCTCACTTACGATGGTGGCTAGAGGAAGACAATGTGCTTCAAGGCCAACCATTACACCCAGTAAGACATGCTCTGCAAATATTTACAGACGCATCAAAAGAAGGGTGGGGCGCTCACTTAGACGAGTTCACTGCAAGAGGGTCCTGGTCGGTGCCGGAAACCAAGCTGCACATAAATTATCTGGAACTCAAAGCGGTGTTCCTAGCTCTCAAAGAGTTCCAAGACCTCTGTGCAGGCAAGATAGTGTTAGTGGCAACCGACAACACTACAGTAGTCGCTTACATAAACAAGGAAGGAGGCATGAGGTCGGGCCCACTGTGTGCCCTACTGTGGAGGATCTTGACCTGGTGTTCCCAGCGACAAGTGACTCTAAAAGCCCGACACATTCCAGGCCACTTAAATGTGATAGCAGACAAGCTATCCAGGCTGGGTCAGACCATTCAAACAGAGTGGTCCCTCCTCCCAGAAGTTTTTCAACAAATATGCAAGCGATGGCACCTCCCTCGAATAGACCTGTTTGCCACGAGGTTCAACCACAAGTTACCTCAGTTTGTGTCTCCAGTACCGGACTCCCTGGCTGTAGCAGTGGATGCACTCACTCTGCCATGGGAGGACCTGGATGCATACGCCTTCCCACCGACCGCCATATTGGGCAAAGTGGTGGAGAAACTACTGGGCTCCCCGTGCAAGAGACTCATTCTGATTGCCCCGGGGTGGCCCAACATGCCTTGGTTTTGGGACTTGGTGAACATGTCCAGCCAGGTCCCCCTCAGCCTACCCAACCTGCCCAATCTGCTAACACAGCCCTTCAATCAGATCCCTCACAGAAATCTGACAAATCTAAATCTCCATGCCTGGCTCCTAGAGCCACAAAGATCAAAGAACAGGGCTTCTCTGAGGCAGTGGCAGCAAGGATTGAGGCTCCTCAAAGAAGATCAACCAGATCAGTCTATGAGGCAAAGTGGACCATTTTTACAAAGTGGTGCGTCACTAATCAGGTGGACTTCAGGTCTCCACCTGTAAAGTCGGTGGCTGATTTCCTAATGTACCTTTTTGAGGACAAGAAGTTACAGCCCAGCACCATTGACGGATACAGGTCTGCCATTGCTGATAAACTAGGTGATACCTCGGTTAATATCAGCAAAGAGGGTAATCTCACTCGTCTCTTGGACAGTTTCCATAGAGACAGACCCAGAGGGCGGAGGGGAATACCCTCCTGGAACCTTTCCCTGGTCCTACACCAGCTGACAAAGGCTCCCTTTGAACCTCTTAGAGAGGCATCTCTGAAGCTTTTGACCTTCAAAACTGTCTTCCTTTTGGCCCTAGGCTCGGGCAAAAGAAGGAGTGAGATTCATGCATGGCAGCATAAGAACATCAGACACCAGTCGGACTGGTCTAAGGTGTCTCTGTTTCCGTCTCCCAGCTTTCTCTCCAAGAACCAGCTGGCCAAAGAGGGTCCAGAGAGTGTAGCCCCAGTGGTCATACCAGCCCTGGCTCCTACCCTGGATAGATCCCTCAAGTCTGATAGATCTCTTTGTCCAGTCAGAGCTTTGCGCTACTATTTGGACAGGACTTCAGACAGTAGGCAGGACAAAGAATTAGTTTTTGTCTCCTTTAAGAAAGGCTTCGACAAGGACATCTCGCCTGCCACTATCTCCTCATGGATCAAGCAAACTGTGATCCTATGCTATGAGCTCTCTGATCACCAGGCCCACACCCTACATCAAGTCAAAGCTCATGATGTAAGGGCCTTTGCTGCTTCTAAGGCCTTCCAGTCTGGAGTCTCCTTGGAGCAGATCTTATCAGCCTGCCACTGGAAATCTCATAATACCTTCACACAATTCTATCTGAAGGATGTGGCTTGGGCGGACTCAGAGCTCTACCATCTTGGACCGGTTGTGGCTGCTCAGCAGATCCACCAACAGACTGGTACCTAGAGGAGATTTGTACATATGTAAATAGTTGTACATATTTGTATAGATGTTGCACATATAGTTAAGGAATATATATACAAAAAAAAAAAAAAAAAAAAAATTCTCTGGACGTGCTTCCTCCGGGAGGTTGAATTCTAAGGGACTGAACTCATCCCTCTCTTCCCCTACCTCAGAGCAGGTCTGAAACAAAAGGGGGGGGGGGGGGGGGGGGGGGGCAAGGTCGACTGACGGTTCCATTCCGGATAACCGGATGATGAAATTCGACCATAGCCTTAAGGGTTATTGACTTCAAGGTCTAACCAGGCTTTTAAAAAGGGAATTATCATTATTTCTAACATGAGTTCACAATTTTAGTCCCTAGTAACTTACCCGCCATCCAAGCGGTAGTTATTCAGCTATTGTCCATTGGATAGGATGTATTAACGCAATAAAATTGCAAATTTAATAAGTAAATTAAATTTTTATAAGTTAATACCCTATCCAATGGACGCGCAAGACCCTCCCACCTACCCCGCTTTCAGCTTACTAGGGGTCTAATAGGTCTAGACAACGAAAAAGATGCTATGACGTCACTCTGTCTAGACAGGAAGGAAGTACGACACGCCATCTGGCGAGTGCACAAGTACTACGGACCGACCTGCCGGTGGTAACACAGGACGTCTTTTTCTGGCGTTTGGCGGGCCGGTCTGCGCCGACCGGATAAGCTATTGTCCATTGGATAGGGTATTAACTTATAAAAATTTAATTTACTTATTAAATTTGCAAATTCATTCTGTTTATCTTTTTTCTCTCTGTGTTCATCCTTTACAAGTATCAGCAATTTACTATAACCTTACAAAAGAGACCATTTTGGTGGAGACATATTTACATGAATATCAATGTGAAAAGTCCTAATTAGCATATAAAATATCTTCCAAACACCAATAATAGTGTCCCAACCTTAAACTCAAAGTTTGTTTACACTGCTGTATATTGTAGAAAGTTTAAGGTAATCTTTTTCTGAAGGTTCTGTTCAAGGTTTATTACATCCACAACTAAAATATGCCTAGAATTGCACAATATTTGAAATACTTTTCAAAAATTACCAAACTTAAAGTGAAAATAATTCTGTTATACCTGGAAGTTTAAGGTCACCTTATTGTATGGCACTTACCTATGGCCAGTTACATATACATGCAAAAGTTGAATGAAATTTCTGAAGTTATTTGCAGTATACTCCATGGAGAAAGAAAAAACATAAACTGGACATAAGTTTTTTATACGTGGGAGTTTAAGGTCACCTTAACATTGGGCACACCTTCAAATCTAGTTACAACCACATGCCAAATTTGAACTGAATCCATCAAGCCATTTTTGAGATACTGTCCAGAAACGAAAAAACTTTAATTGAGTTTAAGTATCTTACTAGTGGGAGTTTAAGGTCACAAAACTATATAGCACACCCTCAGGACCAGTTACATCCACATGCCAAATTTGAATTAAATCCGACAAGCCATTTTCGAGATACTGTCCGGAATACAAAGTGTGACGACAAACGACGACGCCACAACATTGGACGACGAAGCAATCCCTATATGCCACACAGCATAAATGCTGGCGACACAAAAAGAGTGGTGGACTATATATGATTATTGCATGATTTGGCCAACCGAAACCTTACCATAGAAGCTTTCACCTGGACCAAGCCCAGCGCTTGTCAATCTGCTTGTTTATAGCACCAGAGGATATTTTGCTTTAACCAAGAAGACAGGGTAGCTGGTGTGATGTCTGACCCTTCTTAAAGGAAATGAAAGTAAGGAATAGCACCTCTCTGATCCTGAGTGCAGTTCAGATAGTACCTCAGGGCCCGTACTGGGCAAGGGGTCATGTCTTCTTTGAACCGTCTATCCACTACAGTAGTTAAGGGAGAAATGATCACTGGCGACACACTTTGGGAACCTTCTCTTGCTAGCTGGATTTTTGGATTTTGGCTATGAAAAGAATGACCTTTTCCCACTGGCCTAAATTGGACACTTGGTTTGCAAGCCAGGCCTGGATTTTGCTGCAGCACTTGCCGAATGCAAAGTCTAGCAAGAAGGCAGTTTTAAAGGGTAGATGTTTTGAGGTCTGTGTCTTTCATAGGCTCAAAGGGTGCTTTTGTGAGCTCATTTAATACAATGGAAAGGTTACAGTTTGGTAGATTTCTGGAACTTTTGAGGTGAAAGCTGGAAAGCAACTGTTGAACTTGGGAGCTTTAAGAGATATGGAGCCCCGCTGGGCCCAAGATGGCTAGAATAGCAATCATGTAGCTATCAATGGTTGATGGGTGTCCATTTAGGTCCTGGAACAGGTACATAAAAATAGCATCAGATATGCACGTACCCCACAGCTTGGGGAAATATTTTTCAACACTATGAGATATAGTAGTGAAACAGTACAAAGATCGGGATACTTTCAGAGCAGTGTCAGTTATCTGCACGTCCAAATAATGTTTAAGTACAGAAAATAATGCCCAAGAGAAAGAAAATGTGTATAAAGATGAAATATTAAAACAAGACCATTCAATAGCAAGAGGACAACATTAATCAGTAAATTGAAAAACATGACGCTGTAAAATTTATTAACTGGAGAACAGATGTCAATGGAAATATAACAATTATGTAAAAGTACGTATAATAATCAGTTGTAGCAATCCATATAGCTTTATCTTGAGAGACACGCGTCTCAAATATGGCAGATGAACACACTTTGGCAGAGCCTAAGTTAAAAGTCCAACCATGATGCACACCTAAAACCTCTAACCAATGTCCATACCAAGTGTCAACCTTCTACACTCACAGAAGAGCCCAGACAAGATTTATAGTCAAAGGTCAAATCAAGTCAAACCATGATGTTGCAAACCTAGAACTCCCAACAAATGTCCTTACCAAGTTTCAACTTCCTACACCTTACAGTCTGAGATATAGCCTGGATAAGATTTTATAGGTCAATGTCACACCATGATGTTACACCCCTACAACCCCCAACCAATGTCCCTACCAAGTATCAACATCCTACATCTTATGATTTCCAAGATATAGCCCAGACAAGATTTTATAGGTCAAGGTCACAACGACAGGGTCAAAGGTCAAATCAAGGTCACACCATGACGTTGCACACCTACAACCAATGTCCCTACCAATTATCAACTTTGTACACCTTACGGTTTCCGAGACATAGCCCGGACAAGATTTTAAAGGTCAAGGTCACTATGGCAAGGTCATTGGTCAGATCAAGGTCACTATGTCGTTGCACACCTATACCCCCCAACCAATGTCCCTACCAAGTATCAACTTCCTACACCTTATGGTTTCTGAAATATAGCCCCAACAAGATTGTCAAGGTCACACCATGACACTGCACACCTACAAAGCCCTTAAAGGCTGTGGGGTTAAAAACTTTTGCACCAAGTCACAGTAATGACAATGAATTAAATATCTTCGTTGATTTCAGTATGCAAATTGTGCAAAGATGGGGTACTCAAGAACAACTTTTTTGTTGCCCCTTGAAAACAAGTCTTAAAATGTTTATTATTTTGATTTCATGACAGTAACGTCTTTATAATTTACACTTGCATCACTACATATTTCAATATAAATAATCTAGCTTCACTTCAAACTAAAGAAAATAAGGCTTTTGTAAATAAAGTCATAGGGTTTTACGTCACATTCAACAGCCAGGGTCATATTGAGATGAGTCCTCGGCACTGCCACTTGTGGGAGTTGAACCCACACAGAGGTGATAGCGCGTGATTAGATGCCCAACTTGCTGACCTCTAGGCCACCAAAGACCTGGCTCTTGTATCAAAGTTGTGCAAAGTTACAGTGGGGAACAGCACCAGAATTAGAAAAAAAGATCAAAAATCACAGTTCAAATTTTATTCACGATCTCTTGTTAACTAAGTCACATTCTATAAAATTCAAAGTGTACAAAATGTGTAATTTCAGCCTGTAAGGCTAAAACAAACACAATTTCCAAACTTTGTTACCATGCCAACAATTATACTCTGTAAATGTAAGAGTTTTGGAGTTTAATAGGGATCGGTGGGTAGCACCAGTTTCTCAGCATCAAGACCATTTTACTGAAATACTGTGATGTCACTTTACAACTGGGATCTTGATTGTTGCCACACAAAACTGAAAGAAAACTTAAAATATCAGAAACAAACCCTAAATCTAAGCAATTATGAATATTTACATGCATTTTGAGATGTTTATAGTGATTTCTTTGAGTAGACCTGCCCTGTTTTGTTTTCATAAAGTTTACTTCCTTTTAGCAGGATTAACTATGGATACACTACACATAAAGACTTTTTTTGGTATCCTGGAAATGAAACTGTTCGTCATTGGTGGCATACCAAAATGGAACATACCAATCTATCCATAATGTTTAAGGTCCTCATTCAGTGCTTAAGACAATGCTTACCACACAATTGAAAATAACAGTGGTTAATGTATATAAAAATGTTACAAGTGTTAATCAAACACATTTTGAAATGTTGCCTATTATTCATGTGAGAGCCAACCCTACAATTCTTACTATTAAAATATTTGAAAATTAAAATAAATATTCGGCCAAATAAACATTTTTCCATTTGACTTTTTTTACTTCCTAGGCCAAGGGTGTTTCATTTCTTTCCAAATGGTATTAATAACTTATTATTGTTAAACTTTAATAAATGCTTCAGCTATGATACAGATTTCTCTCACTTCATAAACAATGTCCTGGCTAACAGTCAGCCACAAATTAAAGACACTTTTTTTCAGTTTTTATAATTCGTTCTCCTCTATAATCTCTACAACAGAAATACACATTCACTGTTTATATTTCTATCCCATCCAGAGCTCTAGAATGCATATCTTGTTCTAATGTCCTCCAGTTTCTTAGACACCTGTAAAATTTTACACAGCAATATATAAATAAGGTTTATACATTATGAAGAGTAATTCTGACACTGTAAATCCAACATTAAAAGACAAATAAAGGCAGTAACAAATCACCAGGGCCCCTAATATTGGATTTAGAATCCTTATTGCAAAAAGGTCAGAGATTAAATAAACAATTTTTAACGTCAGAATCCAGTTTACCACCTCAAGAAAACTAATGATTAAAGGGAGTCGTGTATCATAATCAAGTACAAGTCAAAACTTTTCCTTCAAAATCTTAACAAGAAAGCACATTTATAAAGCAATTCCCTCAAATCAAAGTGTTAAATGAATGAACACAAAATAATTAAGTCAGTTAATACAGAGAAAATTGTATGCCTGAGTAAATATAAAAGAGTTGGCCATTTGTAAAGATAATGATATATAGCAGACTTAGCAAATACACCGTATTCGGGTCTTCCCACTACAACACACACGTACCTCATTGGGTGTGCGGTCATCCAGTTCTTCTGCAATGCTTTTCTGTTTGACGGCTTCCAGTGAGTTAAACATTTCACACATGTCACCATCAATGACGTTCTTCACAGGGAAATAGTAGGACCTGAACCCCAGGTGGTCTCTCCCGCATAGAGGCGGCATTTCTGACCTCATGTGCATTTCCAAGTGTTGGAAGAAGTCATGGTCCTATGTGACACAAAAGGAAGAAACCAGTTAATATTATAAAGTACTTGTCTAGAATGACTGCACAATTTTCAAAAATGTTCTAAAGAATAATAACATTGACAATAACCTGGATTAGAGACGAACTTTAAAACCCTAATTTTTGTATTAATAGAGATAAAGCATACAAGTTTTCCCAGCTTATAAAATGAATACACAAGAGCAATCAGTGGGGCAGGGGGAAGGAAAAAGTAAAAACACCAGTAAATTCAGAAATTATCTTGAACTCTGAAACCTCTCTTGAACCCCTTATTATGTAGCGACCTTCAAAACAGAAGTTAAAATGTTGAATGTGTGGATTTTTCTCTCTTGGCAACTTAAAACTGCATGTTGGAGACCTATCTACTAATCTAATATGAACTTTTTTTGCTTAATCTTCATCACTTGATCGACTCTAAGGCACAACTAAACGAAATTAGTGAAGAATCGAAAGTCCAACAGCATTGGCAGATTATACCAAGAAGACATGGGGTTGATATGGAGGCTATGGCAGATAGGCTTTTGCAAACAAGTAATTAAGTATGTCAAGACTAGACATATTAACCACATAATTTCCACATTTAACCTCTGATCTGATCATCACAAGTAACCACCTCCGTAATATACGAGTAGTAAACTTACAAAATACATAAAAAGCTTTTCTCACCTCATGTGAAGTGAAGGGTACAAGCATCCCTATGCCCCCAGAGACTGTGGTGTAGACCAGGGATTCAGAACCCCCTGGGATTAAGGTGGCCTTCTGTAGAGAGGTGGCCACCTCTCCAATGTGATAGTTACAAACTATGTCAGCCTGCAGACAAAAAGTACAGACGCTAAAATATATATACACTCATACAGGTTATTTTTACTATTTGAACTATTCTTTCATGCTCAGTAAAAGGCTAAAATGGCAATAAATTTGGCAATATTTCCATATATATTTTAGGTGGTATAGAGTGTGGACATGTGAAGACATCAGTGCCAAAATAAATTAATCATTAGGTTTCAGGTGAAACACGGACTGGCAAAATCATCATAATCTTCACAACACCACATATAAACCCTAACCTTCGCAAGTGTTTCAAAAACTGTATCACCAAGTGTCATATAAAGCATCTGTTACTTGAACTCGCTTAAAAAAACTCACTTTTTACGCTCTTTTTAAAGACTTCTACTACTCGACGTTACTTTAAAATCTATTATTTTTCACACACGGTATTTGTTTACATGTAATACATATAAACTCCCTCAAAACACAGTACATGGTACAGAATTGTTATGAAATTACACAGGGTAAATGTTTCACATTATGATTTAATGACAACAAACCTTTTGTGAAGCACCGTTCAGTAATCCTCTGTCCCACAATGCTTTGTTTCCTGTTGGATCCTCATCCACATCATCTGATGTATCGCTTGGTAATCTGATCTACAAGGTTAATTCAACAAGAATACTTGGCTTGAAAGAGCTGAAAGATTCTGCTTTCAAAATTTATATTCATACTCATTACATGGGTAATTCAATTACAATACAATTCAGCTCAATTACCCTATCTAATACCAGTGCTTCACCATAATATTGCTTCAGGCAATTGTTTGCACTTCCTCTCTGTTAGGAATATTATTTTTACAATCAGTTTCATCTGGACACCACACAAAGCTACAACACAGCTTGGAAAATGGAAGAGAAACACAGCTGCGAGGCACTTTTTTCAGTGACTTCCCAAAACCAATAAACTTACCAGTAAGGGAAGAAGAATGGTGGAGGAAGTCTAAAAGAACTTTACATTAGTTCACAAACTCCAGAATTAAAACTTACTACACAAATGTTTCCAAACTTGTCAGCCCCAGCCATTGTGTCATAGTCCAGCATGCTGGCACAGGTGATCCACTTTGGGTTTGTGTCATCAGCAAATATAATCAGCTGGTTCTCCTGCCTCTTGTAGCGCACAAAGTGGAAACTCTCCTGAATGTCAGACACCACTATACGATTGCCCATTGTGTGGATCTGAACAATGAAGTTTGGAATGTACTAAAAAGAGAGAACAAATTTTACGATGGCTTTTAAAACATTATACAATATATATCCACAAGAATCTGCAGTGTGAATGTAGTATCAGCTAACGTGATACAGTAGAACCTGGATTACCCGAACTCACTGGGGGACTACTGTACATGTGCATGATTACATCAATTGAAACAATCTGACATGAACCGACAATGCAGTATCATCCTTTGTGCAAAAAATTAATTTTGAAGATTGGTAGTCATGTTTGTAGTGAATATGCTGTAGATGTAAACCAATCATCCTATATTCTAACAATCTACTTTCTTTTTCTTTTATTTACTAATCATCTATTTACAGCACAAGAAATGGACAAGCTGAAGGTTGCCAACTGTTTCTGAAAATCTAATCCGGTTTCTGGAGCTTTGCAACCGAACAAAATTCTGTAACTTTATATGTTTGCCGCAGATATTGTGAAGATTAACAGTGAAGGTAAATGAGCCATAATTTAACACAGGAACTGTCTTCACGAGATATTATGAAGTTTACAAACATCTTTTTCAATTGGCATAAAGTAAAAATTTTAGATATCTCCACAAATTAAAATGTTTTTCATTGTCTTGACAAAGTATTAAACCATAAAAAATGGCCGAAATTATGATGTTTTCAATACTTGGTACTTAAATATTCACTGCAGGTTTCTTTATTTTTACCTAGACAAAATGAAATGCAGTATACCGGGTTACAAATCAGACAAACCTTATCAGAATATGGACTAGAGGGTAATTTTATGTGAAGACATCAGTGCCTTGAAAATATAATCAGTAAGTATATTTCAGGTGAAACACGGACAGGCATAAATCATCACAATCTTCACATGAACATAAACATCTTAGGTACCCAACAGAAGCAATTCTGGCTGTGTCTACAATTTCACTTTCACAATTCTTACCTTATTTTCACATTTCCTCAGTAATTTCTTCTTGCCAAGATCATATATTCGCAGACATTTCCCAATGCCAATCAACACTCGACCCTACAAAAATGTAAAAACCAACATTACCAAATACAAAAGTTCGTAATTCCCAAGCTCCATTTCTCTTGGTATTTAAATCCTCTTTATATGCAAGAGTTCAAAAACTAGCAAACTTCAGTAAGAATCTTAGATCATCTTCAAAGAAAGCATGTTGGCAGAATAACATTTGTTTTTAAAAAAAACATGACAAACATACACAGCAAAGGATTTAATTTACTAAAAAGTTTATTATTGGAATAGCTGAAAAGATACCGGCCCAACGAAAATTTTTCAAATGGGCATATTGTTATGAGTGTTTTCAAAACCCAATCTAAGGCTATATGGAAATACAATGGTAAAACAGGTCACCCTTATGGTTTATTAGGCCTTTTTTTAAAGCTTATAACAGTTTGTACCTGAAAAGGAACAATGGCCCCAGGAATGTCTTCTACAGGGGTTTTGTGCAGGAGTTCAAGTTTTTCTCCCTCTTCTATGATCTTGTACACGTGCAGGAAGCCACCAGAACTCACACGGGGGTTGAGGACCAAATCCTTGACCGTTCCCACCAGGATAAACTGCTCGTCTCCATGGTTTGCAAACTTCACCAGGGCCACACTGACAAAAGCACAGAAAAAATATAAACTTAATATCATATCTAAAATAGTAAAAATACTAAGGATGGGTCATTATCAAAATACAGTTTTTTTCCTTGACCTAACTACAGTATTGCTTTGCAAGAGAAAAAGTAATTGTTTTTGCAGAAACAAGCCTCCCAATGAGCATTAATAATTTAACTGACATGTCTATCTTGTCTGTTTAATCTGTTTTTCCATTTAAACAAAAACGCAACCTAAAAAAAATGGCAGGAATTTTTCTTTTAAAGGTGCCAGATGAATCTGTTTTGAGTTTTATGCAGAAATTCAAGATGATGCCAAAGACAGCGGGAAAGTTTCTTGGCAAAAAGTGCCAGATGACTCTGTGCATGCCATGCAGGTGAAGAATTTTGTCAAAATAACAATTTCTTGCACCTTACAATTTCCAAGATATAGCTCGGACAAGATTTTATAGGTCAAGTGACAATGGCAAGGTCAAAGGTCAAATCAAGGTCACACCATGATGTTGCACACCTACAACCCCCAACCAATGTCCCTTCCAAGTATCAACTTCCTACACCTTACAGTTTCCGAGATATAATCCAGACAAGATTTTATAGTTCAAGGTCACTATGGCAAGGTCAAAGGTTAAATCAAGGTCATACCATGACGTTGCACACCTACAACCCCTAACCAAGTATCACCTTCCTACACCTTACGGTTTCTGAGATACAGCCCAGACAAACTTTTCCCGCTGCCCACCCCACACCATGGGTGAAAACAATACCCTGACAGCCTGTTAGGGCTTTGGTGTAAAATTAGATTATGTGTGGATTTGTACAGAGGCTAAAACCTAAGGTTTATTAAGAAAGGAAGTGACTGTCTCAACATTTTCTTGAGTAGCAAGCACATAGCCCGATACTCTACACACATATTGAAGTTTATGTACCCAACGTTTGCACACTGAATACATACAGAGATAATATTCAGCCGGCTTAGTTATTGGGATCATATAAAACATATGACTTAGTTACATTTAGTTTTACTTGTGCATTAGTTTGCATGGTTTCCAAAAGCAGAGATAAGCTTTCTCCTCATTATCGGTCAATTTCCTGTTGTGTCCACACAAAACAAGCAACCTATCACCAGTGTTGATAGTTGGGGCAATCACCACCCCGCTTCAAATGAAGGATAAATAAACCTATGGGACTAAATCTTTTACTGATAGCACCTCATATGCCTGTATTAAATCTCACAATATATTGTGTATCCAATTCTTAGAATCAACACTGAACACTACCTGGTACTTGTCTCTGTGCAGCAGAACAAACATCAAAGGTCAACAAGTGATTCCCAGAAGCGCGAGCCTTGCTAGAGCTCGCGGTTAAAAACCATAAATCAGCCAGAGGGTATGTGACTTAGGTAACATGGTGGAAATGAAAACAGTAACAAGAGCATGAGTCACAAGAACACAGATAAGAACTAGACTACGGACGCATCTGTGGCCAGATGCTGGATGTATCCACCGACAAAGGCCAACTAACATAGTTTAGAAGATAAACAGCATTTTTCGTTAATAAGCAAGCTGAAAGCACTTTTAAGTTTGGTTACCCTTATTTGACCCTGTAGCAGGGGCCCAAGGTGAAGTCTGACCTTATCAAAAGATTCGCAGCCCATGATTTCCTATAAGTCGTTTTCACATTGCAAACCTCTAGGACCAATAATAAGCAGGAGGGGCCCAAGGTCAAATCTGACCACATGAAAAGATTTGCAGCCCATGACTTCCTATAAGTTGTTTTCATATTAATGAGTTATTTGAGAAATACTGGCTATCTGCAATACTTCTGCAATAATTCGCATTTACTCATTTTGAGTAGGTGAATAATTAGCTACAGGTCTGAAACTTCAGCAAGTGAAAGGTCTCCCAAAAGTAGGTGAAGGAGTTATTTGACAAAAATTGGCTATCTGGAATACTTTTAGAGATAATTTGCATTTACTCATTTTCAGTAGGTGAGTAATTACCTACGGGTCTGAAACTTCACCAAGTGAAAGCTCTCCCAAAAGTAGGTGAATGAGTTATTTGAGAAAAATTGGCTATCTGCAATACTTTTAGAGATAATTCGCATTTACTCATTTTGAGTAGGTGAATAATTAGCTACAGGTCTGAAACTTCACCAAGTGAAAGCTCTCCCCAAAGTAGGTGAAGGAGTTATTTGACAAAAATTGGCTATCCGGAATACTTTTAGAGATAATTTGCATTTACTCATTTCGAGTAGGTGAATAATTAGCTATGGGTCTGAAACTTCACCATGTGAAAGCTCTCCCAAAAGTAGATGAATGAGTTATTTGATAAAAATTGGATATCTGCAATACTGTTAGAGATAATTGGCATTTACTCATTTTGAGTAGGTGAATAATTAGCTACAGGTCTGAAACTTCACCACGTGAAAGGTCTCCCAAAAGTAGGTGAAGGAGTTATTTGACAAAAATTGGTTATCTGGAATACTTTTAGAGATAATTTGCATTTACTCATTTTCAGTAGGCGAGTAATTACCTACGGGTCTGAAACTTCAAGTGAAAGCTCTCCCAAAAGTAGGTGAATGAGTTATTTGAGAAAAATTGGCTATTTCCAATACTTTTAGAGATAATTCGCATTTACTCATTTTGAGTAGGTGAGTAATTACCTACAGGTCTGGAACTTCAGCATGTGAAAGCTCTCCCAAAAGTAGGTGAATGAGTTATTTAAGAAAAATTTGCTATCTGCAATACTTTTAGAGAAAATGCAGAATTACTCATTTTTAGTAGGCAAGTAATTTAGCCACAGGCCTAATTTAGACATAAAGCCTACCAATAGAATACTGTGGTGTACCCTCTAATATACCTTGCAAACTTGAGAAGGCTAGCTATAACATTTTTTTCGATAGAGCGGTAATGGTGAAATCTCACTACACACTGCGGCTATCCAGTGGATACAATGATTTACTCAACAGTGAGAACCTGAAAGTAGATATTGGTAAGCTATGCCATGACATAGAGGTCTGCAATTTCACTCTGTTATAGCTGACCAAAAATTATGTGAATAACATATTTAAACAAAATACTGTAAATGTAATAGTTTTCACGTTACAACTGATTTACTCAACAGTGATAACCTCAAAGTAGCTATTACTCAGCTATGCAATGAGCTACATGTCTGAATTTTTTCTATGTTATAGCCGACTCAAAATTAGGTGAACAACATATTTAAGCAAAATACTGTAAATGCTATAGTTTTCAAGTTACAACTGATTTACTCAATAGTGAGAACCTGAAAATAGCTATTGCTCGGCTATGCCATGAGCTATAAGTCTGTAATTTCACGACGTTATAGCTGACCCAAAAGTAGGTGAACAACATATTTAAACAAAATACTCCAAATGCACTATTTTTCAAGTTACAACTGATTTACTCAACAGTCAGTACCTGAAAATTGCAAATTTTAATTAGTAAATTAAATTTTTATTAGTTAATACCTTACCTACCAGACGATAGCTATAGCCCGGCGCCAGCCGGTCCCGCCAAACGAAAGAAAAGACGTCCTGGGTTTCACCCCCGGCAGGACCGGTACACTACACTCCACTCGCCAGGTGGCCTAGTTCCTGCTTCACTCGCCAGAGGGACGTGACGTCATAGCATCTTTTTTGTCCCTAAGGTTGAATTGTAAGGCTGAAAGCGGGGAAGGTTGGGTGGGAATTTCCCGTCTGGTAGGTAAGGTATTAACTAATAAAAATTTAATTTACTAATTAAAATTTGCAATTTCATTGCGTTAATACATCTTACCTACCAGACGATAGCTAGAATAACTACCCAGTGGAAGGAGGGCAGCCTTCTGAGGATTAGAGAGAACTCTTATATTGTGCTTAGGTGTGAGGTTCTAGCCCTTTTGAGGAGACATGTTAGTCTCGAGGGTAACTAGACCCACCTGCCCCCCCCCCCCCCCTTTTTTGACTGCTCTGAGGGGAGGAAGAGAGTAAGAGTTCAAGGCAATGAAATTCCACGGTTAACCTGGAAGAGTGGGGAAAGTCCTATACCCAGAGGATTATTCTGAAGTAAACGACTTTGAGAAGCCAAGGTCGAGGCTAAAGGTGAGCCTATACCTAAAACTAACTAGTATGTACACTATATAAAATTATATACAAAGAAGCTTAGGGGACTAGTGGTGGATCTGCTGGGCAGCCACCACAGGACCCAAGTGAAAAAGCTCCTTATCTGCCCAGGCAACATCCTTAAGGTAAAACTGTGTAAAGGTGTTGTGGGATTTCCAGTGGCATGCTGCTAGAATCTGGTCCAGAGATATGCCACCTTGAAAGGCCTTGGAGGCCGCAAATGCCCTAACATCATGGGCCTTAACCTGATGTAGGGTCAAGGTATCTTGGTCAGAAAGATCATAACACAAAACTACTGTTTGTTTGATCCAGGATGAGATAGTGGCAGGAGAGATGTCCTTGTTAAAACCTTGTTTGAATGAAACAAAAACTAACTCCTTTCCCGTTCTTAGGTCCTGGGTTTTGTCCAGGTAATAGCGAAGAGCCCGAACGGGGCAAAGGGATCTGTCTTCTTGTAACGACTTATCCAGAGTGGGGGCTAAAGCCGGGATGACCACCGGGGCCACGCACTCTGGTCCCTCTTTTGCCAAGTGATTTTTCGCCAAGAAGCTTGGTGAAGGGTAGAGGGAAACTTTGGACCAGTCAGCTTGGTGTCTGATATTTTTGTTTAACCAAGCGTGAATCTCACTCCTACGTTTTCCTGAAGCCAGGGCTAGGAGAAAAACCGTTTTGAAAGTAAGGTGTTTCAGAGAAGCCTTTCTGAGTGGTTCAAAAGGCGCCTTTGTAAGCTGGTGTAAAACCAGGGAGAGGTTCCAAGCAGGAACCCCCCGGCGCCCTTTGGGTCTATCTCTGTGAAAACTGTCTAACAGTCTAGTCAAATTGTCATCCTTGCCAACATTAACCGAGGCATTTCCCAGTTTGTCTGAAATGGCTGACCTGTAACCATCAATAGTGCTGGGCTGGAGATTCTTCTCCTGGAAAAGATGCAGGAGGAAATCTGCTATTTGTTTTATAGATGGGTTCCTGAAGTCCACCTGACTTGTTTCGCACCATCTAACAAAAAGGGCCCACTTTGCCTCGTAGACTGCTCTGGTTGAACGTCTTTGAGGCGCCTCAATTCTTGCCGCCACTGGGCTAGAAAACCCTTGCTCCTTGATGGTCTGGGCTCTAGGAGCCAGGCATGGAGATTTAAGCTTGTCAGATCCCTGTGACGTGCCTTGTTGAAAGGTTGGGTCACTAGATCTGGATGGTGTGGAAGACAAAGAGGAACCATGGCCGACAGCTCCACTAGGTCCCAAAACCAAGGCATGTTTGGCCATCCCGGAGCAATCAGGATTGCTCTGTGATACCAATGGTCTGACAGCTTGCTGACCACCTTCCCCATCAGAGACACTGGGGGAAAGAGGTACATGTCCAGGTTTTCCCAGGACAGCGTCAGAGCGTCCACTGACCAGGCCTTCGGGTCTGGAATTGGGGACACAAACCGGACTAGTTTGCAGTTGTACCTTGTTGCAAACATGTCCACTTGGGGATAATGCCAAGTTCGACAAAGGGTGTCGAAGATCTCCTGATGGAGGGACCACTCTGTCTGAATGACCTGTCCCTGGCGAGACAACTTGTCTGCAATTACATTCAGACGGCCCGGAATATGTCTGGCCTTCAGTACTGTTTGTCTGAGATTGCACCAACATAGGAGCCGCCAAAGAAGGGCACAAAGTGAACCTGACCTCATACCTCCCTCCTTGTTGATGTATGCCACAACTGTGGTGTTGTCTGTGGCAATCAGGACGACCTTTCCTTGCACTAAGTGTTGGAATCTTTTTAGTGCTAACAACACGGCTTTTAGCTCTAAGAAGTTTATGTGTAATTTGCTTTCGGGCACTGACCAAGTCCCGCTTGCTGTGAAGTCGCCTAAGTGAGCACCCCAGCCTTCTTTTGAGGCGTCTGTAAAGATTTGTATTGCGTGTTGTAGGGGGTGTAAGGGTTGACCCTTTAGGACCTTTGACTCCTGGGTCCACCACTGCAGGTGCTGATGGAGAGACCTCGGAATTGGGATCTCTTTTTCCAGAGATTCCGGGACTCTCCAGTGTTTCTTGAGGTGCCACTGAATAGGTCTCATGTGCAGTCTGCCTAGGGTCACCTGTTTTTCTGTCGCAGTGAGAAGGCCTATAAGAGACATGAAAGTTCTCACTTGGCAAGATCTCCTCTGCAATAGCCCTGTTATTTTTTGTTGAAGGGCTTCCCAACGGTTTTGAGTCGGTCTGACCAGTCCGTTGAGCAGGTCGTACTGGTAGCCTACAAAGTCGAAGACTTGTTGGGGTTCCAGTTCTGATTTTTGCGTGTTTACCATCCAGCCCAACTCCTGGCAAAGGGCTAGGAGGGACTGGGTTCCCTGGTGGCAAGATTCTTTGGTAGGGGCTCGAATCAACCAGTCGTCTAGGTACTGGTGGATTCTTATACCCCGTGACTGAGCCATTAACTTGACCTCTTTGACCACAGCAGTGAACTCCATGGGAGCTGTTGAGAGGCCAAAGGGAAGAGCCCGAAACTGGTACGACTGGTTCTGGAAGTGGAACCTGAGGAATTTTCGGGATGTGAAGTGGATTGGAATGTGGAAGTAGGCGTCGCTGAAATCTATTGATGACACCCACTCGCCTTGTTGTAGAGAGGTCCGGATTGTCTCTGGAGTCTCCATTTTGAATGTTTTTACGCATAAAAACTGATTTAGAGTACTGAGATCCAAGATTGGCCGCCACTTTTGGTTCGGCTTTGGGACAATGAACAATCTGTTGAAAAAGGCTAGTGAGGTTCGAACCCTGACCCTCTCTACTGCCTTTTTCTTGATCAGAGCTTGCACTGCTTCTTGTAAGTGGGAGTCTCTGGTGGGGTTTGCATAGCCGCTTACTATCAGGGGTTCCCTTATTAAGGGAGGTCTGACCTTGAAGGGAAGCACATAGCCCTTTTTCAAAATGGATACTACCTTCGGGTTTGCACCCTTGAGAGCCCATATTTTCCAAAAATTTTGTAGGCGTCCCCCTACTGATTGGACATTTGCAACACTGAGGACATTTGACACACTTGGGGCAAAGACACAGTGATTTACAAAAGAAGCACTTTTCACATACTTTATTGTATTTTGTGAGTTTAAGATTGGACTTATGCCTTTCTTTTGCGGCTGCCTGATGTTTTTTACAGAAAGTACATGATGAACAACATTGTGACAATTTACAGAGTCTTTCACAAGAACAGGAAGACTTGTCTTTGTTACATTTACAACACCAAACTCCGGACAGGATGTTACTTCCGGAGGAACTTTGCAGTGATTGTCATTTATACGCCTTAGCATCTCTGGCAGGGCGCGAACCGCGACCGGGTTGACCACCCCTGCCTCTGCCACGGGCTCTCCCGCGATTGCCAAATGTTTTCCATGCAGGCATCTCTTTGCCGGGAGCCCCGGAGTTTCCAGAATCCTCCTGTTTCCATGTTGAATATGGCTGGTAACGGTGTTGCTTTTTCTGAGTGCCGGCGAACCCACCACGGCCCGGACCGGGCTGGTTGGTACGCTTATGTGACTCAAATGCTGCTATTTCATCTTCCGCCCTCCGGATAATGTCGTCCGGAAACAAAGCCCTGGTTTGTAGAGGACAGTTCCTGAGAGAGGAAAAGGTATCTGGCTTGACGCCAGCTTTTAGGTGCTCAAGATAAGAATCCCTCCTGACCAGAGTTAAATTAGCCATTTGTATAAAAGTGAAATCTGAGAGGTGTTGGAGGGATTTGCCAACCGCAAAACTCACATTTTGGTTGAATGCAGACAGGAAATGTAATTCATCAAGTGCACCTTGAGCTTTTGTGGAAGATTTTCCTTTTCCCAACTCTGTCTGAAGAATTTGTAACTGTTCTTGAAACGAGTCCTGTATCTTGGTGATGCACCTATTGAAACCAGCGGACTGGTTACAAATATAACTGGTCTCTTTTGCTGCTTTCTCCCACTTCCGGAGCGTATCCTGAGCAATAGGGCGGGAGGTGGGTTGGGATGAAGCAAGAGCAGGTTTACCAATTCGGGCAAAGGAACTGTTCAACTTCGCCGCGTCATTGGGCCAAGTAGTTACATATTTTCCCGGCCTAGTGATGTCTTTATTTTCAGCGGGATGAATCCCGTACCACCTTGCCTGAGACTTGGGGGGGCGGAGATACTGATCAACATGAAGTCCACCCGGTTCCGTAGACTTGGACGGGTAACCTTCTATGAGGACGAGATTTAAATTTTCAAGTTTCTTACAAAGCCAGTCCTCTGGTGGTAAGTCGATAGAGACCTTGCCTACAGGTTGTGCCCGGTGGCCAATCCAGGGATTGTCTGACTTGGAACTTGGAGTATACTCAAGATCTGGGATATGTGACCAGCCCATGAAAGCACGTACTCCCCTAACAGTCTCTCTGTAATTTTGATCTTCGCTCAATGTCTTATCCAAGTCTGGAGATTCTTGATCAGGATGGTCAGTGACGTCTTCTTGGTCAGATACCTCACCTTCCTCAAAGTGCTCCGGAGCTGACTTGAACAAGCTGGATTGCGGAGGAGGTTGAGGCAAAGCAGAGGCCACCGGGCCGGAAGAACTCTGTTGAGAGAATACCGGTTCCGGGTCCTGTTCAGAGTAAAGGCCTTCTAGAGGAGACGTCCTAGTTATTGAGCTGGTAGTGACAGTGGCACTAGGTTTTATCCTATCCGGGCCAAAAGCCGGGGCGGCTTGGCCGGAAGGGACAGATGATAAGAGAAAAGGTGCCTGAGAAAGAGCTCCCGCGGGAGCTTGATGCGGTACCGGTGCCTTGACCGGTGAGAAGGAAGGTTGAGGTGAAGGACGCTGCCCCAAAGTAATGAGTGCTTCCAGACGGGCCATACGTACTGACCACTTTTCGTCCAAGTCTTTTAACTCTTGGCGGAACATAGGTGGAGGTAAAGAGAGATCTTGCTCAGCAACATGGGGTGGAGAAGTTGAAGCAACTTCCTGAGATTCCACCTGCGACACGATAGTGACAGTGGACGGATCCACAAGGGCTTCTTTGGTTTTAGATTTCTCCTTCCGCAGTTTGTACGTAGGGGTTGAAAGCTGGAGCAATTGTTCAGGGGTTAAAGTGTCACAAAACTCACACTGCAACTTTAAAACACACGGGTCTTGGCCCAACCCTTTATCTCTGCATCTGGCACAACGAGAATGAGGGTCAAAATTAGCCATGATATGCCCGCAGGCTCCTTTCCTTTGTCCTGGAGATGCCATGGTAGTTTATCCAACTAACTGACAAATCGTAACACAAAACACACTGTATAACTTAAGAAATACTCAAAATAAAAAGAGTTTCCAAAAATTCAAACTTTGAATATCGCGCCAAACGAAAAAGATGCTATGACGTCACGTCCCTCTGGCGAGTGAAGCAGGAACTAGGCCACCTGGCGAGTGGAGTGTAGTGTACCGGTCCTGCCGGGGGTGAAACCCAGGACGTCTTTTCTTTCGTTTGGCGGGACCGGCTGGCGCCGGGCTATAGCTATCGTCTGGTAGGTAAGATGTATTAACGCAATGAAATAGCTATTGCTCAGTTGTGCCATGAGCTACAGGTCTGTAATTTCACTATGTTATAGCTGACCCAAAAGTAGCTGAATAACATATTTACACAAATTTCTGTAAATGCAATAGTTTTCCAATTACAACTGATTTACTCAACAGTGTGAACTTCAAAGTAGCGATTACTCAGCTATGCAATGAGCCACAGGTCTGGAACTTCACTATGTTATAGCTGACTCCGAAATAGGTGAATAACATATTGAAACAAAATACTGTAAATGTAATACTTTTGAAGTTATAAGTAATTTACTCAACAGTGATAACCTAAAAGTAGCTATTACTCAGCTATGCCATGAGCTACAGGTCTGAAATTTTACTATGTTATAGCTGACCCAAAAATAGCTGAATAACATATTGAAACAAAATACTGTAAATGCAATAGTTTTCAAGTTACAAGTGATTTTACTGATGATGGAAGTTACTGAAAAGCCCAAAAGTAGCTATTACTCACTTAGCTATTGAGACAGACACCCAAGTTACTCACCATGTTGTAGCTATGAAAAAAGTATCTGAATAACATATTTTAACAAAATGCGCTAAATGCAACACTTTTCAAGTTATAAGTGATTTAGTGCATGATTTTATGAATTTTAATGCATTTTAGACATTTTTGTCTACCAGAGGCCTAATTTAGACATAAAGCCTACCAAAAAGATAGGGTGGCGAGTCCTGTAGCATACCAAGCCACCTGCCAAACATGAAAGAAATCTGGAAAGAAATGTGGACTGTAGGTCGCTAACAAGCAATATTCCACATTTTAGTCTACCACAGGCCTAATTTAGACAAAGCCTACCAAAAAGATAGGGTGGCAAGTCCTCTACCATATCAAGCCACCTGCCAAATATGAAAGAAATCCGGAAAGAAATGTGGACTGTAGGTCGCTAACAAGAAATCTCTGCGGACTCGGACGACGACGATGATGAATCCATAGTATCCCCGCTTCGCGTCGGGGATACAATAAGACCGTGTTACTAAGTATACAGACCAAAAAAGGTAAGGCCATTGTCTCAACACTTTCTTGAGTAGTAAGCACATAGCCTGATACTCTACACACGTATTGAAGTTTATGTACCCAATGTTTGCACACTGAATACATACAGACAAGATATTCAGCCGGCTTAGTTACTGGGAGACTAGAATACCATGAACACATGTATTTAGGTTAAAACAACTGTGAGAAGAGTGGAAAAGTTTCGTCCTGGCCTTATGTGATACCGATCATGAAGAGGAAAGGTAAGGTAAGGTAACTGATTATTTTAAAGAAAAATCTCCAGACAGGTGAAAAAGAAAAAAACAAAACAAAAATGTTCCCAAGTACCCCTGAATGATTATTATAGAACCCTTATGATCTGAATTTTCAATTATCCCACCTAAAACCCATTCTCCCAACTCTATTTAAACTGTTATTTTATGCTATTATCCAACCTTTCTCTAATCTGACCTAATTGTTGCTCCCCCAAGAGGGTCGGATAATAGAGGTTCTATCGCATTTGTACCCAATCAGAAATAGCTACCACACAAAACAAATTTAACCTGTATAATTAAATTCAGCCATTCATACATATCCTAACTGATCTATACTACATATAGGTTTGTCAAAGCGTGGTCATCAGAAAGACATGGAAAATGGCCACGAACTAACACACTTTGCTTGATGGTGTACAGAGGTAATGACTTATATGCCTACTTCTTCACAGTTTAACTAAAAGCAGCATCATATGAATACGATAAACCAAATAAATTCAGTATGAAACATACACTACGTACTACTACGAAATTTGATGGCTAGATTAAGATATTCGTCAAACACAATGACCAGAGTTGTGTACATTGTTATATTTAAACAAAATTCCATGGTGTAAAATCTGTTTCAAAGTTTTCTTGGGTAGCAGACACACAGCCTGTGACCCTACACACACACCTTGATGTCAGTGTACCCAACCGTAGCACACCAGGTACATACAGGCAAGGTACTCAGTCGGCTTAATTGGTTGGGAAATCATTAAGGAAATACTGTCATTAAAAAACTGTTACTCCACATTAATAAGTTAACAAGTTGCAATTTTTTCCAACTTTTAAACTTTGAACAATGTTTGCATTTATTTCAACATGCGTTATTTAGCTGAATTACTTATTAACTTGTTTCACATAAAGTGCCATTTTGTAATTGCATGACCTTATTTAATCTTTGCACTAGTGCTGGGACGATGTTTGCAACTTCGGAATTATTGGTCTTGGGCTTATTGCCAAGCAATGATTGGTAAATTAAAATACAAGCGACAGTTTCTAAACTCCTTTCTTTGTACCCTATTTGCCCCAACAAAACAAAAAATCATATTTTGTGAAAACACTGTACATCCAACAGTTAAAATCACAAAACTAGCCATACTTTGTGTTTTCCCACTGTTGCCAAGGCAATCATAAAATCGGCCAATCAAAGTGAGGACAGATAAAGCACGGCATGTAGTGACTGAGATGTTTCTTCAAACTTTAATGTTATATTTTGGTTATGTTTATGGTGATTTGTGTCTATTTTCCTCGTTTTGATATAATGTTTGAGGTTTGCATTTCTCTGATATATAAACATTGACAGGCAATACCGTGGTGATCTCCCAGGCTTACTGTGCACAGTTATCTACAGTACAACTTTTACCAGAATTTTGAGTTAGGATCCATTGTGACTGAAAAGCTTTCACATGGATTTCCAACAAAAGGCAAAAATTTAATTCCAACAACCAACCATGTCCAATGCTAATCAGAAATTTGTCTTGCAAAAGCAAATCTCTGTTATAAGTAGGGATGGGTTGGTAGGCCAGTTGTCTCGGCAACAATAGCATTTTGCAGGAATAACGTAATGAGATTTTAAAATTGCCACTTCGCTTGCCAATACATATAATGGAAGGAAGAGTTACTAAAACTTATAAAAATTTACCCAAAATTTGAAGACATTTATAAGCTTTTATTCCATAGTTTCATACATTTGCAGACTTTTACAGTAAATTGAGCAGAAATGCCACATTCTGGTTATGACACTTTATAGCCTCAATCTCCCTTGTCAACACATATAATGGAAGGAAAACTTAATATATTGAAAAGAAACCAGAAATCTGAAGAAATTGTACACATTTATCTTATATTTTGTGCATTCAAGGACTTTTATTGTGTTGTCATTAAGAGGAAACATCCATGTTTGGTTAGGGTGTAGTATCAAAATGCGGAGTCCAAAAATCAGTACAGTTTTGCGTTTACTACCTCCCGATGTACACATTTCTGGTACCGACCCATCCCTAGTTATTACTTGTATGTTACCTGAAGGCAGCCTCGTTCTGTTCCAGTGGGATCTTGTGGACAGTCTTGCCCTGGATGGGGTTCATGATCCTGATCACTGAGGCCCACATGCCCGGCCCAGCTTTTGGGGACCCATAGTTTTCCTCCGGCAGGTTCTCGTTTAAGAAGGCGGCTGCCATCTCAGCGGCAAGCTGCTGCTCTTCTTCCCCAGCAGCCTCAACCATTTCCTGGAACACAATGTGTTACAAATATTCATAATGTGGTGCAGAATGCTGCAACAAATACCACCACAATTTACTAATGCCTTGTAATTACACTGTACAACAATGTATGAGAAAATCCTGTTTGATAATCAAAATTTAAAGTTATATTAATCTTAAAACCAGATTTTCGAAAATAAACATTTATCGGGCTCCCAAGTTGTTTTGATCGGCATCATGTCACATCACTAAAGTCAGTGATATTATTTTAGAATAATTCTTTTAAATTATTTAAACTTTTTAATTTTAGACAGAAACTTTTAGCCTCCATAATATTCCATACAACTAAAGAAGACTCTAACTTTACATCAAGACAGACTTTTTTCTGTCATTTAGCAGGCTGGTCTGTGTGGACCGCATTAGCAATTGTCCACTGGATAGGATGTATTAACGCAATAAAATTTTTTATTTTAGACAGAAACTTTTAGCCTCCATAATATTCCATACAACTAAAGAAGACTCGAATGTTACAGCAAGAGGCTGGTAAATCCCACTATTACAGAATACCTAGAATAGGTTTCAATTTTACGTTGTAATAAAACCGTAAGTCTTTCTAGGCAGGTAGCTTGAAAGTGCACGTTTTTTAAATCAATGCCACAGTCAAATATTAATTATTCATTTCAAGTTTTCACAGCACAACTCCACTTTGGGTCCTCATTGTAATAAGAAGGCTTATTACAAAAATTACGCTGCTTATATAGTGTCTGCTAAGAATGGGACATTTCAGGTGATGTTCTTTGTGCATATCACAAGGTGCTGCAAAGCCAAGATGATAAACCTAATCAAATGATATCAACCTGGTGAAATTGTTGGCAAATTCATACCTCAGCCATCTGCTGTTTCCTCATGGTCTTGGTTTCCTCGGTGTAGGCATTGTGGTCCGTCTCTATGAGAATAATATTGCTACTTTCTGTGTGGATGACAAACCTCCTGGGTGTGTATTGTAGAGATGAGGATACCTGATTGAACACCGCACCTAGCTTCTCAAGTGCCAAGATTCTGTCAAGACATTGCAAAAGACCAAAATGTATCTTACCACACAACAATTTAAAGTACAGGATATTCATAATACTCCATTTCATCTGACAAGCTTTGCTTGTGAAAGTTAATATTTTATAACATTTTAAGTATATGTTAATCCCTCGAGTTAAACCTGACCATTTGGATATTATTTATTGTGAATTTTGTAAAATTTCGATGCAAGTGAAGTTTTCTGCCAACTTAAAAATGCTACTTCTACAGTACATGCCCATTCCACTTTCATACGAGCTGTATTCTGCAGACTTTACCTGAGAGTGTTGGTGGAGATGGCTACAATACCCTCTGGACACTGTTCAGAGGCAAATCCTGATGCATACTCCAGGGTTTCGTAAGACAATGGTGTCAAGTGTACTCTGTTTTGGTAACTGTAACTCAGCCACGACCGACTTGACATGGCCAGCACCTGCAGAATGGTATACATCTATTTTTTAAAGCTGTCAACGATTCAATTGATCCCTGTATGGTTGAATTTCAAAGAACCACAAAAAACACTATCAATAAACAAGGAACTTTTATGGAAAAAGTTCCTCACAAAGTATATGACATCCTAATACCCACAGACAGCTCACTTAAACAGAGATATATTTACGGTGGGTTTGCGTATCTTGGTTGTGAACAAATACTCCAGGCTCATGCAACAGGGTGAATTATCTGAACTACTAAAAGTCTGTAACTCTATTTTATCACATTCAAGCTACATATCTGCCACTCTGGCCTCGAGGGCAACAGACTAGTCTAGAAACAGAGCAGCAGGGTTTGATCCAGGTCCATCCCTAATTTATTGTGGCTTGGATGACTATCTTAATTGCTGGTTCTCTGTCATCCAGAGTCTATCCCCAGTAGCAGGCTAAAGAAGCTTAAGGGCACCAATAATCTGCAAGACCCCATCCTCAAAGATAAAACTACTAGACCTGAACCAGTACTTGAACAGTCAGGATGGGTCAAATAGCACTTTGGGCCAAATAGTGGAGGATATATTAAGCCAAGCATAAAGCCCAACAACAGAATATAATACTACACACACACTATCATTAATTTGTAAAACTCACAGCTTCTGAACCCTGCATGTTGATTCTGAAGAGTTTGACAGGTCTGGAGCCCAGGTACCTGGTTCTGGTGTCAGACAAGTCTCCAGTCACAGTGTCCAGTACAGTCCTCAGCAACACTCCATTCTGTTGACAACAGTAAAGCAAGACAGACATCCTGTAGAGACCACATCTTATATTCAACTAGTCATGGCAACAGTTTTTGGCAGATGTTGAACAAATCAGTAACTGTAAATGCTATGCCAATGTGGATTTATGTCCCATGGTTATGGAAACAATATTATCTTAAAATCTGTAAATCTGGCAATCTAGGTCGACAAAAAGGTGGGTACTAGATTCGCAACACTCATTTCTGCATCAAAACATTACACCGTCAATAGGATTACATTTTCTCCGTAAACGTAGCTACATTGAAATTTCTTTCCATTAAAACAAGGTTCATTTCAATTATATGTGGATCAATTTTTATCGATCTTACCAAAAATGTAAAATCTTAAATTATTCTGGCAAGGTATATCACATACATTTACGCATATTAATCTTGCTGAAATTTGTGCAAATTTATTTGTAACACTCTACAACATTAACATGACAAGAGATTCCTCTGGAAAGCTAACTGTATCCACTGACCTGGAGCCCTATGTTGAGATACAGTCCTCCCACAAATATGCCTTCACCCGTATCACTGGTCGTCTCATGTGTGCCTGTCTCCACAATACACAGAGACTCGGGGGCAGCAGGCAGTGCCTGCATACTGAGTGGTGCCAGGCAATCCTACAACAAAAGCAATTTACTCCTGGTCACAAAACAGCAAAATGCCTTCAGAGGAATAAACCTATACTTTAACAGAATTAACACCTGCCCTGAAAAAACTTTGAGAAATACAATATACACCAATTTATTATTTTCCATTGCCACAACACTTTTAAAACTATGAATTTGAACTTTTACATTCACAATATTTCGATATATTGATGTAAATGCATAAATTACTTGAAAATATATCTATTTTTATTGGCCTTCTATTATCCAAACAAATTCCATCCTCATTCAACATAATAACCGACTGTCACAGCATGCCCAAGTATTCAAAAACAGTCCTAGTAGGTTGACAAATGAGTGCAAACTAGTGAACCCAATACTCATAAATAATCTCTAGTTACATGCATAGCAAAAGTGAGGTTCTGATAAATTATCTGATTATATCCTCTTTCAACTAATTAACTTCCTTCTTACATTTGGGTCCAGTGAGATAATCCTGACAGTGTTGTCATTCAGTCCCACAGCCAGAAACCTTGACCTTTGTTCCCCTGCTGGCACCCTGCCAAGTGCCATGCAGATCACATCAGACGACATCTCCTTCCTTTCTGTGTACTCGTTCAGCTGACCTGTCTAAAGACACATCAACACAAACATCATTAGGCTGCTATCCCAGGAGGCCGCAGTAGCTGATGCATTAAAATGTAACCCCATGGATCTCACTTCTGAGGTTGTAGGTTCAAATCCAGCTTATGGAGACATGCAAGATAGACTGAAGGAATGATATTGAAAATCGTCTCGATATAAAAATATCACATATGATACAAAAGCTTAAGATAAAAACCACCATGAGGGATTTGAAAAAAGAATTATTATATCCCAAGTACGAAACCTATTGAGTAAAACTTACAGGGTCCATTTCAAAATACACCAGTTCTCCTCCAGTCAGAGCAATGACCACTTGTCTCTGGTTGACAGCACATTTCACTATGGTCTTCTTGCCGGGAGTTTTCCACTCATTCACACGCTTATCTGAACGGATATGTCGGATTCCATCTGGGTAGATCTGTTGAAATATGGCAGTAAGACAATAACTTTGGGTTGAAGACTTCATAAGACAATACAGTTGAACACATCAGAGGAATCTTATTGAAAAATACTTGAAATTTCAGTAATGTAAATTTCAATGAAAAAGGACGGCACAGACAATGACCAATAAAACACAGAAGTTAAGTAAAATAAGAGCAACAAGTAAAGATACAGTCTTGTTAAATTTAAGTGAGATTTATGTTGAAACAAGCCACTGCCGCGGTGTGTATCTCCCGCCGAGCATTAAAGGGGAAGAAATACCTTTTCCAAGATATTCACAATTTTTCATTTTCCGCTAAAATCCAAGATGGCCGCCAAAAGTGGCGAAAACTGAAATTTTTCCTCTAGGCACAGAATATAATCTCCCGCCGGCAGATAAAAAACATGGGTAGCAGCTATGTACCTTCTGAAGAGGTTGCAAAGTATTTCCTGAAACCAATGTACTCCCACATACATATAAATGATATAACAGCTTATACTGCTGTACCTGGACCAAAGCATCCTCTCCGAGCTGTGAGCAGGACAGCGTTGGTGTAGTTCCCAGAAATCCTGAATCTGTGACTTCCTCCACAGTCTCTCCGATACTCAGTACCAGTGTGGCATTCACGAAAGACACTATGATGTATGCATCAAACTCCTCTGAAGTAGCACACAGATGAAACTGTTACAGTTATGTAACCAGTAATTTCACGAAATTTTGCTTATTTTTTGTTAATATTTCGGAAACTATGTCACCTATGATTATATTATATATCATTAGAAGGGGATATTTACAACGCTTTTGTTGGTTTACTACATAAAAATCCAGGTGGCCATGGTGGCTGAGTGGTAACACTCTTGCCCACCCACCTCTCAGGTCGGGGTTCGGTTCCCGACCCTACCTCAAGTGGGAAAAAGCTGGTAGTTCCTTGCAGTTTGTCGGCAGTTTACAGTACAGAACCTTGACCAACTATATGTGCTGGTTTCCTCTGCCCTTCCAACTACCCATCGTGATATGACCTGTACAGAGTTGAAAGTGACGTAAAAACCCAAATATATAAAAATTCTTGCAGAAACTGCAAGACAAAAATTCAAGTGTTCATATTCACCTGTCCCCCTAAATAAAACAGCTTTTTTTTCACATTTTTGTTCAAATATGGACGTATTTTACTAATAAAACCTACAAAATGGTGGAAAATAAAAGTAAAACATCCCTCATTAGACATACACAGAAAAAAATATATCACTCATAAAGATTAACAATACTCATGCTACGCATATTGTTATCTTCCTTCGTGATATATTTTTTTCTGTATTGGTCATACAGGAACTTTTCCTATTATAATAGTCGTATTTTGCACTTGTATAATTTTGTCATCTTCATTCATGATATATTTTTTCTGTATTTGTCATTTGGGAAGTTTTCCTATTATATTATTCCCACTGGAGTACCTAGTCAGAATTGTACATGCAATGGAAAGAAATCTGAAATTCCTTTTCTGTCTTCTTGTGTAAAAATTGGGAAAAATCTTCAATAATTGTCAGATTACTGCAATACACAGAAATGTTAAGTTGATTCTAGGTATTAATACTTAGGTTGGTAGACACAATAATGTCAACTCTCATCTGATTTTGAATTTTATACGTCAAAAAATTACAAAAAACTCTATACATAATAAATGGAATTTTTGTTTCAGGCTAAGGCAGGGAAGTCCAGTTTAATTCTAAAATCTGACTTTCCTTTTGTTCATCAGGCATCTTGCATGACAAATCTCAATGTAGTCAAATAACTGGTTATATTAAACAATTTCTAACAAATTTAACTAGATAATCCAACTTTATAACTTTTATGGTACATTTAAAACCTATTGTTCTGCCCTAAATTTCACTTGAAAAGGCATCCCCATCATCAAAACCAGCTGGGTACATTTTCAGCAGTGGCATGAACATACATTTGCTCTACCAAAATAGCAACACCAATTTTAGGTTGAACTTTGGTCCTTTGCACCATGCCAGTGTGGTATAATGTACACAACTCACATGGCTTCAGCAGCTAACTCGTTAACTCGTACTACCTGTCTTCTGGTCAGCTAGCACTACGTTGACCTCTTGCAACAAGCATCTGAAATCAAAAAGAAAACTGGCCTTTTTGTGTGTAGAGAACTATCACACTCAGCCTTCATTAGTAAGACTTTTCCATACAATTGTGAAGGAAGAGAAAAAGAAATGTGTTCAAGATAACAATCTTTATGGAATGCTGCACTTGGCCCAATCTATGACACCTGAAATGGATGGTATTTCTAAAATAATATTTCTTGTCACCTTTGGACTGACAGAACTATGCTCGAAACTCCTCTCTTTCAAGCACATTTACACAGTTCTGCTTAAGTTATATCACTAAAGTCGACTAGAGTCGAATAAAGCTGATGAAATATCTGGGGTGAATATCTCCCATTTCCATAAAACGATGTGTTCCTGCTTACCAACAGCAGTTATAAACATTACACCAGTTGAAGAAAATATACAAATAAGCACATATCATAATGTAGGATACATTCTAATTCGTAATGGTGGTTACAGCCTACAGGGGTAAGAATTACTCAAGCACTATTGCATTAATTGCTGGAAAGGCAGAACCTCCCTCCTTATAATTCAAAAAAAAAAAAAAATTTAAATGTTGGAATACCATTTTCTAAAATTATAGAGAGAATAAGGACTATTACCTTAACCTTCACTGGAATCCACTTTGCTGTCAAATGGTAGCTAATTAGCCAAAACACTACATAACAACACATGTACATTTCATGAACTTGACAAATATAATAAACAATTTGTATGCTACAAAATAATATAAAGTATAGCTAGTCAAATTATACAAAATTGTTGTTTGTGTAAATATATCAATAGATCCTTCCAGTTTTGTGATCTGCACCTGCATTGAGATCCTTTCTAGCAAATGTTTTAAATGTGCAACAAATTTCATATCATACAAAACTTACCCAAGTCAAAGGAAACTATATGTGTGACAATGGCTAAGGATTTTCCCAAAGAAATATCAAAAGCAAAACCTGATAACACCAGTGAAAACTCACATTTGTGTCCAAATGTTTCATTCATGTAACATATAAATTTGTTATCACCTTGTCAGGTGCCATATAACTTTACCTTGAGTAAGTTTCAGAACGTAGACCCTTAAATTTTGTTTTAAAACTTTATGTCCTCTTGATGCTTACCATCACTATGTTTCTTCACAGTCCAAACAGCATTTGGATTGCCTGGCAATTCTGAAACAGCCATCTCAGATACCTACAAAATGTTATATCTGATTGAAATTACCGATCAATTTTAATGGTTTGGGAGACACCCACAAACATATTTTATGGTCAATCTTCAAATCCACATTAGATACAAATATCCATTACAATGTGTATTGCAACCCAAACAGATGTTATCTTTCCCATTTCATAGAATTTTATAACTTCAAGCTACAGATACAGAACGTGAAAAAGTCATTCTTGATGTTCATAAAGAATGTGTGTGTCTATCTTCAATTTTCAGAGTTCAAACCCAGATTTCAAAGAAATTTAATCAATTACTGATTAAAGGTTAGAAATCCTACAGATTTTTTGTGCAGATTTATTGATTTTTGGATTATCTTCACATTGATAATATTTACGGAATTTTTCAACAGGTATGTTAAGAAAAAAATTCAATTGTGAAACATATACAGGTACTTGCGGATATTGCAATATTCATACTTTTCATGACAAGAATCTTAAACTCTCTAATACAAAGCGCTTTATCAATGACCGAACCATATCCATAATTAGTGCCTAAAAGAAAACGATCTTTTGTCAATCATCACCCACTTGGTAAACCTAGAGACGTTGAATTTCGAGTGATTTCGGGTATCCGAGCCTCTAGATTATCCAACCTGAATGTATGTCCCCCATTGAGTTCAGATAATCAAGGTTTTACTGTATATTAATGTAAACTACAATTCCAGTTTCTACTGCCAACACTGGCAGTTAGAGAGGCTTTTTCAATTCTGAGTGGAACTGAAATACAATGTACAAGAGGGTCAAAGATGCCCTAAAAGGTGGGTTGAGCAGGCAGCAATAAGGTTAGCAACTGCTGTAATTACATTTAGAAACAAGGAAAGAAATGTTAGGTCACCCAGTTAAGGTGAATGTTAGACGTGCTAAATGTAAAACTTGTAATCTAGGTTACATAATTGTATGTATGCTATAAACGGACAAACAAAAGGACGAAATTACACCAAATTCGAAAGCAACTTAGCTATGATGGTGATGTATCTCCCTGTCAAGTTTGAATTCGATTGGACAGAGCGTTTTCGAGTTAGAGTCCGGAAACGGAAATGTTGACAAACAAACACACAGAATTACACCAATTTCGAAAGGAACCTAGCTATGATGGTGATCTATCTCCCTGTCAAGTTTGAATTCGATTGGACACAGCATTTTTGAGTTAAGAGTCCGGAAACAGAAATGTTGACGGACAGACAAATGGACAAGAAACAGACAAACGAATGGCCAGAATTACACCAATTTCAAAAGGAACCTAGCTATGATGGTGATCTATCTCCCTGTCAAGCTTAAATTCGATTGGACACAGCGTTTTCGAGTTAAGAGTCCAGAAACAGACATGTTGGCGGAGAGATAAACGGACAAAAAACAGACAAAAGGACGGAATTACACCAATTTCGAAAGGAACCTAGCTATGATGGTGATCTATCTCCCTGTCAAGTTTGAATTTGATTGGACAAACCGTTTTCGAGTTATAGTCCGGAAACTGAAATTTTTGACGGACAGACAAACAACTGACAAACGAACAGACCGAATTACACCAATTTTGAAAGGAACCTAGCTGTGATGGTGATCTATCTCCCTGTCAAGCTTGAATTCGATTGGACAAACCGTTTTCGAGTTAGAGTCTGGAAACGGAAATGTTGACGGACAAACGAACGGACGGAATTACACCAATTTTGAAAGGAACCTAGCTTTGATGGTGATCTATCTCCCTGTCAAGCTTGAATTCGATTGGACAAACCGTTTTCGAGTTAGAGTCTGGAAACGGAAATGTTGACGGACAAACGAACGGACGGAATTACACCAATTTTGAAAGGAACCTAGCTTTGATGGTGATCTATCTCCCTGTCAAGTTTGAATTCAATTGGACAAACGGTTTTCGAGTTAGAGTCCGGAAACGGAAATTTTGACGGAAAAACGGACAAAAAAACAGACAAACGAACGGACGGAATTACACCAATTTCGAAAGGAACCTAGCTGTGATGGTGATCTATGTCCCTGTTAAGTTTGAATTCGATTGGAAAAAGCGTTTTTGAGTTAGAGTCTGGAAACGAAAATGTGGACGGACAGACAGACGGACACATCAACCTAATAGGCGGGTTGGTTACACGCAACCCGCCTAAAAATCTATAGTTTCTTTACTTTGATTACATACTTCTGCTATACACTGAAAAAAGCCTTTCAGATTTACCTCCAGTCCATGTCTCAGCACTCTTAATGTTGATCTTGGACCTCTATCACACAATGTGTACAACTGGGGTGTGTCTTCATTCGCCAAATCTGCAATCTGTAAAGATAAAACTTTTTATTTCACAAACGATTGTTGACCCATTTATCTCAATCAACTATAAAATCCAAGCATAATATTTACATTAAGACTAAATGTATCGACACTTCTTAAGAAGAAAATATTTACATTTCGTTACATAACAAAGGAATTCAAGTGTGAACATCAAAATCTTTCAACCAATTTTTTACCATGTTACAGCTGACGTGCTAATAACAACTAGAAACAAGTCGATTAAAACTGATGCAACAGCAGACATTGTTTTGACAATACTATTGTTTTTTCACTGACCAAAGGTGGCATGTAGAAGTACTTATTTTAAATTGTCCCACTGTAATTTGGTCATTTAGGTTAAGGGGAGACCTATGAACCTATTCTCAGAATACTTGCCTGAATAATCCAACACTGAAAACTAGGGACGTCATCGTGTACCGTGATATCATCATATCGCCGATGGTTCAAGTCCGCACACGATATCGAGCCCTGTCTTCATAACCCGATTTCCGGGGTTTAGTTACCATGTTAGTGAAAATCAAACACGCGGGTGTACATGAGCCTGAACTCGTAACTGGAAATGGATCTCAAGTTAAGATTCTTGTATATTGTACCCTTGATAAAGTAAAAAACTATGTTATTTATGAAATTTGACTGGTTTTAAAATGGTTTGAATTAAAAATATGAAGCTGAAATGTAGATATTAACTTAGCGATAAATACCGTGATATCGCCCACTGTTTTGCTCACGGTATCGAGACAGCAAACTTCTAGACGATGACGTCCCTACTGAAAACATCAAGGGTGCTATACTATCTGTCAAGTTACACCCAATAATATTTTTTTACAATTATACCCCAATATGGCCACTTTAGTTATCACAATGCCAACACAATTGGGTACTGGCAAGATTTTTTAAAGTTTATTTATTTGGGGTTTTACGTCGCTTTCAACACTGTACAGGTCATATCACGACGGGTAGTTGGAAGGGCAGGGGTACTGGCAAGAAGAAGGTTGTTGTTGCCCAACAGTGACATAACATACTAACCAAACTGACAGCACCAATCATCAGAATAGTTTACCTGACAGTGCATGACAGGGGACAAACTCTCCAGCTCATCCACCATGACTAGATTTGTGAGAGTTCTGGGTGCAAAAAAGAACGTGTCTCCCTCTTCCAAGGGCATGGCACTGCTGAACTCAGGCTCCTTGTCATCATCACCCAGGTGGGCGATTTGGTACAAGTAGCTGAAATGGAATGCTTTGAATGTGATCAGGTTGATAAAACAATTTGAATGTAGCATGTGTATTTACCCAAACTTAACCCCCCCCCCCCCCCCCCCCCGCAATTTACTGGAAATCTACATTGGTATTTATTTTTATTTTGGATATAGTCTGGCAGACCTATACACCCACAACATGATTACCTACTTGAAGAGTTTAGTACTAAGAATATTAGAAATGTTTTATTTGTACTGAATTTAGCCCCTTTACTGTCCAGTGATATTGTGATGTCAAAATGCTATCACTTTTAACATATTGCCTGATTAATAGAATTTTGAGATAGAAGAAATTGGAACAGCAGTTTGTTGGTGGCACTAGTGCTGTGACCATGTTTGTAAACTTTCAATAGTTTGTTCAAATGTCCCAAAACCAAAATTTGATTCAAACATGTGAAATTCTGAGTTCGCAAAACATTTTGAAATCGTCACCATGGCACAAAAGGTACTACTTTCACCCAACATTAAATCATATGTTCTTTTCAAAATATAGTGAAGTTTATCCATAATTTCAATGGATAATACATTTTCAGCATATTTTTAACATATTACAAGACTTTATGGTAGGTTCCAGTTAGTGGGTAAATCGTTTATCGATATTGCCGATATTTATTGTTTTGGAACTGGACTCCCGATATCGAGATCTAAACAAGTACATGTATTTCAACATCGCCATTTTAAGTAAAACTGTAAACTTACACTGTTAATATTGGATATAAAGCCCAATTCTGAAGAAATTGTACACTTTTATCTCTTATTTTTGAAGTTTTCAATGTGTTTTTGATGAAAACTGCAATGTTTTGTTTTGATAAATTTCGCTTCCTGTAAGCAGTTTGGAATACACTAAAATAAAATGTTTTCCTTTTCCCGAATTTGGACTATTAGACAATATTAACCCCCCGATATTGAAATATTTTTACATTCAATATCGAAATCCACAAAGCCAAACGATTTACCTCCTAATTCCAGTACTTTTATTCAGTTTTGAAATCAATGTTTGCCAGCCCATACAGACACCAAACATCAAACCCCAAATTCTGAATGATTTCAAAGTACCGGCAGACACCACCAACCATCAGCAAATAGAGAGGCAAAATTGCACAAACTAACAAACAGAATAGACTTAAACAAACTTGTCACGTCATTTGTTATTTATTTTGTTCAATTTAATTATTTATACCACGAAAAAGAGTCAAGTTCTGAAACCGTTTATCTTCGTGTCCACTAGGGACGTCACGACTCCAAATATTTCATGTCGACTAATCAGTAAGTACTATTCGTGTCGACACCGAATAACCGTCGAATTAAAATAACATCCAAAAATCTTAAGTTTCATATTGTAAAAAGCACTGAAAACGATAAATATATGAAATAAAATGAAAATATATGTATATAACCTGTAAAAATGAATAAATTTGCTGTTTTCCTGCGACTTTTGCTTCGTCTATTTCAGACAGGAAGTGGGCGATATAAGAGATATATGGTACTTCCGGCTTTACGTGAATGCATAAACAGTACAGAAAACGTGGCTGTTTTCGGATTTTAACTTATTTTATGTGACAATATGGATATATTTGATGGATTCAGACCTTCTGCCATCTTTTACTACATTGAGCGATTATTCTTACTTTAAAATATGAAACCGGAAAATATCACTATTCTAACCGTTGTCGATTATTCGGTTAGTTGTGACGCCCCTAGTGTCCACCCGTGTAATACCGGAAGTACCATATACCTCTTATATCGCCCACTTCCTGGATGACAAAAATGCATCAGAAATCGCAGGAAAACAGCAAATATATTACGTTTTATGGATTATATACATATATTTTAATTTTACTTCACATATTTATCGTTTTCATTACCTTTTACAAGATGAAACATATGATTTGTGGTAGTTTTATAAATTCGATGGTTATTCGGTGTCGACAATAGTACTTGGCGAATAGCCGACTTTGAATTTTTGTGGCTTTGTAGTCGTGACGTCCCTACTAATAACACATTGTATTAGACAAATAACAATGGACTGCTAAGGGTGAGGAAGAAAGCAGTATATCTCAGATCAATATCCTACCTTGTAAAACCTAACTGACTTTCCAACTTAACGTCAGAATGAGATTTGAATTAACAGTTCAGAGATATAGGAGTAGGGACGTCATCGTGTACCATGATATCATCATATCGCCGATGTTTCAAGTCCGCACACGATATCGAGCTTTGTTTTCATAGCCCGATTTCCGGGGTTTAGTGACTACATTAATGAAAAGTATATCCGTGGGTGTACATGAGCCAGAACTCGTAACTGGAAATGGCTTTCAGCTTATTCTAAAATGAAGATTCTTGGATCTTACCCTTAATAAAGTAAAAATCTTTGTTATTTCGGAGAATTTACAGGGTTTATAATGTTTTGAATTAAAAATATGAAGTTGAAATGTAGATATAAACTTAGTGATAAATACCTCGATATCGCCCACTGTTTTGTTCACGGTATCGAGACAGCAAACTTCCCAACGATGACGTCCCTATATAGGAGGAGTGCGTTACTACTGCATCGCCAATAAATCTGCTCACACTAAACACAAATATTGACCATGTTCAAGCAAAGATGAGCTTATTACAAATTTAACCCTTTGCTTCCAAAGAATGCCCTACATCATTCCTACTTAAAATGTCAAGATTTAAACAGGGTTTTCTTTGTAACCACTTACTGATTTCCATATTCTGAGGCTATAAACAGGAATCCAGTTTTCAGGACACACATTGCTGATGATACAGGTACGGTATCAAAGTACTTCAGCCTGATTTCTGTAACCTGAAGAAAATCACAGCTAACAAGTAAACCTAAATGTAATCAATCCAAATAAACAGTTAAATAACATTGTAATGAACAGTTAAAGTATTTGTTACTTTAAGTATTAGTGTTGAAGATGGTAAACCGAAAACCTATTTGCTGACTGAAAGACAGTGATCCGGTTATGTTTTGTTTTCTTCTAACCAAAACCAGTTTCGTGACTTATTTCATTATATTAACTCAAGATTACCAAAATATTGAACTACAACAAATATTTTTTCACAGTATTTTGCAAATTTAATAAGTAAATTAAATTTTTATAAGTTAATACCCTATCCAATGGACAATTGCTTTACCGGTCGGCGCGACCGGTCCCGCCAAACGCCAGAAAAAGACGTCCTGTATATAATACTGGCAGGACCGGTCAGTAGTGTGCATTCGCTAGGTGGCGCATCATACTTGCTTCCTGTCCAGACAGAGTGACGTCAGTTCATCTTTTTCGTTGTCTAAAACGATTTAGACCCCTAGTAAGCTGGTAGCGGGGTCGGTTGGGAGGGCCTTGCCTGTCCATTGGATAGGGTATTAACTTATAAAAATTTAATTTACTTATTAAATTTGCAATTTTATTGCGTTAATACATCCTATCCAATGGACAATTGCTGAATAACTACCGCTTGGTAGGCGGGTAAGCAGCTAGGGACTTCTGTGAACTCATAACAAAACAAAATTGTACAGGCCCATTTGACCTAGGGTCAGAGAACCCTGACAGGTCAAGGTCGGCCACTAACTCACCGGTTAACCGGGAGTCTACCAACGTTGCCCCCCCCTTTTTCTTTCCTTCCAGAGTCGGTTTGAGAAGGGAAAGATAGAGAGAGAGGGGCTGAGTTCAGTCCCAGAAGAAATAAACTTCCCAAGGGAAGCAAGTCACAGTTTTTTTTTTTTTTTTTTTTTTTTACAATATGTACATATTTACATATATACAACATCCCCTCATTTCTGGGCCTGGTGGTGCACCTGCTGGGCAGCCACTACAGGTCCCAGGTGGAAAAGCTCCGAGTCAGCCCAGGCAACATCCTTCAAATAGAATTGGGTGAAGGTGTTGTGAGATTTCCAGTGGTAGGCTGACAAGATCTGATCTAAGGAAATCCCTGATTGGAAAGCCTTAGAGGCAGCAAAGGCCCTAACATCATGAGCTTTAACCTGATGTAAGGTGAGGGCCTCCTGGTCAGAGAGCTCATAGCACAGAACCACAGTCTGTTTGATCCATGAGGAGATGGTGGCAGGTGAGATGTCTTTATCAAAACCCTTCTTGAAGGAGACAAAGACTAACTCCTTATTCTGCCTGAGGTCTGCAGTCCTGTCCGAGTAGTAGCGCAGGGCTCTAACTGGACATAAGGACCTGTCACCCTTGAGTGACCTATCCAGAGATGGTGCCAGGGCTGGGATGACCACTGGTGCCACACTATCTGGACCTTCCTTAGCCAGCTGGTTCTTGGATAGGAAACTGGGTGAGGGGTACAAAAACACCTTAGACCAGTCCAACTGGTGTCTGATGTTCTTATGTAACCAAGCATGGATCTCACTCCTGCGTTTACCTGAACCCAAAGCCAGCAAGAAAACAGTCTTGAAAGTTAGATGTTTCAAGGAGGCCTCTTTCAGGGAATCAAAGGGAGCCTTTGTGAGCTGATGTAAAACCAGTGAAAGGTTCCAGGAGGGGATGCCCCTCCTGCCCTTAGGTCTGTCTCTATGGAAACTATCCAGGAGACGAGAGAGATTCTCATCTTTGCTGACATTAATGGTGGAATTGCCCAGTTTGTCAGCAATGGCGGATCTGTAGCCATCAATAGTGCTTGGTTGTAACTTCTTCTCCTGAAATAAGTGCAGGAGGAAGTCAGCAATGGCTTTCAGAGGTGGTGCCCTGAAGTCCACCTGATTACTGAGGCACCACTTTGTAAAATGGTCCACTTTGCCTCATAGACAGATCTGGTTGACCTTCTTTGAGGAGCCTCAATTCGTGCTGCCACTGCCTCAGAGAAGCCTTGCTCCTTGATTGCTGAGGCTCTAGGAGCCAGGCATGTAGGTTCAGATTCGACAGGTTCCTGTGAAGGACCTGGTTGAATGGCTGAGACACTAGGTTGGGTATGCTGGGCAGACACAGTGGGATCTGGCTTGACATTGCTACCAGGTCCCAAAACCAGGGCCTGTTGGGCCACCCTGGAGCAATCAGAATTATTCTGTTGCAGGGGTAGTCCTGGAGCTTCTCCACCACTTTGCCCAAGATGGCTGCCGGTGGGAAGGCGTATGGGTCCAGATACTCCCAGGACAGGCTGAGTGCATCCACTGCCCAAGCCTGGGGGTCTGGTACCGGTGATACAAACTGTGGTAGTTTGTTGTTGAACCTGGTGGCAAACAGGTCCACTTGTGGCTGATGCCACCTTGAACATACAGCTTGGAACACTTCTGGATGAAGTGACCACTCTGTTTGAATGGTCTGGCCAAGCCTGGATAGCTTGTCTGCTATCACGTTCAGCCGGCCGGGGATGTGACGTGCCCTGAGGGTTACTTGCTGCCTGGTGCACCAGGACCGAATTCTCCACAGTAGGGCACACAGAGAGCCCGATTTCATCCCCCCTTCTTTGTTGATATAGGCAACCACTGTTGTGTTGTCTGTAGCTACCAACACTGTCTTGTTGAAGACTAGGGTTTGAAACTCTTTTAGAGCTAGAAATACTGCTTTCAGCTCCAAGTGGTTTATGTGTAACTTGCTCTCGGGTAGGGACCACTGTCCCCTTGCAGTGTGCTCGTCTAAGTGAGCGCCCCACCCTTCTTTTGATGCGTCTGTAAAGATTTGCAGAGCATGTTTTAGAGGGTGTAATGGTTGACCTAGAAGCACATTGCTTTCCTCCAGCCACCACCTTAGATGGGGGTGGAGGGATTTGGGGACCGAGATCACCTTTTCCAGTGACTCTGGGACCCTCCAGTTGTTTTTCAAGTGCCACTGTATGGGTCTCATGTTAGTCACCCTAAGTGGACTTGCTTTTCTGTTGCTGTGAGTAGACCTATGAGGGACATGAATTGTCGGACCGGGCAAAGCGGATCCGACAATATTGATCTGATCTTGTGTGTCAAGGCCTGCCAACGTTCTTCTGTTGGTCTGACCTTGCCCTCTTTCAGGTCGAACTGGTAACCTACGAAGTTGAAGACCTGTTTGGGAACCAGCTCTAACTTTTCCTTGTTCACCAGCCACCCTAATTCCTGACAAAGTGTGACTAGGGTTTGAGTATGCTGGAGACAGGTGTGGTGGGTAGAGGCTCTCACCAGCCAGTCGTCTAGGTACTGGTGGATCCTTATACCCTTCTGAAAAGCCACGAGTTTGACCTCTTTGGCCACCACTGTGAACTCCATGGGAGCTGTGGACAGGCCAAAGGGAAGGGCTTGAACTGGTAGGACCGACCCTGGAGGTAAAAGCGCATGTACTTCCTGGACTGACTGTGAATTGGTATGTGGAAGTATGCTTCTTTGAAATCTATGGATGTGACCCACTCCCCTGCTTGGAGGGAGGTTCTTATTGTCTCTGGGGTTTCCATCTTGAACGTCCCTGTGTTCAAAAAGGTGTTCAAGGTGCTCAGGACCAGGACAGGTCTCCACCGGTTGTTGGGCTCGGGTACCAAAAAAAGCCGGTTGCCCTGTGAGTTTGATTTTCTACCGGTTGTACTGTCTTCTTGTTCACCAGCTGATACAGTGCTTCTAAAAGGAAGGACTGCTTGGCTGGGTTGTGGTAGTTGCTTATTACAGTTGGTGACCTTGTCAAGTTGGGTCTGAACCGGAAGGGGAGGGTGTAGCCCTCCCTCAGTGTGGGGACTACTTTTGGACTCAAACCCAGAACTTCCCACTTCTCCCAGCACCGGTTATAAGTGAAGCAATGCACTGTAACCGGTTCCTGGTGGTTCCCCAGTTCTGCATAAACTCATTGGAGTTGGCCGAACTGGGTGAATTGAACCATTCTTGTAGGGGTAGGTTCATATGAAAACTGCCTTTCTTCCTGCCCAGTGGAGGATTCAGCAGCTTCTGCAACCAACAGTCTCTGTAACCAGCCAAACCGGTAGGTGCCATCTCTCTGTAACCAAAGTTTCTGGGAGAAGGCCCTGTAACCAAAGAATTGGGACATCACATTTCTGTAGTCTTAGTTAATCCCTTGGTAGATCTCCCAGTCCAGTAGACTGGTGTTCGAGGTTCAGTCTGGTTACTTCACCATTATCTCTCAGATTCTTTTGAAGCAACTGTCCCTGAAGGTTTGCAAGCCGGCACCTGGTGGGTAGGTTCTGTAACCAGTCGGTTAAGGGAATTTCTTCCCGTCCAACTAACTTGTCACCAGCAAATTTCTATAGCCGGTAAACCTCTGTAACCAGTGAACCTGTTGTCAGCACTGGATTTGAAGCTGATTTCTTGTCAGAAAGCATGGGAACAGTAGTTTCTCTGTAACCAGCACCACACTCGGGAACCAGCAGCACTCCGGAACCGGTAATTCTCTGTAACCGGTGAACCTGCTGTCAGCACTGGATTTGAAGCTGGTTTCTTGCCAGTAAGAATGGGAACAGCAGATTCCTCTGTAACCAGCAGCACTCCTGGACCGGCAGCACTCAGGCACTCATCACTTCTTGTCAGCTGAACCAGTCACGCCTGGGGATTTGTTTGCCGGTAGTTGTGTTGAGATCTGTGAAGTCACATGACCGGCACCGGCAAAAATTGCAGAGTTCAATGACCACTTGTCATCTAATTCTTCAGGCCAACAGACGAGATGCTGGATTCCTTCTTGCCAGTTAAAAAGTGTGTGTACAGTAATAATTACTCGTCTTTTCTTCTAAAACTTCTGTTGAAAACACGATTCCTCCATTGTTGAATGCGTATCACATGACCAGGTCCGTGTCACGTGACAAGCATAAGCTGGAAGTGATGACGTCAGACGATGCATTCTTCTTCCCTTCTAAATTCTTCTCGTCGACATGATACACTCAGTGTTTCTCGACAACGAAGAAATAAATGGAGGTTAAGACGTGGAGATACAACCTTCTGTGTAGAAGAAGGAATGCTGCAGGGACGACACACGAGCTCTCACCCACGACTTCGTCTCGACGACAAGTACACAGAAATTCTTCAAAACTGGTTATAAAGTGCTGGATAATGCCTCGTTTTAGTCCTGGAGAGGCACTGATATGTATGAACACAATAAATATATTTAAATTCGTAGAATAAGCCGCGTTTCCTTCAAAACTTGGAGATAAATACAAAACGCGTCTGCACACTACGCGCCAAACGAAAAAGATGAACTGACGTCACTCTGTCTGGACAGGAAGCAAGTATGATGCGCCACCTAGCGAATGCACACTACTGACCGGTCCTGCCAGTATTATATACAGGACGTCTTTTTCTGGCGTTTGGCGGGACCGGTCGCGCCGACCGGTAAAGCAATTGTCCATTGGATAGGATGTATTAACGCAATAAAATTATAATATTCTATCGATATATCACACATTTTGTCCTCAAAAGTCTTCAAAAAGTCCCTTGTGGTTATTATTTATATATGAGTTAAAACTCATGTACACGTTTGAAAACATTTTTTTGCCGAATTTCCACTTTCGGAAACCGGTTCTAAAATTCGCATTCAACCACAACACTTATTACTTTTGATATCTCTCAATGAGTACTGTACAGAAATATAGGCTACATAGAATTTTATTCATACTTAAAATCAACAGCAATCTTAAAATTCTGATAAAGTCAATACTAAATCATTCTATGGAAAAATTTGGACAGATACACATGAAAAAAAAATTTATTGAATAATACTTATGACGGTTCATATTTTAGCAGAGAAACAACAGTGTATCAAAAGACAACTAACCATATCCTCATCAGTCTCCAATGTAATTTTGAAGATGTCTCCCTGCTCAGTTTGTGCCAAGAAGAAGAACATGCTTTTTGTCTTGTGAGTGGCACTGCACACAAACAGCATCCCCCTCTCAGGGTCATCAAGGTCATTTCGGCGGCGGGGAATGGGACATCTGATGTCTGGCTGATCTCCAAAGTTCTTGTAAGTGATGTAATTCTCTGAGCAGATCAATACACCACTTGGACCCTCATTACCTCCAGGAACTAAAATTGTAAAGAAATAAATGAATGTTCACTACACATACTGAGCATGTCACTTTATGAAAAGTTTCAAATTTCCAGGTCAATACGAAGACTGCCAATGGACTATCTGGCCTGTAGATTGTTTCACTATTGGGTTATTACTGCCGAATACAGTTGATTAGCTGCCATAAATCACCTTCTGTAGATAGATATTTTAATAAAAGATTTACTGACCAAATAATATGAGTTTACGATTAATGACATGTCCGCGCTCTTCTTTATCCACGACTGAAACTAGGGCTGGGTCATTATCAAAAATATGTAATCAAGAAGCCAGGATTAAAAAAAAAAAGATGCGCTTAAGCACATCCCAAATCAAATAAGCACACCAACAGGAAGTGAAGCTCAGGAAAACAACACACTGCAGTTCCATTCTTAGATATCGCTATAAAAGTCTTAAAATCTACAAAAAAATCGGATAACTGTATGTAATTTCTTCAGATTTGGGGTTTGTTTCCAATATCTGAAGTTTCCCTTCAATTATATGTGTTGACAATTGAGATGCTGGTTGTAAAGAGTTGTCACAGTATTTCAGTAAAATGCTCAATACCATGATAACGGGGCCACTGATTCATCCCTAACTGCAACAAAGGTAAAAGTTAATCTCTACAAGAAGTAACAGTTGCCTGCACTTATCTTTTACTCCAAAGTTTTTTCATAAAGACTTGAGAAGAATTGCCAACATATAGCAACTTTTAACATTATACACACATTAACTAGACCAAGGATGCATCTGTGGCCAGATACAAGATATATCCACCGTAAAAGGACAATTAATAGTTTTGAAGATAAACAGCAATTTAATAAGCGAGTTATAAGCACTTTTAAATTTGGCTACCTTTGACGGTACCTCTAGGTCCAATAATAAGCAAGTTGTAAGCGCTTTTAACATTGGCTATCCTCATTTGACCTTGAAAGAGGGGCCCAAGGTCAAATCTGACTGCATCAGAAGATTCCTAGTCCATGATTTCCTATATGTTGGTTTCACATTGCAAACGATTCCTAGCCCATGATTTCCTATAGGTACGTTTCACATTGTAAACCTCTAGGACCAATAATAAGCGAGTTATAAACATTTTTAAATTTGACTTTTCTCGTATGACCTTGAAAGAGGGGTCCAAGGTCTAATCTGACTGCATCAGAAGATTCCTAGCCCATGATTTTCTATGAGCTGGTTTCACACTGCAAACCTCTAGGACCAATAATAAGCGAGTTATAAGCACTTTTAAATTTGACTATCCCCATTTGCCCTTGAAGGAGGGGCCAAAGGTCAAATCTGACCACATCAAAAGATTCCTAGCCCATGATTTCCTATAAGTTGGTTTCACACTGCAAACCTCTACGACCAATAATAAGTGAGTTAGAAGCACTTTTAAGTTTGGCTATCCTTGTTTGACCTTGAAGAAGGGGCCCCAAGGTCAAATCTGACCACATCAGAAGATTCCCAGCCCATGATTTTCTATAGGTTGGCTTCATATACTGAACCTCTAAGATCAATAATAAGGGAGATATAAGCACTTTTCATGACTGACAAAGAAACGCCCGTGGCGGCCATCTTGTTTTTCAAAATGAGGCCAAAAATATTCCCAGTCAAGATTTTGTAATGATGAACATATCCTGCAAATTTGGGATCTCTACCTATAATATCCTTTGCTCTAGAGGGCCAACAAAATCCTTGCAGAAAGTCGAAAAAATGCCTGTGGCGACCATCTTGTTTTTCAAAATGAGGCCAAAAATATTCCCCGGCAAGATTTTATGGTTATGAATATATCCTGCAAATTTGAGAAGTCTAGCTATAATATTTTTTTCGTTAGAGCGGTAACGGTGAAATCTCTCTACAAACTGCGGCGGTGGATACAATAATTGTCACCACCTTGCAAAAACGGAACTCACCTGTAATTAAGAAATTTGCATGTTCTTCCAAGTATTCAGAGTACTTCCTGACCACATGATTCAAGCCGAGATCCAATTCGTAATAAGTTAACATTTGCTGTGTCTTCACTGCAGCTTCTCCTGTGGGGTCATTATCTGCTTCCTGTTGAATTCAAAAAACTTTTCACATAATCTGTGAGCATTCCTTCAATTACTGTGAGCATTCCTTTAATTAAAGTATGGTAATACACAATATGTTCTGCTAGACCTCAATATAAACCACTGCAGAAAGAATGCAGTAATTTCTAGCTGCTGAATCTACATGGGTATCCATTAAATTGTTTTAACATGAAGTGGACCTGCAACCTGAAGTTAGGTTTCAATATATTTTGAACTTCACCAATTTCTGAGGCACCTGTCTTAGGTTATTATTAAGGCTGTGATACGTTACCTAGTTTACAAGTGGGTACATTGGTTACCAATATTGGCAATGTTTATTGTTTTGGGGGAGGGTTGCCAATATCGATGTCTAAAGACATATACCAATATCACAAAAAACTGTAAACTTACATTGCATATATTTGAAATGAAGCCCAACTCTGAGGAAATTGTACACTTTTATCTCACGTTTTTGTAGTTTTTGATCCATTTTTGAAGAAAACTGCCATGTTTTATTTTGTCAAATTTTATTTCCTGTTTGCGGTTGGGGATATGCTAGAACAAAAACATTTTCGTTATTCCAGATTTTGACTATTTTGTAGACAATATAAACCCCCCCTAATAACGGCTGATATTGGAATATTTTTACATTCGATATCCACACAGCCAAACGATTTATCCACAAGTAAAAACGTATATCAATATCGCCCTTTTAAGTAAAGCTGCAAACTTAAACTGCAAATATTTGAAATAAAGTCTAAATCTGAAGCAAATGTACACCTTTGTGTCCAATTTTTTATAGTTTTCACTGCGCTGTTGATGAAAACTGCCATGTTTTGTTTTGTAAATTTTACTTTGTCTTAGTGGTAGGGGATATGTTAGAACAAAATGTCTTCGTTATCCTGGATTTGGTCTATTTGGTAGACAATACTAAACCTTTCCCCAATATAAGCCGATACTTAAATATTTTACATCCAACATCGATATCCACAGATATTATAGGACTACATATTATTATAGGTCAAATTCATTATGGTAAGGTCAAAGGTTAAATCAAGGTCACACCATCACGATGCACAATTACAACCCCTAACCAATATCTGTACCAAGGAACAACTTCCTACACCTTATGGTTTCCGAGATATAGCCCAACCAAGCTTTTCAAACTCAAGGTCACTACTGCAAGGTCAAATCAAGGTCACACCATGACGTTGCACACCTATAACCCCTAACCAATGTCCCTACCAACTAGTACCAAGTATCAACTTCCTACACCTTACAGTTTCTGAGATACAGCCTGGACAAATTTTTTTCCGCTGCCCGCCAGCCCATCCGGACACCTTTGGTGAAACAATACCCTGACAGCCCGTAAGGGCTGTGGAGTAACAAAACTGAAATATGGACAAAATAACTGCTTATAAAACTTTGATTTAGCTTTATTTTTTAAGCAAAGTATTATCGCAAGTATGTATGATGGTCCCAACAACATATACTAAGTACAAAATTCCTGTAAACATATATTAATTCGGAAAAATTGCCAGCCTCGGCAGGCAAGAACCCCAGCCCGCAGGTACAAGTAAATGGCCAATGACATTGAGATTTGGGAAAATTTTAGGAACAACGTCCGTTGTAAGAAGTATAGAGGACCCACAAGATGTTCTACAAAAGATTCACAGGCCATGATTTCTTACAAGTAGTTTTCATATTTTGAAGCCCTAGAAACAATTATAAGGCAGATACAAGGCCTTTTTGACATGATCACCCTCCAATTTGGCATTAACGATGTGATACAGCGGCCATTTTGTTTCCAAAACAAGGACACAATTACTCTGAGACAAACTTTCCTGTACATTTACATTTTGCGCAAATCTGATGAAGCTAATATTTTAGGTTACAGAAAATAGTAAAGATTTTAGAATAAACTTTAAGACCCCAAAATTTTAAGTGTTGCCATGGCAACAGCTGCTGCCAGATACCCCCCAAAACCTAATCAGCTCTAGATTCTCTTGGGGTAAACATATTCTCAAAAAATTTGGTGAAAATCCATGCATGGGTTAAGGCTGTGGAACACTCACAAACTTAAAGACCCGAAAATTTTAAGTGTTGCCATGGAAACAGTGGTAGCCAGACACCCCCCAAAACCTAATCAGCTCTAGATCCTCTTGGGGTAAACATATCCTGAAAATTTGGTGAAAATCCACATAGGGGTTAAGGCTGTGGAACACCCCCAAACTTTAAAACCCCAAAATCTTAAAAGTGTTGCCATGGCAACAGTTGTAACGGAATACCCCCCAAAATCTAATCAGCTCTAGGTCCTCTTAGGGTAAACATTCCCTGAAAACTTGGTGAAAATCCGTCCAGGGGTTTAGGCTGTGAAACACTCACAAATTTTAAGACCTGAAAATCTTTAAAGTGTTGCCATGGCAACAGTTGTTACCAGATACCCCCCAAAACCTAATCAGCTCTAGATCCTCTTGGGATAAACATCTGAAAATTTGGTGAAAATCTGTGCAGGGGTTTAGGCTGTGGAACACCCACAAACTTTAAGACCCAAAAATCTTAAAAGTGTTGCCATTGCAATAGTTGTTACCGGATACCCCCCAAAACCTAATTAGCTCTAAATCCTCTTGGGATAAACATCCCCTGAAAATTTGGTGAAAATCCGTGCAGAGGTTTAGGCTGTGGAGCACCCACAAGCTTTATGCCCGCCGCCGCCCAGACGGCGCAGGGGACGACTATAACCCCAGCCTTTATGGGCTGGGGTTAAAAATTACAGAATAACATAAAAATCACCTCATAATCTATTTCCAAACAAGCAAAGGTTGGGTTTTCAAAGCCAACATCAACTCCCACCATGTGGTAGACCAAGTTGTTGGATTTGTGCGCTTCTAAAGGTGAGGATATAGTGAGTCGTGCCTGAGCATCTCTGTTCAAAATATAAACCAGTTTCTGTTTTTCGACAGCTCCTAAAAGTACATGTAAAAGATAAACAAATTAAGTCCATCAATTCAAGTTAAAGTTTCTGTGTGTGATTTTTTTTTCATAATCTAATGATAATGGAAGTGTATTCAATTGAGTAAAATAGTTTAATATTTTAAGTCCAGTCAAACTGCCAGAGTCATACTAAGACTGCCCAGTACATTTGCCACTGATGGGAGTTGAACAAACTGAGGGGACATTGAAAAATGCCACACTGTTATATTTTTTTAGTGGTAAAATATTTACACTTCCAATGCAGTTCTATTTCCTACACAATGAAGTATTCTGATATTTTATTAAGATTATCAAACTTTATATTCCTCCAACAATTTTTTTTTTTTTTTTTAACTTTTTGTGTGTACATGCCATGATAAAAAAAAATCTCTTATCTGGTTGTATAAGATTAACAAGACCACTGCTGTTACAGTTATCCCCAACATGGTAATCTTATGGTCCAAATCAAGGAATTATAAATAAAATCAATCACACTTCATGTACTTTTGGGATATTAATCATTAAAGTAGTAACCTTAAAGTCACTAATATAAATTTATGCTTAGGACTTAAAGTTACCACAAGGTAGTCACCTTCCTGAGGCCCAGGTTCACACATATCAAATATAAATGAAATTCACCGTTCAGTTTTGGAGTAATTGTCCACAGATTTTCCATAGCAGAAAACATGAAACAGGCTGCATTTTATGATATCCTGTCCAGTGGGCTGACAGTATTTATACAAAGGTATTTTTTCATTACACAAGTATTCTCACCAATCATCACTGCTCTGCCTTTTGGGTCTACAGCCAAATACTGCCCAGGTACAATTCTCCTGCACCCACTTTTTCCAAAGGTTTCCATGTGAATCTGTAAATAGTAACACAAAACTATTCAAAGCTCATGAGCAAGAGGATATCAGAAAGGGTATTTGAACAAGTTAATAATACTTAACCATTTACTGGTGTTTCTCACAAGACTGTGACAGAAAATAAATGTCGTCCAAAAACATAAACTATTAGTAAATGACAGGATAGGGATGCAAAACATTAAAATATTACAATTCATCACTTTGAGCATCATATGCTTGGCCTCATCATATACAAAATTACAAATATTATTTTAAATTGCCGACATGAAACATAAGGGATGGTTTTCAAATATTCTTGCAGGGTGGGTTTTTATGCCATTTTGTATAATATTATAGCCTGCAAAGAGTGATAGCTATGTGCTTTTTACTGAAATTCCTGGATCTGAGAATCCAGTTTTAGAAACAAAGTCCTTCTATTGTTAGTCCGACTACATATATTCAACTAGCCATTTCACTTGAAAAGCTAAGGAGGATCCACAGCCATCACAAAGATGGTGGATAAGTAAATATTGTAAACACAAATGGTTTTACTATTTAACTTAACATGTGCTTAAGTTCTATATTTCTGTAACTCCACACAGGACACAGCATTTGTGTCTACAAGACACTTTCATCTTCCTGTTCATTTTAATGCATACTGCCTTGCAAATACTGCATCAAGTGGTAGCCAAGATGGTGTTAATGTGGTCACTGACTGTGCTACTTTTTATCCAGACATTGCGTATGAATTAAACCAACACTAGTATAAATAGCTAGACCTAGCTTTTCAAGAGTAACAATGCACATTTGTACCCACTGGAAAGACAAAATACTTTGGCTACCAAGTCCTATGCCCTGTACCCATACTAGGAGTAATCGCAATTTATAAGCCATTTTAAGTTTAGTTACCCTCATTAGACCATGAAAGTGGGGCCCCAAGGTCAAATATGGTCAAAGATTCATATACAGAGATTTCCTATAGATTTTGGCTTCACATCCTAAACCTGTAGTATTTTAAATGGGGTTATAAGCACTTTGACTAAGAAACCCAAGGTCAAATAACATCAAAAGATTCCAAGCCACTACGTACTGTAGGTTGGTTTCATGTGCAAAATCTCTGACAAAAATAATAAGGAAGTTATAAGCACTGTAAATGTCAACTCTCGTCTGACCTTGAAAGGACTCAAGGTTCAATCGGATCACAAGAATCTTGGCACATGATTTTCTCCAGGTTGGTTTCAGATTATGAATGTCCTTTTAACAGAAGCATACTCCACTGTATCTATAGGATGTAATAACAATACTTACTCTTTCAAAACAGCTTTTTGAAGGAACATATTCCAAAATAACAATCCTGCCCGAATCAGATCCCACCACAACATAGTCTGAAAATCAGTGAAATGAAAAAAAAGAAAATGATAAGCCACTTATGTGTGAAATATTAACTGTACCTGCTTCTATGTCCAGATATACTAAACTTAAAATGCAATGTAATCATAAATGATTAAAAGAAAACATACACTAAAAGTTCTTAACAAGATTTCATAATTCAGACTAGTTCAACATTGACTCCTCAACCACCATTCTACCTATCTTGTTCAACTTGTAAGCTTTGATAATGTAACTGATAATATTAAAAATCTGCTAGAGGTCAATTACAACTTCTTTCAACTGATGAAAAACTATTGTGAAAATATACATACATAACAGGGTAGGTGTATTAGCCACTTGACATAATGCCCAACATACCTTTGGAACCACCAGTTAACCTGAATGGCATTAAAGCTCTGACAACTCCAAAGATTTCATGTGTTAGGATGGTGTGTACTTTTCCAGTTATTGGATCTGGCCGCAACAATTCCAAGATTTTCCCTCTCGATACAACAATCTCTTGTTGTTTTGTCCCAGAAAAATTCCCATGAACTGCATGGGTTATCCCAGTGGATCTTTGCAGAGTTAAGTTGTACAGAAACATTGCTGTATGATTCTTTCCTCATAAACAAGTGCTTACAATCATGCTGGAAATAAACAAAACCGGGATTACTAAGTACATGTACATCATTTTTTCACCACCACACCACATGTCCAGGAAGGGTGTACATTGATTTTGCCACAGTTTTTCAGAGGCACTGATCTCACCACAACCAGTATTGACTTTTTCGCAAAGTTCTTTAATTATGCTGTATCTGTTTGATATAATTAGATGTACTTTTACTTAATTTCCCATACATTTTCTGTTGATTTTTAGATATTTTCTATGCGAGTGTGCAACATGATTTTGACATAAAATGACAGTTTAACACCTAAGGATGTCACATCACCAACTTCTGGGTTCCATACTTATTCTACGTATTTTTGCCATAATAAGTTGCATTTTTTCTTATTTCATATACAATTTATGTTAATTCTTATTAATTTTCTACATGATTATGAAAGATAATTTGAAATATAATGGCATTGAAACAACAAGAAACCAGATCACCATGACAATTTGGGCAAGCTATTATGTATAAGCTAAATATAAGTTCAGAAATAAAAGAAAAAGAAACATAGAATCCACATCACCAATGCAATTGGGGTTATTTTTACATTTCGAAAAGCAAGTAATAAGGATACTTCTTTAATCTTTATAATATGCTATGATGTCCATCAAAGAAACCAATATCAACTATAGTGTTTCTGTTTATGCACAAATGTGCGTCAATTTGCGCCGGTATCAAACGATTTACGCACATAATGTTTACCCGAGGGTCAGACTGACGCAGAAGTATTTGTAAAAAGAAATATCGATATTTTGTCTATATATGCAACAATTCTTTATTTATTCCAATTTCAAAACAAAAATGGACGATTTCCCGTTTGTTTACCTGTCACTGAGCATGCGTGGGATCAAAAGGTCGAGAGATGAAGAGTTCACGAGGTTACGCATGTGCATTCACATTATTCAATTACAAAATCCACCAAAGGACCCAACATTTTTTACTGAAAGCGTAGATGCACATGCAATTAAAACAAGACTGAAGATAAGCTGCATATTTTAAAATTTCATGCGAGATGAGAGCTACACAGATGAGATCTATCTTAAACGGCAAGTGTTAGAATGTACCCTAGCAGACCTTACTCGAAATGTTATACATCAAAAGAAAACGTCATCTCTGCAATGACACAAATTGGAAACAACGACTCCGAAAAATGACAAATATCTTGTGCAGTGGGAGACACATTCTACTAAATCTCGCAAATTTTTAACCCCACAAACCTCCCCAGAAAATATTGCCTCTAAAATTCGAAAATATTTACAGTGGTTGTAACTAAAACACTATAACTTTGGAACCACTCAATGGATTTTTGTCAAATAAAAAGCAACATAAACTACGATAATTTGTCTTTCAAACAGTATAAATATCATATTTGTAGTAACTATCAACATACTATATGTCACTGAAAATTGAGTAGTGCTTCTGTTCATTTTTGCTACCTTAAAATGACCTAAAAATAAGAGGAATTTTTTTTTTACTATTTTCTTTATCTAATCTAATGTGGACTTTTATAGCGCTTAATCTCCATCACTGATGGACTCTAAGGCGCAACTGAACATAAAGCAAAAGGCGGTTGACATTAATCCGAGGACATAGCCAGGTCATACCAAGGAGACACAGGGTGACAGGAGAGGCTATGGAGGATATGCTTTTGCAAACAGGTATGTTTTAAGCTTCTTTCTGAAGGAGGCAACTGATGCTGCACTGCGCACATCATGAGGGAGTTCATTCCAGATCTATTCACCTGTTCATTCACAGGTGTACTTCAGATATTTTATGAATGTACAACCATGTACAATCTACTATAAATTGCTGTCAAAGAGATAAATAAATTTAAATCTTATTTATTGCTTTATAGTAACTGGGTGTATCTAAACATTGTTTATTCATTGTATTGAGGAAAATGTGGCTGATTATTACTTGGTACGCCATTTTCGATGCCCCTAACCTGCAGTTTAACCAGAAGGGGTCAAGCCTAACTGACCCTCAAAAATTCGCATTGTCCCTCAGTTTTCAAAGGAGGGGGTCAACTGACCTCCAGGAAAAAGAGGCTCAGGGCCCATATTCACAAAGATTCTTATTCTTAGAATTATACTTATTCTTAGAATTTTTCTAAGAATGGCTTTTATTCCAAGAATTTTTCTAAGAATAGGAATTTGCTATATGCATAAAACTCTTATTCTTGACACCATAATTGCATCCAAACACAGAAAGTCACTTCTAGGCCTGTATTCACAAAGATTCTTAGAATTTTTCTTTGAATTACACTTAGTCTAACCTGTGCACACATTTCTTTTTACTTCTATTATCAGAATTATTCTTAGCTAAGAATTGTTTTGTGAATAGGTTTTTATTCTAAGAATAAGAAAATTCTTAGCAAAGAATTTTTCTTAGACTTAAGTGTAATTCTAAGAAAAATATTAAGAATATTTGTGAATACAGGTCCAGGGCCTGTATTCACAAAGATTCTTATTCTTAGAATTTTTCTTAGAATTGTCCTTTTTCTTAGAAAACTTCTAAGAATAAGAATTTTCCTATTCACAAAGATTCTTATTCTTAGAATTTTTCTAAGAATGGCTTTTATTCCTTGGTGTCATCCTGGATGCTGAAAATTCAATGCAAAGACACGTGGCTAATCTATGTCGCACAAGTTACTACCATCTCCAGGAACTACGAAGGGTCCGCAGGTACTTAAATCATGAAACAGCTGTAAAGGTGGCAAATGCCTTGGTAAGCAGTCGTCTGGATTACTGTAACTCACTGCTTTACAACACAAAAAAGGCATATACTAGCAGACTACAGAGAGTTCAAAATGCCTTATGTCGGATGGTGTGCAAGCTAAATAAATACTGTCATGTTACACCCTTCCTGCACAAACTACACTGGCTCCCCATTCATTACCATATACTGTTCAAATATTATCTCCTCATTTATAAAGCAATACATTTGAGCCAACCTCCATATCTCTCCGCTCTAATTAGGCGGAGTGATCTAACACGGGGCAATCGCCTATCAATTTCCTCATCTAAACCAAATAAACGCTCAGGGCTACGCAGTTTCATAGCAGGGGCTCCCACAGAGTGGAACAAGCTTCCTCAAGCCATCAGAACCATAGAAAGCATTTCTGGTTTCAGGAAACAGTTGAAAACATACCTTTTTAGATTGGCTTATCCTCCACCATAGCCTATCTCCCCTACCGGACGCTAATATGGAAACGGACATCTTTCTGGAACTGGACTATCCCTTTTTGCACATCAGCGCCTTAGAGGATGTTTACATCAAATTCGGCGCTATATAAGTGTTTCTTACTTACTTACTTACTTATTCTTAGAATTTTTCTAATAGGAAATTGCTATATGCAATTCTCTCAAAAATTCCGTGTGTACAGCACAAGCGCCAAACGAAAAAGATGCTATGACGTCACGCTGTCTAGACAGGAAGGAAGTACGACACGCCACCTGGCGAGTGTCCAGTACTGGGACCGGCCGGCCGGTGGAAACACAGGACGTCTTTTTCTGACGTTTGGCGGGCCGGTCTGTGCCGACCGGATAAGCTATTGTCCATTGGACAGGATGTATTAACGCAATAAAACTCTTATTCTTGACACCAGAAATTCATCCAAACACTGAAAGTCACTTCTGGGCCTGTATTTGCAAAGATTTTTAGAATTTTTCTTTGAATTTCACTTAGTCTAACCTGTGCACACATTTCTTTTTAGATCTATTCTTAGAATTATTCTTAGCTAAGAATTGTTTTGTGAATAGGTTTTTATTCTAAGAATAAGAAAATTCTTAGCATAAAAATTTTCTTGGACTTAAGTGTAATTCTAAGAAAAATTCTTGTTTGGTTTCAATATAAAATAGAAAAATAGCCTTGTTTGGTTTCAATATAAAATCCTACATAGAATTTTAGGTACACAAAAGTTACTACATCAAATGGGTAAATCAGAATCAGACTTATGTCTATCTTGTCATATGACAACTGAAACTCTAATGCACCTTTTCTGTTGGTGCTCAAAGGCTGAGAAAATCTGGCAAGACTTAAAAGAGTGGATAAAAGAAAAAACTGGTGTAACCATCCATTTTAATTCTTTAAATGTTATCATGGGGTACTTAAATAGAGATAACCATTTCCTTCCTATCAATACAATAATTATAGTAACTAAGTACTATATCTATTTAAATTCCAGAAAGAAAATTCCATTAAATATACTAGACCTACAAAAGAAAATACAAGAAACATACAATGAACAAATGCTGGTTGCAAGGCTCAATTTTTTTGAATCTGATTTTGAAAAAAAATGGTTTTCTTTTAGAAACCTAATAAAATAGCATATTTTAAATTATATTGTGATACAGTTAGGTAAAAGGTATCAATAATTAAGATTAAGGATTTGTTAGAGTTATATTTTATTGTTTGTTTCCAAGACTGGATCACTTATGCCTGGGTGTTTGTAACTCCAGTCACAATGTAAAGGCAAGTCTAAGTGTCTCAATAAAAAAAAAAAAAAAAAAAAAAAAAAAAAGAAAAATTCTAAGAATCTTTGTGAATACAGGTCCTGGAAACACTGCAACTAAACCAAGGAAGCATCTGTAGTCGGTTGCAAAATGTATCCAAAGAAAAGTAGAACCAATACTGGAGTATTGCTTTCTGAAGGAAAGATAATTTTTTTTTTTTTGGCACAGCAAAAACAAAGTGTCCCAAGATAAATTTGTTTCTGTGTTTTATGCAGAAATTCGGGATAGCGGACAAAAAATTGCAGGAAAACTTTTTGGAAAAATAGCATCAGAGATGCCCGTACCCCACAGCCTGGGGAAATAGTTTTCAACACCATGAGATATAGAAGTACTGAAAGAGTACAAAGACAGGGCAGTGTCATTTATATAAAGGTCCAAATAATGTTTAAGTAGATAAAATAACTTCTAGGAGAAGGAAAATGTATGTACAGATAAAGTATTAAAACAAGACAATCCAATAGCAAGAGGACAGTATTAATCAGTATACTAAAAATTATGAAGCTGTACAATTTTATTAACTGAAGAACAGCTGTCAATGGAAATAGTACAGTTATGTAAAAGTTCATATAATAATCAGTTGCAGCAATCCATATGTCCCCGAAAATGCGCCTCGATTCTTCGTTTTGGAAGAACCAACTCGGTAAATCGCTTGATTATCTCCCACGAAATTAAATTTATCACATTTTGACATATTAGACCTATAAAATGCTTAAAATACCCGCAACAGGAAAGTATTTTGATAATTCAGTGAATTTTGGAAAAAGGATGCATTTATAATGCAAAATACAGGAAATTTTAACCATTTTCATATTGCAAGATTTGAGGCGTCTGTGAAACATGTTATATTAAAATGCTGTCTTATATAAACATTGTTACACAAACAACCGAAGTTGGCAAATGCTTAAAATATAAAAAAACGCCAACACCATTTATTAGTAAAATATAAAAATATATTCATATTTTTCAGGGTTTCAGATTCGCGTCGGCCATCGGTCATTGACTGAATTTTTCAACAAACCCCAGAATTTTAAATAGAATATTAGGACATATTATCTGAGTTGTATCCATGGGCGATAATAGAAGATCTAGCCGTCTTTTTATTTACAAAATTTGAAGTCACGTTACAACCCTAAAATCTCGCGAGATCTACGTGATTTTTATCGGAGCAGGTCTAGACATCTTTTATGAAATCTCGTGACAAGCCACGTGATCTGCAAGGAAATCCCAGAGGAAATCCGTGTCCTCATATCTTCTCATGAATATTAATGACTTCGGTGTTGTGGTCGTGAGTTCTCGAGTTTAAAGTATTTGATCTTCGTCTATGCTTCCATTTTATGAAATATTGCAAGGAAATCCCAGGGGAAATCCGTGTCCTCATATCTTCTCAAGAATATTAATGACTTGGGTGCTATGGAAGTGAGTTGTCGAGTTTAAAGTATTTGATTTTAGTCTTTGCTTCCATTTTATAAAATACTGAAAAGGAAATCCCATGGAAAATCTGTGTCCTGATATCTTCTCATGAATATTAATGACCTGGGTGTTGTGGCAGTGAGTTCTCGAGTTTAAAGTATTTGATCTTCGTCTATGCTTCCATTTTATAAAATATTGCAAGGAAATCCCAGGGAAAATCTGTATCCTCATATTTCTCATGAGTTTTTGTGCATACTAGTAGTGTTTTCTGTTGGTTTCCACATAAATTTTACTGTAATATTCTGAAATTTTGCTTTGATTAATATTTCTTTTTATTAATAATTGCAGGATACCTTAATGAAAATAATACTGAAAATCGAGTTTACAGGTGATTGGTGCTTGGAACATTGATTTTCATGTTATAAATGTATGCCTAAACTTACAGAAAATTGTGTTTTCGTTGTTATCCCATGAGACCATGGCATTGTGATATATATTAATATATTTGAAGTTATATTTTGATGAAAATATTTTAAAAACTTTTAATTCAAAGCACCTGTAAACAGCTTCATGACATGAAAACTCCAAAGTAATTGTTTTTGATCGCCCTTTGCTTTCACAATCTTTTTGGCTTCAAAATGTGGATTAAAATTTAAGAAAAAAAATTCTGTCATGTTGGATACAATTATATACAAATTTCGATTCACTTAAAAAAAAATCAGATTGAAAGTTTATTTGCTGTAATGTTTATTGCCAGTGGACATTTTAATAGCATGAAAACCTCATGGATCACCATACTTAAGTACTATGGCCGTGAGTTCTCATTTTAGTAATACATGATCATTGAACATCATAAAGACTTTTTGATATTTTAACTAAAATGAGATTCTTATTATGATTCAGTAAATTTTACTTTATTTCCCATTCATATAGGGTCAGTGACTTTAATGACTTAATTTTAGCAACCTGTAGAATGAAAATTTGTTTGACAAGAATTCTGTCCTAAATTCTTTGAAAATGTCCTAAACGTTTTCCTAGTCTTAGGACAGAATGTCCGGCCGGACTTTTCATGTAGCAGAATCACTGTATTTAAAGAAGAAAATCTAATTTTGTAGTTGAATTTACATCCATGATTAGTTGTTTTCGAAGACCCGGTGTAGCCATATCTTGCCAGTCAAGAGAGGTGACACAGAATGTCACAAGTTTTACAGGATTTCATGTTTTTTGTATCTGATTTTTTTACAGTGGCAGCTTTTTTCAAAGTAAATGTTTTTAGGGGCCGACATACACCATCATATCTCCTCCTGTTTAAGGCAATTTTTTTAAAATTTTATTTTGGTCAATTTTCAATCTCAAATTTGCAAAACACCAAGTAATGTTTCAAAGTACAAACTAGAGATTGCGTCTCGACGCAGTGTATCCCCGGACGGGACATAGTTAAGGCCTGAATGTGTCAGGCTTGAGCCTGTTTCCTGGAGCACCAGGTCAGGATTCTCCATAGTACCAGATTACTTCCAAAAGCTAATCACTAGTTGTTTCACTTATATCTGTCTTTAAAAATTACATTTCATGGATCCAGAAGATCCATATAGTGATCCGGATCGCTTCCAAAACTCAATCATTTCATCCTTTTACCTTTTCAGACATATTCTAAAAATTTCATCGAAATCCATCCATAAGTTTTTGAGTTATCTTGTACACAGACACATCTGGCAGCCTGGATCCACATGATCCAGACAGTGATCCAGATTACTCCCAAAATCTAATCACTTGTTCTTTGTGCCATTTAAGACATTTCCTGAAAATTTCATAAAAATCCATTCATGACTTTCTGAGCTATTTGTCTTTAAAAATTACATTCACGGATCCAGAAGATCCAGATAGTGGTCCAGATCACTCGCAAAATTGAACCATTTCTTCCTTTTACCACTTCTTCCTTTTACCATTTGTAACATATATATGAAAATAGTAATATCCATTCCAAGATTATGTGCAAGCTAGTGCTGGTATTGTTTATCGATATTGAAATATTTATCGATTCACGCTAAATTTGCCGATATCAATAATGTAGAGTGCCATATCAATATCGAAATATACTACTTAACAGGTACAAATATGGGGTTTTTCATTCAAATAAAGGAAAATATTTGAAGAATACATTGGTTTTCATATTATTTTTGTAAACTTTCACTTACCGCTAAAGCGGAAACGCCATATTTGTTTATGTTTCGGGAAATACTAAACCTCGCGAAAGAGTTTGGAAGGTGTCCCAAAGGAAAGCATCTCATGCCCCGATATTTCAATATCGATCGATACGGAAGGCAAAAATATGGTTTGATATCGATATGCATATTATTATTCGATACCAACACTAGTGCAAGCCTGGATCCAGATGATCCAGATCACTCCAAAAATGTAATCACTTGTTCCTTGTACCATTTAGGCCATTTGCTGAAACAATCCATCCATAACTTTTTGAGGTATCTGTCTTAAAAAATTACATTTCATGGATCCAGAAGATCCATATAGTGATCCGGATCACTTCCAAAATTCAATCATTTCATCCTTTTACCACTTCTTCCTTTTACTATTTGTAACATAGCCTAAAAATATCATCAAAATTCATCGTAAAATCATGTTGCAGGCTCGATCCAGATGATCCAGACGGTGATCCAGATCATTCCAAAAGTATAATCACTTGTTCCTTGTACCATTTAGGTCATTTGCTGAAAATGTCATCATAATCCATCCATAACTTTTTGAGGTATGTCTTATTACATTTCACGGATCCAGAAGATCCATATAGTGATCCGGATCACTTCCAAAATTCAGTTATTTCATCCTTTTACCTTTTCAGACATATCCTGAAAATTTCATCAAAATCCGTCCATAAGTTTTTTTGCTACAATGTACACAAACACATCTGGCAACCTGGATCCAGATGATCCAGACAGTGATCCAGATCACTCCCCAAATCTAATCACTTGTTCCTCGCACCATTTAGGTCATTTGCTGAAAATGTCATCACAATCCATCCATAACTTTTTGAGGTATCTGTCTTATTACATTTCATGGATCCAGAAGATCCATATAGTGATCCGGATCACTTCCAAAATTCAGCCATTTCATCCTTTTACCTTTTCAGACATATCCTGAAAATTTCATCAAAATCCGTCCATAAGTTTTTTAGCTACAATGTACACAAACACATCTGCAACCTGGATCCAGATGATCCAGACAGTGATCCAGATCACTCCCCAAATCTAATCACTTGTTCCTCGCACCATTTAGGTCATTTGCTGAAAATGTCATCACAATCCATCCATAACTTTTTGAGGTATCTGTCTTTAAAAATTACATTTCATGGATCCAGAAGATCCATATAGTGATCCGGATCACTTCTAAAATTCAACCATTTCATCTTTTTACCTTTTCAGACATATCCTGAAAATTTCATCAAAATCCGTTCATAAGTTTTTGAGCTATATTGTACACAAACACATCTGGCAGTCTGGATCCAGATGATCCAGACAGTGATCCGGATCACTCCCAAAATCTAATCACTTGTTCCTCGTCCCAATAAGGACATCTCCTGAAAATTTCATCAAAATGCACCCATAACTTTTTGAGCTATCTGTGTTTAAAAATAGCATCAGAGATGCCCGTACCCCACAGCCTAGGGAAATATTTTCAACACCATGAGATACTTCAGGATACTTTCAGAGCACTGTCAGTTATATAAAGGTCCAACCAATGTTTAAATGGAGAAATAATGTTTAAAAGAAAGATAATGCATATAAAGATGAAGTACTAAAACAAGATAATTCAATAACAAGATAACAGCATTAATCAGCAAACTAAAATTCAACACTCTTTATCTACACCTGCATGGCCCAATTATGGTTTAGATAGTTTGAATATTATCATGCATACAGAAGTGGTAATACATTTAATGAATGCTTATGTGTGGGGTTGGAGCAAAATCTGTGGCTCACTTGATGAAATTCTATCTCTTACAATGGGAAGTTATGAAAGCAAAATTCTTAATAAATTCTAATATGACTTTAACAGTGCTAAATCTGCATAAAAAAACAGACTCAAAGGTGCAACAAGATTTTATAGGTCAAGGTCACTACAGCAAGGTCAAAGGTCAAATCAAGGTCAGATCATGACGTTGCACAACTACACCCCCTAACCAATGTCCCTACCAAGTATCAACTTCCTACACCTTGCGGTTTCCGAGATATAGCCCGGACAAGATTTTCGAACTCGAGGTCACTACGGCAAGGTCAAAGGTCAAATCCTTTTCAGACCATGACATTGCACACCTACACCCCCTAACCAATATCCCTACCAAGTATCAACTTCCTACACCTTACAGTTTCTGAGATATAGCCCGGACAAGATTTTATAGGTCAAGGTCACTACGGCAAGGTCAAAGGTCAAATCAAGGTCAGACCATGACGCTGCACACCTACACCCCCTAACCAATATTCCTACCAAGTATCAACTTTCTACACCTTACGGTTTCCGAGATATAGCCCGGACAAGATTTTATAGGTCAAGGTCACTACAGCAAGGTCAAAGGTCAAATCAAGGTCAGACCATGATGTTGCACACCTACACCCCCTAACCAATGTCCCTACCAAATATTAACTTCCTACACCTTACGGTTTCTGAGATATAGCCCGGACAAGATTTTATAGGTCAAGGTCACTACGGCAAGGTCAAATCAAGGTCACACCACGACGTTGCACACCTACACCCCCTAACCAATATCCCTACCAAGTATCAACTTCCTACACCTTACGGTTTCCGAGATATAGCCCGGACAAGATTTTCAAACTCAAGGTCACTACGGCAAGGTCAAAGGTCAAATCAAGGTCAGACCATGACGTTGCACACCTACACATCCTAACCAATGTCCCTACTACGCATCAACTTCCTACACCTTACGGTTTCCGAGATACAGCCCGGACAAACTTTTTCCCACCACCCGCCCGCCCATCCGGACACCTTGGGTGAAAACAATACCCTGACAGCCCTTAAGGGCTGTGGGGTAAAAACTATGTAAATTGTAGTTACCTTGATTTCTCATAAAGATTAATATTACAGCTACTGCAGAGAAAATAAAGTAAGAGGTGCATATGGATCTGTCATGAAGAAACTTTAACTAGTGTTTCAGCCAACAATTTTTTACAATGTTTGCTTTTCGCTGATCTCATTTTACTGCTAGTTGTGTTTTACTTTTATTACAATGTGGATGATTTTACAATTTTTAACTGTTTTACTTTAATTATCTCAATATAGAATAACTGTTTTTACATTGCTATAATTTGTTTTTACCTTTTTAAGCATCTTAAAGTGTCAATGATACCAGTGAACTTTATTTGACGTTTGTTTTTTTTTTAAGACTAGCCAAATCTTTTGAAGTTTGTTTACTTTCTTGTGTACCCTGCATGAGACTTAGAAAAATAAAATAGTGCTATTTAAACAGTCCTTGTTATTCTGTTTAATTTGATATATAATAAGTCTATATTGCTTAAAAAATAACGAAAATACAAAAAAACCAACGTGTAACCACCCAAATTCAGCTGGCACTATGAAAAATGGCCAGTTTGAGCAATCCGCGAGCCTCAATTCAGTCAGCGCTACAAGAGTTAAATTTTTAGTAGGAAGGGCCTAGCCATGGGAAGAAGTGATTACATTTTAGGAAAGATCCAGTTAATATTCTTGATACGAATAAACCTCCAAAATTTTTGGAAATGCCACCATGGTGGACGTGTGTGCTCAGTGGTTTCTGGTTCACTTTATGCCCATTTTATCAATTAACATTTATAATAATGTCAGCTAGAGAGTGAGCCACACTACTGTGAACTCACAGAATACCTACAAAATATTTATTCAGTGTCTGGATGCGTGTGTTCAGGTATGCATGTTTTCCTCAGCAGGGAGAAATCCACTGAAAATTAATTTACATGTTTTGTCTTATTTTATTGTTTCCCTTACAATACTTTATAACACTTGCGAGACTGATCACATAGAGTCGAGCGTTTTGCTCTCTCTGAGTGCATCTTGTTTACATGGAGATTATTTTTGGTTGAATAAATGAGGCAGATGGAGGTTGGAGGAGGAGCAATATTTTTTTTTACATGGAGCAGTTGTGCAATCCCTGGGCTAAGGTTGCTCCATAACACATCTGCTCCTCCTCTGACTTCAACTGGACTGCACTATGGAGTGGTTTATGATAAAAGGACATGATATTATTAAAGACTATATCAAAATATAGTTAACAAGACCACTGCCGCGGTGTGTATCTCCCGCTGAGCATTAAAGGGGAAGAAATACCTTTTCCGAGATATTCACAATCTTTGAATCGCTTGAATTAGCTATTGTCAGCACATAATATCATTAATTTTATGTTACAAATGGTGGATTATGCGATTTAATGAAAGTAAGGTATGCTATTTATGTTTTATTAACTAAAAAACGTAACTGGTTCTATAGGTTGTTATATATACAGTACACGAGTAATCGACCCCAAGAATTGGGGTCGAATTTTCGTGAAATTCGCCTTGCTCGGCGAGTGTCGACTGCTCGGTCGCACCCCTAGTTGTACTACCCTGCAGGTCGAAAATTTGCTCGAAATCGCTCTATCTCTTACCATTTCGAAGATATTTTCAATGTTTTACTTTCCGCTAAAATCCAAGATGGCCTCCAAAAGTGGCAAAAACTGAAATTTTTCCCCTTTCCATAGGAGACTTGTACTACCCTGCAGGTCAAAAAGTTCGCTCCAAATCACTCTATCTCGTACGGTTTTCGAGATAGTCACACTTTTTCATTTTCCGCTAAAATCCAAGATGGCCGCCAAAAGTGGCGACAATTGATTTCCGGGGGGGGGGGGGGGGCGGGGGGAGGATTTTGTGGTACACCGGGTCCCGAAAACAAAAATTCGGCAGAAACCGGATTCGTTCCAATTAGTAGTGCTGGGAGATCGCCATGATATTACGTGTCGATGTTCGTATCGGAAATTCGTGAACAAACTTCGAACATTTCCGATCATGGAGTCAAAAGTGTAAACCAGACAGAAAAATCAAATATTAAATAACAACAAGCAAAATACACACAAATTATCACAAATATAACAAAAATATAACCTAAAAGCCATTCACAGACGTCTCCCTCACTAACAGACCATGCTGGATGTATCTTCACTTGTGATTGGCTCATCTTATGATTACCTTGACAACAGTGGGAAAACCAAGTGTTTCTATTTACGTTATTTTTATTGCATTCACAGCTAGTTTTGACATTTTAACTGATAAATATTTCAAATTTTTGCAAAATATTATTCCGGTTAGTGTTTTATTGTGACCAAAAAGCTACAAAGAAATGAGTTTAGCAAATATCGGTTGTACTTAAAGTTTACCGGTCATTGATCGGCAATGAGCCAGCGAGCGATAATACCGAAGTTTGCAAACATCGTCCCAGCACTACCAATTAGTATACACCAAACTGTAGTCACACTGTAAAATCTTCTGCACGCGTACATGAACAATTACTTCAACTAAAATGCGGTTTATTTTTTGATAAAATCTGACATTTTGGATATTATTTCACTGCATATTGGCAAAATATTACACAAGTAAATGTTTTGAAGCATTTTTGTGTAATATTTTATATGTTTGAGGTGTTAATATGTGACATTTCGGGAACCGGTTCTTGGACTTTGTCACCGGATTTCGTTTACGTTTAAATGAATCGAATAGAAACCAACTATCCGGTTTGCCGTCTTTACCACTACCTGTGGATCAAAAATTTGCTCGAAATCGCTCTATGTCGTACGGTTTTCGAGATATTCACACTTTTTCATTTCCCGCAAAAATCCAAGATGGCCGCCAAAAAGTGGCGAAAATTGAAATTTTTCCCCTTTGTATAAGATAGTCTTCTAGTACCCTACGGGTCAAATATTTGCTCGAAATCGCTCTCTTACGATTTGAGATATTTACACTTTTTCATTTTCCGCTAAAATCCAAGATGGCCGCCAAAAGTGGCAAAAATAGAAATTTTTCCCCTTAGCATAGCATACTCTTGTATTACCCTGTGGGTCAAAAATTCGCTCGAAATTGCTCTATCTCTTACGGTTTGCGAGATATTTGTGATTTTTCACATTTTCACTAAAAGTAGCAATAAAGTAGCCATTACTCACTTGTACAAATTATAATCTCCCGCTGGTGAGCCGGGCGGGAGATAATAACGCAATTATTGAAGAGGGCATTATGGCTGCTTTGAACTCAGAGCAAAGGAGGGCAGAGTCGGAGCCTGGAGCATGTAGTTTCATGGATGTTATAGGTGACTGCTACTCGTCTGGTTGGTAGCTAGCTCAAATTTTGTAAAGAGGACTTAAATATGGTTGCCATAAATTTTTTTCTACTTCAAAATTTGAAATGGCTGTAAATAAATTCTGGGTTAGCGAAGTGCCTCTAAGATATTGAGTCCAACGGACTACATGACCTCCAAAAAATGGAGTCCAAATCATTTTTTCTGAGTCCAGTGTTTGTTAGGGTTATGAAACATCGGGTACCTTGTACCTTATGGCACATCAAAAATGGGGTACCATTGTGCAAAAATGGGGTGCAAGTAATAATTTTTCTCCCTTATTTCTGGATACATTTAAATACATAGAAGCACTATTCAATTTCCTTTCTACTGATAAATAATATGCATCTGTCAATAAATCAATTTTAAAAATATTTTGAAAAGCTGGACTCCGTCAACAAACTTCATTTTAGTACAATTAGAGTAAAATTTATTTTGTATGATTATTTTATTCAAGCTACAAATATGGTATTTATTCTGATTGAAAGACAAATATTTGTAGTTTCTGTTCCTTTTTATTTGACAAAAATTCATTGGGTAGTTCCAGAGATTTTTTTTTTTTTTTTTGTTACATCGCCTGTAAATACTTTCAAATTTTATTTTCCGGGGGACTTTTCGGGGGTTTAATATCAAGAGTTTTCGAGATTTAGTATAGTTCATCTCCCATGAAAGTTCACCATCCTGGCTTGTTCTTTTGATTGTTTCCGTGCAGAGATCAGGCTTTCTTTCGATATATAATATTTTGAGTAGATTTGCTAGTGTACGACATCAGCACTCACTTGCTGTTTCGGAAGAATCTTGTCACGCATGAAATCTCGCTTTACAATGGTGGAGGTAAACAACTTGCCACGAAATCGCTCGAAACCATTTAATTTAAAATATTAAGCTTATATTCAGTATTATATATATTGCATGCATATCTTGGCTTCCCGTCCAAATCTAAAATACCGCGTGTTTAACATACCCGGACGGCGTAATCACGAACCCTGAAATTATAAAGAACACCTCACTAAAGTAGTCTTTGGGAAGTTTATATGTGGTAGCAAGGTTTTCCATTTCAAAACAGCACTTATGCTTAGATAAAATGTATCAATGAAGGATATAAAATGTTGGGCAGGGTCGGTAGCATATTTTTCATTTCGGTATCCCGCCAGTGTAAAAACGTACCGATTCCGGGATACCGAAAGAAGAAATTGTGTTCTAGTATATCCACAACCGAATAGGCCCACCAACCGGAAGTAGGATTCGCGAAAAGAAAACATTGCAGTTCTGAAAGAAATCACTATAAAAGTGCTAAAATATATAATAATATGGGATAAAAATTTGTAATTTCTTCAGATTTGAGGTTTGTTTCTAATACTTTACGTTTTCTCACAATATTATACACTGACATTCGAAATACCGGCTGTAAAGTGTCACCACGGTGTTGAAGTGAATTGGTCTCAATACCGAGATACCGGTGTTACCGACCCTGCCCTAATAAAATGTCATATGACATAGAAAACCACTGTGGTTATTTTACAAGCTTGGACTTAGCTAAGTCACCTTTCTGAAATCCATTTAAGCCCCAGACTTGCAGTGCCAAAAGGGTTCTTGCTAGTGGTGGAACGATTCGACGAGAACTCGATTTCCAAACTCGAGTCCGCGTTTTAGCATCTACATCGATCCCTATTGAAAACGTCGGCGACGAAAAAAAAAAAAACGAAACCACAGAAGACATTTTGATTGGACGATAATAGAAATACTAGCTACAATACAGGAATAACACACAACTAGCATGGTTTTACAACAAATAGCGATATTAGTAACATGAAGGCGAACTAACTGGCTACAATGTACAGTTTCAGAAGCGTTAGTGGTAACTAAAATGGTTTTAAATGGACGATAATCGGGAATTTATGCGATCGCGGTACTTCGTTTTTATGTTTAATGTATGTTTATATAGCCATAACTTCCTTATTTTTCGTCCAATTTTTATAATTTTTTCACCATTGTGTTCAGTTTAGTTAGCTGTATTCTGTCACACTGAGGATATTTTATGTTATTTCAACACATTTGTCACTATTTAGAAGTTTACATGTTAATGATCATCTATGAAACTTAACTGCAAGTTGTGAAACTTCTTGACAATAAAGTGATAGAACTTACATCCATTTTATTCCAGAAAATTATTATTATACTGCCTTGCTACCAATTATCGCCAGGTACCAATTATCGCCACCAATAAATAAAACATTCATATTTCAATAATGGCCACATACTTTGAAAACTTTTTGTTGCTTATTTGTTGTATTCACTTCAGAAAGAGTTTTACCTTATTTGCAGGGCTTGGGATGCCACTTTTGGTCAAGTTATGTTTATTTGAATTCTGTCTGGCGATAATTGGTACCCGGCGATAATTGGTAGCACGGCAGTACCCAGTAATATATATTATTATAGCTATTATCGTAGACCATATTTTTTGGAAGGAATTTTGTAAAGTTCCCTGTATGACCCAAAAATCAATTTGACTCAGCTAATCATCTCTGGACTTTTCCGATTAATCGATTCGGATTTTCAAGTCCGATTCCCACCACTAGTTTTTGCGATATCCTTTTGGTATTTGCGTCCTTCAGTGTTTCATCCGACCCGGCAATTATGGTTCGTCTTAGTGTACGTACACATGTATGCGGCTCACAATACCCGACGGCCGATTTGCAATGGCAAATTTTTTCAACCTTCCCAATATTCTGTCGACATTCATCTAAATTCACTTGTCATCTGATTTTTGGGTCCCTCATCGAAAAGATCACCGTCGCAAATCGGAGTCGGATACATGTATCCACGATGGACGGGTTTTCGATATGACAACGTAAATGGACAATGCTGAATATCACAACCAACGCAATCAATATTATCAGACATAAAACAACAATAATAAATCCTCAAATTCGCTGGTTCAATGTGACTGCATAGTCATTTTAAAATATTGTAAAAATGCCATCCAAAAACAAGGCTGAGAGCTTATATTTTAAATGATCAAAAACATGAATATATCGAAAACCCGTACTGCTTACCGTCGCATTACGGGCCTAACGACGGTAAAAACGGAAGGCAGTACACAAACCACAGCATTAGCGGTCACTCTGTTTATAAAAGCAGTTGAATTAATCCATCCCATAATTTATAAAGTCTGTTTTACAGCCTCAAAAGTTATATTGGCTGAGTAATATACCAAATATATGCAATTATCGCTCACATCCCCAAATATCACCCGTGCATAATATGGGTCTAATCCCACTTTATTAGCCACAGATAATAAGGCCCCAGAGGGTATAAATTGTTATTTATATATTTCACTTCAATTCCAATCCAAATACCACGTTTTGCTGCAGTTTTTACCATAAAATGCAAAGGGCTGTGTTCTCTTCTGTTTACAGTCCAGTTGTAAAATTACGTAATTGCAGAAAAAAAGTAAACAACCTTTTGTCTCCAGCATCCACATTTGGAAACCTGGTTTTGTTGTAGTATTAAGTTGTAATTTCTGAGGCTGTTGAATTTATGTTATTTTATTGTATATATGTGTTTGTTGATTATAATACCAGCTTCATTGTTGAAGTAATTGTAAATATTTGTCTAAAGAAAGAGTTATCACTACTTTATGATCTCGTACATAATATGATGTTTATTTGTGCTGGATTGGGTCATAAATGCTGTAAAGTTAATTTTTTTTAATTTTTCACATTTATAATAATTAATTTTATGCATGCTAAATGTAATTTTATAAAATTATTACATAACAGAAGATACAGATATATGTAAATTATTCAGTTTCCCTGCCTATGAGTGATGACCCTAGTGTGTCATTTATTCGCAGTTACACGAACAAATATCAGTTGCTCTCATTATTCATAGTTCCACATTTTCGTGACCATAATTAGCTTTATTAATATGATGACTCAGAGTTATATTATCTTGATTACAATTTCTGATGGCTTTGACAATTGTCTGACAATTTATGTAAATGGTTGGTGTCTGTAAAGTGTAAACCAATGCTAAATTGTAATGTGGCAATGCCTAGAAGGCAATGATGCAACCTGCCAGTTGTTGGACAAGAGGTAGGAGATAACCTCATGGTAAGTTAACCAGAAAATACAGATAATGATTCCAGATGCAAGAATTAATGCAAATTTTTCTAGAAATCGAGTTTAACCAATGCATTTCAGGTATTGAAGTTGTTATATAGGCAGCTACTTTGGTCTATGAAAAAGTTAAATTGAGGGAACCAATTATAATGAACATGTAAACAGTTTTGGTATCAATAAATATGCTAAGCTCATACTAAAAATTCTGTCTCCTGAACATCCGGAATATGAAAGGTGAAAGCAGACAAGACACACATCCACTGGCAGTATGAGATTTTCACACAAATCCATTAAAATTTGAACAGAATGTGCACTAGCAGTAGCAGAGCACAGGAAATGCGTGGTTTCCAGACATCTTGCAAAGAAACCCACTTAGGTCAGGCCATGACAGCATGGTATTTGGTGTGAAAAGGCACAAAGTTCCATGTTGCCCTTTCAATGTAGAAACAATGTACCGCTGAATATAACCCTTAATGGAAATTTTACAGAATCAAATGCAGGTGCCACATAAGATTAACTAATGAGGAAATTAAAGTGTGAAGTACTAGTACTTGTGACCTCACCTTAAATAAGGGAGATTGGTACTAAAAAGTACACATTATGTTAAACCCATTCCAACAGACACCTAAATACATGCAGATGAAATCTTTCTGACTCAATGATATTGTTATTGGCATAAAGTTGAAATGATTTGGTTTGTCAATATGACCTTGCAAGGTCACTTTCTGTGTAGACCATTGAACAGAGAGTATTAATGTGTTTCACATTACACCTACTCCCTTATTGATATATTGTGACACACAGGTGGAAGGACAGAGGAGACCCATACATATTGTTGGTCAAGGTGATGAAGTTTAAACTGGCAACAAATGCATAACAACTAACAGCTTACCTACATGAGACCAGGCCTTTGACACCACATGTGCACATGCTTTATTCTCCAGATTTAAGCACTCAACATTATGTTATGTCAAAGTTTGCATAGGCAAATGTATAAAATGCTCAGTGGCCTAGTGACAAGAACGTTTGCATTTAATCACACTCTGTCACCTCTGTGGGTTCGAGTGTCACAAGTGTCAATGCTGAGGATCTGTCCAAATATGACCCGACCTGTTAACACGTATGACCCAAACTTTGAAGTTTCACTTTGAAAATACATATAGATTTCTTTTCAGACACATAATTACATAATTGAGGCATGGAACTTCATCTGATAAGTTATAAATTCAGCAGAAAACAAGTACTCATGACACAGGTGTATATGTCACAGTTGCAAAGATATCAGTGATAATAATTCTGTAAAACAAGAAACATATGACAGATTTGTACACAAAGGAGCATGGAAAATAAAGCTTGGCAATATTTTACTCAAGGTCAAAATTACTTAAATCAACAAGGAGGATATCACATAACCAGCAGCCTCACAGCTGCACACATGGCAAGCCACTGCTGCAGGAGAGGGAATAACCAAGTACTACTACTTGACACCCAGTACTCACCAATGGTAAGCTACCACTTATCTGAAACTAAAAGCAACATGTACCTTCTGTCTCCCAAATATCCCTATATATAGAGAGAGGTTGGTGTTAGGAGAAATAATTGGTTACAATATTATCACCTTCAAAGTATATAGTCATTTCTTATATCCTGAGTGCCTTCATTGCCTCTATCCCTCCAGTACTTGAATCTGGGTAAATGGATAATGTATATATCACCTTAGCATTTCAAATAAATATGACTAAATTAAGTTCTTAAAAGTAGCAGTATCTTTACAGGAAAGATTAAGCCATATAAAGTTTACACCAATGATAATTTCAATACACAACACCAATTTGTGATTAAGTTCTACAATTTTAACTGAATAACTTAATCCTGAACAACACAAACCAACTGGCTACTTTTCTCTCCTTCGTATTTTCCAGACTGATAATAAATGAACTTTAGTAAGAACCCAAAAGGTCACTTCCTGTTTCCTGTTTACATGTGTGATTATGAGTAGTTCAACTTGTTTTCAAAAGTAAACATTGAAAAATAACTGATGTAGAAAGAAATATGCAAAAACGAATATGTAAGAAGAAAGATAAATAATTAATGTGTATTAGGAACCTTTTTTCAATGGTAAATCAGTGTTAATTTTTTCAGATTTTCAAATAAACTGCCTTCCCAGCAATTGTAAACAATGCATGAAACAGATGTTTTGACTGCAATGGCGGACATGTTTCTTCAGTATTTAAAGCTTTGTGGTCATTTTATTTAGTGCCAGATGGATGTGCCACGCTGTGTTTACAATATATCCAACATATTAAGACTTTCAACGTTTTTGGTGCCTGCTTTCTGAGCATTATTTCGTGTTTACGTGGCTAAAAATAAATTTAGACCCATATTGCGACTAGACCCGTAATGCGACGATAGGCAGTACATCGGCTATAACCAACCAAACATAAATGAGAAGGATGGAAAAAGTTGCTATCGCAAATCGGCCGTCGGATGTCATAACCCGCATATATGTGTACGTAGACTTAGTGTACGTACACATGTATGCGGCTCACGACGGCGAAGTTTTTTTCAAACTTCCCAATATTCTGTCGACATTCCTCTAAATTCACTCGTCATCCGTCGCACATCGGATGTCGCAAATCGGAGTCGGATACATGTAAACAACCAAACATAAATGAGGAGGGAAAAAGTCGCTATCGCAAATCGGCCGTCGGATGTCGTAAGCCGCATACATGTGTACGTAGACTAAGTAGTTTAAAAGCGGCTAGTGGAAGAACCACAAAAACACATTAGACTTTTGCTCTTGTGAAATATTAATAACCTGCAAAAATACTCACTGCTAAATATTATAGTAACATGCATATTACTATCTGATGATCTTGTAAAATCCAGATATAACAAGATACTTTTTAATTTGATGGGCGAAAATAGAGGATGACATTTTGTAGCTATCCCATAGTTCATAGTTTTCTTTCCGGTAGTATGATGAGGGCTATTGCGACGTCAGGTTGACGAACTGATAAACAAGAAGCCAGTTAGGCTTCATATGTCGAGTACGACGATGATAAATCTTGTGCATGTTTATTTATTTATTTGGGTTTTAATGTCTCATTTAACACACTGTAATATGTCTCATTCAACACACTGTATAGGTCATATATGTTTAAGTTTTTCTGTATTGTTCTTTTTCTTGTTTTTCCTCCAGTCAGTCAGTAAGTTAGTCAGTCAGTAGGCGTATTCCACAGCCGTGATCTGGAGAATCCAGATTCGACGGATCAACGGATCAGGTCAAAAGAACATAATCTGAGTGATCTCATGAAAAGGTGGATTCGAGAGATCAGATCTGTGAGGTATCCCACAATTCTTTGTAAACATGGCGGAAAACACGAGATTTGAAATTTCCATTTATAATTTTAATTGTTGATAAAAAAGTAATTCCAAAGATGAAAAAGTAAAAAGTAATTCCAAAGATAAAAGAGTAATTCCAAAGATGCAAAGCATGCCATTTCAGTGCCCATCTTGGATCATCATTTCTGCAATTTTTGCATTTCACAGATTCTACTGATCTGAAGGATCTCGATCTCGATCTGGATCACAAAGATCACACAGATCTTAAGTTGTGGAATACGCCTAGTAAGTCAGTCAGTCAATGGCGTTCCGGCGTACTAATAGTAGCGTGTACCCGAATCCAGGTGGGGCCGTTATCGATGTGACCTTTAACCCAAACACAGTAACTAATGTCAGTAATTCTTGATAAATTCTTGTCCTGTTATATACAGCAGAGTTATTCGAAAAAATATATATAATAATTATCAATTGATGCATAATACTTATTTTGATGCAGTTTATGACAACTGCCATGTTTTATTTTTAGTGTATTTATCATGTGAAATGGGCGATAATAGGGGTATCTGAAACTCAAACAGCCTGTCAGGAGTGCTTACATGTTTTACGTTGGTACACCTGTTCGCCATCGCCGGATTATGGCCACCCCTGAATAACGGACCTTTCCACGGTGTCAATCAAAATACCGCAAATCGGCAAACATCCTGTTTACTACAATAGCAACAACCAATCATTTCCTCCGATTTTCATCGGCGCCATTTTGAATTACCAAAACGTGGTCATTTTTAAGGACATATTTGTAAATATTATTGCTTTCTGACAATGGAACAAAAAGAAACCACAGTGTAATTTCATAAAAATATTATATCATCAATCCTACCTACTTTAAAATGTCCGCAATGCATACATATGTTCCCAAGCTGCCATTGTTTACATTTTACTGCAATGCACGAGGATTTGTTTTGATCAATAAATTGTCTATTTATTTATTTTATAATTTTTGTCACAATAAAGCAAATATACTTTATTATATAATTTTTTATTATATGCTACATCCAATCATTTATAATACGTGTTATTCCTATTATATCTTAAAATACTCGATGTTTACGTTTGTTTTCCCGCCATTTTCGCCATTTGTTTGTCAGACAAGGCCTGACATGGAGACAACTAAAATACCGTAAACCAGGAAGTGGGCGTGGCCTATGGAACGGTCCACTACTTTGTCTTTGGAATTGTTTTTACTTCATTATTCTTTGTTTTAAACTATAGGGATGAGAATTTTGGGGGATACTTCGATTTTATGGTTACCTTAAATTGTAATTATTAATGTAGTAGCTCTATATATGTCGTCCTTAAAGTAAAAAAAAATTGAATAAAACCCTCTGGCTCCTTTATTTTCCATTTTTAAAAGTCTTACTTATCACTGATGTTGAAGAAGACCAAAAAAAAAAAATAAATAAATAAAAAGACCCTGGCTACCTTAGTATTTCAATATTTATTATGTTATAATTTTGTTATACAGTCAGTGAGTATTTAATTTATAAAAATGTCCTCAGATGCTTTAAATACCAGTACAATCACTAAAAAAATTATCCATTATTTGAGACATATTGCTCAAAGGCAAAATATTTTTTTCATATCAGAAGTTTTTTTTGTTTTCATTCTTGTAACTTATTTATTTGGGGTTTTACATCGCTTTCAACACTGTACAGGTCATATCACGATGGGCAGTTGGAAGGGCAGAGGAAACGAGTACATACAGTTCGCTAGTTTCTGTACTGTAAACTGCCAACCAACGGCAAGCAACTACCACCTTTCCCACTTGAGGCCGTGATGTTCATTCTTGTAACTAAATATTAACTGTCCGCTCAGACTGTGAGACCTGGGTTTGATTCCCAGTGATGTGGAATGAGACATCATAGCTCAGTGACAGAGCACCCAGTCTGTTATTTTGTTGCTGCAATACTATAAGATAAAAAATTATATGTATATTTTAAAGAAAATTTGCTTTTTTGTATTGGTACATATCTCTTACTGAGGACCTAACATGAGTTTAAAATACCCCTTTTTGACCCCAGCCAGCCATATTCTATTTTGTGTGTATTTAGCTTGTTGCCTGGACTATAATAAGGGTTTCCAAGAGTTATTGAGCAGACTGTTGGGAGTGTTTATTTGTTTTCAGGTTGGTTCGATTGATCGCTGCCACTGGATTATGTGGTATGGATGTTGGTTGGGGGTGCGACCGATTGATTGCTGCCGCTGGATTATGTGGTATGGTGGTAGGTCACACCATGACCTTGCACACTATGTAGAAACTGTAAGATTTTAAAGTTCAAGGTCACTACAGCAAGGTCAAAAGTCACACCATGACCTTTCACACTATGTAACCCAGAGATGTGTTCTATATATCACTAGTAAGGTATTTCCTCAGTGCTTCTGCTTATATGTAGTCCCTAAAAATCCATGCAGAATTTATTTTGAATAAATAATAAAAGAGTAACATAACTGACAAACTGAGTGCTTTATCACTAAGCTATGATGTTTTTGGAGAAACACCACTGGGAATTAAACCCAGGTCTCCCAATATGTCAGAATATGCTACTGTATTACTTATTGTTGTAAAATGTAATTTTAAATCCAAGAAGTATATCCTTGTCTATTAATTTCCATACAGAATTTTTAGGGAGCTATTGTTGTAAAATGTAATTTTAAATCCAAGTAGTATATCCTTGTCTATTAATTTCCATACAGAATTTTTAGGGGGCTCAGTGGTGTAGCTGTTGACCCTGGCTGTTGAACGCGACATAAAGCAACAAATAAATAAATAAAATCCATACAGAATTTCCTGGCATTTCTTTGAAAATTTTTTTTATTTGAAATAAACATTAAAATGTTAGCTAATAAATTTAGAAAATGGTTGAGAACACCAGTAATTGGTACGTACATGTTAATTAGTTGAAAATATTTGTGTATTTGCCAAAAAAATCAGCTAAAAATTTTCAGAAAATTTAAGATAAAATAACATGTACACTACACACACTAAGCTTAATTTTTTATATAAAAATATAAATATAGATCTATAAAATAGTGGGGTTTTTTGGCCAAGAAAAGGTACTTTGAAAATTTTTTTTTGTTCTTCAAGGTGGGCAAAATGGAGTTTCTTACAATTTATTGGGTGTTTTATTTATTATCCACCAGTTTGTTTAAATAATAAGTAAAATAAGTCCATAAATAAAAAATAAAAAAATTGAAAAAATTACAAACAAAAAAAAATTCCAAGTGTCTTCAGAGCGACAAGGACAGGTCACAATTCTCTTAATTTCAGAACCGTCCTGTTCATATTGTAAAATATATGATGTGTGGCTGTTGAATTAAAGCATGCTGTCAGTGAAAATAGAGAAATAAAAAGATCAATAATTAGAAAAAAAAAAGATCGATAATTACAATACATCAACATTCTTCTGAAGCCACAGTGTAAAATTTACGTATTTTACAGAAAATCCTGAGCGTTGCCAATGATAACCATAGTTTATTTTACTTTCACAGTTCATATATTACTAGTATTTCATAAAATCGAGATTTTACTGCACCTTGTATTAAACCTATTTATTTAAAATGGACAAACGTATAGACATACAATTATAAAATACATCAAGTGGAAAGATGTTTTTGTTTAAAACGGGTCTTAAAGCAAAAATTTTGTTAAGTGTTTCCATTGGCGGTTCTGAAAGTAATTGTTTTCCGATCCGTCAGTGACTGTTCTGAAGCCACAGTGAAAAAAATTTGTATGTATAGTCGTGGTGGACCAATTCACGCCCGTGTACCTATTCACGCCCACCCTCAGTTTTCTCAAAGATTCGTACTTTTTCATGGAAAAGATGTTTACCACATCATAGATAATGATCATTTTGATCATATACATATGTAATTTATTGTGTAACTGTGATGGTTTTCAATAAATTTAGGGGTGGGCGTGAATTAGTCCACCACCACTATGACATATTTGTGATTTAAATATTTTTGGAAATATCGAAGAAAATGAGGCCTTATTGATGCAATGAATTTCTTTTAAATATTTCTTTTTTTTTTTATTTCCTCTAAAAATTTCTTTTCATTAGATTCAAACCAGTATTTTTTTCTGAAACAGATCTTCGTTACTTTGTTCAGCTACAACTGGGCGAAAATAGGGGATTTATGTTAAAACTGCTACAAATATCTCATACAAATTCTATATTCTTCACGGAACTAACTTATATAATTTATTACACTATTTCCATTGTGTTTTTGATAAGATAAATGCGTATATATCCAGAAATCAGATAAATTAATATTCGCTACTTCATGGTTCTTCTGCCACATACATTTTTTGTTTAGGTCACATCGATCGTAGCGCCGCCCTGGTGAGTATTTCGTGCCGGTACGCCATTAGTTAGTAAGTAAGTAAGTAAGTAATAAGTAAGTAAGTAAGTACGTAAGTAAATGGGTAGTTTTATGGGCAGAGGAAACAAGTACATACAATTGGTCAAGGTTCTGTATTGTAAACTGTTGACCAATCGCAGGCAACTACCAGCTTTCCGACTTGTGGTCAGGCCGAAAACCGAACTCTGATCTCAGAGGTGGGAGGCGTGAGTGTTACCTCTATGCCACCGTGGCCCCCTAAATCTTGTACATGCACAGATAATATATTCTGAGATGAAAAGACAAACAGTAGGAATATCTTGGATTAAAGTAAACAAACCACAATGGGGAAATACTCAGTTTCAGCTTGTGTAATGGTTATTGTGCTATAAAGCCTATAATTATATTAAAAATAATTATGGGCGTTCTTTCCTTTTTGGTGCTACTAAGAATGCATAAACGTGACTTTATAACCAGTGTTTACTGGTGCTGGACCCCATTTTGTTTACACCACCACTTTGAAATTTCAAGTGCAGTAGTGGAGATTACTCTGCGTGGATATAATTTGTGTTCCACAGAAGTATTCAGAGTTCTTTATTTAAATTTGACTCTCTTCTTTATGCCCCAACACACTCGATGTACAAAACTAAACTCACTCAAGGTTGCTCTGAGAGGATGCAATCATTATAGATTCAGTTTGAATAACAGTGTGGCTTCAGAACAGTCATTGACAGATTGGTAAACCATCACTTTTGCAACTGTTAATGGAAACAGTTTACAAATTATTTGACCTGTCTTCACTTTGGTGTCTTTTACATGTTTAAATATGTATATGTAAGTTCAGTTTAAATAAATAACAAAGCAAGATAAAATATCATTGTCATTGGCACTGCCCATGAATTCCATAAAATATGCAAATTATAAATTCTTAAAATAAAGCTATTAACATTTATTAACACTTGTAACATTTATTTAAAAAAAATAATAAAACACCATGTATCTTTATTATAGATCTTCCATTTAAGTTATTTTTACCGATAGCATATGTTAGTTCAGCAGCCATTCGAAGAAAAGTGTAGAGTACAATAAAATAGTTTATAATATGGATATTAAAATAAAATATAATCCAGGTCAGGGCTCATTAACATAAAATCACGTATTTCATCTTGAAACAAAATGAAGGAAATAACCTTTTTAGTCAATTTGAAAAAAATGGGACAGTTCTGAAATCAAAATAAGTATGACCTGTCCTTCCCATTTCCCAAAACACTGTATATTGGCTGAATGTATTTTATTTCATTAACCACAAATTAATAAGATTCTGTTTTATTCTCTTCTGTACTTTTATAGTGCTTAATCTCTGCCAAGACAGACTCTAAAGTGCAACATCATGTTAGAGCTGAATGCCGATTTGAATCATCTTTGAGGTGGACCAAGCCATGGGTAGACCCCACATGGTATAAAATATGGCCCAGGTCCTATATATATAGTTTTGAAGTTATGTGCATGGACAGCAGACAAACAGACCCGATTACAATAATCTCTTTCTTTCCATTTGGGGGCGAAGGTAATAATCTTTTTTGCTACCTTAATGCTACATGACCTTTAAATATAGATCTGAAACTAACACACAATAACCTTCATGCAAAAATAGCAAAATAATTTATTCAATAAAAATATTTAATTTCTCATAGGTTTTAGCTATGTGCAAAACACAAGTCGATCAAAGTAATATCTTCGAGCCTTAAAGTCACTGTAATAAGTTCATATTTTCAATATTTAAAGGCACTCATTTATGGACTACATTTATAAGACTATATATCCGTAGAAAACTTTAAGTAAAGCAAGAAAAACTAGCATTTTGAGTGTGAATAAATGCTAAAAATGATACACAGTTAAATAAATTGGTTAATGCCGACTGGATGTATTGCTCCAATATTCCACATCCACCACTTTTCACACTTTTTTCTGTGCTCAAGATTAGGTGTGTTGTATTTTAGAGAACACCATTCCAGAATTGAGAATCTCAGATCTTTGGCAGAATGTCCCTTGTCTGTAAAATGTTTTGACACTGGGGTGATTCTATTCTCCTTGGGTTTTTTCACTGAGAGAATGTGTTCATACATTCTTGATCTGAATGCACGCCCTGTTTCACCTACATAGTATTTCTGACACTTTCTGCAAGTGATTAGATATACTATGTCACTCAATTCACAACTAATATGTTTGGGTAGTTTAGTGAGTTTATGAATCTTGTTGGACACATTGCACTTTACTGAAGTGTCTTTTTGGATCAGGGGGCAGTAAGTGCATCTGCCTAGTCTCGTGCAGTGTTTGGCAATGATTTGCTTGATAGGGGTCTCCTTAACTGGGTATGTAATAGATGCATTTGTTAGGATATCTCTGAGATTTGGTAATCTTCTGAAACCCACTATTGGTTTGTCACTGAATGTATTGACACAATCATTACTGTGTTCAATGATGTTCCAATTATTGTGTATGAAACCACGAATGTTGGGGTTCATGGGGTTGTATTGGGTTACCATTACTGGTGTTTTAATTTCTTGTTTGGTTTTAACTGAGAGTAGGTCTTTTTGTGAATACCTCGCCGCTCTAAGCATGTGTTTCTTCAGGCTTTTGAGTGGGTAACCTCTTTTTACATAATGTTGAATCATTTCTAGCCCATGAGTGATGAAATCATCATTTTTGGTGCAAATCCTACGAATTCTCAGGAATTGCCCAAAGGGTCCTTTAGTGTGGCAAGGTTTATTGTGGGCAGAAGTGTGGTGTAGATACAGGTGTGTATCTGTGGGTTTCTCAAACAGTGTTGTGTAGAGCATTCTGTCACTGTCTATTCTGACTGTGGTGTCTAGAAAGTCAATTGAATTCAAACTATGTTCATGTGTGAATTTAATTTTAGGATGGATATTATTTAAGTATGTGGTGAATTTATGTAATTCATCCAGGCCATGAGTCCAAATCATAAATATGTCATCAATAAACCTCAGCCATAGTAGTGGTTTCATGTCCCATCCATCTAAGGCCTTGGTTTCAAATCTATCCATAAATAAATTTGCATAATTGGGTGCCACGCCAGTTCCCATGGCAGTCCCACCTACTTGCAAGTAATGATCTTCATTAAATGTGAAGTTCATACTTTGTAATACTAATTTTAGTAATTCAAGGATGTATGGGGTGATTGGGTCTTTAGTTCTATCTTTTCTCAGGTGGCTCGCCACTGCAATAAGCCCTTCTTGGTTGGGGATATTGGTGTAGAGTGACGAGACATCCAAGGTAACTAATAGAGCTCCCTCAGGGATTTTGCCCATCTCTAATAATCTTGTGATAAAGTGCTGGGTATCCCTGACATAGGATTTAGTTTGTGGCACATATCCTTTGATATGGGCATCTACAAATTTACTGATATTACATGTAGGGTGTCCTATTGAACTACATATTGGTCTACCTGGTACCTGTTTTTTATGTATTTTTGGTAACAGGTAGAATCTACCTGCTTTTGGGTCCTTGATGTTGAGGTACTCAAAGTTTTTTTCTGTGATGAGTTTACAGTTCTTCATCTCAGTAAGGACTCTGCAAATTTTGTCACTAATTTGCGTGGTGGGGTCTTCCTTAATTTTAACATAGAAATTACGGTCACTGAGTTGTCTATAGCCTTCTCTTAGGTAGTCAGTTGTATTCATTATAACAACTGCTGATCCTTTATCTGCCTTTTTTATGACAATCTCAGGGTTCTTTCTTAATTCCATCAAACCCTTCCATTGCTCCTTTGTGAGGTTATGTTGGTGGCCTTGCTTAACTTTACTGTGCAGCAAATTTATTTTGAACGCTCTTTTGTAAGTGTCTAATGTTCTGTTTGGAGGATTTGGTCTCCAAGATGATTTGTTCTTGAATGGGTTGTGTATCTCTTTATAGGGGTCAACATCATTTGCTAGAGAATCATTATCATTTTCTCTAGCATTTTCATTCATGAAGTCAATGATACTCTGATTAATCTTATATTCAGTTGTGTCATTGATTGGGTTGAAAAACTGCATCAACTCCAACCTTCTATGAAATTCTTTGAAATCATCCCAAATTTGTGATTTGTCAGGTGCACCTGGTGTTGGGCAAAAGGTTAGGCCTTTATCCAGGGCCGTGACTTGGTGTTCAGTCAGTGTCACTTTAGAAAGGTTAATGACATTTAAACCAATGTAACTATCGAATTTGGTTCCTGTAGGTAAAATGCCTGGTGGGGCATTTATTGAAGCCAGTTCAATCTGTTCCTTGAGGTTAGCCATTTTGAAAGATAAAAAAACTACTGTTTTGAATGTATAAGGTAGTTTTTATTGAGTGCAAATACACCTGTGTAGTTTAATGTGCTGTACATGTGTATCTAATGAAAATCACTAATCAGATAAAATGTTCAGTTTGCTTAACTAAGGTTGGTAGTAAGTCAATTACTTTAACAATTTTTTCAGTTGTTGAACAAACTGCTGCATATTATCTGGCTTATTACGCCTATTAGCTGGGACAAACTTTCTCTTGGGTCCCTTGGTGAAGTTGCCTTTGGGTTTCTGTGTAACCTCATACTGGCGTCTGGCTTTCTTAGCAATAACTGGTGCCATTCCAGTGCTTCGTTTATGCAGGGATTCCTTAATCTCTTGCAGCTGTGTGCTGGTCAGAATTTTTTCCAGCTCAGTGATGTCTTGGTTGATTAATCCTTTAACATTGGAGTATTTATCAAACATTTCATCAAGTATTGCCTTGGTGAGTTTTTGTTTGCACTCATCAATGATCCTAATCCAGGCGCTCCTTATTTTTGGATCCCTGTTTCTGTTAACATTAAATTTGAACTCAACAGTCTGTGGGTACCTTTTCTTGAGGAGCTCAGAGTGCATTTGGCTGATTTGACTTGCCAATGTGATCTTCTTTCTGTAGTTGTTTTTCAACCTCAGGTAAATGCTTTTGGACTCTGGTGGATAGTCACTACGCTCAGGTGCATCACTGGGTTTGTTGGATGGGCCTGCACTGGGGCTGGTGTCCCTCCTGGGTCGCTTGTTGCCTTTTTGGCGCTGCTCCTTGGGAGGATCATGGCTCAACTTATCCCTGGCTTGAATAAGCAAATCCAAGGTTTCATCAGAGAATTTCTCTTGGGGAAATGGAGTGTCTGGTCTTCTGAAATCCAGGTCACTTGACTGTATGTCCATCCTGGACACGGCACTAGTCAGAGTGGTGTGACTGGCATCAGTTGAAATCACACTCATTGTAGAAGATACAAAACACAGGTATAAATGTGTGTCAGTCACTATTACTAGTTCACTTAATCAGGTGTGGTTGGCCTTATACTGTTATGTTTAATATCACAAAACTGTATTTCGACAATCAGGTGAGTTGTCTCATCAGAGGCTGGAGTTTTAACCAAGTTCAATCCCTGAAGTACTTTTCTAGTGGTGCAATTGCACCGGTTCATTGCACCGGTGCAGGTGCAAGTGCAGCACTTGTATTTTTGGTGCAAATAACAAATTATGTATAGAAAGTAATTTTATACTAGATTTGTTAATCTAATGATTTTATTGATGTTTAATAATAATCAATGTATATAGTATTAGTATGATAGGTAGGGATACAATATTACTGGTCATTTATTCATCTTTAATGCGTGAATAAATGGTGGTAACATTGTAGTGGTCACCTTTTAAAACTTGGAAATATTTTTTATTCTGGTTACCCATAAGTCTTTTTGTTTATGAGAGTCATTCAGGTGTGTTATCCATAGTGTTATTTACACTCTTTGCTGGATGTATGGACTGTCAATCAGACTTAGAAGTTCAGGCCAACACTTAGAATGCTGAGTCAGTATTTAGCAGGTGAGATTACATGGGACTATGATGTGTCACAATGTATCAAAGGTAAGTGTTGGGACTGCATTTCTAGGTGTATTCCTAGTGGGTATGTCCTTTTATTCATATTAAAACCACAAAGACAAATACTGTAGTCTTTTTTACTATATTTTTTAATATGATTAAGACATTTGAAAAAAACAGGCACATACATAAAAAGTTTATTTAATATGAGTCTTATTCTTGCACTTATTATGCATAGAATGTAAAAACAAATATGCTCTAGTTATTATTTATTACAGTTCATTTGTTATGTCAATAAATAATAATTCTACAATGTGTTTCAGGATACTAAATAAATTGTTATTTGGCATATTCATCTAGTTTTATTTTGTTATTAATTCTTTGAACAACTTGGTAAATGCAGGATTTGGGCTTTCAATTCCCTTCTTTTATCCTTAGGAACAAACATAGAGGGTCGTGTAGGTTTCCTGCTACACATTTTAATCAGTTCTTGATTTTCCCTGTCACTGTCTGAATCTGACAGGACTATTTCATGTTTGTCCACATGTGAGTTCTCCTTAGGAAATTTCTGGAGTATGTTGACTGCACTAGTGGAGGGTTGCTCCCGGTCATCACTGTCTGAATCAGATAGGATGATTTCAGTGCTGTCTGGAATAGCTGTCTCCATGCGAGGGACTGGGAATTGATTGGCTTTGCTACTTGTTGGTTGCACTTTTAATAAGCCAATCTGCGAGGTTGGTTCTGGTGGACACTCCAAATTTGGCTTGCTCATCACTATTCTGGAATTTAATGTTTCCACAAATATTTTCAGAGACTCATTAAATGATGCTATGGTTAATCCATCTTGAAACTTGATGAGTTCATCTGGGCTTAAAATTATTAAAGGCTCAGTATTAGTGGCCTTCTCGCATGTGTGGACCCTGATTGAATCTGTGTTTGTTTCCACATTTCTAGTGTATTGTCCCAGCAGTTGGCTGTTAAGGTGTTGAGCCATAATGTTTAATGCTGGGTCTGGCTCATCATCTGAATCACTAATCTCTAGGTCACCTCTAACCTTATCTAGGCCTTCCTGGCGCCTATTGGGTTGATTAAGCTGGCTGAATGGTTGATTTTTTGACTCTTCAGCATCAAGTTTTTCTGTTAGGCAGACTTTTGCATGTTTACCTAAGTCTTCCTGTCTCTTGAATTTCTTTGGGCAAGTCAGGCAATTGTATGAATTATTAAAATGTACATTTTGCCTATGGCGCCTAAGGCTTGCATTTCTAGTGAAGGCTTTCTCGCAAATGCCACATATGTATTTTGTTTTATCCATTCTAAACACTTATTGCAAAAATATACTATTTGTTTTCCTTTAAACAAAGTAAATACTAGGCTTTGTGTAATGACTATATTACTCCTGGCCTACTGCAGCACAAAGTGAACTGGTAGCTATGGTTGTGACGTCATGGTGTCTGTGACTCCATAATATGTCACGGACAGTACCTGTGACGTCACATAGGCGAAAAATCGCGTCAAAAAATTTTTATGGAATTTTTAAATAATTTTTGGGCAATTTTTCAGTGTGACCTGCTACTGACTGTGTAGGGGTCAATTAAGTTACTCTGATTATTCAACTGATATCATATGGAGAATAAAGCAAGAAAAACTAGCATTTTGAGTGTGAATAAATGCTAAAAATGATACACAGTTAAATAAATTGGTTAATGCCGACTGGATGTATTGCTCCAATATTCCACATCCACCACTTTTCACACTTTTTTCTGTGCTCAAGATTAGGTGTGTTGTATTTTAGAGAACACCATTCCAGAATTGAGAATCTCAGATCTTTGGCAGAATGTCCCTTGTCTGTAAAATGTTTTGACACTGGGGTGATTCTATTCTCCTTGGGTTTTTTCACTGAGAGAATGTGTTCATACATTCTTGATCTGAATGCACGCCCTGTTTCACCTACATAGTATTTCTGACACTTTCTGCAAGTGATTAGATATACTATGTTACTCAATTCACAACTAATATGTTTGGGTAGTTTAGTGAGTTTATGAATCTTGTTGGACACATTGCACTTTACTGAAGTGTCTTTTTGGATCAGGGGGCAGTAAGTGCATCTGCCTAGTCTCGTGCAGTAACCATAGCATCATTTAATGAGTCTCTGAAAATATTTGTGGAAACATTAAATTCCAGAATAGTGATGAGCAAGCCAAATTTGGAGTGTCCACCAGAACCAACCTCGCAGATTGGCTTATTAAAAGTGCAACCAACAAGTAGCAAAGCCAATCAATTCCCAGTCCCTCGCATGGAGACAGCTATTCCAGACAGCGCTGAAATCATCCTATCTGATTCAGACAGTGATGACCGGGAGCAACCCTCCACTAGTGCAGTCAACATACTCCAGAAATTTCCTAAGGAGAACTCACATGTGGACAAACATGAAATAGTCCTGTCAGATTCAGACAGTGACAGGGAAAATCAAGAACTGATTAAAATGTGTAGCAGGAAACCTACACGACCCTCTATGTTTGTTCCTAAGGATAAAAGAAGGGAATTGAAAGCCCAAATCCTGCATTTACCAAGTTGTTCAAAGAATTAATAACAAAATAAAACTAGATGAATATGCCAAATAACAATTTATTTAGTATCCTGAAACACATTGTAGAATTATTATTTATTGACATAACAAATGAACTGTAATAAATAATAACTAGAGCATATTTGTTTTTACATTCTATGCATAATAAGTGCAAGAATAAGACTCATATTAAATAAACTTTTTATGTATGTGCCTGTTTTTTTCAAATGTCTTAATCATATTAAAAAATATAGTAAAAAAGACTACAGTATTTGTCTTTGTGGTTTTAATATGAATAAAAGGACATACCCACTAGGAATACACCTAGAAATGCAGTCCCAACACTTACCTTTGATACATTGTGACACATCATAGTCCCATGTAATCTCACCTGCTAAATACTGACTCAGCATTCTAAGTGTTGGCCTGAACTTCTAAGTCTGATTGACAGTCCATACATCCAGCAAAGAGTGTAAATAACACTATGGATAACACACCTGAATGACTCTCATAAACAAAAAGACTTACGGGTAACCAGAATAAAAAATATTTCCAAGTTTTAAAAGGTGACCACTACAATGTTACCACCATTTATTCACGCATTAAAGATGAATAAATGACCAGTAATATTGTATCCCTACCTATCATACTAATACTATATACATTGATTATTATTAAACATCAATAAAATCATTAGATTAACAAATCTAGTATAAAATTACTTTCTATACATAATTTGTTATTTGCACCAAAAATACAAGTGCTGCACTTGCACCTGCACCGGTGCAATGAACCAGTGCAATTGCACCACTAGAAAAGTACTTCAGGGATTGAACTTGGTTAAAACTCCAGCCTCTGATGAGACAACTCACCTGATTGTCGAAATACAGTTTTGTGATATTAAACATAACAGTATAAGGCCAACCACACCTGATTAAGTGAACTAGTAATAGTGACTGACACACATTTATACCTGTGTTTTGTATCTTCTACAATGAGTGTGATTTCAACTGATGCCAGTCACACCACTCTGACTAGTGCCGTGTCCAGGATGGACATACAGTCAAGTGACCTGGATTTCAGAAGACCAGACACTCCATTTCCCCAAGAGAAATTCTCTGATGAAACCTTGGATTTGCTTATTCAAGCCAGGGATAAGTTGAGCCATGATCCTCCCAAGGAGCAGCGCCAAAAAGGCAACAAGCGACCCAGGAGGGACACCAGCCCCAGTGCAGGCCCATCCAACAAACCCAGTGATGCACCTGAGCGTAGTGACTATCCACCAGAGTCCAAAAGCATTTACCTGAGGTTGAAAAACAACTACAGAAAGAAGATCACATTGGCAAGTCAAATCAGCCAAATGCACTCTGAGCTCCTCAAGAAAAGGTACCCACAGACTGTTGAGTTCAAATTTAATGTTAACAGAAACAGGGATCCAAAAATAAGGAGCGCCTGGATTAGGATCATTGATGAGTGCAAACAAAAACTCACCAAGGCAATACTTGATGAAATGTTTGATAAATACTCCAATGTTAAAGGATTAATCAACCAAGACATCACTGAGCTGGAAAAAATTCTGACCAGCACACAGCTGCAAGAGATTAAGGAATCCCTGCATAAACAAAGCACTGGAATGGCACCAGTTATTGCTAAGAAAGCCAGACGCCAGTATGAGGTTACACAGAAACCCAAAGGCAACTTCACCAAGGGACCCAAGAGAAAGTTTGTCCCAGCTAATAGGCGTAATAAGCCAGATAATATGCAGCAGTTTGTTCAACAACTGAAAAAATTGTTAAAGTAATTGACTTACTACCAACCTTAGTTAAGCAAACTGAACATTTTATCTGATTAGTGATTTTCATTAGATACACATGTACAGCACATTAAACTACACAGGTGTATTTGCACTCAATAAAAACTACCTTATACATTCAAAACAGTAGTTTTTTTATCTTTCAAAATGGCTAACCTCAAGGAACAGATTGAACTGGCTTCAATAAATGCCCCACCAGGCATTTTACCTACAGGAACCAAATTCGATAGTTACATTGGTTTAAATGTCATTAACCTTTCTAAAGTGACACTGACTGAACACCAAGTCACGGCCCTGGAAAAAGGCCTAACCTTTTGCCCAACACCAGGTGCACCTGACAAATCACAAATTTGGGATGATTTCAAAGAATTTCATAGAAGGTTGGAGTTGATGCAGTTTTTCAACCCAATCAATGACACAACTGAATATAAGATTAATCAGAGTATCATTGACTTCATGAATGAAAATGCTAGAGAAAATGATAATGATTCTCTAGCAAATGATGTTGACCCCTATAAAGAGATACACAACCCATTCAAGAACAAATCATCTTGGAGACCAAATCCTCCAAACAGAACATTAGACACTTACAAAAGAGCGTTCAAAATAAATTTGCTGCACAGTAAAGTTAAGCAAGGCCACCAACATAACCTCACAAAGGAGCAATGGAAGGGTTTGATGGAATTAAGAAAGAACCCTGAGATTGTCATAAAAAAGGCAGATAAAGGATCAGCAGTTGTTATAATGAATACAACTGACTACCTAAGAGAAGGCTATAGACAACTCAGTGACCGTAATTTCTATGTTAAAATTAAGGAAGACCCCACCACGCAAATTAGTGACAAAATTTGCAGAGTCCTTACTGAGATGAAGAACTGTAAACTCATCACAGAAAAAAACTTTGAGTACCTCAACATCAAGGACCCAAAAGCAGGTAGATTCTACCTGTTACCAAAAATACATAAAAAACAGGTACCAGGTAGACCAATATGTAGTTCAATAGGACACCCTACATGTAATATCAGTAAATTTGTAGATGCCCATATCAAAGGATATGTGCCACAAACTAAATCCTATGTCAGGGATACCCAGCACTTTATCACAAGATTATTAGAGATGGGCAAAATCCCTGAGGGAGCTCTATTAGTTACCTTGGATGTCTCGTCACTCTACACCAATATCCCCAACCAAGAAGGGCTTATTGCAGTGGCGAGCCACCTGAGAAAAGATAGAACTAAAGACCCAATCACCCCATACATCCTTGAATTACTAAAATTAGTATTACAAAGTATGAACTTCACATTTAATGAAGATCATTACTTGCAAGTAGGTGGGACTGCCATGGGAACTGGCGTGGCACCCAATTATGCAAATTTATTTATGGATAGATTTGAAACCAAGGCCTTAGATGGATGGGACATGAAACCACTACTATGGCTGAGGTTTATTGATGACATATTTATGATTTGGACTCATGGCCTGGATGAATTACATAAATTCACCACATACTTAAATAATATCCATCCTAAAATTAAATTCACACATGAACATAGTTTGAATTCAATTGACTTTCTAGACACCACAGTCAGAATAGACAGTGACAGAATGCTCTACACAACACTGTTTGAGAAACCCACAGATACACACCTGTATCTACACCACACTTCTGCCCACAATAAACCTTGCCACACTAAAGGACCCTTTGGGCAATTCCTGAGAATTCGTAGGATTTGCACCAAAAATGATGATTTCATCACTCATGGGCTAGAAATGATTCAACATTATGTAAAAAGAGGTTACCCACTCAAAAGCCTGAAGAAACACATGCTTAGAGCGGCGAGGTATTCACAAAAAGACCTACTCTCAGTTAAAACCAAACAAGAAATTAAAACACCAGTAATGGTAACCCAATACAACCCCATGAACCCCAACATTCGTGGTTTCATACACAATAATTGGAACATCATTGAACACAGTAATGATTGTGTCAATACATTCAGTGACAAACCAATAGTGGGTTTCAGAAGATTACCAAATCTCAGAGATATCCTAACAAATGCATCTATTACATACCCAGTTAAGGAGACCCCTATCAAGCAAATCATTGCCAAACACTGCACGAGACTAGGCAGATGCACTTACTGCCCCCTGATCCAAAAAGACACTTCAGTAAAGTGCAATGTGTCCAACAAGATTCATAAACTCACTAAACTACCCAAACATATTAGTTGTGAATTGAGTGACATAGTATATCTAATCACTTGCAGAAAGTGTCAGAAATACTATGTAGGTGAAACAGGGCGTGCATTCAGATCAAGAATGTATGAACACATTCTCTCAGTGAAAAAACCCAAGGAGAATAGAATCACCCCAGTGTCAAAACATTTTACAGACAAGGGACATTCTGCCAAAGATCTGAGATTCTCAATTCTGGAATGGTGTTCTCTAAAATACAACACACCTAATCTTGAGCACAGAAAAAAGTGTGAAAAGTGGTGGATGTGGAATATTGGAGCAATACATCCAGTCGGCATTAACCAATTTATTTAACTGTGTATCATTTTTAGCATTTATTCACACTCAAAATGCTAGTTTTTCTTGCTTTATTCTCCATATGATATCAGTTGAATAATCAGAGTAACTTAATTGACCCCTACACAGCCAGTAGCAGGTCACACTGAAAAATTGCCCAAAAATTATTTAAAAATTCCATAAAAATTTTTTGACGCGATTTTTCGCCTATGTGACGTCACAGGTACTGTCCGTGACGTATTATGGAGTCACAGACACCATGACGTCACAACCATAGCTACCAGTTCACTTTGTGCTGCAGTAGGCCAGGAGTAATATAGTCATTACACAAAGCCTAGTATTTACTTTGTTTAAAGGAAAACAAATAGTATATTTTTGCAATAAGTGTTTAGAATGGATAAAACAAAATACATATGTGGCATTTGCGAGAAAGCCTTCACTAGAAATGCAAGCCTTAGGCGCCATAGGCAAAATGTACATTTTAATAATTCATACAATTGCCTGACTTGCCCAAAGAAATTCAAGAGACAGGAAGACTTAGGTAAACATGCAAAAGTCTGCCTAACAGAAAAACTTGATGCTGAAGAGTCAAAAAATCAACCATTCAGCCAGCTTAATCAACCCAATAGGCGCCAGGAAGGCCTAGATAAGGTTAGAGGTGACCTAGAGATTAGTGATTCAGATGATGAGCCAGACCCAGCATTAAACATTATGGCTCAACACCTTAACAGCCAACTGCTGGGACAATACACTAGAAATGTGGAAACAAACACAGATTCAATCAGGGTCCACACATGTGAGAAGGCCACTAATACTGAGCCTTTAATAATTTTAAGCCCAGATGAACTCATCAAGTTTCAAGATGGATTAACCATAGCATCATTTAATGAGTCTCTGAAAATATTTGTGGAAACATTAAATTCCAGAATAGTGATGAGCAAGCCAAATTTGGAGTGTCCACCAGAACCAACCTCGCAGATTGGCTTATTAAAAGTGCAACCAACAAGTAGCAAAGCCAATCAATTCCCAGTCCCTCGCATGGAGACAGCTATTCCAGACAGCGCTGAAATCATCCTATCTGATTCAGACAGTGATGACCGGGAGCAACCCTCCACTAGTGCAGTCAACATACTCCAGAAATTTCCTAAGGAGAACTCACATGTGGACAAACATGAAATAGTCCTGTCAGATTCAGACAGTGACAGGGAAAATCAAGAACTGATTAAAATGTGTAGCAGGAAACCTACACGACCCTCTATGTTTGTTCCTAAGGATAAAAGAAGGGAATTGAAAGCCCAAATCCTGCATTTACCAAGTTGTTCAAAGAATTAATAACAAAATAAAACTAGATGAATATGCCAAATAACAATTTATTTAGTATCCTGAAACACATTGTAGAATTATTATTTATTGACATAACAAATGAACTGTAATAAATAATAACTAGAGCATATTTGTTTTTACATTCTATGCATAATAAGTGCAAGAATAAGACTCATATTAAATAAACTTTTTATGTATGTGCCTGTTTTTTTCAAATGTCTTAATCATATTAAAAAATATAGTAAAAAAGACTACAGTATTTGTCTTTGTGGTTTTAATATGAATAAAAGGACATACCCACTAGGAATACACCTAGAAATGCAGTCCCAACACTTACCTTTGATACATTGTGACACATCATAGTCCCATGTAATCTCACCTGCTAAATACTGACTCAGCATTCTAAGTGTTGGCCTGAACTTCTAAGTCTGATTGACAGTCCATACATCCAGCAAAGAGTGTAAATAACACTATGGATAACACACCTGAATGACTCTCATAAACAAAAAGACTTATGGGTAACCAGAATAAAAAATATTTCCAAGTTTTAAAAGGTGACCACTACAATGTTACCACCATTTATTCACGCATTAAAGATGAATAAATGACCAGTAATATTGTATCCCTACCTATCATACTAATACTATATACATTGATTATTATTAAACATCAATAAAATCATTAGATTAACAAATCTAGTATAAAATTACTTTCTATACATAATTTGTTATTTGCACCAAAAATACAAGTGCTGCACTTGCACCTGCACCGGTGCAATGAACCGGTGCAATTGCACCACTAGAAAAGTACTTCAGGGATTGAACTTGGTTAAAACTCCAGCCTCTGATGAGACAACTCACCTGATTGTCGAAATACAGTTTTGTGATATTAAACATAACAGTATAAGGCCAACCACACCTGATTAAGTGAACTAGTAATAGTGACTGACACACATTTATACCTGTGTTTTGAAAACTTTAAGTAAAGTTGGTTGTTTTGACAGGTGTGATGTTATGTAGTAAAGAAATAAAGGTGTTATTACCGGTTACATTCTGACCCAAACAATCGAATAATGAATGTCAGTACACAAGGTGCACCCGTATACCAATTTTAAATGAAATCTATGAAGTAATTTTGTGAATATTGGCCCTGTAAGTGGTAAGCTTAAGGTTATTGTAATAAAGTTATTGTAAGGGGTTTGAGGTCGCTATAAAGCAGATGCACTCCTCCAACTTTGCTACATCCATTTACCAAATATTAATGAAATCCACAGGCAGTTTTGGAATTACTTATTATTTGCCAATATAAAAACCTTGAACCCAATTCATACTTTAAATTTTGCATTGTAACATCACAATCAAGACTACTTTTGATACCAGAGAATTGACCTTTGCTTAATGAGCCATGTGAAAGTATGCAGGCCGTTTTCTGTTTCAAATCCCGACTCTGATAGAGTTTTCCTAATCATAATGAGCCATTAGGTAAAGGGTTAGAATTCAGTATTTTAAAACCATAAAACAGTAAAACAGTAAAGTAGTAAAACAGAAGGTAAAGTGGTGAACGGTATGTACCTTGATTGTGAAGATTGTATTTCTTCAAAAACACATCAAATCTGGACCTCAGAGCAATATCCTCAATTTGATCAACAAGTGTCTTATGTTCTGCCCACAGGATTTTAAATTCTGGACATAAAATCTCCCCAAACCAAGGAAGCATAAGAATTAAAAATTTTATTAAGTTCTGTCACGACATACACGTCTACATAGCGCCTAAAGTTCGGGATTTGTTGAGGACCTGGTTCAGCGAAGAAAGAGGAGAGGGTACCATTAAACCTGGGTCTAATGGTGCCAGTGGTACAGTGAGACCCGTTTAATAAACGCTAAGTGGCACAGTGAGACCCAGTAAAGAGCAATTATTATTTCATGAAAAATATTTAAGTTCTTTACTAGTGGTACAGTGGGACCTGTCTCCTCGCTAGTTCATCCCCAGTGGGACCAACCCCTGCCAAACTTCCTCCCTACATGCAAATTCGTCCCTGGTTTCACAGTGGGACCCACTCCTGCCCCAGTTCTTCCCTACTTCACAGTTTCTTCTAAGTGGCACAGTGGGACCTGCCTCTAGTTCCTTCCTAGTGGTACAGTGGGACCCACCCCTGCCAAACTTCTTCCCTGCATGCAATTTCATCCATGGTGGCACAGTGGGACCCACTTCTGCCCTAGTTCTTCCTTACTTCACGATTTCTTCCCTAGTGGCACAGTGGGACCCACCTCCTCTCTAGTTCTTCCCTAGTGGTACAGTTGGACCCAGTCCTGTCCATCTTCTTCTCCACCTGCAAATTCGTCCCTGGGAACATAGTGAGACCCATTCCTGCCAAACTTCTTCCCTACTTTACAATTTCTCCCAAGTGGCACAGTGGGACCTGCTTCCTCTCTAGCTCCTCTCTTAGTGGTACAGTGGGACCCAATCCTGCCAAACTTCTTTCCTACATGCAAATTTGTCTCTGGTGGTACAGTGAGACCCATTCCTACCCAACTTCTTCTCTAATTCAAATTTTTGCATCCGCTCTAATCCCTTCCTAGTGGTACAGTGGGACCTGCCTCCTTCCTACTTCTTCCCCAAAGCTATAGTGGGACCAACCCCTGCCATAACTTCCCCCTTACATGCAAATTGTCCCTGGTGGCACAGTAAGACCCATTTCTGCAATATTTCTTCCCTACTTCACAATTTCCTCCCTAGTGGCACCAAACTTGTTCACTACATGCAAATTCGTCTCTGGTGGCACAGTGAGACCCATTCCTTGCAAACCTCTTCCCTACTGCACAATTTCTTCCCTATTGGCACAGTGGGACCTGCCTCCTCTCTAGTTCCTCCCTAGTGATACAGTGGGACCCACCCCTGCCAAACTCCTTCCCTACATGCAAATTCGTCCATGGTGGCACAGTGGGACCCATTCTTACCAAACTCCTACCCTACTTCACAATTTCTTCCCTAGTGGCACAGTGGGACCTGCATCCTCTCTAGTTCCTCCCTAGTGGTACAGTTGGACCCACCCCAGCTAAACTTCTTTCCTACATGCAAACTCTTGCCCTAATTCTTCTCTAAGACACAAGTTCTTCCCTAGTGGCACAGTGGGGCCTGCCTCCTTTCTAGTTCCCCCACTGGTACAGTGGGACCCATCCCTGCCAAACGTCTTCCCCATATGCAAATTTATCCCTAGAGGCACAGTGGGCCTCACTCCTGCCCAAAGTTTTTCATGCTTCATGATTTCTTGACTAGTGGCACAGTGAGAGTCGTTTCCTCTCTAGTCCTTCAATAGTGGAACAGTGGGTCCTGTCTCCTCTCTAGTTCCTCTCTGGTGGTATAGTGGGACCTGCCTCCTCTTTAGTTCAGCCCTAGTGGTACAGTGGGACCCAGTCTTGCCAAACTATTTCTCTACATGAAAGTTCATCCCTGGTGGCACAGTGGGACGCACCTCTGCCCTATTTCATCCCTACTTCACGATTTCTTCCCTAGTAGTAAAGAGGGACCTGCTAGTTCTTTTTAAGTGGTACAGTGGGACCCACCTCCTCTCTAATTCCTCCCTAGTGGTACAGTGGGACCCGCCTCCTCTCTAGTTCTTCTCTAGTGGTACAGTAGGACCCGCCTCCTCGCTAATTCTTCCCTAGTGGTACAGTGGGACCCACCTCCTCTCTAGTTCTTCCCTAGTGGTACAGTGGGACCCGCCTCCTTGCTAGTTCTTCTCTGGTGGTACAGTGGGACCCACTAAGAGAGGAGGTGGGTCCCACTGTACCACCAGGGCAGAACTAGGGAGGAGGCGGGTCGCACTGTACCACTAGGGAAGAAGCAGAGAGGAGGTGGGTCCCACTGTACCACCAGGGAAGAACTAGCGAGGAGGCGGGTCCCACTGTACCACTAGGAAAGAACTAGAGAGGAGGTGGGTCCCACTGTACCACCAGGGAAGAGCTAGGGAGGAGGCAGGTCCCACTGTACCACTAGGAAAGAATTAGAGAGGAGACGGATCCCACTGTACCACCAGGGAAGAACTAGAGAGGAGGTGGGTCCCACTGTACCACCAGGGAAGAACTAGTGAGGAGGCAGGTCCCACTGTACCACTTGGGAAGAACTAGAGAGGAGGTGGGTCCCACTGTACCACCAGGGAGGAATTAGGGAGGAGGCAGGTCCCACTGTACCACCAGGGAAGAACTAGGGAGGGGGCAGGTCCCACTGTACCACTTGGGAAGAACTAGAGAGGAGGTGGGTCCCACTGTACCACCAGGGAGGAATTAGGGAGGAGGCAGGTCCCACTGTACCACCAGGGAAGAACTAGGGAGGGGGCAGGTCCCACTGTACCACTTGGGAAGAACTAGAGAGGAGGTGGGTCCCACTGTACCACCAGGGAGGAATTAGGGAGGAGGCAGGTCCCACTGTACCACTAGGAAAGAATTAGAGAGGAGGCGGGTTCCACTGTACCACCAGGGAAGAACTAGAGAGGAGGTGGGTCCCACTGTACCACTAGGGAAGAACTAGTGAGGAGGCGGGTCCCACTGTACCACCAGGGAAGAACTAGGGAGGGGGCAGGTCCCACTGTACCACTACGGAAGAACTAGAGAGGTGGGTCCCACTGTACCACCAGGGAAGAACTAGGGAGGAGGCAGGTCTCACTGTACCACTAGGGAAGAAGCAGAGAGGAGGTGGGTCCCACTGTACCACCAGGGAAGAACTAGGGAGGAGGCAGGTCCCACTTTACCACTAGGGAAGAACTATGGAGGAGGCGGGTCCCACTGTACCACCAGGGAAGAACTAGAGAGGAGGTGGGTCCCACTGTACCACCAGGGAAGAGCTAGGGAGGAGGCAGGTCCCACTGTACCACTAGGAAAGAATTAGAGAGGAGACGGATCCCACTGTACCACCAGGGAAGAACTAGAGAGGAGGTGGGTCCCACTGTACCACCAGGGAAGAACTAGTGAGGAGGCAGGTCCCACTGTACCACTTGGGAAGAACTAGAGAGGAGGTGGGTCCCACTGTACCACCAGGGAGGAATTAGGGAGGAGGCAGGTCCCACTGTACCACCAGGGAAGAACTAGGGAGGGGGCAGGTCCCACTGTACCACTTGGGAAGAACTAGAGAGGAGGTGGGTCCCACTGTACCACCAGGGAGGAATTAGGGAGGAGGCAGGTCCCACTGTACCACCAGGGAAGAACTAGGGAGGGGGCAGGTCCCACTGTACCACTTGGGAAGAACTAGAGAGGAGGTGGGTCCCACTGTACCACCAGGGAGGAATTAGGGAGGAGGCAGGTCCCACTGTACCACTAGGAAAGAATTAGAGAGGAGGCGGGTTCCACTGTACCACCAGGGAAGAACTAGAGAGGAGGTGGGTCCCACTGTACCACTAGGGAAGAACTAGTGAGGAGGCGGGTCCCACTGTACCACCAGGGAAGAACTAGGGAGGGGGCAGGTCCCACTGTACCACTACGGAAGAACTAGAGAGGAGGTGGGTCCCACTGTACCACCAGGGAAGAACTAGGGAGGAGGCAGGTCTCACTGTACCACTAGGGAAGAAGCAGAGAGGAGGTGGGTCCCACTGTACCACCAGGGAAGAACTAGGGAGGAGGCAGGTCCCACTTTACCACTAGGGAAGAACTATGGAGGAGGCGGGTCCCACTGTACCACCAGGGAAGAACTAGGGAGGGAGCAGGTCCCACTGTACCACTACGGAAGAACTAGAGAGGAGGTGGGTCCCACTGTACCACCAGGGAAGAACTAGGGAGGAGGCAGGTCTCACTGTACCACTAGGGAAGAAGCAGAGAGGAGGTGGGTCCCACTGTACCACCAGGGAAGAACTAGGGAGGAGGCAGGTCCCACTTTACCACTAGGGAAGAACTATGGAGGAGGCGGGTCCCACTGTACCACTAGGAAAGAATTAGAGAGGAGGTGGGTCCCACTGTACCACCAGGGAAGAACTAGCGAGGAGGCAGGTCCCACTGTACCACTAGGGAAGAACCAGAGAGGAGGTGCGTCCCACTGTACCACTAGGGAAGAATTTGAGAGGAGGTAGGTCCCATTGTAGCACTATACAGAGCTTAGCATTCACCCATTTAGTTAGGTATGAGTTCGGTAAAAAGTAGTTCTTAAAATTGTAATCGAGGAAATAATGAATGCTCCCCAACTATTAGCGGTGTTACCATTAGACCCAGGTATAATGGTACCACCCTCACTTCAGCGCTGATGTTCCTTTTGGATTTGTTTGTTTGAAAATGGCGGTGTATGAAGTATTTTCGCAACCAGAATTAAGGCGTTATAAAACCCACATTTTTAGTGAAGCGTCGCTGGTACAGCTGTTTTGTATAGTACTCACATTTGTCTCACCATTTCTAGTTGCATATAGAAGTCATGGTCAGTATCTTGTATTTTTTTTTGTAACAGGAGTAATGACTCTTGTTTTGACTTGCTAAATTTCATTTGAGTCCGTGGTAATATTCAGGTTTTTCAGACCTGTTCTCGCCTCTTTTCTATTGAAAGAGAGGTTAAAAACCCAACTTTGTATTTGTTTCCTTTTCAGTGGTTCATAATCTTAGAATAAGACTACAGTACTGCCTTGCTACCAATTATCGATTTACAGACAATTCGCCCCTTAACACAATTCGCCCCCATTTTTCAGGATGATTCGCCCCCATTTTGATATCTTGGAATGTTCATTGATTTGTGAGATGGTTATGTTATAGTTATGATAGTTATAGTTTTATTACCACAACATGCACACTCATTTGAATATTTTATTATTTTATTAGATTTCGAATTGACAGAAATACACACTCACTACATTTTATAAAATAAGCACTTTAAAGGCAATACACACAACAACAGAGAGCATAAAAAGAAATGAACACAGAAAAATCATACAATTAGTGATCCTTTCATATTTTCTTTGATGGATGTGATGTAAATGAGGGGGGCATTTTATACAGGGGCGAGTTGTTTCAAGGGGCAAATTGTCTAACAAAAACGGGGGCGAGTCATTTGACGGGGCGAATCGTCTCGACACCCCAATTATCGCGGGGTACCAATTACCGCCACCAAGAAATGAAATTTTCATATTTTATTAGCAGCCATCTATATTCAAAGCCTTTTGATGTGTATTTGTTCCAATCAGTTTGGAAACGGTTATACCTTATTTGCTAGACTTGGAAGGTACTATTTGACAAGTGGTGCCTGAATTCTGTCTGGCGGTAATTGGTACCCCGCGATAATTGGTAGCAAGGCAGTACTGCTTTGCTTCCAATTATCGCGGGGTAGCATGTTCCGATGTAACTTCGACATATTAACAATAAAACGACACATATCACAGAAAGTTTGTATAATATATATATAAAAATGATCAGTACATACCTCTATAAGTGTTTTCTATCATTATATGCAAGGTGACGGCAAAGAATTGCAAAATTACAGTAGATCTTGCACATTTCTGATCACATGCCCACCAGCCATGTTGTAAATAGGAACTTTGTAACTTTGACGTATCAGAAGCTTTGTTTCAAAAGTTTAGTACTGGGTGCAAAAGTCATTTCAAGGTAGTTCTAAATTAAAAGGGGAGTTGTTGAGTGGTTGACGATTGATAAATGACCACAATGTATGTACAATTTTCAAATTATTTACAATATTTTACACAATATATGTTGAATATAAAATATGGAGAGCTGGCCATTGTGAGTTAAATGAAGTTTGAAGTCACACATGTACATGCAATAAATAATTGAAGTTAGCCTGCAAACAGAAAAAGATGGAACTATCATTAAAATATTTCTTGCCCAAAGAGTCCACAAAGTTCTAAAATAATATGTACATGAAGTAGTCAGGAATAGTTTTTTACCCCACAGCCCTTAAGGGCTGTCAGGGTATTGTTTTCACCCATGGTGTCCGGATGGTCGGGCGGGTGGGCGGGCGGCGGGTAATAGTTTGTCCGGGCTGTATCTCAGAAACTGTAAGGTGTAGGAAGTTGATACTTGGTAGGGACATTGGTTAGGGGGTGTAGGTGTGCAACGTCATGGTCTGACCTTGATTTGACCTTGCGGTAGTGACCTTGAGTTTGAAAATATTGTCCGGGCTATATCTCGGAAACTGTAAGGTGTAGGAAGTTGATACTTGGTAGGGACATTGGTTAGGGGGTGTAGTTGTGCAACGTCATAGTCTGATCTTGATTTGACCTTTGACCTTGCCGTAGTGACCTTGACCTATAAAATCTTGTCCGGGCTATATCTCGGAAACCGTAAGGTGTAGGAAGTTGATACTTGGTAGGGATATTGGTTAGGGGGGTGTAGGGGTGCAACGTCATGGTCTGACCTTAATTTGACCTTTGACCTTGCTGTAGTGACCTTGACCTATAAAATGTTGTCTGGGCTATATCTCGGAAACTGTAAGGTGTGGGAAGTTCATATTTGGTAGGGACATTGGTTAGGGGGTGTAGGTGTGCAACGTTATGGTGTGACCTTGATTTGACCTTTGACCTTGCCGTAGTGACCTTGGCCTATAAAATCTTGTTCGGGCTATATCTCGGAAACTGTAAGGTGTAGGAAGTTGATATTTGGTAGAGACATTGGTTAGGGGGTGTAGGTGTGCAGCATCATGGTGTGACTTTGATTTGACCTTTGACCTTGCCATAGTGACCTTGACCTATAAAATCTTGTCAGGGCTATATCTGGGAAACCGTAAGGTGTAGGAAGTTGATACTTGGTAGGGACATGGGTTAGGGGCTATAGGTGTGTATTATCATGGTGTGACCTTAATTTGACCTTTTACCTTGTAGTGACCTTGACCTTTAAAAACTTCATGGACCTTTGGGTCTGTCTTTTGATGCAGATTAAGCAAAAGTCATATTAGAATTTATTAAGAATTTTACTTTCATAACTTCCCATTGTAAGAGATAGAATTTCATCAAGTGAGCCACAGATTTTGCTTCAACACCACAATAAGCATTCATTAAATGTATTACCACTTCTGTATACATGGTAATATTCAAACCATCTAAACCATAATTCGGCCATGCATATGTAGATAAAGAGTGTTGAATTTTAGTTTACTGATTAATGCTGTCATCTAGTTATTAAATTATCTTGTTTTAATACTTCATCTTTATACGCATTATCTTTCTTTTAAACATTATTTCTCCATTTAAACATTGTTTGGACCTTTATATAACTGACAGTGCTCTGAAAGTATCCTGAAGTTTGTACTGGTACAGTACTTCTATATCTCATGGTGTTGAAAATATTTCCCTAGGCTGTGGGGTATGGGCATCTCTGATGCTATTTTTTTCAATTATTGTTCTTTCGGAATGTTGGAACAAAATGGACAAAAATACTTTTCATTCCTTCTAACAGTGACTTTATGGCAAAACTGCAAGTGAACCCAATATCCACAAGATATTATAGAGCATTTTTCCCAATTCACAATTTTGAGGGTGGAAAAATTTTGTAAAGCTGGTGGGCTGTGCTGATTGCATACGCAGCATGGCTCAGAATCATCATCATCATCAGAACTTTAAAGAAAATGTTGCACTATCATCAATGTTAAATGCAGATGGGCCAGGTTTAGAGGGAGACCAGGGAACATGAGCTTTTATGTGCCTTCCACTTGAGCTTTTATGTGCCTTCCACTTGCAGATTCGGGTTTCAGAACGATCATTCCTTGTTGAAAGGTCTGATCAGATTTCCCACTATCAGTAACTGTTTTTGATTTTTTGACAGTTTTGATTTTTTAGCCTTTGGTACTACAGATTTATGGTTCTGAAGTAGATGATAACCTGAAAGAGAAATAAAGTATCCTGTCAATGCATGGTCTCATTACCTTATATAGCATAAGAAACTAGTGGTGGCATCGATTACAGAAATCAAAACCGGTTACCGGGGCTTTGAAACGAAACGAAATCCGGTATTTCGTACGCTTGTTCTGTGCACTGAAAAATTATTCGTGGGTGTACATGAGCGATAACTTGTAAATGGAAGTGGCTTTCGCGAGATGTTTTTATGCATGCAAAAGTGATTTTTCCTCAATATAAGGTAAAAATGTGACATATTTTACAAAATATATATATGTTTTGTTGTTTTGATGAAGTATCAGCCATTAGAAAGCCTAAAATAATAACGTCTTCAAAAACCGGTTCCCAAATATTCTTTGCGGATTTCGTTTTTTCTACCAAAACGAAGCGATATTCCGCATACCGGTAAACCGTTAACAACACTATAAGAAACTATACATGGGGAAAAATGTACTTAGTGATTATTTAATGTTATTGTGACATGCAATACACACAACCTTTTACTTAAATAGTAATTACGATTTCAAAGGCAAACATATCATAACACATGTATTGAGTGTTAACCTTTTCCTTCTGTGATGGCCATGCCCCCAACCTGGTGACTTAATCTTTTTTTGGGCAGTTCAACCTCTCTTGGACGTGGCAGTCTTGCATTGAGAGCTTCTTAAAGATCACGATTTTCCTGCAACCAACCGAAGAAACCAATGTCAAGTGGCTGCAGCAGGTGGCTTGAGTGTGGAGGGATGACAAAAAGAACAATGTTTTGAGTGAGGGCCCAATCAATTACTTCAGCATTGAAGTGAGTTGATGAGCCATCATATAGGATTAAAATTTTGGAGCCCTCTGGTTTTGGCACAAATTGCAAGAAATGCTTTTTCAAATAGTCTTGAAACAAAACAGAATTGGACCATCCTGAGCCAGACATGGCAAACCCATAACCAGCAGATGAATCCTCTTTCAAATCATCTGTTAACCTTTTGCCTTTGAAAATTAGGAAAGGTGGCACAAAATTTCCAAAAGCACTGCAGGCACCAATACAAGTAACCATTGTGGACCTTGGTGATGAAATGTATTCTGGTGTATCTCCCTTTGCTGTGGCTAGCTTTGGAGCAGTGTGCTCAGGTGAGAAACCAGACTCATCAATGTTAAATGTCAGTTCAGGGGAATCACGGAGGTTGTCTTTAACCAGTATTTCACTCAAGTTTTGAAAGTACTGATCTACTGCCTCTTCAGTAACAGACTTGGCCCTGGAAATGTTAAGTGACCTTGGTTTGATAAAAGCAATGTCATTATACCATTTCATGAACCCTAAATACAACCAAGCCTCAGGAATTGTTTGTCAGTCAGGATTTTCCCTAAAAAGTGTGCCATATCAGAAGAAAGTTGCAGTAATTGTATCCCCGACGCGAAGCGGGGATACTATGGATTCATCATCGTTGTCGTCCGCGTCCGCAGAGATTTCTTGTTAGTGACCTACAGTCCACATTTCTTTCTGGATTTCTTTCATATTTGGCAGGTGGCTTGGTATGGTAGAGGACTCGCCACCCTATCTTTTTGGTAGGCTTTATGTCTAAATTAGGCCTGTGGTAGACAAAAATGTCTAAAATGTGGAATATTGCTTGTTAGCGACCTACAGTCCACATTTCTTTCCAGATTTCTTTCATATTTGGCAGGTGGCTTGGTATGGTAGAGGACTCGCCACCCTATCTTTTTGGTAGGCTTTATGTCTAAATTAGGCCTGTGGTAGACAAAAATGTCTAAAATGTGGAATATTGCTTGTTAGCGACCTACAGTCCACATTTCTTTCCAGATTTCTTTCATATTTGGCAGGTGGCTTGGTATGCTAGAGGACTCGCCACCCTATCTTTTTGGTAGGCTTTATGTCTAAATTAGGCCTGTGGTAGACAAAAATGTCTAAAATGCATTAAAAGTCATGAAATCATGCACTAAATCACTTATAACTTGAAAAGTGTTGCATTTAGAGCATTTTGTTAAACTATGTTATTCAGCTACTTTTTTCATAGCTACAACGTGGTGAGTAACTTGGGTGTCTGTCTCAATAGCTAAGTGAGTAATAGCTACTTTTGGGCTTTTCAGTAACTTCCATCATGAGTAAAATCACTTGTAACTTGAAAACTATTGCATTTACACGATTTTGTATAAATATGTTATTCAGCTACTTTTGGGTCAGCTATAACATAGTAAAATTTCAGACCTGTAGCTCATGGCATAGCTGAGTAATAGCTACTTTTAGGTTATCACTATTGAGTAAATTACTTATAACTTCAAAAGTATTACATTTAGAGTGTTTTGTTTCAATATGTTATTCACCTATTTCGGAGTCAGCTATAACATAGTGAAGTTCCAGACCTGTGGCTCATTGCATAGCTGAGTAATAGCTACTTTGAAGTTCACACTGTTGAGTAAATCAGTTGTAATTGGAAAACTATTGCATTTACAGAAATTTGTGTAAATATGTTATTCAGCTACTTTTGGGTCAGCTATAACATAGTGAAATTACAGACCTGTAGCTCATGGCACAACTGAGCAATAGCTATTTTCAGGTACTGACTGTTGAGTAAATGACTTGTAACTTGAAAAATATTGCATTCGGAGTATTTTGTTAAAATATGTTGTTCACCTACTTTTGGGTCAGCTATAACATCGAGAAATTACAGACTTATAGCTCATGGCATAGCTGAGCAATAGCTATTTTCAGGTTCTCACTATTGAGTAAATCAGTTGTAACTTGAAAACTATTGCATTTACAGTATTTTGCTTAAATATGTTGTTCACCTAATTTTGGGTCAGCTATAACATAGAATAAGAGGTCCTCGGTGGCCTAGTGGTTAGCAAGTTTGGCATCTAATCATAGGCTGTCACCTCTGTGGGTTCGAGTCCCACAAGTGGCAATGCTGAGGACCTGTCCCAATATGACCCTGGCTGTTGAACGGGACGTTAAACCCCAACTTTGACTTTGGCTATAACATAGAAAAAATCCAGACATGTAGCTCATTGTATAGCTGAGTAATAGCTACTTTGAGGTTATCACTGTTGAGTAAATCAGTTATAACGTGAAAACTATTACATTTACAGTATTTTGTTTAAATATGTTATTCACATAATTTTTGGTCAGCTATAACTGAGAAAAATTGCAGACCTCTATGTCATGGCATAGCTTACCAATATCTACTTTCAGGTTCTCACTGTTGAGTAAATCATTGTATCCACTGGATAGCCGTAGTGTGTAGAGAGATTTCACCATTACCGCTCTAACGAAAAAAAATATTATAGCTAGCCTTCTCAAGTTTGCAAGGTATATTAGAGGGTACACCACAGTATTCTATTGGTAGGCTTTATGTCTAAATTAGGCCTGTGGCTAAATTACTTGCCTACTAAAAATGAGTAATTCTGCATTTTCTCTAAAAGTATTGCAGATAGCAAATTTTTCTTAAATAACTCATTCACCTACTTTTGGGAGAGCTTTCACATGCTGAAGTTCCAGACCTGTAGGTAATTACTCACCTACTCAAAATGAGTAAATGCGAATTATCTCTAAAAGTATTGTAGATAGCCAATTTTTGTCAAATAACTCCTTCGCCTACTTTTGGGAGACCTTTCACTTGGTGAAGTTTCAGACCTGTAGCTAATTATTCACCTACTCAAAATGAGTAAATGCTAATTATCTCTAAAAGTATTGCAGATATCCAATTCTTATCAAATAACTCATTCATCTACTTTTGGGAGAGCTTTCACTTGGTGAATTTTCAGACCCGTAGGTAATTACTCACATACTCAAAATGAGTAAATGCAAATTATCTCTAAAAGTATTGTAGATAGCCAATTTTTCTCAAATAACTCATTTGCCTACTTTTGGGAGAGCTTTCACTTGGTAATTACTCACCTACTGAAAATGAGTAAATGCAAATTATCTCAAAGTATTCCTGATAGCCAATTTTTGTCAAATAACTCCTTCACCTACTTTTGGGAGACCTTTCACTTGGTGAAGTTTCAGACCTGTAGCTAATTATTCACCTACTCAAAATGAGTAAATGCTAATTATCTCTAAAAGTATTGCAGATATCCAATTCTTATCAAATAACTCATTCATCTACTTTTGGGAGAGCTTTCACTTGGTGAATTTTCAGACCCGTAGGTAATTACTCGCCTACTGAAAATGAGTAAATGCAAATTATCTCTAAAAGTATTGTAGATAGCCAATTTTTCTCAAATAACTCATTCGCCTACTTTTGGGAGAGCTTTCACTTGGTGAAGTTTCAGACCCGTAGCTAATTATTCACCTACTCAAAATGAGTAAATGCGAATTATCTCTAGAAGTATTGCAGATAGCCAGTATTTCTCAAATAACTCATTAATATGAAAACAACTTATAGGAAGTCATGGGCTGCAAATCTTTTCATGTGGTCAGATTTGACCTTGGGCCCCTCCTGCTTATTATTGGTCCTAGAGGTTTGCAATGTGAAAACGACTTATAGGAAATCATGGGCTGCGAATCTTTCGATGTGGTCAGACTTCACCTTGGGCCCCTGCTACAGGGTCAAATAAGGTTAGCCAAACTTAAAAGTGCTTTCAGCTTGCTTATTAACGAAAAATGCTGTTTATCTTCTTAACTATGTTAGTTGGCCTTTGTCGGAGGATACATCCAGCATCTGGCCACAGATGCGTCCTTGGTCTAGTTTTCATCTGGAATACCCATAACCCATTGAAGCCATTTCAAGTACATGGTTTTTAATTTTCAATTCCTCAATGTCACTGAAAACTGGTGGGTGGCCTGTGGTTGTGCAATGGCGATCACATTGCCAGACTTTCTATCTTTAATAGTGGTTTGGGGAACCCCAGTAAGTTTAGAGGCCCTATATATATATATAGAACACCATAGTCAATAACAAGGCGTAAAGCTTCTTCAAGACTTTCAGCACTGTAGCTTCCGTAGCCAGTTTTTGCCTTGCAGGGATTTTCCTGCATGAAATGGTTAAAGCTTGCTTAAACTGATTTTAATATAAACAATATAGAAATGTAGAAAATCAATTATCGGTCACTTTTACCGCAAACCAGAAATACAAGTGAACACACATTTTGTTTGTAAATAGAAGCATTTGTCCCTGACTTCTAATAAAGATATATAAGGCGGGCGTTCACTGGCAGGCTGGTGTTCACTGGTAGAGTGCAACTACCAATCACCCCAGACAGAATTCAAATAGACATAACATGACCAAAGTACATCCAAAGTTTAGTAAATAGAAAAGAACCATTTCCAAAACAAATGCAACAAATATTCAACAAAAGGTGGCTGAACTGCAGAAACCTACCATGACAAGATTTTACAACCGCCACTTTGCTTGTCTGCACGTATCATGGAAGGAAATCTTAAAATATTGGGAAGAAACCACAAATTTGAAGAAATTATAAGCTTTTATCAATATTTTTGTGCATTTTGCAGACTTTTATAGTGATTACGTTGAACAGAACTGCACTTTTATCTCATATTTTGTGTATTTATGGACTTAATTGCGATGTCGTTAAGATGAACATCCATTTTTGGTTGTTGTATATTAAAATATGGAATCTCGGAATCGGTATGGTTTTGCATTGGCAGCCTCCTGATGTACACATTATTGGTACCGACCCATCCCTAGTCAAAATGCCACCAAACCATAACACCCCCTCCTTGCTCCGCTATGGCAGTGTTTACTGTAGGTCAGGCTACAAGTAAGTGTATAATAATGGTTTAAACTTTATATATGAATAGTAAAGCCATAGTATTTGTGGACCAATTCACACCCCACCCGCAATTTTCTTTAAAAAATATATACACTTTTTGGTGTTAACCATTTCATAGATTATTATATAATTGATCATATACTTGGTTAATTTATGGTGTAACTGTGATTGTCTTTAATAAATTAAGGGATGGCCGTGAATTGGTGCATACATACATATTATGTACCTGTTTAATCAGTACATTGATGTTGGTTAGTGGTAGGGATGGGTCTGTATCAAATCTGTGTAGATCAGGAAGTCGCCAATGCATAACTGTACCAATTTCGGGACTTGGATGTTTCCTCTTAGGACATCGTAGTAAAAGTAATCAAATGCAAAAAATATGGGTTAAAAGTGCAGAATTTCTTCAGATTTCTGGTTGTTTCCAATATTTTAAGTTTTCTTTCAATTATTATGATTATATGTGTTGACAAGCGAGATTAAGGTTATAAAGTGTCGTTAATGCATTAAAATCTAAGGAAATATGAGGTAATAATTTATAAATTCTTCAGATTCAGGTTTGACATTTAATATTTTACTTTTCCCAATAATTAGCTGACAATTGAGATTCTGGTTGTAAAAGTGGTCATAGTATTTCAGTATAATTGTTAGGCGGGTTGCGTGTAACCAACCCGCCTATTGGAATGATGTGTCCGACGTCCATCTGTCCGTCCACATTTTCGTTTCCGGACTCTAACTCAAAAACACTTTTTCCAATCGAATTCAAACTTGACAGGGACATAGATCACCATCACAGCTAGGTTCCTTTCGAAATTGGTGCAATTCGGTCCGTTCGTTTGTCTGTTTTTTGTCCGTTTGTCTGTCCGTCAACATTTCTGTTTCTGGACTCTAACTCGAAAATGCTTTGTCCAATAAAATTCAAACTTGACAGGGAGATACATCACCATCATAGCTAAGTTGCTTTCGAAATTGGTGTAATTCCGTCCTTTCGTTTGTCCATTTATAGCATAGATACAATTATGTAACCTAGATTACAAGTTTTACATTTCTAAGCACGTCTTAATACATTCACCTTAACTGGGTGACCTAACATTTCTTTCCTTCTTTCTAAATGTAATTACAGCAGTCGCTAACCTTATTGCTGTCTTTGCAACCCGCCTTTTGGGGCATCTTTGACCCTCTTGTTTAATATAAGTTTAAAACCCAAACCAGAAAACCATAATGAAAAGAAAAAAGGCAATGTTGTAGTTTTGGTCACGTGATTGGATCCAAATATTTAGTGATGACCTAGTTTTCTATTTGTTGACTGGTTGACACTTGATCCCTCTTTTCCCCAGAAATGGCAAATGTTCTGAAAAGTCATAATTTATGAACAGGGAAGTTTATCTGGTCACATGATGGGATCCAAATGTTACTTTGACTGTCCTTGACCTAAATTTCATCACATGACACTGTTTAGATTTGTTGATTGGTCGACACTTTATCCCTCTTTTCCCAGAAATCGCGAATATGCAGAAAAATGAATCTGTTGTATGTTACAGTCTGCAGATCAAGTCTACCTGTTGACTTTGTTGACCTGTCAACTTCCACAGTAATACCTGATGTATGATTTTTTTCTCAATCTGTCAACATTACATTATTTTCCTATTCAATCAAATTGTTGACTTTGTTGACCTCTGCACCATTGCCTTGCATATGTTCCTTTCATTCTGTCGACATGTCAACCTGGCATTCTCCTCTTCTTCCATTTAATTGTCAACTGTGTTGACCTCTCCACCATTACCAATGTTATGCATTTTTTCTTTTAATTTATTTCTTTCACTGAAATACAAACATTTTATTTACTGGTGGTGATAATTGTTATCTGGTGATAATTGGTAGCAAGGCAGTAACAAAATGGTTGAATCATAGACAACTCGGGCCTCCAGTAACTGCCCCTTCAAAAACTTATATTCACAGCATATAGTAAGACCAAGTTTCTGTCTAGTCGCCAATTGCTATTGATAAACTGATGGTACACAATGGCAAGGGCAGAGTCCACTAGTACCTATAGGATATCCGTATACCAGCACCGAATTAGAAGGTAGTATTGTACAAATGATGGCTGCATTTATAAAATAGTTATGATGTGTACTATTACCAAAAAATTTCATTACACATGTTTGTGCATGTTCTGTCTAACTATTGTATCCTTGCACTTTTCTGCCAATTGCCAATTATCGCCACCAGTAAATAAAATGTTTGTATTTCAGTAATGGCCACACATTTTGAAAGCCTTTTGTTGTGTATTTGTTGCATTTGTTTTTGAAATGGTTCTACCCTATTTACTGAAGTCTGTCTGGCAATAATTGGTACCCGGCGATAATTGGTAGCAAAGCAGTGTGTGCATGGCTGGAGTCCAACAAAGTAATAGGAGTGTGCAATTTTAACAAGCCTCTGGTTTAGCACAATCATGTCAATCATGAAACGGCTGTTGAAGAACAACTACAGTTTAATTGATGCCATGCCCCAGGAAGATGAGTCACAAGTAGAATCACTACAGCCAGAGGGAGAATGACCACAGGAAGAGAAGCCAGAGATGGCAGAAAATGACACTAAAGCCTATCAACATTTCCAGCCAAGATTAAGAAAATCGGAAGACCCAGTGGATCAACTACCACTGCCATTGGATTGCCACATGTTAGGAGGCAGAAGACAAGAGGAAAAGTCGGTGCCATATTTCAGGAAACCTGCTAAATGAAGACAGATATCTGTGGATATTTCTTGGAGCCTGAGAAGGTTGAGGCAACTGTGCCTGGACAGATTATCCATGACATCCAGTGCACACCTCAAGGCATTTCTGGCTGTGTCTAGGATAACAGTGTTGGATTCGAATTTGATTAGAAAATATTTCACAGAAGATGCTTCCAATAATCTAAAAGATTCTGTAGATGCTAGGAATATCATGCCATAGATGTGTGGCATCTAAAACAAAAATCTTCACAATCTGTGGGCTAGTGCTGGGGATCGCCTGCAATTTTCATGGTCGATTATTTGTCCATTTTTCGGCTTTTATCCAGGCGAGCCATAATCAACTATTTTACTCCATTATTGATCATAATATCATGAAACACTTTCCAGGATAAAGTATAGGTCAATTTGGTAAGAATAGTAATTTTCCGACATTTGGAATCTACCAAAAATACCCTCTTCCTGTAAATATGGCAGTAGAGTGGGTAGACATAAACTCCACACCCATGACAAATCTATCAATTTATTCAATAAAAATGTGCAAGATATTTAAAAGAAATACATAGATATTGAGATACATAGGAAAAGTAAGATTTAAGTGACTGAATAATTATTATTCTAAATTCGAATGATGGGTCGGTAGTGTCTCGGTATCCAAAGCATTTTACTAAAATACCATGATGAGATTTTACAACTGCCCCTTCGGTTGTCAACATATATAATTTGAGGAAAGCTTAAAATATTGGAAACAAACCTCAAATCTGAAGAAATGCTTTAATCCCATATTTTTGTGCATTTGCAGACTTTTGTATCATACACTGTAGTGATTTCATTGGGTAGAACTGTCAGTCTGTCACATAAGTTGCAACACTTTATAACCTCCATCTCACTTGTCAATTAAAAAATGGAAGGAAAACTTAAAATAGCTCATTGCATAACTGTGTAAAAGCTACTTTCAGGTCTCACTGTTGAGTAAATCACTTGTAACTTGAAAACTAATGCATTTAGAGGGTTTTGTTAAAATATGTTTTTTTGCCTACTTTTGGGTCAGCTATAAGCCTATAACATAGTAATATTGCAGACCTATAGCTCATTGCATAGTGTAGCAATATCTATTTTGAGATACTCACTGTTGAGTAAATCGCTTGTAACTTGAAAACCATTGCATTTAGAGTTTTTAACCCCAGCCCTTAAAGGCAGGGGTTATAGTCGTTCCCTGCATCATCCGTGCGTCCACAGCCTAAACCCCTACATGGATTTTCACCAAATTTTCAGGGTATGTTTACCCCAAGAGGATCTAGAGCTGATTAGGTTTTGGGGGGTATCTGGTAGTGCTGGGACGACGTTTTCAAACTTCGGTATTATCGCTCGCTAGCTCATTGCCGAGCAATGATCGGTAAAATTCAAATACGACCAATAGTTGCTAAACTCATTTCTTTGTAGCCTTTTTTAACATGATAAAACAATATTGCGTGATAATTTTGTACATTCACTAGTTAAAATTACAAAAATAGCTGTAAATGCAAAATTATAAAGAGCGTATTCGGCAATGTAGGTCGGTGTATGCGGCGCACGAAGAATTATTGTCGAACGCCTCAGAATTAATCCGCGGAACGTGAAATTTATCCACGTCGAGTAATCTCCAACTTGTGAGGGAGCACTCGGAATTCAAGATGGCGACATAAACAAAGCGGAGTAAAACACCAGTAAATACAGGTTATTTTGTCACATTTATGCAAGCTTAGTAGCACTATGAAGGAAAGTTCACCCATAATAATTTTTATTATAATTGTTACTTATTGCACAATCAGAAACTGAGCATTTTCTGCCATTGCCATTTGTTTACTTTAATCTGAGAAGATGTTCCGAGCTGTTTGTCTTTTCCTCTCGGAATAAGCCATTTGCGCATGCTCAAGATTTCTCCAAGGAGTAATCGACTTTCATTGCCGAATACGCTCAAAGTGAACAGAAAATAGCTTTGGAATTTCCCACTGTTGTCAAGGTGATCATAAAATCTGCCAGTCAGAAGTGAAGATACATACAGCATGACATAGGCTGAGGAAGACGTTTGCAAAAAGCTTTTAGGTTATTTTTTGGTTATTTTTGTGGTGATTTTACTGATTGTTGTCCATTTCCTTGTTTTTATTTCATGTTTGATAATTTTTTGGTATGGTTTACAGTTTTGATTCCATAATCGACAATGTTCGATCTTCACATTATTCCAATTCAAACATTGACAGGTAAAAATATAGCAATCTCCCAGCACTAGTGTCCGGTAACAACTGTTGCCATGGCAACACTTTTAAGATTTTCGGGTCTTAAACTTTGTGGGTGTTCCACAGACTAAACCCCTGCATGGATTTTTACCAAACTTTCAGGGGATGTTTACCCAAACAGAATCTAGAGCTGATTAGGTTTTGGGGGGTATCTGGTAACAACTGTTGCCATCACAACACTTAAGATTTTCGGGTCTTAAACTTTGTGGGTGTTCCACAGCCTAAACCCCTGCACGGATTTTCACCAAATTTTCAGGATATGTTAACCCCAAGTGGATCTAGAGCTGATTAGGTTTTTGGGGGTATCCAGTAATATCTGTTGCCATGGCAACACTTTTAAGATTTTCAGGTCTTAAACTTTGTAGGTGTTCCACAGCCTAAACCCATGCATGGATTTTAACAAAATTTTCAGGATATGTTTACCCCAAGAGGATCTACAGCTGATTAGGTTTTGGGGGGTATCCAGCGGCAACTGTTGCCATGGCAAACATTTAAAATTTTCGGGTTTTAAAGTGTTTTCTAAAATCTTTAATGTTTTCTGTAACCTAAAATATTGCAGCTAGCTTCATCAGATTTGCACAAAATGCAAATGGATAGGAAAGCTTGCTTGAGAGTAATTGTGTCCTTGTTTTGGAAACAAAATGGCCGCCGCATGAAAACTACTTCTAAGAAATCATGGCCTGTGAATCTTTTGTAGAACATCTTGTGGGTTCTCTGTACTTCTTACAACAGAAGTTGCTCCTAAGATTTTCCCAAATTTCAATGTTGTTGGCCATTTAGCTGTACCTGCGGGCTGGGGTTCTTGCCGAGGCTGGCTATTTTTATCTCCCGCCGGGCTTTGGCCCGGGAGGGAGATTATAAAATGCATCCTGTGCGTGCGTGGGTGCGTTAGTGTGTCACGCAGATTTCTCCAAAAGTGCTACAGCTACAGATTTTTTGTAAATTAATTGTCCTAATGAACATTTCCTTGAACATTTCTTTGGTTTTGTGGACTTAGGCCTAAAGATAAGTGAGTAATAGCAATTTTAGCTACTTTGAGTGAAGGACTCATAACTCCAAAAGTATTGCAGTTAGAGTTTTTTCTTGAAATATGTTGTTCAGCTACTTTGTCCTTAGCTATAAGATGGTACATAGTTTGGGGTTCTATTGCATGCCATAAGTGAGTAATAGCTATTTTCTCATTTGTAGCTAAATAACAGAAGAAGTAAATGTCAAATATCATCAAAAGTATTAAAGTTAGGGAAATCTTTTCAAATATGTTGTGCATCTACTTTTTGGTAAGCTATCACATAGTAAAGTTTCAGACCTGTTGCACCTTGGATAGCTGAGTAATAGCTACTTTGAAATTCTGACTGTTGAGTAAAGCCATTGTAACTCCAAAACTATTGCAGTTAGAGTATTTTCCTAAAATATGTTGTTCAGGTACTTTGTCCTTAGCTATAAGATGGAACATAGTTTGGGGTTCTATTGCATGCCATAAGTGAGTAATAGCTATTTTCTTATTTGTAGCAAAATAATGAAAGAAGTAAATGTCAAATATCTTCAAAAGTATTAAAGTTAGGGAAATCCTTTCAAATATGTTATCCATCTACTTTTTGGTAAGCTATCAAATAGTAAAGTTTCAGACCTATTGCATGTTGGATAGCTGAGTAATAGCTACTTTGAAATTCTGACTGTTGAGTAAAACCATTGTAACTCCAAAACTATTGCAGTTACAGTATTTTCCTAAAATTTGTTGTTCAGCTACTTTGTCCTTAACTATAAGATGACATAGTTTGGAGTTCCATAGCATGCCATAAGTGAGTAATAGCTATTTCATTGCGTTAATACATCTTACCTACCAGACGATAGCTATAGCCCGGCGCGAGCCGGTCCCGCCAAACGAAAGAAAAAGACGTCCCGGGTTTCACCCCCGGCAGGACCGGCACACTACAATCCACTCGCCAGGTGGCCTAGTTCCTGCCTCACTCGCCAGAGGGACGTGACGTCATAGCATCTTTTTCGTTTGGCGCGATATTTAAAGTTGTGGATTTTTATCTGTGAACTCTTTAGTTTTTATATTGTGTTATATCTGTTTAATTGTGTCGGAAGTGTTGCCATTAGTTAACTGTTCTATCATGGCATCTCCAGGACAGAAAAAGGGTGCGTGTGGCCATATTATGGCTTCATTTGACAAACATAGTAGGTGTGCGCGTTGTCGCGAGAAAGGACAGGGTGATGACCCTTGTGTTCAGAATCTGCAGTGTGACTTTTGCAGTGTCCTTACCCCGGAGCAAGTGCTCAAGTTAAGTACTCCTACCTATAAACTCAGAAAGGAAAAGGCTAAAGCAAAGGAAGTGTTAGTCGATCCGTCTTCTGTGGTAGTACTTGATGCCCAACCAGAACAAGAACCTGCTGTATCTGTTTCTCCTGCTCCGGATTTGTCCCTTCCTGTGCCTCAGTTTAAGAAAGATCTTCAGGAACTGGACGAAAAGTGGGCCACTCGTATGGCCAGGCTTGAGGCGCTTATCACTTTAGGACATCGCTCCTCACCTGTACAAAATCCAACATTTTCTCCGGTCAAAGTACCGGTCTCTCATGCTGCTCCAGCAGGTGCTCTTTCCCAGACACCCTTTTTTGTCTCTACTTCGGCTTCTTCCGGCCCAGCCGGTCCGGCTGTTGGCCCGGATGAGCCTAGAGATCAGGATTTTTCAATTGCTGACAGACAATCTCCACTTCAAAACCTCTACCCGGAAGCAGAACCTATGTTTAAACACCCTGCTCCGGTGGCTACTGTGTCGTCAGCTGCTATGTCTGCTTCCTCTCAAGCTGCATTTCAACAACCTTCTTCCGGCTCCGGGCCGGTCACCTTCCGCGATGTCAATCCTCAGGAAACATTTGAAGAGGGTGAGTTATCTGACGCAGAGGAATCCCCAGACTTAGAAACCTCAGACCCGGACCGGGTCCTCAGTGAAGATCAAAATTACCGCGAGACTGTGAGAGGCGTCCGCGCGTTCATGGGATGGACACACATTCCTGACCTGGAGTTTTCTCCTCAATCCCGCACTGATAATCCTTGGGCAGGTCACCGTTCTCAACCTGTGGGAAAGATTTCTGTGGATCTTCCTCCGGAAGATTGGTTGTGCCGAAAACTAGAGACTCTAAACCTTGTACTGATAGAAGGTTATCCTTCAAAATCTAGTGATCCAGGTGGCCTGCATGTGGACCAATTCCTCAGACCCCCCAAATCCCAGAGCAGATGGTATGGGATACACCCGGCGGAGCCTACAGATCCAACTAGGCCGGGTAAATCAGTGAATTCTTGGCCAAATGATGCGGCGAAGATAAATAGTTCATTCCCCAGGATTTCAACCATATCTTCTGCATCTCCTCAGCCTCCATCCCGCCCACTATCACAAGACACTATGCGTAAGTGGGAGAAAGCAGCAAAAGAGTCTTCATATATTTGCAACCAGTCAGCGGGGTTTAATCGCTGTATTACCAAGATACAGGATGCCTTCCAAGAACAATTGCATATTTTACAAAGTGAACTTAAGAAAGGCAAGTCTTCTGTCAAAGCTCAAGGTGCATTGGATGAACTTTTGTATTTATCTTCATTTAACCAGAATGTCAGTTTCGCCATGGGTAAATCTCTACAACATTTGGCAGACTTTACATTTGTGCAGATGGCAAATTTGACCCTACTCCGTAGGGATTCATACTTGGAAGCTGTGAAACCGGGGATTAAACCAGATACTTTCAATTCCTTGAGAAATTGCCCCCTGAATGGATATGGGCTATTTCCAGATGCTGCTATTAGAAAAGCTGAGGATGAAATAAACCAATTAGAAGCTTCCCGACGTACTTCCCAGCCCGGCCCGGGCCGCGGGGGGTTCGCCGGTAGAGGCAGAAAACAGAGATACCAACCCTACAGTACTGGTTGGAAACCTCAAGACACTGCTAAAACAACTTCTCAAGCCGGAAAGGAACTACCAGCTTGGAAAGCGTTTGGTTCCCGCAATAGAGGCCGGGGCAGAGGCCGGGGTGGTCAACCCGGACGTGGTACCAAGATGGCTCATGAGAAGACACAGTATAAATGACAATTACTGCAAGTCAAGTCCGGTGCCGGTGGCCCGGCCAGTCAGTTCTGTACAAAGTGTCATAACAAGAAACTCTTTTGTATCTGTTCCAACAAATGTTTCTTATCATGTTGTATGTCGTGTACCTACTGTAACAAGGTGGCAGTCGCAAAAGAAAAACGTAAGACCAAAATTAAAGATCAAAAGTCAAATAAAGTGTGTGAAAAGTGCTTCTTTTGTCGGTCACTTTGTTTCTGCTCCAAATGTTCCAAATGTCCCCAATGTTGCAAGTGTCCAACCAGTGGGGGGACGTCTTCAGAGTTTTTGGGAAATATGGGCTCACAAGGGTGCAAACCCAAAAGTAGTGTCCATATTAAAGGAGGGTTATGTTCTTCCCTTCAAAGTAAGACCTCCCTTAGTAAGGGATCCCCTGATAGTAAGTGGCTATGCAAACCCCATCAGAGACTCCCACTTGCAAGCAGCTGTACAAGCTCTGATCGAGAAAAAGGCAGTAGAGAGGGTCAGGGTTCAAACCTCACTAGCCTTTTTCAACAGACTGTTCATTGTCCCAAAGCCGAACCACAAGTGGCGGCCAATCTTGGATCTCAGTACTCTAAATCAGTTTTTATGCGTAAAAACATTCAAAATGGAGACTCCAGAGACAATCCGGACCTCTCTACAACAAGAGGAGTGGGTGACATCGCTAGACTTCAGCGACGCCTACTTCCACATCCCAATTCACTACACATCCCGAAAATTCCTCAGGTTCCACTTTCAGAACCAGTCGTACCAGTTTCGGGCACTTCCCTTTGGCCTGTCAACAGCTCCCATGGAGTTCACTGGTGTGGTCAAAGAGGTCAAGTTAATGGCTCAGTCACAGGGTATAAGAATCCACCAGTACCTAGACGACTGGTTGATTCGAGCCCCTACCAAAGAATCTTGCCACCAGGGAACCCAATCCCTCCTAGCCCTCTGCCAGGAGTTGGGCTGGATGGTAAACATGCAAAAATCAGAACTGGAACCCCAACAAGTCTTCGACTTCGTAGGCTACCAGTACGACCTACTCAACGGAGTAGTCAGACCTACTCAAAATCGTTGGGAAACCCTTCAACAGAAAATAACAGTGCTTTTACAGAACAGATCTTGCCCAGTGAGAACTTTCATGTCTCTTATAGGTCTTCTCACTGCGACAGAAAAACAGGTGACCCTAGGCAGACTGCACATGAGACCTATTCAGTGGCACCTCAAGAAACACTGGAGAGTCCCAGAATCTCTGGAAAAGGAGATCCCAATTCCGAGGTCTCTCCATCAGTACCTGCAGTGGTGGACCCAAGAGGAAAATGTCCTAAAGGGTCAGCCCTTACACCCCCTGCGACACGCAGTTCAAATCTTTACAGACGCCTCAAAAGAAGGCTGGGGTGCTCACTTAGGCGACTTCACAGCAAGCGGTACTTGGTCAGTGCCCGAAAGCAAGTTGCACATAAACTTCTTAGAACTAAAAGCCGTGTTGTTAGCACTAAAAAGATTCCAACATTTAGTGCAAGGAAAGGTCGTCCTGATTGCCACAGACAACACCACGGTTGTGGCATACATCAACAAGGAAGGAGGTATGAGGTCAGGCTCACTCTGTGCCCTTCTTTGGCGGCTCCTATGTTGGTGCAGCCTCAATCAAATAGTACTGAAGGCCAGACACATTCCAGGCCGTCTGAATGTAATTGCAGACAAATTGTCTCGCCAAAGGCAGGTCATTCAGACGGAGTGGTCCCTCCATCAAGAGACCTTCGACCTCCTTTGTCAAACCTGGCATTATCCCCGAGTGGACATGTTTGCAACAAGGTACAACTGCAAGCTAGTTCAATTTGTGTCCCCAATTCCAGACCCAAAGGCCTGGTCAGTGGATGCTCTGACATTATCCTGGGAGGACCTGGACATGTACCTCTTCCCCCCAGTGTCTCTGATGGGGAAGGTGGTCAGCAAGCTGTCAGATCACTGGTATCGCAGAGCAATCCTGATTGCCCCGGGATGGCCCAACATGCCTTGGTTTTGGGACCTAGTGGAACTATCTGCGAGGGTTCCTCTTTGTCTTCCACACCACCCAGATCTAGTGACCCAACCTTTCAACAAGGCACGTCACAGGGATCTGACAAACCTAAATCTCCATGCCTGGCTCCTAGAGCCCAGACAATCAAGGAGCAGGGGTTCTCTAGCCCAGTGGCGTCAAGAATTGAGGCGCCTCAAAGACGTTCAACCAGAACAGTCTACGAAGCGAAGTGGGCCATTTTTGTCAGATGGTGTGAAACAAGTCAGGTGGACTTCAGGAACCCATCTATAAAACAAATAGTAGATTTCCTCCTGCACCTTTTCCAGAAGAATCTCCAGCCCAGCACTATTGATGGTTACAGGTCAGCCATTGCAGACAAACTGGGAAATACCTCGGTTAATGTCGGCAAGGATGAAAATTTGACTAGACTGTTAGACAGTTTTCACAGAGATAGACCCAAAGGGCGCCGGGGGGTTCCTGCTTGGAACCTCTCCCTGGTTTTACACCAGCTTACAAAAGCGCCTTTTGAACCACTCAGAAAGGCTTCTCTGAAGCACCTTACTTTCAAAACTGTTTTTCTCCTAGCCCTGGCTTCAGGAAAACGCAGGAGTGAGATTCACGCTTGGTTAAACAAAAATATCAGACACCAAGCTGACTGGTCCAAAGTTTCCCTCTACCCTTCACCAAGCTTCTTGGCGAAAAATCACTTGGCAAAAGAGGGACCAGAGTGCGTGGCCCCTGTGGTCATTCCAGCCTTAGCCCCCACTCTGGATAAGTCTTTAAAGGAAGACAGATCCCTTTGCCCCGTTCGGGCTCTTCGCTACTACCTGGACAAAACGCAGGACCTAAGAACGGGAAAGGAGTTAGTTTTTGTTTCATTCAAACAAGGGTTTAACAAGGACATCTCTCCTGCCACTATCTCGTCCTGGATCAAACAAACAGTAGTGTTGTGTTGTGATCTCTCTGACCAAGATTCCTTGACCTTACATCAGGTTAAGGCCCATGATGTTAGGGCCTTTGCGGCCTCCAAAGCCTTTCAAGGTGGCATATCTCTGGACCAGATTCTAGCAGCATGCCACTGGAAGTCCCACAACACCTACACAGTTTTACCTTAAGGATGTTGCCTGGGCAGATAAGGAGCTTTTTCACTTGGGTCCTGTGGTGGCTGCCCAGCAAATCCACCACTAGTCCCCTAAGCTTCTTTGTATATAATTATATATAGTGTACATACTAGTTAGTTTTAGGTGTAGGCTCACTTTTAGCCTAGGCCTTGGCTTCTCAAAGTCTTTTACTTCAGAGTAATCCTCTGGGTATAGGACTTTCCCTCTCTTCCAGGTTAACCGTGGGAATCATTGACTTGAACTCTTACTCTCTTCCTCCCCTCTTCCTCCCCTCAGAGCAGTCAAAAGGGGGGGGGGGGGGGAACCTCACACCTAGGTATAATATAAGAGTTTCTCCAATCCTCAGAAGGCTGCCCTCCTTCCACTGGGTAGTTATTCTAGCTATCGTCTGGTAGGTAAGATGTATTAACGCAATGAAATTGCAAATTTTAATTAGTAAATTAAATTTTTATTAGTTAATACCTTACCTACCAGACGGGAAATTCCCACCCGGCCTTCCCCGCTTCCAGCCTTCATCATTCAATCTTAGGGACGAAAAAGATGCTATGACGTCACGTCCCTCTGGCGAGTGAGGCAGGAACTAGGCCACCTGGCGAGTGGATTGTAGTGTGCCGGTCCTGCCGGGGGTGAAACCCGGGACGTCTTTTTCTTTCGTTTGGCGGGACCGGCTGGCGCCGGGCTATAGCTATCGTCTGGTAGGTAAGGTATTAACTAATAAAAATTTAATTTACTAATTAAAATTTGCAATTTTGTTATTTGTAGCAAAATAATGACAGAGGTAAATGTGAAACATCTTAAGAAGTATTAAAGCTAGGCTAATCTTTTCAGGTATGTTGTTCATATGTCTGAAAAGGTAAAAGGAAGAAATGATTCAATTTTTGGAGTGATCCGGATCACTCTCTGGATCTTCTGGATCCATGAAATGTAATTTTTAAAGACAGGTAACTCAAAAACTTATGGATGAATTTCGATGAAATTTTCAGGATATGTCTGAAAGGTAAAAGGAAGAAATGATTCAATGTTTGGAGTGTTCTGGATCACCTTCTGGATCAATGAAATGTAATTTTTAAAGACAGATAACTCCAAAACTTAAGGACGGATTTCAATGAAATTTTCAGGATATGTCTGAAAAGGTAAAAGTAAGAAATGATACAATTTTGGAATTGATCTGGATCACTATCTGGATCTTCTGGATCCATGAAATGTAATTTTAAAGACACATCACTCAAAAACTTGTGGACGAATTTCGATGAAATTTTCAGGATATGTCTGAAAAGGTGAAAGGGAGAAATGATTCAATTTTGGGAGTGATCCGGATCACTATCTGGATCTTCTGGATCTATAAAATGTAATTTTTAAAGACAGATAACTCAAAAACCTATGGACGGATTTCGATGAAATTTTGAGGATATGTATTAAATGGTAAAAGGAAGAAATGATACAATTTTGGGAGTGATCCGGATCACTATCTGGATCTTCTGGATCCATGAAATGTAATTTTTAAAGACAGATAACTCAAAAAAGTATGGATGGATTTCGATGAAATTTTCAGGATATGTCTGAAAAGGTAAAAGGAAGAAATGTTTCAATTTTGGGAGTGATCCGGATCACTATCTGGATCTTCTGGATCCATGAAATGTAATTTTTAAAGACAGATAACTCAAAAAAGTATGGATGGATTTCGATGAAATTTTCAGGATATGTCTGAAAAGGTAAAAGGAAGAAATGTTTCAATTTTGTGAGTGATCCGGATCACTATCTGGATCTTCTGGATCATGAAATGTAATTTTTAAAGACAGATAACTCAAAAAAGTATGGATGGATTTCGATGAAATTTTCAGGATATGTCTGAAAAGGTAAAAGGAAGAAATGTTTCAATTTTGGGAGTGATCCGGATCACTATCTGGATCTTCTGGATCATGAAATGTAATTTTTAAAGACAGATAACTCAAAACTTATGGACAGGTTTCGATGAAATTTTCAGGATATGTGTGAAAAGGTAAAAGGAAGAAATGATTTAATTTTTTGAGTGATTCGGATCATTGTCTGGATCTTCTGGATCCATGAAATGTAATTTTTAAAGACGGATAACTCAAAAAAGTATGGATGGATTTCGATGAAATTTTCAGGATATGTCTGAAAAGGTAAAAGGAAGAAATGTTTCAATTTTGGGAGTGATCCGGATCGATCTTCTGGATCCATGAAATGTAATTTTTAAAGACAGATAACTTAAAAACTTATGGGCGAATTTTGAGGAAATTTTCAGGATATGCAAGATAGAGCAATTTCAGTGATAAGTAAGTTATTCACTTACTTTTGGGTGGAAATGCCTTTTATCTTTAAAAATATTGAAATCAAACATTAAAGTGCCTCTTGCTTGTTGTCACTTCTACATGTGCCTCCATCTCACAAGAAAATTTATGTTCCACTATCTTTAGTACATCTAATTAATACGGCAGGAGATAATTGCATGCGTCAGAATGCTTGTTTGTTAGTGTTCTACAGTCTAAAACCCTTGCATGCATTTTCACCAATTTTTAGCCCAAGAGGATCTAGAGCCAATTAGGTTTTTGGGGTATCCGGAAACAACTGTTGCCATGACAACAATTTAAATACTTTTCGGTCTTAAACTTCTTAATTGAAAAAGGGGCGCTATTAAATGGATGTGACTACAGTTGCATTTTTATCTCCCACCGGCCAAGGCTGGGGTTGGGAGATTATGAAACACCCTGTGTATGTGTGTGCTTGTAGGGGTGTACCTGCTTGTGTGCATTTGTCACATTTTTAAATCAAGCTTTATATCTCATTCATTTATGGAGATATCTTCACCAAATTTGCAGAGAATGTTTATGGATGTGAAAGCATATTTGTAAAAATTTTGTACTCATTTTAGAAAACAATTGTTCAAAAATCATTGATATGTTCTAAAATTTCAAATATTTCAGCTAGCTGTCTTACTATTTGCACAAATGTAAATGTCTAGGAAAGCTTGCCAGAGTGTAATTTTGGCTTTATTTAGAAAACAAATGGCTGCCATATCACATATTTAATGTCAAATGAGGGGGGGGGGGGGGGGGGTATCGAAAAGCCCTAATATTTCTCTTATCATTGGTCCTAGGGGTTTTGAGTGAGAAAACAACATTTCGTGGATTCTGTGTACTTCTTACAACTAAAGTTGTTCCTAAGATTTTCTCAAATCTCAATGTTGTTGCCCATTCAGTAGTGCTGGTATCGAATGATAATATGCACATCGATATCAAACCATATTTTTGCCTTTCGTATCGATCGATATTGAAATATCGGGGTATTAGATGCTTTCCTAGGAGAGACCTTCCAAACTCTTTCGCGAGGTTTAGTATTTCCCGAAACGTAAACAAATATGGCGTTTCCGGTTTAGCGGTAAGTGAAAGTTGACAAAAATAATATGAAAACTAATGTATTCTTCAAATATTGTCCTTTATTTGAATGAAAAACCCCATATTTGTACCTGTTAAGTAGTATATTTCGATATTGATATGGCACTCTACATTATTGATATCGGGAAACTTAGCGTGAATCGATAAATATTTCAATATCGATAAACAATACCAGCACTACCATTCAGTTGTACCTGCAGGCTGGGGTTCTTGCTTGCCAAGGCTGGCTTTTTTTTGAGGTATGTTATTCAGCTACTTTTTGGTGAGCTATAACATTGTATAAGTGCAGACCGGTAGCTCATTGCATAGCAGAGCAATATCTATTTTGAGATACTCATTGTTGGGTAAATAACTCGTAACTTGAAAAGTATTGCATTTAGAGTATTCTGTTTAAATATGTTATTCACCTACTTATGGGCCAGCTATAGCTTAGCTATAGGTCAATTTTGGTCATTGATACTTTTAATACCCTGTATCTGCTTTATTATTGGTCTTAAGGGTTGGCGATCTGAAGATGACTTCTAGGAAATTTGTGTGCCCCGAATCTTTTTACAGGTTCAGATTCAATCTTTGACCCTTCCTTCGAGGTTGTTGCTACTTTTAATCCCTTTCCTTTACTTTCACTTTTACCCTGAAGCTCAGTACACAAAGTCAGCTGATAAAGTGTCCGTTCATTGGCACTGAGTGCTTGTTTATTATGTATTTATTTTTTTTTTGGGGAGTTTTAATTCTTAGATTAACAAGATTACAGTAAAACCAAATTGTTAACTGAAAATATTTTTTTTTATATTTCAGATTTCTGGCAGAGAATAGATACATATCAAGAAATACCAGACGTAAAGTTCAAGCACAAGATATTAGCAGTGTTAGAAACCAGTACAAATTATGTTGCCTGGAGTACTTATCCAAATTTCAATGAGTTGCAGATGGACCACCTCCGTGTTCCACTTATAAAGGTTTGTACGGTTTTTATGTTTTGATTTGTAATAGTGATTTTAAAGGAGGTATACTATGCATTAGAAGTTTTAATGTGTGAGTTAACAAAGAGCAAAAAGTGTCATGTATTGGAATTAAATGGTTTATTAAATGGTTAAGTGTTTATTTATTATCATAAAGAGACTGACTTAATTAAAAGACAATACATGTATGTAGTAGCTTAAAAAGATAATACATGTGCGTAGTAGTTCTCCTGTTAACTCAAAAGTAAAATGTATGTGAAGGGATTTTGTCAACATAAGGTGGTGCAAGAAGTTTATACTGTAGGTTTTCAGATGTTCTTCTGGTTGACATCTGCTATATTTTTTTTTCTTTTTGTAGAGCAGAGAAGAAGACACAAATAGGGATGGAAAGTTTAATGTTTTACATTTTCAAATGGATGTACCATTGTTAGACACTGAAGAGGTCATTGGGGCAAAAGTGCTTTTGGTATTCGAATATAGCCTTACAGTAAGTGATTGTGGAAAGACACTTTGTTACACAAACAATTTTTGTTTGAGATTTATTCACTTTAACAGCACAATCATCATGTTAGTATTTGGTATGCTTTTTCTATATTTTCTAAACACTTTCATGAAGTCCCATTGCATCATTCTGCAAACAATTTATTTTATTTGGTATATGGGCATACTAGAATATCCCTGTGGATTCAGTGTAAACAATTACATAAAGTTTGTTTTATTGCCTCAGAAATTCTCTTCCTTCACTATGGAATCTATGGCCTTTTTGGACCACAGTAGTCCTCGCACTGGAGCTTCATTAGAGGTTGTGGGTGATCTGAAGTTACAGCAGAGGCAGCCACTTAGTCATAAAGGACTGGATACCAGATATGATGTGAGTTTTTTTTCCCTTTTTTTTTAACCCCGAGCCTCGCTATTGCTCACGGTTCTACAGATCACTTTTTTTTGTTTTGTTTTTTTGTCTCCGGACTTTGATGAAATTTACCTCTGTATTCTGAATTTACCTCTCTTATTCTCCAATAACTAAAAGGACACATGTCCTTTTGGTTTTTGCCCATACGTATGTTCTTTTCTGTCTGGACTTTGATGATATTGACACTCCCAATAGCTAAAAGGACACACATTCTTCCAGCTTTTACCCATACATATGTCGTTTTGTCTCCGAACTTTGATGACATTTACAATACCTGTGCATTCAGAATTTATCTCTCTTGCTCTCCAACAGCTAAAAGGACACATGTCCTTTTGCATTTTCCCCATGCATATGTCCTTCTTGCATCGGAATTTCATCAATTGTGGCACAGCATGATGTGTATTTGTCTGCTCACTGAAGTTAAGTGTCAATGGGCTATGTTAGTACTTGGATGGGTGGCTGTCTTAGTTCGGGACCAGCTGTGGGATTTATCTAAGTTGGAATTTCTTTCTGTCACAAGACTTTCGTAAGTAGTAGTGCACTACTTGTGTCTCTGATGTCTTTGCGCTCGCGCTAGGGGACCAAAACACCTTTTGGCCTGGTTTGTTGTCTGTGGACTTTCAAGAATTGTGGCATAGCGTGATGAGTATATGTCTGTTCACTGAAGTTAAGCAGCAATGGGCTACGTTAACGCTGAGATGGGTGACCGCTTCAGTGCACTACTCGTGTCTCTGATGGCTGTGTGGCTCGCGCTAATAGACTGAAACCCCTTTGGGCCTTGTTGATTCTGCAGATTACCATAGGAAATATAGTATATAGAGATGTAAGGTTACAAGTTTATTCAAATGTTTTCCCAAATTTCTTGAAATTGTAATTTTTCATTGTCATTATAATGAACACTGTCTTCTAGTAAATTTATGTATGATTATTGTCAGTGTAGATGTCATTGTTTGCAAATTAACAAATTGTTTCATCATGACCAATTATACAGCTCTGGCTTCCTCCATCCTTCAAGTACTCCTACAGCAGATCATTTTAACTACCACTTTAAAACCAGAGCTTGGTAATAGATGTCAGTATTATATATGATAAATCTGTATTTTATTGTAACTTACCATCTGTTATATTTAGACCCCAGTGATATCTAACAGTAGCGTATTTGCAGAAGACTTTGAATTCAGCAATATATTCAAGTCGTACTTCGAAAGGAATGGTAAGTTCCAGTTCACTGTGACCAAATTAACCAGAAGTCCATAAAGCCAATTCAGAAAGAGTATATGATAAATATTCCTGTTTTATTAAAAGTCATACGACTGCATTTGTCATAAAAGCCATGAAAGTGTATTAATGTTTTATCATTATAGATATACATTATAGATACCAAGTTAAACAAATTTACATAGTCTTATGTTGAAATTGTGTAACTAGCTTATGAACATGATATATTGAAAATCCCCCTGTATTGCTTTTCAGTGTTGAAAACTCTATATGAGTCATATTTTGTAGGATATAGTTGTCACGTGAACACACTTAAATGTTGAGGAAGCAAAATTATTCCCATTTAACCAAAAATTCAGATAATTGTGAAATTCCAGTGGAAAAAGCCCTTAAAAACCTTGATATTTATTTCTACGTAAAAAGAAAGTCTATTTATCAGTTTTATACAGGAAGAAGTTTTAGTGTATTTTTTATAAGCTGGTGTAGCATTGATTTCTTTTGAGTGGAACATTGATATGATCAAACATATAAACAGCTGAATGTCATCCAAGTAAAGGGTATGCAAAGTCTGGTGTACTTATGTAAATCTGTGAAGTTGAAATAGCTCATTTAATATGTTAAATATGTTTTCAATCATTGATACAAATACATGTGTAAATTTAATGTATGTCATGTATTTTAGTGACCACAGTGCTAAGTAACCCATATGTCAGTTGGATGTCAGGAAGAGGTGCAGGTCAACCGTTTGTCATCAAAGCTACCATTAACTACCCAGAAGAGATTGTCTCGTATCCTTTTTCTGTACACTGATAATGATCGTAATGATTGAGTAGTCGTGATAATCATGTGGTTTGTATTAGGGATGGGTTGGAAGAATATTTTTCATTTCGACGTCCTGGCAATGCAAAACTGTTTTAATTGTATCCACTGGAGGCATCCGGTGGATACTTTGGTTTAGCCTTCACTACGCCGCCGCACGTGGAGAGATTTTTGGCGTTAACACTCTAAGAGGAAAACTACACCAGCTAGGTTCACCAAATTTGCAGGATATCTTCATTGGGGGGTAAGCTTCTCTGGGACTGAAATTAGCCTCATTCTGAAAAGCAAAATGGCTGCCGCGGGCATTTCTTTGAAAATTATCTACATTTTTCTACTGGCCGTTTCTCATAGGTAGAAGGTTGAATCTCTTCATAGGTATTATGTATGACAGATATATATGTCCCCTACAACCCTGCAGACATTTAACCGTAAAGGTCTTAATTCAAGGTCATCCACGGAGTGCCATAGTAACCCACATAGCAGACTTTAAAAATGCCTATATCTCCCTTATTATTGGTCCTAGAGGTTTGCAATGTGAAACCAACCTATAGGAAATCATGGGCTGGGAATCTTCTGATGTGGTCAGATTTGACCTTGGACCCCTCCTTCAAGGTCAAACGAGGATAGCCAAACTTAAAAGTGCTTATAACTCGCTTATTATTGGTCCTAGAGGTTTGGGATGGCAAACCAACCTATAGGAAATTATTGGCTGAGAATCTTTTGGTGTGGTCAGATTTGACCTTGGGCCCCTCCTTCAAGGTCAAATGAGGATAGCCAAACTTAAAAGTGCTTATAACTCGCTTATTATTGGTCCTAGAGGTTTGGGATGGCAAACCAACCTATAGGAAATCATGGGCTGGAAATCTTTTGATGTGTTCAGATTTGACCTTGGGCCCCTCATTCAAGGTCAAACGAGGATAGCCAAACTTAAAAGTGCTTATAACTCGCTTATTATTGGGCCTAGAGGTTTTGGATGGTAAACCAACCTATAGGAAATCATAGGCTGGGAATCTTTTGATGTGTTCAGATTTGACCTTGGGCCCCTCATTCAAGGTCAAACGAGGATAGCCAAACTTAAAAGTGCTTATAACTCGCGTATTATTGGTCCTAGAGGGTTGGGATGGTAAACCAACCTATAGGAAATCATGGGCTGGGAATCTTTTGATGTGTTCAGCTTTGACCTTGGGCACCTCCTTCAAGGTCAAACGAGGATAGCCAAACTTAAAAGTGCTTATAACTCGCTTATTATTGGTCCTAGAGGTTTGGGATGGTAAACCAACCTATAGGAAATCATGGGCTGGGAATCTTTTGATGTGTTCAGCTTTGACCTTGGGCACCTCCTTCAAGGTCAAACGAGGATAGCCAAATTTAAAAGTGCTTATAACTCGCTTATTATTGGTCCTAGAGGTTTGCAATGTGAAACCATTGTAGGAAATTATGGGCTGGGAATCTTTTGAGGTGGTCAGATTTGACCTTGAGCCCCTCGTTCTACATCAAACGAGGACGGCCAAACCTAAAGGTGCTTATAACTCATAGGGAATCATAGGCTGGGAATCTTCTGATGTTGTTAGATTTGACCTTGAGCCCCTTGTTCTACATCAAATGAGGACGGCCAAACCTAAAGGTGCTTACAACTCAGGGAATCATAGGCTGGGAATCTTCTGATGTTGTTAGATTTGACCTTTGGGTCCTCCTTCAAGGTCAAACGATGGTTCACTGGCTTTGGTGAGTAGTCTTTCCGGTGGATACAAATTTGCATCGGTTCTCCGATGCGTAGGTCTAGTTCTAGGATTCTGATTAACAGGGACTCAAAAATGAAAAGGGGACCTTTCACCAAATGTTGAGTGAACCATATAAAAGACTTGTAATGGAATGCTGAAAAAAAAAGCCAAAAAAAATATTCCTTGAGTTCTATGCTGTTCTTTATTTGGACAAGTACATCTCTTAATTAAGCACCCCTTGAAAAGGGCACTTCTGTGGTTTTGCATCAAGTTACCCCACCGCTGCCGCATTATCATTTCCTTTGAATATCTCCCTTATTGGTAGGCACTTTGTGACCATTTTTAGCACTTATATACCTTAGACGTGGGAAAATTTTTTCACATGCTTATATTGGACTTTTGACTTTTATCACGGTCACATGATCGAAAATAAGTTTTTTGGTACACCTCATCATCACTGCTCAGCCAAAACCATTTACTGTAGGAGGATGTTATTTTATATATATATATATCAATACTATAAAAATCTGAAACTCATTAGACTTTGGGAATAATTTATACTAGTTTTATACCAGCAATCAACAAAGCTTAAATTCATCAGAAACCCCCTATTATCTCCTTATCTGTTACATTTGAAGCCCTAAAATGTTTTGAGAGGTTATAAAAAACCACATGCAGAGTTTTAAAAAAAACGCTTAGATTACCACCCCTTGCCCCCCTTGGGTCAAACTTGGGTACATAAAATCCTTTATTATTGTTTTAAAGACTTTGGATGTGCAGGGAATTTAGAAAACTGGTTGGGTTTAATTCCCCAAACGCCCTCTTGGCCAAACGTGGGTCATAAAATCAGATATTTTTGTGTTTTTGGCTAATGTCACATTTATTATTGAATTTACAGCTGTCAAATGTTGGTGGGTAATAGGAAACACAGGGAGTCTAAAAATACAGTCATATTTACCCTCTGGTACCTGATCCCATCCCATTGGTGAAACTGGAGTCACAAAATTACAGATTCTGCGTTTTTGCCCTATATCTCCCTTGTTATTGCTTTTAGAGCTTTCAATTGTATTGGTAGGTGACAGAAAACCGTACACTGGGAGTCTAGAAAATTCATCAGATTAGATATTTTCAGAGCCGTAGATGTAATAATGACTGGATACCTAGTAGTGTGGGACTTGCCTCCAACTTTCATGGTCGATTATTCGTCCATTAAACCCACTTATAATCATGCCATAATCGATAATCATGCCATAATCAATTATTTACCCCATTGTTGGCCATTATTTCAAGAAACCTTTCCGGGATGAAGTATAGGTCAATCTGGTAAGAATAACGGTTTTCCAACATTTATAATCTCCCAAAAATACCCACTTCCTGTAAATATGGTGGTAGACATAACAAACTTGAATTTCATGACAAATGTGTCAATTTATTAAATAAAAATGCCAAATTTTTTTAAAATATACTTGGATATTGGGTTGGATTGGGAAAGGTAATGTCAGGGCCCGACTGTGATTGTACACTATCACCAACAATAAACCAGCACACATCTAATTGTCCCACCACTAATACTCAGGCCACCTGAAGTAGAGTATTTTTCATTTTAGCAGGGTCACAACTCAAGAAAAACATTTTGTAATCAGTTTTCTGTGGCAGATTTTAAGATGTTTCATCCCAATTTCAAAAGACATTTTCATCTAATATAACAAACCTTTGCATTTAACGTTTACCCAAATGATGATTGGAGGCCTCGTTGGTGCAGTGGTAACACACTGGCCTCCCACCTCAGGTCGGCGGTTCAAACCCTAGACCTTATGTGAGAAAGTTGGTAGTTTCTTACCGATGGGTGGCAGTTTACAATACAGAACCTTGAAAAACTGTATGTTCTGGTTTCCCTGCCCATAAAACTACCCATCGTGATATGACCTACACAGTGTTGAAAGTAATGTTAAAACCCAAATAAACAAAATACCAAAATAATCAACAAATCAACTCACATATTTGATATTCATAAAGCACTCTTACATGTTAGGAAACAGAGGCTCATCACATCTGCCTTAGCTGTATGTTGATGTTAAATCCAGTGCATGTCTGTGTACCAGTACAATGTGTAAACTTCAAAGTTTATGTATATTTCCTGTTATTACAAAGAAACTTGAGCCTTTACCAAGGCTGTTTTCTCTCACATTAATCAAATGTATAATTTTGCAATATCTGTTCTGCAGTGTAGTGTTTAACAGTGACTTTACAAAAGTGTATCTGTGATAATTAAGCATCCCACAAGGGACGCTTGTTTGTGTATGGGAGACCTTCAGGCTCCGCCGGCTCCGGCGGCTCCGCATTTTGTTTTCCTTATAACTCTGTAACCGTTGGGCGGATTCTTTTCAAATTTGGCAGGTTTAGGCAGTAGCCTTGGGGAATTTTTTTTGAATATGCTGCAGTGACATTTCAACCAATCAGAGAGGTCACATGACCAAAAATGTCTTTTTTCGATGGGGAAGCTTGTCCGAATGATAACTTGAAAGGAATTTTATCAATTCACCTGAAACTTGGCCAATACATTCAGTCTATTAAAATCTGGAAATCATTGATTGGTTAAGAAATGGCCGAGTAATTAATGATTAATTAATCATTATGAATTTTCCAAATAAGGAAAACAAAAAAATGTGCTAGATAGAGCGATTTCGACGAAATTTTTGACCCACAGGGTATCTCTGCAGAGTAGTTATCCCAATTTTCAAAAAAATTTTGTCTCGTCCAAAATGGCGGCCATTTTGAATTTTCGAATTTTTCGCAAAAATTGCAAAACATAGAAATGCTTATATCTCGAAAACCTTGCTAGATAGAGCGATTTCGACGAAATTTTTGACCTACAGGGTATCTCTGCAGAGCAGCCATGCCAATTTTCAAAAAAATTTTGTCTCGCAAAAAATGGCGGCCATTTTGAATTTCAGAATTTTTCGCAAAATTTTTTTTGACCCACAGGGTATCTCTGCAGAGTAGCCATGCCAATTTTCAAAAAAAATTTGTCTCGCCAAAAATGGTGGCCATTTTGAATTTTCACAGAAATTGCAAAACATAAAAATGCTTATATCTCGAAAACCCTGCTAGATAGAACGATTTCGACAAAATATTTGACCCACAGGGTATCTCTGAAGAGTAGCCATGCCAATTTTCAAAAACAAATTTTCTCGCCAAAAATGGCGGCCATTTTTTGAATTTTTCGCAAAATTGCAAAACATAAAAATGCTTATATCTCGAAAACCGTGCTAGATAGAGCGATTTCGACGAAATTTTTGACCCACAGGGTATCTCTGCAGAGTAGCCATGCCAATTTTCAAAAAAAATTTGTCTTACCAAAAATGGCAGCCATTTTGAATTTTCGAATTTTTGCGCAAAAATTGCAAAACACAAAAATGCTAATACCTCGAAAACCGTGCTACATAGAACAATTTCGATGAAATTTATGATCTTCAGGGTATCTCTGCAGAGCAGCTATCCCAAAGAGCTTTCACTCGGTGAAGTTTCAGACCCGTAGCTAATTACATTGTATTCACCTACTCAAAATGAGTAAATGTTAATTATCTCTAAAACTATTGCGGATACCCAATTTTTATCAAATAACTCATTCATGTACTTTTGGGAGAGCTTTCACATGGTGAAGTTTCAGACCCGTAGATAATTACTCACCTACTCCAAATGAGTAAATGCGAATTATCTCTTAAAAGTATTGCAGATAGCCAATTTTTCTCAAATAACTCATTCACCTACTTTTGGAAGAGCTTTCACATGGTGAAGTTTCAGACCCATAGCTAATTACTCACCTACTCAAAATGAGTAAATGCGAATCATCTCTAAAAGTATTGCAGATAGCCAATTCTTCTCAAATAACTCATTCACCTACTTTGGGAGAGCTTTCACTCCATGAGGTTTCAGACCCATAGCTAATTATTCACCTACTCAAAATGAGTATATACTAATTATCTGTAAAAGTATTGCGGATACCCAATTTTTATCGAATAACTCATTCATCTACTTGTGGGAGAGCTTTCACATGGTGAAGTTTCAGACCCATAGCTAATTACTCTCCTACTCAAAATGAGTAAATGCGAATTGTCTGTAAAAGTATTGCAGATAGCAAATTTTTCTCAAATAACTCATTCACCTACTTTTGGGAGAGCTTTCACTCGGTGAAGTTTCAGACCCATAGCTAATTATTCACCTACTCAAAATGAGTAAATGCTAATTATCTGTAAAAGTATTGCGGATAGCCAATTTTTCTCAAATAACTCATTCACCTACTTTTGGGAGAGCTTTCACTCGGTGAAGTTTCAGACCCATAGCTAATTACTCACCTACTCAAAATGAGTAAATGCTAATTATCTGTAAAAGTATTGCGGATACCCAATTTTTATCAAATACTCATTCATCTACTTGTGGGAGAGCTTTCACATGGTGAAGTTTCAGACCCATAGCTAATTACTCGCCTACTCAAAATGAGTAAATGCGAATTATCTCTAAAAGTATTGCGGATACCCAATTTTTATCAAATAACTCATTCATCTACTTTTGGGAGAACTTTCACTTGGTGAAGTTCCAGACCCGTAGGTAATTACTCACCTACTCAAAAGGAGTAAATGTGAATTATCTCTTAATAGTATTGCAGATAGCCAATTTTTCTCAAATAACTCATTCACCTACTTTTGGAAGAGCTTTCACACACGAAAATGAAAACTTGTGAATATCTCAGAAAAGCTATTTCTTCTCCTTTAATGCTCGGCGGTAGATACACACCGCGGCAGTGGTCTTGTCAAAAAATTTTGTCTCCCCAAAAATGGTGGCCATATTGAATATTCAAAGTTTTTGCAAAACACAAAAATGCTTATATCTCGAAAACCGTGCTAGATGGAGCAAACTCAACAAAATTTTTGACCTGCTGGGTATCTCTGCAGAGTAGCCATGCCAATTTTCAAAATATTTTTGTCTCGCCAAATAGAGCGGACATTTTGAATTTTCGAATTTCTTGCAAAACACAAAAATGCTTATATCTTGAAAACCGTGCTAGATAGAGCAGACTGCGCTGACTTTGGTTGCCACAACAGTATAAGGCTAGAAACGAAGCATTTTCTTAATACTTTAGCACTCCCCTTTATATACTTTTCGGGACGCTTTGTTTTTGCTATGCAAAAACATTATCTTTTTTTTGCGAGCGATCCTCTAGTTATCTCTGTATTAGGATATTTTTGACTACATACTTTTCCTTTTCCCCTTCCTTTAAACCATTTTAATTTTTCAACCTACTGGGACGCTAATTTTTTGTTTTCAAAACCCTTTTAATATCAGCTGACTTGTCTGTCAGCTGACATGGCAACACTCTGCAGTGTACACGTCCACATGAACAACTTCTCCAAAGCTAAAAGGCCCAGAGACATGCCGTTTTCTTGCTCCACAGTCCTTAAGGGCTGTCAGGGTATTGTTTTCACCTATGGCATCCGGATGGGCAGTCGGGCGGTGGGAAAAAGTTTGTCAGGGCTGTATCTCAGAAACTGTAAGGTGTAGGAAGTTGATATTTAGGAGGGATATTGGTTGGGGGTGTAGGTGCGTAACATTATGGTGTGACATTGATTTGACCTTTGACCTTGCCGTAGAGACCTTGAGTTTGAAGATCTTATCTGGGCTATATCTTGGAAACCATAAGGTGTAGAAAGTTATTACTTGATAGAGACATTGATTAGGGGTGTAGGTGTGCAATGTCATAGTTTGAACTTTGACCTTGCCATTGTGACCTTGACCTATAAAATCTTGTCCGGCCTATATCTCGGGAATTGTAATGTATAGGAAGTTGGTGGTTGGTAGGGACATTGGTTGTAGGGTGTATGTGTGCGACATCATGGTGTGACCTTGATTTGAGCTTTGACCTTGCCGTAGTGACCTTGACCTATAATATCTTGTCCGCCATATATCTCGGAAACTGTAAGGTGTAGGAAGTTGATAATTAATAGGGGCATTGGTTGTAGGTTGTATGTGTGCAACATCATGGTGTGACCTTGATTTGACCTTTAACCTTGCTGTAGTGACCTTGATCTATAAAATCTTGTCCGGGCTATGTCTCGGGTAACTTTAAGATGTAGGAAGTTGATACTTGGTACAGCCATTGGTTGGAGGTTGTAGGTGTGCAACATCATGGTGTGACCTTGACTTGACCTTTGACCTTTTTGTATTAACCAGTAGTTTTAAAATCTTTCCGGGCTGTTGAATTCTGTAAGGTGTAGAAGGTTTTCCCTTGTTAGGGACATTGGTTAGGGGGTGTAGGTGTGCATCTTGGTGTGACCTTTAGCTTTGGCTCTACCAAAGTGTGTTCACCTGCCATACTTGAGACATGTTTCTCTTATGACAAAGATATATGGATTGCTGCAACTTATTATTATATGTACTTTTACATAATTGTGCTATTTTCATTGACATATATTCTCCAGTTGATAAATTTTACAGTGTCATAATTTTTAGTTTGCTGATTAATGCTGTGATCTTGCTATTGATTTGTCTTGTTTTAATACTTCATCTCTACATACATTTTCTTTCTCTTGTACATGCCTTCTTGGTGCACTAGCTTTTCTCTACTTAAACATTATTTGGACCTTTATTTAACTGACACTGCTCTGAAACTATCCTAATCTTTGTATTGTTTCACTACTATATCTCGTGGTGTTAAAAACTATTTCCCCAGGCTGTTGGGTACGGGCATCTGTGATGCTATTTTTTAAAAGATACATGTACCTTATCTATCAAGGATGAACAATTGTTCAAGGCATGCAGATCTCTTTGTTCGTCTGTTCCCTCTGCAAGCGAGGTACGCCCACCCAAAGTGTTAAAATTTCAACACTTTATCACAGTTTTCTCAGTGACTATTGCTGGGATCTCTTATGTTGCATATATGTACTAGGCCACAAGTAGATTCCCTTGTGTGAGTATCAGGCCTGGATCTTTCTTAATTATTTTTTTATGAATTTTTGAAATAATTTTTAATGCATTAAAATTGATGAAATCGTGCACTAAATCATGCACTTATAACTCAAAAAGTATTGCATTTAGAGGATTTTGTTAAGTATGTTTTTTATGTATTTCTGTGTCAGCTGTAACATATTAAAATTTCAGACCTGTAGCTCAGTGCATAATTAAATGGTGTGTGTGGTTATGTGTGACACTTCATGCAAACAAAGAGGAGAATGTGTGTGTAATATGCGTATCTCTTCTGTCTTGCCTTTGTGTTGGGTAACTAATATAAGAAAATGAAAGTAAATGGAAAGGTTCACTTTCACTGAGCTTTATCAAGTCTGGTTGTGTATGCTATTGTTTCAAATGTGTATTTTTTTCACTTTTTCCCATTTCAGGTATACATCTAAATTTAATTTTTAGCTTAAGTGGGAATCCTCAGAAGATTGCTGAAGAGTTAGGAGTATGTAAAACCCAAACAAATTTTGTATACCCTGGGTAGTAAGGACTATTTTCTCTTAAAAAAAGTAGATTCTGACAGTGGTCTTGAATTTTTGTGGAAATGGATCAGCTGTGAGGTAGTAAATTGCATACCTGTACCTCATTGCATAGTTAGGCATTAGCTACTTTCAGATTTTTAATTTTGAGTAAATCAGCTGTAACTTGAAAATCATTGCATTTTGAGAATTTTGTTTAAATATATTATTCACCTACTTATTGGTCAGCTATAACGTAATGAAATTGTGGACCTGTAGCTCATAGCGTAGCCAAGCAATAGCTACTTTAAGGTTATCACTATTGAGTAAATCACTTGAAACTTGAAAATTATTGCATTTACAGTATTTTCTTTAAATATGTTATTCATCTACATTTGTAACAGCTGTAACATAATAACATTGCATAGATGACCAAAAGCTACTTTCAGGTTTTCACTGTTAAGTAAATCAATTGTAACTTGAAAACTATTGCATTTACAGTATTTTCTTTAAATATGTTATTCATCTACATTTGTAACAGCTGTAACATAATAACATTGCATAGATGACCAAAAGCTACTTTCAGGTTTTCACTGTTAAGTAAATCAATTGTAACTTGAAAACTATTGCATTTACAGTAATTTGTTTAAATAGGTTTTTCACCTACATTTTACACTGTAACAGTTAACTTTGTACTTTATTTCTGAATACCATTTGCATGGCACCATTTTTGTATCTTTTTCTGCTTCACTTCTACTCTGAAACTCAAAACACACAGTCAGCTGACACAGAGCCCATTTACGGGCACTGATTGGTTGTTCTGGTTTGCAAAAAATAGTGTGTGAGAAGATATGGAAGGAATTTTTACTTGCAAATCCTGGTGATTGCTTCAATTAAATTCTTTAACAAAAATCAGCTATACACCTGGATTCTGGCAGGAAATCAAGCATGGGTGGATCCAGTACCTGGCTATTCTTTTGATCTTCTTGTTCGTGTTTGACAGAATCAAGGTCTTTATCTTCCAGAACCAAATTGTAACCACCATCATGGAACGACCTTGGTATAAGCCTAAAGCTCCGTAAGGTGGAGTATAAAGACCCAATGAAATCTGTGATTTATTCAATATGAAGTGAGTTACCTCAAGCGATTTTCCATTTAAAATGTGCCACATTTTCACATCTGTATCCAGTTCTGTCATTGCTGGTACAAAGTCCTACATTTACTTGGTAACATCAGTTTCCATGTTGCCCATTTCAATTTATTTTTTAGTGTTTGTAACAGTGATTCCATTGACAAAATTGGGTTTCTTAAAATTTAGTACGAATATACTAGTGTTTTCTCCTTGGCCGAATGCATGGTTGCATGGTTTTGGTAATCTATGCTCAGATTTTCCTCCTTATATTTGTGTATTACTTATATTCTTTATTGTTATTTATATTGTACAGTTTCATCCCTCGTAAAATAATTTTAATAATGTCATACAGTGTCTTGTGTCAATAGATTTTGCTGGAAAATGTCATCATTGTAAAAATCATTTAAATAAACTGTTATATGATTATGTTAATTGATTACCTGTTAGCATACTTATTTTGTGTGATAAAGTAATATCTTCATAGTATCTCAATAGTCCTACTTATAATAATGTATTATCATAATCTTAATGTTGTGAATTTGTAATACAAAATAAACTTTTATTGCTTTTTTGTATTTTCTTCTTTCTGTAATTTTTATATCCCATATGTTTTGATATATTGAGTTCCTTTCATATCATAAAAAGTTTGACGGATATTAAACACATTCGTAAATGTATTAAAACGTTTAGCTCAAATTTTTGGCATTAAGTCACATTTTATCACTAGTTGCATTCAGTGATGCGTTTTTTGCATGCATGGATCTTTGTAAACAATCCCAGGTGTATTTTTCCTTGCTAGAGTTTCATCATAAAGTTATTCCAGTTTTGCCAGTGAATAATTTTTTCTCCTTGTTTCAAAACAAATATGTATGCCACTCATTCAAAATAAAAGGCTTTGTTAATATTAATTTTGATCTACATATCGGATGCCTGCTTGGTGTGCTTAATTTATATCCAAAGCCTTCTCGGTCTGCTAGCTTTATATCCCATGGCCTCCTCTGTTGGCGGAGGGTGTCAATGGACTAATGCTTTCACCTTTGTGTGGGTTCAGCTCCCACAGTGTGACCATGCTGTTGGCCTGTCCCAGTATGATACTGGTTATTTAACGGGATGTAATGCACAAACTACTTGGTGTGGTAGATATAATTTGTTTAATTTTGCAAATGTGGTTTCAGGATTTGGAATGAGTATAACTTTGGAAGCTCATGGTCTGGCTTGATTCAGAATAGTATATTTTAGTGCGTTAATACATCCTATCCTATCGAAGCGGTAATTGCGGCAAAGGAGACCAAGCGGTTGTTTGAACATATTTGGCGCCGAAATAAATCTACCTTCAATAGATCCCAATACATGCAGAAAGTCCACAAGTACAATAAAATCTGCATGCAGGCCAAATCTGAATTCCTCAAAGAAAAAATTCGGGACAATCACCACGACCCACAAAAACTACGGCGAGTCCTGGGTGATGTGCTACACAGAATCCCAGCAAAGATTCTCCCATCTATTAACCCCCCAAAGCTTTTGGCTGACAGATTTGTCTAGTTCTTTACAGAAAAAAATACACTCAGTTTTCTCTGCCTCACTCGGTTTCTGACACGTCACCCCAGACTCTCCTCCACCCACTTTCGCCTCTTTCTCTGCTGTAACTGAAGAGCAGGTCACCAAAATCATTCGAGACTCTCCCACTAAATCATGTTCCCTTGGCCCACTTTTCTTGTTCTTGAATTCCTGGATATTCGTATTACCCCCATCACCTCAATAATCAACGCCTCTCTAGCACAAGGTACGTGTCCTAATTTCTTTAAGCAGGCCCATGTAACCCCAATTCTCAAAAAATCATCCTTAGACAAGGAAGTTTTCAAAAATTACAGGCCTGTTTCCAATCTAAACTTTATTTCAAAGATACTTGAAAGGGTAGTAGCAGCCCAGCTACAAACTCACCTTGATGAAGCCGGCCTGATGACTGCCTTCCAGTCGGCTTATAGAAAACACCATTCTACTGAAAGTGCCCTCCTCAACATTCATAATGATATTCTTCTCAATATGGCCAAAGGGTCTGTTACAGCCCTCACCCTTCTAGATCTCTCCGCCGCTTTCGATACCATTGATCACACTATTCTCCTGGACAGACTTAATGGTTACTATGGAATCAGTGAACTGGCACTTGGCTGGGTCAAATCATACCTGTCGGGAAGGACACACTTGGTCAAGGTAGGCAGCACACTCTCAAATCCTGTTGCCCTTCAGCATGGGGTCCCCCAGGGCTCCGTCCTTGGTCCAATTCTTTTCTCCCTTTACACCAACCCAATCAGCTCCATCATTCAATCTCACAGTAGCATCAATTACCATTTCTATGCCGATGACACTCAGCTATACATTTCACTCTCCAGCAAATTTTTCTCACTGTACAAAAACTAAAAAATTGCCTAAACGACATCCAAAACTTCATGTTCATAAATAAATTAAAACTCAACCCTGATAAAACTGAGTTCATTTTGATAGGTTCGAAAAACAACCGTAAAAAACTCCTTCCTCACTTTCCAATCAATATTCTTGGTAATCAGGTCTCACCAGCACAAAGTGTCAAGAACCTCGGAGTGGTGTTTGACTCCAATTTCACTTTCTCCGACCATGTGTCACAGGTCGTGAAGTCCACTAGAGCTCATGCAAGTGACCTCTACAGAATACGCCCTCTTCTAGACCTTAAAACATCAGTTCTTTTAGCCAATGCCTTGGTCAGCAGCAGATTGGACTACTGCAATTCCCTGTTTCTATCACTCACAGACTTTGAGCTAAGAAGATTGCAACTAGTGCAAAACTCACTCTGCAGGGTTGTCACCCGTTCCTCAAAATTTTCTCACATCACCCCCCAACTGAAAAAACTCCATTGGCTTCCAGTTAGGTATAGGGTACAATTCAAAATAGGCCTCATTACATACAAAATCCTCAACCAAGGTCAGCCTGTTTACCTAAGAGAACTAATCCACCCCTACACTTCCTTTAGAAATACTAGACAAAGTAACCCTAAACTCAATTTCCTTCATACCCCCACTTTTGACCGTAGCGTTCATAAATCAATTAAACACTTCTCAAATTCTTTTAGTCACTATGCCCCAGTTCTTTGGAACTCTCTCCCCTTCCAAATAAGAAACAGTCCCTCTGTCGCATCTTTCAGGAAACACCTCAAAACCCACCTGTTCAACTCTAGCTTCCCAACTTAGTCTCCTTCCCTCTCGGTCTCGCCCACAAACCTGGTACACTGACCTTGAACAGCCCTCGACTCTCCTTATAAGAAAATTATTTTTGTTAACTAGCGCACTGAGTTCCCCTTAATTGGGAAGACATTGCGCCTGCAAAGCAGTAGATTAGATTAGATTAGATATCCAATGGACAATAGCTTATCCGGTCAGCGCAGACCGGCCCGCCAAACGTCAGAAAAAGATGTCCTGTGTTTCCACCGGCAGGTCGGTCCGTAGTACTAGTGCACTCGCCAGATGGCGTGTCATACTTCCTTCCTGTCTAGACAGCATGACGTCATAGCATCTTTTTCGTTTGGCGCGTGCTAGTGCACAACGAATTTTATTCAAAGAAGTTTTCTGAGTTTTTCTTCTACCATTTTGTTTTTTCTTCACTTTTATTTGTATTCATTATATACCAGGACTATTATGTCATCTCCTGGCCAATGCAGAGACGGTTGTGGGCACGCTATGGCAAACTTTGACTCTCATGCATTTTGTGCAAGATGTCGCGAGAAGGGTAAGGGGACGGACGAATGTGTTAAAAAACCCCAGACCTCTGATTGTAAAATCTGTAATACCTTCTCTGAAGAACGTCTTCAGCTAGCCACTCCCTCGTATAGAATTAAAAAGGAGAAAAGGGAGGCGAAGAAACTGGAAGCAACACCTACTAAAGACAATGAGGATTTAGTTGACCCAGCTAGCGTGTCCGTTATTGGGCCTGTAGAGAAATCAAGTTCTTCCAAAGCAAGTTCTTCCAAACCTACTGTGGAGGCCCCGCCGCCTGATAAGAAAATTAAGAAAGACTCTAAGAAGGTCGGTAAGAAGGATAAGTCTCCTACTGCTACTGTCTCAAAGCCCCCTTCTGCTGATGACAAGATAGCGGACTTAGATTCCAAATGGGCGGAACGTTTCAACCGCTTAGAAGCACTTCTTTTGAATAAGAACTTTGAACCACAGTTTTCTGCAAGTGTCAAAGTTACTCCGACCCATTCACCTCCAACTTCAGTAGAACATGTATCAGATCCTTTCATCCGACCCTCATCATCATCTGCTGCGCTTCCTGGAACTGGCTTCTCTGCTGAAAAGCATCAGCCGACCAGTAAAGCATTGACCAGTCAGCAGTCTTCAAGCAGCAAGTTTCCTGGTACGGGCTCCTCTGCTCTTAAGCATCAGCCGGCCAGTCAAACAAAAACCAGCCGACCTACTTCATCTACCACCACCGACCGACATACCCCGGCTGGGGATATTGGTACCGACCCGACATCTCTTACTCAGCATGGCACTCACCGACCACCACCCACAGACCGACCTATGCCCTCTGATACAGCAGATGCGGGCTCCCCGGCTTTACACAGGTCCAGACAGGACAGTTTTTCAAGCCTCTCTTCCAATGATGGTAGTGAACTGTCGGACAGGCCCCCTTGGATTTATATGCCGAAGAGGGAGAATGGTCTGAGGAACATTCTGTAGCTGAACAGGACCAACCCATATCTGAAGAGCAAACCTACCGGGACACCATGCAGGGTATCCGATCGTATATGGGTTGGACACACATTCCTGAGGTCGACAACACCACTGCCACATCCGACGACAATCCTTTCGCCGAACCGAAGACTGTTACCCCGGGCAAGGTATCTGTCAGAATGCCCACAGAGGAATGGCTCTGCAGAAAGCTTGGGAAGCTCAACCTAACTATAGCTGGGGGTTAACCTTCCAGGGGGTCGGAGGCCGGTGGACTGGCCAAGGACGTTTTCCTCTGACCACCGCGTTCTCAGTCTAAGTGGTATGGTCTCCACACCGACCAAAAGCCTGAACCTTCAAAAGTCTCCGCATGGAACACCGACGCGGTTAAGCTGAACAGTAGTTACAGTTGCATAGCCAGGTATACGGGACTGGGCTCCACTCCTCCTGCTTCCCGCAGAATCTCTCAAGAGACTTTACGCAGATGGGAAAGGTCGGCCCGAGAGGCCTCTGTTATATGTAACCAGACTGCTAGTTTTAACCGTTGCCTTGTAAGAGTTCAACAAAATATGAAAGAGCAGCTCAAGGTTCTGAAAGCACAGAATAAAGGAAAAGGGTCGGCAAAGGTCTCCCCTGCTGTTGATGAACTTCATTATTTGATAGATTTCAATGCTAGCATCTCACAAGCAGCTGCCAAGTCGATGGAGCATCTATCCGACTTCGTCTTCATCACAATGGGAAACCTTACCCTTGTCCGCTGTGATGCATATCTCAGTCATCTCAGAACAGGGATTAAACAGGACACTCTCACAGCATTACGAACAGCTCCTCTTCACCTGTCAACTCTTTTCCCAGATGCCACCATCAAACTAGCAGAGGAAGACATAGCTCAGTTTGAATCGAAAGGTCAATCTACTTCTGGTCATGGCAAGGGTCGGTACCACCCGTACGAATGTCCGGAGAAGAAGTCTGGTAACAGAGACGCTCGACCGGACAAGCCTGCATGGAAGACTATTGGGAAAAGACAGTACAGAAAAGGAAAGGGTCGCCAGCAGGCCTATAAATGACAGTTGTATAACCAAGCTCCAAACACGACTGCTGGCCTGGAGCACCGTTCTTACACAGACAAAAGACACTTTAAATGTAAAGCCTCCTTTGTTTCTTGTGTCACTCAATTGTCTTGTGTCAATCCTGTTACAAATGTACCAAATGTTGCCCCCAATCTAGCTGTAGGGGCCAGACTTCAGAACTTTTGGAAAACTTAGCTGGACCTAGGCGCCGGTGCAAAGGTGGTTCAAATCCTCAAAGAGGGCTACACCCTCCCCTCTCAGACCCGACCAAAACTAGTAAGATTTCCAATCGTGACGAATCGTCATAAGCTGCTATGGCAATCCCCAGAGGAACAGCTACCTGCTGGAGGCATTACATCAGCTTATAGACAAAAATGCAGTCGAGGTAGTAAGAAACCAATCATCTCTGAGCTTTTTCAACAGATTGTTTCTAGTCCCAAAACCAAACAATCGGTGACCGATCTTGGATCTGAGCAATCTGAATTTCTTCCTCAAGGTGGAGAAATTCAAGATGGAGACCCCGGAAACCATCAGGACATCACTCCAACAAGGAGAGTGGATCACCTCCATAGACTTCAAGGATGCATACTTCCACATTCCAATACAGGAACAGTCTAGGAAATATCTGAGATTTTATGTTCAAGGACAAACATACCAATTCAAAGCCCTACCATTCGGACTTTCGACGGCACCACTGGAATTCACTGTAGTAGTAAAGGAGGTCAAACTGATGGCTATACACAAGGGTATAAGGATCCACCAGTACCTAGACGACTGGTTAGTGAGAGCCGAATCCTATCAAATCTGTCTCCAACACACACAAGAGCTAGTACAGATATGCCAGAACTTAGGCTGGATAGTAAACTTGGAAAAATCAGAACTGGAGCCCAAACAAATCTTCAATTTTATTGCGTTAATACTTCCTATCCAATGGACAATTGCTAATCCGGTCGGCGCAGACCGGCCCGCCAAACTCCAGAAAAAGACGTCCTGTGTTTCCACCGGCTGGCCGGTCCGTAGTACTGTGCACTCCCCAGATGGCGCCTCGTACTTCCTTCCTGTCTAGACAACCTGACGTCATAGCATCTTTTTTGTTTGGCGCGTGTACTGTGCAGACGTAGTTTCTGCAATCTCCAGATTTTTTAAAGAAATGTGTGCATTATGGCGGATTTTCAACCTCATATGTGGATATTTTCAGTGTAGAAGTGTTATCTACTGATCAAGCACGGATATACATCGAGAAATCTGCTGGAAACGCTCCCTAGTTGACTCAATTTAATTTTGATGATAGGGCAGTAATCAACGAGAAATATGAAGGCAGCCATTTTGCTAGTTTCCTCCCATTCAATCATTGTGTTGTTTAGGGGCAGATTGACATATGGAGGAATTATGGATATACTTCTTACAGGTATTTTTATCCGTGTCTTTTGTTTGCATGAACCTTCTGTAACCTTCCAGCTACAGTTACCATAGAAACGTCTTTTCTAGTACTACATATGCAAATCCCGGAAATCTTCAGTCTACGTAGTTTTGAACACTGCATATAGAGGGAATTCCCCTAGGGAAGGTGCATTCTTCATCAGAGCGCACTGGTACAGACTTCTCTGCTGTAAAGCATCAGTCACACCAGCCTAGTATTTTTTCATCAGAAGCAAGAGATGAATTATTCAGAGCGCACTGGTCCAGACATCTTTGCTGTAAAGCATTAGTCGACCGGCAAGCTTATATATATTTATCTACACTAGAGGAATTCCATCAGAAGAGCATGAAGTCTACTATTGTGATATCAATCCCTCCCTTGCGGACCCGGCTTTGTTGTCGGTAGTGAGGGTTGTGGATGGCCAATTCACTGGTTTTATCACAAAGAAGAAGGAATTTCATCTACAAATCTTCAGAGCGCACTGGTCCAGGCTTCTCTGCTTTTAAAGCATCAGCCGGCCAGCCAGCTGAAAGAACGCGACCTCTGACGTCATATCCAGTCAGCCAATCACGTGTCCTTCCTACCAAAGCACGAAGCTGGTCACGTGATCCACCGACCAGGTCACGAAGTTAATCACGTAATTCACCGAACAGGAATGTCGGAAGTGCATTCTTTGCACTCGCGTCTACTGTGACTCCAGTTTTTAGTTCTGAAATTCACCTCCAGCGCACTGGTACAGACTTCCCTGCTACAAGCATCAGTCGACCAGTCAGCTCACGTTTACTGTAATAAATGGAAAGAACGCGACCAGTGACGGCATCTTCCCGAAGCTGGTCACGTGTTTCACCGACCAGGTGACGAAGCTGATCTTCGTTTTCAATCAGCCAATCACGTTCTCCCTCCGACCAGCAAACTGGTCACATGACACACCGACCAACAATTGTTTCTAAATATAGCTCATAAGGGCTTCCCCAGCAACTGTCAAATCTACAAATAGGACGTGCAATTAAAGAAGTACTTTAATTAATGGAGGAAACCTACAGCAAGCTGAATTCAACACACAAGATAGTTGTAAAATTGATTTAGCAACTGTTTTTTATTACTGGCTACAACTGGTTACACAGCTTTGTACACTTACTTCAACAACTGGTTACAGAGTGTACCGACTGGTACTGGCTACACAGCCTTGTACGCTTGCTTCAACAACTGGTTACAGAGTGTACCGGCTGGTACTCGCTACACAGCCTTGTACACTTTCTTCAACAACTGGTTGCTTCAACCTACCGGTTACAAAGTATACTAACAGGGTGCTGGCTACACAGTCCTTACTGTACAGTGCTTCACCCCAACTGGTTACAAAAAAAAAAAAAATGGAGAAAAGCTGGCGAAATATAGACCAGTAGATGTCAAAATTCATTGGTGACCCCAGCTGAAAATTTGGTTACAGAGAATTCTTAGACCAGTCAGTGGGCTTGGTGATATGACAGTATCCCAAGCTACTGCCGGGGACCTTCCCTTATCACACCTCTCAACAACTTGTTATCGGTGCTGGACTTGACTGGAAAGATAATAAATGTTGTCATCATGTCCGGCCAGGGGTCAGACATCTCACAAATGACAATTGCTCTGTAAATGCTGCACTTGCAGGCTGCTGGCCCGGGGCAAAGAATCTTTTAATGTGAAAAGTTGTGTCAGCCCCACCGTACCACAATATGAACAGGGAGACTGTTAACTTGGATCATTGTCACCAGACCGGACCAGTGTCCGGAGGGACAGAAAATGTTTGTCAGAATACCAAATGTCCCAAATGTGGCACACAATCGGCCTGTAGGGTCCAGACTAAGCCCTTTTTGGGAACTTAGGAAGCCTTGGGGGCTGGACCCTACGTAGTACAATTGTTGAAGGAGGGATACCTACGTCCATATACCTATACAAGGTCAATCCAGGAAATGCCTGAGATTTCACATTCAAGGTCGGGCATACCAGTTCAAGGCCCTGCCATTCGGTTTGTCCACAGCGCCTTTGGAGTTCACCGTGATACCAAAGGAGGTGAAATTGATGGCCATACAGGATTTAAGAAACCACCAGTACCTAAACGACTGGTTGGTGAGAGCCAGATCCCACCAGGCTTGTCTCCAACATACACAAGAACTAGTAAATAATGTGTCAGCAACTAGGTTGGCTGGTGAACTTAGAGAAACCAGAGCTGGAGCCCAAACAAAACTTCAATTTTGTAGGCTACCAGTTCGACCTCAGGTCTATCCAGGCTAGGCCAGACCATCCAAACAGTGGTTTCTCCTTCCAGAGGTCTTCCACTCTATGCAGCAGGTGGCACCGGCCCAAAATAGACTTATTTGCCACGAGGTTCAACAACAGGTTGCCTCGGTTTGTGTCACCGGTACCGGATCCCCTGGCCACAGCAGTGGATGCGCTCAGTCGGCCATGATAGGATCTGAAAGCATACACCTTCCCATCATCAGCCATATTGGGCAAAGTTTTGAAGTTGCAAGACTCTCCATGCAAGAGAATCATTCTGATTGCTCCGGGTTGGCCCAACATGCCTTGGTTTTGGGATCTAGTGGCCACGTCCAGCCAAATCCCACTGAGCCTGTCCAATATGCCCCAAGTGTTGACAGCCATTCAGTCAGATCCCTCACAGAAATCTGACAAACCTTAATATCCATACAGGGCTCCTAGAGCCTCAGCAATCGAGGAGCAGGGCTTGTCTGAAGCATTGACAGCAAGAGTTGAGGCTCCTCAAAGGGGATCAATCAGATCAATCCATGAGGCAAGTGGGCCTTTCTTACGAGTGATGTACCATTCATCAGGTGGACTTCGGGGCACCCCCTGTAAAGTTCCCTGTAAAGTTAGTTGCTGACTTCCTTATGTACCTATTTCAGGACAGGAAGTTGCAGCCCAGCACCATTGATGGTTACAGGTCAGACATTGCTGATAGACTGGGAAATTCGCCCATCAATATCAGTAAGGATGAAAATATCACTCGTCTCCTGGATAGTTTCCACTGAGACAGACCCAAAGGCCAGAAGGGAATCCCCTCCTGGAACCTCTCCCTGGTTTTTGCACCAGCTGACAAGGGTCATTTTGAACCAATTAAGAGGCCTCCTTGAAGCATTTGACCTTCAAGACAGTTTTCCTCTTGGCCCTGGGGTCGGGCAAGAGTAGAAGTGAGATACATGCTTGGCAAAACATATATATATTAGACACCAGTCCGACTGGTCAAGGTGTCCCTGTACCCGTCACCCAGCTTTCTCTCCAAGAATCAGCTGGCCAAAGAGGGTCCAGACAGTGTGGCCCCAGGGGTATAACAGCCCTGGCCCCAGCTCTGGATAGATCCCTCAAGTCTGACAGGTCCCTCTGTCCAGTCAGAGCACTGCGCTACTTTTTGGACAGGACCTCGGGCAGAATAAGGAGGTGGTTTTTGTCTCCATTAAGAAAGGTTTTGACAAAGACATCTCACCTGCCACTATCTCCTCTTGGATCAAGCAGACTGTGATCCTATGTTATGAGCTCTCTGACCACTAGGCCCACACTTTACATCAGGCTAAAGCCCATGATGTCGGGGCCTTTGATGCTTCTAAGGTCTTCCAGTCGGGAGTTTCCTTGGATGCAGTCTTGTTAGCCTGCCTCTGAAGTCACATAATACCTTCACATAGTTCTATTTGAAGGGCGGGGCGTGGGCTGATTCAGAGCTTTACCAATTGGGCTCGGTAGTGGCTGCTCAGCAGATCCACAAGTGGCCCTTAGATTGAGGAGAATTGTATATATGTATAAACAGTTTCTTCATGTACATAAGAATTAAGTGTGGCGTGCTTCCTTCAGGAGGTTTATTTGCATTCTGGGACTGAACTCATCCCTCTCTTCCCCTACCTCAGAGCAGGTCTGCAAAACGGGGGGGGCAACGGCGGTATAGCCCCGCTTAACCGGCTGCTGGCAACCGACCTTTGCCTTACAGGGTTTCTTGACCTTGAGGTCAACCCAGGCCTGGGCCTATAGGTCTCCTGACGAAGTCAGCCTAGACCTTAGGTTAAAATTTGCTATTACTTGTGAGTTCACATAAGTCCCTAGTAACTTACCCGCCGACCAAGCGGTAGTTATTCAGCAATTGTCCATTGGATAGGAAGTATTAACGCAATAAAATTGCAAATTTAATAAGTAAATTAAATTTTTATAAGTTAATACCCTATCCAAGACCCTCCCACCGACCCCACTATCAGCTTACTAGGGGTCTAATAGGTTTAGACAACGAAAAAGATGCTATGACGTCAGGTTGTCTAGACAGGAAGGAAGTACGAGGCGCCATCTGGGGAGTGCACAGTACTACAGACCGGCCAGCCGGTGGAAGCCAGCTGGCGTTTGGCGGGCCGGTCTGCGCCAACCGGATTAGCAATTGTCCATTGGATAGGGTATTAACTTATAAAAATTGAATTTACTTATTAAATTTGCAATTTCGTAGGTTATTTGGACAGGACCTCGGACCTAAGGCAGAATAAGGAATTGGTTTTTGTCTCCTTCAAGAAGGGGTTTGACAAAGACATCTCCCCTGCCATTATCTCCTCTTGGATCAGACTGATCCTATGCTATGAGCTCTCTGATCATCAAGTGCATACCCTACATCAGGTTAAAGCCCATGATGTTAGGGCCTTTGCTGCCTCTAAGGCCTTCCAGTCGGGAGTTTCCATAGATCAAATCTTAGCAGCCTGCCACTGGAAGTCTCACAATACCTTCACAATTTTATCTGAAGGAATGTGGCCTGGGCTGACTCAGAGCTTTTCCATTTAGGTCCTGTAGTGGCTGCCCAGCAGATTCACCAATAAACAGGACCCAGAGGAGATTTGTAGATATGTAAATAGTGTATATACAATTAAGAAGCATAAAAAAAAAAAAAAAAAGCAGACGTGCTTCCTTCGGGAGGTTTATTTTTCCTTCAAGGGACTGAACTCAGCCCTCTCTTCCCCTACCTCAGAGCAGGTCTCAAAAAAGAGGGGGGGGGGGGGAAGTCGGTTTGGACCGGTTATCCAGCCTATTTGATCGACCATAGCCTTAAGGGTTTCCTGACCACAAGGTTGACCCAGGCTTGAAGAGTTTTGTTACTTATTCCGGGTTCATCTAAGTCCCTAGTAACTTACCCGCCATCCAAGTGGTAGTTATTCAGCTATTGTCCATTGGATAGGATGTATTAACGCAATAAAATTGCAAATTTAATAAGTAAATTAAATTTTTATAAGTTAATACCCTATCCAATGGACACACAAGACCCTCCCACCGACCCCACTTTCAACTTACTAGGGGTCTAATTGGTTTAGACAACGAAACAGATTCTATGACGTCATGCTGTCTAGACAGGAAGAAAGTACGACACGCCATCTGGCGAGTGCACTAGTACTACGGACCAACCTGCCGGTGGAAACACAGGACGTCTTTTTCTGACGTTCGACGGGCCGGTCTGCGCCGACCAGATAAGCTATTGTCCATTGGATAGGGTATTAACTTATAAAAATTTAATTTACTTATTAAATTTGCAATTTAATACTTTAACTTTAATATTTATGAGATTCTGGGATTGCATGGAAAAAAGAAGATATTGCTTTAACTTGTATAAAGGGCTCAAATGACCTTACTGTGCATATTGGGCTATCTCACTTTTACATTAGGTACCACCTGTCTGGGCAATGTGCCTCTCTTTGGAATTCTTTTTTTCAGATCCAGCCATTTTATGGCCTCCAGAAAATGCTAGATGTAACAGGCCTGTTTCATTGAAACCCCTTATATCCTGCAATTAACATTACTAGTTTTTCGAAAAAAAATGGCCTAACAGTGATAAAAGGGGTAGTGCTCTGTTAAAAGTGAAGGATTAAATTGAGCCCAAAATCATATCAATCATATCTCTTTACAATTTTACAAAAAAAAAAAAAAAAAAAAAAAGTGCTCTGCATATCTGACAGAAATCAGTATTTACAAACATAAACTATTTTGGGGTAAAGTAAAGATTCAAGCATATTTAATCCAAAACCATCAATTTTGATGGGTGGTTCAAAGTTAACCTGCAGTTAGCTAAAAATGTTTATAAATGCCAACCTTATTCATCCTATTCGGATATTTGGATTAACTTAAGGAAATATTTTGTTGATCTTTCACAAATGTCTTGTGAATATGTTCTCTGAGGCTTCAGTCTTAGTTGAGTATGTTAATTGTGTATCTTCTCCGAAAGTGGTGAACTTTTCCAAAAAAAAAATAATAATAATAATAATTGTGTAATGGCAAGGTAATTTTGATTCATACTTCTTAGTTCTTACATTTTCGTTTTTTTAATGTGTGTTTTACCTAAGGGCTACTTTTTTCTTAGTTAATAAGTTAATTAATCTATATTTACATTCTACAATATATTTGGCTATGAAATTTTCAGAAACTTACACATATATTTTGTGTTTTAATTGTAGCTGTAGTCTCAAAGGATAAGAATCAAACTGGATATAGTAGTGTCAAATTACCACATAATGTGACACTGAAAACTATCCTTGTAAAAACTACCCTTTTTAATATATAATGCATGTATTTACTTAATCTGCAGTAAAAAAATGTAGCACACATTGGTGGATCATCAAAATCATTAGTATGTAATAAATACATATTTATAAAATCTGTATGCTGCAGTCATTCCTATGTACAAGATAAATATATTTAGATAGAATAAGAAAATCACTTGTTAAAATCAACCTGAACCTAAGCCCTTCAGTTATAACATTTTATCACTCCGAGAACACAATAGCTCATTGGGGTCATGGGGTTGATCTACTTATCAGTACTCCTTGTTTTACTCACTCCTAGGTATATGACTAAAACTAATTAGTGACAGGACCACACAATAGGAAATGTTTACTCTTTCTCAATAGCATGGTGTATGCTTGGCTCAATAGGTCTACTCATTTTGTGGTAAAAATTGAAAACTAATTTAGCTGTGGCAGCAATGTGGGGAAGTTGTACACATTTAGCTTGGTTGTTTTTTTTTTCTTTTTTTTTTCAAACTACATTAAAACGATGAATATCTTGAAAGAGAGGCAGCAAAAAAGCATTGTGATTTACTGGAGAGTTTATTTGTAATTGCAATGTCTATTTTTAATATAATATTTAATAAGTTTGACAGGATAAAGTAATTAGACACAGTGAATGTCACTAATATTTAATTGGTTTAAATATATTAACGAGAATTCATCAGATTATTGAAATTAGATTATCCTATTATAGGAACACAAAATAATGGATATCTAGGTGGAAAATACAAAATATCATAATATATAACCATATTGTGATGAAGTTAGATTTACATGCTCCTGCAATATTATTTATTTATTTGGGGTTTAACTTCACTTTCAACATTGTACAAGTCATATCACGACGGGTAGTTGGAAGGGCAGAGGAAACCAATACATAGAGTTCGTTAGGGTACAATATTATGAACAGATGCAATAAAACAACCATCCTCAATGAACAAGTTATCATATACGCATAAATTAAATGGAAAATTACCATTATTATGAGAATTTAGCTAGTCACATGAGAACCAGTCATTTGAGCCACTAAATGAGAAAAAATATATGACTCCATAAAAAAATAATTGGTGTTGGAGTTAATGGATTAAACATTGGATCTAGCTAAGAATAATTTGAAAAGTCAAAATATACTTTGCTATTTCACCCATTGGATTCAGTCTAATTTCACTGGTTGGATACAACTAAAAACGGTTTGCAAAATTCACATGTATTTCAACCACTTTTCACCCATTGATTTCAACATGATTTCACCCATGAATCCAACTGAAAAAAGGTTGCAAAATCCACCTGTATTTCAACCATATTTCACCCCTTTATTGAACTTGATTTCATCCGTTGATTTCAACATGCTTCAACCATTGGATCCTACTAAAACGGATTGCAAAATCTACATGTATTTCAACCAGATCTCGCCCATTGGTTTCAACATGATTTCACCAGTTGGATCCAACTAAAAACAGTTTGCAAAATCTACATGTTTTCCAACCAGATTTCACCGTTGGATTCAACCTGATTTGAAGTTTCGTTCCTGCTGGGATCTACCTCCTGACTTGGGGTTGGGGTGTTTTTCTCCATGAATAGATGAGAAACTAGCAGGACAAGTCGTAAACCCCTAACCATATCAGGTCATGACAAACTGTAGTGACAAACCGACAAGACTGGAGCAGTGTCCCAACCCACCCCAACTAGACAAATTACAAATGAACAAACCACCACTATTATATAAACCCCTTCTGGCTGCTGTAACTACTCATTTATCACTGCAAAAATGACAGCTGCACATTAGAGAGATTTTCTTCAGTAGCGTAGGGTCCTTTTGTTTTTTATTAAGTAATACTTTCATTTTCATTGTGATTTGCAGACAAAAAAGGAAGAATCTGAACAAATACACCATCACCTGCTGTACAGCCAGCAACTTCATCACAGCCCCAACAGCCACAAAATCCCTGGTCCATGCCCTGGATCATTGCAGTACCACTGGCTGGTTGACCAAACCACCATATATAAATTCGTTCCCGTGGTCTGCTGGGTCATCCTTGTTGAATTCCAGGAAGAGAATTTGACCTACCCTAAGACTCCTGAAGACTGGAAACAGGTTGAGAAGTTCAGAACCAGATGGACTGTCCCCACTGGTCCGGGCACTAGATGGCAAACATATCACCATGAAAAAGCCAAAGAGATCAGGATGTAAATATTACAATACAAGGGCTTCTTTCCCCTTGGTGCTGCTAGCCCTGGTCGACACAGAAATACAGATTTGTCTGGGTAGATGTTGGGTCAAGTGGATCTTCATCAGATGCAAAAATATTTAACTGCAACAAGTTGAGGAAAAAGATCAAGGATGGCAAATGTCAATGTCAAAATGTCAAATTTTGTAAACCTTCAGATTTAGTGCATATTTCAAAATGGATTTAAATGCAAAAAGTGAACAAAATTTATAATATTTTTTTCATATTTTCGGGGTTGCAATTTTCCAAAATATCAAGACTTTTTTCTTTCACGTTTTCTCTTTTTGTCAATGTTTTTATGGCATGTTGGTTGTTTTTTAAAGTCCATGTAAAAAAATTACTCATTCACTTTTGTTTCATTTTGTTTCTTGTGTTTTGGGGTAATGTGTTTGGTGGGGTGGTGTAATTTTTTTTTCCGAAATTTTTTAAACATTTAGCTTATTGTTTTTTGGAAGATTTGGGTGGTCCTGAGAAGGATCTATAAACCAGAAGTTGTCCTGAAAAGGACATTTACAGGAGCTCTCCAGAACACGACAGGTTGTAGGTAGGTGCTGTAGGTCTACTGCTGCTGCTGCTTGGATGACTGCTAGGGGGGCTGGGCTGGCTACTGAGATGGCTCTTGCTGCTGGGTGGTTGGAGGAAAGGTGGCGTGTTAGTCATATCCATCTGCTGGTAGCTCATGACTAGATTCTCAAAAATGCTGGAGTCCTGAGATGTTGAGTGAACTTTCTTCACCTGTGAAAGGGCTACTGACGGTGGGTTGAAGACCTTGGTTGGGCTGATGGTGAAATGTTGCTATCTTGTGGTGCCGGATTGTTGTCAACAACTAGGTATGAAGTCTGTGGTCCTCTGGGTTGTTGCTGTCCTCTGTGCACCACTTGGCTCTGCTGAGCTAGTTGGATGGCTGACTTGCTGGCATCTGAGTTTCTGGAATAGTCAAGATGTGTTCCCTGGCAGTGGCTGCTAATTGCTGTGGCTGCTTATAACTCAGCGTATATATGTGGAATTGACACAAGAGCTCCAAGAAAGTGTAAGTTACTGGGGCTGATGGGCCTTTTCCTCAGCCCTGCTGTCTATCCCACTTAAAAGTTTCACAGCCTCGTTTCTAAATGTTTGAAAGTCTTTTTCCTCTCAATTTTCAACTTCAGATGCCAGGTAGTAGCAGAAGGCTGTTCTGTTGGTCTTCTGTCTGGACCAAAGAAATATGTGAGCATATTCTTCAGCTGTGCAAACTGATCCATGACCTGCTGGTTGAATGATGGAATCTGGGAGACTACACCGGGGCTGGGAATGGATGGCTGGTGTGTCAGAGCACATGTTGGTCTCCATACTGTCAGTATCTCTGGACCCTCATGAAATGTTGTGGGTTGAGGCTGCACTACTACTGGCTCCTCTGCTGGGACTTGAAACCTGAATTTGTCTTGAATCCAGTTCTATCTCTGCCATTTCCTTGGGAGCCTGGCCAGACGTGGACTGGGTGAGTTTTCCATAGTGAGTCCTTTCACACTTTCACAAACAGGTTGCAGCTGCTGGTGAACCTTTCCTACAGGCAATCCTTCCTGGCATTTTCCTTAAAGTGCATGTTGGTCTTGTTGTAATGCTCCTCATGATCCTTGACAAAGTTTACAACAGTCTGTTCAATAAATGTTCGTCATATGTATTTTCTTGTGCTTGCATTGCAATTGAGATGTGTTGGCCTCGCCTCCACCCTCTGTGTCCATTTCACTTTCACTCCTCTCAGTTCTTGTTTCTTTATGTCCACTCCCTCCTCTGTGTGTGACTGTGGAGTTTCGACCTTCCTGGCTTCCTCCCTCTCCCTCTCCTCCCTCAGTTTGTTGTTTCACTACCTCCTCCCCCTCTCTCTGTTCTCTCTCTTTCCTCCTCTGTATGTCAGCAGCTGTAACTCAAACTCTGTAGGTATGTCTTTAGGGAACTCTATCTTCCTCACATTCCTTCTTCCACTTTTAGGACCCATCTTATATAATCAAATCAAAGAAGCGTAAAAAAGGCTATCAGCAAGTCAGCCAAACATGTATCTCAACACTAAATCCTAAGTTAATTTGTGAAAAAAAAACCAAGAGTCTATTTGAATGAAGCAAGGTGTAATCCGTCAATGTTGAAAATAAAAATGATGCATTCCGCAAACCGACTTTTATATCCACAGATTGCATAACCGACAAGCAGTTGGTTGTTAAAATGAAGCCAGCCTGTTCTATATACTTCCTGGCTTGTCTGTTGCTGTTCCTGCCTTGTTGTTTCCTCTTTTTATGGCTTCTCCTACTGAGATGTTAGTGATTCTGCAACCATAGACTTAGAGGCTTCCTGTCTTGATGGAAAGTGAACAAGTCAGGTTGGGGATGTTTATGAGAGGCCGCTTACCTTTCAAGTATGTTCAGTTTGTGTCTACAGCCTTTCAGTAAGTTATGTCCAAGTGCTTGACTATAACATGCTGGAATTAAAGTGTTTCAAGAAAAGATAGGAACAGTATAGGACAAGACTGGAAGTGACTACAACAAGATAGGCAGATGAGATGAGTTGGTTTCCAGATTTCGCTGAGCCACGGTTAGGATTGAGAGTTTAGGAGGGTCAGTGAAATATCATATATTTAATATTTTGTCAATCCACTGTGCCAAACCGGGAAACTACAACCAACCCTAAGTGACTCAGGGACCTCGAAAAAAAATCGTTAGTTACCAATAAGATGGCCTCAGTAGTATACCCCTAATAAATTTAATATAGTAAGTGAGACATATATCTATTCTACGAGATACAATAGGAAAATCATTTTTAGAATTTTTTATGAGAATGATTGAACATCAGCATTTTATGGAAAACAATTTATAGTACACTTATGTAATAATTAAGAGTGTAAAAATACAATTAATTGTGATGAATTGAACCTTTATAAATGCACATGAAGTTAAGATGTCAGATTTCTTTTGGTAATGTTTTTATTGGTGTAGCCGAGTGCAAAATTTTTATGCACGATTGATTGCATTGATTTTTATGGTAACATAACTAAAAATTGATCCAGAATCCAGGGTATTGACCCAATCATACCCAAATTTGAATCACATCTTCCTTGTAACAGTGATGTTCCATGCAGTATTTTTTTCAGTTACACTTCAATCAAACAAACGCACAAGAGCACTGGGAAGCGAGCTGAGTGCATTCTTTGAAAACTATTTGCTTGATCCACTGAACTGCTTATAGGGCATGAGCTGAATGATCTCATTTCGCCTATCCTAGCATTAGGGCTCATGGGTACTAACACAGAAAATATTTGAAACAACTTTCTTCTGAAATCAAGAATATTGACCCGATCATGCCAAAATTTGAATCAGTTCTTCCTTGTAACAGTTCTAATGCTGCCTAAAATTTCATAACAATCCATGCAGTATTTTTAGTTATACTGTAAACAAACAAACAAGAGCACTCGGATGGGAGCTGAGTGCAAACTTGGCAAAGTGTATTACTCAGTCTGTTTGCGAACCACTGATCTGCTTACAGGGAACAAACTTAATGATCTCACTGATTTCACCTATGCTCAAATTAGGTTCCATGGACACTAAAGTGGGCGATTTCAGTAAACAATTGCTCCCGAATCAATGCTATTGACCTAATCATGCCCAATTTTGAGTTCTTCCTTGTACTTGTAGAGTTCTGATGTTCTCTAGAAACTTCATTACCATATGGCTAGTATTTTGGAGTTAATAATGCTCTAAATCAACAAATTTACAAATAAGCAAAGAGACAGAGCAATATACTTTCAAAAATTTTGCAAAATAGTAAACAAACTTACAATCAAGTAAACAGAATAAGCAATATACTTTGTAAAGATTTTGCAAAGTCACAATGTTTATTCAGTCACCATAATTATGTTCTTGTGACAAAAAGCTAAATATTAACCCATGCAGTAAACATAAGGAATGTTCTAAAATGGTTTAAATGTTTACAAAACGTTTTTAAAACCTTATTAAACCCTGTCCTATGGTTTTCTCAATGTTTTCAAGTAAGTGTTTATGCTGTAATGTTAAAAAAGCATTTTATAAACATTCTATATACAAACATTTTACTAAAAACGTTTATTAAACGTTTACAAAATAACAGAAGAGGCTAGGCTTGACTGGAAACATTTTTTAAACATTTATGAAATGGCTGAAGAAATGAAGGTTATGCCGGAAATGTTTTTTAAACATTCTTCATGAAATGGTTGATAAACAGTACACATAAAATGTTTAAGAAACATTGCTGAGCAAATAAACTCATGTTTTCAGGAATGCTTATTAACCTTCACCTCCACGCATGTTCAAACAAAGATGATGATGAACAATAATAGGGGATTTCAGAGGACAAAAATTGCCCCACATACAATCTCTAAAAGTAAGAATTGAATGGGGGCACAATTTTTAAGCCATCTACAATTTTAGACATAAAAATAATATTTTCATTAGTGAGCAACCTTAAAAAGATATGAATTTTACCTTTGATCCCATTATTATTCAGAAATTAATTTATTCATTTGTAATGTTTTTCTAACATTAATCATTAAACATTTAACAAAGGGTATACATAAAATGTTTTAAAAACATTCTGTTATAAATGGTTTTTGTATCCATCATTTTTTAACCTTTGCCAAACATTTCCCATCAAACCTTTTGCAAAACCCAAAAATGTTTACTGGGAATGGCCTTATTGTATATTTCGTGTTATTTATCGTATTGTTAAAGGTAGTTTGAAATGTGCACCTTTAAAAAGGACATCTCCACACACTATACTGTTCAAAGCATTGTAAAGGTAAGTATTGAGAGTTTGTAACTTCTTTTCTCTGCTCTGTCCCATCTTAGTAAAAGGGGAAATAAACTAATTTAAAAAGTTAGAAAGTAGCCATAGTTCTAACATTCAACTGCACCAGTGAGGTTTTAAGGTAATACAGAAACTCAAAAACTCTTATAGTCCCTCAAAGGTTCAAGAAAGTAATTAACTCAAAATGTGTGATTACTGTTTTGGTTTTATTTTGCCCTCAAGTACAAATGGTGTATCTAGAATGTGTGTTTTTGGATTTATATTTTATCTGAAATGGAACATGTTAGTTATAAAATGTAGCTCATGTCGTTCCTCAAGAAGGGGAAAATATAACATCTATTGTTCTAACTGGACAGACAAATTCAGAATGATATATCATTTTATCTTGAGATTGTCCCTGAAGCTTGGTTAGGTCAGCTTGGTCAGTTTGGTAGAGGTGGAGGGTGGCACCTTTGACCTAGTACAAATCATATGGAGTCCTGTCTCAATACTTCGCAGCAGGCACGCAACTTTGAAATCAGGTTGAATCCAACGTAGAAATCTGGTTGAAATATGTGTAGATTTTGCAAAACATTTTTATTTGGATCCAACCAGTGAAATCATGTTGAAATCTGGTTGAAATACATGTAGATTTTGCAAACAGGTTTTGGTTGGATCTAATGTATGAATAGGGTTGAATTCAATGGGTAAAATCAGGTTATTTACATTGTCTTCTTAATTTGAATCATTGTAGCTTGTGTGTCATAATTGTAGCTTCTTAATAATATTATACAATAACTATCCATATGCATATTTTACAATTTGGATACAACTTTAAAGTAATTTATTCTTTCCAAGATGACATGTTTTCATGAATCATTGTATATTCAATATTCTATTTCTGATGACATTGTAATAACACATAATTTTGCATCAGCTTTCAAGTATACTTGCTCAAGATATGTAAATCCATATTTTCCAACTAGATATCCATTTTTATGCTATTAATAGGACTGGTATTATTCAGTGTCTTCAATTTTTTTTGTGAAATTTAAAAAAAAAATTTTTTTTGCAAAAAACAAACATTTGTGACATTATTTATATATTCAGTATTTCATCCAATCAGTTTATTTTAAATGTTTTATTAAGCTGGCCATAATTATATTGTAATTATAAAGAAGTTATAATCATGTAGCAAAGCCACAATGCTCCGTTCAGATGCTTGTGTCTCATACAACGTTGTTATATAAACTGAAAAAAAACACAAGAAAAGCCACATTTGTAGAACTCCACCAACTACTCCCCACCTTAATTAGTTGTCAGTTCTGACCACAAAGACAGACCTAAAGACATAAACACCATGCATGCAATTGAGCAAGGGTAAACCCCCACCTCCACCCCTTCTGTGTTATCTAATTACTTTTAGTCACAGGCCTGATGTTCTGTGTAGCAGGGTACAGATAAGAAAAAAAACAGGAACCCCCCAACCTCACTGTTGTGAGATACAATGTTATAGCTCAGGTTCTCTGTATAGAGAGGTTTTCAGTGTAAACTTGCATAAAGAAAACTAGTTATTTGTGTATGGGAGAAATTGAGAAACAAATTCAAATTACTAAGTTTTGATGAATAAGTTTGAATATTTCTTTTTTTATTTAAGATAAGTTTGACTTCAAAATGTTTTTTTAATTATCAGGAACTGCATAAATCAAAACATAATTATAAATTATAAAAATTATGTTTGGGTGCCTCAGTTTTGTTGTTGCTATAAATTAATAAGGAGAATGGATAAAAATGTACGAAGTACATGCACACATAATCTTTATAACTTAAAAAATAGTCTTTGCTTTACAAATACCTACAAATTCAAAAACTATTGCAATAATAGTTCTTTCAAAAAGTTAGACTTAATCACTATATCACCCTCTGGAAAAAGACTTTTCAATCAACGATCACTAGTCGTTCATTTCCCCTGTTTTCTGTTCAATAACATGACTAAGATTTCATGTTGAAAAACCTAACTTGATTCAGTGGTGACTTTTTTATGAAGTATCACTACTTTTTCCAGTCAGAAATCCAGCTTTGAAATAGTGTTGAAATTGTGTCAGTATCAATTTTTCAACCAAAAATCACCATGATTTCTGCTCAAAATATCACTACTTTTTCATGTCAGAAAACTAACTTAGATTTAGTAGTTGACAATGCGGATTTCAACGTCAGGACCTGTTTTCAACTCTAAATCAACGACATGTCAAGGCGTGTGCCTGCTGGGTTTTTTGTTGTGGTGTAGAACAATATGTGGCAGACCCAATCTGGCATGGTGTTGGCTCCTGTTTAGTCTGCACTTAGTGGTATTGTATGCAAAGGTTGACTTATTTCCAGTCAAGGGAATATCAGGTTTTATGTTTGATGTTTTTAATCATCTGGATGTTAAATTTATGTTGATAAGATTGTGCATATTGGTGTGTAGGATGCAAATTAACAAGAAATGGTGCCAGTATATTCTGTGTATTCACTTCTGGTGCACTCTTTGCTGCTTTTATGGACTACTTCATTTAATAGGCTTGTTGATCCATGAACTGAATTCTTTCATTGAACTGACTTAAGCAGATAGACTGTATGTCTGTATATTTCAAATCAGTCTTGCAAACCATGAAAAATTCCTACAAGACTGGGGAAATAAAGTATTATCAATTCATTTTCTTCTGAAAGTAGAGTGACAATGATGACAATATTGAATACAAAATTTCGGAAATAGAAAAAAATGATGTGGGTAATTGCCTACGGCAAAAAAATGCTTCTATCAAAATTACACAATACTTTTTATTGTTGTATAAGATCCAAATAGAGATGACCCAGGGGTTTATGATAATATAAAAAAAAATTAATTGATGAGAATTTTCCACTTATAATTTGCGGGCACTGGAATCTTGCACAAACTTTTGAAGTGGATCCTTTGGATACCAAATGGAAAACAATACAAAGGCACAAGCTAAAAGGGCAATCAATGCAAACAGCTTTGGACCTAGAGTACATATGGAGGATCGAAAATCAGAAATTTACAAGTAACACTTGGTTTAGAAGTAACCCCCCGACAAATGGACTAACTTTTTTTCTGACAATCCCTGACATTTATTTCAAACTTAAAATACCTCAATTTCCCATAGTTATATTATAGGCCATTGGAAAATAAATAAACATGACAAAGGGTTTTGGAAGTTCAGCATTTCAATGTTACACGATGAAGAATATATTGATGCTGTGAAACAAGAAATCTATAATACCATCTCTCAATACAAGTGTAATGAAAAGACCAGTGTAGGTAATAGAGAGTTTATGATAGATAAGCACATGTTTATTGAAATGTTTAAGGTAAACATAAGTGGTCAAAATATAGCCTTATAGTTCAAGCTAAGGCCAAATGCAACAGGGACAAAGAAACAAAAATAGGACAGAATATCACAAATCTTGAAAAGGAACTAACAGAAGCCTGCCTTTCATCCTTAGAAGATAAAATATACCAGTTAGAAAAGAACTTGAACTGTGAAAAATTAGAATTAAGGGATATGCAGGAAGCAAAGTTAAAAGCTGCAATACTAACATTATAAGCATGATACTACAAAGGGGGGTGGGGGCAACATTTTTTTCATAATTTGGAAACACAATTATGTTAATAAAGTAATAATTATATAAAATGTGGATGGAAAAAATAGTGAACCCTACTGAAACACTTTCAGGACCAAAAAGTACCATACAATCATTTACAGCACAAAAATTCCTGGCAGTAATGCAAAAAAAAAAAAATAAAACCCCAGGATCTGATGGTTTCCTGGTGGAGTTTTACAAATTTGTTTAGTGTGATATAAACACTTTTTACTCAATAGCTTTGACAAATCTTTTTGAAAGGTGAATTAACTGTGTTCCAAAAACAAGGTATAATCACCTGTTCACCATTAAGAAACAAACCAAGAGAATTTTCAAAAAATAAAAGACTGATTTTGCCGACTACAAAATCCTATCAGGTATTCTAGCTGAATGTTTGAAGAAGGCACTTCCAAAAAGTCACAGGAGAAACACAAAGGATTTTGAAAAGATTGATATATTGGCGAAAACATAAGATTAGTCTGTGACATCATGTTGGAGTTAGAGGTTCGCAAAAAAGGACTAAAACCTTTGCTGGATTTTAAAATTCTCCCTTTTAGATAAGATAGGTGTACTAAAGATTCTAATTGTCCCAAAGCTGGTACATGTTATGCAAGTACTACCTTCTCCTACACCAGAATTTCCAAAACAAATAGAAGTAATTTTTAAAAGCTTCATTTTGGATGATAAGAAACCAAGAATAACACTGGCTCGACTTGATAAGGATATTTAAGATTGTGGCCTTAAGTTAAGAAAGCCTGACTTTTTTAATCAAGCTCTAAAAATGACATGGATTACCAATTTGACGAAAAGAAATGTTACTTGGCAACACATTTTTGAACATCCCAGATAGCAAGACTCTGTAGGGCCACCTCTGGCCTACCAGCGGCACAGCAGTCGGACCGATATTGGCTGCAGCTGGTGGCTAGCCATTGGTGTGATCAGCTGGTAGACAGTGGTCCACCATTGGCAGCCGACAATAAGGTTACTGCTGGTCCATCAGTGGCCCACTGTTGGCAGCCAATGATAAGCTTTTCTACTGGTCCACTGGTGGACCACCTTCAGCAGTCAACAACCAAGTTGACTGGTGGCCCACTAGTGGCCCACTGTTGGGTGCCATCAACTTTTTATGGTGGTTCTCTGGTGGCGTGACCAGCTGATAGACAGTGGTCCACTGTTGGCAGCCAACAATAAGGTTTACTGGTGGTCCATCAGTGGCCCACTGTTGGCAGCCAATGATAAGCTTTTCTATTGGTCCACCAGTGGATCACCTTCATTAGCCAACAACCCAGATAGCATGCAGATGTTGGCCCAACATTGGTGTATCCGTCGGTCAAACGTTGGCAGCCACTGTTGGCCCAATGGCTTTTTGGCCAGCAGATGCTACGTCAGTCTGACATTGGCAAGCCACTGGTAAAATTTTACTACCACTATAGCATCAGCCAATCAGATTGCAGCATTGGGGTTATGTGGCCATAACTTTCTATTTAATAGAAAGCAAATAATTGACAGACTGTAGGTGAATTTTAGTTAAGGGACTCCCTGATAAGTCACATGACCAAACATAAACATTAGTGGAACAGTGTCTTAGGATGATATATTCCATAATCAAATAATAAAATTATAATGTTCAGAAACAACTTTTTTATTGTAAATTTATAATGAGAATGTTATTTTATGTTTAAAATTGTTAAATAGTTAGTTAAAAATAATGGGCTCACTAAAATTTTTTTTAGACATACCATAATAAATCATTTTTTACTAAGTGTCCAAAATTCCCCTGTTATTGCTTGCCGCCATCTTGAATAAAAATCTACCATTGGCCCAACATTACCCCAACATCGGCAGCCTGAGTTTTGGTTGTCAAGCCTTCGTTGGGCCAACATTGGCATGAGTAATTCAGCCACTGATGGGAATATATTTCAAGGGTAATTCAGCCACTGATTGGAATATGTTTCAGGTGTAATTACTACATTGAATTTGAGAAACTTTATATTTTATCTGACACATACATATAGCAGCTAGTGGACCAAGGGTAGTCCACTGGTGGCTACACCTCAACCCCAATTAATAGGGTTTTGATTTAATAACATATTTTTCACTTGTACATGTATTATGGTTTGTTAACAGGGGAAACTTTCACTTCTGTTAACTTTTCTGTATAGATGATTTTATTGATTTGATTTAAAATCCAGGTGAAAATTAGAAAATTCCCATCAGTGGCCTATCGATCATAGCTTATATACCACTGATATAGTTGGTGGGCTGCCAGTGTTAAACCTTAGAAGATATTTGTGGCACAAGAGTAGGAAAAAATATAAATATATATTAATGAGAGATTAACATCTGTTATTTAAAAATGTTGGTGTCTCGGTGATATACACACGTATACTTTGTATACATAAAGTATCCAATTACTTTGTCAAAACAGGAACCCCCCAACCTCACTGTTGTGAGATACAATGTTATAGCTCAGGTTCTCTGTATAGAGAGGTTTTCAGTGTAAACTTGCATAAAGAAAACTAGTTATTTGTGTATGGGAGAAATTGAGAAACAAATTCAAATTACTAAGTTTTGATGAATAAGTTTGAATATTTCTTTTTTTATTTAAGATAAGTTTGACTTCAAAATGTTTTTTTAATTATCAGGAACTGCATAAATCAAAACATAATTATAAATTATAAAAATTATGTTTGGGTGCCTCAGTTTTGTTGTTGCTATAAATTAATAAGGAGAATGGATAAAAATGTACGAAGTACATGCACACATAATCTTTATAACTTAAAAAATAGTCTTTGCTTTACAAATACCTACAAATTCAAAAACTATTGCAATAATAGTTCTTTCAAAAAGTTAGACTTAATCACTATATCACCCTCTGGAAAAAGACTTTTCAATCAACGATCACTAGTCGTTCATTTCCCCTGTTTTCTGTTCAATAACATGACTAAGATTTCATGTTGAAAAACCTAACTTGATTCAGTGGTGACTTTTTTATGAAGTATCACTACTTTTTCCAGTCAGAAATCCAGCTTTGAAATAGTGTTGAAATTGTGTCAGTATCAATTTTTCAACCAAAAATCACCATGATTTCTGCTCAAAATATCACTACTTTTTCATGTCAGAAAACTAACTTAGATTTAGTAGTTGACAATGCGGATTTCAACGTCAGGACCTGTTTTCAACTCTAAATCAACGACATGTCAAGGCGTGTGCCTGCTGGGTTTTTTGTTGTGGTGTAGAACAATATGTGGCAGACCCAATCTGGCATGGTGTTGGCTCCTGTTTAGTCTGCACTTGGTGGTATTGTATGCAAAGGTTGACTTATTTCCAGTCAAGGGAATATCAGGTTTTATGTTTGATGTTTTTAATCATCTGGATGTTAAATTTATGTTGATAAGATTGTGCATATTGGTGTGTAGGATGCAAATTAACAAGAAATGGTGCCAGTATATTCTGTGTATTCACTTCTGGTGCACTCTTTGCTGCTTTTATGGACTACTTCATTTAATAGGCTTGTTGATCCATGAACTGAATTCTTTCATTGAACTGACTTAAGCAGATAGACTGTATGTCTGTATATTTCAAATCAGTCTTGCAAACCATGAAAAATTCCTACAAGACTGGGGAAATAAAGTATTATCAATTCATTTTCTTCTGAAAGTAGAGTGACAATGATGACAATATTGAATACAAAATTTCGGAAATAGAAAAAAATGATGTGGGTAATTGCCTACGGCAAAAAAATGCTTCTATCAAAATTACACAATACTTTTTATTGTTGTATAAGATCCAAATAGAGATGACCCAGGGGTTTATGATAATATAAAAAAAAATTAATTGATGAGAATTTTCCACTTATAATTTGCGGGCACTGGAATCTTGCACAAACTTTTGAAGTGGATCCTTTGGATACCAAATGGAAAACAATACAAAGGCACAAGCTAAAAGGGCAATCAATGCAAACAGCTTTGGACCTAGAGTACATATGGAGGATCGAAAATCAGAAATTTACAAGTAACACTTGGTTTAGAAGTAACCCCCCGACAAATGGACTAACTTTTTTTCTGACAATCCCTGACATTTATTTCAAACTTAAAATACCTCAATTTCCCATAGTTATATTATAGGCCATTGGAAAATAAATAAACATGACAAAGGGTTTTGGAAGTTCAGCATTTCAATGTTACACGATGAAGAATATATTGATGCTGTGAAACAAGAAATCTATAATACCATCTCTCAATACAAGTGTAATGAAAAGACCAGTGTAGGTAATAGAGAGTTTATGATAGATAAGCACATGTTTATTGAAATGTTTAAGGTAAACATAAGTGGTCAAAATATAGCCTTATAGTTCAAGCTAAGGCCAAATGCAACAGGGACAAAGAAACAAAAATAGGACAGAATATCACAAATCTTGAAAAGGAACTAACAGAAGCCTGCCTTTCATCCTTAGAAGATAAAATATACCAGTTAGAAAAGAACTTGAACTGTGAAAAATTAGAATTAAGGGATATGCAGGAAGCAAAGTTAAAAGCTGCAATACTAACATTATAAGCATGATACTACAAAGGGGGGTGGGGGCAACATTTTTTTCATAATTTGGAAACACAATTATGTTAATAAAGTAATAATTATATAAAATGTGGATGGAAAAAATAGTGAACCCTACTGAAACACTTTCAGGACCAAAAAGTACCATACAATCATTTACAGCACAAAAATTCCTGGCAGTAATGCAAAAAAAAAAAAATAAAACCCCAGGATCTGATGGTTTCCTGGTGGAGTTTTACAAATTTGTTTAGTGTGATATAAACACTTTTTACTCAATAGCTTTGACAAATCTTTTTGAAAGGTGAATTAACTGTGTTCCAAAAACAAGGTATAATCACCTGTTCACCATTAAGAAACAAACCAAGAGAATTTTCAAAAAATAAAAGACTGATTTTGCCGACTACAAAATCCTATCAGGTATTCTAGCTGAATGTTTGAAGAAGGCACTTCCAAAAAGTCACAGGAGAAACACAAAGGATTTTGAAAAGATTGATATATTGGCGAAAACATAAGATTAGTCTGTGACATCATGTTGGAGTTAGAGGTTCGCAAAAAAGGACTAAAACCTTTGCTGGATTTTAAAATTCTCCCTTTTAGATAAGATAGGTGTACTAAAGATTCTAATTGTCCCAAAGCTGGTACATGTTATGCAAGTACTACCTTCTCCTACACCAGAATTTCCAAAACAAATAGAAGTAATTTTTAAAAGCTTCATTTTGGATGATAAGAAACCAAGAATAACACTGGCTCGACTTGATAAGGATATTTAAGATTGTGGCCTTAAGTTAAGAAAGCCTGACTTTTTTAATCAAGCTCTAAAAATGACATGGATTACCAATTTGACGAAAAGAAATGTTACTTGGCAACACATTTTTGAACATCCCAGATAGCAAGACTCTGTAGGGCCACCTCTGGCCTACCAGCGGCACAGCAGTCGGACCGATATTGGCTGCAGCTGGTGGCTAGCCATTGGTGTGATCAGCTGGTAGACAGTGGTCCACCATTGGCAGCCGACAATAAGGTTACTGCTGGTCCATCAGTGGCCCACTGTTGGCAGCCAATGATAAGCTTTTCTACTGGTCCACTGGTGGACCACCTTCAGCAGTCAACAACCAAGTTGACTGGTGGCCCACTAGTGGCCCACTGTTGGGTGCCATCAACTTTTTATGGTGGTTCTCTGGTGGCGTGACCAGCTGATAGACAGTGGTCCACTGTTGGCAGCCAACAATAAGGTTTACTGGTGGTCCATCAGTGGCCCACTGTTGGCAGCCAATGATAAGCTTTTCTATTGGTCCACCAGTGGATCACCTTCATTAGCCAACAACCCAGATAGCATGCAGATGTTGGCCCAACATTGGTGTATCCGTCGGTCAAACGTTGGCAGCCACTGTTGGCCCAATGGCTTTTTGGCCAGCAGATGCTACGTCAGTCTGACATTGGCAAGCCACTGGTAAAATTTTACTACCACTATAGCATCAGCCAATCAGATTGCAGCATTGGGGTTATGTGGCCATAACTTTCTATTTAATAGAAAGCAAATAATTGACAGACTGTAGGTGAATTTTAGTTAAGGGACTCCCTGATAAGTCACATGACCAAACATAAACATTAGTGGAACAGTGTCTTAGGATGATATATTCCATAATCAAATAATAAAATTATAATGTTCAGAAACAACTTTTTTATTGTAAATTTATAATGAGAATGTTATTTTATGTTTAAAATTGTTAAATAGTTAGTTAAAAATAATGGGCTCACTAAAATTTTTTTTAGACATACCATAATAAATCATTTTTTACTAAGTGTCCAAAATTCCCCTGTTATTGCTTGCCGCCATCTTGAATAAAAATCTACCATTGGCCCAACATTACCCCAACATCGGCAGCCTGAGTTTTGGTTGTCAAGCCTTCGTTGGGCCAACATTGGCATGAGTAATTCAGCCACTGATGGGAATATATTTCAAGGGTAATTCAGCCACTGATTGGAATATGTTTCAGGTGTAATTACTACATTGAATTTGAGAAACTTTATATTTTATCTGACACATACATATAGCAGCTAGTGGACCAAGGGTAGTCCACTGGTGGCTACACCTCAACCCCAATTAATAGGGTTTTGATTTAATAACATATTTTTCACTTGTACATGTATTATGGTTTGTTAACAGGGGAAACTTTCACTTCTGTTAACTTTTCTGTATAGATGATTTTATTGATTTGATTTAAAATCCAGGTGAAAATTAGAAAATTCCCATCAGTGGCCTATCGATCATAGCTTATATACCACTGATATAGTTGGTGGGCTGCCAGTGTTAAACCTTAGAAGATATTTGTGGCACAAGAGTAGGAAAAAATATAAATATATATTAATGAGAGATTAACATCTGTTATTTAAAAATGTTGGTGTCTCGGTGATATACACACGTATACTTTGTATACATAAAGTATCCAATTACTTTGTCAAAACAGGAACCCCCCAACCTCACTGTTGTGAGATACAATGTTATAGCTCAGGTTCTCTGTATAGAGAGGTTTTCAGTGTAAACTTGCATAAAGAAAACTAGTTATTTGTGTATGGGAGAAATTGAGAAACAAATTCAAATTACTAAGTTTTGATGAATAAGTTTGAATATTTCTTTTTTTATTTAAGATAAGTTTGACTTCAAAATGTTTTTTTAATTATCAGGAACTGCATAAATCAAAACATAATTATAAATTATAAAAATTATGTTTGGGTGCCTCAGTTTTGTTGTTGCTATAAATTAATAAGGAGAATGGATAAAAATGTACGAAGTACATGCACACATAATCTTTATAACTTAAAAAATAGTCTTTGCTTTACAAATACCTACAAATTCAAAAACTATTGCAATAATAGTTCTTTCAAAAAGTTAGACTTAATCACTATATCACCCTCTGGAAAAAGACTTTTCAATCAACGATCACTAGTCGTTCATTTCCCCTGTTTTCTGTTCAATAACATGACTAAGATTTCATGTTGAAAAACCTAACTTGATTCAGTGGTGACTTTTTTATGAAGTATCACTACTTTTTCCAGTCAGAAATCCAGCTTTGAAATAGTGTTGAAATTGTGTCAGTATCAATTTTTCAACCAAAAATCACCATGATTTCTGCTCAAAATATCACTACTTTTTCATGTCAGAAAACTAACTTAGATTTAGTAGTTGACAATGCGGATTTCAACGTCAGGACCTGTTTTCAACTCTAAATCAACGACATGTCAAGGCGTGTGCCTGCTGGGTTTTTTGTTGTGGTGTAGAACAATATGTGGCAGACCCAATCTGGCATGGTGTTGGCTCCTGTTTAGTCTGCACTTGGTGGTATTGTATGCAAAGGTTGACTTATTTCCAGTCAAGGGAATATCAGGTTTTATGTTTGATGTTTTTAATCATCTGGATGTTAAATTTATGTTGATAAGATTGTGCATATTGGTGTGTAGGATGCAAATTAACAAGAAATGGTGCCAGTATATTCTGTGTATTCACTTCTGGTGCACTCTTTGCTGCTTTTATGGACTACTTCATTTAATAGGCTTGTTGATCCATGAACTGAATTCTTTCATTGAACTGACTTAAGCAGATAGACTGTATGTCTGTATATTTCAAATCAGTCTTGCAAACCATGAAAAATTCCTACAAGACTGGGGAAATAAAGTATTATCAATTCATTTTCTTCTGAAAGTAGAGTGACAATGATGACAATATTGAATACAAAATTTCGGAAATAGAAAAAAATGATGTGGGTAATTGCCTACGGCAAAAAAATGCTTCTATCAAAATTACACAATACTTTTTATTGTTGTATAAGATCCAAATAGAGATGACCCAGGGGTTTATGATAATATAAAAAAAAATTAATTGATGAGAATTTTCCACTTATAATTTGCGGGCACTGGAATCTTGCACAAACTTTTGAAGTGGATCCTTTGGATACCAAATGGAAAACAATACAAAGGCACAAGCTAAAAGGGCAATCAATGCAAACAGCTTTGGACCTAGAGTACATATGGAGGATCGAAAATCAGAAATTTACAAGTAACACTTGGTTTAGAAGTAACCCCCCGACAAATGGACTAACTTTTTTTCTGACAATCCCTGACATTTATTTCAAACTTAAAATACCTCAATTTCCCATAGTTATATTATAGGCCATTGGAAAATAAATAAACATGACAAAGGGTTTTGGAAGTTCAGCATTTCAATGTTACACGATGAAGAATATATTGATGCTGTGAAACAAGAAATCTATAATACCATCTCTCAATACAAGTGTAATGAAAAGACCAGTGTAGGTAATAGAGAGTTTATGATAGATAAGCACATGTTTATTGAAATGTTTAAGGTAAACATAAGTGGTCAAAATATAGCCTTATAGTTCAAGCTAAGGCCAAATGCAACAGGGACAAAGAAACAAAAATAGGACAGAATATCACAAATCTTGAAAAGGAACTAACAGAAGCCTGCCTTTCATCCTTAGAAGATAAAATATACCAGTTAGAAAAGAACTTGAACTGTGAAAAATTAGAATTAAGGGATATGCAGGAAGCAAAGTTAAAAGCTGCAATACTAACATTATAAGCATGATACTACAAAGGGGGGTGGGGGCAACATTTTTTTCATAATTTGGAAACACAATTATGTTAATAAAGTAATAATTATATAAAATGTGGATGGAAAAAATAGTGAACCCTACTGAAACACTTTCAGGACCAAAAAGTACCATACAATCATTTACAGCACAAAAATTCCTGGCAGTAATGCAAAAAAAAAAAAATAAAACCCCAGGATCTGATGGTTTCCTGGTGGAGTTTTACAAATTTGTTTAGTGTGATATAAACACTTTTTACTCAATAGCTTTGACAAATCTTTTTGAAAGGTGAATTAACTGTGTTCCAAAAACAAGGTATAATCACCTGTTCACCATTAAGAAACAAACCAAGAGAATTTTCAAAAAATAAAAGACTGATTTTGCCGACTACAAAATCCTATCAGGTATTCTAGCTGAATGTTTGAAGAAGGCACTTCCAAAAAGTCACAGGAGAAACACAAAGGATTTTGAAAAGATTGATATATTGGCGAAAACATAAGATTAGTCTGTGACATCATGTTGGAGCTAGAGGTTCGCAAAAAAGGACTAAAACCTTTGCTGGATTTTAAAATTCTCCCTTTTAGATAAGATAGGTGTACTAAAGATTCTAATTGTCCCAAAGCTGGTACATGTTATGCAAGTACTACCTTCTCCTACACCAGAATTTCCAAAACAAATAGAAGTAATTTTTAAAAGCTTCATTTTGGATGATAAGAAACCAAGAATAACACTGGCTCGACTTGATAAGGATATTTAAGATTGTGGCCTTAAGTTAAGAAAGCCTGACTTTTTTAATCAAGCTCTAAAAATGACATGGATTACCAATTTGACGAAAAGAAATGTTACTTGGCAACACATTTTTGAACATCCCAGATAGCAAGACTCTGTAGGGCCACCTCTGGCCTACCAGTGGCACAGCAGTCGGACCGATATTGGCTGCAGCTGGTGGCTAGCCATTGGTGTGATCAGCTGGTAGACAGTGGTCCACCATTGGCAGCCGACAATAAGGTTACTGCTGGTCCATCAGTGGCCCACTGTTGGCAGCCAATGATAAGCTTTTCTACTGGTCCACTGGTGGACCACCTTCAGCAGTCAACAACCAAGTTGACTGGTGGCCCACTAGTGGCCCACTGTTGGGTGCCATCAACTTTTTATGGTGGTTCTCTGGTGGCGTGACCAGCTGATAGACAGTGGTCCACTGTTGGCAGCCAACAATAAGGTTTACTGGTGGTCCATCAGTGGCCCACTGTTGGCAGCCAATGATAAGCTTTTCTATTGGTCCACCAGTGGATCACCTTCATTAGCCAACAACCCAGATAGCATGCAGATGTTGGCCCAACATTGGTGTATCCGTCGGTCAAACGTTGGCAGCCACTGTTGGCCCAATGGCTTTTTGGCCAGCAGATGCTATGTCAGTCTGACATTGGCAAGCCACTGGTAAAATTTTACTACCACTATAGCATCAGCCAATCAGATTGCAGCATTGGGGTTATGTGGCCATAACTTTCTATTTAATAGAAAGCAAATAATTGACAGACTGTAGGTGAATTTTAGTTAAGGGACTCCCTGATAAGTCACATGACCAAACATAAACATTAGTGGAACAGTGTCTTAGGATGATATATTCCATAATCAAATAATAAAATTATAATGTTCAGAAACAACTTTTTTATTGTAAATTTATAATGAGAATGTTATTTTATGTTTAAAATTGTTAAATAGTTAGTTAAAAATAATGGGCTCACTAAAATTTTTTTTAGACATACCATAATAAATCATTTTTTACTAAGTGTCCAAAATTCCCCTGTTATTGCTTGCCGCCATCTTGAATAAAAATCTACCATTGGCCCAACATTACCCCAACATCGGCAGCCTGAGTTTTGGTTGTCAAGCCTTCGTTGGGCCAACATTGGCATGAGTAATTCAGCCACTGATGGGAATATATTTCAAGGGTAATTCAGCCACTGATTGGAATATGTTTCAGGTGTAATTACTACATTGAATTTGAGAAACTTTATATTTTATCTGACACATACATATAGCAGCTAGTGGACCAAGGGTAGTCCACTGGTGGCTACACCTCAACCCCAATTAATAGGGTTTTGATTTAATAACATATTTTTCACTTGTACATGTATTATGGTTTGTTAACAGGGGAAACTTTCACTTCTGTTAACTTTTCTGTATAGATGATTTTATTGATTTGATTTAAAATCCAGGTGAAAATTAGAAAATTCCCATCAGTGGCCTATCGATCATAGCTTATATACCACTGATATAGTTGGTGGGCTGCCAGTGTTAAACCTTAGAAGATATTTGTGGCACAAGAGTAGGAAAAAATATAAATATATATTAATGAGAGATTAACATCTGTTATTTAAAAATGTTGGTGTCTCGGTGATATACACACGTATACTTTGTATACATAAAGTATCCAATTACTTTGTCATCTGTGGGCCACCGGTGGACCAACAGTATGTGTACCATTCAGGCAGAAAGTGGACCCCTGATGGACCACCAGTGGCAAATCTTTTTTGTGTAATAAAATTTAAAACAGCAACTCACATAATAAGTAATTCATATAAACCAAATGAGTTTAAGCAAAGGCATTATTTTTTCAAGGTCTGTCAAAACAAATGCTGTTCAGCATGCGCAGAGCTGCGGTTTAGCCACCAGAGGAACACCATTGGTCCACCAACTAAATATAGCTCTTACGGATCATAGTTGCATGGTATAATTTTAAGTTTCATCAAAATACAATATTATATCAAATGGAAAAAGATGAAGATATCTTTCTTTAACTTTCAATAAAAATAAAATATTTGCCACCAGTGGCCCATTTATGTAGTGGGTGGGCCATTGATGGACCAATGTGGCAAATATAAAAGCAAGCAATACATAAAGTAATAAAGTGGAGGAAAGACTGACACTGACGTTGGTAGTTGGTGGGCCAACAATGGGCCATGCAATATTTTTTTTTTTTTTAAATAATATGATTTTAACATTGAATATTGGTTAATAATATGTCAAAAAACAATATTTCAGGTTGCTAGATTGAAGTAGTTTATAATGCTTTAAAATTTATTTTAGAAAATGCAGTCAGTGGTAAAGCAGTGGCTCAGTGGTGGCCCACTAGCTATATTTTACTATCCATAGTCAATGGTGGCCACACAAATACATAAAGTATCCAATTACTTTGCTATTGGTGGGCCACCATTGGACCAACAGTATGTGTACCATTCAGTAAGAAGGTGAACCATGCACTGATGGACCACCAGTGGCAAATCTGACAATTGTTTTGTGTAATAAAATTCAGAACAACAACTTTTGCAAAGTAATTCAGTTAAAACAAATGAATTTAAGCCAAGACAGTCTCTTTTCAAGATCTGTCAAAACAAATGCCGTTCAGCAGAGCTTGAGGTTTAGCCACCAGAGAACCACCATTGGTCCACCAACTATGTATAGCTCTTACAGATCATAGTTGCATGTGTCAGATAAAAAATTTCTGCGATTGTTTTAGGTTTCATCAAAACACAAAAATTATATCACATGGAAAAAATGATATTTTTCTTTAACCTTCAGTAAAACTAAAATATTTGCCACCAGTAGCCCACTGGATGCCCATCATGGGTCTTGTACTACTTATGTAGTGGGTGGACCATTGATGGACCACCTGTGGCAAATATATAAGCAAACAATATATAAACTAATAAAGTGGAGGAAAAGCTGACTGAGCAAAATGAAGGAGTACAGACAAAGTTTGTTATATAAATGACATTAACTTATGTTTAGTGAAAGAAAATGCACATTTATCTCATTTTTTCCAGAATTTTGCGCCAGTGGGCGTAGGCTGGTCCCTGACCCACAGCCACTGACTTTGGTAGTTTTAGGGCCAACAGTGGGCCACGCAATATATTTATATTTTGAAATAATATGTTTTTAACATTGAATATTGTTAAATAATATGTCAGAAAACAATAGTTGAGGTTGCTTATAAAGTTGTTTATAATGCTTTAAATTTTTGAAAAAAATGCAGTCAGTGGTCCAGCAGTGGTTCAGTGGTGGCCCACTAGCTATATTTTGCCACCTATAGCCAACAGTGGCCCACTAATTTCTTGCTATCTGAGATAACATAGCAAATAGCAAAAGAGAAGTTTGGCTGTTGGATGGTGTTTCTCTAAAGAAACTAAAGGATCCTGTTAAAAATGATTGGAGCCATATATAAATTCACATAAAATATTACACAGTAAGTCAATTTTATTAAGTGTGAGTTTAACTCAATATTGAATACTTGTGAAGAATTTCATCAATAATATTAAGCAATATATATATGTAATTAAGTACAAGGGAAGCAATCTTTGTGGGAAGGCGCCTTGGGCAAAGTTAAAGAAACTTTTAAAATAGAACAGAACATAGTTAGGCAACAAAATAAAGAAAATAATGCAATAGAAACAAAGTGGGTCCCACTACTGCAAATACTGGAAAAAAATGCCTTGTAAAATCTTTTTAAAATTAGTTCTGTAGAGAGCTGCCAACATCAATAATATGTACCAATGCTTGTCCTTGATATCTTCTTCTGATAAAGTAAAAAGGAGCATTATCATTCAAGATTTTAATATAGGTCTCAGAATGCTGGACCTACAATGTTTTTTTTTTGTTTTTTTTTTTGCAATCACTGAAACTTAAATTGGATGAGTAGACTGTTCTTCATGGATAGACATTTTTGAAGAATTGGTGTGCTCAATTTGCAAAATTACTAACAACCTTGGGCCAATTTTTGTGATAAAATACCATTAAAAACTGAAAATTGACATACTTCCAAGTCTTAAATGGCATAATTGTACTATTTCTAAGAAAAGTTATTCTTTCCAACATTGTTCAGAACAAGAAGAAGAATGTGTTGGTGATATTATTCACAGTAATTGCATATTCCTTGATCATAACTCTTGGAAGCAAAAATACAGTATAAAACAAGGCCGAAAGGGGTTTCAGTCTACTGACGCGAGCTGCAAAGCCATCAGAGATGGCAGCAGTGCACTGAAGCGGTCACCCATCCCTGTACTAAAGTAGCCCATTGCCGCTTCACTTCAGTGGAGAGACAGATACTTTTCATACTATGCCTCAATCCATGAAAGTCCAGAGACAAAAAAAAAGTGACTCCTAGAAGTGTGAGCCTCAGTAGAGTTCTCACTTAACAATCGAATTTCTTGGAGACTTATGGGCTAAAATGGCTAATCAGAAAATATATATCTGCTCAAAATATCAAATTACCTGTTTATTTTGAACAACCTCAAATATCTAGGTGTATCCTTTTTGTTTTATTAACAAGGAAAAGGGAATAGGTTTTTGTAAACTATGGGTTGAAAAGCTAGAGGATCTGCATGTTCAGCTGAGCAAAAGAAAAAATGGAAAAATGACTTAAACTATAAAATTAAGGAACCTTCTTGGTCTAAGATGTTCACTATTTGTTTTAAAGTTATAAATAATAAAAACCTTAGATGGTTCCAATACAGAATCATCCATAAAATACTTGAGACTGAAGAATTATTGTACAAAATGTTAATAAAAACCAATGGAAATTGTCTTATTTGATAATTCATCTGAACAATGATCGACCCACTTGTTCTGTCTATGTCCAGAAGTTGCATTACTATGGAAAGCAAAAAAAAAATATGGATTCATTTTAGGACCAATATTAAAGTAAAACTTGAGTGTACCTCAAATTGTATTTGGATACTTGAAATCTGATTATTTTATTCCTTTGAGTACAATTGTGTTGGAAATAATATTTTCTGCTTCAAGAGGAAATCATAGTTAGGGACTTTTAAATTTGAAGACAAAACTGGAACTACTATATAATGACCAGTATTTCATCTCAAAGTTAAATTCTAAGAAAAGTAATTTTCAGAATTGTTGGGCCAGTTTTAATGGACTCCTCTGTAAATAAATCTGAGTTTCATCTGTTTTTGTTTCATCCCTTTTTCTACTTTAACTTTCATATACTCCACAACCACATTTTCAAGTGTTTTTGCTACATTAAAAAAAATGACCACTTATACTTTTCTTTGTATTCTGTATTTTGCTCGGTAAAAAGAACTACAGTTTTTCAGTTTTTGCAAAATGAAAATGTAAAGATTTATTTATATGTACTTTTTGTAGAATTCTTTTGCCAAGGCTATTGTACCCTAACTGTTTTATAATTTTGTAATTGCTTTACTGATAAATAAAATCTGACATCAGATTATTCTGAGCCCACAATTTCCTATAGGTCGACTCAACATGCCAAACTTCTAGGACCAACAACAAGGGAGATATGAGCACTTCTAAAGTTTGCTAGGTGGGTCACTTTGGCACTCCATAGATGACCTTGACTGAAGAGCTTCAAGGTCAAATGTCTGCATGTTGTAGATAACACATATACCTATAATACATATCATTTATGAAGAAATTCAATCATTAGTGAAAGCAATACCATGTCAGCCCTTAAGGGCTATGGGCCAAAAGGCTGCTATAATTGATTAGATTAATAGTTTACAGTTTATTAATATAAAAATTTAAAAACAATTATCATAATGAAAATAGAAATTTGTGTATGTATTATGTCCTCAGTGGTTTAGTAATTAACAAGTTTGGCACCTAATCACAAGCTCTGACCTCTGTGTGAGTTCCGCTTTCACAAGTGGCAAATGCTGTGACCCTGCCAAATATGACCCTGGCTGTTGAATGTGCCATAAAGCCCAAACTTTAACCTTTGTTGTGTATGTATTAACTGAATTTATTTGTGTTCTTTGATTTTCTACTGTGTGTGAATGTTGTTAGGCCCTGATGGGGGGTTGGCTACCCTCGTCTGACGAGGGCATCAAAGGCATTGTGAAAAAAAGGTGAATAAAAGCTGTAAAAAAAGTTAACTGCAGGTAGATTAATTTTTATGAAATATGCAGAGCATATGTATTTTATCGTTTACTTTTCCTTGAGTGTTACGTGTATAATTTATTTTTGTTTAGTTATTAATTTATTATATATATTGTATTTCTATTTTAGAAAAAAAGACAGAAATAAGAAATCATTCACTGAATATTTACGTGTATAGCAGCTATCTTTTAATACAAAAATAAGATAATGTTTCATCAGCCCCAAAATTACAATAACTTCTCATAGCATAAATTAGCTCTTTTATATAGCAGCAACATTAAACATATTGAATCACTCATGTTATTTATACTTCTCAGGTTACTTGCTATCAGTCATTCAGTTGATTCAGTTACATCATTTCGTTTTCATAATTGTAAGGTAAATAACCACTCCTTCAAAGCCTTCTACTCCGGAGTACATTTGACTTACAACCAGCACATATTGGTAATCCAGCACACAATTTAACACTGCATTTTCACGTTTTACAATATTAAAACTTAACAAACCTAAATGAATCTGTCACTCTGTTACTCACTTACCCTCCTTTGTTGAGGAATATTCATTTCGCATTAATATATGGAAATTAAAAATTACAAATAAAAACGTTAAATTTTATCATAGTTACTCGCTACGTTAATTTTTATAATTTTGTCAACATTTTTTGTTGTCGTTCGGGACGGAAACTGGTCAACTCGGACCTTTTCGAGACTTGCCTCGGAAAGTTATAAATAAATATATAAATAATAAAATAAAAAAGAAAAGACGCATTATTATAATATTTTCCTTATATTTTATTGATGTATATTTATTAAAGGCAATATTATTTCAAAGAAATATGTTATTTGGATAATTTGTTATTTACTATTTATTTTCGTCCAATAAAAACTATTTATTTTATTTGGTGCATATGACGAAGATTTTCCGAAAATAAACGATCTTCGAATAACAACAGCACTAAAAATGGCTGACCAAGGTGATTTTGTTTACTTCCACATTTGTATGAAATACTCAGTAACCATTATCTAATTTTTGCGTTTGATAATGAAGATATGCGAAATACAAAATTAATTTCAATTTGCAGTTAGTTGTCAGCAGTAAACATTCTTAATTTAGATCAGTGTTATATGTTAACTTGTGTGTGTCCGGTCTTTACTGTGTTTTTCTCCCGCCATGTTGTTCGTCACTTCACAATATTGGGTACATTTATTTTGCGGCAATTCGTTTCTGCGTGAACATTCCTTGCAAAATTGTCTCTTAAGATGCATGATGTGTACTGCCTTGCTACCAATTATCGCCGGGTACCAATTATCGCCAGACAAAATTCAAATTGACATAACCTGACCACAAGTACATCCCAAGTCTAGCAAATAAGATCAAACTATTTCAACAGTGAATAGAACAGAAACACAATGAAAAGCTTTCAAAATGTGTGGCCATTACTGAAATATGAATGTTTTATTTTGTGGTGGCGATAATTGGTACCCGGCGATAATTGGTAGCAAGGCAGTAGCCTACTTAAATAATAGATATGAAAAAGGGTCAACTTGGTGGGGATGAGTTTTAGAAAGAGGCTGAGTTTGTATCAAAATGGGGCCGAGTTGGCAAAGGTCCGAGTTGTCCATGATTCAACTTTCAGCATACATGTATACCTTGCTGTCGACAGCAGCTATTCCATTTATTTCAATATTAATATTACATATCCTTGAACGTTTTTCCTGATGTACATTCAACTCGTGACCTGGGCATCTCGTGACCCACAACTTGTACCCAAACATTTTATAAGAATAAACATTATTTCTGCTTTAATATCCAACACTTGTATACGCAGCTCATAATGTTAATGCCTTATCTGAGTATTGTTGTAGTATACGGCCCCAGGTTAGGATCAAGTGAAGAGAGAGGCGCATTCAGTCGAAACACCACTAAAACATGGGTCGAGGGGGGGGGGGGATCTTCCGTTGGTTTGCCGAGCGGCGTCTCTATCTTCACTTGTCCCTCAGGTTAGATTGTAGTTTCACAATCATGTTTTGTAACGGGACTAGTTCACAAAATGTCCATGCTGCTCAGCCAGTTCGTCACCTGACAAATTTAGAGTTTTTACTATAAATTTTCAGGGAAACTGGTCAACTCGGCCCTTTTCCAACTCGGCCGCTGCAAACTCGGACCCATCTATGCAAACTCGGCCCCATTATTTTAGAAATTCAAGTTCACATAAAATCTTTATTTGTGGATGGATTTTAATAATTTAGGTATCATTTTTCACAGTTTTTAATCATAGATATAATGGTGTGACATGACCTTGAATCAGGCTTACATAGTTGGAGTAATATGCACAAGAGTGTTTTATATCAAATACATTGGTAATATCTTTAATAATGTAGCCATCATTTATAAAAGACTACCTTCTAAAACTATTTCCTTGCAAAATTGTCTCTTAAGATGCATAATATGTAGCATACTTAAATAATAGATATGAAAAAAGGGTCAACTTGGTGGGGATGAGTTTTAGAAAGAGGCTGAGTTTGTATCAAAATGGGGCCGAGTTGGCAAAGGTCCGAGTAGTCCATGATTCAACTTTCAGCATACATGTATACCTTGCTGTCGACAGCAGCTATTCCATTTATTTCAATATTAATATTACATATCCTTGAACGTTTTTCCTGATGTACATTCAACTCGTGACCTGGGCATCTTGTGACCCACAACTTGTACCCAAACATTTTATAAGAATAAACATTATTTCTGCTTTAATATCCAACACTTGTATACGCAGCTCATAATGTTAATGAAGAAATAACAATATTATAGGACCCATATTTTAATTTAATAAATAGAAATGCTGTTTGAATAGCAGGGTTGGGAACAAATACGTATTTGTATTTGTATTTAAATACACCAATAATCCTATATTTGTATTTGAGATTTTAAAAATATACATATTTGTATTTGATCACTGTATTTGGTTGTATTTGATCAAATACAGGTCAGTGCTAAAAATGTTCTTTTTTTCAGACCTTAAATTTGACAAAGGTAGTTGGTACTTATTCTGTCTCAATAAAATAGAATTGGATTCCAATAAAACTGAATTGAAGCTACAGGATTCTATTTATAAATATAAATTTTGGGAGTTTTTATTGCACTTTAGGCCAGTTTAGGGACAATTTCTAATTTTTGGAGGAAATCAGGTTTACAGTTGTCTATTAATTTTTCTCTAAAGGGTTTATTTAGTGATTCTGGTTATATTTTTAAAAATCTGTCAGCCCTTGTATGTTTCATAGACTTCAAACCTTTTGGTGCACATGAAGGTAAATTTATACTTATCTGATATATTAAAATTGAAGGGAATTTAATCAGTTCAATAAACTATATCATAGATGGTATTTTACTTTCTTTGCATGTAAAGGGACAATTTGATATTTCATACATAAGGACAGATTTAATGGGGACTTCTATAGTGGTAATATTGAGAATGTAGTAACTTTAGAACATTTTCAATAATTCTAGAGCCTGATTTTCTTTTATTTAAAGACTTACATTTATGATAAAAACACACTTGAATAAATGAGTGACACAACCATTGGGCCTAATTAGTAAAGGCATGCCCTATTGTATTTAAAGACAATAACAGTGCTGGTTGAGGGATTGTTTACATCAATAGTCAAGTCAAGAAAATGGGTACAAGAATAATAATAAACCATGCCCTGCCCCCACTGTCTGTTGGTGTCATATTAGGGGATTAATTTACACAATAGTGTTGAGTTTGGGTTGGGGTTCATTATTATACAGTTTAATGTTTTCTAAAGGAAAAGACACCACTCCAAAAACATGTCATGCCAGAGAATTTTCAACTTTAAGGCACTACACATTCTTAATCCAATCTCTGTTTACTCTATTCTAAGTAAGATTGTAGTGGCATCTCTATTGCTTCCAATTGTCCCTTAAAGTCATATTGAATTCTAAATGCCCAAATTTAAAATGGAAATAATGTCACAATATATTTTGAAATATTGACAGTTATGAAGTAACACTGAATGAGTTCTTAAAAACATTATATATAGTATATAAAAGGGATTATATATAGGATGGCATTTTTAATGGGTATGCCAAAAATGGTGGGGTTTTAAATAGTGGTGCTTTTATGAGGGAATTTTTAGGATCCTCTGGCTTTCAACAACAACTGTTTTAAATGTTACTTTTCATTATTTGCCATTTTCTGATCATACATTTTCTTATTGCAGAGACATCATCCTGGGATCCAGGATTCAAGGACAATTAAACTTCTTTTTCAACAAGTGTATTTGTATTTGACCTGTGTGTATTTGTATTTGCAATTTGAAATCACAGCTGTATTTGTATTTGTATTTGCTGTTGTAAAAATAAATGTATTTGTATGTGCAACCTCTTCTCTGTATTTGTCCCAACTCTGTTGAATAGCAAGTATTTTATGTAAGAACATCAGTTAGTTGAAGATCAAGTACTTCAAATTCTCGTACTTCCGTGGGGGTTTCCTAACAATACTATAACATAAAATATGCAAATTAGAAAATGTGAGGTGACAGAACTCCGTGGGGTTTCCTAGCAATATTTCAAAATAAAAATATGCAAATTAGAAAAAATGTAAGATCATGGAATTCCGTGGGGGTTTCCTAGAATTATTATAAGATAACTTATGTAAATTAGGAAACGTGAGGAGACAGAACTCAAAGGGGTTTCGTAGCAGTTGGCGCGTAGCACCTGTTGGGTGAAATAAGAGGTCAAACCATCTTTGGAAATATCTTTGTTATGTGTTGTGGGTACGTGTTGTTGGTCATGAGATGCAGTTTTTCCAGCAGGTCACTGGGGTGACGAAATTCACTGGCTGACCAGTATGGGCCAGTATGGTGTTCTATGTAACTTCTATGTAACTAAGTGACTGATCATGCATATATGATAAATTGCGTAAGTATTTAATAAGGTAAAGCTACATAATTACACCTTGTGTCATTTCATATCTATCCAAATATGTAAGTTGTCCAAATTATATTTATTACAAACTGGAAGGATAAAGTCAGTGGTGCTGAGCCAAAAATAATTTAAAACACAGATAAAACTTCAGCGCACATCATTTTACCCAATACTGGACACACTGATGATAGTAAATGGGCAGTAGTTTTTGCAGCAATAAGAACAGAATAGCCTTTACCCTCAGATATTTGACTAAAATCATGTATTTCCTGTAATAACAACCAAAATAACAACCTTTAAAAAATGCTGTCAAAAACTAAGGAAACTATACTGATTTAATTGATATTATGTGAACACATAAGAATTACAAGGATTTGTCAGATACATGTAGAATATTTCAGGTTGTTGCCTTTACAAAGTATTCAAAACCATTTTTTATCTATGTGCAAACAATGTAAGTACACAAACATGAAATGCGCTGAAAAGTGACCTCACAACCAGTAAATTTCGTCGCCTAGTAAAGTTTTCCACTTGTATTTTGTGACAAGTATTATACCTTTTAACCAATATTCTTTTTTTTTTGTAGACTTTTCAGTTATGAGGACCTGCTTTATGTATTTAAATACACTTTGGCTATTCTACTGACAACTGTTGGTAAAATAGGGTGGGGCTTAATTTACTGACGGTTGGCAAAATAAGCTACAGGCTACAGACTTAAACACTCCAGCACACATGTACCATTTAAGAATAGTACTGTTGAAACCCAACTATAATTACACTGAATCCAAAGGACTGAATGATTTGATGAGTAAAAACTTAGGGGTTTATATACACAGAGGAGCATATGTAACTGCAATTCATAAAGTTCAGTGTTTACAATATAATTAGGCTTAACCAGTGACACACTGCAATTGATGACAACCAACTAACCCATACTCCCTCGTGATAGCAATTATCTGACACACTGCAATTGATTACAATAAACAAAACCCACACTCCCCTGATGGCAATCATCTTGTATGCTTGCCTAGTTGCAGTCCATATTACATCATGGCTCTTAAAGTTTATCAGACAAAAATATAGCCACTGGAACTGACTAACAAGAGCTCCCCAAGACAGCTTGCTACAGAGTTAAGACAGCTTGCTACAGAGTTAACCTACCACATATAATATATTATTTTTTTAGGCTTTAGTTTGTGTATAATGTGAAGACACAGGGTGGATTATCAACCTTGTGAGAGTGTGCTGTTATTTTCTGTTCTATCAGGTGTAAATTTGCAATCAACCAATGCAATGATGTGTCCTTAATTTGACCTTGCTGTAGTGACCTTGACCTTTAAAATCTTGTTTGGGCTGTATGTCAGAAACCGTAAGGTGTAGGAAGTTGATACTTGGTAGGGACATTGGTTAGGGAGTGTAGATATGCACACCATGGTATGATCTTGATTTGACGTTTTACTTTCCTGTAGTGACCTGGACTTGTAAAATCTTGCCGGTCGTGTCTGAGAAACTTAAAGGTGTAGAAAGTTGAATCTTGGATGGGTCATTGGTTGGGGAGTGTAGGTAGAAATAACTTATGGTATACCTTTCACCTTGTCTCTGCCAAAGTGTAGTCACCTGCCATAGTTGAGACATATTTCTCTTATCACACAGATAGATTGATTGCTGTAAACAATTATAAAATATACTTTACTTGATTGTGCCATTTCCATTGACAACTATACTTCAATTAATAAATTTTACAGCTGCATAGTTTTTACTTTACTGATTAATGTTATCATCTTACCATTGAATTTCCTTGTTTTAATACTTATATTAAATTAGATAAATTGTCTCTCTCTTAAACAATATTTTCTCTACATAAACATTATTTGGACCTTTATATGTATAACTGACACTTTTTGCGCCGAAAGTCTGGTCTTTTTGTGTTTCACATCTTCTACAACTCATGGTGTGTCAAAAATTTTTTTCCTCTTGCTGTGGGGTACGGCTATGTTTTTATTTAAATAATAACATAGACTGGTAAATTTTAATGCGTTTTCATGCCAAATATAAAGTAATCTGTCAATATTAAATTTTACAATTACATTGGTCTTTAATTTGGTAATCATTAAAAAGATGGTGGATTATTGCACATCTGTGTATTGTTTCAGATAATAAAGGTAGTCGTCAAATGGTTGGTGTAGAGGTTCTGCAGGCAATGTACCCTGCTGAAGTGAAGGGTGCAAGGGTGGAGGAGGATTTGGAAATGACAAAGGCAGACACTGAGTGTGCACAAGCTTTGCTTGAGTTGGCAAGGTCCTTTGCAACTCACCATCCTGTCAATAAGGAGAATGTAAGTGACTGTCAAACATTTGTACCCCATTCCTCCCCACCCCCTCAAAAAAAATCCTATTTGCGGTATTTAAAAAAGATTATGAGAAATATTTTGTAAAGCAGCATGCACTAAATCACTTATAACTTGAAAAGTATTGCATTTAGAGCATTTTGTTAAAAAATATGTTATTAAGCTACTTTTTCCATAGCTGCAACATGGTGAGTAACTTGGGTTTCTGTCTCAATAGCTAAGTGAGTAATAGCTTCTTTCTGACTTTTAAGTACCTTCCATAATGAGTAAAATCACCTCTAACTTGAAAACTATTGCACCTATAGAATTTTGTATAAATATTTATTCAGGTACTTTCGGGTCAGCTATAACATAATAAAATTGCAGATCTGTAGCTCATTGCATAGCTGAGCAATAGCTACTTTGAGGTTATCACTGTTGAGTAAACTGCTTGTATCTTCAAAACTGTTGCATTTAGAGTATTTTGTTATCTCCCGCCAGCTCCGGCTCGCTGGCGGGAGATTATAATTTGCACCATGTGTGTGCGTGCGTGGGTCACACAGTTATCTCTGAAACTACTACAGTTACACATTTTTGGTAAATTACTTGTCCTAATGAATTTTTACGCTCTTCAAAATTTCTTTGGTTTGGTGAACTTTGGCCTACTTTTGAGTGAGTAATAGCACTTTCACCTAATATAATTATATGGCTTATAACTCTCAAACTATTGCATTTAGAGTATTTTGTTGCAATATGTTGTTCAGCTACTTTCTCCACAGCTACAACATGGTCAGTAGTTTGGAAGTGTATCTCCATAGCTAAGTGAGTAATAGCTACTTTGTCAATTTTTAATGATAACCATAATGAGTAAATGGATTATATCTTCAAAAGTATTGTAGCTACACAATTTCTCTCAAATATGTTGTTCATCTACTTTTTTGTGAACTGTAACATATTGAAGTTTCACAACTGTTGCTCAATGTACAAGTGAGTAATGGCTACTTTATTGCTACTTTTATTGAAAATGTGAAAAATCACAAATATCTCACAAACCATAAGAGCAAAATGAGTAAATGCTAATTATCTGTAAAAGTATTTCGGATACCCAATTTTTATCAAATAACTCATTCATCTACTTTTGGAAGAGCTTTCACATGGTGAAGTTTCAGACCCGTAGCTAATTATTCACCTACTCAAAATGAGTAAATGCGAATTATCTCTTAATTACTCACCTACTCAAAATGAGTAAATGCGAATTATCTCTAAAAGTATTGCAGATAGCCAATTTTTCTCAAATAACTCATTAAGCGTCCCTGAAAGGGTGCTTATTTGTTTTCGCCTCAGTTTCCTCGCCGCCGCCGCATTATGGTCTCCCTTGAATATCTCCCTTATTATAACCATATTTGGCAGTTATATACCTTAGGCATGGGAAAATTTTTCTGCATGCTTAAATTTGACCTTTGACCCTTATGAAGGTCACGTGATCAAAAACTATTTTTTGAAGTACATCCCCCCCCCCTTCATCACAGTTCAGGAAAAACTACTTGCTACAGAGCCTTATAATTTGACACACCTGTTCATACTATCGAAAACGCGAGCTGATTAGATTTTGGGAGCAATCCCTTGAAAAATGTCTCATTTATGAGTGATTTTCTGACACCTTCCAATCTGAAAGCCTTAAATTTAGGCCAACCCCCCTATTATCTTCTTAAGTATTGCATTTAGAGCTATAAAATGTACTGGGAGGTAATAGGAAACCATATGTGGAGAGTCTAAATAGCCGGTCAGTTTTACCCCACGGCCCCCCCATATGGGTCAAACTGGGGTCATAAAATAGCTGATTTTGAGTTTTTCCCTTATATCTCCTTTATTGTTGCTTTTATAGCTTCAGAATGTATTAAGAGGTATTGGGAAAGCATATATGGAGAGTCTAAATAGCCGGTCAGTTTTACCCCCCGACCCCCCCTTATGGGTCAAACTGGGGTCATAAAATAGCCGATTTTGAGTTTTTGCCTTTATCTCCTTTATTGTTGCTTTTATAGCTTCAGAATATATTAAGAGGTATTGGGAAAGCATATGTGGAGAGTCTAAATAGCCGGTCAGTTTTACCCCCTGGCCCCCCCTTATGGGTCAAACTGGGGTCATAAAATAGCTGATTTTGAGTTTTTGCCTTATATCTCCTTTATTGTTGCTTTTATAGCTTCAGAATGTATTAAGAGGTATTGGGAAAGCATATATGGAGAGTCTAAATAGCCGGTCAATTTTACCCCCCGACCCCCCCCCCTTATGGGTCAAACTGGGGTCATAAAATAGCCGATTTTGAGTTTTTGCCTTTATCTCCTTTATTGTTGCCTATATAGCTTCAGAATACATTAAGAGGTATTGGGAAAGCATGTGTGGAGAGTCTAAATAGCCGGTCAGTTTTACCCCCTGCCCCCCCCTTATGGGTCAAACTGGGGTCATAAAATAGCTGATTTTGAGTTTTCGCCTTGTATCTCCTTTATTGTTGCTTTTATAGCTTCAGAATGTATTAAGAGGTATTGGGAAAGCACATATAGAGAGTCTAAATAACTGGTCAGTTTTACCCCCCGACCCCCCCTTATGGGTCAAACTGGGGTCATAAAATAGCCGATTTTGAGTTTTTGCCTTTATCTCCTTTATTGTTGCTTTTATAGCTTCAGAATATATTAAGAGGTATTGGGAAAGCATAAGTGGAGAGTCTAAATAGCTGGTCAGTTTTACCCCCCGACCCCCCACCTTATGGGCCAAACTGGGGTCATAAATAGCTGCTTTGGAGTTTTTGCCTTATATCTCCTTTATTGTTGCTTTTATAGCTTCAGAATGTATTAAGAGGTATTGGGAAAGCATATGTGGAGAATCTAACTAGCTGGTCAGTTTTATCCCCCGACCCTCCCTTATGGGCCAAACTGGGGTCATAAATAGCTGCTTTGGAGTTTTTTCCTTATATCTCCTTTATTGTTGCTTTTATAGTTTCAGAATGTATTAAGAGGTATTGGGAAAGCATACAGTGCAGCTTTGTGCATTCTTAGCTTTACAGCATGCTTATTAAAACCACAAAGCATTTTAAACTTTAAGGGACGCTTTGCTTTTGTTAGCAAAAGCATTCCTCTAGTTCATCTAGTTTTGGCAGAGCTTTCACATGGCGAAGTTTCAGACCCGTAGATACTAGTAATTACTCACCTACTCAAAATGAGTAAATGTAAATTATCTCTTAAAAATATTGCAGATAGCTAATTTTTCTCAAATAACTCATTCACCTATTTTTGGAAGAGCTTTCACGTCATGGTGAAGTTTCAGACCCGTAGCTAATTATTCACCTACTCAAAATGAGTAAATGCAAATTATCTCTTAATTACTCACCTACTCAAAATAAGTAAATGCGAATTATCTCTAAAAGTATTGCAGATAGCCAATTTTTCTCAAATAACTCATTCATCTAGTTTTGGGAGAGATTTCACATGGCGAAGTTTCAGACCCGTAGATGATTACTCACCTACTCAAAATGAGTAAATGCAAATTATCTCTTAAAAGTATTGCAGATAGCCAATTTTTCTCAAATACTCATTCACCTACTTTTGGAAGAGCTTTCACATGGTGAAGTTTCAGAGCCATAGCTAATTACTCACCTACTCAAAGTGAGTAAATGCGAATTATCTCTATAAGTATTGTGGATAGCCAATTTTTCTCAAATAACTCATTCACCTACTTTGGGGAGAGCTTTCACTTGGTGAAGTTTCAGACCCGTAGCTAATTATTCACCTACTCAAAATGGGTAAATGCTAATTATCTCTAAAACTATTGCGGAGACCCAATTTTTATCAAATAACTCATTCATCTATTTTTGAGAGAGCTTTCACATGGTGAAGTTTCAGACCCGTAGATAATTACTCGCCTACTCAAAATGAGTAAATGCGAATTATCTCTTAAAAGTATTGCAGATAGCCAATTTTTCTCAAATAACTCATTCACCTACTTTTGGAAGAGCTTTCACATGGTGAACTTTCAGACCCATAGCTAATTACTCACCTACTCAAAATGAGTAAATACGAATTATCTCTAAAAGTATTGCACATACCCAATTTTTCTCGAATAACTCATTCACCTACTTTGGGGAGAGCTTTCACTTGTTGAAGTTTCAGACCCGTAGCTAATTATTCACCTACTCAGAATGAGTAAATGCGAATTATCTCTAAAAGTATTGCAGATAGCCAATTTTTCTCAAATAACTCATTCATCTACTTTTGGGAGAGCTTTCACTTGGTGAAGTTTCAGGCCTGTAGTTAATTATTCACCTACTCAAAATGAGTAAATGCTAATTATCTCTAAAAGTATTGCGGATACCCAATTTTTATCAAATAACTCATTCATCTACTTTTGCGAGAGCTTTCACATGGTGAAGTTTCAGACCCGTAGCTAATTACTCACCTACTCAAAATGAGTAAATGCGAATTATCTCTAAAAGTATTGCAGATAGCCAATTTTTCTCAAATAACTCATTCATCTACTTTTGGAAGAGCTTTCACATGGTGAAGTTTCAGACTCGTACCTAATTACTCACCTACTGAAAATGAGTAAATGTGAATTATCTCTAAAAGTATTGCACATAGCCAATTTTTCTCAAATAACTCGTTTACCTACTTTTGGGAGAGCTTTCACTTGGTGAAGTTTCAGACCTGTAGCTAATTATATATGCTACGTTTAGTGAAGATGTGAAAAATCACAAATATCTCACAAACCATAAGAGATAGAGCAATTTAGAGCGAATTTTTGAGCCACAAGGTAGTACAACGGTATCCTATGCTGTTGGGTTTGGTGAACTTTGGCCTACTTTTGACTGAGTAATAGCACTTTTACCTAATATAATTATATGGCTTATAACTCTCAAACTATTGCATTTAGAGTATTTTGTTCCAATATGTTGTTCAACTACTTTCTCCCCAGCTACAACATGGTCAGTAGTTTGGAAGTGTATCTCCATAGCTAAGTGAGTAATAGCTACTTTGTCAATTTTTAATGATAACCGTAATGAGTAAATGGCTTATATCTTCAAAAGTATTGCGGCTACACAATTTCTCTCAAATATGTTGTTCATCTACTTTGTTGTGAACTGTAACATGTTTAAGTTTCACAACTGTTGCTCAATGTACATGTGAGTAATAGCTACTTTATTGCTACTTTTAGTGAAAATGTGAAAAATCACCAATATCTCGCAAACTGTAAGAGATAGAGCAATTTCGAGCGAATTTTTGACCCACAGGGCAGTACAAGAGGCAGTACAAGAGTATCCTCTTGTACTGGATTTGGTGACCTTTGGCCTACATTTGAGTGAGTAATAGCACTTTACCTAATATAATTATATGGCTTATAACTTCCACACTATTGCATTTACAGTATTTTGTTCCAATATGTTGTTCAACTACTTTCTCCACAGCTACAACATGGTCAGTAGTTTGTAAGTGTATCTCCATAGCTAAGTGAGTAATAGCTACTTTTTCAATTTTTAATGATAACCGTAATGAGTAAATGGCTTATATCTTCAAAAGTATTGCAGCTACACAATTTCTCTCAAATATGTTGTTCATCTATTTTTTACCCGACAGCCCATGGTGTCCAGATGGGCAGGCGGGTGGGCAGGCGGCGGGAAAAAGTTTGTCCAGACTGTATCTCACAAACCGTAAGGTGTAGGGAGTTGGTACTTGGTAGGGACATTTGTTAGGATGTGTAGGTGTGCAACGTCGTGGTCTGACCCTGATTTGACCTTTGACCTTGCCGCAGTGACCTTGAGTTTGAAGATCTTGTCCAAGCTATATCTTGGAGACCGTAAGGTGTAGGAAATTGATACTTGACAGGAACATTGGTTAGGGGATGTAGGTGTGCAACGTCATGGTCTGACATTGATTTGACCCTTGACCTGGCCGTAGTGACCTGGACCTATAAAATCTTGTCTGGGCTATTTAATGCTCGGCGGGAGATACACACCGCGGCAGTGGTCTTGTTTTATATGTTTTTTATGTACTTTTGGGTCAGCTATAACATTCTAAAAATGCAGACCTGTAGCTCATGGCATACCTAGACAATAGCTATTTTCAGGTTCTCATTGTTGAATGAATCAGTTGTAACTTGAAAACTATTGCATTTAGAGTATTTTGTTTAAAACTTTAAATATGTTGTTCATGTACTTTTGGGTCAGCTATAACTTAGTGAATTTGCAGACACGTCATGGCATAGCTGAGCAATAGTTACTTTCAGGTTTTCACTGTTGAGTAAATCAGTTGTAATTTGAAAACTATTACATTTAGAGTATTTTGTTTAAATACTTTTTTCACCTACTTTTGGGTCAGCTATAGCATAGTAAAATTGCAGACCTGTAGCTCATCCCGTAGCTGAGCTATAGCTACTTTGAAGTTTTCTCTGTTGAGTTAATCATTTGTAACTCAAAAACTATTGCATTTGCAGTATTTTCTTTATGTTTTTAACCTACTTTTTACACCTAAACAGTTACCTTGTTATTTTCCTTCCGAATACCAGTTGCAGGGCAGAACTTTAGTTTCCTTTTCTTCTGTCACTTCTACTCTGAAACTCAAAACACACAGTCAGCTGACACAGAGCCCGTTCATGGGCACTGATTGTTTGTTTAGCTGTTGTTATGATGAGTGAATGGCTGATATCTTCAAAAGTATTGCAGATGCACAATTTCTTTCAAAGGTGTTGTTCACTTAGTTTTTTTGTGCTAAAATCTAACATCTAATCTAACATGGTAATGTTTCACTCAGTGCATGAATTTCTGAATACCATTTGCCAGTGCAAAGTTTCGTGTTCATTTCTACTTTCACTTGTACTCTGAAGCTCACAATACCAAGTAAGCTGACACAGAGCCTGTTCCCGGGCAGTGATTGCTTGTTTTCTCTTTTTTCAGGATAAAAATGATGTAAGAAGTGCAAGTGATATGCGGTCAGTGTTGAATCCTCTGTCAGCGAATAGAAGCCCACCAAAGAGGAAACAAATGCATGTTACAGTAAAAAAGCTAAGTGTTGGACGAGGTTCTCCTTCAAAAAAGGCAAGAAAACCCAGTAAAATCAATGATTACCCTGTTCAGGAGATTGTGAAAAGGGTGAAGCTTGATCACACATATGCCTTGCCTGCAAATGCTGTAGAGTATCAACGTCAAGTAGATCCAGCATTTTACAATCTTTTAGATGAAGTAGAGGGGGGTGAAGATGCAGCGCCACCCAAGTCCCTCATCAAAAACAGTCAGGCAGCTAAGATTACAAAAGTCAAGTATGGGCTAACTAAAGGTCAGACACAAGCTGAAAACAGCACCTCAAGGTCTCACAATGATGCATTAGACTCGGAAAATAAAAGAGATCATTCTGGTATCTTGAGGAAATCAGAATCTGGAGAAACTGTGCTAAGTCCTAGTTCTGTAGGAACTGCAGTGGAATCTGACCGAAATGGCAACACAAAAGATAGAATGGACCTTTATCAGCCTGATGACTCAAAATACAAAAATTTCAATTTGTTATTAAAGTGCCTGACAAATGAGGGTCCCCATGAGAGGAATTCAGGCATCAATTCTGTGTTACCGGCAACTGAATCAGGTTTAGTTAAAAAGGGAGATTTCCAAGGAAAGGAGAAACTTGACAGAGAATCATCTCAAGAAGAGAAATGCGATCTTTGTACCAAGACATTCTCAAGCAAGGCTTATCTGAGAAAACATAAACAACACATGCATTCAAATTTTGAATCGGAAGTGAAGGTAAATGTTCCGGAAAGTGAGATATGCCCTGAATGTTCTTTGAATGTGGAAAAGAAGAAGATGAATGAACACAAGAGCATCTGCTCTATGAAACAGGGACCAAATAGCTTACACTCAATTGTAAATAAATCTCTTGTGGGAGCAAGTAACATAGCCACATGTCAGTTTTGTCCTGTCAAGCTACGGAGACCTTTACTACTCAAGCACCTCGCAGATAAGCATTGCCTAGAGAACAAGGAAGATGGTATGCTCAGCGATTCTGGATCCTCCACTGTTAGCGGGAGCGATGTTGAGAACAAGTGCTTCAGTTCACAAGAAGAAGAGAACATCATCCAGTGTGATATCTGTTTTGCCTTTGTACCCAAACCATTGCTGTCTCAGCATATTGCTGAGAAACATTTCAGTATGGTGAGTGGTACAGGTTATGTAGCTGGGCTGAGTGGCAATGAACTCACAACTTCAGAAGGGGGCGGGTCTCTGAACACTGTGCCGGAGTTGACCTCTCAGCGCAGCAGTTACAGTAGTAGTCGGGATGTACAGGACTCCCAAGACTCAAATATCTCGTCATCAAGGTCTACGGATGCCTTCAAGCAGTATATGTTACAGCGGTTTTTGGATGACAACAGAAGTAGCATTAGGAAGGAAGATGTAAATACAAATGGTATAGTGAAAGACAGTGAGGTATCACAAAGGAATTCCCTCCAGGTTCAATCAGGACTAGTCACAGGTGTAAATGTATCAAGACAAAATATTCCACCCATTAACTCCACCAAAACAAATACTCATGGAATTTATACTGTTGTTGTTACAAAGGAAATGACTGCTCCAAGAAATTCAAATCCTTCAATGCAGAGACCCAGTCCAGTCGAGCAGTTGCATTTCAAAGTTTGATTTTCAAACAAGCAGCAAAAAAGACAAGAGCACTCGGAAGCAAGCCAAGGGCAAACTTGTCCAACTTTTTACGAAGTATGTTACTCATTCTGCATGATTTCTATGGTAACAAAGATATTAACCTGATCATGCGTAAATTTGAATCAGTTCTTCCTTGTAAGAGTTGTGATGCTCCCTAAAAACTTCATTGCCATCTGTGCAGTAGTTTTGGAGTTATGCCGTAAACAAACAAACTTAGAAACAAACAAGCAAATAGACTGACTAATATACTTTGCAAAAATTTTGCAAAGTAGTGAAAGTGTGAAATAAAAATGTATTCGTGTAAAAAAAAAAATGTTGGCGCTAGATAGATTCTCACTGATATAAATCACACAGAGAGACTCTCGGTATGAGAATCACAAGTGTACAATGACTCTTGTGTTGTTGTTTAGTTGATCAGTGTACAGCATGAGTTGTAATGAAATTACGTTTCTCATGTAGTTACTGAAAGCTTGAAGTGTGTTTTCACACTGAAATGCATTTTGGGGGAAAAAAATGGGCATAGCTCTACAGCTTATCAGAGTACCAAATTCTTTTGAGTTAAGGCATCATTATATGGAAGTTTAATGATGGAAAATCAAATGATATTTTATTTTACCCCACAGCTCCTGGTACTCTGGTATAGTATTATTCTTAGTCACAACATCTCCAAATGGATATCGTTCAACTGACAGTCCTTCTTTGTCCTTATCAATTCATATAAACTCTCTCACATTTACAAATCCATTCTTGGTATGAAAATTCCTCTACATTGTCCAAGTGAAATTCTTAATATTCCTGTAAGGTACAAATTTTGTTTATAAATGTTTATTGAAAGAAGTGCGACATTAAAAGTAAGACAGAATAGTCAAACATTTGTATCAGTTTTGGATCAGGCAGACCAGAGCCCTATTGTAGTCATCAGTAGTGTTAGTAATCTGTCTGAAAAATCAGAATCAGTTAATTCTCAAGTCTTACCAATTGATAATAAATTATTAATGTTTTTCTGCTTGTTTTTCGTAACTTGAACAAGGACGGAAAATTTCTTATTTTTTTTCTCATCAACCGCAATGTGTACTTCTAGAGAGTACTGGTAATATGTTTTCAAATCAAAATAATTTATTTCAGTATATATTATTGTAAATTTAAGTATAGGATTAATAACTTCAGGATAAAGTAAACAAACATTTAGAAAATATAATTTTCAACAAAAGAGTTTACATTTTATCCTTTGTTGTTAGTGCCACTCAAGTGTAAGCTAGCTGGTTCATTTGAAAATAATTTCTTAGCAAAGTAAGGCACTCTCAGTAGCTCTCTGTCTATACTCACCAGTAAGCTATTCTGTTTATTTGATTGATGTTTTCTTTAGGGAGTATTTTATAAAATAAAAACCCAGTCCACCATCACGTCTGGTTTGTGTAAAGTCCAGTATGTCTTAGAATTCATTGTCTTCACAATAATTTTCCCTACTCAAGTGAGGATTTTAACGAATTTATCAATTTGAAAGGGAGGTATAGGTGAAGTAAAAATGCTTTATAATAATCATCCCCCCATTTACCAACAAGGTGTGCATTAAATTATAGATATTGAATTAAAATTTGTGACGTATGTAATAAAGATTATTAACTAGACACCATACACTTCATCAGAAAAAATGAGCCTGGGTGTCCGTAAAGAATCTCTCTGAATGACCACAAGTTTTAGTTGTAATCAACAGGAAGTACGAGTCATCATGGCGGATGACGTAAACAAGTGTTTTGAAAATAAAATGTCAAATATTTGGCAAATTATAAAAATTAGGTAACTTTTAAATGTTATTTTTGATTTATTATTGATTCTTAAGAATTAACTTCTATATCGAAACCTTCAAATAGATGTTGAATTAATTTCGCGTCAAATCATCTTACCACTATCCACAAGATTCACAAATCTGTACAGAATTTCCCACAAGTGGAGGAAATAGAATGGGGTTTCCTCTCTGATGAATTTCACAATCAAATTCCAGATTTCTTGCAACACTGGTTTGTGTTACTGAGTTCACCTTGTTACCGTGTAGCAATGGGATAAGGCTGTGACTTGTAGAATAGTATTTGTGTTGCAATTTACCTCTTGTAGATTAGTCGTTTATGTATTAAACTAATTAAAGTAACATTTTTCTGAACTTCTTTGCATTTTCATGACTTTATTGAGTTTATTCTTTGTACATAAGGGGTATTTAAGTCCTAGTCTTTGTTATTCCATTTATTATTATACCTAAGGCACTTAGGCAAGTGGTATTATACTGTAACACTGTGTAGTCGTGTGACAAAAGTGATATATGTTTATGTACCATATATGATAGTAATATGTTGGCCATATTGTTAAGTGACTTCAGTGATTTGAATATACCTGTGTGCTATTGAATTGTTGGAAAAACCTTCATTGTATGATTTTTATAGGTATCATCGTATATTATCTTGACTGAATCAGAAAGTTCATGTACTTGTGTAAACTACTGTTAACATTTTAACCAGTGACTTACCATTGTTGCCTTGAAGGATGACTTTAGCATATCGATACTATGTAAATTCATTGTAACTGTACTGTAGTATTTGTTTGTTTTCCTCAAGTGTGGTTTGCAATTGTTAGTATAAAAATGAGATAAGGATGACTAGAAGGTGCACATTTTAAATAAATGGGATTATGACCCTGTCCCTGGACTCTCCCTTCTTGGACTCAAGCGCATTAGAGGATTTGTATCAATTTTGCGCTATATAAATCCTACTATTATTATTATTATGAGAAAATAGTTGAATGAAAGTAGCTGCATCACTTTAAAATAAGCTGCAGTCATGCACCCATGTCAAAGACTCTTTTCTAAGAGATCAAATCAAGAGTCACGAAAAGCAGTGTCAGTTTTTTTCTATTTAGTTTACTATACACAATGGCATTGACTTCTGGTGACATAGAATGTTTTATTTTTAACCCCAGCCCATAAAGGCTGGAGTTATAGTTGACCTCTGCAACATCCGGGCGGCCGCAGCGGCGAGCATAAAGCTGGTGGGTGTTCCACAGTGTAAAATCATGCACGAATTTTCACTAAATTTTCAGGATATGTTAACTAAAAGAAGATCTAGAACTGATAAGGTTTTGAAGGGTATCTGGCAACAACTATTGCCTTGGCAACCCTTTAAATGCTTTACAGTCTTAAGCTTCTTATTTGAAAAAGGGGCGCTATTAAAGCGATGTTACTACAATTGAATGTTATCACCATGCCTTCCGTGTATGTGTGTGGGGTGTGCGTGCATGCATGTTTGTCACATTGTTACATCAACCTTTATATCTCATTCATTCATGGAGATATCCTCACTAAATCTCCAGACAATGTTTATGGCTGTGAAGGCATATCTGAAAAAATTTGTACTCATTTTAAAAAACAACATGGCAGCAATAGTCAGTTGTTTAAAAATCATTGATATGTTCTAAAACTTAGTATATTGCAGCTAGCTGTGTCATATTTACACAAGATGTAAATGCTAGGAAAGCCTGCCTGAGAGATATTTTGGCCTTGTTTTGCAAACAAAGTGGTTCCCATATCTCATCTTTAATGTCAAATGGGGTATCGTATCAAAAAGGAGTAATATCTTCCTTATCATTGGTCCTTGGGGTTTGGCATGCAAAAAACAGCTTGCAGGGAATCGTGGTTTGCAAATCTTTTGCAAGTGTCAGATTTAACCTTTGACCCCTGCTTCAAGGTCATGTGTGGTCGTCAAGCTAAAAGGCCTTATATCTCCCTTATAATTAAGCATCCTGTGAAAAGGGGACTCTTATTGTTTTCACCCCCAGTTTTCGGACAGCCGCCGCATTATCATCTTGCTTGAATATCTCCCTTGATGAAAACCTATCAACTTGATATATGACAGTTACTTTCTATAGGCATGAGAAAAATTTTTGCCGGTGTAACGCGAGATAATGACTCCCCTCTATTTCTGACTCCTCTCCTTTGATCTTTTGGGGGAGGCATTATTCTGCAAACAACATTTATCCCCCCAAACAATAGGATTTAGGGGGGTTAGAATATTGCTTGCAAGATACTCACCCTCCCATTCAGAAACTGACTCCCCTCTATTGTTTCTGCACCTATTCAATTGGGGGCAAATGGGGAGGGGGTTGTGTTATTGTCTCTCAACTTGTATAGGCAAAAGTACACTTTGAGCTAATCAGTGAGATCTTCATTTCTCCAGCTCATTTACATAATGTGGGCAAGTGGGGGGGGGGGGGGGGGGGGGGGGGGGGGTCCATGTTGGTGTTTATTGTCTGTCCACATTGAATCAGGTCAATTGCACTTAGAACAAGTCATTTTCAACTTTTTTAGTTTAGGTTGATCAAAGGCACACACACTTTTCTTTGAAAATTTTATTTACAGGAAAAAACATAAACAATATGCACAGTAATATGCACATGATATCAATATTGATAATAGTGTCTATTTTTAAAATATTAATTGCTGTGTGTAATACTTCATTGTTATAACAGTATTAAATGTTTATAAACATGATCATATTTAATGACTATGTGTGATTATTATTTTGCATTGGAAAAACAACCACGTGTATGACTATATCTTCATGTTAAAAGTGACTTATAAGCCCATATATTGTTGGTGCATGTCACTATAATAAATGAATAAATAATATTAATAACTTATTGCTCAGCACACAAATGAGTACACAACCCCACCAATATGTGCTTTAGTGGCACTCAATTAAGTGGGAAGTGGGGGGTAAAGGGGGAGTCCTAATCTTGCAGGGGGGTCAGAATATTTCAACCCCCCCTTGCAAGATACTGACCCCCCAGTCAGTAATCTAGGGGAGTCATTATCTCGCGCTACACCGGGCATAAATTTGACCTTTATCAAGGTCACATGAGAAAAAAATTTTTGTTTTTTTTTCTTGTACTTCGGTTTCACCAGATTTTCTCAGAAAGTACAGACTGTGGGTCAACCAAATTTGGTAACCATATTCTTCACATCAAAACCTAGGCACCAGTCGACTTTGAGATCAATCAGGCCATATTTGACTGACGGGTGATTGATTATCAGTTTGTAACAAACCTGCTAAAATTAAGCTGTTCAGGCACATCTTATGTCTCTTTCAAGGAGTTAAGGAGCTGAAAAAGGTTCAATATCCTTTTGAAATATGACACTTGGGCGTATAGGTTTAAACAAATGCAACCTCTTGTTAAGGCTACCTTTAAATCTGCCAATCAGGCACCTTCCCCACACTCTGTACAGACGGGAGACATTAGTCAGGTATCTCCTTTATTGTTGGGTTTAGAGCTTCAGAATGTGTTGCGAGGTAATAGGAAACCACAGCTGGGAGTCTTAAAAAGCTTGTCAAGTTTGCCCACTGAGCCCCCTCCCCCTTCAAGATCCACTTGTGTAGAGAGATGTTGGATGTTATCAAAAGTGCCTATACCTCCCTTATTATTGGTCCTAGAGTTTTGGCATGTAAAGCCAACCTATAGGAAATTATGGGCTGGGAGTCTTCTGATGTGGTCAGATTTGACCTTGGGACCCTTCTACAAGGTCAAATGAGCATAGCTAAGCTTAAAAGTCCATGTAACTCGCTTATCAGTAGTCCTAGAGTTTTGAGATGTGAAACTGACCTCTAGGAAATGATGGGATGGGATTCTTCTGATATTAGATTTAACCTTGGGCCCATCCTTCAAGGTCAAACTAGGATAGCCAAACTTAAAAGTGCTTACAACTCGTGTATTATTGTTCCTAGAGGTTTTCACTGTAAAGCCAACCCATAGTTAATCATGGAGTGGGAATCTTCTTATGTGGTCAGATTTGACCTTGGGCCCCTCCTTAAAGGTCAAACAAGGATAGCCAAACTTGTACAAGTGCTTGTAACTCGCTTATTATTGGGCCTAAAGGTTTGCAATTCAAAGCAACCTTAGGCCCGTCCTTATTTACCTCTTCACGTTGGTCCTTTAGCATTTCATATAAAACTGCAAGCTTTAGGGACGCTCTGTTTAAAAAAAATTGTCTAGTTGGTTCTAGTGCTTCAAAATATGCAAACAACTTGTAACAGATCATGGCCCCTGAATCTTACATCAGACAACATCTCGTGGGTTCTGTATACTTACAACTGAAGTTGTTCCCAAGATTTTCCCAAATCTCACTATTGTTGCCCATTTAGTTGTACCTGTGGGTTGGGGTTCTTGCCTGCCGAGGCTGGCTATTTTATATACCTTGTAATATGACTTGTAGTTATGTATTACTAGTGACAACCTGATTCATTGATTTCAGCCTTTATCTTCACCATTTTTTTACCATTGTTCCCTATCTGCCGTGAGACGCCCATTTTTGCCTCAGCAAAAACCTTTTTAAAGTTTTATTTCTTCATTCCATATGTTATTAGTCAAAGCTTACCTGATGCCTCATTGAGTAAGCTGACAAAGTGCCCATTGGTACATATTTGTTTCATACATTTAATTTATTGGAGGAAAGAATATCATGATCTGTATGGAGTGTCACACTTGGATGATATAACCTGCTCCAGTGCCTCCGCTGTATATAATTTATCCAAATTTGATTTAAAATACTCTATATTTCCTGTGTGAATCAGAATCATAAAAAGTTATGCAGCTTACTAGTTTTACTGTCAACAAAGTTGGAGATAATGTTTAGTTGTAACAAAATGTCATATTGAGCAGTAATAAATGGTCAAGTATCATTATGTAATAAAATAATCCAATAGTAATTGCAGTCACGCTTATGAGTAGAGTATTATTGATTCTACCATTAATACACTTTACACAGTCAACTATTTTATATAGAAATTTTGTTGAGTAAACATCACAGTACAAGAATGAGTTACATTAAATACACTAATCAAGAAATCTGCTTTTCTTAATTTACTAATTCTCTCGTTTTGTTAAATATACCTCTGCAGGCACATATGGGTGTACATATATGTTATATCTGTTGTTGTAGCCTAGTTAATTGACTAGTCATGTGTACATATATTTTAAAATAAAATATATTTTGTTTAAAGCGAAACAAGTTGTTTGCAGTGAAAGCAAAAAACAAAGTACCATCTGGAATGTAGGCGTAAGATTAAAAGTGAGATGTGTCTACCAACAATATCCTTGGTATTGTTTGCAAGAGTAATATTGTATCAGCTCATTCATAGTGACTTGAATCATAAGAATATAATGTTAGTTTATCAAATCTACAAACATTTAAAATTTTTTTTAAATATGCAAGATTTTGGGGCATAACAAAATTACCAAATAAAATCACTCTTATTTGGATGATTTTCAGTATTTTCAAATAAAGTTAAATTTTATTAAATATTGAAAATCCTTCTTTCTTTAGAGATCCTGAGGTATGCACTAAATAGCTAAAATCAGTAACATGACCTTGGTTAAGGTTCTTGTGCATCTTTTCAAGGTCATAAGCATTTATTGCACTCAATTCCCTCAGTGACAGTTTAGTAACTACATGTATTTTATAAATGAAGGAAAAGAGAGCCAGGTAGTTTGCCCTTATTATTGGTTGTACAAGAATCTTTGGGATATTGTCCAGTAATCTTTTCACTTGAGCCTCAGTTAACTGCACCTTATGCCTTATAAAGGTGGAGAGTGTGTGATCTGACATGTTACGTTTTCTGGTTGAATTTGAAATACACAGTATTTTTTTATTATTCTCAGTTTTTGTTTGAAATCCACAAATGAAGCAGCTATCATTCCTTCCCACTTGTATTGGAACTGTTTAGAATATTATAACTAAGTTGAAAGTTTGTTATATATACCTATAAATAATAAAATGTAATATTTAGATGTGTGTTCATATTTTCACTTCTGTCTTCCATCATACCTGTGTTTTACCCTTGCCTTTACTGAATGTTTTCTGCTGATTGAACAACTGTAACCCATAAATGAGCCGTCAGGTTTGCAGCAGTTTTACCCTACCTGACTGGAGGGTGTCTGGAATCATCTCGCCCTATCTATACAGCCATAGATGCCCATGTTTATTTGGTCCATCTTTATTGGGTTAATTCTAGCTAGCTTTTCTGGATTAAGTCAAATTTAGTGCAGCAACATGATCAACTATTTGGTTATCCCTTGGGTTAAGTTAAACTGTAAAGCTATTTCCAAAAGCATTTTGGCCACGGTATTTTGTCATGAATCTACCTGAATGTATGTTTATGGCTTTATGATGCTTAAATACATTAAACAGCTCATTAAAATATGACTTAAAATAATCTTTAAAAATATTGACTGGGACTGGGGTGGTCATTTGGTACAGTTTCACTGATACTTTTGGTTATTTGATAAAACTGGTCTTTGGGAAGTTTTATAGTAAAATACATTGGCCCATTCTGTTTAAATAGAATATCAAAAATGCTTCAAATTGATTTTCTTGGTATAACATTTAATCAATCTTTGAAAAATTAACATATTACCACGATCTTAATATAACAAGTTTTAAAAAAGTCCTAAATTAGTACTCAAGTACATGCAAGTTCATAAATTTTCAGATTAATCATACACAGACAGATTTTTCCTCAAAGTTAAGATGGACGTAAATTTAATTTGCCATATATGACTTCAAGTCACAGCTAGTGTATTGTATTTGAATGTTACAGTACCTGAATTGACGATCCTCCAATAATTATGTAATTTAGAAAATAGCTTGTGAGGCAAGCTCTATTTCAAAGCACACCCTTTTGATCGTTCAAGGTGTGGATTACATGCATATTATCAGTATTTAATTAATTAGTGGAGATATGGCCCAAACCTTGTGAGAGTTGCAAGTATTTACCTGAAGTACAAAAACATAAATGCCTACTTATTGTATTTAGAGCTCACTGTTCATGATACTGTGGGGTTTTTATGTGGTGTATGATTGATTTAATGAAGTGGATCAATAGCTTTGTCCCAGTAAACTTGACTAATATAATACAGTGTGCCAGCTTTACGGTAAAACACCACTATAGAAAGCTCTGCGGATATTTATTATTTACACATTGAAGATTCTCATTGAAGACATACTGCTCCTCAGGCAGTTCAATAATGCTAAGCTTTATCACATGACTTCGTTGTTAAGGAAAGGTCAGGGTTGCTCATAAATGGCAAATAATTAACTATATATTTCTGTGTGGTACTCTTCAAAAGTTGATTTTACCAAACTATATAGTTTGTTTATGGTGAATGTTTGCATGGACAGAACCAGGAATAAACTTAAGTGGTGTTAGAATTCAACAAGTATATTTCTTTCAGACAGTAAGTATTGGATTTTGTTCATTACTAAATAATAAACCAAGTTAATAACTAAAGTTTTTCTGCTGAAAATAGGTTAATAAGAAAGATTAAACCATTTCTTTGTTTCGCATGTTTCAATAAATAAATAAACTAAAACTAGTAATAAATAACAACGCTTCAATTATACCAACAGACATCACATGTTAGTCCTCCTAAAGTAATGCCTTGAAAGAAATATGTGTCTTTAAATAAACTTGACTTATTAATCTCAATAATTGTCACGAATATACCCAAATCTATCCAAAACCTCATAAATGCTTACATAAAATAATAGCTATCTCTTTTAAGATTACAAAAACGAGTTTGAGATTACGCCAACATATTTTTATTTTTGCTTCATTTTATTGTTATAGTTTAATTTTTTCACATAATTTGTATAAATTCTCCACCAAAGTTTTCTCATTATGTGCTGAATTGTGTAAGAAATAACATTTTATGGTTTATGCATCAGAGATATGTTTATTTAACCTAAAGCTAGGCCATTAACTGATTGATTTAAGAAGCTTTTATTTGGAGTGTAAAAGGAATTTTAATTAAATAATTTTTCCATGATTAATTAGAAATATACATTTTTTATCTCACAAACCATATATGTATGTATACGTTCTCAGACGTACAAAAAAATGAAAAAAATATAAGAAATTCCATAATTTAATTTGCTTTAGAAGCCATCTAACTGAATTTTGTTAAAAACAATTTTGAAAATTGTATTCTAACAGGATTCCTGACACATTCACAATAACACCGAATTGGAAATACAGAATTTTGTGATTAAGGCCATTTTGAAGGTCCTCAGTGGCCTAGTGGTTAGCAAGTTTGGCATCTAATCATAGGCTGTCACCTCTGTGGGTTCGAGTCCCACAAGTGGCAATTCTGAGGACCTGTCCCAATATGACCCTGGCTGTTGAACGGGACGTAAAACCCCAACTTTGACCCAACTTTAAGGCCATTTTGATAATTAAATACAACCAAATCATTTCATGTAGATACTGATAAACATTCTCCCTAAGAACTTATTACATTTTTAAGTTGCACAAAAAACATACTTTTTCAATTCGATCATATGTGTAAGTAGGCGTGCGTATGTAATTTGTTTCCTGGTGAACTTCATTAAAGACAGCTTTTGGGAAGCTGCGAATGCTTAACTGTTAAGACGTCACGCATATCGACATGACGTTACAAGTATCGGCATGACGTTTCAATGACGTAACTTGTGGTTCAACATGTCGGCTCTCCAAACAAGGGAGAAAGACCACCCCACATCACCCCCACCTGAAGCTTTGAGCGTCTTTTCAGACTGTTTCGTAGGCAAAAAAATAGTACATTGCTCAGTATTGATAGTAACAACGTGAAATATTTAGACCCTGCGCATCGGAAAGTTCAGAACCCCAGCCAGAAGTAGCAAGCATTTCACTCATCACCCACACTCGGGAAAATAATACGTGCTATACAGATCTGTTTTAATTGTGGGCATGTCTTGTAACCTTCAACCAGCAACTTAGACCAATTCTGCCCCGTCACGCATTGCTGTTGATATTTCTGATGCGTCCACCAGTTTTCAATTGCAATTGGCGACAGTATGGAAGCCCATGCAGGGTCATAAAAGTGAAGTAAAAAAATTCATAAGTCGTAATTAAGACATAGACTACGTACCTCGTAATTACGACATACTGTGTTGTAATTACAACTTACTATCTCGTAATTAGGAGATAGTGTATCTTGTAATTATGACATAGCTTAAGTCATAATTACGACATTATGCTATCTCGTAATTACGAGATATGCTATGTTATAATTACGAATTATACTATCTCGTAATTAAGTTGTAATTACGACATAGCATATCTCGTCATTACGAGATAAATTACTACTTATGAATTTTTTTTTATTTTACTCATATGACCCTAATGGACTTCCAGCAACTCAGGTTCAAGTCTCAGTACATGAAAACACACCAAGCATATTTTGCTGTGGTTTGTTTCGGCTCGTATACTCGGCCAAACTCATATTTTCGACCTATACTGTGTATTTTGGCATTAAAATAGAGCAAGAATTCTTGTTTTTCAACAAATATTAAAACATCTATCAATGTTAGCTGTCATTCTTTTAAGTTAATCAAATGTGCATATGAAATTGTAAAACTTCCCATTAAAAGTCACATTTACTACTTGCTTAATGGGCTGATAAAACGACAAACCACTACACAGCCCAAACCGCATACCGAGTCTCAGTTGTCAACAATGGATTTTGACAGGTCCCCAACAGTCACATCAGTTAACAAAATAGGCCGTCGAGGACAACATGGGTTAAACAAGGCAATATGGGTCAAGGAGCAAACAAACTAGTGAGGATCAAGCAAAAAGGTCCAGTCTGTGTTATTAGTGTGAAGGTAGCTTTCCACATAAAGGAGAGTGCCCAGCCAAAAAGAGAAAGTGCTACAACTGCAGAAGAATGGGACACCTGGTCAAGTGCTGTAGGCATTACTAGGCAAACCCATAAACGAAGGGGCCAAGCCAACAGAATCCTAGCTGTCCAATGAAGGTGAAAGTGAGTCAGACTTTCCCTTATAGTAAAAACAGTTGTGGAGTCCAGTAAACTTCCAAGAGTCAGCAGTAACTCAATGACACTAACTGTTCTTTCATGGTGGATACTGGATAGTGGTGGCAGTGTAAACTTGGTGGACAGTAAAACACACAGCTTCTGTGTTTGAAAAGTCCATTAAAACCAGCGGACACAAAGTTATTTGCATATTGAGGAAAGAAACCACTACCACTGCTGGAATAGTTTCAAACAAAAGTAGAATCCAGTGTAGGTAAATCTGTAGTTGTTGTTTTTTATGTTGGAAATATGCATATGGGTGTTTACTGTCATTTAATACTGCTAGTGAACTGAACATACTTTGGATACTGAATGCAGTTTCATGCAACAGAGAACTCAGGGCAGAACGGTTGGTCTCTGATTACTTCAACGTATTCAAGGGTGTTGGCAAGCTGAAAGACTTTCAGCTAAGACTGAACATAGATGAATCAGTGGAGCCAGTGTGTCAGAAGCATGGAAGGGTACCATCTAAAACAAGGCCAAGGGTTGATTCTGCTCTCCCAAAGAGTAGAGAGGTTACATACTACGGTTTGTGGCCCTTAATGTAAAGGGTAGAGAGGATGCACACTATGTTTTCTTGACCCCGTAGCATAAATCTACAGAGACTTAAGTTTACGTTTATGCTAATTTCTACCGTAGTTCTGTCTGAACATGATGTTTCACACAAAAATTCATGACATATAAATGTAGTTATAATGCTTACAGGAATTCAGGTATAACAACATTCCAAAAAGTCACGAGTCACAACTTATTTGGTGATGGTTTTCATATTTTACTTGAATGTACAAATGAGCAAAACAGAGATCTGGGAAGTAAATCTCCACTGAAGTATTACCAGTATCACAACATGTACAAGTTCATTCAACTGTTTATTCAGTCTAGCACATACCAGAAGTTACCAGTTAAACTGTGCAGATTTCTTTAAGAAATATTTAACTTCACAAATGGTTAAAATAAGCATGCATGTTGAAAAAACTAAGATTGCCTGTTTAAATTTCATTTGGAATTTAAATTGTTCTAATTTAAATTCTTTAATTGAAACTGTCCTGTTCCCTGAATTTTACCAGATGGACACAACTATAGTAAAGTTCTGATTGTGCTCCATACATTTCATATGTCTTGAGCTGAATAAAAGCTTGAATCTGGGGAGCTGCGTCACTTTCTATAAGGGCCTGACTACCACACTTTACTACATAGTACATAGCACCAATAATAAGTGAGCTGTAGTCTTGCATCTTTACGATTCGCAAGTTTTGATGCTTTGTTTAAATGCTTATTTCACTTCTAAGTTTTCGTTTTTACAGCAATTTGAACTGACTTTATGAAATTGTAAACATTATTTTTCTTAAGTTGAAAGTAGATGTTCATGTATCCAAGAAAAATGGCAATGCTTGAATTAACAAGACCCTTGAATCAGGGATACTTGACCACAATTCAGTCCATATTAAGTTTCACTATCCTCGTTTGACCTTGAGGGAGGGATGCAAGTTCAGGTTACTGAATCAAAAGAATTCCAGTCCATGACTTCCCACAGGTTCGTTCTAGATTCCAAACTTCTGGGAAAAATAATAAGCCAGGTATAGACATGAACTTTTAAGTTTAACCAAATTCGGCCAAGTGGAGTACTTTGGCACTGCACATGACTTTGAAGTAAGAGCCTTAGGATTAATTTGTGTACAAGTGAATAGAGGATATCACATGAAGAGATTAAACCTTCTGCAGCTGAAAACCAGCAACATTTTGTCGGTACAAAAAGAGTGATTATTTTCAAAGAAATGGCCATGGCAGGCCTCTAGTTTTTTTTAGTTTTTTTAAATGAGGTGAAAGTATCACAAGGTATACTTATAGTCTTCCTTACGTCACAGTGTACATGCACATACATGCAGGTCATGGCCATAAATGGGCTAACCTTAAAGTTAAACCACATAACAGCCATGTGGCATGTTGGAATTATGTAGTCCGAAGACAGCTCACAATGAAATGTGGGTGGGAATGGGCATGAAAATTACACAACCATCTTGATTAAGAAAGACCTGCTGTTGATCAACAGTAGTGGTGTGAACGGTAAACCGGAACACTGCACATTTTGTTTTGGTAGAAATGATGAAATCTGCAAAGAATATTTAAGTACAGGTAATTGAAAACGCCATTATATTAAGCTTTCTAGTGGTTAATAAAACTTAATATACTGTCAAGACAATCAAAAACATATAAATTTGAGAAAATATCTCACTTTTTTACCTTATATTTATTGAAAATGAAGTTTATAACCTTCAAAATGTCTCATGAATACATATATCCTGTTTCAGTCGTGGTTCATGTACCCAAGTGATAACTTTTCACCATGTCAGTGCAGGCATTTGAAATCCCGGATTTAGTTTGGTTTCCACATTCAGAACTGGTCTGACCACTAATCGAAAGATATCTTTTACTATTTAGTATATTTTGCTTTTAGTTGTAGATCATGGGTTCTGGTTCAAGCACCAGCAATAGTCGTGGTCGCATAAGAGCTATTGAAGACAGCATTTTATCTGCATATACATGGTTAGTTACTGAAAACACCGACGTAAGAACATATGATCCAGAGGCTTCTGGAGGAGAAAATGAGGTCTCAGAAAACGAAGAGGAGCAACCAAAGGTTGAAGAGCCAGAAAATGGCCCAGGTAATTGTATTGTCATAACAACTACAGTGTAGAGCCTAAGAGAATGTACTATATTCTAAATTATTGATGTTCCTCATTAAAGAATGGCTAGAGTTTGTATGTATTAATTGTTTACTTTTGAGGCTTGTGCAGCCAAGCAATATACACCTGTGCTTCAAACTCTGGATGGTTTTAACTCAGGACAAGAGTATACTGAAACATATACAAATGCTATATACACTTGATAAAAATGATCATCCATCCATGACCATCCATGTATCAATAATATACAAGTACTTATGTTGTATACATGTCACTTCTTACAAATGTTTACCATATAATTGCTGAAATATAACAGAGTCACACTTCTAAGTTGCCAGCCACTACAGATACACAGTGGCATTGCTGAAATATGTGTTCCCTTGGGCACAGCTATACTGATTATTTTGTGGTGTGTGTTGTTTAATATAACTAAGAGTATATTAGAAAACATAAAAAAGATTAAAAAAAAAAAAAATTACTTTTGCCTTTGATTAATGAAAATATCATATCTTTGAAAAGTGTCCCGAGTTAAAAATAGATAGGAAATCCCATTAATGCATACTTATTTATTGTTCAGCTCACATAAAACATTCTATTCAGGATAAGTTTCAGTGACTGCCTGGTAACCACTGCTCTTCTAAAGTGATAAGGATAAGAAAATATTCTTTGTTTTATATATATATATATACACTGTTTGTTAACAAAAAAGGATCCAATACCCACAGGTTTTGGCTAATAACTTAAATATGCCCAACTGGTAACTTTATAACCATTATGTTATGACTTAGATGGATTCAAATTTCTAGTTTAATACTGGTCTAACTTACTTACACAGTTCTTTAATTTATTCTTCTCTGGGTCAATGCTAAGAAAACTGTAGTATTTAATATTTATGTATGATATACACCAATATAACATGCTTTAAGTCATAATCATTCATTCTCATATCTACTGTTAAATTGTTAATGCCTTTTAAAAGCTGCAAAAACACAAAGGTTTAGTTTCAAATAAACATGTACATTACCTTGTTTCTGGTAATTTTATGAATTTTGCTATTGTCATAATGTCATTACATATAAGCAATACAATTTTATATAAATGGGTAGAGTCTTCTATTAATTTTGTAAAATAATAGTGATTCTTGCTCGTATTCATATAAAACTTTATATATATTATCTGAACAGCAAGACCAGCCAGTATACTGCAAGTAACCGGGGCTGATTTGAATGTGAAAGAGAATGTAAATATTCATCGCACAGCAATCTATGATGTCACAAGGGCCCACAATGATGACGGGGACATACAGACTCCAAGACTGGTGTGCATAATATAGTATAAAGAGCAGTTCTTTGTATCCCTGTTCCTCAATCACTTGTTTGACTCCTAACTGCCATGGTGGTGCGGTGGTAACACACTTTACCTCCCACCTCTGAGATCAGAGTTAGTATTCTGGCCTGACCTCATGTGGGAAAAGTAGGTAGTTGCTTGGTGTTGGTCCAACAGTTGGTAAAGTACAGAACCTTGACTAACTGTATGTACTGGTTTCCTATGCCCTCAAACTTTCCATCAGAGTATAACCCATAAGGTCTCCTGGCTGCCCTGATAGTGTAACACTCAGCTTAAATTGATCTTGAATTGATTTTGCTAGAAAGAAAAAAAAATAATATGTTAAATATCAGAAGAAGCAGTAAAAGATTACATTTCATTGACACTTCAAGGAAAATAAAACTTTAAGTGTGTCTTAAAAGTAGTAGATAGAAGACTGGTGATATTTAAAGTTCTCTAAACTCATCATTATGATATAAAATGACACTTTGACTGGCTTTGTGATAAGAAATAATGTGTTGTTGTAGATTGTAAGACGAGGAGATACATTTGATGTTACCCTTGTCTTGAACAGAAAATACAGTCCAGAACATGACAAAGTTATGGTCTATCTTCAGACAGGTGATCACACATTTCTTGTATTATGCATTTCAGAAATATTACGTTTACTTGAGAACTTGTTAAAGAATGGAGTAAAAACAATTGAGAGTGAAACAATTAGGAAAAGTATATTATTTCCTTGTATGATTCAGTGGTATACGGACAGTACCCCAGAGACATTTCAAACCCCCGGACATAACCCAAGATTCATTTCCTTTTCAATTTAATAGTTTCCAGTATTTTCCTCAAATGATTAATTTCTGGGGCCGATTTCATAAAGGGACTTAGACTTAAGCTACGTTTTTGGCTAAGTCAGGGACTTAAATCGAAGACTTTGGTCTTAGGTAGGTCAGGGACTTAAATGGATTTCACAAAGTGTGACTTAGCTAAGTCCAAGCTTATCAAATAACCACAGTGGTTTTCTGTGTCATGTGACCTTTTATATCTATTCAAAATATATTATTGGTGACATATATCCTTCATTTGATGCATTTTATCTGAGGATAAGTGCTGTTTTGAAATGGAAAACCTTCTTACCACATATAAACTCCACAAAGACTACTTTATTGAGGTGTTTTGTATAATTATACTTTATTTATAGCCATTTCAAACTTTGAAGTGGAGAAAAGTTCATGACGGCCATATTTAAATCCTCTTTACAAAATTTAAGCCCACTACCTACCAGACTTAAAGTTAAGTCCACTGACTTAGCAATTTCATGGACTTAGCTGCTTTGTGAAATCCACTGAGTCTAAGACCACAGACTTAACATTCTGTTGACAAAATTTAAGACCAAAGTCTTAAATTTAAGTCTAAATCTGGGCTTAAGTCCCTTTGTGAAATCGGCCCCTGGACAATATATCAATCTCTAGGATTGATCCAACTTACCCTCAAACATGAGTAGGTTCACTTCAAATATCTGAGCAATTAAACTTCAAACACAGGAACACTTTGTATTGAAACATAAGAGTAGGTAGACTGTATACACCTGGGGGCTTAAACTATAAATGGCTTAACAGTTATAATGATTTTTGACTGGGGTAATACTTATGAGAAAAAGTGATGCATGTTAATATACATGCCATAAATTCTCCAGTGTATTCTCAAAGCACAGAAGTCTAAATTTGATTAATTCTGTTTAAAATGTTAGGACAGGAGTTCAAGCAAAATGTGGCTTTTAATTAAATATATTTTCCTGATCTTATCTATGTAAGATTCTGTGGGAGTTAATCATATGAATGGTGAACTAGTATTCTGTTTTCATGTTAATTATTTTGGTTGAAAATGGAAACTCACTTTCAGATATTTCAGAACCGGTTATTGAAAATGTGATTATTATAGCCTTCCTGATGGCCGATACTGCATCAAAACAATATAAAATTTGATGAAATGTCTCATATTTTTTACTTTATATTTGGTAAAATTGAAGTTTATAAACTTGAGAATATCTTTTTTTCACATTACTGCTCATGTTTGATTGTGGTGATTAATTGTCACGTCAGTTACAAGCATACAAATTCCAGATTTCATTTAGTTTCAATATTCTGGAATTGGTTGTGGTAGAAATAAATGAAAACTTCTTTGCATTGTAAAATACCTGGGGATGTATCCATGCACATTCCTTACTCTATGGTGCACTTATAGGCTTTAAGGTCACCTTAGAGTTAGGAATGTTCATGAATACGATTTCATAATTTCTTACTTGAAATCTAAATAACGCTTAAAATCTAAGTTAGGAATGATCTAAGTATTGTTCATAAATATGGCCGAGGTCTTTTAAATCCTATATTACATTACCTCTTTGTATCGCTATTATTTCATCCAAACAGAAGAAACATCACAAATGTATTCAAATATCTCACAAAATTCTTTATTTTGAGTGAAAACTGGTGTTTAAACTATAAAATAACTTGCTACGCCATTTTCTTATTTTTAATTATGGCTCATGTACATCTAGATATCTGTGTTCTCACCACATTAACAACAATCGTAGAGAATACCATATATCATTCATTTCAAGTCCCTGCACATCAGTTTTGATATTTACAAGCGATTATCTAACCCACAGTTGTAAAATATTTTACTCCACAACATGTGCATTTTACCCAGGCAACACACCCAGCATTGGTAAGGGGACGTTTCTGACTCTGAATGTGACAAAAGGTGTGAATTCCGTGCGAGATTGGGGTGCTGCAGTGGAGAGTTCTAATGCCAAATCATTAACTGTAAGAATTAGGCCAGCCCCAGATGCCATCATAGGAAGGTGGACACTCAGTTTTCACACCAGCTTCAAGGTAAGTGTGCTATATAATAGGAAAACTTCCTGAATGATGTCCATAGCATGGTTGCAGTTTAATTTTTGAAAATCTTGTGGGAACAGATTCACTAAAGAACTTAAATCTGTTATGACTTTTGTCTCAGCTAAGAATCTTAAAACTAATGCTTAAATATACATAAAGTTTAAGTCCAACTAACCTAAAGTATTAAAAAATTAGCATCGGAGATGCCCGTACCCCACAGCCCGGGGAAATAGTTTCAACACCATCAGATACAGAAGAAGTGAAACAGTTCAAAGATCAGGAGACTTTCAGAGTACATGATGACAGCTTTGCAAAGGTCCAAATAATATCTAAGCAGAGAAAATAATGTTTAAGAGAGACAAAATTTATGCAAGGATAAAGTATTAAAATGACAATGCAGTAGTAAGATGATGGCATTAATCAGGAAACTAAAAATTATAAATCTGTAAAATTTATTAATTAAAGTATAGCTGTCAATGGAAATAGCACAATTAAGTAAAAGTACATTAAATAATCAGCTGCAGTAATCCACATATCTTTATGATAAGAGAAATATGTCTCAAATATGGCAGGTCAACACACTTTGGCAGAGCCAAAGTTAAAGGTCACACCATGACGATGCTCACCTACACCCCCTAACCAATCTCTCTACCAAATATCAACTACCTATACCTTCCAGATTTTGAGATATAGCCCGGACAAGATTTTAAAGTTCAAGTTTACTACAGCAAGGTCAAAGGTCAACTCAAGGTCACACCCTGATGTTGCACACCTACACCTCCTAACCAATGTCCATACTAAGTATTATCTTCCTACAATTTACGGTTCCCGATATATAGCCTGGACAAGATTTTACAGGTCAAGGACAGGTATTTACAAGGTCCAAAGTCAGATCAAGGTCACACCATGACAATGCACACCTACACCCCTGACCAATGTTCCTACCAAGTATCACCTTCCTATGCCTTACGGTTTATGGGATATACTAGGCTGGACAGGATTTTTAAACTTAAGGTCACTATGTCAGGGTCAAAGGTCCAAGGTTACACCATGATGTTGCACACCTACACCCCCAACCAATATCCCTACCAAGTATCAACTGCCTAGTGCCTACACTCTATGGTTTTTGCGATACAGCCCGGACAAACTTTTCTCGAGGACAGCCTGCCCATCTGGATGCCATGGGTGTCTTTATAGTGTCTTTATGTCTTCTTTGGAGTTTTAAAACAACAAATCACAACATAACCCTTCATTTACAAGTAAAAGTGTTATCAGTCTGATCAATCAAATCCTGAGCAGTTTTCAATAAAAATGGTTCCATTTAAACTTGTTTAAACTTTAAACAAGTTAATCACCAATAATCCCTCACTCACAGAGAAAGCGAGTGTATGGATGTAGTATATTATAGGAATATAGCATGAAAAAGCCGTCTAAATGCAGAATTTTAGACGGGTTGGCTTGGTATAAGCATGAAGGCGAAGCCTGAGTGCTTAGATCATGCCAACCCGTCTAAAATTCTGCATTTAGATGGCTTGTGAATGCTATATTCCTATTCTAACATGACTGTTTAAAATAAAATACCTCAAATACTTGTAAGATTAAAAATATATATCCAAGTGAACGCAATAGGGTGCCACCATGTTGGCTGTTCCATTGAATGAACAGGGATGATGATTTTTTCCTCCAAATATATACTGTTAATTTTTCCTGAATTAAAGTACAAGCAAACAATTAAAAAATGCACAACTTTATTCACCATCACATAGTTTATTAAATTTAATTATGAAAACAAACTTATAGACTTGTTTTTCAGCCAATAATTATGCATGGGGATGTTGATAACAGCCGTAATGTTGATGCAGAATTTTAGATGGCTTAGAAATCGCTCTCGACCAATCAGAATGACGGACACATGCGTGTCATGTTAGAATACATTATTTAACACTTGTCATATATTTTATGTACTCTAATATTTAGTATATTATATTTTTATTCTATAAATTAACCCTAGAACAATGCTCCAAAACAGAGTGAGAGCTTTTAAAATAAATAAGAAATAACTGAAACTGAAATTTTCACTCTATTTATTCCGGGAAAAAATTTAAGGGCCTTTTAGGGAATTGAGGGCTTTGTTCCACAGGCTCCAAAACAGGTGAGAGCTTTCCTCCACAGGCTACAAAAGTGGCTGAGGGGTTTTTTCCCACAGGAAAAATTTGAGGGTTTTCCTCCTGAGGGCTTTTCTTCTAAAGTCTTTCCAAGTGAGGGCTTCTCCTCATCTTCCTAAGTTTTAACTAAACTGTACTCATTGATTTCTGCCCATATACTCACCTATCTACCTTATTTAACTTACATCTATCTAATATAGTTCATTGTTTTTATAGAAAACTCCAGAAACAGAAAGAAGGATTGAGAACCGGTACCAACATCCACATTTAATCTACATATTATTCAATGCTTGGTGTAAAAGTAGGTTCCACATTTCTGTTTATTAATTTCTTGTCAAATGTCTTTTCTCAAAATTGCTCACAACTGTAATCACTCATTGTTATTATATAACTTATTTAATTGTGTATAGAACAATTCCCAGGTTTCCTTGGTGCTGTTTAGTTCAACATGACAGCAAAAACATCACCAGAAAGTGAAAGTGTACATAAGTTTACAATTTTAAGTTTGGTATTTTTTTAAAAAAAACTTATGCATTTGGTTATATATCTAACACTTGTACTTTATATGGGTAAAAGTTATTAATTTTATAATATATCGTAAAGACAATTCCCATGTCACAGTATGGCTCATATGTATTCCCGTCTATGTTTCACCAAACTAGTGTCAAAGGAAATAGTGGATTTCATTTCTGTCAAGACCCCACATAAATGATTACAAGTCTAACATTAGTTTTAAAAATTTTACAATCGTAGCAGCTTTGAAAATGGATCCAGATTTACCATGTTAACAGACATTATGCCTATTTTAGGATTTATTGAAACTTTTGTGCTTTTCCAAGTGGTCTGTTTTGGTGTTAGAATGGGAAAGTGTGAAGCCCACTTTATCTGCCACTGTGGCCTAGTGGGTAACACACTTGTCTAGGAACTCAGAGGACGTGGGTTCAATCCCAGGAACAGGCAGATACATAGTGGCTCGGATGACCACTTAAAATGGCGGTCCTCTGTCATTGGGTCCTATCCCCAGTGGCAGGTTAAAGAACCTCAAGGACGTTGATAAATGGTCATCCTTGAGCCTCTATCTTCCAGTTAGGGGAATGTCAGTTCTTGTGAGTTGGGGCTGTACCTGTACAGTCGGATTGGTTAAATAGCGCTTTGAGTCCTGTAGTACATGGAGATATTGCGCTGAGTATAAATACATACATAACATAACATAACATAAGTACAGTAGAACCTCAATTATCTGACTATTCAGTTTTATGAACCCGTGGTATTTTATGGTGCTGTTATTATTTGAATCAAATATCACAGTCCCAACTTGTTTGAATAGTACTACTAGAGGTTATAGGTTATATTGATCCCTTTGCTGAGTTTGCTCTTTCAGATAGGAAGGTTTTTCTTGTGTCCTCTCTATGTGTTTTATTCTATCTTGCCTGCTTGTCATTATGACAGTGTCACTATGGGACATTATTTTGTGTGTCATTTCAAGATGATCAAGTGTACATGGAGGATGAATCGCTCAGAAAGGAGTATGTCATGAATCCAGATGGCAAGATTTTCTCTGGTAATTACAAACAGATCACATACAGACCATGGACATTTGGACAGGTATTTTTTACACTTGCAGTCAAAACTTTCCTGTGTAGAGTGCTTTTCTAGATTTTTCTATTTTGACAAAAGTATTTTTTTTCAATTAATCCTGATGAATCTATACTAAGGAAACTATAATTTGACTTATACAAAGTGGAGTTATGAACAATTCCAATTTTATTACGTTAATACATCTTACCTAACAGACGATAGCTATTAAAATTTGCAATTTTATAGTTATTTATTTTTTTTTAGTATTTTAATTCCCTATAGATATAAAATGAAAACTACTTAAAAATTACTTGGGTTAGAAAAAGGGTGGTGGTTGTTGGGGTGGTTTGTGATGAGGTAAACCTTAGTATTAGGTCAGGGGCCATATTCTACAGTACTTAGATAAGGTCACCTTAGATCTAAGTAAGGGAAAGTTTTTCACTTAAGTTTTTCTTGGACTTGGCATTCACGAAACAAAAGGTAGGAGTGTTCAGTTTCATAATTCCTTACTTGAAATCTAAGTAATACATAAAATCTAAGTTAGAAATGATCTAAGTATTGTTGTAGAATACTATCCCAGATTTCACCCATATTTAACTATATTGACTGCCGTATTTGTTTGGGTTGGTTATAACTAAAATGTGTCTGCTGGGATTCAGATATGTTCTTGCCAAACAAGCCAATTACTGAGCCAATCATTATGGCCAATTGTCATATCGATAATTCTTTCTTTATTTGAACTGCAGTTTGAAGAGGAAGTCCTTGACTGTGTGTTGGATTTGCTGGGAAAGTCCCGACTAAAAGACCATGCAAAGTGGGACCCGGTTAAGATCGCACGGACAATATCAGCCGCTGTAAGTATATTTCCAGAAGTTAGTGGTCTGAATGGTAAACCTGTATACGGCATTTCATTTCATTTAGGTAGTAATGATGAAATCCACAAAGATTATTTAAGTACCAGTTATTGAAAACATCATTATATTAAGTTTTTAATGGTTAATACTTTATCAAAACAAGAGAAACGTACACATTTAAGGAAATATCTTACATTTTTACTTTATATAATAATTATAAACAAAGGTTATAGACCACAAAATATCTCACAAATACATATTTCCTGTTTAAATTATGGCTCATGTATACTCGCAGTTAATTTTCACTGTAGACGTAATCACAAGTGAAAAGGCTTTAATTTATAACTCTTTACTGCATTAGGTCTTATCAACTTGGTTTCAGTACAGAGACTGATCTTGCTTTTATTCACAGTCTCTGATGTCATTACATTATTATGTTAAACAACACATGTTATAACTCAAGGTACACAATACAGGTCTAAATGAATCAGTATAGATTTATTATAATTGAGAAGATTATAGAATACTTTTATGAACACTACAGGCTGTGCTTTTAGTCTTGGGAACTTTTGTAGAAGATTATCAATAACTAATGGTTTAGTGTGAAAAAGTTTAAAAGACAAGTACAATGTGCCCCTTTTGTACCTGAGTGACTGTGAGGTTGTGACTCCTACATTATGTTGAAAGCAACATTTTATAAATCCAATTATTATACCTCAAGTGTGTATCAGCCAATCAGATTGCAGTATTTGCGGGCAATATGACATGACCTTAGGCCTCAGGAAGATATCCAGCTTATGGTCACCTTAAAGTTCTAAATATAACTTAATTATAATGAACGTTGGTAGTACTGACCTTTTTCCTCTCATTCCTAGATTTTTAAATTGGAATTCATATTTTTTTCTTTTTTGTCATGACTCAGAGTCTGCTGTTATGCAATTACAATTACACTAATATATGCTTGGGTAAATCAGCAATCTTAATACCTTGGATGGAAATTCCCTTTTTAGATTAGTGGATACTAGTGGCTTTCCAGTAAAGAGAAGTGTTATGGTTTACCACTTCATCAGTTCCCCAAGCCAGTTATTTGTAAGGGAAACATTCATGGTTCACCCCTTCATCTGTTCACCATGCAATTTGCAAGTAGTAGGTCCATAGTTTTTACCGTTATCAGTTGGTTATTTACAAGCAGGTGGATTACAGTTTTCCCTGTCATGTGTTCCCCAGTTTTGTTATTTACAAATAGGAGGTTCAGAGTTTTCCCCATTGTCTGTTCATCCGTTCCCCGGGTTTGTTTTTACAATTAAAACTCTCATTTTGCAGGTAAATAGCCAAGATGACAATGGCATATTGGTGGGTAACTGGTCAGGTGATTACGATTCCGGCACTGCTCCCACCACATGGACTGGAAGTTTGAAAATCTTAGAACAGTATCACAGGACAAAGAGACCAGTGATGTATGGACAGTGCTGGGTCTTTTCTGGTCTTGTCACAACAGGTAATATACAGCTGAAATCTCTAAAGTGGATCTCTTTGATATGGAATTCTCTTCCTAGTAGCAGTAAATACTTGTGCTGGGAGACCGCCATATTATTGTCTGTCGAAGTTTGTATCGGTAAAATTTATACAAAGATCGATCATTGCCAATTGTCATTTCCAACAGATTCAAATCAAATATTAAATAAAAACAAGGAAAACAGACACAAATCTGCACAAATATAACCCAGATATTATAACTTACAAAAGTTTTTGACAAATGATCTCCCTCATTCCTCACCATGCTTTACCTGTCCTCCTTTGTGACTTTCTTCACTATACTTTAAATTACCTATCCTCTTTTGTGACGTGTTGATTTTATGATCACCTTGACAACAGTGGGAAAACCCCCAAAGTGTTTTATGTTTGCTTTATATCTTTTGCATTTATGACTAACTTTGTTATTTTAACTGGTGACTGTGACACATTTTCACAAAAGCTATTCCAGTTAATGCTTTAGTGTAACAAAAAGGCTAGAAAGAAATAAGTTTAAAAAGTATTGGTTGTTTTATTGAATTTTATGAATCATTGCTTGACAATTAGCCAGTGAGCGATAGTAGGGAAGTTTGCAAATGTCGTCCCAGCATGAGTAAATACCAAGTCATTTTAAGGGCCTGTCATGTTGGAACTGATCCTGTTATGTGGGAGTTCTGGTAGAGCAGAAGTCTTTCTGTTGTCCCTCGAGTTTCAATAGGGTGCCCCTAGGGCTGTAATCATTAGTGATTTCTGTAGATCGAGGATCGCCTGTTAGATGCGAGTTGAACTCGAGTAAATGACACAAATATAAATAAAATAACAATGTCCAAATATTGTCATTAAGGGATCCGCCATTACGTACAGATATATATGAGCACTTTATGGAACAGCCACGTAAATCAGGGAAATAAAAAACCAACCATTGCTCATTGACTTTTACGTCTTTATGGTTAAAAAAATTGCAAAAGTGGTAGTTTGTAACAAGATTAGTATATCATTATATATTTCTTAAAAACTCGAGTTTAAATTGCGTAAACCGATGTTATCCCCAAATATCGCCCATCGAGTTACGACTCAAGTTTCGGTCAACTCGTTACAGCACTAGGTGCCCCTGCACTTGAACATCTTTGATGAGTTCTTTCATGTCTGGTTCAAACTGTATCTCCAGGTCTACTAGTTTTGTGAAAATAATTAAAATATCTGAACTCTGTTCTTCAGGACTTTTAATAATATTTTAAATTGCAATAATATTAGCAAAACTGGCTTATTATCTTTCAAAATATAAGACTATAATGATTTATTTTCTGTGAAGATTACTCATGTACGTGTTTACAGCCTTATAGTTTTGCTGTAGATGTTTGTTGTATTTTATTAATTTGTCATGATTTTTTTCTGATTTTTTTTGGTACAGTTTGCAGAGCGCTGGGTATCCCCACCCGGAGTGTGACTAACTTCTCATCTGCCCATGACACGGACGGAAGTACCACTATTGACTTCTTCTACAAGCGCACATACAATGCAGAAACAGAAGATTACGTCCGTGAACCCATAGAATCATTGAACAACGATTCCATATGGTAGGGCAACAATTATCAACCCTTGCTTTTATAGCAGCAGTTTTAGTTGTTTCTTATTTGTAAGGAATATATAAAAGTACAAAATAAATCCAAAATAACATAATAATAATAAATAAGAAGTTAAAAAAAAAACAAGGATCACTTATGGCTTGGTCTCATTTAGATGAATAGGTGACATCTAGTTCTTGCTTATCTCCAGAGACAGTAGTGAACCATGGCAAAGTCTGCAAAAATCACAGCTAAAAACATGTTGAAAATGACTGAACTCAGAGATGTTTCATTTAACGGAATTTTTGTAACACCTTTTGGCTTCATGTCAGTACATATCTGCTCCTGTAAAACCCTCCCTCCCCAGCTCTCAAACATCAACATTAGTTGATTTTGAACATTTTGGAACTATTGTCTCTGTAAGACCAATGACAAGGGGTATTCACACAAATTTGTACAAACTCCCAGAAAAGAAACTGAAAGATATATAATTAAACAAATGAGATCAGGTATATTAATTGATAACTAGCCCCCACCCCCTCACCTCAAAGTGACAAACAACTTTTGTACTGTTTAAAGATTAATGCATCTTTAAGATCCCAACTAAGGATTTAAAACAGTTGTAACAGTTGTGAATTTTTTTTTTACATCTATTGTAACACCTTGCATCTAGAAATGGATGAACATTTTTTTATGTATTGAGTGTTTTGTAAAATGCTGTGTCGAACTGAGGTTTTAAAATAAGGATTGAAATACAAGTGTGTTGAATATGAACAGTACTTCTTGTTCTGTCAAATTGATTGCTCTTTTGTAAAGCTTTGTAAAACTTAGTGAATGGTAGTGTTGAAGACGGTAAACCGGAAACCTATTTGCCGACCGAAAGACAGTGATCCGGTTTCTTCAAACCAAAACCGGTTTCATCACATATTTCATTATTTTACTTTAAGTTCACCAACATATTGACCTGCAACAAATATTTCACAGTATTTTATAATATTCTATTGATATATCACACATTTTGTCCTCGAAAGTCTTCAAAAAGTCCCTTGTGGTTCTTATTTATATACGAGTTAAAGCTCATGTATGCGGTTGAAAACTTATTTCTTCACGTTTTATAAATCAAACGTACCCGGTTTTTCGCCGAATTTTCACTTTCGGAAACCGGTTCTAAAATTCGCATTCAACCACAACACTAGTTAATTGTTGAGAGTTTTGGTTTACTGGTGATAATTGATCAAACACACTCAACACTATTGAGAGTTTTGGTTTACTGGTGATAATTGATCAAACAAACTCCCATGTAATAGATAGAAAGCATTATGAACTGATGTACCACATGGGAAGTCTTGTATCAGCCTTGTATCACCCTTATTATTGGTCCTAGGGTTTCAAAATGTGAAACCAATCTGCAGGAAGTCATGGCCTGCAAATCTTTTGCAAATGTTGAATTTGATCTTTCATCCCTGCTTCAATGTCAAGTGGGGTGATCCAACTAGAAAGTAGAAAGTCTTATATGTCTCTTATTTTTGGTCCTAGTGATTTTCAATATGAAAACCCTTTTGGCATCCTTTTGAAAAAACTAAATAGCTGTTATCTTGGATTTTGTGAAACATCACAAATATCTCAGAAACTGAAAAAAAAGGAATCCTGTGAAAGTTTTATATGGGTAGTTCAGTAACAATGAACGTGATGGTACCAGCTCATGAACTTAATGATCATTCGTGCAACTGCCAGTTTCTTTTGTATTTTCAGAACCAAACATAAACTTCCCCATATTGAAAATCACCATATTGACTAATCCCCCCCAGAATTAACATCCCTTGGTATTTGCAAACCCATTGAAAATATAAAAAATGTGACATGAAATGTACCTATGAAATGTCCTTACTCCTGATTTTTTTATAAGAGTGATCCTTGTTAGAGTTGAAATTTATTGTTTATTTCCTTTTTTATGCCTATTTTACATATATGCCAAATTACCATGCCAGTTAGTATACCTGTTGTGCATAAATTTAAAATACAGTGGAGTGGTTTGGACAAGAACTTCCATTTATTGTAGAAATAAAGTCCGAGGGTGAGTACTTTATGACCAATATAAAGGATGGCACTTCGGGTGGAATAACAGAAAAGGGCAACCATGTTTGTTCATTATGTTGGAAGTTCCGTCCTTTATAGCAGTCATGAAATATAAACCTGAGGACTTTATTTATTTCTATTATAAAGACTGGTTTATTTAGGAATATAAAATATTATTCCAAATATTATTTCTTAGTATCTTTTTGTTGCACTATTATTTGTCTGTATCATTAGCGCTTTATTGTCGATGATCATCAGTTAATAACTACAGATAATGTACGGCGAAAACATGTGCACTGCAGGGTACTTTGTTGTCTTTGCAATTATGGTCTTTATAAGTACTTCTAATTAACAGGGAATCTTGGTTAACAGGGCTTATTTTCACTTGGAAGGGTTTAACTGTACTGTGGAGTGTGTTATTGACAGGAACTTCCATGTGTGGAATGAAGCCTGGATGACCAGACCTGACCTGGAGAGTGGCTTTGGTGGATGGCAGGCATTTGATGCTACACCACAGGAAGCCAGTGACAATATCTACCAAGCTGGCCCTGCCTCTGTGAAAGCCATAAAAGAGGTACTTTTATTGTTTTACGCATATTATCAGTAGTGCTGTCATTACTTCCGATACTATCGTTTGCTACATCTATTATGAGCGATAATCGGGTGCATTTTTTCCTATCCGATTACAAAGATATTAGCATATTTATATAATATTGATAGAAGCATTGAACCACTGCTCGAATATAGTTTCGGAATTGCATCTTTATATTTTTTTCAAGTTGCTAAGTCAATTTAATTGACTAAAGCTTTCAAATATGGTTTGAAAACATTGTAGTTTCATTTATTTGATGTGTATATGCTATGATATAGCCAATATACAGCACTTTATGTTGGTGGAATTAGATAATTCTTTTAATATACTGATGGTTTTTAAAGGGTTCCGGCATTTGACATTGCATATAAACAACCAAATAAAAAGACAAATATGATGTTATAAATGGTGTATACAGGTGAGAAGACAATGTTATTGTACATTTTAATTGAATAGTTTCATTTTGAGGTGAGTTTATGAAGTGGACATATGTTGATACTCGGTCGGCTAACATGGGCGATATTCGATGTTAATTTGCAGTGGCGAGTGACAGCACTAATTATCATTGTATCCCCGACGCGAAGCGGGGATACTATGGATTCATCATCGTTGTCGTCCGCGCCCTCGTCCGCAGAGATTTCTTGTTAGCGACCTACAGTCCACATTTCTTTCCGGATTTCTTTCATATTTGGCAGGTGGCTTGATATGATAGAGGACTCGCCACCCTATCTTTTTGGTAGGCTTTATGTCTAAATTAGGCCTGTGGTAGACAAAAATGTCTAAAATGTGGAATATTGCTTGTTAGCGACCTACAGTCCACATTTCTTTCCAGATTCCTTTCATATTTGGCGGGTGGCTTGATATGGTGGAGGACTCGCCACCCTATCTTTTTGGTAGGCTTTATGTGTAAATTAGGCCTGTGGTAGACAAAAATGTCTAAAATGTGGAATATTGCTTGTTAGCGACCTACAGTCAACATTTCTTTCCAGATTCCTTTCATATTTGGCAGGTGGCTTGATATGGTGGAGGACTCACCACCCTATCTTTTTGGTAGGCTTTATGTCTAAATTAGGCCTGTGGTAGACAAAAATGTCTAAAATGTGGAATATTGCTTGTTAGCGACCTACAGTCCACATTTCTTTCCGGATTTCTTTCATATTTGGCAGGTGGCTTGATATGGTAGAGGACTCGCCACCCTATCTTTTTGGTAGGCTTTATGTCTAAATTAGGCCTGTGGTAGACAAAAATGTCTAAAATGTGGAATATTGCTTGTTAGCGACCTAAAGTCCACATTTCTTTCCAGATTTCTTTCATATTTGGCAGGTGGCTTGGTATGCTAGAGGACTCGCCACCCTATCTTTTTGGTAGGCTTTATGTCTAAATTAGGCCTGCGGTAGACAAAAATGTCTAAAATGCATCAAAAGTCATGAAATCATGCACTAAATCACTTATAACTTGAAAAGTGTTGCATTTAGAGCATTTTGTTAAAATATGTTATTCAGATACTTTTTTCATAGCTACAACATGGTGAGTAACTTGGGTGTCTGTCTCAATAGCTAAGTGAGTAATAGCTACTTTTGGGCTTTTCAGTAACTTCCATCATGAGTAAAATCACTTGTAACTTGAAAACTATTGCATTTACACAATTTTGTATAAATATGTTATTCAGCTACTTTTGGGTCAGCTATAACATAGTAAAATTTCAGACCTGTAGCTCATGGCATAGCTGAGTAATAGCTACTTTTAGGTTATCACTGTTGAGTAAATTACTTATAACTTCAAAAGTATTTCATTTAGAGTATTTTGTTTCAATATGTTATTCACCTATTTCGGAGTCAGCTATAACATAGTGAAGTTCCACACCTGTGGCTCATTGCATAGCTGAGTAATAGCTACTTTGAAGTTCACAATGTTGAGTAAATCAGTTGTAGTTGGAAAACTATTGCATTTACAGAAATTTGTGTAAATATGTTATTCAGCTACTTTTGGGTCAGCTATAACATAGTGAAATTACAGACCTGTAGCTCATGGCACAACTGAGCAATAGCTATTTTCAGGTACTGACTGTTGAGTAAATGACTTGTAACTTGAAAAATATTGCATTTGGAGTATTTTGTTAAAATATGTTGTTCACCTACTTTTGGGTCAGCTATAACATCGTGAAATTACAGACTTATAGCTCATGGCATAGCGGAGCAATAGCTATTTTCAGGTTCTCACTATTGAGTAAATCAGTTGTAACTTGAAAACTATTGCATTTACAGTATTTTGCTTAAATATGTTGTTCACCTAATTTTGGGTCAGCTATAACATAGAAAAAATTCAGACATGTAGCTCATTGCATAGCTGAGTAATAGATACTTTGAGGTTATCACTGTTGAGTAAATCAGTTATAATGTGAAAACTATTACATTTACAGTATTTTGTTTAAATATGTTATTCACATAATTTTTGGTCAGCTATAACAGAGTGAAATTGCAGACCTCTATGTCATGGCATAGCTTAGCAATATCTACTTTCAGGTTCTCACTGTTGAGTAAATCATTGTATCCACTGGATAGCCGCAGTGTGTAGAGAGATTTCACCATTACCGCTCTAACAAAAAAAAAATTATAGCTAGCCTTCTCAAGTTTGCAAGGTATATTAGAGGGTGCACCACAGTATTCTATTGGTAGGCTTTATGTCTAAATTAGGCCTGTGGCTAAATTACTTGCCTACTAAAAATGAGTAATTCTGCATTTTCTCTAAAAGTATTGCAGATAGCAAATTTTTCTTAAATAACTCATTCACCTACTTTTGGGAGAGCTTTCACATGCTGAAGTTCCAGACCTGTAGGTAATTACTCAACTACTCAAAATGAGTAAATGCGAATTATCTCTAAAAGTATTGCAGATAGCCAATTTTTCTCAAATAACTCATTCACGTACTTTTGGGAGAGCTTTCACATGGTGAAGTTTCAGACCCGTAGGTAATTACTCACCTACTGAAAATGAGTAAATGCAAATTATCTCTAAAAGTATTCCAGATAGCCAATTTTTCTCAAATAACTCCTTCACCTACTTTTGGGAGAACTTTCACTTGGTGAAGTTTCAGACCCGTAGGTAATTACTCACCTACTGAAAATGAGTAAATGCAAATTATCTCTAAAAGTATTCCAGATAGCCAATTTTTGTCAAATAACTCATTCACCTACTTTTGGGAGACCTTTCACTTGGTGAAGTTTCAGACCTGTAGCTAATTATTCTCCTACTCAAAATGAGTAAATGCTAATTATCTCTAAAAGTATTGCAGATATCCAATTCTTATCAAATAACTCATTCATCTACTTTTGGGAGAGCTTTCACATGGTGAAGTTCCAGACCCGTAGGTAATTACTCACCTACTGAAAATGAGTAAATTCGAATTATCTCTAAAAGTATTGTAGATAGCCAATTTTTCTCAAATAACTTATTCGCCTACTTTTGAGAGAGCTTTCACTTGGTGAAGTTTCAGACCCGTAGCTAATTATTCACCTACTCAAAATGAGTAAATGCAAATTATCTCTAGAAGTATTGCAGATAGCCAGTATTTCTCAAATAACTCATTAATATGAAAACAACTTATAGGAAGTCATGGGCTGCAAATCTTTTCATGTGGTCAGATTTGACCTTGGGCCCCTCCTGCTTATTATTGGTCCTAGAGGTTTGCAATGTGAAAACGACTTATAGGAAATCATGGGCTGTGAATCTTTTGATGTGGTCAGACTTCACCTTGGGCCCCTGCTACAGGGTCAAATAAGGGTAGCCAAACTTAAAAGTGCTTTCAGCTTGCTTATTAACGAAAAATGCTGTTTATCTTCTTAACTATGTTAGTTGGCCTTTGTCGGTGGATACATCCAGCATCTGGCCACAGATGCGTCCTTAGTCTAGTTGTTTATGTTTTCTCCATATTTACCCAAAGGTTGACTAGAAATGTACTTTTGCATACTTTTATTATGTCAGCTGACTTGTCAGTCAGCTGACATTATGTCGTCACTCTGCGGCGTGGGCGTACGCGTACGCGTCCGCGTCCGCGTGAACAACTTCTCCTCCAAAACTACAAGGCCTAGAGACGTGCTGTTTTTTTTAAAAGATACCTTATCTATCGAGGATGAAAAATTGTTCAAGGCATGCAAATCTGTCTGTTCGTCTGTTTGCTAGAGACATTACAAGGGGGGTACCCCCACCAAAAGTATGAAAATTTCAACACTTAATCACAATTTTCTCAGTGACTATTGCAGGGATTTCTCTCATATCTTGCATATATGTACTAGGCCAGAGGTAGATTCTCTTGTGTGAGTATGAGACCTGGATCTGTCTTACTTTTTTTTTAATAAATTTTTTTAATAATTTTTAATGCATTAAAATTCATGAAATCATGCACAAAATCATTTATAACTTGAAAAGTGTTGCATTTAGAGCATTTTGTTAAAATATGTTATTCAGCTACTTTTTTCATAGCTACAATAGGGTGAGTAAGTTGGGTGCCTGTCTCAATAGCTAAGTGAGTAATAGCTACTTTTGGGCTTTTCAGTAACTTCCATCATGAGTAAAATCACTTGTAACTTAAAAACTATTGCATTTAGAGAATTTCGTATAAATATGTTATTCAGCTACTTTTGGGTCAGCTATAACATAGTAAAATTTTAGACCTGTAGCTCATGGCATAGCTGAGTAATAGCTACTTTTAGGTTATCACTGTTGAGTAAATCGCTTATAACTTCAAAACTTTTGCATTTAGAGAATTTCGTATGAATATGTTATTCAGCTACTTTTGGGTCAGCTATAACATAGTAAAATTTCAGACCTGTAGCTCATGGCATAGCTGAGTAATAGCTACTTTTAGGTTATCACTGTTGAGTAAATCGCTTATAACTTGGAAACTATTGCATTTACAGTATTTTGTTTCAATATGTTATTCACCTATTTTGGGATCAGCTATAACATAGTGAAGTTTCAGATCTGTGGCTCATTGCATAGCTGAGTAATAGCTACTTTGAAGTTCTCACTATTGAGTAAATCACTTGTAACTTAAAACCTATTGCATTTAGAGAATTTTGTATAAACATGTTATTCAGCTACTTTTGGGCCAGCTATAACATAGTGAAATTTCAGATCTGTAGGTCATGGCATAGCTGAGTAATAGCTACTTTAAAGTTCTCACTATTGAGTAAATCAGTTGTAATTGGAAAACTATTGCATTTAGAGTATTTCGTATAAATATGTTATTCAGCTACTTTTGGGTCAGCTATAACATAGTAAAATTTCAGACCTGTAGCTCATGGCATAGCTGAGTAATAGCTACTTTTAGGTCATCACTATTGAGTAAATCAGTTGTAACTTGAAAACTATTGCATTTACAGTGTTTTGCTTAAATATGTTGTTCACCTACTTTTGGGTCAGCTATAACATAGTAAAATTTCAGACCTGTAGCTCATTGCATAGCTGAGTAATAACTACTTTGAGGTTCTCACTATTGAGTAAATCAGTTGTAATTGCAAAACTATTGCATTTAGAGAATTTCGTATAAATATGTTATTCAGCTACTTTTGGGCCAGCTATAACATAGTGAAATTTCAGATCTGTAGATCATGGCATAGCTGAGTAATAGCTACTTTGAAGTTCTCACTATTGAGTAAATCAGTTGTAATTGGAAAACTATTGCATTTACAGAATTTCGTATAAATATGTTATTCAGCTACTTTTGGGTCAGCTATAACATAGTAAAATTTCAGACCTGTAGCTCATGGCATAGCTGAGTAATAGCTACTTTTAGGTCATCACTATTGAGTAAATCAGTTGTAACTTGAAAACTATTGCATTTACAGTATTTTGCTTAAATATGTTGTTCACCTACTTTTGGGTCAGCTATAACATAGTAAAATTTCAGACCTGTAGCTCATTGCATAGCTGAGTAATGACTACTTTGAGGTTCTCACTATTGAGTAAATCAGTTGTAATTGCAAAACTATTGCATTTAGAGAATTTAGTATAAATATGTTATTCAGCTACTTTTGGGTCAGCTATAACATAGTAAAATTTCAGACCTGTAGCTCATGGCATAGCTGAGTAATAGCTACTTTTAGGTCATCACTATTGAGTAAATCAGTTGTAACTTGAAAACTATTGCATGTACAGTATTTTGCTTAAATATGTTGTTCACCTACTTTTGGGTCAGCTATAACATAGTAAAATTTCAGACCTGTAGCTCATGGCATAGCTGAGTAATAGCTACTTTGAGGTTATCACTGTTGAGTAAATCGCTTATAACTTGGAAATTATTGCATTTAGAGTATTTTGTTTCAATATGTTATTCACCTATTTTGGGGTTAGCTATCACATAGTGAAGTGCCAGACCTGTGACACATTGCATAGCTGAGTAATAGCTACTTTGAAGTTCTCAATGTTGAGCAAATCACGTATAATTTGAAAACTATTGCATTTAGAGAATTTGGTATAAATATGTTATTCAGCTACTTTTGGGTCAGCTATAACATAGTAAAATTTCAGACCTGTAGCTCATGGCATAGCTGAGTAATAGCTACTTTTAGGTTATCACTGTTGAGTAAATCACTTATAACTTGGAAACTATTGCATTTAGAGTATTTTGTTGCAATATGTTATTCACCTATTTTGGGGTCAGCTATAACATAGTGAAGTTCCAGACCTGTGGCTCATTGCATAGCTGAGTAATAGCTACTTTGAAGTTCTCACTATTGAGTAAATCAGTTGTAATTGGAAAACTATTGCCTTTACAGAAATTTGTGCAAATATGTTATTCAGCTACTTTTGGGTCAGCTATAACATAGTGAAATTACAGACCTGTAGCTCATGGCACAACTGAGCAATAGCTATTCTCAGGCACTGACTGTTGAGTAAATTGGCTATAACTTGAAAAATATTGCATTTGGAGTATTTTGTTAAAATATATTGTTCACCTACTTTTGGGTTAGCTATAACATAGTGAAATTACAGACCTATAGCTCATGGCATAGCGGAGCAATAGCTATTTTCAGGTTCTCACTATTGAGTAAATCAGTTGTAACTTGAAAACTATTGGATTTACAGTATTTTGCTTAAATATGTTGTTCACCTACTTTTAGGTCAGCTATAACAGAGCAAAAATTCAGACATGTAGCTCATGGCATAGCTGAGTAATAGTTACTTTGAGGTTCTCACTCTTGAGTAAATCAGTAGTAACTTGAAAACTATTACATTTAGAGTATTTTGTTAAATATGTTATTCACAGACGTTTTGGTCAGCTATAACATAGTGAAATTGCAGTCCTCTATGTCATGGCATAGCTGATCAATAGCTTCTTTCAGGTTCTCACTGTTGAGTAAATCATTGTATCCAACCTGTAGGAAATCATGGGCTGGGAATCTGTTAATATGGTCCGATTTGACTTTGGAACCCTCCTTCAAGGTCAAATGAGGATAGCCAAACATAAAAGTGCTTATAACTCGCTTATTATTGGTCCTAGAGGTTTGGAATGAAAACCAACCTATAGAAAATCATGAGCTGGGAATTTTTTGGTGTGGTGGGATTTGACCTTGGACCCCTCCTTCAAGGTCAAATGAGGATAGCCAAACTTAAAAGTGCTTATAACTCGCTTATTATTGGTCCTAGAGGTTTGGAATGGAAAACCAACCTATAGAAAATCATGGGCTGGGAATCTTTTGGTGTGGTCAGATTTCACCTTAGACCCCTCCTTCCAGGTCAAACGAAGATAGCCAAACTTAAAGTGCTTATAACTCGCGTATTATTGGTCTTGGAGGTTTGGGATGGTAAACCAACATATAGGAAATCATGGGCTGGGATTCTTTTGGTATGGTCAGATTTGACCTGGGACCCCTCCTTCAAGGTCAGTTGAGGATAGCCAAACTTACAATTGCTTAGAACTCGCTTATTATTGGTCCTACAGGTTTGGGATGGTAAACAAGCTACAGGAAATCATGGGCTGGGAATTTTTTTGTGTGGTCGGATTTGACCTTGGACCCCTCCGTCAAGGTCAAACAAGGATAGCCAAACTTAAAAAGTGCCTATGACTCACTTATTATTGGTCCGAGAGGTTTGGGATGGTAAACCATCCTAAATTCTTTGGCTGGGAATCTTTTGGTATGGTCAGATTTGACCTTTGGACCCCTTCTTCATGGTCGAACGAGGATATTGCATTTATAGTATTTCTTTAAATATTTTTAACCTACTTTTTACACTTAAACAATTACCTTGTTACTTTATTTCATAATACCATTTGCAGGGCACAACTTTTTTGTCCTTTTTTTCTGTCAGCTTCGGAATATCTTTCGAACATGCTGTTCAGTTACCATTTACTGTATTTCTGTACAGCCCTTTCCCTGATAATTATGCTTTCCTCTCATTATCACCATCACAAATCAAAAACATTCAGTCAGCTGACACAGTGCCCGTTCACGGGCACTCTCCTCTTGTTGAAAAATATTATTTTTAAGTGACTTAATAGTGTTGATAGTGTTGTATTTGTTATATTAGGCTGACCAAAACAGAATCATTTCAGTCTCGGTGCATTGGAGTGGTTTAGCATTGGCGGAATACTGATATGAAAAGCATATCAGAGTGACTCCTCTTGTGGAAAATGTGATCAAGGTTTCCACTAGTGGAATCATTGCTTCCTCTGTATCAGGGTTTACACTGTGACATAAACATGCATGTAAATACATGTATGAAGAACATATGCCATTGATATTCTGAGTTGACATGACAAAAATCACAAAATTTAATACACATGTTATTATTCACTTGGTAAACTATCTGCAATGTGTGAATAGTGTAATTTGAAGTATGAGCATTAAACAAATTATATGCATTTCATTTTAGGGACTTGTGAACAACAATTATGACACAACATTCATATTTTCTGAAGTGAATGCTGATGTGGTCTCAACTATTATTCATGATGCTGAAACAAAGAAACAAAATGTGTATAGTGAACAGTAAGTAAAATACTAATATTTTCACTGATCAGGGAGTAAAATCAGTATGATACTGTTGGTCACAGATCAAAATTGGTGGTTCTACGTCCATTTTAACAGTTAACCCTGTGTCAAGCCATCAGTGTAGTCCATATTGTGCCATGTGCTGGATAGGAATTCATGATTACAGTGTGAAAAGCCTAGCAGTTCAGTACCTTGTTAACTTATTCAGTCTGACACTGAAATGTCTACACAATATGTGGCCAGCATGTATGATTACCTCCGTCAAGGAGATATTCTAACATGACACGGATGTGTCCTCGATTCTGATTGGCTAAACGACGAAATACTTCACCGGTAAAATACAGCGTAACCCTGTCACTCCCTATTATCGCTCATTATGGCTGTCGTAACAATGAACGTCTTACAGTAAAATTTACAATAATTATTCATCTTAAAATAATTTGTCATGTTAGAATAGGAATAACCCCCTCCAAAACCACGGTATACGCAGAATTTACCATGGTTTGAGGCAATAAACCCCTCAGGCTTCGCCTTCGGGGTTTATAATCTCAAACCATGGTAAAATTCTGCGTATACCGTGGTTTGGTCAGGGGTTATTCCTATATTAAATTTCATGACCGTTTGTTTGTTAGAAGGATTATGCAAATACTACTAGTGGGATCTTCATGAAAAGAAATGAGAAGATGGGTCTTGGTTCATCTTAGATTCCATTAAATTTTGAGAGTGATCTAGACCAGCAGCTAGATACAAAAAAAAAAAAAAAAAAAAAAAAAAATCTGCTTTTCCTGTTTATTTATTATTGAGCTGTTTTTTTTTTTTTACCCCATAGCCCTTAAGGGCTGTCAGGGTATTGTTTTCATCCATGGTGTCCAGATAGGCGGGTGGGTGAGTTGGTGGCGGGAAAAAGTTTTTCTGAGTTGTATCTCGGAAACCGTAAGGTGTAGGAATTTAATACTTGGTACGGACATTGGTTAGGGGGTGTAGGTGTGCAACGTTATGGTATGACCTTGATTTGATCTTTGACCTTGCTGTAGTTACCTTGACCTATAAAATCTTGTCCGGGCTATATCTCAGAAACTGTAAGATGTAGGAAGTTGATACTTGGTAGGGACATTGGTTAGGGGGTGTAGGTGTGCAACGTCATAGTGTGACCTTGAGTTGACCTTTGACCTTGCCGTAGTGACCTTGACCTATAAAATCTTGTCCAGGCTATATCTCGGAAACTGTAAGGTGTAGGAAGTTGAAACTTGGTAGGGATATTGGTTCTAGGTTGTAGGTGTGCAATGTCATGGTGTGGCCTTGATTTGACCTTTGACCTTGTCATGGTGACCATGAGTTTTAAAATCTTGTCTGGGCTATTTCTTGGTTCCACAAGGTGTAGAAGGTTGACACTTGGTAGGGACATTGTTTAGGGGTTGTAGGTGTGCATCATGGTGTGACCTTTAACTTTGGCTCTGCCAAAGTGTTTTCACCTGCCATATTTGAGACATGTTTCTCTTATAACAAAGATATATGGCTTGTTGCAACTTGTTATAATATGTGCTCTTACATAATTGTGCTTTTTCCATTGACAGCTCTTCTCCAATTAATAAACTTCACAGCTTCATAATTTTTAGTTTACTGATTGATACTGTCATCTTGCTATTGCATTGTCTTGTTTTAATGCCTTATCTTTACATACATTTTCTTTCTGTTAGACGTTATTTTCTCTACTTAAACATTATTTGGACCTTTATAAAACTGATATTGCTCAGAAAATATCTGGATCTTTGTACTGTTTTCTTTGTTGATCTTTGTACTACTTCTATATATCAAAACTAAAACTATTTCCCAGGCTGTTAGGTACGGGCATCTCTGATGCTGTTTTGTAAGTTAATACCTTACCTAATGGACAAGAGAGGCTCTCCTAACTGACCCTGCATTCATCTTACTATGTGTCATGTAAGGTTAGAGGATCAAAAAAGTTGTTATGGCGTCACATTCTCTCGTGTTTTGGTGCTTTATTTTGCCCCTTTATGGTAATTAGATAAGGACCATCACTTTTTGTCCATGTGCCGTTCTGAAATCCAGACACATTTATCATAACAGCCCACATACCAAAACCAGCACACTTTTGCCATTAACTTATTTGGATATCCAGTAAACACATGCCTTGCTATTCCGGAGGAGAAGCTTCTATGGTTTATAAACTAATGCACAGCCCATATTCAGAGAGGCTGGCTAACAAATTCAAACGGAAGAGATGTTTAGAACAATTATGGAAACAACATAAAATCACCATATAGCTTTTCAGCTATATGTTGATTTTACTTAACACAATTTCGACTTCATAATTGACTTGTCTTCGGCATTCAAAATTCTGTTAATCCACATTTGACAACCTAAATTGATATCCAATGATAATGCTGAACATTCACAAAGCATAGAAGAAGTGAAGTGGTATTTCTATTAACTATGATTGTTTTTTACAGAAACATCAGAATATAACAATTGTGTGACTTTATTTGAAATGAATATCAGTGACTAAAATGGTGACTATGAATGAATAAAATATTGTGAACTAATGAAATCAAATAAAAGAGAATAGGTATATAATAAAAAATTAAAAATAAGTCCAGTGGAAAAACAAACTTTAATTGCCTCCAGCAAGATCCCCATGTGTTGTCACCTGTCTTGCATACCAAGCTATTCACTCTATCAGCATAAATGATGGGCAAATAAACTCAAATGTTATCTCCCAATTGGACAAACCTGATAAGAAAATATTCATATTTCGGTGACAAAGCACTAGGCTAAGCCAGGAAGGAAGTACTGCATGCCACCTAGCAAATGGAGGCCAACTTGCCACCTTAGCCGGTCCTGCCAGTGGAGACACAAAAAGTCTTTTTCTGGCGTTTGGCGTTTGTACGTAATTGTCCATTAGGTAATGTATTAACTTATAAAAATTTAATTATTAAATTTGCAAACTTATGCAGCGTTCTTCTTTCAGTGTGGGGAGGTTTATCAGCACAAAATATCCAGAGGAATATGAACCAGACGATTCTGTAGATGGCCGTATGGATATAACTCACGATTATAAGTACCCAGAAGGTAATTACAACATTTGTTCTTGTGCACAACTGTTGTGTAATTTACCGTCACCTTTTCAGAACTTCTCAGCACCACCACATATTCAGGGTTCCCACATCCTTGAAAAAAATTCCTTCATTTTCAAGGCCCTGAAAGTCCTTAAATTAGGCCAAAATTGAATAAAATCCTTGAAAAGTCCTTGAATTTGTTATTACTCAACTTCTGCCTCTGCATCATCTAGTTTTACGGCTATGGCAGGCTCAGCAAAGCAAGTATGATCTAAGATGTGTTAACTAGCATAATTGTAATGAGTTTATAAAATGTTAAAATCATGTGACAATAACGAATTTTGTGGGAGGAACAGACGGCTAGAATTGGAGGTAAAGGAGGCTGTGCCTTAAAATATATCCTTGTGAATTGTTGTTGACCTTGAAAATCCTTGAAAAGACCTTGAATCCAGTTATCAAAAGTCTGTGGGAACCCTGTATTACATTAATGTGCCGTTGTGTAAAAATGTAGTGAGATTTTGACCAATTCCCTGTTATAAAATACAAACGTCATTTTTTTATCAAACCTTTTCTCACTCCGGTTTGAAAATGTAGTTGAAGTGCAGAGATACAGTTTGGTTTTAGCATTTTTTAAATAGCCTTAACATTAAAATTATTTAAGGCTGGTTTAAAAGTGAATCTACTTTTTTTTTCCTTTCAAAAATAACCATTGGTAACAGTAATATGCCTGGTCCCAGTTTTAGGATTTGCATCTAATAATTTTTAAGAATAGAGTATGCACTTACAACATTGCAAGCCAGGTCAATGCTGGACTGGTTAGCTAGTGTTTGTCTCATGGTGTTTCTTGATAGGATACCATGGACAGGATCTTAAATGGATTCTAGTTTGGCTAGAATATGCAAAAATCTTGTCGGCCCGTGATTAATGCTTTGGGGTTCAGTTACAAGTTTAACCATGGTAACTTCTAAAATTGTTCTCATTGCTTGGCCACTGGAAATAACTGCAATTTGTGGCTTGAACAAATAAAATATGCAAACATTACAATCTAAATTCAAAGTATATTTTTTAAAATGTAAAATTCCAAATACTAACAATTAAAGAATATTAACTAGTATAGAGTCCCATTAAAATTTCAACCAGAATGTATTTGGTTCGTAAAATCATATTGTGCATATATCAGATCACATGTAATATGAATATCATCATATCAATATCCTGGGTAATGTGTTACACAGAATCCCAGCAAAGATCCTCCCATCGATAAATCCCCCTCAGCTTTTGGCTGACAGATTTGTGGAGTTCTTTACAGAATAAATTGAAAAAATACACTCAACTTTCTCTACTTCACTGAATTTCCAACACATCACCCCAGACTCTCCTCCACCCATGTTTGCCTCTTTCTGTACTGTAACTGAAGATCAAGTTACCAAAATCATTATAGACTCTCCAACTAAATCATGTTCCCTTGACCCTTGGCCCACTTTTCTTGTTCTTGAATATCTGGATATTCTCATCACCCCCATCACTTCAATAATCAATGCCTCTCTTGAACTAGGTAAGTGTCCTAATTTTTTTAAGCAGGCCCATGTAACCCCAATCCTCAAAAAAAAATTATCCTTAGACATAGAAGTTTTCAAAAATTACAGGCCTGTCTCCAATCTAAACTTTATTTCAAAGATACTTGAAAGGGTAGTAGCAGCCCAGCTACAAACTCACCTTGATGAAGCTGGCCAGATGACTGCCTTCCAATCGGCTTATAGAAAACACCATTCTACTGAAAGTGCCCTCCTTAATATTCACAATGATTTACTTCTCAATATGGCCAAAGGGTCTGTTACAGCCCATACCCTTCTAGATCTCTCTGCCGCGTTCGATACCATTGACCACACCATTCTCCTTGACAGACTTAATGGTTACTATGGAATCAGTGAACTGGCACTCGGCTGGTTCAAATCATACCTGTCGGGAAGGACACACTCGGTCAAGGTAGACAGCACACTCTCACATCCTGTTGCCCTCCAGTATGGGGTCCCCCAGGGCTCCGTCCTTGGTCAAATTCTTTTTTCTCTCTACACTAACCCAATCAGCTCAATCATTCAGTCTCACAGTAGTATTAATTACCATTTCTACGCTGATGACACCCACTTATACATTGCACTCTCTCCAGCAAATTTCTCTCACTCTATACAAAAACTAAACAATTGCCTAAACGACATTCAAAATTTCATGTTCACAAATAAATGAAAACTCAACCCTGACAAAACCGAGTTCATTTTGATAGGTTCGAAAAACAACCGTAAACAACTCCTTCCTCACTTTCCAATCAATATTCTTGGTAATCAGGTCTCACCAGCACAAAGAACCTTGGAGTGGTGTTTGATTCCAATTTCACCTTCTCTGACCATGTGTCACAGGTCATAAAGTCCACTAGAGTTCATGCGAGAGACCTCTACAGAATTTGTAAACTAGGGCACTGAGTTCCCCTTAGTGGGGAAGATATTGTGCCTGCAAAGCAGTAGATTAGATTAGGTATCAGTGATGTAAATGATAAATTGGTATTTAGTTTATGGTTTTGTGAAAGAAGCAACTAAATCTGCAAAGAATATTTTGGAACTAGTTTTGGAAAGCTTATGTCACAGGGCTGAAAAGAATAACCTATAAATTTGGTGAAATATGTCACATTTATGTTTTACACTGGATAAACATGAAGTTTAGTTACATTTATAATCTCTCACATTAAGCATGCATTTCCAGGTTTGAATTATGGCTCATGAGGTTAAGTTTCACCATATCAGTGACAACTGTATAAAACACCTTATTTCATTTGTTTCAAAGCCCCAGAAACTGATTTAGATTTTTGTAAACAGTCTGACCAGTAATGCACATTATACTAGCCTCAGATGTATACCCCAAGGGCTAGAGGGTGTAACTCTGTAGAGTAAGAGGCAGAATATTTGGTTCTTACTTTTATTAATTCCACTTGGTGACAAAAGTAACAAGTCCAATATCTGCCCCCAAGTTCCACTGAATTTAGAATTTTGACGTCTCAATGGACGGAAGGCCAAGAGTTAAGTGTAAGTGAGAGTGTGCCCAGCTCCAGAGCTCTGAGCTTCTGTGGAACACCTTTCCTTTGATTGGCTACTAAGATTGTTCAATACTGAGTTTTGTCAAACATGCAGGCTCTGCCTGCCCAAAGATTAACAGGAGTAACACAGTTCCATTGTGGACTCTATTTTAGAACAGCCACATTTCTTAGGAAAGTGTGATATTACATTGTGTATGATAAAAGGATTTAGAAATTCATATATACCATGTGCTTGTATCACTTTTTAGGAACAGAATCTGAAAGAGCAGCTGTGAAAAAAGCTAGAACACATGCTAAAAAAGCACCAGTGATAAAAGACCTGGAACCAAACGTATGTAAAACTGTGAAAAGATGTCAACACGTTTACGTTTAATTTTAATTTTAGTGTTCTAATTTTTTTTCATTTTTAACCTTTCTTTGTGTTCTGCCTTTCAAATATATCATGTTTTGCAATACCCAGAATATAATTTTTACCCCACAGCCCTTAAGCCCACTTCTGTATGCAAAAATGGTAATATTCAAAACATCTAAACCATAATTCGGCCATGCCAGATGTAGATAAAGAGTACATGCATTACCTTTCTCTTAGACATTATTTTCTCTATTTAAACATTGTTTGGACCTTTATATAACTGACAGTGCTCTGAAAGTATCTTGAACTTTGTACTGATACAGTACTTCTATATCTCATGGTGTTAAAAATATTTCCCTAGGCTGTGGGGTACGGGCATCTCTGATGCTATTTTTTGGTTTGATAAGGAATGATTCAATTAATTAAAATGTCACTATGTAGATATGTATAACTGTTAAAGAAATGTTTGACTGGTTAGCACCAGCTGAAAAACAAATAAAAAATCAAAATATTGTTTATTTCCTTAAATCACATTGGAGATACCAATACACAACAAGTCTTTGCCACCCAATTCTTCTTTTAAACATAATTTTCCTTATTTTCACAGATATGTAACATTAAACTTTCCATAAACTTGTTTCCACCATCTGCTATATATTTGTTTCACTAGTACTTCAGTCCGTTGGTTACAGTCAAAAACTTGAGTAATGGTGGGTACACTGTTTATCGATATTGGCGATATTTTTTGTTTTGGGACAAGTTTGCCGATATCGATGCCTGAAGACGTATATCAATATAAAAATTTTAAGTAAAACTGTGACGTTACACTTAAAATATTTGAAATAAAGCTAAATCTGAAGAAATTGTACACTTTTATCTTGCACTTTTGTAGTTTTTAATGTGTTTTTGATGAAAACTGCCGTGTTTTGTTTTGGTAAGTTTCACTTCTTGTTAGCGGTTGGGGATATGCTAAAGCAAAAACATTTTCGGTATCCCAGATTCGGTCTATTTGGTAGACAATATAACCCCACTGATATCGGCCGATATTGAAATATTTTTACATTCAATATCGATATCCACAAAGCCAAATGATTTACCCACTAATGAGTAACCAGATTCAGATCAGTTATTGGATATTTGGCCCCATTTTTCACCCCAAGTTACACCCCAGAATGTGTGTGTATTTATAATAACTTATGTTTCAGGATGTGGACTTTGAAATATTCGAGAAAGATCACATATTGGTTGGCAGTAGCTTCGACGTTATTCTCAAGATCAAAAACAAATCCAGCTCTGTACGAACAATATCTGGAACTATTTATGTGAACACAATACATTACACTGGAGTGGTACATGCCAAGGTGAAGAAAATGGACTTTAAGTTGCAGCTTCAGTCTCTAAAGGGTGAGTTCACATAAAATGCTCATAGTACATTGCTATATTGAATTGATAAACCCCACCCCAATACAGATTGGTTATAGTCGTCCCCTGTCCAGTCGGCGGTGGTGGGGGGGCATAAAGATTGTGGGTGTTCCACAGCCTAAACCCATGCACAGATTTTTCACCAAATTTTCAGGGTATGTTTACCCCAAGAGGATCTAGAGCTGATTAGGTTTTGGGGAGTATCTGGCAACAACCGTTTCTATGGCAACACAGATTTTGGAGTCTTAAAGTTTGTGGGTGTTCCACAGCCAAAAACCATGCATGGGTTTTCACCAAATCATCAGGGCCAGTATTCATAAAACTTGCTGAGACCAAATTTTGTCTCAAGTTTTGGTCTCAAATCTGAGACTGTTTTTGGTCTCAAACTTGTTAGCTATTCACAAAATAGTTGAGACCAAATTTAGTCTCAGATTTGGTCTCAAACTTAAGACTGGTACATAGCTGTCTCAAATATTTTGGTAAAAGTCTCAAGCATTATTTCACCTTAACTGAGATTCATGTTTTTACTTTTTATGGCTATTAAAATAAAAAATAAAATAGAAAATTGTGTCAGTTGTTTTTTATTTGGCATGTCACATGATCTACTTCTTTGTTGCTATGCAGTCAGAAAAAACTGCTGAAAAGTGTCTCAAAGTAAGGTAGTTTTGGAACCAAAATTTGTGCTATCAGTTGTTTCAAAAGTTTAGGCCAAGTATTATACGAGTTATAAATTATTTCTATTTTACCTTAAGCCATAAAAAGTAAAAATGTGTACCTCAGATAAGATGCAATAATGCTTGAGACTTTTACCAAATTATTTGAGACAACTATGTACCAGTCTTTAGTTTGAGACAAGGGGTGCGACCGAGCAGTCGACACTCGCTGAGCGAGGCGAATTTCATGAAAATTCGACCCCAATTCTTAGGGTCGATTGCTCGTGTGTACATAACAACCTATAGAACCGGTTACGTTTTTTAGTTAATAAAACATAAATAACATACCTTACTTTCATTAAATCGCATAATCCACCATTTGTAACATAATATTATTGATATTATGTGCTGACAAAAGCTAATTCCAGCGATTCAAAGCTTTTATCATTATATTTTTTTCGTTTACGGGAGCCGCCATAGTGGATGTCGTTTCCTGTTATGGTGGATACTAAATGTCGCGAGGGCTCGATGTGGAGTCGAGCTTTTATCTGTGAGCAATCGACCCGAATTATTTGTACTTCTCACACCCCTATTTGAGACCAAATCTGAGACTAAATTTGGTCTCAACTATTTTGTGAATAGCTAACAAGTCTGAGACCAAAAACGGTCTCAGATATGAGATCAAAACTTAAGACTTGAGACAAAATTTGGTCTGAGCAAGGTTTATGAATACCGGCCCAGAGTTAATTAGGTTTTGGGGGCTATCTGGCAACAACTGTTGCCATGGCAACGCTTTGAATGTTTTTTGGATTTTAACATTTGTGGCTGTTCCACAGCCTAAAAACAAAACAGGATCTAAATTAGCTGGGTAGGTTTGGGAGGGTATCTGACAACACCTGTTTTCATGGCAACGCTTTAAATCCTTTTCGGTCTTAAACTTCTTAATTGAAAAAGGGCGCTATTAAACCAATGTTACTACAGTTGCATTTTAATCTTCGGCCGGCCAAGGCTGGGGTTGGGAGATTAAGGAATGCTTTCCGTGCATGCGTGTGTGTGTGCATGTATATGTGCGTTTGTCAGAGTTTTAAATCAAGCTGTATATCTCCTTCAGTTTGAAGATATCTTCACCAAATTTGCAGAGAATGTTCATGGCTATGAAAAAAATCATGGTGCTCATTTGAAAAAAACAACATGGCCGCTATAGCTGATTGATCAAAAATCATTGATATGTTCTACAATTTAAAATATTGCAGCTAGCTGTGTCAGATTTACACATTATGAAAATGGCTAGAAAAGCTGTCAAACAGTTTTGTTATAACTTTGCCTTGTTTTGACAAAAAAATGGCTGCAAGATCACATCTTTTATGTCAAATGGGGGGGTGGGGGTGGGGGGGGTCATATCAAAAAGCCCTAATATTGGTCCTAGGGGTTTGGAATGAGAAAATAACTTCTTGGAAATTGTGTTCTGTAAATCTTCTGCAAGTGTCAAATTTAAACTTTGACCCCTGCTTCAAGGTTATATAGGGTTATCATGCTAAAAGGAACGTATATTTCCCTTATAATTGGTTATAGGTAGGGACGGGTCGGTAGTTCCGGTATCTCGCTATCGAGAGCATTTTACTGAAATACCGTGATGAGATTTTACAACCGCCACTTCGCTTGTGAACACATATAATTCAAGGAATAGTTAAAATATTAGAAACCTACCCCAAATCTGAAGAAATTATAAGCTTTTGTCCCATATTTTCCAGCATTTGCAGACTTTATACAGTACTATCGATTACGTTGAGCAGAACTGCCATGTTTAGGTTACGACAATTTATAACCTCAATTTTGCTTGTCAGCTTATATTACTGAAGGAAAACTTAAAATATTGGGAACAAACAAGAAATCTGAAGAAATTATAAGCTTTTATCTCGTATTTCATCCATTTGATCACTTTTATTGTGATGTCGTGAAGAGGAAACATCCATGTTTGTTTGGGGTGTACTAAAACGCGGAATTCCGGAATCGGTACGGTTTTGCATTGGCGACCTCCCGATGTACGTATTTTTCATACCGACCCATCCCTAGTTATAGGGCTTCAAAAATATGAAAACAACTCGTAAGAAATTGTGGCCTGTGAATCTTACATCTGACAGCATTTCATGGATTATGTATACTTCTTACAACTGAAGTTGTTCCTAAGATTTTCCCTAATCTCAATGTTGTTGCCCATTTAGTTGTACCTGCGGGCTGGGGTTCTTGCCTACCGAGGCTGGCTATTTTTAAACATTGACCACTAGAAAATAAAAATATAGAAAAGTTACATCTTTCTCTTATCAAGTATGTCTTGTATTTTGATAAGCCCTCAATGTAAATATATTTTCAGGTGTAGTAAAAAAATTAATAAAAAAATTAAAAACAGGAAAAACAATATAATTTTTACATTTATGTATCTATTTTGCATAATTTTAAATTAATAGTTTGAATGATGCTGTTACCGTGACTCTCTAGGCTTTAATGAGTTTAATAACACTTAACTATCTTTAGTTCTGGAATCAGAAGGGTCTCCCATTAACAGAATATCAAGATGACATATATGTAAGTTTTTTGCTCCATATATCTCTACCTACAGCAGTTGTTACAGTAAGTGCCAGGTGGTGGTAATTTCCTTGTCATTCAAACGTTCCAATCCTCTATTAGTAAATGTTTCAAACAGTTTGGTTATAGTTTTGCTTTTGATGCCCTCAATGTTTGGAATATGCTCTTCCTGATGACATTTGTGCATCCTCCTCCCTAGCCTCTTCAGAAAGCAGCTCAAAACATACCTGTACACCAAGGCATTCCCACCTTAGTCTTACTCACCCCCTGGCATTCTCTGTGGTGCTTGACCTCTTCTCTGTCCCTGGTTACTGGCATTGGTTGAGTGTTTTGGTTCTGTTGCACCTTAGAATCCCCTTTGAATGGGGGAGGTTAAGGGCTATAAAAGTCCAATTAGAATTATAGTTTACACTGCCCTTAATCCGGGTGTCAGGTCATGCACGTTTGATGGTGATACCAACAGCGTTACTCTTTATTATTTCCTCCCCTATTATTTGGGGAAATGGAAGTTTTATTGCAATAATACATCCTATTCAATGAACAATTGCTTTATCGGTCGGCTCGACCGGTCCCGCCAAATGCCAGAAAAAGACGTCCTGTATATAATACCGGCAGGACCGGTCACGGAGTGTGCATTCGCTAGGTGTGCCTTGTACTTCCTTCCTGTCTAGACAGCATGACGTCATAGCATCTTTTTCGTTTGGCGCGTGGAGTGTGCAGACGTCTTTTCTACAGAGAGAAGTTTTTTGAAGTTTATCAACAAATTTCACCTTTTTATGAACTTTTAAGTTTATCTACTTATTTCTACTAGTTCTATCATCATTATGTCTTCCCCTGGACAGAAAAGAGGAACTTGTGGGCACGTTATGGCCTGTTCGACAGTCGCAAGAAATGTGCCAGATGTAGGGAGAAGGGGGTGGGAGACGATCCCTGTGTTATGAAGCTTGATTGCCAGATTTGTAAGGTGTTTACACCTCCTCAAGTTCAACAACAGGCAACCCCGACCTACAGGTCCAGGAAAGAACGTGGAGAACAGAAGAAGACAGAAATCTCCAGTAGTGCTACCCCCACTCTTGTGGACCCATCAGAGGTGACTGTTGGGACAGGTAAACACTGACAAGCTATCTTCTGTCGAATTTACCCCTACCAAGAAGAAGCGTTCTGATGGCTCTCTTAAATCCAGCAAGAGAAGGCACAGCAGTAAACCTACTTCTGATGACTTGAAAAGCTTGGATGACAAGTGGAGTGAGAGGTTTTCACGACTTGAAGCTTTGCTTCTTAACAAGTCCTTTGTTGTGCCAGTGAAACCTGTAAATCCCTCAACTGTGGTGATCAGAGAACATACCGGGTGCATCCGGGTGCATCTTCCAGTGTAGTGTCTGCTGGTTTGGTCACTGAGGGTACCGGTCCCAGTCTTGTACAGACCACCAGTGAGGCTGCCCAGTTGTCTGCTACCCGACCTCCGCTGGGGGTTCCTGGTACAAATGCTGTGCAGGATGTCAGTAAGAGTGCTACCCGCCCTGTTCAGGGTCCAGGTACCTCTGATGTAGCCACCCAGCCACTGTCAATCCTGTCTGGTCCAGTGTGCCCGGTCCGGCAGTTCATGTCCCTCATAGGACTTCTAACAGCCACAGAAAAGCAAGTCCACCTAGGTCGACTTCATATGAGACCCATGCAGTGGCACTTGAAGAACAACTGGAGGGTACCAGAATCACTAGAAAAGGTGGTACCCATCCTCAAGTCGCTCCACCCCCACTTAAGGTGGCTGCAGGAAAGCAATGTGCTTCCAGGTCAACCATTACACCCACTAAAACATGCTCTGCAGATATTTACAGATACATCAAAAGAAGGGTGGGGCGCTCACTTAAACGAACGCACTGCAAGGGGAACCTGGTCCATTCCAGAAAGCAAGTTGCACATAAATCACTTGGAGGTAAAGGCGGTCTTTCTGGCCCTAAAAGAGTTCCAAGACCTCTGTTCAAACAACATAGTCCTGGTAGCCACAGACAACACAACAGTGGTTGCCTATATCAACAAAGAGGGGGGGATGAAGTCGGGCTCCCTGTGTGCCCTACTGTGGAGAATCCTGTCCTGGTGCACCAGGAAACAGGTAACTCTCAAGGCACGTCACATCCCCGGCCGGCTGAACGTGATAGCAGACAAGCTATCCAGACTTGGCTAGACCATTCAAACAGAATGGTATGGTCCCTTCACCCAGAAGTGTTTCAAGCTATATGCTCCCGGTGGCATCAGCCTCAAGTGGACTGCCACCAGATTCAACAACAAACTCCCACATTTTTGTCACCGGTCCCAGACCCCCAGGCTTGGGCAGTGGGTGCACTCAGCCTGTCTTGGGCAAATCTGGACCCATATGCCTTCCCACCAGCAGCCATCTTGGGCAAAGTGGTGGAGAAGTTACAGGACTACCCCTGCAACAGGATCATTTTGATCGCCCTAGGGTGGCCCAACATGCCCTGGTTTGGGATCTAGTGGCAATGTCCAGTCAGATCCCTCTGTGTCTGCCCAACCTGCCCAATCTGGTATCTCAACCATTCAACCAGACCCTGCACAGGAACCTGTCAAACCTGAACTTACATGCCTGGCTCCTAGAGCCAAAGCAATCAAGGAGCAGGGGTTCTCTGAGGCAGTGGCAGCACGAATTGAGGCTCCTCAAAGAGGATCAGCCAGATCCGTGTATGAGGCAAAGTGGAACATTTTTACAAAGTGCTGCCTCAGTAATCAGGTGGACTTCAGGGCACCACCTCTAAAAGCCATACCTGACTTCCTGTTGCATCTGTTTCAGGATAGGAAGTTGCAACCTGGTACCATTGATGGTTACAGATCAGCCATTGCTAACAAATTGGGCAACTCCACCATTAATGTCAGCAAAGATGAGAATCTCAGCCGTCTCCTGGATAGTGTCCATAGAGACAGGCCCAAGGGCAGGAGGGGTATACCCTCCTGGAACCTGTCCCTGGTCTTACACCAGCTGACTAAGGCTCCCTTTGAATCTTTAAAAGAGGCCTCACTAAAACACTTGACCTTCAAGACTGTTTTTCTGCTGGCCCTGGGTTCTGGTAAACGCAGGAGTGAGATCCATGCTTGGCTACATAAGAACATCAGACACCAGTCAGACTGGTCTAAGGTGTCCTTGTACCCCTCACCCAGCTTTCTATCCAAGAATCAGCTGGCTAAGGAGGGTCCAGATAATGTGGCTCCAGTGGTCATACCAGCCCTGGCCCCCACTCTGGATAAGTCACTCAAGGGTGACAGGTCCTTGTGTCCACTTAGAGCCCTTCGCTATTACTTGGATAGGACCTCAGATCTTAGGCAGAACAAGGAGTTGGTCTTTGTCTCCTTCAAGAAAGGTTTTGATAAGGACATCTCACCTGCCACCATCTCCTCATGGATCAAGCAGACTGTGATCCTTTGTTATCAGCTCTCTGACCAGGAGGCCCCACACAGCATCAGGTCAAAGCCCATGATATCAGGGACTTTGCTGCTTCTTCTAAGGCCTTCCAGTCAGGGGTCTCCTTAGAGCAGATTTTCTCAGCCTGGCACTGGAAATCCCATAACACCTTCACACAATTTTATTTGAAGGATGTGGCTTGGGCAGATACAGAGCTTTTTCATTTAGGGCCAGTGGTGGCTGTCCAACAGGTCCACCACCAAGCCCCAAAATGAGGAGATATGTAAATATGTATATATGTACATAGTATAAAAAAAAAACAAAAAAAGAAACTGTGACTTGCTTCCTTTGTGAAGTTTATTTCTTGGGACTGAACAGCCCCTCTCTCTTCTTCCTCAGATCAAATCTGGGAAAGAAGAAAAAAAGGGGGGGGGGGGGCAACGTCGGTTGACTTCCGGGTAACTGGTTAGTGGGTAGCCAACCTTGACCTCAGATGGTGCTTTGACCCTAGGTCAAAATGGGCCTTCTCAGTTTTTGTTCTGTTATGAGTTCACTTATGTCCCTAGCAGCTTACCCGCCTTCCAAGCGGTAGTTATTCAGCAATTGTCCATTGGATAGGATGTATTAACGCAATAAAATTGCAAATTTAATAAATTAAATTTTTATAAGTTAATACCCTATCCATTAGACAGGCAAGGCCCACCCATCCGGCCCCGCTATCAGCTTACTAGGGGTCTTAATATGTTTAGACAACGAAAAAGATGCTATGACGTCACACTGTCTAGACAGGAAGGAAGCAGGAGGTACACCTAGCGAATGCACACTCCGTGACCGGTCCTGCCGGTATTATATACAGGACGTCTTTTTCTGGCATTTGGCAGGACCGGTCGCGGCAACCGGTAAAGCAGTTGTCCATTAGATAGGATGTATTAACTTATAAAAATTTAATTTACTTATTAAATTTGCAATTTTGTTTGCTGCTTTGCCATCGACTACCATCACACAAGTGTTGCTACTCTTGTAGGACCTGTCATCCGATTCTGTAAGAGGGGCCGAAGGTTAAATCCAGTAACATCAAATTCCCAGTCACTGATTTCCCTTAGCTTTTTTCTTACAGGTATTAATTGTTTCCATCCATTTACATGTGAACCATATTTGGTATATGGAGCCTTTCTTTTATAACCACATAGAGATATTTATGCCATGGCAAAATCTTTACTTCATTTCTCCTTATTTGAAGGAACAGTATTGTAAGGGAAAGGTGTAGGAAGTTGATACTTGTACGGACATTGGTTAGGGGGTGTAGGTGTGCAATGTCATGGTGTGACCTTGATTTGACCTTTGACCTTGCCGTAGTGACCTTGACCTATAAAATCTTGTCCGGGCTATATCTCGGAAACTGTAAGGTGTAGGAAGTTGATACTTGGTAGGGACATTGGTTAGGGGGTGTAGGGGTGCAACGTCATGGTGTGACCTTGATTTGACCTTTGACATTGCTGTAGTGACCTTGACCTATAAAATGTTGTCTGGGCTATATCTCGGAAATCGCAATGTGTAGGAAGTTGATACTTGGTAGGGACATTGGTTAGGGGTTGTAGGTGTGCTACGTCATGTTGTGACCTTGATTTGACCTTTGACCTTGACAGAGTGACCTTGACCAATAAAAGTCTTGTCCTGGCTATATCTCGGCATCCATAAGGTGTAGGAAGTTGATACTTGGTAGGGACATTGGTTAGGGGGTGTAGGTGTGCAACGTCATGGTGTGACCTTGATTTGACCTTTGACATTGTCGTAGTGACCTTGACCTATAAATTTAATCAGGTCCAGGCTATAACGGACACTGTAAGTAGTAGGAAGTTGATACTTGGTAGGGACATTGGCTAGGGTGTGCAAGTGTAAAACGTCATGGCGTGACCTTGATTTGACCTTGCAGTAGTGACCGGGCTATATTTCGGAAACCATAAAGTGTAGGAAGTAGATATTTGGTAGGGACATTGGTTGGGGGTTATAGCCTGCAATGTCATGGTGTGACCTTGATTTGACATTTGATCTTGCATATCTGATACTATTTTATCTATGTATATGGAAATGTGATACTATTTTATCTCTCTTATATCTCTCATAGCGCTTTACTTGAATCTTGGTTGTTGCACCTTTGGGTGTCTTTTGATGTAGATTAAGCACTGTTAAAGTCATACTAGAATTCAGTAAAGGTTTTACTTTTGCAACTTCCCATTGTAACAGATGGTATTGCATCAAGTGAGTCACACAAGTTTTGCCCCAACTCCACATATAAGCATGCATGTATTGCCACATCTGTATGTACGAGTAATATTCAAAACATTCAAACCATAATTCGACCATACATAATTGTGATATTTTCATTGACATTGATTTTCTTTACATGCAGTGCTCTGTAAGAATCGTCTGTGTACTGTTTCACTGCTTCTATACCTCATGGTGTTGAAAAATATTTCCCTATAGGCTGTGGTGTACGGGCATCTCTGATGCTATTTTTTTTCTATGCCATCCTGTTATTTTCTACTGTTTAGGCTACTCTTAAGTTCTTATCAGTGCATCCTGTTTTTAGTTTTTCCTCTAGCTTTACAATAACATACATGTAAAGAACCTTTAACGTATACTCTGTAGACACTTGAAGTACTTCCACCAGTGAGGTCATGGGTCTGAATGTTGGCTCCAGCTTTATGTGGAAAAGCTGGCAGTTGTTTGCCAATGGTTCAACTATGGTTGGGGTTTTTACTTTTTAGTGCAGAGTCTTGATCCAACTAGAAAGAAGATCCTAGAACTGCTTTATTCTACCCCTAAACTCAGTGGCCTACTGTTTATCAAGATTGGCAAATTATCCTATTGTCCACATCTCTGTGGCTGTGGTTTCAAATTCAGTGCATGAAAATATGTATAAGGAAATACTGATGTCTGCCTCAGTATCTGTTAAAAGGGAAGTAAAACCCAAACTTTGATGACAGTTTATCCCTAACACTGTTGAGTAATACTATAACTTAAATTTCTTTCGAGAGTGATGTAAATAAATTCCTTCCAGGTGATGACGTGGTGTGTGGTGTTTCCATGGAGGAGTATCTGCATCTGTTGGTGGACCAGGCATCATTTTCTGTTGATGTAATTGCTGAGGTGGAAGAAACCAATAAAGAAATTGCAATCCAAGACATTTACAGATTGAGACGTCCAGATCTGGATGTTGATGTAAGTTTCAGTGTCATATGACAGAGTTGTGGCGACACATTGCTAGCATTACACATTAGGTTTAGCTGCATTGACATGTGTGTGTTGATTTATTGTTGATGCAGAGATACATAGGAAAATAGTTTTACAAGCAAAATTTTACATAGCATCTGGATTTGTCACTTGTACAGTTCTTATAGGTATTTCTCTTTTAGTTTTATTGTGGAAGAAAATGAAACCTCTTTGCATCAGGGCCGATGGCCCCGGTATCTCGGTATTAAGAGCATTTTAATGAAATAACGTGACAATGTTTTACAACTGCAGTCTCGCTTATCAGCATTTATGATTGAAAGAAAACATAAAATATTGGAAACAAACCCGATTAATATGAAGAAATTGCAAACTTATGTATTTCATATTTTTATATATTTGAGGATAATTTTTTGTGATTTCGTAGAGAGGAAACTGCTTAGGTTTTGGTTTCAAGAGTTTCACTTTCTGTCAGTGGGTTCTTCATTTGGGAATGTACTAAAATGCGCCTTTTTTCAGAATCCCAGGATCAGATCAGTTTTGCCTTGGCGGGATATCAAAACATCCCTACTTTGCACTATGAAGAACTGGTCTTTGAAAACATCTACAGTTGAATGTTATATGGCTGATATTTCATCAAACAATAAAACGTCTATAAATTTTTTAACATGTCTCACATTTTGACTTGATATAGGTAAAAGTAAAGTTTATGGACTTTTACAACTTTGTGCAACCACATTTGCCATTTCAAATTATGGCCCGTGTATGCTTGTATGTATATTACACCAAGCAGTTGTAAGTCAGGCAGAGACAGTAATGCTTGTATGTCAAGTGTCACAACCTTAAGTATGTGCTATACAAATGTTTCTGTTATTAATTTATTATTATTTTTTTTCACCGAAATACCATGACCTATTATTATTTTTTTTCACCGAAATACCATGACCTATCTTAAAAACCTTCATCCCAAATGTCAGCACATGTAATTGTGATCAAACTTCAAAAATGAGAAACTAACCCAAATTCTGAAGAAATGCAAATCTTTTATATCCCATACTTTTGTCAGTTTTAATACTTCTAAAGCAATTTCTTGGAGCAGAACTGCCATGTTTTGTTTCTGTTAATTTCACTTCTTTTGATTGAGGATATGTTATAACAAAATTTTTGTCATCCGGAACAGTTTTGAATTGGCAGGATACTGAAATGGAAAATATACTACCACCCGCCCTAATGATAAGTAAACAAAATAGCAAAATTTTGTTTAAATTTTAACGCACCCCAAGAAAATGCTTTGCAAACACTTAATTACCACTTATTAATTACCACTGGCCACTTTAGTCATTGACCTTAATAAGGTGGTTCAAAGTGAGATGGTTCTAATTTTGTTCTTTTTAAATTTCAACACCAGTTGGGCACAAAGAACTTTGTTTGAATCTTGTGTATGCAAAATACCTTGACATTACTTGGGATTTTGCCAAAAAAAAAAAAAAACAAAAAAACAAAAAAAAAAAACAATTATAAACTCATTGAGAGTGACTTTACACTAAGTGTTATGCAGTTATTATACAATATATATTTTCTCTTCTATATACTTGTAGGCTCCATCAAAAGTGAAGCTAGGCAGCTCTTTCACTGTGGTTGTGAAACTGGAAAACCCCATGCCAGATCCCCTCACCCAATGTTCATGGAACATTGAAGGAGCAGGCTTGGTCAAACCTCGCAGCTTTGAGCAGGCGTAAGTAAAGTTGGTAAACCTTGTTCTCAAAGATACAAGTGGTCTCTATTCATAGTAAATTTCAAACAATTGGAAGAATATTTTAATCCAACAAGGTTTTCCAGATCAGGCTATTAAGTAGATTTTTTACAAGTAGAATTAGGAAGATGATAGACCAATTATGATGTCCCAACATTGAAAAATGCTTTATTTTTGTATACGTAAATGGACATAATGACCAAAATTACAACCAAATGCTTTAGATATTGGAAGTTCTAGTTTTATGAAGTTCACTGTAATTTAATGGAAAAGGTGTTCAAATGATCTTTAGTTGACGTTTAAATAGAATTTTGAAGACTCACTTTTAAAATTTTTAACTTTCACTAGTGACATGTGATTTTGAAGTATAATTTTTACTACTTAATTATCAGTAGTAAGAAAGGGGTTTAGAAGGTTATCGACATCAGTGATACAGTAGGCCTATAGAGATTACCCTACCCACAATATAGAACTCCAGGGCTGGTATTCATAAAAAATCACAAACCCACTCACAGTCTCAACTCAAATTCACTCCTACTTTAGTATAAACTCAAATTTAGCCTTCTTAAGTGAAGTCCTACTGAAGTAGTATATGCTCAAACTCAAATATGGTCAAACAATGTTAGTGAAGCCATAATCTCTAACATTTAACACGCCTTTCATGCAAACTTAAAAATAATTCCTAAATATAGGGAGCATAAATGATTATGAGCCTGAGTTTAAGTATATAGTATTTTCTTAAGAATAGGCAGTATCAGTTGGAACTCAAATTTGAGTTTCAGTTGAAGCACAAATTTAGGGATTATATTTCAGTTTGAGATTGAGGTTAAGATTTTTTATGAATTCCAGCCCTGATCAGTATCAAAGGTAACATTAAAAGATAGGGCCAGTTGGTGTAGTTTGCAATATTTTGTCCCTGACCTCTGAGGTCAGAGATTTGAACATCAAGCTTGGTCTTAATTGGGAAAGATGACTGTGGATTGCCAATACCCAATGGCTTATAGTGCTATTATATCTTGACCAACTATGATTAATACATTAAATCCAAATGGGTCAGTCAATCAATAAAATAGCCCATAGTCCTCTGTTGCCAGTAGATTCAATGAATATGGATGTCATGTACTGGTATACATGAATTGGTTTTTCCTTTGTTATCCATATATCTTTGGTTGATTGGCGATAACTGAAAAAAGAACTAGTTGGTTTTATTTTTATGTGAGATTGCCTCAACAGTGGTAGGACCTTTATTTTATGGAGACCTTAAACTCCTAACAATCAGTAAACAAGATCACTCAGCGACCAAGGCACACAGTAAGAAGTAAATGGGAAAGTTTGGATTAATTTTTGTATCCAGATCTAAGCAGGACCAATGCCCATCTTCTGATGTCTTTTTCAAGCAAGATCCAACCAGTGGTACTTGCATAATCCTGCTTATAAACACACAAACATACTGACAAATGGTCATAAACACAATACCTCCTTGGCGGAGGTAATAACAGCAACTATAGGATTGGCAGAGGTGATACTACAATTTAACTGAATTCTTAGTTCTACAAAGTTTTTACATGGTCTCTCCTAGATTTTTCCTTGCCTATTAAAATGTTGCAAAATGTTATATATTGCCAAAATTTAACATTACTACAAAACCCCTCCTTTCTTTACCAGTTCTGACTTATTGCAAACACTTGCATCATTAATTTCAGGTTACATTGATTTTGAAAAATTTTGCTTTTGTAATGTATCTTGTTATAACGAGGTCCAGTGGTATATGCAAAATGTTCTGGGTAATTACTAATCAGATCCAAGTGTAGGCTGTCATAACACAAGATTATTGGGATCTGTTGGAGTATCCATTGGAAAGTTATTGCATTGCAATTAATCTCTTATACCATTGTTTTATTGCGTTAATACATCCTATCCAATGGACAATTGCTAATCCGGTCGGCGCAGACCGGCCCGTCAAACGCCAGAAAAAGACGTCCTGTGTTGCCACCGGCTGGCCGGTCCGTAGTACTGTGCACTCCCCAGATGGCGCCTCGTACTTCCTTCCTGTCTAGACAACCTGACGTCATAGCATCTTTTTCGTTTGGCGCGTGTACTGTGCGAACGTGTTTTCAACAATCTCCAGATATTTTAAGGAAAAGTGTGCATTATGATGGTTTTTATACCTTATTTGCAAATAATTTATTGTTAAAGTGTTACCTACATATCAAGCACGGATATACATCGAGAAATCTGCTGGAAACGCTCCCTAGTTGACTCAATTTAGTGTTGATGATAGGGCAGTAATCTACGAGAAATATGAAGGCAGCCATTTTCTAGTTTCCTCCCATTCAACAATTGTGTTGTTAGGGGCAGATCGACAATATTTAGAAATATAATGGATATACTACTTACAAGGTATTTTTATCCGTGTTATTTGTTGTATGTACCTGCTGTAACCTTCCAGCTACAATCACCATAGAAACGCCCTTTCTAGTACTACAATAGAAATCACGGCAAACTTCAGTCTACGTATTTTTGAACACTGTAAAGAAGGAATTCCCCAAGCAGGATGCATTCGTCATCTTCAGAGTAGATGAATTCTTCAGAGCGCACTGGTCCAGACATCTTTGCTTTAAAGCATTAGTCGACCGGTAAGCTTATATATATATGTACATCAGCAGCAAGAGATGAATTCTTCAGATTTCTTCAGAGCGCACTGGTCCAGACATCTTGCTGTAAAGCATTAGTCGACCGGCAAGCTCATGTTCAGCCGACCTCACCTAGTGTTTACATAGAAGGAACTTCATCTTTGATCACTCTCAGTCCCTCCCTTGTGGACCCGGCACTTGTGTCGGTAGTAAGGGAGGTGGATGGCCAGGAAACTGGTTTGAGTGTACAGCCGGCTGAGAAGAAGAACCGACTTCAGACCGGCCAGGAATTTCATCTACAGAGCGCACTGGTCCAGGCTTCTCTGCTTTAAAAGCATCAGCCGACCGGCCAGCTCAAAAGAACGCGACCTCTGACGTCATATCCAGTCAGCCAATCGTGTGTCCTTCCGACCAATCACGAAGCAGGTCACGTGTTTTCACCGAACACGGAGGTCGGAAGAGCGTTCTTTCATTGTTAATGATAGGTTACTGACGGCTACAGAAAAGCAAGTTAATCTAGGTCGACTTCATATGAGACCCATACAGTGGCATCTCAAAACATACTCTTATGGCTGCCAATGCTCTGGTCGGAAGTCGACTAGATTACTGTAACTCTCTGTTCAGAGGTCTCTCAGCTCTAGATCTGCGCAAACTTCAATGTGTTCAGAATAGCCTTGCCAGAATTGTTGCCAACACCACCAAGTACTCACACATCACTCCAGTTAGAAAAGCACTACATTGGTTGCCAATTAAGTACCGTACTATCTTTAAGACTGCCATGCTGGTATATAAGTTCCTACACAGTGGTAACCCCAAATACTTTGAACCCTTCCTCATTCCCAGACATAGTGCATATAACACTCGTCGAAGTCAATCTGATGGCATATTTCTTGAGGTTCCCCACTTTGGTTCAATTTTCAAGTCTCGAAAACATTTTGGACTCAGTTTTGCGTATGACGCACCTATGATTTGGAATGACCTTCCTGATGAGGTCCGCTCTGCAAACTCACTTGCCTCTTTCAGGTCAAAGTTGAAGTCATACCTCTTTGGAAAAGCATACCCACCCTAAATTTCCAATCTCCTTTCTGCTTTCTCCGCGGTGCTGACCCCTGCAATGTCTCTGGTTTTTGAATATTGAACAATGTTTTTGTGTGATGCGCCTTAGAGTCTGTCTTTTGACGGAGATTAAGCGCTATAAAAGTGCTATTAGAATTAGAATTAGAATTAGACTGTGATTCCTGTCCCTGCTTTGCAGACCCGGCCTGGTTGTCGGTAGTGGGGTTTTGTGGACTGTAAAGTTGCCGGCAAAGCATCACACAAAGAACGCGAATACTGACGTCATCTCCAGTCAGCCAATCGCGTGTCTTTCCGACCAGCAAGCTGGTCACGTGACACACCGAACACCAAGTGTTTCTAAATATAGCTCACAAGGGCTTTCCCAGCAACTGTCAAATCCACAAATAAGACGTGCGATTTAAGAAATACCTTAATTAATGGAGGAAACCTACAGCAAGCTGAATTCAACACAAAAGATAGTTGTAAAATTGCTTTAGCAATTGGTTACAGAATGTACCGACCAATATACCGGCTACACAGCCTTGTACACTTGCTTTAACAACTGGTTACAGAGTGTACCAGCTGGTACTGGCTACACAGCCTTGTACACTTGCTTCAACAACTGGTTACAGAGTGTACCGGCTGGTACTGGCTACACAGCCTTGTACACTCACTTCAACAACTGTTTACAGAGTGTACCGGCTGGTACTGGCTAGACAGCCTTGTACACTTGCTTCAACAACTGGTTACAGAGTGTACCGGCTGGTACTGGCTACACAGCCTAGTACACTTGCTTCAGCAACTGGTTACAGAGTGTACCAACTGGTATTGGCTACACAGCCTAGTACACTTGCTTCAACCTACGGGTTACAAATCTACTAACAGGGTGCTGGCTACACAGTCCTTACTAAATAATGCTGCGAGCCAACTGGTTACACACAAAAAAAAAAAAAAAAAAAGGCTAAATATAGACCAGTAGCTGTCAAAATTAATTGGTCACCCCAGCCTGCCAGTTTTCTGCCGGTTACAGAGAATTGCTGGTTACAGTTAAGTACCGGGTATGGAGTCCTGGTATCGGACAGAGTTGCCTAAGGTTAATTTGGTTACAGAGAATTCTTAGACCGGTCAGTGGTCTTGGTGATGTGACATGCCAGTGTCCCAAGCTACTGCCAGGCAACCTTCCCTTATCACATCTCTCAACAACCTGTTACCAGTGCTGGACTTGGCTGGAGAGATAATAAATTTGGTCATGTCCGGCCAGGGGTCAGACATCTCACGAATGACAATTGCTCTGTAAATGCTGCACCTTGCAGGCTGCTGGCCCGGGGCGAAGAGTCTATTAATATGAAAAGTTGTGTCAGTCCCACCAGACCACAATAAGAACAGAGAGACTGTTAACCTGGATCATTGTCACTAGACCGGACCAGTGTCCGGAGGGACAGAAAATGTTTATCAAAATACCAAATGTCCCAAATGTGGCACACAATCGGCCTGTAGGGTCCAGACTAAGCCCCTTTTCGGGAACTTAGGAAGCCTTGGGGGCTGGTCTCTAGGTATTACAAATGTTCAAGGAGGGATACCTACTCCCATATACCTATACAAGAACAATCCAGGTAATGCCTGCTATTCGGTTTTGTCCACAGCACCTTTGGAGTTCACTGTGATACCAAAGGAGGTAAAACTTGTGACCATACACAAGGACTTAAGAAGCCACCAGTACCTAGACGACTGGTTGGTGAGAGCCAGATCCCAGGCTGGTCTCCAACATTCACAGGAACTAGTGAATAATGTGTCAGCCACTGGGTTGGCTGATGAACTTACAGAAATCAGAGCGGGAGCCCAAACAAGACCTTGATTTTGTAGGCTACCAGTTCGACTTCAGGTCTGATCGGTTCCGACCGACTCTGGACCGGTGACAGAACCTTCAAGAGACTATGTTAAAACTGCTATCCCTACCGGCTTGCCCGGTCCGGGAATTCATGTCCTTGATAGGTTACTGACGGCTACAGAAAAGCAAGTTAATCTAGGTCGACTTCATATGAGACCCATACAGTGGCATCTCAAAACAACTGGAGGGTACCAGAATCACTGGAAAAGGGTGATCCAAGTCCCCAGGTCCCTGCATCCCCATTTACAATGGTGGCTGACGGAAGACGATGTACTTACAGGCCAACCATTATACCCAATAAAGCATGCTCTGCAAATATTTACAGACGCATCAATAGAGGGGTGGGGTGCTCAATTAAACGAGCACACGGCTGGAGGAACCGGGTCTCTCCCGGGAAGCAAGCTGCACATAACTATCTAGAACTTAAAGCAGGCTTCCTGGCTTTAAAAGAGTTCCACGAATTTTGCTCAAACAAGATAGTACTTGTAGCAACTGACAACACCACAGTAGTGTCATACATAGACAAGGAAGGAGGCATGAGGTCGGGCCCACATGTGCCCTACTATGGAGAATCTTGACCTGGTGTACCAGGAAACAAGTGACTCTAAGCCCGACACATTCCAGGCCGGCTGAATGTGGTAGCGGTCAAGCTATCCAGGCTAGGCCAGACCATCCAAACAGAGTGGTCTCTCCTTCCAGAGGTCTTCCACTCAATCTGCAGCAGGTGGCACCGGCTCAAATAGACTTATTTGCTATGAGGTTCAACAACAAGTTGCCTCTGTTTGTGTCACCGGTACCGGATCCCCTGGCCACAGTAGTGGATACACTCAGTCGGCCATGGTAGGATCTGAAAGCATACACCTTCCCGCCATCAGCCATATTGGGCAAGTGGTGGAGAAGTTGCAAGACTCCCCATGCAAGAGAATCATTCTGATTGCTCCGGGGTGGCCCAACATGCCTTGGTTTTGGGATCTAGTGGCCATGTCCAGCCACATCCCGCTGAGCCTGCCCAATCTGTCCAGCCTGTTCACAGCCATTTGATCAGATCCCTCACAGAAATCTGACAAATCTTAATCTCCATGCAGGGCTCCTAGAGCCTCAGCAATCGAGGAGCAGGACTTGTCTGAGGCAGTGGCAGCAAGAATTGAGGCTCCTCAAAGGAGGGGTCAATCAGATCAGTCTATGAGGCAAATGGGTCATTTTACCAAGTGATGTATCATTCATCAGGTGTACTTCGGGCTCCACATGTAAAGTCAGTTGCTGACTTCCTTAGGTACCTGTTTCAGGACAGGAAGTTGCAGCCCAGTACTATTGTTGGTTACAGATCAGCCATTGCTGATAGCCTGGAAATTGGAAAATCTCACTCGTCTCCTGGATAGCTTCCACTGAGACAGACCCAAAGGCCGGAGGGGAACCCCCTCCTGGAACCTCTCCCTGGTTTTTGCACCAGCTGACAAGGTTCATTTTGAACCAATGAAAGGCTTCCTTGAAGCTTTTGACCTTCAAGGCAGTTTTCCTCTTGGCCCTGGGTTCGGACAAGCATAGAAGTGAGATACATGCTTGGCAAACAGCCCAGCACCATTGATGGTTATAGGTCATCCATTGTTGATAAATTGGGAAATTCACCTTTCAACATCAGTAAGGACGAAAATCTCGCTCGTCTCCTGGATAGTTTCCTCAGAGACAGACCCAAAGGCAGGAGTGGCATACCCTCCTGGAACTTCTCACTGGCCGTGCACCAGCTAAGACTCCATTTGATCCAATCAAGGAGGCCCCCTTGAAGCATTTGACCTTCAGGACGGTATTCCTCTTGGCCCTTGGGTCGGGCAAGTGCAGAAGTGAGATTCATGCTTGGCAATACTGATATGTTGGACACCAATCCGATTGGTCAAAGGTGTCTCTGTATCCATCACCCAGCTTTCTATCCTAGAATCAGCTGGCCATAGGGGGTCCAGACAGTGTGGCCCTGGGGTTATAACAGCCCTGGCCCCCAACTCTGGATAGATCCCTCAAGTCTGACAGGTCCCTCTCTCCGATCAGAGCACTGTGCTACTATTTGGACAGGACCTCAGACATCAGGCAGAATAAAGAGGTGGTTCTTGTCTCCTTTAAGAAAGGTTTCAACAAGACATCTCACCTTCCACTATCTCCTCTTGGATCAAGCAGACTGTGATCCTATGTTATGAGCTCTCTGACCAGGAGGCCCACACTTTACATCAGGTTAAAGCCCATGATGTCAGTGCCTTTGCTGCTTCTAAGGTCTTCCAGTCGGGAGTCTCCTTAGATCCAATCTTGTCAGCCTGCCACTGAAGTCACAATACCTTCACACAGTGCTTTCTGAAGGGTGTGGTTTGGGCTGACTCGGAGCTTTACCAATTGGGCCGGGTGGTGGGCTGCTCAGCAGAACCACAAGTGGCCCTTAGAGTGAGGAGATTTGTATATATGTACATAATGTAACAGTTCTACAAGCACATAGTATAAAATGTGATGTGCTTCCTTCGGGAGGTTTATTGGCTTTCTGGGACTGAACTCATCCCTCTCTTCCCCTACCTCAGAGCAGGTCTGTTAAAAAGGGGGGGGGGGCGACGTCGGTATAGCCCCGGGTAACCGGCTGTTGGCAACCGACCAAGGTCTTACAGGGTTTCCTGACCTTAGGGTCAACCCAGGCCTGGGCCTATAGGTCTCCTGACGAAGTCAGCCTAGACCGTAGGTTAAAATTTGCTATTACTTGTGAGTTCACGTAAGTCCCTAGTAACTTACCCGCCGACCAAGCGGTAGTTATTCAGCAATTGTCCATTGGATAGGATGTATTAACGCAATAAAATTGCAAATTTAATAAGTAAATTAAATTTTTATAAGTTAATACCCTATCCAATGGACACACAAGACCCTCCCACCGACCCCGCTATCAGCTTACTAGGGGTCTAAGAGGTTTAGACAACGAAAAAGATGCTATGACGTCAGGTTGTCTAGACAGGAAGGAAGTACGAGGCGCCATCTGGGGAGTGCACAGTACTACGGACCGGCCAGCCGGTGGCAACACAGGACGTCTTTTTCTGGCGTTTGACGGGCCGGTCTGCGCCGACCGGATTAGCAATTGTCCATTGGATAGGGTATTAACTTATAAAAATTTAATTTACTTATTAAATTTGCAATTTTCTAGGGATGTTGGACCTTATGACAAAGTTGAGTTCAGAGTGCCCATACCAGCTAAGAAACTTGGCAAAAAGACTGTTAATGTGAGCTTTGATTCCAAGGAACTGCGGGATGTCACTGGAACATGTAAAGTGGAGGTGATAGCGTAAAAGTCAGCTACTTCCTGTACCAGCGATAAAAATTGTGCCAAAGACGGAAATATCAAGATATTACTGCAAAAAAAGACCTTGTGTTTAGCCTTCATTTAAACTTAACACCCTTGCAAAAAAGTGTTGGGTTTTGGTTCTTTAAATGTTTTTGTGCTGTAACTGTTATTGTATAACTAAAAGTTTTTAATCGACATCATCTTAAATAAAGGCTAAATATAATAGGGCTTTAACAGATCAATAATACTCCACCATGATAGCTTTATTTGTTCTGTGGCCGGTTTTACCAGTCTAACACAAATATTGGCTAGTTTTTACTTTACTGGTATGAGATATGTGCGGCAGTATAATTCCACGTTTTAAACAATTTCATTTTTAGTCGAATCTTTGATTCGAGTTATGTACTGAGTTGCGGCCACGATTTTAAATTGGCCGTTTAAGCCCTTAAATACCAAATTCTGCATAATATTTCTTCACATATCTGTACATTAAGGTGTATATTATACACTCTGCCATTTTGAAGATTTTTAATGCCTTTATTAAGTTATATTTTGTGAAGTAAAAAGCATGTCTAGCACTACGTCTGGCTTTCTGTAAAGTCCCGGATGTCCTAGAAACTATTGTTTTTGCTATTGTAATGGTGTACTCGAACGAGTCTTTTTTAACGGTTTCGTCTGCTGGTTTCTAGACCTTAAACCCCAATTAATTTATTCGTCTGCTGGTTTATCACGCAGTCACTGTTATTATAAAATTGTCGTCTGGGCATCTACAGCCTATTACTAATTTGTCAAACAAATAAACCGCAAAGAAATTAATGAATGAAGTGACGTCACGGTAGTACTACTCATTTATCATTCAGCCAATCAAAATCAAGGACACCTCAAACTCCGTAGTTCTACATTCAACCACTAGAAGGCACTTTTGTATGTCCTAGAAGTTATCACGATGGGGTTTCTAACAACATTTTACAAATATAAATCCAGCAATATTTTATTGTCACCGCACCTCACTCTGTCTTCTCGCAATATTTAGAACAAATAAAATATCAAATGCTGGTAGTTGTACACCCACAGAGTGATGAAAACGTGAGGCTACGATGGGGTTTCTAACAATATTTTACAAATATATAATCCAGCAATATTTTACTGTCACCGCACGTACCTCACTCTGTCTTCTCGCAATATTTAAAACAAAATATCAAATGCTGGTAGCTGTACACCCACAGAGTGATGAAAACGTGAGGCTACGATGGGGTTTCTAACAATATTTTACAAATATATATAATCCAGCAATATTTTACTGTCACCGCACCTCACTCTGTCTTCTCGCAATATTTAAAACAAATAAAATATCAAATGCTGGTAGTTGTACACCCACAGAGTGATGAAAACGTGAGGCTACAATGGTGTTTGTAACAACATTTTACAAATATATAATCCAGCAATATTTTACTGTCACCGCACCTCACTCTGTTTTGCGGGCGATAATACCAAGTTTACAGATTTCAACACCCACTGCTGTCCTAAGATTCGACTCTGTGGTTGGCAGAATGCCAGCCACTTCACCCTAGTTATTTTTATTGGAATACATAGTTACTGTAATACTATTTATGGGGGTTGTGAGCTTGCCTCCCATCTATAAGTCAATTAATTTAATTTTCATATTTCCTGGACAATTCCTGTAATTATCAAATATGGCGGATCCCATACCAGTAAAGTAAAATTGCCCCCAATTTTACAACAAAATTTTAATGGAGTTGAATTTAGTAAATTGGATCTTCAGGGTCATAAAAAGTGTTTAGCCACAGAAAACACAGAAAGAAGATAAAAACACTGATGTTTAAAGTGGTTGTTTCAGATTTGAGTGAACTCCAAAGTGTCAATCCAAATTGCATTCAAATAACACATAAAACACGCAGATGCAAGTTTATTGCAGCAGTTTTTTTCTATTGTAATTGTAAACCTGTTATATTCATATATGATCATGTCAAAGGTTCTCTGTAAGTATTGTGGTAACCCAGTTTGAATACTGTAGACTCTGTTAAATGCTACTTGTGAGAGCTTCACAACAGTAGTTTTTACTTGATTGTAATAAAGGTTTTTCAAATAGAGTATGTATGTCAAATTCGTTAACCTCTGTTTGTTGAATGGATGTTCTCTTTATAAAACTCGATCTCTCAAAGATCTTTATTGGAAGATTGTGTTTTTGTCACTTCACACATAACAAGCAAGCAAACAGACTTTGCGGTTTTAAGTCTTTTCAGGTCTTCCCTTTATTTTTGCACATTTTTTTTTTTTACCCCACAACCTTTAAGGGCTGTGTGGGTATTGTTTTCACCCATGGTGCCCAGATGGGTCGGTGACAGGAAAAAGTTTGTCTTTGCTGTCTCTCAGAAACTGCAAGGTGTAAGAAGTTGATACTTGGTAGGGGCACTGGTTGGGGGGAGTAGGTGTGCAACGTCATGGTCTGACCTTGATTTGACCTTTCTGTAGTGACCTGGACTGTTAAAATCTTGTCTGGGCTATATCTTGGAAAGTGTAAGGCATAGGAAATGGATACTTGGCAGGGATATTGGTTAGGTTTGCAACATCATGGTGTGACCTAAGGAGCTATACTGAGTACCAAGTTCTTGTACAAAGGTAGAGAGTTTAAAAAGTTGGTGCATGGTCACTACAGATGTAGAGGTGATGCCTTCATAAAGTAATCTTCCTCTGGCCTAGTATGTATTGGCAAAATAACAGACAAATCCCTCCAATGTTCATAGAGAAAATTATGAAAGGGTGTTAAAATTTTAATGCTACAGAGGGGACCTCACTTGAAGGGAAAGTAGTTATTACTCATTTAGCTATTGGGATAAACACCCAAGTTACTTATCAATTTATAGTTATGGAAAAAGTAGCTGAACAACATATTTTAACAAAATGCTGTAAATGCAGTACTTTTCAAGTTACAAGTGATTTACTCAACAGTGAGAATCTGAATAGCCATCACTTAGCTTTGCAATGGGCTACAGTACTGCAATTTTATTATGTCACAGCTAAACTAAAAGTGGTTAAAGACATAATTAAATAAGGGTGCAGTGGCTGGCTTTCTGCCAACCACAGAGTCGAATCTTAGGACAGCACTGGGTGTTGAAATCTGTAAACTCGGTATTATTGCGAGATGGGTATTTGTAGTAGATGGGTATTTGTAGTGACGTGATGTGAAAGGTTTACAAATATAAAGGGTCTGTACTGTAGATGCGCAGTTTGAAATTTGATTTTAAAGTGAGAAGACATATTTCAATTTTGAAGCTTGGATATTTTACAGAAGCAAATTGTAAGTATTTTAATAAAATGTTCCTGTGTTATCTACATTATTACGATAGCCATAATGAGCGATAATAGGGAGTCGGGGGATATGCTGTATTTTACCGATGAAGTATTTCATCGTTTAGCCAATCAGAATCAAGGACACATCTGTGTCATGTTAGAATGTAGAATAAAATAAGAGCGAACTGGTTTATTTTGTAAATATACTGTAAAACAATTTGGAAGACAACTTCTTCCAAAATAAGAAACGGATTGACAGAAAAATGAAATCACGTGATAACTTCTAGGAAATGCAAACCCAAAGCGCCTTCGAGTGGTTGAATGTAGAACTACCGAATTGTGCATATTTTCATTGTCTCAGCCAGATGTGTCCTCGATTCTGATTGGCTAAACGACAAATGTCTAGTACTACTGTGACGTCACTTCATTCATTAATTTGCTTGCGGTTTATTTGTTTGACAAATGAGTAAGGCTGTAGCTACCTATTTCAAACACAAATATCTGTCAAGCGATGTGATTGGTTCATAATAAATACTTTTTAAAGTCACGTGAAGTTACGTAGTTGCGCAAACAACGATTTTACATTAACAGTGTCTGCGCGATAAACCAGCAGACGAATAAATATATATATGTTAATTTTGCTTTCACGTCTACAAACCAGCAGACGAAACCGTTAAAAAAGACTCGTTCCAGTAGGCCATCACAATGGCAAACACAATAGTAGGACATACTGGACCTTATAGAAAGCCAGACGTAGTGCCAGACATGCTTTTTACTTCATAAATTGTAACTTAATAAAGGCATTAAAAATCTTCAAAATGGCAGAGTGTATAATATACACCTTAATGTACTGATATGTGAACAAATATTATGCAGAATTTGATATTTAAGGGCTTAAACGGCCAGTTTAAAATCGCGGCCACAACCTAGTACATAACTCGAATCAAAAATTCGACTAATAAAAAAATACTGTAAATGCAGTAGTTTTCAAGTTACGACTGATTTAATCAACAGTGATAACCTTAAAGTAGCTTTTGCTCGACTGTGCAATGAGCTACAGGTCTACAATTTTACTATGTTATAGCTGACCCAAAAGTATGTAACATAAACATAATTCTCTAAATGCAAGTTTTCAAGTTACAAGTGATTTATTAGCAGTGATAAGCTGAAAGTAGCTATTGCTCAGCTATGCCGTGAGCTACAGGTCTACAATTTTACTATGTTATAGGTGACCAAATAGTATGTGAATAACATATTCAAACAAATTCTCTAAATGTAATAGTTTTCAGGTTACAAGTGATTTTACTCATTATGGAAAGTACTGAAAAGTCAGAAAGTAGCTCTTACTCACTAAGCAATTGGGATAGACATACATATTCTCTCTCTCAAGTGTTATTTTCTCTACTTAAACATTACATGTATTTGGACCTTTATATAACTGACACTTTTTGCAAATCTATATGTCATGGGGCCAAAAAATTGTTTCCCCGGGCTGTGGGATACGGGCATCTCAGATGCTATTTTCTTAGTGAGCTGACTGTATTATCATGATCTAGTGTAGCTAGGGTCTCTGATGACTTCTTTGAGACTACAACATCCGCAGAGAAACAACCGAATGCTTGAAATATATCATCACATTTATTTATGTAACACAAGCATGTTGTATAACATGTACAACATAACTAGAAACAGAAAAATTCGGGATTCAACAAACCAAATATGAGTTTGGTAGTTTCTTCTTTTATCTCAATGCTGTTTGTGTATGTTTTACTGCTACAAAATTCATCATTAAGAGAAAAAAAAAGACAGGCCATGTTAATGTTTCCATTGACTCAGTAAGGCCACATACTAAACTTGTGATATTGGAATTGCAGGGTGTATCCACTAAATTTTAGTGGTGGGAACAGTAAACCGGTAACCTGTTTTTCGTTCGTTTCTGACAAAAATAACGAAATTCGCAAAGGATATTTGGGAACCGGTAATTGAAAACGTCGACCACATAATGGCTGATACTTCTTCAAAACGACAAAAAATATACATATTTTGAAATATATGTCACATTTTTTTACATTTTATTGAGCAAAAATCATGTTGACATACTTATTAATATCTCACGAAAGCCATTTCCAGTTTGGGGTTCTGCCACTTGTACGCTGTGTGGATAATTTTAATGTACATTATAAGGCATATGAAATATCGGATTTCGTTCGTTTCAAAGCCCCGGTAACTGGTTTTGTTTTCTGCAAATGGTCCCACCACTACTAAATTTCAATATTTTTTCCATGACTTCTTCATGACCGAAGCTTTAAAATTAAGGACCTTTTACATGCTTCGTGGCATGAAAGAGGCATGAACGAGCTCCCACCGAGGCCACAAGCACCCGTTGGTTTTGCCTTTGAAAACCACTCACAAGGTTCCAGTCACAGTACAGGAAGATGTCGAAGACACCAAAATTTGACCTGATTACATAAACGTATCCTTGTATTGAAATGCTGGATGAAAGAAAGGAAGAACGGTGTTTCACGAAAGGATGCCTTTTAATTTCCATGACTTTTTACGAATTTTCCAAAACCTGAAGTCAATTTCCATGACTGTTCCAGGCCTGGAAAAAATAATGGAACTCCATGACTTTTCCAGGTTTTTCATGACTGGATACACCCTGGAATTACCTCTGTGGAATGTCTGCCAGTTAAAAATCAAAACTCACATTCTTCCTTTCCTACCAAACAAACAAAAAAAAAACCTCCACTGGTTGCTTATTCAGTGGTAGACTTGCTTACTTTGGCGGCGGTGACCAAATGAATGAGTGCATTTTACAACAGTCTGGATTCTACACTCTCACTGGAACTAAACTTCCTTCTGGAGGGAAATGTTGTCAGAGAATCATAGTGCACAAAGTCAAACCCTTGCACTAGGTCTAATTCAATGGGAATCCTTTACTATAGTAAATTTAGATAAACCTGGTTTTGGCAACCGATTGTTTCTAATATTTGTGCCCACAAGCAAGTTGGTAGTTAGAGTTTCGCAGTTGTGGTACCGTGCTAGTGGAATAGATTACCATGTATGGTCTATGGCATCCTCCACAAACTAAAGACTCCTCTTTAGAGACTTGCCTTACCACCACCATAACTGTCTCTCCTCCCCTGTATTCAGTTTTTACCTCTATCGGTGGAAACATCTCTTCTTGGAAATCAGCACTTTAGAGGAAGTTCACACAAATATTCCAATCATTTTAATGTTAATATCATTGCAAAATGTAAAACCTGGACAGGAAGATCCGTCAAGTGTATATTTGTGTAAGGTGTTCAAATCAAGTTACACTGCAAAGCTACCATACAAAAATACAATCTTCTTATTCAGGCAATCAAAAGAAACAAAGGTGAAGAAACCATTAAACCAATGACTAGAAGTGCTATCTGTTATCCTCCACAACAATTGTTTTATAAGGGTACTTGTCCACTTCCACAAACAAATATCTTGTTTCATATTTTCCTGAATTATTCTGAAAAAGATGATAAAATAGACATGTTGATGAAATGATTCTACTTAAAACTAGAAAATTACATTTGCTCTGCAATAACCAAGTGTCAGTGGATCCGGTTAATATTATAGTGAGACTGACTATGGCAAATTATTTATGTAAAATTTCAGTTAACTATTTGACTTTCAAACTGAAAAGTTAAAGTTATTATCAGCTGTTTTTCAGTTGTGTTAAGCTTTCCAACATAAGTTCACTTTCCAAGGCTGTTTGAGCAGTAAATGACCAATCAGTGCAATAATGCTGTTTAACCTTGAATAAGGGGGTCAAATACCAAATCTTATCCTACAAAATAGTTGCGGCCCTCGATTTCCATTATTTTTTTTTATATACTTTTTCAAACCTCTATGGGCTAGCAATTGAGACATGGCATTTATGTATGAGACTACTAAGTAATGTGGCAATTGTGCCCTGCCACGTATTATGGGCTAAATCCAGGAAATATAAATGAATCAAATAATTTTGGAATATTTGCCATTGGAGCAGTAAAATTAAAGTTGCTACAATTCAAATCTAATCCCCAACAAAAATACCAGCCAACAATTTCCCATAATCTACTTTCCTGTACCAAAGCTGTGGGAGCAATAATGAGCAGGACATAATAGCTTTCAGACAAAGCAATTTTCTTGTTTAAACATCAAGCAGAGGATCAAAGGTCAAACCTAACCCTGCAAATCCCAGCCAATGGTTTCGTACACACTGAAAAGTGTTTTACTGAATACATTTACTCTAATTACAACCAGTAGTCTTACTTTGTCAAAATATTTTGTCCCTTAGTTTACCTTTTTCTCAGGACAGTACAAAATATGTTCAATTTGTGCGTAAAATTGTCAATGTTACAAAAATTTTTCGAAATTTGAGACTTCTGGAAAAATCTCAAATTTAATTGGAATCACTTTAAAATTGCAAATTTAATAAGTAAATTAAATTTTTATAAGTTAATACCCTATCCAATGGACAATATGCTAAACCGGTCGGCGCAGACCGGCCCGCCAAATGTCAGAAAAAGACGTCCTGTGTTTCCACCGGCTGGCCGGTCCTCACACTGCACTCGCCAGGTGGCGTGTCGTACTTCCTTCCTGTCTAGACAAGCTGACGTCATAGCATCTTTTTCGTTGTCTAAACCTATTAGGCCCCTAGTAAACTGGTAGCGGGGTCGGTGGGAGGGTCTTGCGTGTCCATTGGATAGGGTATTAACTTATAAAAATTTAATTTACTTATTAAATTTGCAATTTTATTGCGTTAATACATCCTATCCAATGGACAATATGCTGAATAACTACCGCTTGGCCGGCGGGTAAGGTGCTAGGGACTTATACGAACTCAGAAAATAACTAACAACTTAAAGCCTGGGTCGATCTAAGATTATCAAGACCCTTAAGGCTATGGTCGGTCAACAGAAACCGGTTAACCGGTCCAAACCGACTCGCCTCCCCCCCCCCCCTTTTTTGACAGACCCGCTCTGAGGTAGGGGAAGAGAGGGATGAGTTCAGTCCCAAGAAATAAACCTCCCGAAGGAAGCACGTCTGATTTTTTTTTTTTTTTTGATGCTTCTTAACTATATATACACTATATACATATGTACCCATCTCTCCTCTGGCCTGGATTATTTGTGGATCTGCTGAGCAGCCACTACAGGACCCAGGTGGTAAAGCTCAGAATCAGCCCATGCCACATCCTTCAAATAGAATTGGGTGAAGGTGTTATGTGACTTCCAGTGGCATGCTGATAATATTTTTCCAAAGAGACTCCCGACTGGAAGGCCTTTGAAGCAGCGAAGGCCCTAACATCATGGGCTTTAACCTGATGTAACTTGTGGGACTCCTGGTCTGAGAGCTCATAACATAGGATCACAGTTTGTTTGATCCAAGAGGAGATAGTGGCAGGTGAGATGTCCTTGTCGAAGCCTTTTTTGAAGGAGACAAAAACCAAGTCCTTATTCTGCCTGAAGTCTGAAGTCCTGTCCAAATAGTAACGCAAGGCTCTAACCGGGCAGAGGGATCTGTCAGACTTGAGGGATCTATCCAGAGTGGGGGCCAGGGCTGGGATAACCACTGGGGCCACACTGTCTGGACCCTCTTTAGCCAGCTGATTTTTGGAGAGGAAGCTGGGAGACGGGTACAGGGATATCTTAGTCCAATCAGACTGGTGTCTGATGTTCTTATGTTGCCAAGCATGAATTTCACTTCTGCGTTTGCCTGATCCCAAGGCTAAGAGGAAAACTGTCTTGAAGGTCAAGTGCTTCAAGGAGGCCTCCTTAATTGGCTCAAAGGGAGCCTTTGTTAACTGGTGTAAGACCAGAGATAGGTTCCAGGAGGGGATACCTCTTCTGCCCTTGGGTCTGTCTCTGTGGAAGCTATCCAAGAGACGGGTGAGATTTTCATCTTTGCTGATGTTGAGAGTTGAGCTTCCCAATTTATCAGCAATGGCAGACCTGTAGCCATCAATGGTGCTGGGCTGCAATTTCCTTTCCTCAAAGAGGTACATGAGGAAATCAGCCACTGACTTCACAGGAGGTGACCTGAAGTCCACCTGATTTGTGATGCACCACTTTGTAAAAATGGCCCACTTTGCCTCATAGACGGATCTGGTTGATCCTCTTTGAGGAGCTTCAATTATTGTTGCCACTGCCTCAGAGAAACCCTGCTCCTTGATAGCTGTGGCTCTAGGAGCCATGCGTGGAGATTTAGGTTTGTTAGACTCCTGTGAGGGGTCTGATTGAAGGGCTGAGTCAGTAGGTTTGGCAACTGAGGCAGAAGCAATGGGATCTGGCTGGACATCTCCACTAGGTCCCAAAACCATGTCATGTTGGGCCACCCCGGGGCAATAATGATCAACCTCTGGTACGGGGAGTCTTGCAACTTCTCCACCACTTTGCCCAATATGGCTGTTGGTGGGAAGGCGTATGCGTCCAGATCTTCCCATGACAAACTGAGTGCATCCACTGCAGTGGCCCTGGGGTCCGGTACTGGTGATACGAACAGGGGCAGCTTGTTGTTGAACCTCGTAGCAAATAGATCTATTTGAGGCTGATGCCACCTGTCGCATAGGGCTTGGAAGATTTCTGGCAGGAGGGACCATTCGGTTTGGATGGTCTGACCCAATCTGGACAATTTGTCTGCCACTACATTTAGGTGGCCGGGAATGTGTCGTGCTCTCAGAGTCACTTGCTTCCCGGTGCACCAGGTCAAGATTCTCCAGAGTAGGGCACAAAGTGGGCCCGACCTCATGCCTCCTTCCTTGTTGATATAGGCTACTACGGTGGTATTGTCGGTTGCAACCAGCACCATTTTGCCTATGCATAACTTTTGGAACTCTTTTAGAGCCAGAAAGACTGCTTTTAACTCCAAGTAATTTATGTGCAATTTGCTTTCCGGTAGGGACCAGGATCCTCTGGCAATATGCTCGTTTAAGTGAGCGCCCCACCCTTCTTTTGATGCGTCTGTAAAGATTTGCAGAGCATGCTGTAGAGGGTGTAGTGGTTGGCCTGTGAGAACGTTGTCTTCTTGCAGCCACCATTGTAAGTGAGGATGCAGAGATCTGGGCAGAGGGATCCGTTTGTGTAGGGATTCCGGTATTCTCCAATTTCTTTTGAGATGCCACTGAATGGGCCTCATGTGTAGTCGGCCTAGGTGAACTTGTTTCTCTGTCGCGGTTAGCAGGCCTATTAAGGACATCAGTTCCCGTACTGAACAAGCCGGTCGGGAGATGAGTTCTAGTATCTTTTCCTGTAGGCTTTGCCACCTGTCCGGTGTCGGTCGGACCCGACCGGACTGGAGGTCGAATTGGTAACCGACGAAGTTGAAAACTTGCTTGGGGTCCAATTCCGACTTTTCTATGTTCACCGGCCAACCCAAATGTCTGCACAGTTGTACTAGGACCTGTGTATGTTGGAGACAGGCCCGGTGGGATGTGGCCCTCACCAACCAGTCGTCTAGGTATTGGTGGAGCCTTATACCCTTCTGAGTGGCCATAAGTTTCACCTCCTTTGCTATGACAGTGAACTCCATGGGAGCTGTGGATAGGCCGAAGGGGAGAGCTTTGAACTGAAAGGTCTGTCCCTGGGCGTGAAATCTCAAATATTTCCTTGACTGTTCCTGTATGGGGATGTGGAAATAGGCATCCTTGAAGTCTATGGAGGTTACCCACTCTCCTTTTTGGAGAGAGGTTCTGATGGTTTCCGGAGTCTCCATCTTGAATTTCTCGGTTTTGAGAAAGGGATTTAGATTGCTCAAATCTAGGATTGGCCTCCATTTGTTGTTGGGTTTGGGAACCAGGAATAGTCGGTTGAAAAACCCTAGGGAGGTTTGTTTGTGTACCCGTTCTATAGCATTTTTTGCCGTAAGCTGATGTAATGCCTCTAACAGTTTGAGATTTCTGTGAGGATTGCCATAGCAGCTTACAACTGTTGGGGTTCTTGACAAGTTTGGCCTGGTCCGGAAGGGAAGGATGTACCCCTCCCTCAGGATTTGAACAACTTTCGGACCGGCCCCCAGCTCTGACCACTTTTCCCAAAACATTTGGAGTCTGGCCCCTACAGGAAGATTTGTGACAACATTGGGAGCATTTGTTACAATATTTACATGAGACAATGGAATGACACAAGAAACACCTTTCACAGATTTTAATGAACTTAGATCTGGAAAACAAACTGCTGCCCCGGGACTTATTTCTTTCTTTTGCGAATGCCCGGGCGCAGTATGAGCAGAATTTACAACAGGCAACTTTGCATTTAAAGTGTTCATAGTCTCTTGTGGGCTCCCGGTCAGCAGCAGTGGTCTCAATTGCAAAAAACATTGATTGTCATTTATACTGCTGCTGACCCTTGGCAGGACGTGAGGAGTACTGTTGCTTCCCTTTGTTCTTGCGGCGCTGAGTGCGTGACAAGTTCTTCCAGGCCGGTTTGTCCTGTTTTCTGTCCGACCTTTGTTCCTGCCTTTCATATGGGTGGTAGCGGCGACCCTTATATACAGAACCAGACTTGTTCCTATCAAAGTCAGTAATGTCCTCCTCAGCCTTTTTCACACAAGAGTCTGGAAAGAGAGTCTCCAGATGAAGAGGTGAGGTACGGAGGGCGTTGAGGGTATCCGCCTTCACACCAGCTTTAAGATATGCCAGATAAGAATCCCGCCTCAGGAGGGTTGCATTTGCCATGTTGACGAACACAAATTCAGTGAGGTGTTTGACTGCTTTAGCCATGGATTGACACACACTGGCGTTGAAGTCCAGTAAAAATTGAAGCTCGTCAACAGCAGCTGAAGCCTTAGTCGGTGCCTTGCCCTTGGACTCCACTCGTATTGCCTTTAACTGTGTACCCATGTTCTGTTGGACCTTCAGCAAACACCTGTTGAATCCAGCAGCCTGGTTACATATAATAGTGGACTCACGCGCGGATTTTTCCCATTTATGTAAGTTCTCTTGGGAGATAGGCCGCGACATGGGTGGGGCACTTGCTATACCGGCCTGTCTGGCAATCCTCAAGTATCCACTGTTCAGGCGTGAAGAACCGGTGTGCCACGAAGTAACTACTTGGTCAGAGTCCTTCTTTGGGTTTGGGTGGCACCCATACCACTTGGTCTGTGATTTCGGTGGTCGGACGAATTGGTCTCGCAAGAGGCCCCCTGCCTCAGAAGCTCGTGTTGGATATCCTTGAGTAAGGGTAAGATTGAGCTTTGAAAGTTTCTTGCAGAGCCATTCATCTGTCGGTAGAGTAACAGAGACTTTCCCTGGAGTGTGCATCTTGGGGCCGGAGAAAGGATTGTCCTCAGATGTTGTCGCACCAGAGTCAATGTCCGGAATATGAGACCAGTTCATGAAGGATCTAATCCCCCTCATAGTTTCTCGGTAGGATTGCTCCTCCGAGAGGGACTGATCATGATCAGATGCATTTGCCTCCATATCGTCTGACAATTCCCCTTCCTCCGGAAAGATATCAACAAGAGGATGGTCGGAAGACAGGCTGTCCGATTCCGAATCACTAGAGGGAGAGGCGTCTTTCTTAGATGTGTCAAAAGCCGTGACTGAACGTTTCTGCCTTGGTTGTGCCAGTTCTGGTAGGCCTGAGGATGAGGCTTTTGAAGTAGTAGTAGACCCGTGAGGAACTGGGTCGGTGGCCGGTGAGGCAAGGGCAGTGTCGGCTGGTTGAGGAAGAGTAGTCGGTTGAATGAAGGGTTCCGGTCGGATCAAATCAGCTGGTGGAGCATGTGAAGGGGTGACCTTTACAGTTCCAAACACTGGTTCCTGAGGTCGGTCCAACGTCTTGGCCATAAGCAGGGCCTCCAGTCTGTTAAACCGGTCCGACCACTTTTTGTCCAAATCTGATAATTTAGAGTCGGTAGAAGGGGCAGTGGACTTCCCCTGTCCGGTAGATGAAGATGAGGATGCAGGTCGGCTGGGTGACTTAACCGACTTATCCGGCTTAACCGACTTAGAAGATGCAGACTTCTTATCAGATTTCTTCTCAGATTTCCTCCTCTTCTCTTCTGGCCCACTCAAACCAGAGGCACCGGAGGTACCCTGGCCATCCACTACCCCTACTACCGACACAAGTGCCGGGTCCACAAGGGTGGGACTGAGAGTGTCTGAATCTTTGATGGGTGTTGAAGACTTGGCCTCTTTCCGTTCCTTCTTTAGTTTGTAGGAGGGGGTTGAAAGCTGAGTCCTTTGTTCTGGCGTCAAAAGGTCGCAATGTCCACAAGATTCTGGTGGGGACTTAACACAAGGGTCAGAGCCCTTCTTCTTGTCACGGCACCTAGCACACACAGTGTGGTGGTCAAAGCCAGCCATCATGTGGCCGCACCCCCCCCTACGTTGACTTGGAGAAGACATGATAAAACAAACACACGTGAGGAAGTGATCCGTAAGGTATAAAAACTGCACTTCTAAAAACTCACAAAACGTTCCAAGTACTAAAATAACTGTAGAAATGATCTATAGTATGTGAGGAAGTGATACGCAAAGTTCTACAATCCAGCACTTCTTCAAACTCACATAAAATAAAATTTAAAAACAATTTCCAAATATTCGTTCAAGCAGTGCATGCGCCAAACGAAAAAGATGCTATGACGTCAGCTTGTCTAGACAGGAAGGAAGTACGACACGCCACCTGGCGAGTGCAGTGCGAGGACCGGCCAGCCGGTGGAAACACAGGACGTCTTTTTCTGACGTTTGGCGGGCCGGTCTGCGCCGACCGGTTTAGCATATTGTCCATTGGATAGGATGTATTAACACAATAAAATACTTATTTGTACACAGAAGCATCCCACTACCAATTATGATGTATGCAGAAAACTTAGATGCATTTTAAAATCAAATGAAGAAAAAAAATCCAAATAAGATAATGGGACTTATGCACTTAATTAAAACAGCTACATACAACTGTAGAATACTATACTCCTGTCTGTGGGCTGATAAACTGCTCGAAAAGAATAGAACACCAAACTAGAGGATCGCTCGCAAAAAAAAAGATAATGTTTTTGCATAGCAAAAACAAAGCGTCCCGAAAAGGATATAAAGGTGAGTGCTAAAGTATTAAGAAAATGCTTCGTTTCTAGCCTTATACTGTTGTGGCAACCAAAGTCAGCGCAGTCTGCTCTATCTAGCACGGTTTTCAAGATATAAGCATTTTTGTGTTTTGCAAAAAATAAAAAATTAAAAATGTCCGCTATATTTGGCGAGACAAAAATATTTTGAAAATTGGCATGGCTACTCTGCAGAGATACCCAGCAGGTCCAAAATTTTGTTGAGTTCGCTCCATATAGCACGGTTTTCGAGATATAAGCATTTTTGTGTTTTGCAAAAACTTTGAAAATTCAAAATGGCCACCATTTTTGGGGAGACAAAAATTTTTGTCAAGACCACTGCCGTGGTGTGTATCTCCCGCCGAGCATTAAAGCAGAAGAAATAGCTTTTCCGAGATATTCACAATTTTTCATTTTCGTGTGTGAAAGGTCTTCCAAAAGTAGGTGAATGAGTTATTTGAGAAAAATTGGCTATCTGCAATACTATTAAGAGATAATTCACATTTACTCATTTTGAGTAGGTGAATAATTATCTATGGGTCTGAAACTTCACCAAGTGAAAGCTCTCCCAAAAGTAGGTGAATGAGTTATTTGAGAAAAATTGGCTATCTGCAATACTTTTAGAGATAATTCGCATTTACTCATTTTGAGTAGGTGAGTAATTAGCTATGGGTCTGAAACTTCACCAAGTGAAAGCTCTCCCAAAAGTAGGTGAATGAGTTATTTGAGAAAAATTGGCTATCTGCAATACTTTTAGAGATAATTCGCATTTACTCATTTTGAGTAGACGAGTAATTAGCTATGGGTCTGAAACTTCACCAAGTGAAAGCTCTCCCAAAAGTAGGTGAATGATTAATTTGAGAAAAATTGGCTATCTGCAATGCTTTTAGAGATAATTCGCATTTACTCATTTTGAGTAGGTGAGTAATTAGCTATGGGTCTGAAACTTCACCAAGTGAAAGCTCTCCCAAAAGTAGGTGAATGAGTTATTTGAGAAAAATTGGCTATCTGCAATACTTTTACAGATAATTCGCATTTACTCATTTTGAGTACGCGAGTAATTAGCTATGGGTCTGAAACTTCACCAAGTGAAAGCTCTCCCAAAAGTAGGTGAATGATTAATTTGAGAAAAATTGGCTATCTGCAATACTTTTAGAGATAATTCGCATTTACTCATTTTGAGTAGGTGAGTAATTAGCTATGGGTCTGAAACTTCACAGAGTGAAAGCTCTCCCAAAAGTAGGTGAATGAGTTATTTGAGAAAAATTGGCTATCTGCAATACTTTTAGAGATAATTCGCATTTACTCATTTTGAGTAGGTGAGTAATTAGCTATGGGTCTGAAACTTCACCAAGTGAAAGCTCTCCCAAAAGTAGGTGAATGAGTTATTTGAGAAAAATTGGCTATCTGCAATACTTTTAGAGATAATTCACATTTACTCATTTTGAGTAGGTGAGTAATTAGCTATGGGTCTGAAACTTCACCAAGTGAAAGCTCTGCCAAAAGTAGGTGAATGAGTTATTTGAGAAAAATTGGCTATCTGCAATACTTTTAGAGATAATTCGCATTTACTCATTTTGAGTAGGTGAGTAATTAGCTATGGGTCTGAAACTTCACAGAGTGAAAGCTCTCCCAAAAGTATCTGAATGAGTTATTTGAGAAAAATTGGCTATCTGCAATACTTTTAGAGATAATTCGCATTTACTCATTTTGAGTAGGTGAGTAATTAGCTATGGGTCTGAAACTTCACCAAGTGAAAGCTCTCCCAAAAGTAGGTGAATGATTAATTTGACAAAAATTGGCTATCTGCAATACTTTTAGAGATAATTCGCATTTACTCATTTTGAGTAGGTGAGTAATTAGCTATGGGTCTGAAACTTCACCAAGTGAAAGCTCTCCAAAAAGTAGGTGAATGAGTTATTTGAGAAAAATTGGCTATCTGCAATACTTTTGGAGATAATTCGCATTTACTCATTTTGAGTAGGTGAGTAATTAGCTATGGGTCTGAAACTTCACCAAGTGAAAGCTCTCCCAAAAGTAGGTGAATGATTAATTTGAGAAAAATTGGCTATCTGCAATGCTTTTAGAGATAATTCGCATTTACTCATTTTGAGTAGGTGAGTAATTAGCTATGGGTCTGAAACTTCACCAAGTGAAAGCTCTCCCAAAAGTAGGTGAATGAGTTATTTGAGAAAAATTGGCTATCTGCAATACTTTTACAGATAATTCGCATTTACTCATTTTGAGTAGGTGAGTAATTAGCTATGGGTCTGAAACTTCACAGAGTGAAAGCTCTCCCAAAAGTATCTGAATGAGTTATTTGAGAAAAATTGGCTATCTGCAATACTTTTAGAGATAATTCGCATTTACTCATTTTGAGTAGGTGAGTAATTAGCTATGGGTCTGAAACTTCACCAAGTGAAAGCTCTCCCAAAAGTAGGTGAATGATTAATTTGACAAAAATTGGCTATCTGCAATACTTTTAGAGATAATTCGCATTTACTCATTTTGAGTAGGTGAGTAATTAGCTATGGGTCTGAAACTTCACCAAGTGAAAGCTCTCCAAAAAGTAGGTGAATGAGTTATTTGAGAAAAATTGGCTATCTGCAATACTTTTGGAGATAATTCGCATTTACTCATTTTGAGTAGGTGAGTAATTAGCTATGGGTCTGAAACTTCACCAAGTGAAAGCTCTCCCAAAAGTAGGTGAATGAGTTATTTGAGAAAAATTGGCTATCTGCAATACTTTTGGAGATAATTCGCATTTACTCATTTTGAGTAGGTGAGTAATTAGCTATGGGTCTGAAACTTCACCAAGTGAAAGCTCTCCCAAAAGTAGGTGAATGAGTTATTTGAGAAAAATTGGCTATCTGCAATACTTTTAGAGATAATTCGCATTTACTCATTTTGAGTAGGTGAGTAATTAGCTATGGGTCTGAAACTTCACCATGTGAAAGCTCTGCCAAAAGTAGGTGAATGAGTTATTTGAGAAAAATTGGCTATCTGCAATACTTTTAGAGATAATTCGCATTTACTCATTTTGAGTAGGTGAGTAATTAGCTATGGGTCTGAAACTTCACAGAGTGAAAGCTCTCCCAAAAGTATCTGAATGAGTTATTTGAGAAAAATTGGCTATCTGCAATACTTTTAGAGATAATTCGCATTTACTCATTTTGAGTAGGTGAGTAATTAGCTATGGGTCTGAAACTTCACCAAGTGAAAGCTCTCCCAAAAGTAGGTGAATGATTAATTTGACAAAAATTGGCTATCTGCAATACTTTTAGAGATAATTCGCATTTACTCATTTTGAGTAGGTGAGTAATTAGCTATGGGTCTGAAACTTCACCAAGTGAAAGCTCTCCAAAAAGTAGGTGAATGAGTTATTTGAGAAAAATTGGCTATCTGCAATACTTTTGGAGATAATTCGCATTTACTCATTTTGAGTAGGTGAGTAATTAGCTATGGGTCTGAAACTTCACCAAGTGAAAGCTCTCCCAAAAGTAGGTGAATGAGTTATTTGAGAAAAATTGGCTATCTGCAATACTTTTGGAGATAATTCGCATTTACTCATTTTGAGTAGGTGAGTAATTAGCTATGGGTCTGAAACTTCACCAAGTGAAAGCTCTCCCAAAAGTAGGTGAATGAGTTATTTGAGAAAAATTGGCTATCTGCAATACTTTTAGAGATAATTCGCATTTACTCATTTTGAGTAGGTGAGTAATTAGCTATGGGTCTGAAACTTCACCATGTGAAAGCTCTCCCACAAGTAGATGAATGAGTTATTTGATAAAAATTGGGTATCCGCAATACTTTTACAGATAATTAGCATTTACTGATTTTGAGTAGGTAAATAATTAGCTATGGGTCTGAAACTTCACCATGTGAAAGCTCTCCCAAAAGTAGGTGAATGAGTTATTTGAGAAAAATTGGCTATCTGCAATACTTTTAGAGATAATTCGCATTTACTCATTTTGAGTAGGTGAGTAATTGGCTATGGGTCTGAAACTTCACCATGTGAAAGCTCTTCCAAAAGTAGATGAATGAGTTATTTGAGAAAAATTGGCTATCTGCAATACTTTTAAGAGATAATTCGCATTTACTCATTTTGAGTAGGTGAGTAATCATCTACGGGTCTGAAACTTCACCATGTGAAAGCTCTCCCAAAAGTACATGAATGAGTTATTTGATAAAAATTGGGTATCCGCAATAGTTTTTGAGATAATTAGCGTTTACTCATTTTGAGTAGGTGAGTAATTAGCTACGGGTCTGAAACTTCACCAAGTGAAAGCTCTTCCAAAAGTAGGTGAATGAGTTATTTGAGAAAAATTGGCCATCTGCAATACTTTTAGAGGTAATTCGCATTTACTCTTTTTGAGTAGGTGAGCAATTAGCTATGGGTCTGAAACTTCAACAAGTGAAAGCTCTTTGGGATAGCTGCTCTGCAGAGATACCCTGAAGATAAAAAATTTCGTCGAAATCGCTCTATGTAGCACGGTTTTCGAAATATTAGCATTTTTGTGTTTTGCAATTTTTGCGCAAAAATTCGAAAATTCAAAATGGCCGCCATTTTTGGCAAGATAAAATTTTTTTGAAAATTGGCATGGCTACTCTGCAGAGATACCCTGTGGGTCAAAAATTTCGTCGAAATCACTCTATCTAGCAGGGTTTTTGAGATATAAGCATTTTTATGTTTTGCAATTTTTGCGAAAAATTCGAAAATTCAAAATGGCCGCCATTTTTGGCGAGACAAAATTTTTTTGAAAATTGGCATGGCTACTCTGTAGATATACCCTGTGGGTCAAAAATTTCGTCGAAATCGCTCTATCTAGCAGGGTTTTCGAGATATAAGCATTTTTATGTTTTGCAATTTTTGCGAAAAATTCGAAAATTCAAAATGGCCGCCATTTTTGGCGAGACAAAATTTTTTGAAAATTGGGATAACTACTCTGCAGTGATACCCTGTGGGTCAAAAATTTCGTCGAAATCGCTCTATCTAGCACGGTTTTCGAGATATAAGCATTTTTGTGTTTTGCAATTTTTGCGAAAATTTCGAAAATTCAAAATGGCCGCCATTTTTGGCGAGACAAAAATTTTTTGAAAATTGGGAAAACTACTCCACAGAGATACCCTGTGGGTTAAAAATTTCGTCGAAATCGCTCTATCTAGCACGGTTTTCGAGATATAAGCATTTTTGTGTTTTCCTTATTTGGAAAATTCGTAATGCTTAATTAATCATTAATTACTCGGCCATTTCTTGACCAATCAATGCCAAAATCTAATGATTTCCAGATTTTAATAGAATGAATGTATTTGCCAAGTTTCAGGTGAATTGATAAAATTCCTTTCAAGTTATCATCCGGACAAGCTTCCCCATCGAAAAAAGACATTTTTGGTCGTGTGACCTCTCTGATTGGTTGAAATGTCACTGCAGCATATTCAAAAAAATTCCCCAAGGCTACTGCCTAAACCTGCCAAATTTGAAAAGAATCCGCCTAACAGTTACAGAGTTATAAGGAAAACAAAATGCGGAGCCGGCGGAGCCTGAAGTTCTCCCATACACAAACAAGCGTCCCTTGCGGGACGCTTAATTAGTTTATTTGACTATCTGCTTTACCTGTTTGACTTCCAGATGAGCAGTCCCACTTCGAAGACTGCCTTTTAAGTAAAATTTTATTCTCATGTACTTTACACCCTCTTTTTCATATTCCACATGGCTGCAAATAGTTTTGAACAAAAAAAATTATATTTCATTTTAAAATCAGCAAAGCACAAAATTTAAAATGTTGCAAAGAAAAGTTTTCAAATGAAGCTCTCATTTTGTTATCATGAAAGAAAATAAGCATACAAAGTAGTCACTTGGCAAAAGATAACAAATTTTCAACTACTGCTGGCTTCAGTGATACGTGTACATCACTCCATATGTTTTAATATTTCTGGGGTATCTTAAAACCTTACTGCAAATTATTTTCACTTTAACCTCTGAGTGAAATAAAAACTAGTGTTATCTTTGGTTGCACAAAGGAAATTGAAATCTCAAACTCCCTTCCAAGCACCTTTTGACATCTGAACCAGTTCTGCAACCAGTGTTTAACACAAAATGTAGATTACTGTTATTATCTTAATAATATTTACTTACATGGATCTTAAGTCACTTCATTTCAACTGAATCTAACTAATACAGATATGATCATATAAAAATACATTCTGGTATTCATTTATCAACAAGAAAACTAAATACTTCATCTAACAATAAAATGGTTATACTTGACAAATCGGGCACGACCCCTTCTATTCATCTCGCCTTGGCCTTTGATGGGATCACCAAGTTCATCCATAACCTGCAAAAAGCTGATCAAGAATACCATCTACGGACAACACCTTTGTCTAACTATGCAAGTGAGAAATTTCTGAATTAACCACCTGTATAAAATATGTCATAAAGAATGAATACATTTGTAAGATTGATAGAAAATAAGTCAAAAACACACATTTAAAAAATACAGACCTATTTTCAAATGCTAAGAAAAATGATGGACCTGTAAATTTGTATGAATATCTTGCAAAAGTTTATGGTTCCTTCAACTACTGATGCACACATGGTTTCTGCTTGGCATAATTCATCACAGAGAATGGTGTGTACCTTGGCAACTTAACTTATTTTTGAAACTAAAAAGCTTATGGGCTCAGACATACCACATGATAAGTCAATTGCATATGCAAGCTGCAAGCTTATAAGGGATTTTTTAAAAAGAAAGTGGGTTGAATGAAAATAAATAATTTTACAGATTTCTGGCAGTTCTGATATAATAATGTTTTTGTGCCATGTAATGTGTACATCCACCAACAAAATAAGAAGGATTACAGACCTCAGGGTGTTTTCTGCACAGTTTCAAGGCTTTTCCATACAAGCCACTTGGACTCTGACCAGAAAACAATTCTCTCCCAATAAGGTAAAATAACATTCCTGCAATTATACAGTAATAAGATAAATGAACATAATATGAACAAATATTCATTAATTTACAATGCAACGGTATATAACACAATAGATGTTCTTGCATATCTCTGAAGAATCAATCAAATACCTATTTTATGCTTTAGAAATGTCCAATATATAATGCATATTGTTTTACCTGTCACACCAACTCCTAGAAGTATTACACCAGTATATGTAGCATCTTTTCCTGCCTGTGTCACTAAAAACAAAAATGAAAATCTACTCAAAACACTTCCAAATGCCAAAAAATGTCTTCTTTAGTTCAGTGTTGTAGCATTATTTTTCACGATATTGTACACTTAAATAATAATCCTTTTGTGACAAAAAATTACTTCAATTGGTATTATCAAGTACCAGTTGTCCAAGTGCTTAATCTCCGATCTCAAGGATTCTAAGCTACACTATCCAAATCGTAATGCATAAATCATTAGTCTTAAGACATAATAAGGTCATCACCAGGGGATTACCGGTGTTCGGTAGTAAGAAAACCTAGGGAGGAAAAGACTTCTGAAACAGATAAGTTTGAAGTTGCCTTGATAGTGTTGGAGCAGTTTGAATTTCAAGTAGCAAATCGTTCCAGAGTTTTGGAGGATCATATAAGAAACACTTGTTGAAATGAACTTTGGGTTTATGAACTGAAGAGCTGTAGAAGGGAACTTTGAGAAACATCTTTTCTGGATTACTACGTCTTGTTTTGGGAGGTATAACGCAAAACATGTATTTTTGTTCATCCAATCTTGAGCATCCCATTGCAAGGACACTGGGAGTACAAACTGCCTAGCAAAGAGGTGAACTGGGAGTACAAACTGCCTGGCAAAGAGGTGAACTGGGAGTACAAACTGCCTGGCAAAGAGGTGAACTGGGAGTACAAACTGCCTGGCAAAAAGGTGAACTGGGAGTACAAACTGCCTGGCAAAGAGGTGAACTGGGAGTACAAACTGCCTGGCAAAGAGGTGAACAGTACACTTTTAGTTATTTAAAAGTTTAACAACATAGAATATTGTGTAAATTGTACCTTTCTGTGAAAGAGTGATTTGTCCTTCCTGTTTGGTTTTCACTTGTGACACCTCTGCAGTTTTCTGTTTTCTAACTTGGTGAAATGTAGCAGTTGTATGGTAAAAGTTGGGTTGGTTAAGACATATTCTAGTTTTTGTGGCATACCACTGTGTTTTCAGGCTCTCTGTATAGTTTTTTGATGTCCGCATCATGCTGAAACTGCTTTTTCTACAGCTGACCACTTCATACCAAAACAAGTGCTTCAAAGTCATGCTGTAAACTTCTGTAATGTCAAAAAAAATTTAAAAGATATTTCTTTTTTGTAATTGTTTTCACCTTTAATTACTTGAATTTACTTCTATACAACACCGTTGTGCAGGGCCATTTTAAACATCATTTCTGGATGTTTCTACCATAGCCAAATAAATCTGTTTCCACTCAAAGTATTCACATGTACATTCTGCTTTCTACTGATCAATTAAGGGAGGTTAAGAGTTAGTGACATAAAGCAACTTGTACTATTAAGTTACAACTTGTAAAAAATCTCAACTTGTACATAGCATATACACAAACTTCTGAGGCTCTGACATATAAACATAACTTGACATGGTGCTAGTCAGCCTGATGACTGCTTTATTATCATGTTAAGTCCACATGCACATATCAATGAGTATGTCCCCTGTATGACAAACTCCACATTCCATCCGCCATAAATAATTCAGAAAATATGTCATTGTAAGTGCTCTTCAGACTTAGATTAAAAGTTAATATGGTGACTGAGGTTTTACTATGTCCACACACATGCATGAGGAAGTCCCCTATATATGAAATCCAGATTTTATCCACCAAAATAAATTCAGAAAATAGATTGCACTGACTTGACACTAACATATTCCCTGACAGGCCATCTCTCATGCCACAGGCATTCACTGGGTATTTTTGTCACACCAATTTTGTGTGATTCACAATTATCATAAATTATTTTTCATTTATTTTTATTTATTTATTTTTAGTCAAACCATTTCTTTAACTTTCTTTTTTGGTCAATTTAAAAAAAAGTCCTCTGGGCACATTGTTCATGGGCCTCATATAGAGGTAATGATATATAACTTCCTTCATGATTCCTGGCGGTATATGAAAAAAACAGTTCACTTTATTGTCTGCAAATCATACGGTTGTATCATCGATTCTGATTGGTTAAAGGGCGGTTTAAAAATGTCCACAGATGCACACTTTCTTTTGACTTCCTTGACTCCAGCTTTTTCATAGGATGATGATTTGTAATGTAGAAATGACATTTTCAACAATATGCTCTTGACAAAACAACAGACTCAACTTTCACATATTTCTCCTTACTTGTTTGTATTTAAATTTTAATGTAACCAAATGAGTAGAAGAAATATTTCATTGCCTTTTTGATGATATATAATATGTATGTGTAGTTAAAATAGTTTGCAAAATATTTATAAAAGATATAGACTTGTTTATAACGTAAATCTCACTCGAATTTTATGGAAAGTCGTTTTATGTGATTATTCTATTTATTCTACAACTATGATACCATACCATATTAAAAGCAATTTACTGCAGTTTCTGTTGCTTTTTACCATATCTCCTGTAAATATTTTCAATTGTCCCAGCTTGCATTTTCCGGGATTAAATATTTTCTTTGAAGAATTTGGTGTTTAGTGGTAGCCAGCCCGGATAAATCTTATCAGTACTGTTTTAAGTTCAAGGGGTATTTGTACAAAATAAGGTTATCCACGTCAAAAAAAGAAAAGATATTCGTCCAAAAATTTCTATCAAAGTGGCGAAAGAATGGCCACAAAACTGAGCAATTGTTTAGTTAAAATTATTCAAAACTCACCAAAAATGGCAGTTAGTGACCACTCGAAATACATGAATTTCTCACAGAAAGACCCCCAAAAATTGATAACAGTATATAGTTGGAAGGCACATGAGGATCACTAACCCTATTAAAATCACTCTAACAGTGCAAACCTCTACCATGCCAGAGGAAATTATATGACTTTAAGGTGGCCCTAACTTGATAAAAATGGAACATTTAAGGTCACCATAAAGTCATACTATATATTTCTGAGACTGTGGTATATACACCAGGTATGACAGACCAAAAATGAGTCAAAATGTGAGTTATGTGATAGAAACATCTTTTTTTACTTTAAGGTGTCCCTAACACTGGTGGTGGTGCAATTGACACCTCTTAAAATATAATCATTCCTTACTTAAGCATAAACGGGCACTCTCTGAAAAATTGAAGAAAATCCATTCATAACTTTTTGAGTAATGCTGTTCACTAACAAACAGAAACAAGAGGAGAGTGCCCGTGAACGGGCACTGTGTCAGCTGACTGAATGTTTTTGATTTGTGATGGTGATAATGAGAGGAAAGCATAATTATCAGGGAAAGGGCTGTACAGAAATACAGTAAATGGTAACTGAACAGCATGTTCGAAAGATATTCCGAAGCTGACAGAAAAAGGACAAAAAAGTTGTGCCCTGCAAATGGTATTATGAAATAAAGTAACAAGGTAATTGTTTAAGTGTAAAAAGTAGGTTAAAAATATTTAAAGAAATACTATAAATGCAATATCCTCGTTCGACCATGAAGAAGGGATCCAAAGGTCAAATCTGACCATACCAAAAGATTCCCAGCCAAAGAATTTAGGATGGTTTACCATCCCAAACCTCTCGGACCAATAATAAGTGAGTCATAGGCACTTTTTAAGTTTGGCTATCCTTGTCTGACCTTGACGGAGGGGTCTAAGGTCAAATCCGACCACACAAAAAAATTCCCAGCCCATGATTTCCTGTAGCTTGTTTACCATCCCACACCTGTAGGACCAATAATAAGCGAGTTATAAGCAATTGTAAGTTTGGCTATCCTCAATTGACCTTGAAGGAGGGGTCCCAGGTCAAATCTGACCACACCAAAAGAATCCCAGCCCATGATTTCCTATATGTTGGTTTACCATCCCAAACCTCCAAGACCAATAATACGCAAGTTATAAGCACTTTAACTTTGGCTATCTTCGTTTGACCTGGAAGGAGGGGTCTAAGGTGAAATCCGACCACACCAAAAGATTCCCAGCCCATGATTTTCTATAGGTTGGTTTTCCATTCCAAACCTCTAGGACCCATAATAAGCGAGTTATAAGCACTTTTAAGTTTGGCTATCCTCATTTGACCTTGAAGGAGGGGTCCAAGGTGAAATCCGACCACACCAAAAAATTCCCAGCTCATGATTTTCTATAGGTTGGTTTTCATTCCAAACCTCTAGGACCAATAATAAGCGAGTTATAAGCACTTTTATGTTTGGCTATCCTCATTTGACCTTGAAGGAGGGTTCCAAGGTCAAATCGGACCATATTAACAGATTCCCAGCCCATGATTTCCTACAGGTTGGATACAATGATTTACTCAACAGTGAGAACCTGAAAGAAGCTATTGCTCAGCTATGCCATGACATAGAGGTCTGCAATTTCACTATGTTATAGTTGACCAAAACGTCTGTGAATAACATATTTAACAAAATACTCTAAATGTAATAATTTTCAAGTTACAACTGATTTACTCAACAGTGAGAACCTCAAAGTAACTATTACTCAGCTATGCAATGAGCTACATGTCTGAATTTTTGCTCTGTTATAGCTGACCTAAAAGCAGGTGAACAACATATTTAAGCAAAATACTGTAAATGCAATAGTTTTCAAGTTACAACTGATTTACTCAATAGTGAGAACCTGAAAATAGCTATTGCTCCGCTATGCCATGAGCTGTAGGTCTGTAATTTCACTATGTTATAGCTAACCCAAAAGTAGGTGAACAATATATTTTAACAAAATACTCCAAATGCAATATTTTTCAAGTTATAGCCGATTTACTCAACAGTCAGTGCCTGAGAATAGCTATTGCTCAGTTGTGCCATGAGCTACAGGTCTGTAATTTCACTATGTTATAGCTGACCCAAAAGTAGCTGAATAACATATTTGCACAAATTTCTGTAAAGGCAATAGTTTTCCAATTACAACCGATTTACTCAACAGTGAGAACTTCAAAGTAGCTATTACTCAGCTATGCAATGAGCCACAGGTCTGGAACTTCACTATGTTATAGCTGACCCCAAAATAGGTGAATAACATATTGCAACAAAATACTCTAAATGCAATAGTTTCCAAGTTATAAGTGATTTACTCAACAGTGATAACCTCAAAGTAGCTATTACTCAGCTATGCCATGAGCTACAGGTCTGAAATTTTACTATGTTATAGCTGACACAAAAGTAGCTGAATAACATATTTATACTAAATTCTCTAAATGCAATAGTTTTCAAATTATAAGTGATTTACTCAACATTGAGAACTTCAAAGTAGCTATTACTCAGCTATGCAATGAGTCACAGGTCTGGAACTTCACTATGTTATAGCTGACCCCAAAATAGGTGAATAACATATTGAAACAAAATACTCTAAATGCAATAATTTCCAAGTTATAAGCGATTTACTCAACAGTGATAACCTCAAAGTAGCTATTACTCAGCTATGCCATGAGCTACAGGTCTGAAATTTTACTATGTTATAGCTGACCCAAAAGTAGGTGAACAACATATTTAAGCAAAATACTGTACATGCAATAGTTTTCAAGTTACAACTGATTTACTCAATAGTGATGACCTAAAAGTAGCTATTACTCAGCTATGTCATGAGCTACAGGTCTGAAATTTTACTATGTTATAGCTGACCCAAAAGTAGCTGAATAACATATTTATACTAAATTCTCTAAATGTAATAGTTTTCCAATTACAACTGATTTGCTCAAAGGTGAGAACCTCAAAGTAGTTATTACTCAGCTATGCAATGAGCTACAGGTCTGAAATTTCACTATGTTATAGCTGACCCAAAAGTAGGTGAACAACATATTTAAGCAAAATACTGTAAATGCAATAGTTTTGAAGTTACAACTGATTTACTCAATAGTGATGACCTAAAAGTAGCTATTACTCAGCTATGTCATGAGCTACAGGTCTGAAATTTTACTATGTTATAGCTGACCCAAAAGTAGCTGAATAACATATTTATACGAAATTCTCTAAATGCAATAGTTTTCCAATTACAACTGATTTACTCAATAGTGAGAACTTTAAAGTAGCTATTACTCAGCTATGCCATGACCTACAGATCTGAAATTTCACTATGTTATAGCTGGCCCAAAAGTAGCTGAATAACATATTTATACGAAATTCTCTAAATGCAATAGGTTTTAAGTTACAAGTGATTTACTCAATAGTGAGAACTTCAAAGTAGCTATTACTCAGCTATGCAATGAGCCACAGATCTGAAACTTCACTATGTTATAGCTGATCCCAAAATAGGTGAATAACATATTGAAACAAAATACTGTAAATGCAATAGTTTCCAAGTTATAAGCGATTTACTCAACAGTGATAACCTAAAAGTAGCTATTACTCAGCTATGCCATGAGCTACAGGTTTGAAATTTTACTATGTTATAGCTGACCCAAAAGTAGCTGAATAACATATTTATACGAAATTCTCTAAATGCAATAGTTTTGAAGTTATAAGCGATTTACTCAACAGTGATAACCTAAAAGTAGCTATTACTCAGCTATGCCATGAGCTACAGGTCTAAAATTTTACTATGTTATAGCTGACCCAAAAGTAGCTGAAAAACATATTTATACGAAATTCTCTAAATGCAATAGTTTTGAAGTTACAAGTGATTTTACTCATGATGGAAGTTACTGAAAAGCCCAAAAGTAGCTATTACTCACTTAGCTATTGAGACAGGCACCCAACTTACTCACCATATTGTAGCTATGAAAAAAGTAGCTGAATAACATATTTTAACAAAATGCTCTAAATGCAACACTTTTCAAGTTATAAATGATTTTGTGCATGATTTCATGAATTTTAATGCATTAAAAATTATTAAAAAAATTTATTAAAAAAAAAGTAAGACAGACCCAGGTCTCATACTCACACAAGAGAATCTACCTGTGGCCTAGTACATATATGCAAGATATGAGAGAAATCCCTGCAATAGTCACTGAGAAAATTGTGATTAAGTGTTGAAATTTTCACACTTTTGGTGGGGGTACCCCCCTTGTAATGTCTCTAGCAAACAGACGAACAGACAGATTTGCATGCCTTGAACAATTTTTCATCCTCGATAGATAAGGTATCTTTTAAAAAAAACAGCACGTCTCTAGGCCTTGTAGTTTTGGAGGAGAAGTTGTTCACGCGGACGCGTACGCGGACGCGTACGCCCACGCCGCAGAGTGACGACATAATGTCAGCTGACTGACAAGTCAGCTGACATAAAAACCAGTGATTACATAACCCTTGCTGCTGGTTACTTACCCATTTGTTGAAAATTTCAACAAAATTCATCTACATACACTAAGGTTGCTAGAGAAATTAGGAAAACAACAAATTATGTGACTTTAATTCATAGTCACTACAACAAGATCAATGGTCAAATCAAGATCACACCACGATGTTCACACCTACAACCCCTAAGCAATGTCCTTACTAAGTATCAAATTCCTACACTTTATGGTTTCAGACACATTGCCGGACAAAAGTTTTAATGGTCAAGGTCACTACAGACAGATCAAAGGTTAAATTAAGGTCACACCATGACGTTGCACACCTACAACCCCCAACCAATGTCCCTACCAAGTAACAACTTCCTACACCTTACAGTTTTTCTATGATATAGCCTGGACAAGATTTCATAGGTCAAGGTCACCACGGCAAGGTCAAAGGTCAATTCAACATCACACCATGACATTGCACACCTGCACCCCCTAACGAATATACTGACCAAGTGTCAATTTCCTACACCTTATGGTTTCTGAGATACAGCCTTGAAAAAACTTTTTCCCACTGCGCGCCTGCCTTCCCTTCCAGACACCCTGAGTGAAAATACCCTGACTACCCTTTAGGGATGTGCATAAAAAAAAAAAATAAAAATTTTATCTCCCATCATGTTTCCACTTGCCAGTCCTGCCATGTACTGCAGGTTTCATTTGCTTTTTTCCCTTCTTTGATACCATGACAATAGACAAAATATAAAAACAATGATATTGTGGGAACAGTCACTTTGATCATTGAAATAAACTCCAATTAAATGACAATTATTACCTGTAATTAGAGTAATTATAATCTGTTCAAGACAACTACAAGGTTGTGTATACAATTTAAACTCGCAATATTGGCCAAAGCATGTTCATTTACTGGCAGAAAGCCAGTACTGTTCAAACACCTAAGTTCGTCAAGCACTTATGATGATAATGTTTAACACTACAAAATAGATAAATGTGAGCTGTTTTTTTAACTTAATTATAAAATGCAAGTGATGAGCTTGGGTAACTGCATCACCAGTAGAAACTAGATCTGCCTGGGCGGCCTGGCTAATTACAGTATGGAGACAATTACAGCATGGAGGACTAATGGATATAATTACCGAATAGAAGTTATATGTTGTCAGTGGAGGCTATATAATTTCTCATTTTCAACTTATAGTTGGTGACCTTGAGGAGATTACCTCCTTGGGCCACAGTGGCACGGTGGTTAACACACTCTCCTCCCACCTCTGAAGTTGGCGGTTCAAATCCCAGACCTTATGTGGGTAAGTTGGTAGTTGCTTACCAATGGTTGGTAGTTTACAATACAGAACCTTGACCAACTGTACGTACTGGTTTCCTCTGTGTGTTGTTTATTGGTTCAAATAATATGATAGTAATATTTCACATAATTGTCTACAAATGAAATAAATAAAAAAAGAAATGCAACAACTGAATAGAGTAATTATGGTCATATCGAAAAGTAAAACAAGTACAAGGTTTTTGGTCTATTATATATGTTTTGGTCTGCATGGTAATAAAATCCTCTTCCTGTTGAATAATTTGCTATATGTTTCCAAAACTCCCATATAGGGAAATTACCAAGAAATAATCCCCATTCGGTAGTTGGGTAAATAGCCTGACCCTTCCTGGGTAGACTATTGTGATTTTATACCAGTGAACGCCCACCTACCAGTGAATGCCCGCCTTATACTTCTTTGATCGTTAGAGGTTGAGAACAAATGCTTGTATATATCCACAAAATGGGCGTTCACCGGTATTTTCGGTTTGCGGCAAAAACAGCTGATAATAGAGCTAAAATGTTAAAATATAGAGCTTTGATATAACAAAATGTATCTCAAATAATTGTATGTAGTGTACTGTAGGGCTGCGAACGAGTACTCGAGCCTTGGTGTACAAGGCGATCTTGGCTTGCACTCGAGTTCATTTTAAGTACACGGTTACTCGCGAGGTTTTGTATTATCACCCACGTAATGAAAGGTTTGTGTAAAATATGCAGCATTTCCGTCACATAACACCAATTAAAGTTGTTGTTTTCATTGAAAACCTATAATTTACTCCATAATCTATAATATCTGGTTAAATAGGAGACGTTTTTCTTCAAAAGTTTCATTTCCAGAATTGACATTTTTTACAGAAGACTTCTAATAGTGGGAACTTAATCTCACAGTTACTCGAATTCGGGCCGGTTTTCAGAGGGCGAGTACTCAATGTTGTTTTTGTACCCATCACAACCCTACTGGTCGGCCAGTGAATTTCGTCACCCCAGTGAAGTTTGTCAGCTGCCGTAAAAGCACTCAAGGACAGACAATATTTACATTTAAAAAAATGGAATACACGGGTGGGGACATGGATAGACGGGGACATGGATAGACATTTTTTTAAATGTTCATGTAAAATCACTAGCATCACAAATTATTAAAGATGTAGTATATAGATGCTTTTGTATAATCCAATGGATGAAACAATGTATTATTTTTATTTCTACAAAATCTCTTATATTCATAAACACACATTTTCAATTCTGCTTTGTCTTAAAATAACTATGGCAACCAGAATATCTCTCAATAACAAGACATCTTAAAGAATACAATTATTATTATTGTTTAGTTAATTTATACACATCTTCTTTTGTATAAAGTATAAAAAAAAGTTATTTTGAAAAAAAAAAACCAGGCGATTTGTAATTTCATAATGCCCCCTTAAAAGATTGAAAACTATCTACCAATATATGAACAAACAGTGCCACAAAATACTAAACAGACTTGATAGCTCAGTAGTAGAGCGCTTGACTCAATCATGAGAGGTCGTGGGTTTGAATCCCTGCAGGGGCAGAAGTTTTTTTTCTTTTTTTTTTTCTTTACATGCATTTCCTTCTTTAAGAGTGTTTGCGAGTAGGCTAGCTAATCTACACTTTTATAGTGCTTAATTGTGAATTCATAGTGCACACATATATGACAAAAATGGCCATAACAGCTTTTCAACTTAGTGGCGTGAGGCCGTGGCGGGTATTGTGTTTTCAGACGTTCCGATTTCAAATTGCATGAATTATGCTACATATTGCTTGATAAGGTTCACCATTGGCGTTTTTATAACATATATACTCCATTTCAACAATTTGGGGTCTTAATCTCCTTAATATTGCCTTAGTTTCCTTAAATATCAGTATACCCTATTATCGCCCACATTCCCCGTTATCGTGGTATTATTTTCAAACCATTTGTTGTTGTAATTCACATTCCCCCTTATCACCTGACATGTTCTAGTGATTATTTTATGGTTTTTATGTCCCAGTATTATTTTTATTGTTTAAGGTCATTGCTGTGGTGGTTTTAACTCTGGCTTGTGAATGACTGTAATTATGGGTTCCTCTGCTTTTATAGATTGCTAACTCTTGCAATCTTTTTGCATTTGTTTTCTCGTGACAGTTTATTTTCACACAGTTCTGGTTTCCTTTATGTTTTTGGACTGGGTAATGTGTTCTCGGCCATGTTATTTGTGAAAGTCATTCTAGTGATATGTTTCCTGTGTGTTGGTTTCTTGTGTAACTGGCTGAATGCTGACAGGAGTCAGAACTGCGAAAAGATTGACCGGAGTATCCCTTCTATTTTTCGGCTTTCTGTCTTGATCCGTAAATATTGTTACACTAGCAATACAGAACAGGTTCCTCCACAACTGAAATTTAAAAACCTACTACTACTCCTTTTGTTGTGTGGTGATGTTGCTTCAAACCCTGGCCCCACCAGTTTTGGATTTGTCAATTGTAGATCCATTCGCAATAAAGGCCCTCTCCTGCAGGACCTGATAAAACGCGGTGACCTAGACATCCTGGGTCTAGCTGAGACGCATATTAGACCAAATGATACTGATGGCCTCCTGAGTTCTCTCACACCGGCTGACTACAATTTCATCCAAAAACCAAGGTGCACTGGTCGGGGAGGTGGTGTTGGTTTTCTGTGTAGAAAAACCTTTTCTCCCAGTATTGTCTCTTCACCAGTTTTCAGGTCATTTGAAATTATCATACTTTCGTTTAAGTCTGATTATAATAGCTTTGTTGCGGCTTGTGTGTATCGTCCTCCTGGTTCTTGTACTACTCAGTTTCTGGAAGATTTTCTGGCTCTTTCTGGCTTTCTGTCTTCGACTGGTTCCAGTTTCATCATTTGTGGCGATATAAATGTCCATCTGGATATTGAGTGTGGTGATAGGTCCAGGTTTAACGACATCCTTCAGTGCTGTGGTTTGGTTCAAAGTGTCAGTGGCCCGACTCATTTACTGCGTCACACTCTGGATGTTTTGATATCTCCTTGTGACTCAGATTTTGTCCGCAAGGTTAGTGTTGGGGATTTCATTTCTGACCATGCTGTCATAAGATGCCAACTGGATTTCTCCCACCCATCAACCAGCATCGACAAATGGGTCTCTTATCGACGGTACCACAGGATTGATATCGACCAGTTCAGAAATGACCTTAATAATATACCGTTTGTACGGTCCCCTGAAGGTACTGCTGCAGAACTTTATGATCAGTACATAACTGGTGTTACACAGGTACTTGACAAGCATGCTCCTATCATTTCACGCAAGGCTAAACAGCAGTCTGATGAGTGGTTGTCTGATTCGTATCGCATGGCTCGATCTCTTAGACGGCAATTTGAACGAAGGTGGAGAAAACATAAGTCAGAGTTGAATAGGTCAAGACTCCGCAGGCAAATTGCCTGGTGTAATCGACTGGCCAATAAAGACAAGGGTTCATACTATACAAATCTCATAACTGCTAATAGTCGTGACCCCAAGAAGCTATGGCAGTCATTGAGGAAGGTGTTGCATCGCACCTCCGAGACTGTCCTGCCTGCTCATAGCTCAGACAAAAGCCTCGCGGACATGTTTGCTTCTTTTTTCTCCAATAAAATAAGCAAAATCAGGGACATGTTTGCTTCTTCTGGTTCTTTCAATGATGCACCGGATTCGGTGCCTCCTGCTTTCAATGCCTTTATGCCTGTCACTGAAGACGAGGTCTATAAGTGTATTAGTGAATCCCCCACTAAATCTTGCTCACTAGACCCTATACCAACATTCCTCCTTAAGGATAGTCGTGATATCCTCCTCTCTTCCATTACCAAGTTGGTAAATTGTTCTCTCATTGAAGGATCCTTCCCAAATTCTTTCAAAAAGGCGGTTGTCACCCCCCTCATAAAAAAGGCTTCCCTTCCTAGAGACGACCTTAACAATTATCGCCCAGTGTCTGGTCTTTGTTTACTATCAAAGTTGGTTGAGCGAGTCGCTGCCAGGCAGCCAACGTCACACATTAATAACAACAAACTGGACAATCCTCATCAGTCAGCATATAAGCCAGGACATTCCACGGAAACTGCTTTATTGTCTATAAAAAACGAGGTTCATCTCTCTCTGGCACGCGGTAAACCCACAGCTCTAGTACTTCTTCACTTATCAGCCGCATTTGACACTATAGACCATAATATTCTCCTTGGTTACCTTAAATCCTGGTTTGGTCTTGGTGGAACAGCTCTAAGGTGGTTTGCTTCCTACTTAAGAAATCGTTGCCAGGCCATTAAGATAGGCTCCACACTATCTGAATTAAGCAATCTCATCTATGGAGTCCCACAAGGTTCTGTTCTGGGTCCGTTACTGTTTTCACTCTATACAACACCACTCAGTAAAATTATTCGCCTCCACCCGCATATTAAATTCCATTTTTATGCGGATGACACTCAGTTATACATCCATCTCTCCCACAAGAATGCTTCTTCGGCTCTCGCCAAGCTAAATGCCTGCCTTCGTGATGTTCAAGAGTGGATGTCTCTTAGTAAATTGAAGCTCAACCCTGAAAAAACTGAGTTTATTGTCTTTGGTTCCAAGGCTCAACGTCACAAGATTTCCTCTCACTTTCCTGTTAGCATTCTTGGTAGCCTTCTTCATCCGGTTGATTCTGTCAGAAATCTAGGTGTGTGGTTTGATGCAGATTTTTCATTCTCTGAGCATATCAAGAGGACTTGCAAAGCGTGCTTCCTTCAGATGCGTGACCTCCGTAGAATTAGAAAGTATCTCACTTCTGAAGTGGCAGTCCTTGCTGCAAATGCCTTGGTTAGTAGTCGTCTGGACTATTGTAACTCTCTGTTCAGAGGTTTGTCCGGTTTCAATCAGCACAAATTGCAAAGTATTCAGAACACCCTTGCTCGTATTGTTACAAATCATAGAAAGTATGCTCATGTTACACCCATTCTACAGAAACTCCACTGGTTGCCTGTTAAGTATTGTTGTATTTTCAAAACCGCAACACTTGTGTATAAATTTTTGCATAGTGGTTCTCCTTCTTACTTCGAACCGTTCTTGTCTTTTAGTAGTTGTCCCTATAGTACTAGGCATAGTCACCCAGATCGTCAATACCTTACAGTTCCTCCTTTCCATTCATCAGTCTTTAAGTCAGCCAAACATTTTGGCCATAGTTTTGCCTTTGATGCTCCTAAGATCTGGAATGACCTCCCTCAAGATGTTCGCAGTGCAACATCAGTTGCCTCCTTCAGAAAGAAACTTAAAACTTACCTGTTTGCAAAAGCCTACCCACCATAGCCTCTCCCGTCACATCTGTGTCTCCTTGGTACGACCTGGCTATGTCCCTTGATTAACGATAACTGCCTTGCTTCATGTTTAGATGCGCCTTAGAGTCCATCAGTGATGGAGATTAAGCGCTATAAAAGTCCACATTAGATTAGATTTAACAATTATAAAAATTCCACCACAGATCAATACTGTTGTCATTTCTTGTATTCAGTACTTCAGTTAATCACTAGCGGGCGCTTTTTCATGTTTACATAAAAACTGTCTATCCATGTCCCCAGTAAGAAAATGGCTGACATGATACATAATAGGGTATTGCTATAACAACACAAAAACATTTAAAAATCTAATGTATGTAAATGAAGGATATAAACATTGTCTACATTGAGTAAATACAAAATTTTCCTTCCTGAGCTTGACAAATGACTATAAACAAATAGATGAAAAACCGTCTATCCATGTCCCCACCCGTGTATCTTCTTTTAATGGCAACGTATACATATATGCCGTAACTAGACAGTAAAAACTCTTTACTGCCTTGCTACCAATTATCGCCGGCCACCAATTATCGCCACCAGAAAATAAAACATTCATATTTCAGTAATGGCCGCATATTTTGAAAGCTTTTTGTTGTATATTTGTTCCATTCACTTTGGAAATAGTTATACTTTATTTGTGAGACTTGGGGTGCTACTTTTGGTGAAGTTGTACCTATTTGAATTTGGCGATAATTGGTACCCGGCGATAATTGGTAGCAAGGCAGTAATATTGTCATAAAATGCAGTTGACGAACTTCACTGACAATCTGGTGGTAGAAGAATGTAATATAAATCTGTCAATTTAAGTTAAAATTCAAAATATAAACTACAGCATGGGTATTTACTGGTAGAAAGCCCCTACTGCCTTGCCACCAATTATGGCCAGTGTACCAATTATGGTCACCCCCAGCCGGTCAAATAAAAGTAAATGCCGTGGTGAGAAAAACATGAAGTAATTGTAAACAGCTAGAGTAATCCTATTCTAAATAATAAAAGATTATTAAAATATATTTTTAAAGGCTAAACATTAAGTTATATTTGCAGTGCACCACAGATCCAACATTATTTTCTGTAATATCAGTGGCTAAAATAATAGGGTGACCATAATTGGCATGAAGAAATTCCAGTTGTTTGGGTGATAATAGGGCATTTTTGGTGCAATGTACATGTACAGAGGAAATTGATTGTGCTGAAGCGAAGACAAAACTTTGGATTAGTAAAACAAACACACACTAATTAATACCTGTAGTGTTATTTTCATTTATTGAAGCACAGGAATTAATTTTCCTACACAGACGTGACCATAATTGGTGACCAGGCAGTACTTGGGTTAGCTGCCTGGGTGAGCGATAATTACGGATACGTTTGAATTTAGATGGACAACAAATTTTAAAGAAATGACATACGAGTAATCTGTAATTATGAAGTATTTGCTAGATCAATAAACAATGGAATCAGTCAACTTATTTACCTTGACATAAAAAAATTAACTAGAAAGGTCTACTTTATCGACTTTACAAACGAACACTGATATGGCTAGAACTACGCCATGGGCAAAACAGTCTTGGAATACATTGTCTTACGGATATTTTATTACATTTTTTATATATTTTTTGTATAATATGTATATTATGTAAAACAAAGCACATTAGCGTTTGCTTTGACCACCAGATAAACAATATAGTTCATTTTTGTTTCATTGATTTCTTGGCAGTTAATTTTTTTTTGTTTTTTTTTCTGTCACGAGTGGCTTTTGCTTGTGGGTTTCATGTGATAAGGGATTTTGTTCTATGTTTTAACACTAGCTAAAAAGGTTTTTAATCATTTGGATGGCTTTGAGAAGGGTGTTTTGGTTTCTTCTGGTAGACTCTGGTGCTTGTCTATCTGCCAAGATACTGCTACCTCGTTCCATTAAGAGGTCTTTCTGTTTCATGTGTTTTTGCTGGGTTTTTGTATGCCAATACTCGACCATCTCCATTGAGCCCTCAGCTGAATGATTTGGATTTGGTCTGCTGTTGGCTTCCTATATCTTTGCCCCATTATGTTGTGCAAAATCAAATAGTTATGTTTATGATTTTGTTTAATTCAATTTTAAGTATGTTCCAGTAGTTTGCATTTGCCAGAAATAAATCTTAAGTATATTAGGCATGTTTTAAGTGGATCAAACCCAACAATTGCCAATAAGGATGTAGTAAAGCAGAACCTTTTCCGGCATGGTATTGATTTTGAGTTTATTGATCTAAAAACTGGGTAATTAGAAATACTGTGGAAGCCTAAAACAAAAGACAAGTCATTTGATAAAGTGTTGTTGGTGAAAAATCATTTAAATCTGGGTCCATTAAATGATTGAAAACATTTTTGCACTGCAAAAAGTGGCATCTAAAATTAATCTGCATTTCGTAAATGCTGTCAGAGAAGCAAGAATAAAAGATTAAAAGGGGTTCGGTGTTGTACAAACGAATAGGTTATATGACTTAATTAGGATTAGAGGTCTCGTCTTAGCATAAACAAATTAGCTCCCCCAATGGGCAAACTGTTCCTCTTGTAAGCTCTAGCAGTTGGCTGAGCCCTGGTTTGAAACTTAAATTAGTGTTTTAATAAGCCAAGCCAAGCCAATAACAAAGCCAAGGCCAGGCCATAAGCATTACCACTTGTAGGAAGAAAACCCACACCAAGGTGTCAGTCTGTGATTAGATACAAAACTTGCTAATGACTAGGCTTCTGGGAATTTCAATGAGTGATACAGGGCTGGAAAGAGTGTCAATAACACCAGCCAGAACTTATAAATCACTGAATAAACGGCCTAGTAAACCTGGACAGATATTCATACTGATTTTGCAGGGACTTTTGACAAAAACTACTTTGTTATGTTGAAGATTATTCAAAATAGAGTGATGTAGTTAAAGTCAAGAATAAATTTAAGGGTTAGTCGCAAATAATGGCCAAAATTGATTTATTTGCAGACATACAAGACATTTTCTTCCAGATATAACTACCCAGCTTCTGATGGAGAAGCAGAGTACACAGTGTATATCTTGAAGTGTGCATCAAAGAAACATTAGGGGTACATTATCATAGACTTGCAACACTTTTGCTACCACTCAGGAAACTCCTGGTGGGCTTTTTCATTTCTTTTCTTCACCCAGTTTTTTAAACACAAAATAATTTTATTTACCCTTTTCACAATAAATTCTTCACCTGGGGGAAACAATGATAGATTACATGTAGTAAAAATACAGATAAGATCTACTACAATCATTTTGGGGGCCACGATGGCAGAGTGGTAACACTCTCGCCTCCCACCTCTGAGATTGGAGTTCGAATCCTGGCCTGACCTTAACTGGGAAAGCTGGTAGTTGCTTGCTGTTGGTCGGCAGTTGACAGTACAGAACCTTGACGAACTATATGTGCTAGTTTCCTCTGCCCATGAAACTACCCGTCGTAATATGATCTATACACTGTGTTGAAAGTGACATTAAAACATAAATAAATAACAAATAAATAAATATTATAATTATTTTATTTTTTTAGGTACTTGTGACCTCATAAATTATACATGTCAAATAAAAAATATCAAATTACTAGCACAGATATAGGTAAGTTTTTACTGAGTATAACAATCATTTGTAACTTTTAAAAATTTTAATTTTGCAAATTCATAGGTGTACATGTATGTCGATCTAACACATAAACTTGATCAAGTTTTACTACATTTCACTAAAAGTTACATCATTTTACATTATAGACTTAAATTTATAGAACTTAAATTTATAGGACCATGCATTTTGAAGAAATTTGCATTAATACTACACATGTACTTCATTTATATCTCTCGTTATGAAGTACAGAAAAGTAAACTATTTTTTATGTCTGATTAAGATGAAATACAATAGACTCAACAATATTCTTTAAATCTTTAACTTTTTCATTTCCCAATGTTGAATATTGATAAACTTTAGAATAGAACATCAAATAGCTTCCTATCACATCTTTAAGTTTAAAATAAACAGATTTTCAAAACAACATTTACACCACGTGGCATAAATACTATAAGAAACAATAACAATGCACAAATACCTGTTAACCTCTACATAATGTATATCTGTCAAACTAAAACTATGTGTTTTTGCTGGATATTCATTTTTAAACCTTTGCCAATTATTTCCCAAAGATTTTTCACACATTTATATTCATACAAAAGATAACTTCATTCTTATTACAATAGATGCACGGTTTTAAGACATTTTTAATCCATTTATGTAATTTTACTCCACATGATAAAATATTAAGTAAAATTTTATATTTAATCCAACAGATTTCTTAAATTTTAAAGATTTTATATTGTATGAATAAATATGATTCTATTCCTTGTTGAACAACTTTATATCTAATTTTTTTCCCACATTTTTTCTGTGTAAGGATTTTCAAATTTTTTGTTTAATAATGCATTGAAGATTTGATAAAAATGGATCAATAGCTCTATCAGTAGTACTAGGTGGGTCAATCTTTCACATAGAAGGATAAATTTTGTGTTATTGGTTTTTGTATATATTTTACAATTTTGGTGTCAATGTTTTTCATAATTTTTCCAATAATTTTTTAGTGTCATGTATTCTACCATCCAATTGTTTGTATTATCTAATATTTCTGACAAATGTGTCTCTTCTACCCAATCTCTGTTTTCTTGAAACAACTCTCTAACTAAGATGTATCCACTTTTTATCCATGACTTAAAGTACAAAGTTTTATCCTTCTGTTTAAAATATTCATTACCTTATATTGTTGGTATCATAATTTGATGTGCTTGTAGTTCATATACTGGTTTTAGGGCTTTACATTTATTATAGTATGTAAACATATCTTGATAAATCTGTGGTATGCATTTAATGATTTCAAATGATTTGGTACTCTTAAAGTTCATCTTAAGAATAGTTTTTAAGTCCAAATCTATTTTAGACAGATTATGTTCTAGCGTTTTAGATAGAATATTGTTTTCTATTGACAAAAATTTTGGAAGCCATCCAGCTTGCAAGGCTCCTACTTTTGAATCTACATAAAAAATTAGTTTGTTTAGTCTTTCAATACTTTCATATAGTACTGTAAGTACAGTAGATTCTCGATTATCAGAACCTCTTGGGAGACATCATTGAAGTTCGGATAATCGGGAGGTTTGGATAGGCGCGAATGAGCTCCACATGTATTAGCAGTTACACAATGGTCGATAATAGAGTGATTTTGTCAATATTGCTTATACTACATAAAAATGAAATAAAAGATGCAAATACCTATGTTATTCTGGTTTTAAATAAATAATCCATTTTATTAACCCACTGAAAGATGTCAATATGTGCTTTATATCACAAGTTTTCATGAAGACTGCAGAATAGACGGGAACCAGCCACCTTTAACAATAAAGGGACTGGTATCGGCCATGATGGCCTTGAATGCATCATCGCTAGCTATCATTATCGGGAAATCTCGATCATTATTTTAATTACTTATATGCTTTTTGTATGTATTTACAACATTTTAAACATTTATTATTGAAATTATAACATCAAATATTGTGAATTAAAGTTAAAAATATTTTGGAATGACAATAATCTTTAGACACAAAAATATGTTTGGGTGATAATAGAAGATCAACAGCACTTAAACTGGTGCACGTTTTTAGTTAGGTAACTACGGAAGTGTAGTACCCAAGATGGTGGGCGATACCCGACCCTATATTGCAGAGTAGGGTCGGCGGAAACCAGACTAACTGCAGAAACAAAAAAAAGGCTTACGTTTTTGGAGATTGCTAAAATTAATATTACAGGAGAATCAAAGGGCCATCAGGTTGTCCCGAAAATTTGCAAGATTTATAAGTTTTACTTGTTATTTTTTAAATATTTAGACACCTCATTAGTTCACTAACACCTCATTAGTTCACTTAATGACTTGTTTTTGGAAATGGATGGCTAAAATTATTTGCAATAACCCCTATTAAATAAAACAGTGCAACATCTCAGTCCATTTTTGCACATGTACTGACAGTATATTTTATCAGCCAAACAGTCTTTATTAAATTAATGGATTATGAATATTTTAAGGACTGTCACACTATTGTTATGATCAAAGGCCAAGTTACAGGCTTTATTTGTGAAGGCCTTTTCTTTGTAGCCTATAAACTAGAAAAAGCATCGGAACTGTTTTTCTGTTGATTTCCCAGAACAATGTCTACTAATTAAAGACACTGCCTTTTCAATTTCAGTGGATATTGTCATCTTATTGTGTACAGGGGAGTTAATTCCTAATTGAATGCCTCACTTTGTAAACCAAGCTGATCAGCCAAACTCTGGGTTGTACTGTATATAGAAATTGTATATTAATTTTGATATAAGGAAATTTTTGATTTGTCATAAAGTGTAAGTTTTCTACTACTCCACTTAGAAGATGTTCAGCTTTTGTTATTTTCATTTCCAAATTTTTGGATTCACATTTTGAATAATCTGTTCCAACAAAAATACCTAGACACTTGATTTGGGTTAGTGCAAAATGTAATACCTTCCAAGGAGTTACAATGACCTTTAAGTGGTCCTTGCCATATACCTTAGCATAGTATTTTTTAAATTTTTTTTTATTTAAAGATATACAGACACATGACATGATATTTCAATTTAAACAATAGCATACAAGAGTACAATGAAAAAACATGTGTATGAGACAAAAAGGTTTTACATTCTCAATGTTCACAAGAAACAAGATACATTACTATAACACCACCATGCATTGTATTATTTTGTAATGCCACCATTCAAAAAAGGCAGATTTCACTAGTTTAGCCTCACAGATAGTAGTTGTCAATCATTTTATGCCTAAAAATACTTCTATTACAGATGATATATAGGTTTACTTAGGATGTACATTAGTTACTTTATAAGTTTTTCTGAAAGAAAAAAAAAATTATGGATTGGCCCAATTATTTGTATCTAAAGAAACTGAATTCGACCTTATACAAGTTCCGGTATACAGGCATCACTTCTCTTATTTCAGATTGTTAAATATCAAGGAAAACTATGCTCCAGGTTGACCATTTTTTCATAAATTCTTGACCGGAATTTTTCATTTTAGAGAGGGATTCTTGCTCAGAATATTTGGTCTTTATTATTTTTTGTAAGTGGTAAATGTTAAGATCTTGAGATAGCCTTGTCCTGGTAAATATGTAATATCGTGTAATTAACAAGATAAAGTTGAGGGGCCAGAAATAAGATAGGGATTCAAGACAACCTAAAATTTTCATGTTTTTGGTTATGTTGACTTTTTCTTGAGTACGTGCTTCTATCCACGATATCACATTTTCCCAAAGATTATTTGATATAGGGCACTCAGAGAAGAGATGAGTTATTGTTTCTGTGTTTTGATTACACAGTCTGCAATCAGCATTGTCTGAAATTTTGGTTTTAAAAAGCCAATCTTGAACACCAATAATTCTTTGCAAAATTCTATATTGGAACCAAATATAGTTATTGTCGTCTATGGTATAGAAACAGTTCTTATATATTACTCTCCAGAGGTTATGGCTTGGTTCCATATGTAAAATTAAATTCCACTTAACTTTAATTTTATTTTTTGGAGTGTTAGATTCTTGAAGTGTGAGGTATATGGATTTACTTCCAAGAATATGTCCTGTGAGAGCTTTTATGTGGAAAGGTATATGTGGTCTGTCAATGGATAAGGGAAAATTACATTCAATCTTTGTTACAAACTTTTCTACAAGCTTTTTAACAGAATAGTAGTTCAAAATATTCACAGAAAATTTGTACATTACTTTCCATTCAGAATTTACAATATCCCCTATGATGCGTACACCATGTTTAAACCAATCTACAAAGTATATTTTTTCAGTTCCAATTTGTCTATTATACCATATACAACTAGACAATATATCTTGACCAGTTTTGAATTTAAGATGTTGAACATAATCTTTATAATATGTAAAAACTACTTTCCAAAAAGGATTGAGTTTATACAATATAGATTCACAATATTCACTACCAACTGAGGATATTTTATTAACATCTATATCTTGCATTAACAGGGATAGCCAGCCTTTATCTTTACCAAAAATGCCTGCTTTTAACCATTTTATTTTCACTGATTTTTCAAAGCTAAAAATATTTGTCATTTTAAGTCCTCCAGACAAGTAGGTTCCACACATTTGGTCCCTATTTATCTTGTCTGGCTTACCATCCCAAATGAAATTAAACAGCAGTCTATTTAAATTGTCTAGAAAACCATCAGTTATTGGCAAAGTAGTGAACAAATGTGTAAATTTTGAAAGTATCAAGCTTTTAATAACTGATTTTTCCGATTGGAGTTAAGCATCTGAATTCCCAAGATTTCAATGTATATTTAGCCTTAACAAGAGCCTGTCCATAATTTAAGTCTGGCATTTCATACAAATTACATGAAAATATTATGCCCAACAAATTAAATTGTGAATTACCCCATTGCAAATTATTTGAAACGTTTAACTTTTCCTTTGTTCCAAGTTTACTTCCGATCCAAATCAACTTTGTTTTTTCACTATTCATTATCAAACCTGACATATCACCAAAAATTTCCAGCATATTAAGAGTTGCTTGCAAGGATTTACTAGTACCTTAGCATAGTATTAACATACTAATAACTAGTATGAAGTTTTACACCAGATGCTGATGAAAAGTTGTTGAAGAACTTTTGTGATTCACTGATTGATTCTTTATCTTTTAATATTAAGGTTGAATCATCTGTATACTGCAGAATACAACACTCATTTTTTTTTGCTTGATTTTGCTTTGATTTTTAAGCTTGATATTTCCTTGTTTTCAATTCGAAAGATAATATTTGTATAACTTAGAATACTTAGAATGTCCTGAAACAGGACAGCTTTGCCTTACACCCTTTTTCATGCTCGATCCCTAGAAATCCATCCATTGTTTTGTACAAATTAAAGGAGTATTATACAGTATCTTTATGCACTTTTGAAAATTATGACCAAACCCAAATTTAAAGAAGCAAACATAAAATCCTAACTCAAACTGTCAAAGACCTTTTCAAAGTCAAGACATATCATTCTTGCATTATAATCAATATATCTATTTTTGATATATCCACTTTGATTTTTTGATATCAATTTTACTGGTACTTTCTGCAATCTTTTTGCGAGAACAAAAGTAAATATTTTGTAATGGCAATTCGCTAGACTTATGGAGCTATAGTTTTTAACTAATGTTTTGTCTCTCCTTTTGAATATTAGAGTCATAACAGCTTTACATACACTACTTGGCAAAATGGTCAAAGTGAAAGATTTCTCCAATATTTTGGTATAAGTCAGTGCAAGTTTATTCCAAAATGTTTGGTAAAACTCATTGGTTAATCTATCAAGCCATGGAGCTTTATTACACTTCAAATGTTTAACAATTTCGATTAGTTCTACTTTTGATACTGTTTGTCACAGATCTCTCTTTCCTTCTTGTTTAAAGTCTTTAATGGTGTAAATTTCCCCAAGTAATTATGTATCTGTATAGGTGATACATATGTTTTGGAGTATGGATTCTGTTAAAATTCAAGTGATTCTTCAAGTATGTTATTATTTTCAGACACATATGTGTCTGCCAATTTTACTTTTCTTATTACATTATTAGATTGTCTTTGTTTTTCAAGGCTAAGAAAATACTTAGAACACACCTCTTTCTCCTCTAACCCTTTAGCCTCTGACCTTTTACAATATCTTTTAGCTTTTTCTTCAAAGAAATGATTGTGCTTACTTTCAGGCTCAAGTGTCTTTGTTTTATGACTGAGAAGCAACTATTCTTCAACTTTTACTAGTTTTCCCTTGATTTCTAAAAATAGTACGTCCTCACTTAATTTGTCTAGTCTATTTTGAATACTTTTAATTTGGTAGTTAATGTCTTTTTCCTGTTCACACAGTAATTTATTGTATACTCTTTCACATATATTTTTAATATTTCCCACACTAATTGATATTATGTGTTATCTGGGTATTGCTGCAATGTATTATCTATTGTCTTGTGAACCCCTTGCAAGTATTGCTGATCTTTAAGCACACTATTATTCATTTCCAGTAACCTGGTCCATATTTAAGTAAACTAATTTCAAAAACCACTTTCAAGACATTATGGTCTATGACACTAGGTTGTTTTACAGTGTTACAGATTGACAGATTAACACTTCTTTTAATTCATGTCTTATATCTTTTGAGGCAAAAATATAATCAAGTTGACTAAAACAGTTGGTTTTCTTATCATAATATGTATGTCCTGGTTTATCACTATTTTTAAATTGCCATGTATCAACTAAGTTACGTTTTGTAAGCAACTGTTTACAGAACGTAACTTAGTTGTAAGCAACTGTTTAGGGGGCTTGGTGGAGTGGAGTTTTTACCTCCAACCTCTGAGGCCGCTGGTTCGAATCTCGGGCCGGCACTTTATGTTGGAAAGTTGGTAGTTACTTGCCGATGCCCGGTGGGTTACAGTGCAATATGCACTGGTTTTCTCCACCTGTAAACTACCTGTCGCAATATGACCTTGGCTGTTGAACGCAACGTAAAATAAACAAATAAATGTAAGCAACTCTTTCAATGTTGTGACACTCTTATCATTATGTTTTATTGTTAGGTATCTATCTTTATCTCTCAAACATGTATTTAAATCCCCACCTAAAATAACATCATTTAAGTCCTAATATTTTACAATATCTCAGATAAGTTTTCTTTCATGAAATAAAATCATATCAGCTTCTGTATTACGTGCATAAGCTGTAACAATGTGTACCATGTCCTTACTTAATTTTACATCTACAATAAGGATTCTTCCATCCTTACTGTCATAGGTCTTTTAAACCGTTCCTTCAAAACCATCACAAAATGAAACACCTCTACAATGACTGGAGCTAGAGACACAATTTCCTACCTTACCTTGCCATTTACTCTTGAGAAACGGTGCTAGTTTTTTCATACAATATGTTTTTTGTAGTAATGTTACATCACATTTTTGTTGTTTTAACCATAAGAACAATTTTCGGCATTTAAAGTGGTTATTCAAACCCCGACAGTTGTATGTTAGAACAATGAAGTACTTCATATCTATATTAAAGTTTCATCAAAAGATTTTCAAATATACTAAATACATTTATAACTCTATGTTTTCTGCTCAAGTTGGTATATAGAAATTGTGCTATTCAGCAATCCATTTGAGGACATTAATTTTGTCACTATTAATCATGAATTGTTCTTTTAGAAATGCAATTAAATATGAAAATAAAAGATATATCTTTTGTGAAGTATGTACACATATATCAGTGTAGTGCATTTAGCTAAGATAAGTTTAGTATAAAGAAAATTTTTGAATTCCAAGAGAGTCATATATTGCAATGTTTAGATAATGTTCACCATACTATTGAACAACATAGGAGAAGCTTCAGTCTTCATAATAATAATTTAGTTCACTGTCGCTATTGTCAATCTGGTTTATTGCATGTTTTTGGTATTTGTGATTGATATATATGAGTTTCTTTTTTCTGTGTTTCAAAGATTTTTCTTTTAAAATGGACAGCAGCTTTTCCATCTTATTCTTGCCAAGTCAGGAAGCTTTCTTGATGCACAGTGAATTTGGGTTATGTAATCCAGTGGCCCAATAAAGTTTACAAGGTAGTGCTTCAGCAGTGACATTTTAAAAGTTGAGTAAAGCATCACAAAACTCTTGGTAGTCCTGAACTTTTGCTTGAAGAATTGTTTGCATCACTTTCTTCTGTTTATTTATCCAATGTGGATTGTTTGGCAAGTAACTTGCTTTGACCTTGGCTTGATAGGCAGAGCTGGTTTGCAAAATCCTGCGTGCTCTTTTGTCCTTTCTTATTTGGATTGCTTTGGAATATTGGTAGGCATGTTCGTTTTATGTTTGTCATCAAAGATCCTGTTTAGCAGATCCTAAACACACCTCATCACCTGGCTGATGGTTACTTTCTTTACACACAATGCAACACTCATTATTCGCACACTGACTTCTAAAGTGAAGTGACTGATCTCGGTGAAGTGACTGATCTCGGTGAAACATCCTAAGACTGGTGTCATCAATCCAAGTTTTCTGGGAAGTGAATCTTCCAATTTTTCCACAAATATGATTCTGTCACCACTGAGCCAGTCATTGAATATTCAACTTTACTTTTGAGCTTTATCCCTTGTAAAATTAAGAAACTAAGAAATTCCTTTATTCCCTCTTGAGATTGGCAAGTCTTTTATTATGATTTTTACCACATTTTGATCTGTTTCCCGTTCTGCAAGTTTAGCTCTCATGGAGTTATTGGAGAAAACATTTACAGTTTGACATCTTATCTCTAGTTTGTTTGCCAGTAAGGTGACTCTAGACTCTCTATCCTTTAGGTAGATTCTTCAGAGCATCCCAATTCTTTGCACTCCTAATAATTTTACACTCTCAAGCCTTTTACAAACAGCTTGATGCATTTCAAACTCCTTCATAGATTTATAATCAGGAATTACTAGGGCTTTCACAAATGCTGGCTCTACTTTTGACAATTCCATTGTTGGAGAAATCCTTGTGTGAACAGCCAGTGGACAATATAACTTCCTAATTATTCCTGGGTCTAGTAAGTTCATTATCCAGTCTTTTCTGATAGTTGTTTGTTTTAATATTTTCAAATTTACAAGAATCAAAGCAATTTTTTTTAATATTTTCAATAAACTATCTTTTTTACAGAGATGATTTATATATCAACTTAGTCTATAATTCATTAGCTTTCTGCTCAAGTTGGTATATCCTCAGTGAAAGAGCAGATTATCCAGAGCACAAAAATGGTAATTTCTCTGTGTGTGCTTGTTTGCTAAAATATATTTTTATGTTTGCTAAAGATATTTATCTATGATGACCTCACAAACTCATCTGTGTTTAACCTACCTATATATAGTTGTGGTCTTCTCAATCCTGAGTCAAGCACTTCTTTCTCACAACTGTTTAAAACAGTGATTCTGTGCACTTTCATCCCTCTCTAATCCAGAGACTTGATTGATAGGAGAATGCTCATTAGTGTAATCACTCACTGCATCTCTGCATGCACAAGTCTTCTTGTAATGAGATAGGTCTTTAATTTCTCAAAATATTAAACATTTTTGGCATTGTTTCAAATTAGTAAAATGATAATCTGAAACTGCTTTCTCTGCTCTATAGAATGATAATAAAATATATATATGTTATAATTTTAACATATCCTTATATTTTAAGCTTTTGAGTGGTTGGTGTTTTAAAAAACCTAGTTTTTCTTTTGAGTTTTGCCACATAGAAAGGGTAACTTTATTGTGTATTTTGGGTACTTTGTTGATTTTTTCTGTAAATGTAATTTATATCAGTAAAATGTAAAAGATTGCAGAAAAAGATGCCTAGTTTTACAAACTTGAGGGAATTGGCAGAATTTAGGAAAAGAGTTATAACATAGATCTACTTTTATTACATATCTATCACTCCCATGGAGGTAATTAAGGAAGTGTGTGTTTAGTCATTATGTTACACACTTAAGCCCTTCTGTAATGGCCAGTTACTTACACTTCATTTACCTGTAGTAGTTGTTTGAAGGAGTTTGTTGAATATAAAAGTTTGTTTGACAGGGATTTTTTGCTTTAATCACCACAATATTGAGAAGTGGAAGTATGTAACTATGATAAATAAGAAAAATTGACATGCATTTGCTGTTTTTAATGTTTGTGGTGTAGAACAATTTTGCACAAGTTATAAACATTTTATTTGATGACACTGAACTAAAACAGAATTGACTTACTCTGAATGCTGTATAATATAAAATAAGAAAGCACATATTGTGCAAAAAAAGAATGTCGTTTAGTTTTTTCCCGCAAATTATTATAGTAATATACTGAAGTATTTTGTGGGATAAAACTGAAATCTTAAATCATTAAAATATATAACAGTTATGACAAATATATGACACTTTGAAATGTGAACGTGTAATTGAAAATTATTGTAGTGACAAATGTCTTGACATGTGTAAACCAGGAGCCTCAAATAAAAGAATAGGGAAATGTCAAATTTTATTAGTAAGACAAATTCTGTTTGATGTATCCAAACCAACTATATAACATATTTAACTGTGAAAATGAGAAAAAAACTGTGAAAATGAATAAAGCAATGAAACTTTTACTGCATTAACATAATTTGCAATTCACAGAAATAACTTGTAATCATATTACATTATATTATATTATAGCATAATATAATATGTAGATAAAGATTTCCCCCTGTCTTACTATGCACAGGTTTTTTAGTATTGGAACATATGAATACTTCTATTTTGTCTTAGAAAAGCCAAACTCTGTAGCTACATTAAACATATTTTGCCAATTCCTTTGAAACAATTCCTTTGATTCATGTGAATCAGCATAATTGTGATTTTGGTTTGACGTATTTTAATTGCATTAAAAAATCAACAAATTGCTTAAATTTTAGATTATTTAATTGGCCAAAATGCAAATTTTGATTTTCTTTGTGTGCAAAAAGCCAAATGAGGTGGAATGGAATTCAATGTTTTAAACATACTTCTTGGAGGCTGATTCATTTAATTTTTATATCATAAAACAAAACATCGGTTTTGCTTTAGGAAGCTGGCACTTTTTTTACAAATAAAGTTTTGAATGTATACTTATTATTAAATTGAAAGTTAAAAATCACATTTTCATCACACAAAACCTGTGTGTATTCTCAGTGTGCATGCACTCTAATTAGTGAGTTGAGATAAGATAAATAAGCTGTCGATCAAGTTAATGGACACAATAGGGAAAAAACTAAAGTGCTTGAAACAGCTGTGTTCTAATTCCTCAGAGTTCAGGCGTGGTCTCTGTGACGCCAAATATGTCAAGAACATTTGGCAAAACCAAATCACTAAGGCTGATGTTTTGTTTTTGCAATAAAACAAACAGGCTCTGATGTTTCTGACTGATGGACCTGGGTTTAAGCTAATGTCAAAAAGAGAGGATCAAAATACTGGATCACCATGTATTTAAATTTCTGAAACAGTGTGTGTCTAGACACAGAGGGTCTGCAGGGCAATAAAAGCGGTGTTGCAACTGTCCAAGGAAGATAATAAACTTGGGTGAATAATTTTTGGTGCTAACAATTTATTTGCATTGTTCAGTTGACCAAGCAGTTAAAAGGATGGAAAAACAGAACCAAAAATTAAATTTAGAAATAGATGCACCTACCTTTCCAATGTACAAACCTGTCTGTCTACACATTCCCCTGGGAGACAAGACAAGGAATAATACTAGAAATTGGGATTAATATATGATTTAATTGTACTAAAATTCTTGTAAAACAAACAGTTTACATTAACAATGTAATACTTCAAAGTTTATGATTTACAAGCTAGTGTTTTACTCTGATCTTGACTGATTATACACCAAGGTCACTAAAAGAGCATGAAATAACACTATTAACATGATAATCTGATAGTTTACAGAATGTCATGATGAGTTGACCTTGATTAAACCAAGGCCACAGGTGAGGACAAAATAAAGCTAAAGAAAGCTTAATAGTTACCAAATAATTACATGAAACCCAATATGCATGACACCAAGCAGCTGAGGAAGTGGAACACCAGTGACCCTGGATGTTAAGCCACATCACCTTGTAGACCAAGGTCAAGATGGGAGCTAGAAAGGTCAAATTTATAAGGTGTAAGGTGAAATAAATAGACTGGGTTGTAATGACCAGCTAAACAGCCAAACTCTAAGAGAAGGTGCTGTTAAAGTTGGAGAAACGAATGAGGAGGCAGTAGCTCAATATACTAGTGCATTTGAAAAAAATGAATGAGCCCAAAGGTGTTAAAAGATTAATATTTATGTAGGTATGGGCCTTTGGCTGCAAAGGCCTATTGATTTTTACAGATTCATGAGAAACTGTGACTGAGGATGGTGAAAAAGGTGAAGGATCATGGTTGTATATTATAAAATAAGCCCTGGGATCTGCCATACATTTATGTATAGTAGCTGGAGAACACTGATTTTGGTGCAGGTAGCACATAAAAGCTAATAGGGCAAATTGATTTACCTGAAAGGTAGGCAGCCCAGCTGCCACCAAAATGCCAGAAAATTTGAGAACATCTGTTCCTGAGCCTTCCTAATGGCTGGTCTGAAGACAGAGGCCAGTCTGACACAGGCTGAGGTGGCAAGCTGGGCTGCAGGTAAAGGCAAATCTGAAAAATAGAAATCATATACAAAGATTAGTCAGAGTTTAGTCAGATTTGGCAAGTATTGTCGTAGCTTCTCTTCCGGGTCAACAGTTATAACCCACCTAGATAACAGATTGGCTATGTGATTATTTTTGCCTGGAACATAGATTACAATGATTTCTATTTTAAAAATGACAGTTATGAGCCAAACATTTCTGGCACAGGTGGCCAGGAAAGGATATTTTGTCTTGCCAGTGGTAAGTACTTCAACTGCAGCTCGACTGTCACAAAAGATTTTGACTTTCTTATCTGATCAGACTTTAAGGGCAACAACCACATTTAGCATTTCTAATTTTGTGACATGCAAATGTTGGAATTTGGTACTTAGGGGAAGGGCATAAACTAATGGACCAAATACACCCCAGTCCTGACAGTATGGCATCCAGGTACACTTGGAAATCAACTGGTTTGTTATCAAAGAAAGTAATCCCATTGTACTCTTTCAGAAAAACATAAAACTAGTTAAGGTCACAGTGAAATTATTATGACAATCTGATGTGAGAAGAGTTATGACTATCTCAAAGGACCTGTAACATTTCATTCAGAAAAAACGTTGCAGGTCTTATGCACTTTGTAATGTACAATAAAGAACCTAACAAAGATTGTAATTGCCTTTTAGACCAGGTTGATGGAGAAGTCCATTGTGTACACATATTATGAATTTCTTGTAATTTATCTGATGGAATTGAAATAATAGTCCTGGCAATGGTATTTTCTACTGTACCCAAGCAAGTCACCTCAGTATGTGGTGGAATGAGTTTGCTCTGACTTACCTGCAACCCTAAATCTTGCAGGAGAGATAAGAGAAACTAGTAAGATTAGTGTATTTTTGAGGGCAGCCCTATATATATTAGATTGTCTATATAATTCAAGAGGGTGTTATGACAGTGTTGTTTCATAATATACCTGATGGCATCGCTACACCTCTCAAAAAGTCTGGATCTGAGACGATATATGAATGGCATAGATCCGTCCAGATATATATGTTTATGATGTAACTCTAGCAGATCTATGTCGCCCGGATCAATACGAATGTGTCTAAATGCTCTACTTATATCTGCCTTGTACAATAATGCCCCTGGACCAACTCTTTTCATTTGTTCCACAATATGATCAATAGATGGATATTGCATTTACAGAGATATTCCATTTACAGAGAAGCTCTCAGGCCAACTAAGGTCCATTATTCTACGACAGTTAGCAGAGTTCTGTTTTTCCCTAGTCATTAAAGGGGACACATGTACATCAAAATCAAGATCCTGAAATGGGCCATAGAGGGCCCCATGTTCGAGTTCCTGTTGGATATATGAATCAACATGGGCTTCATGCTGTAGGGCTGAAGCATGATCAGTTTTTGATGAAGTTAAAGGGAATTTCCTATCTAAATCTAGAGGAAACCTGTATTGTATGAAAAATGATCTGGAAGCTGTTTGTCCCAATAATCAGTAAGAAAGTATCTCCACCTATATGGATATAACTGGGTTTGAACTGGGATCCTACAATTTAAAAAAATTGGCACCCCACTTTGCCTGATTAATTTGTGTGCCTGCAAAATGGAAGGGCTTTCTTCCCATATAACTCCAGGTCCATGATATAATTCCAAAGCAGTAAGTGGTATGTGCCCAAATTGATCACTATTTTGCTGTATGCAAGCTGCATGATCTTTAGAAGAATTTTTATGGCTTTATTTTATGGCCCATATATATAATGGAACTACCTCTTCTTTGCTAGAATCACCTACAGTTGCATCCTGTATTTGTCATGTTTTGAAGGTTTGATTCGTTAACTATAAATAGACCTGCACACGATCTTTGCTGCTGAGGGAAATGTTGCTACGAATTTTCATACCAACCTTGGAAGTGTAACAAGTTTGCATTTGCATTCTTTCGTGGAATCACGATGATATGAGTACTCTGGTTGCCATTCCCCAGATAACAGTCTGCTGGTGGCCCACCGGTGGGCCACCAGCGGTAAATCCGTTGGCCCACCGGAGGTTTCCACTGGTGGGCCACCGTCTTTTTGTCCGTTGGGCCAACGTTGGCCCACCAGTGGAAATACGCTGGTTGAAATTCTGTAATATAGTTATAATAATAATTATAATATGTCCTATGACAACTTTTATATTGCAAAATTATAATAAAAATACTGTTTGTATGTCTAAAATTGCTAAATAGAGAGTTAAAACTTGTGGGCTCACTGAAATCTCATTATTAGACACACACTTATGAATAAATTTTTAATAAGTTTCCAAAAATCCCCTATTATTGCTCACCGCCATCTTGAAAAAAAAAACGCCGTTGGCCTACTGGTGGAAAGCCACCGTTGGCCCAACGTTGGAAAACTGCCAATTATACAACCAAAAACCACCGGTGGGCCAACGTTGGCCCACCGGTGGCAATATCTGCTGACCATACGCCGGTGGGCCACCGGCGGAATGTTATCTGGGTCAGTGAGTGACAAAGACATTTAGATTTTGAATTTGCAGAGAGAACCTGGGAGTAAGTCCTACCATCAGAGTTTATCGGCCAATAATTCCTGTCTGGTATGTTTAGCATTTTTGATTGTTGACCAAACATGTATGAAAGCAAAATGATAGGCTGATGGGGAACCTACACCCAAGCTTACTCGTTTTTTTTGTCTTTGCTTGTTTTTACAGTTAATCTCAGTATGTTGGAAGCTTTTGCCAGTCTTTGTGAAACAAAAAGAACAGACTTGTCTGTATAAAACCCCCTTTGTTTCGTATGAGTTGTGTTGGGAGGAATTTCTGGAGTATAGTACTGACACACCATAGAACGGTTGTTATTGCGTTTTAAAGCATGTTTGTTTGTGTCCTGATCAATAAAGGTGTGCCTTTGAGCATGGGCGCGTCTAACCCTATCTATCTTGTCAGTTTCAGTAAAATCTTTAATATCTCCCTGCTCCATACGACAAAGCAACACTGCATGGCTGGCCTTTGCAGAACACCAGGAAAGCGCATTCGAATAATCCAATAAAATATCAAGTAATCTAACATTGCCTCTTCATTAATTTCCTCCCACATTGCTCTGCAAAAGCCAGCCATCCACTGGCCCATTGTTAGCTGGTCGTACGTGATGCTTTCTTTGTTACTCCCAGCAAAAGCATATTTGTGCTGCCACCTAACTTTTTGACTAACAAAGACTTCAACACCCCCACGATGAGATTTAATTTTTTGGGGCATGCCTGTCAAATTCAGGTGTCGAAGTTCTGATAATAGAGAGTTTAAAATGCCCGTTCCCGTTGTGACTGGTACTGGAAAGTGTCATAATGACGTCATCACCTCACAGGTAAACCTTCTAGCTTGAAGTTTTACAACGTGGATGAGGTGTTTTGAAGTTCTTCAAAACTGGTAAAGCAAAACTGGTTTTCTAGCTTTTATAACAGACTATGTACATGAATATTGCAGAAAAGAGGGAGTTTAATATGCATTTAAACCTTATTTATATAAAATATTAAATCAGGACAACATTTCCTGGTAAAAAGTTCTATTTAAAAAATCTTGTAAAACCTTGGTCTTTCTGTATAAAATTATGGCCTATGAAGGTGCGAACTATTTAATATTGGTATGGGTGTGGGCATGGAAGAGTTTCCATGTGGTTAGTGTTAGCATTTTTGCTGTGGGTTTTCTTACCATATGTGTTTTACTTATTAAGGTGATGAATGTGAAAGTGCAGTATTTTGGTCATTTGTGAATTAACAAAATTATAAATATAAAAAAGTGAATAGTTGGTCCCTTCACTCTCATCAACACCAAACGTGTATTTTAACTGAAAAGCACTTCAACTGGAACATGTACCTGTACTTGTAGTCTTGGCGTACAGATCATCACGTGTACGGGTATTTTAAACTTTCTAATCTCTCTGCTACCACCTTCTGTATACTATCATTTGCTTTCAAATTGTCAAGTGTGGGTAACAGGACTTTACTAGGTACTGCATGTATATCTGTATCATTTGTCTGCTTTCTTGCAAAGTGAATACTTGACTGTGTACTGTTGGATTAATATACGACCTTGTTTTGATCCCAAAACTTCTGCTTTTAGATTTATGGGGACAGAAGTCTTTTTAACTGTCTTTTGCTCAATTTTTTGTTAACTGTTTCCCAATGGCAGTCAGTTGCTGCTAAATGGTTTGATAAATGAGAGCCTGTATGTCCAGAGTTGCTGTTTTACTAGCAGAAGTACTGGATTGTTTACTACGACTGGGTTCACACGGACTTTTGATAACTGGATTCAAGGTCTTTTCAAGGATTTTCAAGGTCAACAACATTTCTCAAGGATATATTTTATGGTGCATCTTCCTTTACCTCCCTTTTAGCCATCCGTTCCTCCCACAAAATTTTTTTTTGTCACATAAAACTCGATGATGCAGATGCAGAAGTTGGGCAAAAACAAATTCAAGGACTTTTCAATGATTTTATTCAATTTTGGCCAAATTCAAGACTTTCAAGGCCTTGAAAATGAAGCTATTTTTTCAAAGATTTTAAAGATATGGGAACCCTGTATGAGTCTGTCAAACGAACGTGGTTGAGTACTTGCATCGTCGCTTTCCAAAGAGTTTAACAGGACACTACAGTCCAGGTCATTATCAGAAGAATTTAAATCTGAAGCTTGCTGGGCATGGCCAGGAGATACTTCCAGCAAGTTCTTTGAGAATTCGTGATCTTTCGATGACTGCAGTTGAAAGTGTGTTCACATACCATCACAGAACGCAGATTTCATTTCTTCCTCTCCATAGTGTAACCCTAGTTAACTAAATGAAAAAACTTTTAAAATAGACTAAAAATCTAAAACAAGTACACGCTGGAGATGAAGAAATAAAATTTTATTTTTCTAGGTGTTACCCCTTCCAAGTCTTGAATGCAAATGGAAGAGTGAATGCAAATTCTTAGCCTCGAAAGAGAGACAACATAGGGAAATACAGTTTACAAAAGGCATGTTCTGTATGCTAAGACCAGGAAACCCTAAATTATTAAGGTCCCCCATAGGAATGAACCCGCATGCATCTAGGTGCCTGCCATTAAATCTGTTTTTACCAAAAAATTAATAGATTAAGAAGCAGTAAAAGATTAGTACATATGTATGGGGTCTAGATATTTAACAACAGTGGACAGAAAATGTACAATTTGTTATGATATATCTCTGTTTTTCATGTGATACACTGGATTTGGTTGGTGTATAGAACATTCAAAGTGAAACAGCAGGAATTATTGGGTGGGCAATAATACCTGTTCAATGATAAACAAACAGTTTTAACTAATATCTGGACATACTATAAACTTACAATCTTTTGGTTTATCAAAAGTTCATCAATGAGGGTTCATATTGATGAAAGTACAGTACAGACCAGTTTCTCTGTTAGTAGTATAGGGGGCTATTTAGTCACACAAATAGTCACACAATCTACGTGGTCCCCCTGGGGGGTTGTATAGATTTTTGTGACCAGCAGTCACGGCCCATCCGTGTGAGGAGGGGGGATATGGGGGAGTTGGGGGTTTTACTTAATGCAGGGTGTGTTAATTATCTGTGAAAATGAGGTTGAAATGAAATACATTTATTGGAAGGAAGTACATAAAATATTCATAGCATCACCAACAAATAAACAACATTTAAAGCTACATTAAATAAAATCATGTAAACAGCTAAAGGTAAAATAAAAAAACAGCAAACATCCAAGAACCTTTAAAAACTAGTAAACAACTTTTGTATATATAAGCATCTACATATTTATAGCAACAAATAAGGGACATTTAAAACTACAAATTTATCATAAATATGAAACATCCAAAATAGTTAAGACATTTAAACCCGTAAAAATTTGTAAGGACATTTAAAAATGAAATAGTCATGAAAGGTAAAAGGATTATATAGTCCATTAACCGCTGAATGACTCTAGTGTTTGCTACTTTTCATATTTTCAAAATAAAAGCATCATAAAAAATCCTGGATTTCCATTGGGGTGACTATAATTCCAGCAACTATAATTCCAGCAATCCGATTGGCGTGACCAAACAGCCAACTGAGTTCAAATCACAGGACATCTGTGCAAGGGGGGATATGGGGGGAGTTGGGGTTTACTTAATGCAGGGGGTTGTTAATTATCTGTGAAAATGAGGTTGAAATGAAATACATTTATTGGAAGGAAGTACATAAAATATTCATAGCATCACCAACAAATAAACAACATTTAAAGCTACATTAAATAAAATCATGTAAACAGCTAAAGGTAAAATAAAACTAGCAAACAAGGACCTTTAAAAAACTAGTAAACAACTGGAATATTTAAGCATCTACATATTTATAGCAACAAATAAGGGACATTTTACAGCTATATACAGATCTATGATAACACTAAAGAAATGAAACACAATTAGGACATACAAATTTGTAACAAAACATGCAAACAACAAGGATTATTTAATCATCTACACATTCATAGCAACAAATAAGGGACATTTAAAACATCCAAAATAGTTAAGACATTTAAACCCATAAAATTTGTAAGGACATTTAAAAACATGTAACTAGAATTTATTTAAACATCTACTAATTCAAAGTAAACAAGAAAATTAAAACTGCACACATGTGAAAAGTCAATCTTTTTTTCCACATCACAAAACCAATTAAAGACACCTGGTCATAGTTACAATCTTTGAGGGTTTACCTACAACATTAGCTCCCTTTTAAAAGTTATATATTACACAATCTACCACTTAAAGCATGTCCATACAGAAGCACACACACACACACACACACACACCAACTCATTATTCTATTAGCTAAATTAACACATCATAAAATACCATGTCAACCCCAATTCCTGAATTATCAATAAAGCACAATATACAAATTCCCCAAACAAGTCATAATTACACCCCTATTTACACCTCACTTTCAATGTTCTGCTGTTGTCTTTCCTTTCTCCAGGCTGTCATTCTGAAATTGTATCTGTCAGGTTTTTTCAGCCATTTTTTTCTCTTCTTTTTCTCTGAAATACCATAACAATACATAGATGTTAAAAACTTATTTATATACTAAAGTACATGCTATAATATGTTCTATATTTACTACATATGTAAAGCCAACTTATATGCTTAAATTACTATAAATTAATCCAATTTATTACTAATGAAAAAAAAACACTTTACAATTCAATTTTATATTGTTCAAAGAGCAGAATAATAAATACATATCTTTACATATGCCTAAGATTATCCAAAATATCTTTCTAGCATATTGCTCCAACTGACCTTTGTTTTCCACCCTTTCTGCTTCTTCTGTGTGTTTTCTATTTTCCCTATCCTCCTCAGCTTGATCGAAGTCAAATCCCCCTAGTCTCATCATATATGCCATCCTTTCTTCCCTAATTCTTAAATATCTTTTAATCAGTCTTTGTCTAACTAGTAAAATACTCACAACACTAAAAATTATCCCACCTATAATCAACAGAGCCACTGTAATATCAAAAGTCCTTTTTTTTACCCATTTCTGTACACTTTTCGATGTTACCCCTTTTGATTTTAAACCATTCACATCACTACTACTACTTCTGTCACTACAAGCTCCAATAACCCTCACAAAGTACAAACTATTACAATCCAAAACATTGCTTTCTACAAAGCTGACTCTTTCTAATTTGCCAAAAGTTTCAGTGATCCATTGCAATCCAACCAAACTATTCTTCAACTCTATTTCTCTTGCCAGACCACTATTTTTGAAGAAATCCTTTTCATTGACATCTCTACAAAAAAGTTTTACATTTTCTTCTTGGCAAATGCATTTTTCATGACACCACATCAAACCCCTGGTAATAACCAAAACCCAAAAGACTGATAATACTTTGATGAACATTTTGACAAATTTCTAGTGAACTCTCATTAAGCTCCACTGTATATATATACTCACAGAAACATATAGACACAAAGACATACACATACCATTGTTTTGGGAAGCCATATCTTAATGCATGAATAGTATTATGGCAAGAAATAGATTTTTTAAGTAGAAGAAGGTATCTATAATGAGAAGCCACTCTTTTATAAGAAAGGGGTATTAATAAAGCCTAAAAAAGAAAACAGAATTGAAATAGCAAATAATAACATAAGCCCCTCTATGTCAAGAAGCCATGTCCATTTTTTTCAACATAGACCCCATTGTCAAGGATTTTAAATGAAACCCATAAGCCCCCTCTATGTCAAGAAGCCATGTCCATTTCCACAACAGACCCATTTTTACTGATATTCCAATGTACCCCTAATCCCTTCATTTCAAGAAACCATCCCTCATAACACCTGATGAATAAACAATGAAGCTTATGTTCTAAAGGAAATGGATGTGTCTTTTTAATTGATCCTTGCAACACCTATTCTATACCTATACCCCAAATATTTAACTTTACCATTATTCTTTTGTACTCATTGCCCCATTGTCTCCTCAGATTATCAGCATTGTCTTACACTCTACCCATACTGCTATATATTGAGATCTAATTTCACTCAGGTTATTCATTTGATTTAAATTGGCTATCATTATGTTTTGGAAATTATTTTTGATCACACTCTGTATTTACATCTCAGTATACTGTATGTGTCCTGAGAAATGTGTTTGTGGAAAAGGCCAGATATCATGTCTACAGTTGGAAACATCTGATCAGCTGAAACTAAGCAATGATGAAAGTAAAGGGATACAGAAATTGGTCTTAAGGGACAGTGCATTTCAACTGGACAAAATTCAAAAGGTCTTTCCCAATCTACAAGAGATATCACTGATGAAATCAAAATTAATAACCGATGAAACTCAGTCAATAGATATTGAAAAAGAAACATCATTCTTATTTTACACTTTGTGTATGCTTCCAATTTTTCTCATAGCCTTTCTACAGGCCCATCAACAAGAAATTCGCAATGTCATTCATCACATGCAATTCATTCATATGTGCATTCAAGTGTGTATAAGGACCATAGAGGGTATTGCAAAGACTGTCCACTTTATGTACAAAGTACTGAACATCTTGAATCTTGCTATAGGTAAGAAACACCATTAATTCACCTCCCATTTGTAGCAATTAATTGAAATATTACCAACTGATGTAATACTTTTTCCATTAATCCATTCCATTTTTATAATATATCACACCAGGAACAATGTAGAAACAACTGTATTATAACACTGAATTATAGAGGTATAATTTTTACACTAAAAATCTTATTATTGTAAGATATATCGCATATTCTATACTTATCTTCAGGGATGATGGTGAGGACATTGGAAAGGACCTATCGGCGCCAGTTGATGGATCAACCGCTTCTAGGCAGACCACCAGCACTACAAGATGGACCAGTAGCTAGAGGAGATAGGCCACCAGCCGGACAGGACAGAGGACCGCCTAGACAAGAAAGAAGAGTCTATAACCTCAGACAGACAACTCAGAGACAGCACCATTACCATTATACAAATTGAAGATGTTATTTTATCGTTTTACAAGTTCTATGTACTGTATTATATATTAGGGACACTCAATAACACATTTTAACCATAATTTCTTCTTCTAATCTCACCAAAGTTTTATTTAATATAGATATCAATGTAACACTAACCAATATATATTTTATAAATTGTATTTTATATGTAAGTTTATATGTCATTAATTTGAAATAAAGGTTTATATGATATAGCTGTCTATCTTCTGCTACATATTCAGTATATCTCAACACTAATGTTAGGATTCATTTCCTCACAATTTCTTAAAAATTGAAAGACTTCTGCATTGATACTATGACTGGGCTTTGAGACTTTGGGCTTTATGACTCATTCGGTCACAAAAGGCAACATGGTACAACGTAGGGGGTTTTGACTTTGGGGTTATGACTCATTCGGTCACAAAAGGTAACATGGTACAACGTAGGGGTTTTGACTGTGTGGGTTTACGACTCATTTGGTCATAAAAGGTATTATTGTACAACGTAGGGTTTTTGACTATGGGCTTTATGACTCATTCGGTCACAAAAGGTATTATGGTACAACGTGGGGGTTTTGACTTTGGGCTTTATGACTCATTTGGTCACCCTTTTGTGGAGGGAAAAAACAGCTATTAGCTTTCCACAAAGTGGAAATTTCCAGAAGCCACCACGAGGAGGTTAGCTGTTACGGCTTCCATAATTTAGAATCCAAATTTTTTTCCCCAATTTTGAAACCAAGCAAATATGGCCATGCAGGGAGTAATTAAGGTCCCATAACAAACCACAAAGTGCTAGCATAATGGGAATATATGAATAATTAAATCTAGTAACAAACCAATAACTGCTATTGCTGATACAACCAATGTAATATTTATTACTGCAAAAACAAAAAAAATTGGAATTTTCAAAATATCTACACTGTTGAAATCCTGAAATCCGATTGGTGTGACTATATTCCAACAAACCACCAACTGTTAGCATAACGGGGATATATGAATAATAAAATCTAATGACAAACCAATAACTCCTATTGCTGATACAACCAATGTAATATTTATTACTGCAAAAACAAAAAAAATTGGAATTTTCAAAATATCTACACTGTTGAAATCCTGAAATCCGATTGGTGTGACTATATTCCAACAAACCACCAACTGTTAGCATAACGGGGATATATGAATAATTAAATCTAATGACAAACCAATAACTGATATTGCTGATACAACCAATGTAATATTTATTACTGCAAAAACAAAAAATATTGGAATTTTCAAAATATCTACACTGTTGAAATCCTGAAATCCCATTGGCGTGACTATATTCCAACAAACCACTAACTGCTAGCATAACGGAAATAGATGAATAATTAAATCTAATGACAAACCAATAACTGATATTGCTGATACAACCAATGTAATATTTATTACTGCAAAAACAAAAAATATTGGAATTTTCAAAATATCTACACTGTTGAAATCCGATTGGCGTGACTATAATTCCAGCATTTTCATTGGTGTGACTATAATTCCAGCATTCCCATTTGACTGATTGAATTAAAATCCCTTAATCCACCACCAAAATGTCCCTATAAAAAGCAAGGATTTGCAATTCAAAAATATTATTCCGGATTTTCTTGTCACCTTTTCAACACAGATTTAAGCTCTTCACCTTTGTTGTAATAGGATACAATTAGTGTTTTGGATAACTATTTCTACATTGTTCAAGGTATTTATCATTATATTTTATGTAAGATGTATTTAGACTTTAATGCACTACCAATAGTATAATGCCCGCATATAATTTTTTAAAAAATTAGACTAATAATGTACCCGAAACACTAAACGGTCGCATAATGAAAAATAACTTTAAAAATGTACTCAAATAAATTCATAATGTAGTCTTATATTTTTGGTCAAATAAAAATCAAAATGTACACATCCATCACACTTCAGTCTTAAAACTGTAATGCACTAATATACATACCTTAAGAAAAATTTTGTTCCACGATGCACTCTGCTAATAACTCAATTATATAAAAGCATCAAGCATAATTTCCATTGAAATCATTAGCATTTGTTTTATTTACATTTATAACCATACTTTTCCCCAAGACACAGGTATATTTATATTCTAAGCAATAACTGAAAATAGGGTAGTAACTGAATATAATTTACTACTTAAAAATTAATAAATATACTGACAAGCACAACACACACACACACACACGCACAATGTGCAAGGATCTAACTTAGAGTGTCAGTAGCTGTACCAGTTGCTTTGAAATCAAAATATAACAATTTAGTAGCTGAACAACATACTTGAAGCGTATGGGCATTCACTGGTATTTCTGGTTTGCTGTAAAATGGCCAATAATAGAGATAAAATGTTAAAATATAAAGCTTCGAAACAAATATAACAATATATATCTCAGTTATTGTATTTTACATTATTTGACAATCTCATAGAAGATGAATGAAATATAAAGCTGTCAATTTAACTTCAAAATATTAACATCGGTGTGGGCGTTTACTGGTAGAAAGCCACTATCTTGTTCTACAGTATGGTGATCCGTGGGGTTTTCGTGGCAGTAAAAACATTTTATGTACTAGTAATTTCTAGCAACTTTGTAGATCGATTTCACTTTAATATATGCTAAAATATGAATTAAAATTAAATTAAAAACATATTATCTGTTTCTACAGCAGGGTGGACTGGTACTTAAACTTGATTTTAAAATGAAAATCGGCCATCGTTTTGTTTACAAACTCACTGGTCATTATCTGCTTCTACAGCATGATGGACTGGTACTTAAACTTGTTTTTAAAATGAAAATCGGCCATCGTTTTGTTTACAAACTCGCTGGTCATTATCTGCTTCTACAGCATGATGGACTGGTACTTAAACTTGTTTTTAAAATAAAATGAGGAACGGTCATTTCTTTGTTTACACACGTGCTCTCCAATGAACTCGTCTTCTACCGAATCTATCGTAGTACGGGCTAGTACTAAAACTTCTTTTTAAAGCGAAGCAGACGATTCGTCCCACAACTACGACCTCCATATCTTTGTTTACAAACGTGCTTTCTCGTCTTCTACGGAAACTACCGAAGTACGGGCTAGTACTAAAACTTCTTTTTAAAGCGAAGCAGAAGATTCGCCCCACTGCTACGACCTCCATATCTTGGTTTACAAACGTGCTTTCCAAACGCGTCTTCTACCGAATCTGCCGAACTACGGGGTTAGTACTAAAACTTCTTTAAAGCGAAGTAGACGATTCGCCCCACTGCTACGACCTCCATATCTTTGTTTACAAACTTCTTGGCCATTATTTACTTCTACAGAATAGTAGACTGGTACATAAAACTTCTTTTTAAAATGAAAATCGGCCATCGTTTTGTTTACAAACTTGCTGCCCATTATTTTACATTATTTTCTTCTACAGAATAGTAGACTGGTACATAAAACTTGTTTTTAAAATGAAAATCGGCCATCGTTTTGTTTACAAACTTGCTGGCCATTATTTTAAATTTAGTTTCTTCTACAGAATAGAAGACTGGTACATAAAACTTGTTTTTAAAATGAAAATCGGCCATCGTTTTGTTTATAAATGCACTTTCCAAAGATATTCCTGGCCATATATTTTATAGCATAAATGTTATATCCCGTTCTTAACTTTTAAAATTTCCAGACTTTATACATAAACGTTTTGAGAGTAATTTGGCATATATTATCATAACTGTTCATGCTACTGTACAAGTAATTTAATTTTGCAGATGGCGACTCTTCGAGCAAAAGTGGATTCTTTCCAAGATTCTGGGAAGCTTTTAGAATGGGCAGAGGCACTAGAGATTCACCAAGATCCGATAGTCCTGGACAGACTGGCCATTCTTAGATCGGGCAGCGCTGATCGTAAGTTGCTATTTGCTCAGTACCTAATTCTTTTGAAAAGTGTTTTATTAAGGACAATTTATAATACCTGTTTCTGTTTTTTATTAGACGAATCCTGGTCACTACCGGATAGTCTGCCCGAACCGGAAAGCGATCTGAGTTGGTGGGACAGCGACATTTTTGCTGATCAGTCCATCCTCACCGAAACGCCCAGAGAAGTCGATAGTCGTATAGAATGGTGGGACCAGTCTTTGTTCGACGAGCCGGACCAAGAGGAAGAAACAGAGCCCGACCAAGACCAAACAGCTATGACTGACCAGGGTCTACCAGCAAAAGCCGACCAAGATGAACCAACCGAACCGACCCAAATTCCCGGGGCAATGCGGATGGATGAGCCAATGGAAACTGCTGAAACAAAGGAAGCCGACCAATCCGGAACCAAGTCGGATTCAACGTCGGATCCAGAGGGTGCCCCTCGAGAATGGTGGGACGATTCGTTCCAGGATGATTTAGAAGCAGCTGACTTTCGCGAAGCAGCCGACTTTCACGAAGCAACAGAATCGGGGCAGGTGTCTTCTCCAGTGACCGAACCAGATGCCCCTGGAGCCGTTGAATGGTGGGACGATTCATTCGACGCGACGGATGAGGCCTTGCTCCTAGATCCCGATAACTGTAAGTATTTCGGCTTCCTATTTTTGTAATTTTTACACATACACTTTGATTTTGTGTTGAACTAAACGTTTCTATAAACCCCTTAAACCTTTTTTATCATGTTCTTCAGCTCCTCGGTCAAACAAGAGATCGGTTTCGGGTTCAGAGGACAGTCCTTCTAAAAAGAAGTACGAAGTCGCACCGCCCGAAACCAAATACTACGAAGTCGAGTCATTAGGTTCGCGTAGTTTCAAAGGTGGGTAATATTTCATTCTTCTTTTTGTATGTAGGGTCCTTATGCGTACAGTAGTCTAAATTTTTTTCTCTATTTTTACAGGTAACGTATTGAGGGAGCATACTTTCCGAATAAGATTCCGGGAGGAAGTCAATGGGATACCGATACGCGACCTCGGCACCGAGCTTCTCGAGATGTTCGAAGAAGTCATCCGTAGGGGAAGCCAAGACTATCCGGGGGACGCGGTGGCCCGTATGTACATCGTTGCCGAAAACTTGAGCGACCCCATTATTGTCAGACCGAGGCCCCTCAGTGAAATGACGGCAGAAGCTGTCCTGGAGGCGGTGATGGCTGCCTTGAACAGTAACGAAGGGATTCTCGTGACTGACAAATTTCAAATCCAACTGGGCATCGCTCAATTCGAAAGAGGGAGCGGTCCTAAAAAACCAATTGTCAATGTAGAAAAAGACTCTAAGGCCAAAAAATCCATCGTTACCATTAGCAATAGAGACCATCTTTGTTTAGCCAGGGCTATAGCCGTGTGTCTGGCTCACTGGGAAGTGGTCAACGCGGAAACCGATGCAGCAAAGCGGGAAGCCAGAAAGGCGTACAACAATATGAGAAAAGGGGACCAAAACCGTAGGAATAGCCAGCAGAAAAAGATGGCTCTGCAGTACCACGCATTAGCCGGAGTCCCTACGGACCGCCCGTGCTCTTTGGCCGACATTTCAAAGTTCGAAGAAGCTTTGGACGTCGACGTATACGTGTTCGCGGCACACGTCAACCAAAGAATCGTGTACCCCGACTACGAGAGACCTCGAAGGGAGAAGAGAGTGTACTTGTTTTACTCAAAACACGATGAAATGGAAGGCCATTTCGACGCCATCACCAAAGTCCCCGGCTTCGTGAATCGAAGTTACTTTTGTCACAAGTGTCTCAAAGCTTTCAATGACAGGAACAAACACGTATGCGAGGAATTTTGCCGAGCCTGTAGAAGGACCAAGTGTCCGAGGGGAAAGACTACCGTTTGCGACGATTGTAACATGGAATGCAGATCTACGGACTGCTTCAACCACCATAAAAAGTGTAAAACCATCCGAAAAAAGGAGATTCCCGCACCCTGCGGCGTCTATTACAAATGCAAAACCTGTAAGACCGTCTTACAGACCGCCAAGAGGAGCAAGAATGATCACCGCTGCTGGGAATTTAAATGCAGATCCTGCGATGAGTACTACGTAGGAGAACACTTGTGCTATCTCAGGATCAGGGATCCGAAGGACAGACAGTGCAAGTACGTATTCTTCGATTTCGAGTGTACCCAGGAAAGCGGAGTTCACGTGCCCAACTTTGTGGTAGCGCAGACCGTATGCCGAGTCTGTCTGGATGAACCTTGCACTCCCGATTCAAAGTGCCATTCTTGCGGGACCAGATGTCATCTATGCAACCGCATGGATGCCAAATCCGGAGAGTATTCCGGGGAACCCTGCGACGGCTGCGCTAAAAGGGAGGTAATCTTTTCAGGCCCCGACACCCAGAAGCTGTTCGGAGAGTGGCTTTTCACTAAGGAAAGGAGTCGATTCACAGCTATAGCTCATAATGGCAAGAGCTACGACAATTATTTCTTGTTGTCGTATCTGGTCCAAAACGGATCGGTTCCCAAGTTGGTCTATAACGGATCCAAGATCATGCTCATGCACCTGGAAAAAGGTTACGATATCAGGGTCTTGGATTCCGCCAACTTCCTGCCCATGCGACTGGCTGCTCTCCCGAAGGCATTTGGGCTGAAAGAGCTAGCCAAAGGCTATTTCCCTCATTATTTCAATACCAATCAGCATTGGAATTACAAGGGTCCCTATCCGCCAATGGAAGACTACGGCATAGATTCCATGTCTTCCTCGGACCGAGAGAGCTTTCTACAGTGGTACAACGAGCGGACGGATGAGTTCGATTTCCAGCAGCAGATGCTCTTGTACTGCAGGAATGACGTACAGTTGCTGAGAGAGGCCTGCATGAAATTTCGAGAGTTACTCATCGGTATCACCGGAGACTCCGATCCCCAATCCCAAGAGGTGGAGAGAGCCATTCAAAATGGAGTGGACCCATTTGCTTACCTTACAATCGCATCCGTCTGCATGAACGTGTTCAGAAGTAAATTCCTCACGGAGAAGCACGAATTAGCTACCCGAGAAGCCATAGATGAGGCCATCAGACACGGAAAGCTGGTAGAAAAGATGGAGGCGATAAAAAAAGGAAAGAAGTTTTTTCAGCGAGGTAATCCGGTAGAAGCCGTGGAATCCAAATTCTTGAGTTCCCCTCTGGCCATGATTCCAGCCGGTGGTTACGTGGCACGCGACCAATATAGCAAAATCTCGATTCAATGGCTAGAATGGGAGTCTCATAAACGAGGAGTCAAGATCAGGCACGCCTTGAACGAGGGTGAGGTCAGATTTCCTGCCCCTAGTGGTAGGTACTACAGGCTGGACGGATTTTACATTGATCCGGTAACCTGTGAAAACGTGTGCTTAGAATACAACTCTTGCGTGCACCACGGATGTCTTTGTCAAGACAGAGAGTCCATGGATCCTTATAACAAACAATCCATGGCCCAAAGATATGCCCAAACCATGGAAAAGGTGAGGGTCCTGGAAGAAGCCGGAATTAAAGTCGTTACGAAATGGGATCACGAATTCAGACGGCAGTTGAAAAACGATCCGGAGTTGGTCGCATTCGTGGAGACCTTGGATCTAGAGGAGAGACTGGAACCCAGGGATGCCTTCTTCGGTGGTAGAACCAATGCCGTGAAAATGTATAGAAAGGCCGAAGAGGGAGAAAAGATAAAGTATGTCGACTTTACATCTCTATACCCCACGGTCAACAAATACGACCGATACCCTGTGGGCCATCCGACCGTCATCACGTCAGAATTTGCTGATATCCGGGACTACTTCGGTATTGCCAAAGTAAAGATGCTGCCACCGAATGATCTCTACCATCCCGTACTCCCCGTTCGGTGCCACGGAAAGCTGTTGTTTCCACTGTGCAGAACCTGTGCCGAAAACAAGAACCAGAAGGGTTGTTCCTGTTCCGATGAGCAGCGCGTCTTGTTGGGGACCTGGACCACTCTGGAAATTCGGAAAGCAATAGATAAGGGCTACAGAATAGTTCGCGTCTACGAGGTGTACCACTGGCCAGAAAGTACCCAGTATGACCCGCGGACTGGTAAAGGAGGGCTCTTTTCAGAGTATGTAAACGCATTTCTCAAGGTGAAACAAGAGTCCTCAGGATGGCCGGAATGGTGCAAGACGGAGGAGGACAAAGATGCCTACCTCTCGTCCTACGAGCGTAGAGAAGGAATTGCTTTGGCGAGAGAAAAGGTCCAGAAAAATCCAGGCTTGCGCTCCCTTGCCAAATTATACCTAAACAGGTAAATATATTTATATACTAATGTTATATAGCTTAACTTATGCTTATATGCGTTGTAATAGATCGTAACTTAGGTATATATATATATATATATATATATATATTTAAATAATGGCTCACAATAATTTTTTTCTTACAGCTTCTGGGGCAAATTTGGCCAAAGAGAAAATCAGAGACAGAGCCTCATAGTCTCAGAAGAAGCAGAATTTCTGAGGATTCTCAGCAGCACGGACAAAGAAATCCTGGACTGGCATATCATTAGCCAAGACTTGGTGCAGTTGGACTGGAGATATGCCAGAGGTTACCTCGGCGAAAATGCGACGACCAACGTCTTCCTGGCAGCCTTCACGACTGCACACGCGAGACTGAGGCTGTACGAGGTGCTCGAAAAGTTAGACAGAAAAGTCTTGTACTTCGACACTGATTCGGTTGTCTACGTCGTCAAAGAGGGCGAAGAAGAACCCCCGGTGGGTGACTTTTTGGGTGACCTGACGGATGAGTTGGACGGTAAACATATCGTCGAATTCGTCTCGGCTGGTCCTAAAAACTATGCCTATCTCCTGAACGACGGAGACACCCAGTGTAAAGTAAAGGGCTTTACTCTTAACCACCAAAATGCCAAGAAGATCAACTTTAGGACCGTGTGTTCGGAAGTCTTTCTCTGGCATTTTCACGGCAACACGCTGGGGACGAAGCTGGAAAATTCACGGCAAATATGCAGGGATCCTAAAAATCAAAAAGTGTACAATCGACGGCAATTGAAGTCGTATTCCGTCGTGTACGACAAAAGGAGGGTCTTGGCTAATATGGACACTGTGCCCTATGGCTACGTAGATTATTAAGTTTATACTTGTTTGTACATAATGTTTTCTTTTGTACATCATTATTTTCGTTATTGCATTATTCTTTAAAAATTGGTATTTGTTATTTAATTTGTGATTTGATTTATTTGATTTGTTATACAATTTGAGATTTTATATCAATAAAATGAACTGCAATATGTCTTGGTCTTTATTAGTCTTAACCGAACTTGATTTGCGAGGAGCTATCCGGAGCCCCTCCGGAGCCATTTAGGAGCTATCCGGAGCCAATTAGGAGCTATCCGGAGCCCCTCCGGAGCCAATTAGGAGCTATCCGGAGCCATTTGGAGCTCCTCCGGAGCCATTTGGAGCTCCTCCGGAGCACTTAAGAGCCATTCAGAGCCCCTCCGGAGCCATGTCGGAGCCCCTCCGGAGCCATTTAGGAGCCCTTCGGAGCCTTTTAGGAGCCCTTCGGAGCCCCTCCGGAGCCAATTAGGAGCTATCCGGAGCCATTTGGAGCTCCTCCGGAGCACTAAAGAGCCATCCGGAGCCATTTAGGAGCCACCTTAACCTAAAACCCTAAGCTCTAAGTACCCTAAACCCATAAATCTAAAGCCCTTAAACCCTAAGCTCTAAGTACCCTAAACCCATAAATCTAAAGCCCTTAAACCCTAAATCTAAAGCCCTTAAACCCTAAATCTAAAGCCCTTAAACCCTAATTCTAATTACCCTAAAAACTAAGATTTTATAAAAGCAAAAGACATTTTATTCTTAAAAATGACCACCATGAAAACGTGTAGTGAATGCGATAAAAGCTTTTCTAAAGGCTATAACTACAAGAGACATATTCAGAGGTTTCACAATAATCATTTTGGAAAGGAAGCTGTACCCTTACCTTTCGAAGCGGCATCCACAGCCTGCGTATCCGGAGCAACCAAAAGCGGAAAAACTACATGGTTGTTTCGCTTACTTAGGAACAAGAATGTCATGTTTTCGGAACCGGTAAACAAAATATTGTATTGTTACGGTATCTACCAAGATACTTTCGACAGCATGAAAAAGGAAGTGGAGGGTATAGAATTTCTAGAAGGCATACCGAGTCGGGCTGAGGTAGAAAATTTTGCGGATGGAATGCATAATCTCGTGATTTTGGACGACCTCTCAGAAGGCGTGGTTAAGGACCCCGATATGGAAAGGTTGTTCGTTCAGGGAGCGCACCACTCGAATCTTAGCGTGTTTTTTGTTAGTCACAATTGTTTCAGGCAAGGCAAATGCGCGAGAACTATAGCCTTAAACACTCATTACACGGTTTTGTTTAGAAATATAAGGGATGGGCAACAGATATCCGCTTTAGGAAAACAAATGTTTCCGGGCAATAATAAAGCATTAGTGGAGGCGTACGAGGACGCTACTTCTCGTAAATACGGATATTTGGTGATCGATTCCACGGCTAATGGCGATGACGCATACAGGTTGAGAACCAATATATTTCCGGGTGAAGATCCTTTGGTCTACGTACCGATAAACTATAAAAGGGACTGAGTAAAAGTTCGATGTCATATCATGGATGCGAAGAGCAAGAGTCTGTTACTCTATTTATCGGAGGCGACTGATAAACAGCTATCATCGTTTTTGAAGATAGCCGACAAAGGACAAATTTTAGTTCTGAAGGAAACGGTGTTTAACTTACTATTGGGAAATTTGCCGATTACGGAAGAAGATAAAAAAGCTTTGAAAAAATACAAGAATTTTCTGAGGGAGTTTGCCCGTAAAGGTAGCAAAAGCGACATAAAAAGGAAGGCTAAAGTTATTAAACTTGTATTACGTGTAGCAGCCCCCGTATTAAAGAGATTATGAAAAGCGTACGTAAAATGATGTTAGTGCCTTACGAGGAAGGGCTAGACAAACCTAAAAATAAAGGTTTGGAGAAAGAATTGATCGTATCGGCTATGCCAAAATCTTTAAAGCGTAAAGCGGATTCATTACTCAGTTACATACAGGGTAGTATTGAGTGGAAAAATAACGGTGAAGTGGTTTACAACGATAAATGCCTGGAGGGTAGTCACATTACAGACCTAGTACGTTATAGTCTACAAGAATACGGCGAATCTCCCCCTCCCCATTACGGGACCTTTCTAGAAATACTAGGCGAGGTCAATGTTCCTAAAAGCGTAGTTACCCGTAGAAAAAACCCATTTCCAAGACGAGATAAAAAGACGGGCAGTACTTGGCAAAAGTTATAAGAGTGGGTCAAGGATTAACAGTTTTACCAAAATGAAGATCGGTTACATCTGTCGAATAGCTGTGTGTTTGGTGGTGGTAATAGCTGCCTTGTTCGATCCCACTGGAAAGGGATTTTGGTTCGGTATATTACGACATTGTTTACAGCTGTTAAACAGGGATGACCCCATGGAAACAGTTTCTGGAGAAGAATTACTTCGATCCGGGGAATCCGGCTAGTTTTGCGGGACCGCAGAAGTTATATCGCTACTTGAAAGAAGAGGGTAATTTCGATGTGACGAAGAACCAGGTGGCAACTTGGCTAAAAAATAAAGACGCATACAGTTTACATCGCCAGTCGCGTAAACCAAAAAGACGTAGCAGAGTAGTGGTAGAAGGAATAGACAGTCAATGGGACGTAGATTTAATGGATGTAGGGTCTTTGGCAAAAAAGAATGACGGAATAAAGTTCCTGTTAGTTGCCATCGACGTCTTCTCAAAATACCTTTTTGTCAGACCTTTAAAGAACAAAACGGGTAAAGAGGTCAAAGCCGCTTTAGAAGATATTTTTCGAAAGGGGCGCAAACCTAAAAAGTGCCATTTCGACCAAGGAAAAGAATTTTCTAATAAGCAAGTACAAGGGCTTTTGAAAGATGAAAAAATAGAATTTTATACCAGTCAAAACGAGACCAAAGCGAATTTCGCCGAAAGAGTAATTAAAACCCTGAAAAAGATGATTTATAGATACATCACTCATTACGACAAGGAGAAATATATAGACCATTTAGAAGAGCTTGTACGATCTTATAACTATAGCTATCATAGAACCATAGGTATGCCCCCTGCGAGGGTGGGTCGGAGTAACGAAAGATCGGTCTGGTGGTATTCCTATTGGCCTGAAAAGGACGAAAATTTCCGGCTGAAACCTTATAAGTTTAAAGTAGGCGATAACGTAAGAGTTACTCACACTAAAACCCTTTTCGACAGGGAATACGATTTCAAATGGACCGGTGAGATATTCAAAATAAGGGCGCGTTATAAGAGGGATGGAATCAATGTGTATCGTTTAAAAGACTTTTTGGACGAAGATATAAAAGGAAGCTTCTACGAAGCCGAATTGCAGAAAGTGGAGCAAAGCGACGAAAATAGAAAGTGGAAAATTAGCAAAGTGCTAAAAACGCGTAAAACTAAAGGTCGCAAAGAACATTTGGTAAGGTGGTTGCATTGGCCCAAAAAATTTGATTCTTGGGTGGCCGATAAAGATTTGAAAAGTTTATAAGAGATGTTTCTCTACATAGGCTGGCAGGATTCCTTAGAGGTTCACCCTTTCAACAGGCCTAACGATTTTATCGTGGATTTGCCAAAAAGTTTGCTTTTACAAGGAAAGTGGGAGGTAGCCTTGACGGATATTAAAGTAAGGGCCCCAAAGAAATCTACTTTTTACGTATTAGCGGACTTTTGCGAAGAGAGTTTTTTAAAGGGAAGTCAGTATCCTGTGTTACGGAGAGTGGACGGGAAAGAGGCTCAATATACGCTACCATATTTCGTAGAAACGAATAAATCAGAGGTGCGGAGTATAAGATTGAGTATTCTCGATCAAAACTTAAAACCTTACCAACTGAGCGATATCGAGTGTACCTTGTATCTAAGGAAAAAATATGTGGATACCCAAAGGTTACCATCCGTTTAAATTAATCAGCCCGGTGCAACAGCAAACCGAAATGGCTGAAATGTTGGTCAAAAGGAAGAGAGGAACGGGAAAACCGGTGCAGAAAAAGAAGACGGGAATGAGAAAACGGGCGCAGAAAAAGAAAGCTGGAACGAGAAAACAGGCGCAGAAAAAGAAAGCTGGAACGAGAAAACAGGCGCAGAAAAAGAAAGCTGGAACGGGAAAACCGACTCAGAAAAAAAAGAAGACTGGTAATAATAGCGTAAATAAAAAAACTAAGAGGAAAAATACAACGGTCAAGAGGGTTAAAAAGTCTATAAGAGGTCGAAGGACGGTGCGAAAAGATATATTTTCGTGATGGAGGTGTACGAATCTAATTTGCATTTGTTCGAAGAGACCCATACGGATTCTTTCATTGAAAAAACGGAATGGATTCCCTATGCCCCTCAGGGCGTGATAGGAAGAAATGCTCCCTTAGAATTCGATATACCCGGAAATTCTGCCGCATATATCGATTTAAATAGAAGTAGATTGAGAGTGGGCCTACGCATCGTAACGGGGGAGGATAAACCTGTGACCGAAGAGGACAAAGTATGTTTAGCAAACCTTGGATTGCAAAGTTTGTTCAGACAAGTAGACATCGAGTTAAACCAGAGGCTGATTACCGCAAGCGTGGGCTCTTATTATCCTTACAAAGCGTATTTAGACGCCCTTTTAAACAGTAACATCGGAGATACCAAGGGAATATTAAATAACGAACTATTCCATAAAGACTCTTATGACGCAATGGATAGCGACTCGACCAGTAATATCGGGTTCGACCGAAGGTACAAACGGACGAGTAAAGGTAATACAGTCTTTTTAGAAGGCCCTATTAGAATGGATATTTGTCAACAAAAGAAATTTATCATCAATGGTATTAGAATTCGTATGAAACTTTACCAGCACGAAGATCCTTTTCGACTCATGGCTGAGACTACCGACGACTACAAAGTTGAAATACAATACGCCTCTTTGAGAGTCTGTCAGGTGAAACTAAGCCCTGGTATGGTGGTAGCGCATGAAAAAAGAATACCAAAGCAATGCGCCGTGTACCCGTTTTGGAAGTCCGATTTAAAAGCTTTCAATATAGAAAAGGGAAGTTACGGGTGGTCTGCCGATGACGTGTATCACGGGAGCATACCCTCTGAGATCAAAATAGTGTTGTGCAGCGGAAGCGCATTCAATGGTAATTACTCTGAAAATCCCTTTAATTTTAAAAATTACCAATTAAATTTCGCAGAGGTTATGGTAGATGGAGTGTCCGTTCCATCTCAAGCTATTACGCCTAACTATACCAATGGAGATTTTTCTGAAGCTTACTGGACCCTGATGTGCGAGGAACCTAGATACGGTCGGTGTATAGAAATGAAAGAATATCCCAACGGTTACTGCATATACATATTTAGAATTTTGGGAAGAGTAGGCGGGGATGTGGTAAATCAGAAGAAATGCGGGCATACCAGAATCAATTTAAAATTTGCCAAGGCTTTAGAAGAAAATGCTACCGTCTTGCTGTACGCATCTTTTCCGGCTGAAATAAGAGTGGATGCTGCCAGAAATATCCTATAAAGAAGTCTATAAAAGGGGAGGAACAGGTCTAAAAATGAATCATTCAGGATGTATGCGAAGTATTTCTTGATTTTCTTTTGGATACCCGGGTTTTATTGCAAACCTTGTGGTGAACCAGCGGTGTGTCGATGCTACGAGTCTCTGAGTTTAATATCCTGTAAAGAAATAGAAGAGTTTCCGAGATTTAATAGTTCGGATATATGGAATATTGATATGCTGGATATTGTTAATAGCAGCTTATCCCAAATACCGGATTTAGATGACTGGCCTAATCTTGCTATGTTAAATTGGATTGGCAATAGGTATTCCAGTTGTAGAGAGCTGGAGGGATGGAGCAGCCATATCTACGTGAATAGCGATTGTCCAAGAGACTCTCTATCTACGATTGAAATAACGGAAGGTAACAAAGTTTTCTTGTGGCCATTCTTTTTAACATTCATTCCGTTTTCGCTTCTGGGTTTAGTAGGAGGTTATCGGATAATATACCAGTATACCAAAAAACCCTTAAACGAACCGAATGCTCATTTGAAGATATATACGGAAGAGAGTTTGGTTTAATGATCAGTTCGAGTCCAGATGGCCAAGTTAACGCATCGAGTGCTTTACAGCGATTTGGGATGTCCATTAAATCTGCGCGATATGGCAGAAACGAAGATCGACATCGAGTACCATTCTTTGTCGTTTGAAAGATTATTGTGGAGACACAGGAAAATCGGATGCACTTGCATGATTTATTCTACCGGAAAAATTATTTGTCACGGAGGGAAAGAACAAATGAGACGATACGCCAGGCTAGTGGAAAGAATGGGATATCCGGTAAGGATGAAGAAAATCAAAACGCTTACTATGAGTGCTGTATATACTTTACGAGGAAAAGTAGACTATTGCAAAATAGTACAATGGATGCAAGGTTCTTATGAACCGGAAATCTTTCATGCTGTGTGCTTTATAAGAGAGGGGATACATTATACCGTTTATAAAAGCGGTAAAACGATTGTGACTGGAATAAAATCCGAAAAAGATTTGGATAACAAAGTTAATGCTGTTTTACTAGAGTTAGAAGTGTTATAAAAGTACAGACAAAATACAAAAAAAATAAATAAAAAATACAAAAAAAAACAAAAAAAAATAAAAACAAATCAAAAAAAAAAGGATGGAGCATGTCAGATATCACCCTAGTATCGCAAAGTATACGTATACGATAGAATACTTGGAAAAATTACCCAGCAAGAAGAAATATGCGGATGCCAAAGAGTGTGCGATGGCTGGATTACAGTACGGTCAAGCCAGATTCGGTAACGACCTAATAAATGTGAGAGTGCTAAAAGATGGTCAAGTGATAGAATCCTGGCAACAATGAGTCTCGGTTGGGGTCCCGAGACGATACCCTTGTCTGCGAACAAATAATACCTTCCGAGGAAGGGGGGACCAGGAAACCCTGGAAAAAAACTAATATTTACAGAGTACACATATTTTATTGAACATTTCACATAAAACATAGAGAAATTGAAAGTTTATAGGGTCTCTCGGAACAGCAGTTTGTAGTCTTCGGGAATAGTCTCTAACACTGGTAGGGTAGTTTCCTCCAATGGCGCATATTCGACTTCTTGTAGTCCTAAAATCTTGAAAACTTTCTCGACGTTTTCTGCCACGTTACTTAAAGAGATCAAATGCAAGTAATTTTGTTCTGCGTCTTCTTCTAAACAGCTATGGTCCCTCTGTCCCGGCATGTCGTATTGACAACCATAACAGTGCTCTCTAACGAGATCCGACGCTGCCTTTTGGGTCATATAGGCTCTAACGAGTCTGACGAGTTTCTGTTTGTCCGGGGCAGGAGCCTTTTTCTCGGTTATAGTGTAGGGCCACCCTTCCTGTTCGGCGTACTGCTTCAGAGACGTCTTGGAGAAGAACGATTTAGGAGATCCGTGCTCAGCGCTGTAAAGGTACTTGGTTAATGTAGGTTCAGGAGGAATGTTTTCTTTATCCGCCGGTGAGAAAATCTCGAGGGCTTTCTCTTGAAACTCTTTCCATTGGATTTCGTCCAAATTGATGTACAGATTATTCCTCTTAAAACAGACGTACATCTTGCCGTAAAAGGGAAGCGTCTCCAGGTTAGATTCTTTGGTAAGTTCGAACTTGAAATTTTGTTCATTCTTCAGAGCCTCGGTTATGCTATGGAATTGATTTGAAAGCTTCTTCCAGACGTTACTGGAAAAGCAAATGTAACGGTTGTTTTTGCTGAGACGCACGAAAGTAGTCTCGTTGAACTTGCTCTTTTCTGCTGTCAATTCCATGTTTGCTGCCCGAATGCTACGTTGCGATATATTTATAGAGATGCTCATCAATTTTATAATCGAATGCCTGCTTCTGATTGGTGTGACGCTAAATCCAGCATTTTGACCATAATTCATGCAATTTGATTGGCGTGACAATAAGACAGGGTGCTTCGCTTGGTGGGACCATAATTGCTGCAATTTGATTGGCGTGACAATAAGACAGGGTGCTTCGCTTGGTGGGACCATAATTGCTGCAATTTGATTGGTTGGGAGAAAAAATGTGCGTGTATGTGTTTCTATATTCTAGAATTTTTTAAAATAGTCCGTGTCCCTTTGTAGGACATAATCCGTTGATGTCGGTGAACTTGTCGGGAACTGTCATCAGAAGGTAATGGCATCCTTTACTGTGCTTCAGGTGCTCTTCGTAAGCGCTGTCTCTAGTTTCGAAAGAGTACAAAGTAATGCTACACCAGGGACAATGTACCTTGTCGGAGTAGCCAGTATAAATAAATCCTGCATGCGCTAATTCTTTGGCAGTGATAGGCATGGCTTTTGGCCATGTATTAAAGGTTGCCATTCTAGACGAATAAAGCAAATATTTAGTATGCTTCAACACAGAGAAACCTTCGAATACACCTTTCTCAACAGTGTCCTGATTCGTTGACAATGCAAAGCCTCCTATTCTAGCGTTGCCGGTATGCTCCTTCGACATAGTCGGTCCATTTGTAGAACTGGTCCCGAATGAAAAGCCTCCGATTCTACCGTCTACTGCGTGATCTTGCTCCTTCGACATCTCGATGGTTTATGAAAGCGAAATCGGTTTACTACCCAATATATATTTTCACAGACAATTAACACACCCTGCATTAAGTAAACCCCCAACTCCCCCATATCCCCCCTCCTCACACGGATGGGCCGTGACTGCTGGTCACAAAAATCTATACAACCCCCAACTCCCCCATATCCCCCCTCCTCACACGGATGGGCCGTGACTGCTGGTCACAAAAATCTATACAACCCCCCAGGGGGACCACGTAGATTGTGTGACTATTTGTGTGACTAAATAGCCCCCTATACTACTTCTGTTGAAGTAAAAAAAAACATGTTTCCCCTGGTTTAAGAACAAATCATCAGGCCAGAAACACATGAGTTAAGGGATAAAATAATTTTCAGATGGCTACATCCAAGTAATATATTGTAAGTTTAAGTTTATCTTTTTTGCTGCTGTGTCAAATTATTGATATATCTGTATTTATATACCAGTTAAAAATCTTAAAAGGCCCCAGTCCAAGATTTTGCACAAATTTTGATGATTTTGATTGAGAACATTTTTTTTATGAATCAGTCTTAATTATGCTTGTTATTTGCATTCTACACATCATAAAATAATTATATATCATTCACTTTGTAAGTATCCTGGCTTCATAGATACAACCAAATATCTACATTTTACTCCTGTGCCCAAGGAAGATCACCTGTCCACCAATGCCAAACTGGTGAGGTATCAAAACGGCCAAGAGGAACAGTTGGCCGTTTCGAAACGGCCAAAGGTTTTGAAATGACAAGTAGCAACATCATTCACTTTTTAGGACAAGTTACTCATCACACCTGTAATATGTCAACTCTTTGTCATCTTATTACTTATCGACTCTTCTGTTATGATTGTCTCTGTGATGGGATCCCCCACAGGAAAATCCTGATAAAGAATGCATAGTTTAAATCCATATTTTTCATTATGTGTTTTCATTAGAACAGAGTGAATCCAGAACCTGTCTTCAGCACAATAATTAACTAAAACATCACATTGAAACTTGTGGGATTTCACCAGTTTTAACCCAGGACTTGGTTATTTTTTCAGGAACTTTGTAAATTCTATATTTTATTACCTATTTTTTTCTTTGTAAGTACCAACACAATAGGTGTGCTGATTATTCTAGTTAGTAGTGATGATAGAATGATTGTAACAGCAAATACCTTGAAGTATGACATTTTTTGTGAGACTGTTTTGGAAGGTAGACCTTAAAAATAGCATCAGAGATGCCTGTACCCCACAGCTTAGGGAAATATTTTTAATACCATGAGATATAGAAGTACTGTATCAGTACAAAGTTCAGGATACTTTCGGAGCACTGTCAGTTATATAAAGGTCCAAACAATGTTTAAATAGAGAAAATAATGTCTAAGAGAAAGATAATGCATGTAAAGATGAAGTGTTAAAACAAGACAATTCAATCACAAGATGACAGCATTATGCAGTACATGTGTTCCATGTTAGGGTTTGATTAGGTCTGACATCTAGGGTTGGATGTCTTTTGTTTGTCTTTGTTTTTTATAACTTGACCCGTCCTGCATGGTTAGGTTTCAGGTGGCTGCTGTTTCTGTTCTTCCTTTTTTGTTTCTGGTTTCTGGACATCTTCTTCTACATCTTCTTCTTTCTTCCACCACAGGAGTTCGAGAGAACTGCAGCTGTGGTAGCCCTGATAAGGGCTGTTTACCTAAGGTTGCTTGAAATAAGTTGTTTTCTTGTGTTACTACCATGGGTAGTGATTACTCTTTTCAAAAAAAAGTGTGTTAAACATTAAAACACTCTTTATCTACATTTGGCATGGTCGAATTATGGTTTGGATGTTTTGAATATTACTATACATACAGAAGTGGTAATACATTCATTGAATGCTTATGTGTGGTGTTGGAGCAACATCTGCGGCTCACTTGATGAAATTCCATCTGTTACAATGAGAAGTTGTAAAAGTAAAATTCTTAATGAATTCTAATATGACGTTAACAGTGCTTAATCTGTATCAAAAGACAGACCCAAAGGAGCAACAAGATTTTAAAGGTCATGCTCACTATGACAAGGTCAAAGGTCAAATCAAGGTCACACCATGATACTGTACACCTACAACCCCTGACCAATGTCCCTACCAACAAAGGTCAAATCAAGGTCACACCATGACGTTGCACACCTACACCCCCTAACCAGTGTCCCTACTAAGTATCAAGTTCCTACAGATTACAGTTTCTGAGATACAGCCCAGACAAACTTTTTCTTGACACCCACCCGCCCGTCCGCCTGCCTGCCCATCCAGACACCAAGTAAGGGCTGTGGGGTAAAAACTGAATGAGATAGTAACTCAGATCACTTATTGCATTTAACTAGCTTAAATTTTGAATATGCCAGAAGTCAATACCTGATAAGTCTATTTTAGTAACATTATTTGGACACTGGAAGCTTAATCTTTTGTGAACATTCTGGAAATCTGGATCATCCATTGGTTCTGGATCAAATTTACAAACACAGTTCAACTTCCTATAGTCTACAAAGACTTGATTTAACCAGTCCTTTTTCTGTACATTAACCACTAGTGAGTTAGTATGTATGTATCCCATAACCCTCATAGCAAAATCAATTGAATGTCTAAATAGGGTCGTAAACCCAGTTTTAATGCATTACAGTTAAACATCAAGCATGTCTTTGATGAACAATCCTATCTTTATGCCACAACAGATTCCATCATTCATTTTACAAGTAACTGGATGCTTGTCTTAAACCTAATCCAGATTATTAATTAAATTGTAGTACACATATATAATGACCATAGAATTGAACATGAGTATTATTCAGTGGTTTTGTACTATTGTGTGGTTATATCGAAAAAAAGTATTGTGCTGGTGTAATAATGTGGAAAATATTGTAGCCCTGTACACTCTATCGTACTATGTTTTTGTTATTGTCAATGTATGTTTGTAAGTTTAAAAACAACAATATATAAAAAAGTTAGGATGTATCAGTGGCTCCCTTCTGAGTGAGGGTGCAAGGGCCCTACCAGATCAGCTGCAGTATGCTCGAAAGGCAAATCTAACAGTGGTACGTTCTAGAGATGAGTCATCGGTAGCCGTTCTTTGGAGATAGTGCTTCGATAGACAACTCAAGACCCACAGAAATTCACCGAATCTTGATGGATTCCTGGCTAATAAAAGTTTTACATTTACTTTCTGTTCTGTTTGTTTGAATCCTTGTGGGCTATATCTTTTACATGATTTCTAAGAATTGTGGGCACCACAATCTGATGCAATGTTGACATCAGGATGTGTGTAGAACCTGTGAGGAACGCCTTCCTTTACCTCAAAGGGCTTGATCTTTTATCAAAATGCCAGGTCTCCTTTCCTCCTGGAGGTTAAGAAATGACTTATCTCCTTGCATTATTATACCAATAGTGTTTAAACCGTCAGTAGGGGTACAGAATTTTGACCAACTGTATGTACTGGATTTCCCCTGACCGTAAAACTACCCATCGTGATATAACCTATACAGTGTTGAAAACGATGTTTATAAAACCAAAATAATTAAATTATCTGAACTCTCGAGGTTGAGGTCATCGGGACCCTTAGCAGCATCACTGTTGCCCACAATAAGATCCCAGAAACATATTAGGGGGTACTATGATAATGCAATCTGTTTATCTTTGAGATCGTGTGAAGCGTTGGCTTAGTGGAAAAAACTATTAATACTGCATATTGTATATTAATTTGTGATGGCTCCTCAATGGTTGTTGTCACAGATGCCTCCAACCTTGGCTGGGGCACTTTTAGAAAAATCTTTAAAAGGTTCAAAAACAGGTGCAGAATGGCTTTCTTCTGCCTAAGGTAACACATGTACTAATTATTGCATAGTTTTATTTGCTTTGAAAACAGAAAGTTAGACTCATGTATCAGTTATAAGCCTGATCCTTGTGCCTATTCAGTAGAAACTTTCACACATAACTGGCGAAAGTTGTACTTTATGGGTTTCCACCTCTTGCCCTCCTTTGAGAGTGTTACAAAAGATCAGGCTATTCCAGGCTACAGGTTTGTAGTTGATCCATTTCTGGCATTCTGAAGTTTTCTTCCCAAATGTTTTAGATATGCTGATTACACATTCAGTTTTTATTGAATTGAGAAAATTGAACTTTCCGGGATGTCCTACATCAGGCAATCCATCTCACTAAGCGGCATATCAAGGTCAGCTCAAAACCTTATCATTCAATTTTACATACCTCAATAAATAGGCAAACCTTTGCAGTGAAAGGAATGAAAATCTCCTTAGTGCTCCTGTAGGTGTATGTTTTGATTATCTAGTCACCCTTTAAGAAGGACTTAATAACAGCACTATCAGTACTGCCAGATCAGATTTCTCTGCACGCCATACAAATTGTGGAAATTCTGAATTAGTGAACAGATTTCTGAGATTAATTTACAATGTTAGACCTTCTTGCACATGATGTACATGTACATATGATGTTAAAATTGTCAGCTTGCCTAGCATTTTTGAATTTATGAACATTATCACTTGGAGATTTATCTATGAAATTAATTCTTTTATTACTGTTCTTATCAGTCAAAACTGTTCAGGGCTTTTATGTAAATGATATTCAGTTAAATCATGACGCCTGAATATTTTGTCTCAAGAAGTTGTTAAAAACTTCCAGACCAGGGAGTCATAAATCTACTGTAGTCTTTCAAAGGTATGTCAATAGAGATTTGTGTCCTTCAGCACTTAAAACAGTTTGTACTGACACTTTTAGTTGATGGGGTAAGTGTATGCTACAATGTTGTGGTGTTAACATTAATTCATTTAACATTCACAGCACTAAGGCTGCGACTAGTGAAGTTATAGTCTGGTGTAACATTCAAGGACATTTTATCAAAAGATTTATGGTCAAAACCATTGTTGACAAAAATATTAACGTCTTTGGGAAACAACTTATGGAAAATATTTATCATAATTGATTTCTGCAATAAACACCTCCATTTCTGTATGACATACTTTCCCTTTTCTTCAGAACAGACACACATCCTATACTTCATTATTTATTTATTGGCCAAATATGATTTTACATTGAGGATAATTCTGGAGTTCCTGTGTATAGTGAGATAAAATTTAAAAATAAACGAGCTTATCTGTAAGTGAAGTTTATAATTATATTGTCTGACACACACCAACAAAGAAATTAACTACCCATCACTTTTTCAACGTATTCATAACGTTATATATTTGGATCACTTCTTCACTCTATAATTAAATACTGATGGATAAGCAAGGCTGCCTCTCAGTTAATTCCTGTGTGGTTTTACAGAATCACAATCAAACTTCGCTTGCAGGTCGTTTATATCATAGGGGTCAAGACAAGTTATTTGATTTAGTATGTCACAAGATCTGCCAGTAAAGAACTGTTTGCATTGTAAAATAAGTAATAAAACTGTCATAAGAAAGGGATTTACTAGAACAAACAAGAAGTAAAATTTATTTGGTTATTAAATATTAAAAATAACTACACAATTTATACTGGACATTGTCTTGTGAAAATTCAGAACAATCAAGTAATTTTAGAACATTCTTAATCAAACTTATTATTGCCTACAGGATATTTTACAGTATACCATTTCAATGTTTGTCTGCAAAGACAGATGTCTTACCACCGCAATGTCTTTCTATTCTAACAAGGACTAATTTTACCCCATTGCATTACATTTAAAGAACTGATTTTCTTCTTTAACTGTACCAAAAATATATCACTTCAAGTAAGAACTCAAGAAATATTCTGCTTGGTTTATGTCTGATCTACAAAGTCAAAGTTGGGGTTTTACATCTCTTGTAACAGGCAGGGTCATATTGGGACAGGTCCTCAGCATTGCCATTTGTGGGACTCGAACCCACAGAGGTGACAGTCTATGATTTGAGGCCAAACATGCTAACCACTATTCCACCGAGGAGCTGTCTAATCTACAATACTAGATTCTGCTCTTAGCCTTTGTAGGCCGTAATGTCTTCTGCAGAATGGGTAAGTCAGTGCACTAGGGTAACAAAAGAAGTGTTCAGGGGGATAGTTAAGGGACAATCTAGGTCAATAATCCAGGATTGTGGGTGTGACTGAAGGGAAGAATGCTAAGTGGGGATGCTTGAGTTAAACAAGTGAGTCTTAAGATGTTTCCTAAAGGATGTGACAGAGGGACTATTTCTCATGTGGTGAGGAAGAGATTTCCAGGCAGTTTTAACATAATGACTAAAACAGTTAGAAAAATGTCTGTGTGATTTGTGAACTTTATAGCCAAAAGAGGGGATTAGAAGGAACTATGTCTATTTTATTTATTTGGGTTTCAACATAACTTTCAACACATTGTATAGGTCATATCACGATGGGTAGATTTATGGGCAGAGAAAACCAGAACGTACAGGTGAAGGTTCTGTACTGTAAACTGCCGACCATCAGTAAGCAACTTCCAACTTTCCCACTTCAGGCCAGGATTCGAACTCTGATCTCAGAGGTGGAAGGTGAGAGTGTTACGACTCTGCCATCATGGTCTCTGGGACTATGTATAATATTTCTGGATAAGATGTACGGGTAGAGTTTTTCACTTAGGTATGTTGGCTGGCTGTGTTTTAGAATTTTGTATATAATTAGGCCTATTTAAATTGTACCCAGTATTTAACTGGAAGTCAGTGAAATTTTTGTAATTGGGTGGAGAGGTTATATGAGGTTTAACGTCTAGTTGTTTTTTCTGACACCCTTTCAACACCAATCATTCAAGGCAATAAAACTATAACTAGAAATGTACATGTATACCAGTTTAGAACTGAAAATGTTTCCACAAAAGCTATGTGTGGGGCATATATCAGTTACCTGAAATGGTTTTGTCAGGATTGCATACAGTTTTACAATGCCTTTAAAACAATTGTATCTACTTACTTCAAATTTAAAATAAATGTATATATCAAATCAAACTAATTATACAGATAGCTAACTTATTTGATGGTCAACCTTATTTTTTTTTGGATTAAGAGTTTAATTGATCAAGTCTGTCATAACTCTGATTGTAGGCTAAAGAGTCTGGCCCATCACAACAGCCAATGCAAGAATTTTTACCCTCACCATACAGACTTCCGATCAGTTTAGCCCAAAATAAGGGCAAGGCTTTTGGATTGTCATCACTCCAGTCAAGATATACAATAAGGTCCATAACATGTGAGACTGTCAAGTTCTCAGAGACATGGTCTAGTGGACCTAATCTAATGACCAACAGTTTCTTCCCATGGTGTTGAATTTGTCAAAGACTTTCCATCAATTCAAACTGACACCACTCACTTCTTAGTGACAAATCACTCATCACCGCTATGATATATTGACTATTTGCCATCTTCTCTATGAATGTCTCTGCAATTGGATCTCCAACAGGAAAATCCTGATAATGAATGCATAGTTTAAATCCATATTTTTCTTCAATTGTTTTCATAAGAACAGAGTGAACCCAAAACCTGTCTTCACCACAATAATTAACAAAAGCATCATACTGAAATAATTGTGTAATTTCACCAGTTTTAACACAAAACCTGTTTAGCTTTTCAGAAAATTTGTAAGTTCTATACTTTATGACCTATTTTTTCTTCATAAGTACCAATGACTATAACTTCAAAAACTTTTGATTTATGGCAAACTTTTTCCCATTTTTCAGTAGATCCGTGCTAAGATTTTCAATATTGATTATCCCAATTGGACTAATACAACTAAGAATGTTTAAATTTTCAAAGTATATGTTACATTTATTGTCTTTTATCCAAGATACAAATTGCAAATTTGTACAATTATGAATAAGAGGATTTCTCTCAAGATTGACATTGACTGTATGGGTTTTGGCATTTTTTGTGAGACTGTTTTGGAAGGTAGGCCTTAAAAACTGAATGAGATTGTAACTCAGATCAATTATTTATAGGTTTATTGCGCCATCAAAATCAAAATCAGGTAAGGCGCTGCTGTTGATATCATTAAAACTTATATTTATATATAGTAGTTCAGTACAGCCTTTAAAAAGTTTTGTGGGAATCGGTGTGTTACATATGAAGGATGCGCTCAAATTTATGGTTTCTATGTTAGTATTCTTTCCACAGAAACTATAGTTCTCTTAAAAAAGAAGTCCATTTTGGAACAGATCAAGATTTTAAAATCGAGGGTAATTGTTGTTGTTAAAAAGAGGAGCATTTATTATCTGTATATTCCCTCTAAAATTTAAATCTGTCACTTTTTCTAAGCCAGGTATTTAATTTAAATGGGTTAAATTTTCGATATTTTGCCAGAAGCCAATACTTGATAAGTCTATTTTAGTTACATTATTTGGATATTGAAAGCATAATCTTTTGTCATCATTCTGGAAAAGGGTAAATAAATCATGATGAAAGTAAACATTACTTGCATTTAGGATTTTAACATTTACACCAAAAGGAAACCTAACATTAAATTTGAAATCTGGGTTCAATCCTGGGTTTTGGTCTTCTAGCATGGGCCGCAAGGTCATTAGAGACAGCAAAGTGCACTGAAGCGGTCACCCATCCCAGTATTAGTTATACTTAGAAGGACAGAAACTACACAATTTGATTTTGACCAGAAGAAATAAAAAGTTAAGAAAAGTTGTTTTAAGTGCTGGTTCTGTAATTTTACTTCCCAATTTTTATGCGCAAGTGCTTATAAGGATTCTGGGTATCACTTTCTAAATTTTTGTTATGTCTCCAGATTTTCATGAATTGTGGCATAACCTGATGAGTATCTGTCTCTTTGCTGGAGTATTAAACTATGTTAGTACTGGGATGGGTGTCCCCTTCAGTGTACCACTGCTGTCTCTGATGGCTTTGTGGCTTGCCCTAGTAGAATGAAACCCCTTTTGGCCTTGTTTGTATTACTCTCAAACAAGGTTAGTAACATCTGAATTAATCTTGTTCAGTGATATGGTCTGATTTCAATAACTGGAAATTTTTTTAAAGACATCAGTCTGTTTTTGTGAAGCTTCAATTTACAATGAAATTACTTTCAAAGCAGTATCTGCAATATTTATGAATGCATGTCATTAAAACAAAAAGAACAAGATGCACTCAGAGAGAGCAAAACGCTCGACTCCATATGTGACCTGTCACTCAAGTGATATAAAGTATTTTAAGGAAGACAATAAAATAAAACCTTTATTTTTAAGGAAGACAATAAAATAAAAACATGTAAATTAATCTTCATAGAAATATCAAGTAGAAAGCTAAAGTCATTAAAAATACATTGTAATGGGACCTCTGAAAAATCATGATTTTTTGTATCCAAAATAAGATCCAGATCTTTCTTTTAGTAACTTCTTCCTTCAGTCAGGTCCTACCCACAAATTTTTTAATAAAGATCTGTTATTAGTTCTGGAGTAATCTAAACACACACACACACAAAATAGACAGACAAATAAACAGTTAGCACACAAAACATAAACTGCTGGTGGAGGTAAAAATATTGCTTAAAGGTCACTTCTTGGTGAAAATCACGCATGGTAATTTTTTGTGATGGAATGTCAAGGAACTGAAAGAAAAAAAGAGAACATAAAACAAATAATAATTAATAAAAATGATGAATATACCACCTCCATCTTCAATATGTTTATGTCAATTTCAAGACATAAAATGAGAAGAAATATTTTTACTTAAAGAGAGTAAGTATCACAAGCTAGGTTTGTGACCTCACAATGACAGTTACATTGTGACATCACTGAGTAATGATATCATGAGAAAGCAAAATATTGATTTTTTACGTATGTGATGAAGAGAAGCAGTTTCACTGTGTATTCCCAATTAAAAATAAAAAAAAACACTCTCCTGGCTTTAATTTTCAAACAAATTACACCAAATTTGGAAGAATCTGTCTGTACCCCATGAAATACCTTCCCACCAAATTTGAGATTGATTGATGTTATAGTTTTTTTAGTTATAAGGGCAAAACGGTGCACAGACAGAGAAGCAGATTTCACTGTGAAAGTACAATTAAAAATGAGAAAAACTCTCTCCTGGCTTTAATTTTCACACAAATTATACCAAATTTGGAAGAATTTGTCTGTACCCCATCAAATACATGCCCACCAAATTTGAGCTCGATTAGTGTTATAGTTTTTGAGTTATAAGGGTGAAACTGTGCACAGACAGACAGACAGAAACAAACTGATTACAATAACCCTCTCATTTCGTCGAGTGTTAAAAATCGTGTCCAACCTTTAAGTAACTTGTAAATTATTGTACTAGTCATTAATATGCTTTCTGAAAATAACATATGAAATATTATTCAGCATGTTTTATCTAAGATATTTTTAAACAAGATGAACTCAGAGAGGGGATAACGATCACCTCAGTGTGATGTGCTAGTGTTATTAGGCATTGTATTTCACTGATCTATGTTTATATGGTAGTGCAATGTTATTTTTGACATATTAAGACATCAAGAAATGATTACATTTTGCTTCAGGATATAAGGGGACTCAGTGGTGTAGCGGTTAGAGTTCTCGCCTCCAACCTCTGTGGCCACCGGTACGACTCTCGGGCCGGGCGATTCATGTTGGAAAGTTGGTAGTACTTGCCGATGCCTGGTGCTTTACAGTGCAGTATGCACTGGTTTCCTCCACCTGCATACTACCCGTCCCAATATGACCCTGGCTGTTGAATGTGACATAAAACAACAAATAAATAAATGCTTCAGGATATATGAAAATCCAGACCTTTACTTTGCAATAAATTTACACAACTGACAGCTTGTTCTTGTGTGGGATAATTAATGTGTACACCAGTAGCGTAGAAAGCATATGAAAAGTGGGGGGGGGGGGGGGGGGGGCAAAGTTAAACTCAGCCATTGTGTTAACTTATGACACCGGTTGAAGTGATACCATTCTCAAGGAGTCAAGGGGATGTTAAGTTAAAATGTAAATATTTTTGTAATGGGGGGGGTGGGTGATTTTGAGTCCTAAAGCTATTATTTCAAACTTTTAGTATCATTTTTGTGGAACAAAGGCAAAGTGGGCATACACTGCAAATTAATTTGAAGAATTTGTCTTTTAATCTTAAATGAATCTCCCATGAATATACAACAGAAGTTACTGTATCATTGAGAAAATACAAAAAAATCAGTGGTTAATTTTGCTTAAAACACTAGTATGATTAAACACACAATGATCAAATTCCAACTTGCAATATAACATAAGCAAAAATTGGGAAGCAGTTGGAGGGTGAGGGCATTCAGAAAATGGCTCAAAGAAGACCTTCATTAAGCCATAGGGTCTCTAAACTCATATCTATTCTGGATCCACACTTATCTGCAAATAGTTAAACCTAAACTGTATAAAAATTTGTTATAGTTGTATTCAGCATCTAATCATAGGCAGCCATCTCTGAGGTAATGAATTGGAATCCCACACGTGGAGATGCTGAGGGCCTATTCCTGTATGATTCTGGCTATTGAATGGGATGTAAAAACCCCATACTTTAACCTTTGTTGTCAACCTGGGCTTTAAGTCGAGCATTGATAGTGTCAATGGGTTATTGGGTACAAACATATTAGGTGGCTTGGACAATGAAATGAAATTAATGTGATTGGGCTACAGAATGACTGGATTTGGCATCCCATGAAAACAACCGCTAGGCACAACATACTCAAACTCACTGCATTATGATGCAGAACTGAATAACAAGCAATACAGTTCTTGCCCAAAGCCTTGGAAAGAAACAAGAATAAAACATTTATATTTTGATGACCTATATTTTGACCTTTCAATGTTTCTTATGTTACCCACATGCCAAATTTAAAAGTTCTAAATAAAATATTTTCGAAGTTATTACATGCCGAAACAAATCTGTGTGGCTGTAACAGCGGCATGATTGGGCTTTATGGATCATATTTTTGTTTCCATCATTATAATATTCAACTCATTGCAGCGATTTAAAAGTAAATTCTTGTTTTCTGTAACTTTTTAGTGGTTTTCTGTAAGTTTTTAGTGGTTGACCTTTGACCTCAGGTCACATTTTCCCGCTGAAAAAGTAATTTCCATTCACTCTTGAGAGGGAAGTCTAAGGGATAGGACGCCATTTGTAAAGTGTAACAAAAAAATTTTGTTTTCTTACATTTAGCATTATTAGTGTTAGAATTTTTTTTAGTATTTTATAATGTAATGTTAGTGTATGTGTTATATGGTTAGTTATTGACATTTGGCGTGCCTATTTCATATGTTATACTAGGTGTTTATTGTGTTGTAATTAAATTTTGATTGCTTAGAGAACTTGAGTTGATGGTCTATATCATGGGGTAAATGTAAGTACGCTGTATTAAGCTTCGATTTAATGTGACTGTCAATTCTGTAGTGTATTATGTATTGATCACCTTGCGTTGTGTGTATTTATGTTTTTGTGGGGGTCAGCATAAACGACCCGTCAGATCAAAATGTCAGGTTCAAAATACTGAAAGTATTGAAAGTACTTCTTCTGGCACCCATAGTAATGAAACCAGTGATTACACAAATTCAGAGATACTCAACGCATTAAATGCTGTAAGTTACAGATTGACAGCCATCGAACAGAGGATAGACAGGACTGAGGAACAACTTCAGAGCCGTCCCAAGGTGGTTACTGATGCCCCTGGTTCGGCAAAAGTGAGTGCTTTCCTCTTTCAAGAGTTGGATGAGGAAAGTGACGCTTGGGATGACGCTGTGATTCCAGCCACTCAATTTCTTAAAAAATCCTCACATATCCAGCAAGCAGTCGATCAAAGACTCAAAGAACTCATTTCTATCAATGAACAAGGTATGGTCAAATCTCAGAGAGGTGGCAATGAACAAATTCATGTTCAATGTCAGGTTCCTTGACCACAAAACTATGTCCAAGCTGGTACTTCTAAATCCAGAGTCACCTATGACAGCCTTTCCACATTTCAGTGGATGGCCGGGTTTTTTGTTCAATCATCAGAGAGGAACAAAAATGTAAAAGTAAAAGATGCAATGTTAGAATATCTTACTGAGATAATGGATGATGCTCAAGATTTTGGATGGGCATCAGCCAAAGGTGCCCACGCACTGCTCCAGAATGGAGGAGGGAAAGGTGAATTGGTTAAACTGTGATAAATTAGATAGACTTAGGCGGGCCCATGCACAAAAAGTGGTCAATGGTAACCCCCTTAGTGGTCAAAACAACAAATGCAAAGGTGAGTCACTGGGCGTACCTTGTAAATATTTTCAATCAGGAAAATGCTCTCACAAAGTGGACCACACAAGTAATGGTCAGTTATACCATCACATCTGTTCACACTGCCACAGTGCAGGTAAGCGCTTCTCACATTCTCTTCAAGAATGTTGAAATAGATGCCATCAGGAGCCAAAAAACAAGTAAGGCACTGCAGAAATGCAGCGCCAAAGAACCAAAGTACTGTTTCTGCTGTTAGTAAGGTTAAGGTTAATCTTACCCCACAAAAAAGTCAATACAGAACCAGAATAATACAAAATTCTGCTGTTCATAATGGTAAAGTGCAAATTGGCGACTTGATCTGTATAAATCCAATGATTTGTCTTAGCCATAAAAATAACAGAATGGTTAAACACAAGGAGGTCAGTAAACCCAAACTTGGTGAACCCCTCCCTCAGGTAAAAAATCACAAGCAATATTGCAAAGAAAACCCAGTTACGGTTTCACCTAGCAGTCATGTGAAAAGTTCAAAGAGGAAACCCATAAAAAACTGCAAGGTAAGTGAACAAAATGCAGGCATACCATGTAAAAATAGGTTCCAAGTCTTGCAATGTGACAACGTCATTGACTTCACTTCTGATACTTACACTGGCACCATTCAGATCACTCGAGCTTCCCCCAATAAGGGTACTACAAGTCAATTCAAACTTAGTTATACATCGTTTGATGACGCCTTGGATGACTCCCTTGCTCCGAATGACGATCATAAGGACATTTCCTCTGCCTTTACCAAGTATGAAATACCTTTAAGGGTTAGCAGCAAAACACAAAATTATAAAGCTGTCCTCCCAAATTGTCCTACCCTTAAGTTATGGGATGTCCAAAATAAGCACAAGTTTGGCCTCATTCCACTTGGAAGCCTCAAACTTCCTGATCAAATCACCCCTAAAGGCATAAAGAATACCAGTATTCAGTTACATAATGTCATAGCAGCATCTCGTAACTTTAATTTCTTAGGTGATCAAATAAATGTCAAGTCTCAACTTAATCCAGATCTGTGGGATACCTACCTTCAAGACTATTGGGATAATAAGGTTTGGGTTCCCCCTTGATTTTGATAGGACAACTGTTCTTAAAAGTCAGGAAGATAACCATTCCTCAGCAAAGCTATTTCCAAAAGATATTGAAGCGTATATAGATGAGGAAATCAAGCATGGGGCTATCCTTGGCCCTTTTGCAGCCCCTCCATTGAATGACCTTCATATATCTCCAATGATGACAAGGGAAAAGCCCAATGCCTCACATTGTAGGGTCATCATAGATTTGAGCTTTCCTCAAGGACTTTCAGTAAATACAGGAGTTACCAAAGATACTTATCTGGATACTCCTTTCATTCTTAAGCTACCAACAATAGATACAATCACAAACCAAGTTAAAGCTCTAGGTAGGGGTTGTAAGTTGTATAAAGTCGACATAAGTCGAGCATTTCGACATATCAAGCTTGACCCCAAAGATTACAACCTTTTGTGCTTACATCATGACACTTATTATGTTGATACCTGCCTGCCCTTCGGGTACAGAAACGGAAGTGCTCTGTTCCATCGTATAAGCGATGCTGTGCGTCACATAATGCATCAACATCATTTTGATGTCATGAATTATATAGACGATATACTTGGGATTGATCTTCCCAGTCGAATTGGCACTTCTTTTGACACTCTGCATCATTTGCTACAAGATCTAGGTTTCCAGCTTTCTCTCAAGAAGTTGCAGGCCCCTACTACTTATCTTAGTTGCCTGAGTGTCCTAGTTAACACTGAAGACTTCACTGTGTCCATTCCTCCACAAATTTGGTTATTATAGCGTGACAGAGCACACTGTACTAAAAACAACTCCAATCTCTGTTAGGAAGATTTCAAAATGTGTTCGAACCTCCAGATTCTTTCTAGATAGAATGTTAGATGTCTTGAGGTCAATGGAAGATAAGACTTGTGTTGCCCTAACACTAGAAGCAAAACGAGATATAAATTGGTTTGTCACTTTTCTTCCTAAGTCTAATGGAGTTACCTTCTTTGCCCACAGGCCAGTAAATTTTCAATAGAATGAGATGCTAGTCTTCAAGGCTTAGGAGCCAGATGGGGTTCTCAAGTGTATGCTATGGCCCTCCCATTAGGATATCTAGACCTTCAGATTGTCAGATTGTACACCTGGAGATGCTGAATATATTGGCAGTGTTAAAAATTTGGCATCACCATTGGGCCAATAAAAAGTAGCCATTGCCTGTGACAACTTAGCAGTCATTCAAGTGCTTTCATTTTGTAGAACCAGAGATCTTACATTAGCAGCAATTGCCCGAAATATTCAATTTCAAGCTGCAATCAGTAATATCAATCTAAAGGTCAACCATATCCCTGGCAAGGCCAATGTCATTGCAGATCTCCTCTCAAGGTGGCAAGCCACTCCAAATGCTTCATCTATCTTACACAAATTACTCCCAGACCTTGTCTGGGTTCAAATCAAGGAAGAACATATTATACTAGATTGGCCCATATAAAATATTGCATTTTCATTCTAGGGTTCAACCCATGTATGATCACCTTCATAAAGCAATAATAATAATAGTAGGATTTATATAGCGCAAAATTGATACAAATCCTCTAATGCACTTAAGTCCAAGAAGGGAGAGTCCAGGGACAGGTAAGGGTGGACATCTAAAAAGTGCCCGCCAGGGTATAACTAAGGCGGGGGATATGCCAGCCTAAACAAGTGAGTCTTTAAAGCAAGGAATTCAGAAAACTCACATGGCCTTCAGACCAGCCACATCCAGAAATTATGAAAGTATGTTTAGACTGTTCATAGCTTTCACCATATTTATGAAAATCAATGTATGCAAACTTTCACCTCTGGCCCTCGCTGCTTACCTCCAGTTTCTGGAGAATAATCAAACTTCAACTTTCAGCCATGGCTAACCATCTGTCAGCAATAAAGGCCAAGTTGGCCTTGTTGGGTCTGTCGATACAATCTTTTCAAGACCCTAGAATAAAGTATTACCAAAAAGCAATGTTGCTTCACAGACCATTCAAAGTAGCTCTTAAACACATAATAGACATTCCTACACTGCAGTTAATGGTTCACCTTTGTGATTCTACCTAAATGGGTCATGTATTCAAAGCAATCTACACTCTGGCATACTTTTCATTTTTAAGACTATCTAACCTTGTCCTTCATTCTGTTAAGTTGTACTCACCTTTCTACCACCTGGCCAGAGGTGACATTATTTTTGCCCCCCCCCCCCCTGGACACCACTTAATACTTAAATGGTCCAAAACACTGCAGACAAAAAAATGTTGCAAAAATCCTAAAAATGCCAGCTTTAGGCAAAAATCCCATATGTCCAGTACAAGCCATTAAAAACATTTTGGCCATAACCCCAGGTAATAACAATCATCCACTCTTCCAGTATAAACCAACCAAAGTTGGTCTCCAATGATAGACAACCAGGTAAGACACCACCTTATTTTAGTCCGTAAAAACTTAATCTCCACAATTCTAATCTTACTATTCATGCCTTCCGACATTCAGGTGTAACCTGCGCCTTTAACTCGAATGTGGCCCTTCAACATATTCAGAGCCATGGCACCTGGACGTCGGAATATGTATGGAGATATATCACACTTGATCATGATGCTTCTGACCAAGTGGCACTAGCTTTTCAGAGGCACCTACACATACCTACTATTCCCTGATTGGGGTTTGGGGACTTCATTTATGGACAATAACTCAGTATATGTCCCCTTCATTGTTATTTAAATTCAAATATTTTACCTTAATAATCCTTATAATTCATAACATTATCTTAAACTCAAAACATTTGGATACTCTCATCTTTAGCCCACCTTAATATATCCTACTCTGATTCTCTTCAAATCTAGGGTGACCTTAAGTTCAAGTTATAAGTTTAAGGTTACATTTTTCATAAATTTAAGTTGTAATGGATTCATCTGGTTAAAATAGTTTAAATAGTTAATCTCAAAATATATTTAACCTTGATAGACTCTGAATTTCTTGAAAAAGTTTCTAAATTTTATCAAATATCATGGGTTTCCAATTAAAAAAAATTGGGGGGGGGGGGGGGGGGGGGCAAAAGATATGATGCCTCCCCCCCCCCCCCCCCCCCCCCCGCGTATTTACATTGTTATCGACCATTTGCACTAAATTTGAAATATCATAAAAATGTATTTGAAGATTAAAGGGAAAAGTTTTTGTTGAAAATCTCCTCAAATTACAAATGTCATACATCTAGAGTTCTTATTTGCAAATAACCACGGCTTACTGGTACATAACATCACATTTTGACAGCACTGATAAATTCTTCCGTCCAGAATAAATGGGCACAAGTCCTCAAGGAATTTTATTATTTGATGCAGTTTTTAAGTGTTTTAAAGTACACAAACATTATATAAATTTTCAACAGCAGATTCCTACATAAGCCCCTCTGTACACAGTAGTTGTTAATTATCTGGAATAGGTATACATTACAATGCACTTGCCATGCAACATTAGTTTGTTTATTTTGGCATCACACTTGAGAGAGGAATGAAGGTGCTTAAATGCTCTTTGACTCCTCTACTTTGGGCTTTAAGCCATTGGGAGACAGTGACAAGCAATACAGGTAGATTTTGGTGTAGATAGCAATTATATTTGCAAAAAGCTTCTATAATTTTTAACTTGCGTTTTCTCTGCTATTTCTGTATGAATTTAGTGCACTTAGTGGACATACGCTTCAGTTCAGGTACCAGTCTGAAATGCTGCATTGTGGGACTTCATGCTCCAATAGTTTTTACTATAAAAGCAGAATCTGGTTCGAAATTGGCCCCATACTCTTTGGATTCACATAGTATACAACTAAAAATTTTAACTGAGCTTTATATTTTCTCGATTTTACATAGCACTCATTCATATTTTCTTCCAAATTATGCCCTTCAGTATTCTTTTGATCTTGTAGTTTATATTACCCTCCTTGCTGATTATGTTAAGTTGTCTAAACTGGTGCTCATGGTAAAGTGACCGTATCAAGTAAACCAGTGACATACAGTGTCTAATTAGCTAGTAAACACAAAATTTAGCAAGAAATTTATTTCTTCAGTTGTAAATTTATTTTTAAAGACCCTCATATATAATAATGCTTTAATAGTTCCCACATGTTTCAAGTGTTCTTGGTTAATTATATTAGAGAGATCTCACACTACTTGCAAAAGCTGATATTTAGAAGTACTGACTGGAGTAATTTAAACACAAAAAAGACAGACAAATAGTCAAATGAACATGCATAAAAACATATGGTCCTGATGGATGTAAAAGTATTGGTTAAAAGCCACTTCTTGATGAAAATCACTCAGGGAAAAGTTTTTGTGATGGACAGTCGGGGAATCTAAAGAAAAATAATAATAAAAAAAATGAAAACAGAAATTAATAAAAATATAAAAATCAGAATACACTGCCAATCACTTGATTATTTTGATGTAAGTTTCAAGTCATAAAGTGAGAAGATATATTTTAAACTAAAGACAGCAAATATCACAGCCTAGGTTTGTGACCTCACAATAATTACATTGTGACATCATTAAAGAATGACATAATCAGAAAGCACCATATTTGGCTTTGTGTGTAGATTGCTTGATTTTATGCTACATTCTCCCCTCCCATGTACCGCATATTAGTGTAAAATTTATTTTGGCCTTTTTCTGAAGTATTTGCCAGTCAGTTTAAATTTTTAATTTGTACAAATTTGGTTTCATTCATTTTCAATCTTCATTGATCATGTATAAAATTATTATTATTTTCTGCTGAAAACACGCAAAAAATTGTATAATAGGTGAGGATTTTCATGGAGTAGTAAACTAAGGGTTTTACAGCAGTTAAAAAGTTTTAACTTTTGATTTCTCCGCCATTTCTGCATGGATATTTTGCGATGAAACACCAACAGAAGTGCTGTAATAATACCTTACATATATGTAGGTTACAAGATTTCTGTAATATTAACGAAAACCATTACACATAACTTACATCACAAGAATCTTCTAATCTGATTGGAGATAATTCAGATTAGGAGATAATTTCGTGATGATATCACAAGAGCATCTGCATCGCTGACGAAAGGAACATATTAATGTCTGCATAGAAATTGTATAAAAAAGCGATTTCTATGAATGTCAGTAATCGGGGACGTCCCCACCAGTCCTCTAAGAATTATTTATAGGTCATGATAAAAATATAAATCTTTAAAATATAATCTTCAGCATGATGGAATACAAGTTAGAGTCATTGTCCATAGAATATAATCATGCTGACAAGCTTTACAAGATGGTTTAGAAATATCAGTTACAGACCCTAAAAGCCGACTGGGTTGACCTTGAAAGGTTACAGGGTTGTCCTCAGAGGTCAAAGGTGAGTACTGTCATAAAAGATCTCGTAAATGAGACGTATGGATTCATGTGGTGTCAACTAAAGGTCACCCTAAAAGCTGGAGGTCAAGTGGGCCTAAAGGTTTACAAGGTGACTAAAATACAAGTTAAAGTTAAGACAAGGTAGCAATATGTAATCCCCCAACCCCAACAGTAGTGGGTAGCGACATCATGCATTTATAACAACAGATAATAAAAATGCTAATGCCTCCCCTGTCACATGATATGACTGAATGTACCTCCATACACATTCAGAGGACCACGTGTCATGACGTTTGATCTGCTGTATTGGGACATGGGCATTGTATGCAAATATTGCCCCAGACCTACGGAAGGAGTGATAAGTGAAAAATCATGGATTCAGACCCAAGGCGATATTGATGGACTTTAAGTCTTTTCTAACCCTAGTGTCCGTGAGAGGTTGCCAACCACTAGGAGTTCTGACTTGAAAAACAGAATGCATCTCAGTCATTGGATACAATTTTCTCAAAGCTTTAAGTTCTTTATAGGGACATATGGCCCGATTAGTTACCTTAGGCAATGATATGACCTGGACTGCATCTCTGGTTTGCATAGTTTTGACCATTTGATCAACACTTTTACAAACTTTCTCGTGAAGAAAAGGTCATGGCCAGTAATGCGACGAGAGGGGTCAAAGGTCAAGATTGAATGAGGTGCCATCATTAACTGAGCCAGGATCTAAAGCTGAATCCGCTGTCAGCCCAGATCTGCCTGATCTGTGTCAAGTGACTTACTTGAAGCGACAGCATCTCACAGTCCACTGGAAACAGATTTATCACCTTCAATACTGTTTTTAATTTGGCATTTCTTTCCTGTGGTTGGCAAATGTCTTGTTTTGCAACTTTTACAACTTTGCTTTTTATCTGGCATTTTCCCTTTCAATATATGTTTCAGTTACTGAAACAAATACATGCACAAGCACGATTCACAAGCAATCTTGGCAAATTCAGGCTTAAACAGGGAATAATTCACATGAAACTCGACCAATTTGGTATAATTATGCACAAAAATGAATATAGGTTAGACCATCCCTTTGTTACAAAGCAAAAAAGCCTGAGGTTGACAAGATGACAATAAATCTAGCAGCATCTGAAAGTTGGCGTGTCACACAGTTTAGTCACAGAATTCCAACAATACAACACAATGACTCCTACAACATAGGCTCATATAACACTTGTTACGGATAAAGGATCGTCTAATATTTACACTATATACAGTTTAAGAGACTAAAAGTGACAAAATAAAAAACTAAATTACGTCACTTGGTATTAGACTGGTACCTAAAGTTCTACTTTAAGGTCACAAGTACACAAAATGCCTGTGGGGCAGGTTTGACATCTGGGGTGCCTGAACACCCCAAGTGATATGGAAACAGGATGACAGCAATTTTGCCAAGACAGTGAATTGGACTTTTTGCTGAAACACCCATTACACTGTGGCAATTAAATGTTACAGCATAAAATAAACTTATTTTGAAAGTTCAATACATTCTTTAATGTTTTAGCCTATTTTATTTCAGCAATAAGCATTTTTACATATACTTGTAGCAGTGAGCCAAGGACACTAAGGACATGTGTCACCGAGCATCTGCAACTGGGTGCATGGTTGAGATCCTCCTCTTCCTCCATCCCCCACTGGGGACATATGTCACTGAGCATCCCCCACAGCATACATGGCTGAGATCCTCCCTCCTCCAACATCCCCCTCTAGGGAGATGTGTCACTGAATGTCCCCCACTGCGTACATGCTACAAATCTGTCTCTCCTGCCCCATCCACCACTAGGAATATGTCTGACTGAGCATCCCCCACAGTGTACATGGCAAAGATCCTCCTTTCCTCTCTCATGCTTCACTAGGGACACGTGTCACTGAGCGTCCCCCACTGCATACATGGCTGAAATCCTCCTCTCCCATTTTTCCTCTAGGGCCATATCTGACTGTCCGTTCCCAACTGGTTATATGGCTGAGATTTTCCACCCAATCCTGTACTTGGGTTTGAACAGATGTCCTCTGTGTTCCGTTGTGAGTGTGTTACCCACGAGGCAACTGTGGTAGATAGCGAACTGGAATATACCAGTTAGTAACTTGAATATACGAGTTACTATCTTGAATATACCAGTTAACTAAGCAGAATTGGAATATACTGTTACTAACTTGAATATACCAGTTGACTGACTGGAATACACGAGTTTTAACTGGACAAAAATAAGTTAATAAATCGAAAGTACTAGTTAGCTAACTGGAATATACAATTTACTAACTTGAATATAGAAGTTGGGTTACTTGAATGTACAAGTTAGTAACTGGAATATAAAAGTTACTAACTTGAATATACCAGTTGGCTAACTAGAATATATGAGTTAGCTAACTGCAATATACAAGTTACTAACTTAAACATACCAGTCGGCCAACTGGATTATATGAGCTACTAACTTACTACCAGTTAGATAACTGGAATATATGAGTTTGTAACTGGAATATATGAGTTACTAATATGAATGTACCAGTTAACAGGCCATATGATAAGAACAAGTTACATCCATATGCCAAATTTGAAGTGAATGTGTCAAGCCAATTTTGAGTAACTGTGCAGGAACTTACAAAAAAACCCACAAGATTTGTGGTCTAATGATCCCAGTTTAACCCATAAGGGAAGGCTAGGGGTAAATCTGACAAGCTTTCTAGACTGCCTGTATATGGTTTCCTATGAGCTCCCAATACATGAAAAAGCCCCAAAAGCAATAATGGAGATAAAAGCCAAAAACACAACATCTGTAATTTTATGATCCCAGGTTGAAACATTGGGAAGAGGGGGGGTGGGGTGGTGGGGGGTGGTGGTAAATCTGAGCAATTTTTTAGTTTCGCTGCCTTTGGTTTCCTATTGCTTCCTAATAATTTTATGGTAATACCCAAATACATAAAATACAATAGAAAAGGAGATAATAGGGGAGTTCTGATGAATATAAGCTCTCTGATTACTACCTGGTATAAAAACACTCATAATTCACTTAATTATAGTCCAATGGCTCCCAAAATCTTCGGAGAAAGACAAATAAAACAAATAAGACAAATAAGCATCCCTTTCAAGGGTCACTTAATGTTGTTATTTGGAGTTTAAGGGCACCTTAACAAATATTTGCAGCGGGGGATGAGGGAGGAGAAGGGAATCTGTGGCATGTACGCAGTGGGGAACGCTCAGTGATACATGTCCCTGGTAGGGGATGTTGGTGGAGAGAAGGATCTCAGGCATGTATGCAGCAGGAGACACTCATCAGATATGTCCATACTGTGGGATGAGTGAGGAGAGGGTATCTGTGGCATGTATGGAGTGGGGGAGGCGGGGGGGGGGGGGGGGTGTGTTTGAGGAAATTAGAATCTGTTGCATGTATGCAGTGGGGGACATTCAGTCAGATATGTCCCTAGTGGGGTATGGGGGAGGAGAGGAGGATATGTGGCATGCACACAGTGGGGGACGCTCAGTCAGATATGTCCCTACTGTGTAATGTTGGAGGAGAGGTGGATCTCTGCCATGTACACAGTGGGGTAGTTCAGTGACACATGTCCCTGGCGGGAACGGTGGAGAAGAGGAGGATATGTGGTATGTACACTGTGGAGGACACTTAGTGAGGCGTCTCTAGTGAGTGTTGTGGGAGGAGAGGAGCATCTCAGCCATGTATACAGTGGGGGACGCTCAGTGACACATGCCACTAGTGGGGATGGGGGAGGAGAAGAAAATTTGTGGCATGTACACAGTGGGGGATGGGAGAGGAGAAGAGGATCTGTGGTATGTACACAGGTGGGGATGCTCAGTGACACATATCCCTAGTGGGGGAGGGGGGCATCTCAGCCATGTATGCGGTAGGGGATGCTCACAACACATGCCACTTGTGGGTGATAAAGGAACACTGCCATGTAAGCAGTGGTGGACGCTCAGTCAGATATGTCCCTAGTTGGGGATGGGGGAGGGGAGGAAAGGAGCATCTCGGCCTTGTATGCAGTGGGGCACGCTCAGTGACACATGCCCCTAGTGGGGGATGGAAGAAGGGAGGAAGATCTTTGGCATGTACGCATAGGGTGATTGTTAGTCAGATATGTCTCTCTTTCTTCTATATTCGCCAGAATGATCCCAGTACCCTGTCCATTGTGTAACCTGGGCATAATTGATTTATCTGGGGAATTTTTCCCATTTTATATGACCCCCATTTACTATTATCTTCTGTTTGAACTGGAATTACCACTGGGATCTGAAAATCCTGTCTGGGTATATCTAAGTGTCGGTAAAGTTCACTGTTATGACAGACCTCTTACAATGTTATTGTATGATTTCTATACACTACAGATGATCAAATATACAACAGGGATAGTTCTGTAGGTTCTTGTAAATTTTATACTAGTTGTAATACCCACCACTGGTTCCTTATAAGTCAGCAATAGCATGTGCTTGGGAGTCATTTTAGACGTAAAACAGGAGATTGTCAGTCCACCTTCATTCAGAATTGCACAAATATTGAGAAAATATGATGGATGTGGTGGCCTAAAATTCTCAGCTTTTAAAACATGAACTTCAGTTGGTGCCAGTTTCCCTTCTGTTCCTTTATATTTGTACAGGACCATAAATCATTTGTTTGATATATACGAAAAGTTACATTGGTCTTGTTTCTATGTGTAGGAATATTAAGTTGCTTCAATTAAATGCAAATATAACCAAATTGTTTTGTATGAAAATGAAGCCACTGAAGTTGATGCCCATGTGACACGTCTCAGTTGAAGGTAGAACAGCCTGGAGTAAAATACACATACCAAGTAAGTTCTTATAGAATTAGGAGACAGGACTCAGTATTACTCAAACTGACTTATTAATTTGCAAAATTTTTGCAAAGTATGCTACTCTGTTTGCTTGGTTGTTTATCTGTTTACAGCATAATTCCAAAACTACTGCATGTATCGTTATGAAATTTTCAGGGAGCATCGGAACTGTTACCAAAAAGAACTGATTCAAAATGGGGCATGATCCGGTCAATATCCTTGATTCTAGAGCAATTTGTTAGCTATGTTACCATAGAAATCAATGAAATCAATCATTTATTTAATGCCCTACACAAAAAAGTCTGTACTGAGCTCCTCTGAGTCTGAGTGCTCTTGTTGAATATTTTTACTGCTTCTTTTGGTCTGGGAGAGCCAATGGAATAGAATTAATTCATGGAACCAAAAATATGTCAGTTAATAGCTAACTTACTGGTACAAATGTTTAATCACTATGAAATTAAATTACTCAAATTTACAAGTGAATGCTGGATAGTTACCAAAATAGTTTATTTTACAACTGTGCACTAAAATATAGCTGGGGTGGTACAACAGCGACCAGTTTTTTGTGTTCAAGTGTATACTTCTTTTTGTTTTCTAATGGCTTCTTCCCCTAAATCAACTTAAAACCTTTTGTGAGTTCTTGACTTTGATGTTACTCAACATACATGTTATTTGTGGAAGTTCTTCAATTTTATCCTTCTGTACATACATCTAAGAAAAATTTTAGTTGTAGGCTTGCATTTGATGCTCTAACAATTTGGAATGAATCACCAGATGATTTGTGTTCTCCCTCCTCTTTTATATATATCCTGGTATTAATCTGGTTATGTCTTGCCTTGGCAGAGATTAAGTACTATACTAAATAAGAAAGAATATTATTACATTTTATCACAGTAGATGTTCCCCAATAACTGGCTAATAACTTGGTGATAAACCATCATAAAGTTAAGATTTTATGTGCCATTCAACAATTGAAGTGGTATGAGGAGAGACACTCAGTACAACCCACGAGTTGTTATATGATAATGGTGTAGAGACCAATTTGATCATATATCATACTTGCTAAATATCCTGCCACCAAAACAAGCAATATACTATTAGAGGGATGTGTAATATATTAAACATATAAAATATGCACTTTAAGTTTATGGCATTGTTGACCTGTTGCTACTGAACAGAAATTTGATTATGCATCAGGTGTATCATGCAATGGGCTCTGCTGACAACTTATAAGTCATACAGATAAAAATTGATTAAAGTGATTCAGAGCTGACATATAGGTAGGCGTTTATTCTGACAACAATAGTAAAATTATATCAGACTTGCATCTACCACATTCAATTATTTATGTCCTTGTTTGCTTGTTTGAAACTGTTGAGATACATTCTATATTTAACAGAAGAGTAGCTAGGATTTTTTATTTGGTACTCCCTGAATTTTCAAAATGTTGTAGCTTCATGTAAAATTTGTAATATTAAACAACATTTTAAAAACAGTAATAACCCTTTCACACTACAGGAACTATGCCCAGCGGTAGTAGGTATTAAGCAAAATGCCTCTGTCCTCTGACTATTGCCTGATGTCTGTTTGTAAAATTGTAAGACATTGGCCCACAGTCCCATTTCTCAAGCATCCCACAGAGGTTTTGAAATGTTCAAAACTACCACCTCTAATTTTTTCACTGTCAGTCACCATCTCTTATACACCCTACCACCGTCCCTATATACATGTGTCAGTGCCTGTCAGCCCGTTGTCTCAGTTATATGTGCTATTAAATAAATGAAGGTGTCAATATGTAATAAGTGTATGTGAAATGTCATGATATATGTAATGATTGTGTGTGTGTGTGTTTTGCTGTTACAAGTGTGTAAGACTGTGATGGAAGAGTGTTTGAACTAGATTCGGTAAGTTGACCGGCCACAAGTCTGGGGACAGGGCAAGAAAGCTGACTGACCAAGATAAATACATACCAGAGAATCTGCAGGTTTTTGGGTGACATATTCTCGGTGTCCCCACTCAACAGACATGTTTGGTGAGTATTAAAATTTTACTTCAACCTACTTGCTACATGTTAATAATCACTTAATATTCTCTTCAAAGTAATTGGTAGTGTGGTAAGTGATGGTGGCCTTAACCTTTGACCATTTGAACCTTTAAGTCACATCCATATTGTTTTATTGGTAATGCCTTTCTTGAAGGCCAGAGAATGTTGATCGGAAAATATTTATTATGTGCCCATTCTTACTGAGGGGCAGAAGGTTTTTTTGTACTGTCAGTTGAAACCAGTTAGCACTCAAAGTACACCAGAAGCACCAACGGGTTCAGCTTCCAGTAATGCCACAGATTTCTTTATGGGACATTTTTCCTGTTAGTGCCATGTTGTGACAAATGTAATCATTTCTTGTCCAGTATTATGTGACAGTGTTATGTTATGTTGTTACTTTCTCTTTTCTTTGTTGTTATTTGTCAGGTTGTCTTTGTAATGAATTGTGTACTTATTTCTTATCTTATTTTTGTTTTTGCACTTATGGAAGTCTGAGATGTTGTTGTAAGCCAACTTGAAGCCATACTTCAGGGTCTTTTATGAATTTCTGTGGCGAGCTTTCTCAAGGTGATAGCTATCTTTGACCCAGCTGGAAGTGGCTGATGAAATCGGGTCTTGTGAATTTGTGGGCCAACTCTTTCAACCAGCTCTCTGAATAGTTCTGGAGACAGTTGTAACCATATATGAATTTAGCAACTTGTCCATCGGAACTTCATACTGGCCAAAGAGTGTCCTCTCCAGTATCCATTTTTGAACCCATCACTGTCTCTGGTGCTACAGCTTCGTTGACTTGCCAAATTAAGATGAACATAGGTCAATTGTCATATTTAAGTTGCAGAACACCACCAAGCAGTCTGAATCTGCCAGCTGGCTGGGTAATCATCGTGATCTTTGTCAGTTAAATTCCCATGAAGAAATAATAGTTGTGATTCACTGTTTTATAGGCATTTACTCGCCGTACTGCTTCCAAGAGATGACTGTCAGTAACCGTAAGAAGGCAGTAGTACAAACATTGACCACCGAGAAGCAATCTCCATTAACCTCCACTCACATTTGGTGGCCATTGGAAAAACACTGAAACGATAATGTATCATGTGTAGCATCACAGTTAACCACAAATTTCTGATAAATACAGTGGCATATCTTGTGAAAATTTCCTTTGACTGCCCATAAACCATGGACACCATCATGACAGCACAGTAGCAAGCTCTTGAGAACATGAATCTCAGAGGACCTGAGGCATCCTGGTAGGCAATTCCACCACCGAGCAAAACTTAAAACAACAGGGTATACCGCCTGTAGTATGAAAGGGGCATTATTATGAAGTTAACAGTTAAGCTGAATTAACATATAAAACACAATATATGTTATTTTATTAAAGCAGTTTAAGTCTTTGTTGCATTACCAATGACTTTAAAATAGTTAAATTAAATTAAATCAACATATCAAGCATAGTATATGTTTTATTATGAAAGTTATCAAAGCAGTTCAATTCTTCGCTGCATATCAAACACCGTATATGTTATGTTATTAAAGCAGTTTAAGTCTTTGTTGCTTTACCAATGACTATAAAATAGTTAAACTAAATCAACATATCAAGCATAGTATATTATGAAAGTTATCAAAGCAGTTCAAGTCTTCGTTGCTTTGCCAATGCAAAGTCTATAACAAGTTTGTCAGTGTTTTTGTCTTTGCGGACTTGTAGAAAGGCTAATGTTGAACACCTGTCATTAGTGAATATGTAAGACATATTGACTTTGCCAAAGAGGTATTACTTTCATAACCTTTTGGCTGTCTGTTTATTTTTATCAATATTACACAAAAAATATTTACTGGATCTTCCTGAAAAATCAGAAGATGGGTCTTGGTCCAACTTAGATCCTATTAAGTTTTGAGAGTGAACTCAATCACTGTCTGCATACAAAAAATAAATGTTGAGGTGGGTAGGCTGGCTTTTGATCAGTGTGTTCTCATTTATCATTCTTCCAACAAAATGATATGCCTAGGCATGCTAGCATTTACATAAGTTACACCAATTCCTTCATACAAGTGTGACCATATTATGGCAAAGGCACTCTGTTTTGTCAATTTAGGTCATGCCTTGTTAATTCATGATAATAGATTAGATATAGGTGCAGCAGTATTTACAATTGTATACTAGTATCACATTAGATATTTCACTGAAAAAGAGATAACTGAAATGGCCATGTCGGATTCAAGATTTATCAGTGGGAAGATTGAACTAATAACTTTTTGGGTGTCTGTTTTTTTTATCAATATTATACAAAAATTATAGACTGGATTTTCCTGAAAAATCAGAAGATGGGTCTTGGTCCAACTTAGATCCTATTAAGATTTGAGAGTGAACTCAGTCACTGTCTGCATACAAAAAATAAATGTTGAAGTGGGTAGGCGGTTTTTTGATCAATTTGCTCTCATTTATCATTCTTCCAACAAAATGGTGTGTCTAGGCATGCTGGCTTTTACAAAAGTTACACCAATTCCTTCATACAAGAGTGACCATATTATGGAAAAGGGACTCTGTTTTGTCAGTTTAGGCCATGCTTTGTTAATTCATGATAATAGATTAGATATAGGTGCAGCAGTATTTACAATTGTATACTAGTATTACATTAGATATTTCACTTGAAAAGAGCCAACTGAAATGGCCATGTAGGATTCTAGATTTATCAGTGGGGATATTGAGAGTGCAATTTTAAAAGGTATCTAAGGTATGGCCCAATTGGAGATTTCGATTTTCATCTAGAAGTGAATAAGTTTAACATGAATTAAAATAACAATTATTCTATCAATACTGATCAACCAATTATGGATAATTGCTCTAAATAATGACCCTGAATAATATATATCATTGTAAACACACCTATACATCTTATATGGTTACATATAAATGAATACAATGAGTACACATGATTGCAAATAAGTAATGTGTGTCAGTGGACAAAATATTTATGAAATTTATATTGCTGTACATTTTAAGTACACTGTATATTTTAAGTACACCTACAAAATCACTAAAAGATACAATATATCAGAACATGTACCCATATAAAGATAAAAATATCCCACACACATTGTACTATCAACTCACAAATATTTTCAAACATATTAGTTGTTACTATTGTCAAGTCTATCATAAATTTGATTGTAGCCTAAAGATTTAGCCCCAGGACAGCAGCAAACACAGTGCCTTAGGTCTTCACCATACAAACTGTCAACCAGTTTAGCCCAAAATAAGGGCAAGGCTTTTGGATTATCATCACTCCAATCAAGACATACATTAAGGTCCATAATATGTGAGGCTGTTAAGTTCTCAGATACATGCTCTAGTGGACCTAATCTAATGACCAACAGTTTCTTCCCATGGTATTGAATTTGTCGAAGACTTTCCATCAATTCAAATTGACACCACTCACTCCTCAGTGACAAATCACTCATCACAGCTATAATATATTGACTATTTGTCATCTTTTCTATGATTGTCTCCGCAATTGGATCTCCAAGAGGAAAATCCCGATAATGAATACACAGTTTAAATCCATATGTTTCTTCAAGTGTTTTCATAAGAACAGAGTGAACCCAGAACCTGTCTTCAGCACAATAATTGACAAAAGCATCATATTGAAATTCCTGTGGTATTTCACCAGTTTTAACACAGATCTTGTTTAGCTTTTCAGAAAATTTGTAAATTCTATACTTTATCACCCATTTTTTCTTTATAATTACCAACACAATAGTTGTGCCAATTATTCCAGTAAGTACTGATGACAAAATGATTACAACTTCAAATACTATTGATTTATGACATTCTTTTTCCCATTTTTTCAGTAGATCCACACTAAGATCTTCAATATTGATTATCCCAATTGGACTAACACAACTAAGATTGTTTAAATGTTCAAAGTATATATTAGATTTATTGTATTTTATCCAAGATACAAATTGCAAATTTGTGCAATTACAAATGAGAGGATTTCTCTCGAGATTGACATGGACTGTATGGGTTTTGGCAATTTCTGTCAGGCTGTTTTGGAAGGTGGGTCTTAAAAACTGAATGAGATTGTAACTTAGATCAATTATTTGTAGATTTATTGTGTCATTGAGTTCAAAATCAGGTAAGGCACTGTTATTAATACCATTAAAGCTAATATTTACATGAAGCAGTTCAGTACAGCCTTTAAATAGTTTTGTCGGAATCTGCATGTTATGCATTAAGGATCCACTCAAATTTATGCTCTCAATGTTAGTATTCTTGCCACAGAAACTATAATTCTCATCAAAAAGAAGTATATTTTGGGATAAATCAAGATTTACAAGATGAGGGTAATTGTTGTTATTAAAAAGAGAAGCATTTATTGTCTGTATATTCCCTCTAAAGTTGAAATCTGTCAGTTTTTCTAAACCAGTTATTTCTTTTAATGGGCTAAGAGTGTCCAATTGTAGCCAGAAGCCAGTACCTGACAAGTCTATTTTAGTTACATTATTTGGATATTGAAAACATAATCTGCTGTCACCATTGTGGAAAAGGGTGAATAAATCATGATGAAAGTAAACATTACTTGCATTTATAATTTTAACATTTTCACCAAAAGGAAACCTAACATTAAATTTACAATCTGTGTCCCAAATAGTTTTTATGTTGATGCTTTTCAAAAATGAAAAGTTTGCATCATGATCAAAGTAGCATGAAGCAAGCTTTTCCAGGAGTAAAGGGTGACTGAAAAAAGTAGAAACATTTGCAATGCCTGGAGAAATTGACAAGGAAGCTTCGTTGATGCAGTAGATCAATCGTGTCATTTCTGATGATTGGCAGTTCATTTTTCTGGTTTTGTCAAAAGAAGTGAAACACTGATGAGTGGATTCTGGATAATATTTAACATCTGTATCAAACACATTGTCCAGATTACCTGGCATACTGTCACCATTTACCAAACCTTGATACTGAAAGTTGTATGTCACTGTGGAATTATGTAACAAGATCTCTATCAGAGCAGGAATATTATTGAAATAAAGCATCATGTTGTTGGAAATGTCGACAAACTGTACATTTGGAAAGTAGATTGTTAATCCCATGTTGAGCTTGGCAAAATAGTTTCCCCTTAGAATCAGTTTAGTCACAGCAGAAAATACCCTTCCACAAACAAACTCACCAATATCAAGAAGGTTACTGTGTCCTGTTGAAGCTAAGCCCTGGAAAGCAGGCAAGTACAACCACTGTAATGTGTATTCAGATGTATTATTCAGATGACACAAGGTATCAGACATGTTCTTCATGCTGAGTCCATATGAGGAGAGGAAGAATACTTCAAGCTTATCCAATGGTGCTACCATGGTTGCGAGAGAAACATCTATTATGGGTAGGTGAAGAGCGAATTGTTTAATATTTCTTAGATGCACAAACGTTTCTTCTGTGTATATTAAGTGATATACAGGTGACACATGATTTAGTCTGGAAAAGTACAAATTGAAAACAATTAGATTTGACAGACGAGAAATATTTCTGATGTCAACTATATTTCCCAATGGATATATTTCAAACATGTTTATTTGAAGATATGTAGTTTGTGCTGGAACTCCAACCAAAATGTCTGTCACTGTAATAATGGGCAAATCTTTATAATTGCAGCCCTGAGTTGAACACACTGTGATGTTTTCCTGTGGCCAATGGGTTGGCTTGTCATAGAAACACTCTTTACAGTTTAAATGATCATAATGTAATATCTCACATTGTGTAGGCGAACTGTAGCTTTCAAATATATCACTAAACTCAGTGTTTTCCCTGTGCAAGGTATATATAAAAGATACAAACATGTTTATAATGATCACATGAAGTTTTGCTGCCATATTATTTTATATCTGCACACAAATACGGTAAAATATTCACAAACTTTGCTCACAAAATATATTTTTGTTGACTAGTTCATACTCAGGATATACACATTTTCAGGTGAAGTCTGTCCTAGATAGCCACATATCAGCAAATCTAAGAGGATTATCAATAGTTGGGTAACATTTACATCACAAATACGTGAATACAATTACCCAAACACACAGGAACTATGTGAATAGAATTATCAGAACAACCAACAATAAAATGGCTTTCGATTTTAGCCAACTTATATATTCACGTAAGTAAGTTACTGATAAAGACTTCTACCACTTAGTAAACATTTCAGCTGTCACCTGTGGTGGTAAAACTGAAGGCCTTTCCAATTATGAGCCTGACTTTTGAAGGGCTATTAAACCTTAACTTTGATGTTGGACTTTCCCAGCCTTCACGTTCCTTTCAAGTTCTTTAGATTAAATAACTACATTTTAAAAATTTTATGAGTTTATAAATATTTCAAATATTATTTGTAGCAATTTGTATTGATTGTATTTATTTATTTATTTGGGGTTTTACGTCGCTTTCAACACTGTACAGGTCATATCACAACGGGTAGTTGGAAGGGCAGAGGAAACCAGTACATAGAGTTCGCTAGGGTTGTGTACTGTAAACTGCCGACCAATGGCAAGCAACTACCAGCTTTCCCACTTAAGGCCGTCACAGGGATCGAACCCCGGCCTCAGAGGTGGGAGGCGAGAGTGTTACCACTCTGCCACCGTGGCCCCTTTGTATTGGGAGGCGAGAATGTTACCACTCTGCCACCGTGGTCCCTTTGTATTGATTGTAAGAAAGGATACAGTTTTATTGAATGATAATGGTGATGGCAGAGATCTCTTGGTCATGTGTTATCCTCACTAACTCTTTCAGTCAAATCCCCAAACTATTAACGACAAAGGAGCAATGACCAATGTGACTCCATATAAGCAGTATAATTGTTTGACAGAGTACTGACTGGTCGGAATGCGGGGGGGGGGGGGGGGGGGGGGAATGTTTACAGTGTATGCAAAGAGGAAGGTTTTATAATTGTTTGCATGCTCACTTTACTGTTTAGAACATTTGAGTTATAAGTATCTGGTGATTGAGAATGGAGGACTTTTACAAGATAATGACACTCTGGCTCTAATACCCCTGTTCGGCTGTCACAAGTTTGCCTTATCACTGCTTTGAGCATAATTATTACACTCATGAAGATTGGGACAGAGGCTTTAGGTATACAAAGAATTCTAATATGTAAATACACTGTAATATATTTGGCTAAGTGTTTCTAAACTATGAAAACATTTTAAGCTACAGCCACTATTATTCAAGGAACAGCGGTAAATCAATATTTGCTCCAATAATATTAAAATAGTCAATAGAAGCCGGCAAAGTTTAAGCCCTCAGTGAATCCTGTAGGAAACAAGGCAAAAAGGGTTTTAGTCTAATAGCACAAGCCGCAAAACCAACAGAGACAGTAGTAGTGCACTGAAGAGGTCACCATCCCAGTACTAATGTAGCACATTGCCACTTCTCTTCAGTGGAGAGACAGATACTTATCACACTATACCACAATCCATGAAAGTCCGGAGACAAAAAACAAAAAAAAGAAAGATTCCTAGAAGCTTGAACCTCACCAGAGCTTGCACTTAAAAAAAGGGCAATGAAAGTGGAACACTTTCATACACAGTTCAGTAATGGGTCTGTATTCACGAAAGGCGTCAGCCAAATCTTTGGCTAAAATTGGCTTCGCTTGCATACAAAAATTAAGCCTAAGAGCATTTAGTAAATGCAGCCTCTGGATTTTTTACCTCCTCTGCACTTCATACAGCTTCACACTCTTTTGCAGAATTTAAACATTATATTTGAAAGGACAGGAACTACATTATTTGATTTTGCCCAGAGGAAAAAAAAATTCTTTAATAAGGAAGGTTATTTTAAGTGCTGGTCCGTAATTGACTTCCCAATTTTAATACAACTGCCATCATAATAGCTGCAGATCCATCCAACATATGGAAACAATTGTATCACCTCACAGCCAATAAAACATGGATGTCACACCAAGATAACATCCATCATGATCATCTCGGATCCAAAGTAGAATTTAATATCAACAACTGCCAACATGTATACCAGCAGTTCCATCAAAATATACGAAATCAAAGACATGACATCCCCACACAACTAATAAAACATGGCTATCACACCAGGATAACTTCCATCATGGTCATCGTGTGGCTAGAAACTTTTATTAATATGCACAAACCATATATAGTTTTATATATAATTTAAACATAGATCTAAGAATATAAGTTCAGCTATGATAAATATATATAATTTCCCAAATTTTACCATTACTATAGGCAATAGCAAGTTAATATTATTAATCTAATTAAGCATATGCCAAATTTATGTCAAGAGATCATAGACAGAACAATAGCGATCATAAGATACTTTTAAAAGGGAGGGAATTTTTTATGTTGACCCTCTCAGGGCTGAAGTTGCAATTTAAGAATGTCATAGGTAAATTTTGCTGAAAGACACGTGGACCAATGAAATTATATTTAACATTTCCCATCCAGTTCTTCAATACTAAACAATTAGACCCCAAATTTTAGGATCAGCCCTGTGGAATGAGCCCACTGACACCTAAATACCACCAAGCACATTCCCTAAGACAATTGAAACACTGGAGTAGCATAATCTATTTTTATTTTTAATCAACTAAAATATTCTCAGTCCCCAACTCTCCCAGAAGTCCCCATATAAACACAAAGGTGCGGAAATTATTTTATTATATGTACATTAATTAAAATTTATACAAAAAACTGTGTATACTTTGATAATACATAACCTAAACCTACTATTATTTTTATTATATGTACATTAATTAAAATTTATACAAAAAACTGTGTATACTTTGATAATACATAACCTAAATCTATTATTACAGTCCAAGATTTTGTATATATAGACATACAACACAGGCATACTGAAGGTCATCTAACCCCAGAAGGTCAAGTACACTATCCAGCTGGGAACCCCCAGAGTGAACCCATAGAAAAGGTAAGTTTTCATGGTTACCCACTGATAAAGGGGCCATAATCTAGGTCCAATGGGACACCATTTGCCCCCCATTCGGGTCAAGGTGTGTACATGTTTAACCTAGGTTACCCAAGGGAGGGTCTTACCTTGAGTAAGTTGAGATGACCTTTCAGTTCACAATATGTTTTATGTACTTTTAACTTTGCATCTTATGTGTACTAGTGTTGGAACACGTGAAGGCAGTCATAGTGGAGCTCTATTCTGACAACCTCAGGCTTGGTTACCATTCCCAAGAGGGACCGTCTAAACTTATTTTTGGGGACTAGTTGGGGCTGAAGAGTGGAATTTCTATCTGATTTCTGATAACCAAGTCTCGGGAGGGCAGCATAGAGTGATGCGGGTGTGTGGAATGGCTGCTCACACCGGTACGAACAATGACTCTGTTATTCCACATAACGGTGTTTCGGTGGCGAAAGCCAAGAGTACTTGTCATAAAGCTGGTTATATGCAGTCTGATACAAGTTCAAGCGAAGATGAAGAGGATTCAGTTTCACTGAAAATTTTGCAGCAGCTGAAACGGATGAGTTCACGGTTGAAGGCAGTCGAGGTGCAGGTGGCAGAGTTTAAGAGTGACAAGCAAGTCAAGCGGCGTAGAACAGCTGAACAGTGTAAGATAAGTAGCTGTAGTGATGATTTTGTGAAGGATTGACCGCATTAGGCACGCACATGCACAGAAACATGTCAACTCAGGTAGCTGTGGAATAAATCTGAGAGTGAATGTAAGCCATGATTTGCATTTTTTTTTCTAAATGGGTCATGCACTTTCACAAAAGATCATGAGGTGGCCGGTAAATTACATAGGCATGTCTGTGCGCATTGCAGGGTAGGTTGTTAAATCATCCTGAGAAAGATTGTGTCATGATGAAAAAGAATACAGTTTTAAAAAAACAGTGGGCTACTTTGCTAGTGTTAATGCACAGGTACTGCAATATCATAAAAATCAAAATGAAAGAATTGTGTACAATACTAAGTGTAACCCAAAGCAGGTCAAATCTGAAATGGTCCGTCCCTTGCAATATTCATTAATGCTAGGTCGTGCTGCACTTGACAAAGTGTCAAATTGTTCCTGTGCAAGTGTGGTTAAGGGTGAGTCACACAAGTGCGTTCCTGCTGTGGCAGTAACAAGCCGACAGTTCAGTAGGAGAAAATATCGTGTGCAGGAACTTGACGATAATGAACTTGCAGTAGATGCATTGGTAGACAAAAATGCATTAGAAGTATAAAACGGTACACACACCAATACACTGACAAATGCTAGATTGTGCCTAGATAACCTGGATAAAAGTGACGAGTTTCGTAAACACAAACTTGACGAAAAGTTACTGTTTGACATTAATGCATATGACAATGGCAAGTATGCGCGTGCGTTGTTGTACAAAATTGCCAATAGAACAGTGCAGCAGGATCCAAAGTCAAGCTTTTTTCATCTCTTCAAAAGTCAGTCCATGTATGATTTTGGTTTTGTTCCTCTGTTGGATCAACTTCTCCCAAACAAAAATTACATCAGTAAGGTTAAATGCAACAGTATTGCAAAACTCCATTAGCATGTTAAATCATATGGAGTTCCAAATTTCATGGGTGCACACTTATTGTCATCTCAATTAAATTTGAACACGTGGCAAGAGCTGCTAGAAGGATACTGGGACCAGCAACTTTTACACTTGTTGAAGTTTGGCTTCCCCGTGGGATTTAACAGGGAATGTCCATTGCGTCATAAGGTTGAGAATCATAGGTCAGCTGTGGAACACCCTGGTCAAGTTAAGGTTTATATAGAGGAGGTACTTAGTGGTGCAGTACTTAGTGGTGCATGATGTCTCAGTACACATGTTGAATAATTATGTATCGGCTTTGAAAGCTATGTGTATTTTGTACAATTTGCCATTCAATGTTTTTGATCATCCAAAAATTAAATACTTTATGAAAGCAGTTGGGATCAACAGTCTGTTACGTGTACCACAAAAGCATACCATATATATTCCTACATTGCAGCGGTTAATTTCATTAGTGGAGTCATTTAGGGATGGAATTACATACAAACCAATGTTTTTGGTAAGTTACTTTGTTTTTTTTCCGCCTGCCAAATCTGGTTCCGCATGCAATTAGAGTAATTTGATCCCACCAGTCACTTTGCTGCGGGGGATGTCCTTTTTGAGAGAACCAATGTCAAGCTTATTCTTAAGTGGTCAAAAACCATACAGAACAGAGATCAAGTGAAGTTGATCACACTTCCTAGGCTAGATTCTTCAATTTGTCCCATTAGGGCTTTGAGAGGTGTGTTTGAGTTGTTTAATCCCTCTGATATGGATCCTCTGTTTCAATGTTTGACGTCCAAGGGAATACAGGTCATGATGGATTCACGCGTCAGGAAGGTGCTTTCCTCATTAAATGAAAGTATGGGGCTCAGGAAGAATTTTTATACCTTCCATTCTTTCCGACTTTCAGGTGCCATGCTGGCTTATAAGAATAGGGTTTCAATTGAAGATATTCAGCAGCATGGCACCTGGACGTCGGCCTGCGCCTGGCGTTACATCTCATTGGATTCACAATCCAGTGCTGGAGTCACTTCTACGTTTAGAGGTGAGTTGTCATAAATGCTCCCTACATACATATGCTTCCTACTGGTTGGGTTTGGCATGTTTTATATAAACTTAATGTTACATTATGCATGCAGTTAGACACAGGATTCCCGAGTTGTAGGCTTTTGCCTCAGTAATTCAATCTTAGTGGGATTCAGATTTGTGGGATACATAGGGTCTTGATGGGGTAGCTTATGGTGTATGGTCAGGTTTTGACATTAATAACTCTCACCTCTTGTTAAGCACTATACAGGAATATGTAGGTCAAGTTAAGTTATAGTTAATTTCAGTCTTATGTATTGTCCAAGTCATGTTCGTGAGTTGTAATTTGTCTATTGTATTATGCTGCGGTTATTGATAAGTTATGTTGCTCATTGGTGCTTAAGTCGTAACTGTTCACTGTACTTGTGTCATGATTTGTCACTTATGTTGTTTAATGGTGATCTTAAGCAACCTGTCTTAATTACGGTGTATTAGATTATCTTAAGTAGTAACGGTTTAATTATGGTGTATTAAGTTCTTCTTTTGAATCATAGACAAATTGGCCCTTTGCCAAATCGCCCCCCCCCGTCAAATCGGCCCCCAAAATAAAATACCCTAGTCAAATCGACCCCCAAGAAAAAATACCTTAGTCAAATCGGCCCCCTGGAAATTACTATACTCTCAAAGAAAATATGTTAAACTAATGACAAAAATCACAATCTAATAAAATATGATTTAATAAAAACTCTTATAGCACTTAATCTCTTTTAAGTCAATTGCACTCCCAATAAAACTAACACAAATAAATGAGAAAAAGACAGAGGATAAAGGATATCGATTAAAGCATTCAAAAATCTTTGTTATATGTTAATTGCACTTTTGCTAAATATCACTCAGGTAGTTTTAATCCTTAACATAATGTGATTATCTAATTGCACTTATAATAATTCTAACATAATCAAGTGTCCCAATGACAGAAGTTAAAATAACTTGATGAAACATCGAATTATCTTTGATATATGATAATTTTATTTTGCAAATATCACTTTAGAAGTTGTCAGCCTTTGAAACAAATGTAACAATATCACAAACAATTATCTGCCATTACTTGATATTAATAACCTAATAGATGATCACCTGATGTAGGAGATTAAGTGCTATAAAAGTACTCTTATTGCATTACATATTATTCTATTACTTGGGGGCCGACTTGCCCAGGGCCGAGTTTTTAGGGGGCCGATTTGCCGACGGCTGATTTGGCAAAGGGCCAAATTGTCCAGTTCCCCTTATTTTTACATTAACTTTATTTTAGCATGTATATTGTGCTACCTAAGTATTATCTTAAATTGTGTGCGTGTTTTTGTTAATTTATGTATACGCATACGATCTGTGCATGGACTGTTGATTAAGTTGATCATGCGCTGTGGTTGTTGTATCTCTTGCATGTAACAGGTGTACATATATATTAGTAGTATTAGCTGTGTATTGCATGTTAAAGTACAATTTCTTTAGTGTTTTATATGTATAAAAATTTTAATTCCCTCAGTTGGTGTTGTATTTGTGTTGGGGTTGGGGCCCTGGGGACTGACAGATAAAAGTTGCCCAGTGTATAAAGTATGTGGAGGGTGGTCAGTTAAGAAAAAGTTCAACATGTGGTCAACATTTACATTTAAATTGACCTTTCAATTATGGCTTCAGGCTTGGGACTTAATTCTGACCAATCTCATGTAAGTAGGTCACATTTCCATAGGGATTTGGCGACATGCACAGGGACTAACCGTTTTATATTCAAAAGCGTCCAGGAGGCTTCTGGGAACGCAGGACTGACCAATGCAAGGCCCTCACCACACTCAGGACAGTCCCCAACGCTCCCAGAAGTCCCAATATAAACACAAGGGTCCGGAAATTATTTTTATTACATATACATTCATCAAAATTTCTACAGAAAAACTGTGTATACTTTGATAATACATAACCTACATTTACAGTCCAAGATTTTTTAAATCAAACATGATTAATACTAACATGGGTTTAGAAGGGATAATATTTTAGACACTAACCAGAGTGTTAACCCCAACCTTTCAGCCCATCTGCCAGACAGTACATAAACCTACAGGAATAACTTATTATTTAGACCATAAACCCAAAGTAAAATATGCATGATATGCATGAGTATATTTTGAACTAAACCCATATAGTTTACATCAATAAGCTGCTGAGTAGAAATTTTGAAATTATCAAAATACCATAAGCCAAAATATAAACAGACGGGTAAAAACATTAGCTTATAGGTAATTTTTTATGATTTTTAACACTTGTTAAGTGTGTTTGAGGAAAAACCTGATAAAAGAAGCTGCCAAGGAGCCAAACTAGGTTTGTAGGAAAGCCCTGAATGTATTAGAAACAGGAGAAGAGGGAGATAGGGTCGATATTATGTACCGCCATTGGAAGTCCAAGTGCCATGGGACATTATATCTTGGATAGAAACCCCATGGTTAAAAGCCCACACAGTGCCAGCCTTTCTAAACATAAAAATGAAATGTGAGATTAGGAGAGGTAGGTAACTGAGCAGCCAGAACCTTTAGGTGCTTCCTACCCATAGAATGTCTGAGAGGTAACAAAGTGGAACCTCTGTAAATTTGAAACAATGGATAATTTCCAACATAACTTTCAATGCAGTTACCAGACAAATCGGTGAGCCAAGTAAAAACGGTATGACAACAGTAGCAGTTTCTTTTCTTTGTTGCATTGTTTTGTGGCGTGGCGCCACTGTTTGAAAAGAAAATGTCTCCTCTACAAACGTGCCTGGTAATGTCAAGCACATGAGCACGTTCAGAAAAATCACAGTTGTGTATAATTGTAACACAATTGAAAGCTGTGTAGTAATCTAGGTATGTGCAGTCATCCTTCTCGGATTCCCAAATTGGTGTCAATTTTACAAGTTGGGCTATAATGTTGGCATACACAAGAATAACCTGAGTAATATTCCTGTACTAAATGTGAGAGCAAGCATGTACTTTAGTTGACATAATCAACTACAGACAAGAGTTAACATAAATTCCAGTATTGGAAAACAAAACTCTGTCCATAGAAAATGACAACAATATACTCAAATTAATCTTGGTAGGAGTGACTCACAGTCGACCTGAAACTTCTCTGCTGAATCCTATTTACATATCTTCATTATCTTCATGGAACTGTCCTCAAAATGAGGGTAATACTTCAGATATACCTCTAACATAGTGAAGAAGAGGTGTAGCAGTATGGAATCTAAGTTGAATGAGAAAATCAAAACATCTCCCAGCTGCAACTTGGCCAGTTGTTGTTATTAAAAAACAGCAGGAACCAGACAAAAACAGCAGGAACCAGACACATGAGTTGACTCAGCCATCTACAGCAGGCAACAGGCCATTGTCCAGTATATGGGATGAGACACATCCGGATGAAGAGCACCGGCATATCAGAGGCTTGTATTTGTTATACTAAAACAATTACAAAGTAATGGAAGATAAGCAATCAGAAGATCCTGAGTTGGCAAAATCTTGGACAGCCAGCAGGCAGGCACCTTGAGGTGCAAAATATAGAGGACACAGCTGACAAGGAGCAACACGAGGAAGCCAGTACATCACAGCCCAAGGTAGGATCCGAGTCAGAGTATCATCCAACCGTTAGGAGAGTTTGAAACTGAACAAGATTGACAAAAGAAGATATGACATTGACATTGGGGGGGGGGGGGGGGGGGGGGGGGGGGGGGCATGGGGAGTAAGGTTTTTTCAAAGCTTGCGGGTATGTGTCAAATGTCAAAGTGGCGTCATGTGCACCTGAAAGGCAAGATCAGAAAACAGGAGCCAATGAGAGGATGGGTCAACAAACTGTGTCACCAAGATGATACCTAAAATATTTTTAAGGTGGAGGCCAAAGGAGTGAGTAGCTGGACACCTAAATGTCCAAGTACAGAAGCAAATTGTGCCATATCAAAATTTATGCCAAAATTAAAATATCAAATTTAATTACCAGTTTATTGGGTTTGAATTTACTCTAACTATAACAAATTAAGAATGTTCAGCCTATTGAGAAGTTTTTTTTAAAAAATTGTCTTCCCTGTTCTTAGCCAGTAAGACTATATTAAAAAAGGAAGTCATTGTGTGTGGCAAGCTCTGCCATCTATTCTGACAAAAGGTTATAAGTTGAATAAAATCCCAACATTTACAACCCAGTAAACATTTTTTAGTTTTGCAAAAGTTTAAAAGAAAACGTTTGGTAAAGGTTAAAAATGATGTTTATGAAACCCATGTATAACAGAATGTTTTCAAAACATTTTATAAATACCGCTTAATAAACGTTTAATGACAAATGTTAGAAAAACATTACACACGAACATAATAATGTCTCAAAAATATTACTTTGGCATTACTCATTAATATTAAAATTAATTGGGGTCGGAGGTCAAATGAATTTTTGAAAAAATCTTCTAAAACCCCTTATTATTGCTCACCACCATCTTTGTGTAGAAATGTTTGAATGTAAACATTTAATAAAATTCTGAAAATATTATCATTAATATATAGAATGTTTTCAAACCATTTGATAGAAAACATTTCAAAACGTTTTAAAATGATAGGTATGATAACCAGTTGATATTAAACATTGGTAAAACATTTTCAGAGCAAACATTCACCAAACATTGTCAAACAAATGTTGTCTCAACGTTTTATGTACACTGATTATCAAACATTTCATGTTCAGCATAACCTTCATTTCTTCAGCTATTTTACAATTATTTAAAAATGTTTCCAGTCAAACCTAGTTTCTTGAGGTATTTTATAAATATATGTTTTCAGCAAAAACGTTTGTACAGAGAATGTTTATAAAACGTTTTTTAAACATTACAGTGCTAATATTAATGGAAATGTTTAGTAACCCAAACGATATAGTTTCAATAGGTTTTAAAAATGGTTTGTAAATTTTTAAACCATTTTAAAACGTGTTTAATTATTACTGGGCACGACATATACACCAATAAATAATTATGCCCCTGATACCCCGTGAGTATTGCTTTCCCTGCATCTTCTTTGCTGTTTCTGTAGCATAGACATCAGAGTCACACAGCAAATGCAAAAGACCTGCATCCCCAAACAATGTACCAAGACTTGCCAGAAAAGCCATTGTGAGGTGCATGCCACCAACTTGCATTGTTACCTTTCCAGCTAAGGTTGCAGGTTGTGCCCACAGTATTTCCTGAGCCCTTGAGTAAATTGCCATATCTGCTGTGACAAGGATATGTGACAAGAGTTTCTGCTTCTGGTCAAGAGTTTCTGCTAGCTGGACCAACTGAATTAGGATTGTGTAGATGGTATCAAAATCTGTTGTTGGGGCTCTGATGAAGGGCAGATACCGAACAATCACAACTGGCTGGCTGGTGTCAGATGTGAGTGAATTGAACCCATTCCAAGATGGTAGAGGCTGACTGTCTGCTGGTTTATTAAGACGACTGACCTTCCAAAGAAGGTCTTTCTTCTCTGCTGCAGCATACTGCAGAGAGAGAAGATTTGTATCAATAATGTCATTGTGTAAACCTGAAGCAGGCTGTGGACATGGCTTGTGGTACCTAAATGGAAAACAAAGCAAGCAGGCACTATACCCAACACCTTTAAATTCTTATGTTTAATACCACAGTTATGTACAACAAAAAATTTATATGCTTGGTCATTGTTTATTATGACTAGGTTACTCTAAATATTAGATCTACATTCTATAATTTACTTAGTTCAATGAGATCTATTGTACCATATTTCTGATTGAGATCTATTGTGCCATATTTATAATTTTTCGAAGGTATCAATGTATCCCACAGCTTCAGAGTATTTACCTTTGTATTGAAGTATCAGTATCTAAGTTGCTTGTGGACTTTTATGGTAGTCTTGGAAGCATGTGTTCATCAGTATGGTTAACAGCACATCGCATGTACACAACTGCTGCCATGGCATGTGTGGTTGACTTCCCATCTAAGGTTTCCTCATTTTGATCAAAGTTGTCTATTGCAGCATCTATTTGGACTCTACCATTAGCAGAATCTTGCAGGCCTGTTGGTACATAAACATCTTGTCCCTGTTGGTTTATGGCTGCTGAAGTCAGGAATCTGCGAACTTCATCATATGAGATGCTGTGACCCATAGCATGGAGCTCTTGCAAAAGTTGTTTACTCCCAAACTCATGATAAGTATACAGAGCCAAACCAAGAGTTATAGGTGACCGAATGCTTCATGACTTGCCAATGATATCATGGCAGATTGAAATGGTGGAAACATCATTATTGGTTGCGTTATCATCACTACATCATGTGACATTGCTGTATGATGTACCATCTGTAAGCCAACTAAAGAAATCATACATTAAGTCTGGTACAAATTTCTAAGTTTGGCTTTCAATTTCCAGGAATAGACATCCACATCTATGTCCAAAGTTTTTAGTTCACTCAGAAAGTTGAAGCGTATCTGTGACAGAGTTGTCACTGACTTATGCTTGGACAAAACAGTACCCTCAATGTTCTCAACAATGAGGCTGAAAGCCTTTTCACATTCTGACTGATGTTGAGATTCTCGGTCTTTCCTCTGCTCTGCATCAATATTGCGTTTTGGAAGATAGTGCCCAAGACAAGATCGATGGTATTTTGCATCATATGCAAACAGATCACTGTAAGTGGTCATCTGTAGCTTGACAACTTCGTCATGTCGGGCAATGGCTGCCGTGAAAACTTTTTCTTTTGTAGATTTTTGTAGATTGCCCCGTACCAGTCATAACTTGAGTAAGTTTTTCATGTCCTTTTTTTCACACCTTGCCACAAATGAAACAGTCACACCTGATATTGAATGCAGAGGTTGCATCTCGTCCTTCACACAGAGTGTGTTCAGATAATGAAGAGCATGTAGTCTGAGAGGCATCACAATCATAGCTAGTAGGAATGTGCTTCAAATTGGATTTGCTGATGTATGATAAGCGGCAAGATTTGTGATAGGATTTCCAGAATGTCCTGTTTAAATGGCATGAGTCTGTCATGAACATCATCTCTCCGATTTCACATGCATCAAATAACACCTTCAGACCATTTTGTCATTTTGTCAGTTGTTTTGATTTTATAATCAAAACATCAGCAAGAATCAAACAAATTTCTTATTGGAAAAACAATAAAAAACTGGTGAAAAATATAGTTTTTGTCAATTTTCTGGTATAAGTTGATAAAAAGGAGTGTTGTCCACTAGACACTTGAAAATATGGGTATAGACACTAGAAACAGGCCTTTAGCGGTTGTAGAAGCAGAGTTACTGGTAAAAATGTGATTTTTACAAGCATAAATGTTGACGGAGGGTTACCATAAAAATATGTCATTTTTTATACTTTTTAACTAATATTTTTTCCCAATTCCATATTTTTCCAAGCCCTGATACCCTAAAGAACAAAATAAAATAGGATGTGGCTTGCTCTACTGCTGGTAGGGGTTACTCCTATTTTAGGCCTCTTTCTCAGAATAGCCACTAGTCTATTAGCAGTACTGAAAAAAAACCTTGTCTTGCAAGTCCAGATCTCGTGAACACAGTAAGAATTGAGACCCACCTGAAGATGACTCTGAGACTTCTTTGTTTTCATCCCCACCACCATCTGGGACTATTGTCAGAAGAGAGGGTGGTGAAGCTTACACAAACAACTTTCCTGATACCGCAGTTCTTCTTAAACCTGAAGCTACTCACGTGGCCCCTAGAAACACAGAGGTGCTTGCCCCATTACCAAGGAACATGGTTAGGACATTGATCAGCTATATTCCCATCCATGCCTGTACCTCAACACACAGTTTCAACTTTCGTGAGACCAGCAGTAGCTTAAGTATCCCAAGGCTGGGAGTAAGTGCCTTTGACTTTAACAAGTAAGGCAATTGAAAATGTGATTGTGAGTACATTTGATCAGAATGCAGCCACCATCCAAATTGTAACAGACAAACAGGTTGTACAAGCTGTGTCCCCCACCATGACCTTCGTCTAGTAACTGCTTTATTTAAACTCTTATGTTTATACTTATATGTTCTAGTAACTTTGATTATATGTGCTCTAGTAGCTTTGACATTCTGCACCGATATATGGTGCTCTGAAAGTCTTACTTTGTAACTAGTTTCAAAGCCAACTCTCTTTTAACAATCTATGCATAGGATATCAACACGTAAAATAAATTCCTCAAACAATAGATATCATTTCTAGACCCTTGACCTTACTCATGACCTTATGACCTTGCAAGCTGTTGTTCAGTTCTGTTGTTCAATAATAGTAAAAACTAGCAATTTAACTTTGATAAAAGAAACTAGTAGGTTGATATGAACTAAGTTGTACAGTTGATGTCTTAACTGATTACTAGTATATGTGTTTTAACAGTTTAAACAAACTCCATATGTTAATAATAAAACTCACTGCTGTCTGATACCAATTATTTTATTCTAGCTGGGCTTCCTCCCTTACAACTGAACTGAACATTGTACACTTCTGTAGTAATAGAGTAGCATGGCTTGTGATATTTAATAATTTGTCATGTATGTTTTAATTCACCAGACATGCCTTCTGTTGTACCAGACAGTTTGAGTTCTTGACTCAACCTGGTTACTTGTGGTTACTTAGACTGAAGTCCTGATTTTTGTGTCATACTTGTTGCTAGCTGGGATATGTGTGCTTTTTTGACATATACTTAATGTACTAATCATGTTGTATTTTCAATGTTTTACCTGGATGTTTTAGCACTGAACTCCAAAATCAGTATATTATACATTCCATCTTTCACTGTTGGTTTTGCCCAAGCTGACATGTGTTTTACTTTTATTATCCACCATTTTGTATTATTTTTTTAAGAGTAAAAGATCCCCGTATTTAAAGAGATAATATGAAAACGGCTGTTATAAATACAGGGGCACCATACAAAATATAAAAGTCTCAATCTTTGACTTGTAATTTCTTAGCCATTTCTGTATGAGTTGAAAAAAACGAAACTGAAATGCTGTAAAAATACCTTTCTAATGCCATGTAATACATACCTGTAAGTTACACAGTGTCCGAGATATAAATGAAAAAACCCGGAAATTATTGACACTTATTCATTAGTGTTGTTTAGGCAGCACTGCTGTCAGTCCCTTGCCCTCGAGGTAACTTGGGATGCACCTTAAACTTGGTCTTGGTGCATCCCTTCTTGTTTTCTGGGGCGGCTGGGTTGATGGGGTCAAAATGTATGTATCCTGCCTTGGCATTGGTCCATTCTAAATTCCCTCCAAAATTGTGTATTCCCTCCAAAACTGGAGGTCAGTTCAGTGTAACAAATGTAAACAGACTGGAAACATGGAAAATTTGTCTGGAAATGTTGACTCTTGATTGATGTCTATGAAGTTTTATGTGTTTTTAGGACTTTTATTATAACCAGTGACGTTTCAGTTTATACATGATTTACTAAAATATTATTAATGTTACTGTTTTTAAGATTTAATCTGCTATGCGTGATATCTTTGTCTGTCATCAAGGATTGTGTTGTGATCAATATATGGACTAGTGCACTGGATGAACTTTGTGTTGTGCTGCGGCTGAATATAGACAACCTCAGGCTTGATTTGGTGTCATAACAGGGACGGTCTACCCTATTTTATTGCCCTTGTGGCCTAGATTGCAAAGCCAAATCAGATCTGGTGTTTTCTATAGGCAGTCACTGTAGGCGTGTGTGCCTCTTTATATTTTTAGAATACAAACTGTAACTAAAAAATTATTTACAATATTTACTCAACATAGTATGGGGAAGAGCAAAAGTAAGAATTGGTGCAGTGTGTGTGGGGACAGGCATGCCCCCCCTACAGGAAAAAATTGTCAGAAGAAGCAGGTGCAGATGTCGGGACTTTCCATGGACTCAGTCAGTGGTAGTGATAGTGAGGACTCTGATCATCTGGCTCTGAGTAAGCTGGCAAAACAGAAGAAAGCAAGTACCCTTAAAAGTGTGACCCCTCATGGTGGAGGACAGAACTGTAATGTTGTGAAGCAAAAGGCTTTGGGGTCGAGTGTTGAATCTGGTAATGTCAGCGCACAGGAGGACAACTCTGAACAGAATGTGCAAGTCCTGCTGCTGAAGGAGCTGAGGAGAGTGAATGACCGCCTGGGACTACTGGAGGATCAAGTGGCAGCCGGATCAAGTACTGAACCGAAGGACAGACAAAAGTTAAGTAAAACTACTAAAAGTAAAACAAAACAGCCTGTGTATAGTGACAGTACTTGTAGTTCTGATAGTGAACAAGAACTCCCCACTTTATCTGAAATTAGAAGTTCAAGATCTATCCAAAAGAAAGTAGATGGTAGAATTGAAAAGTTAGATTCCAAGCTTGTTCGGGAAGGTAAACATCAAATTAAATCAAAAAGGGGGGGGGGGGGGGGGCTGTTGAAGTCATTGTTCCAAATCGGGTTTCCTGGCCACATGAGCACATCCTAGGGGGAATAAGCAAGCAAAGAATTACATATGATCAGCTCACCCTCGCCCAGTTTGTTCAGGGGTTTTCAAAAAATATTCTGGAAGAAACGGATATGAAATGTAGGGAACTTATGACACAATATTTGGCAGATTTGATGGAGGATGCCTCCGATTTCTCCTGGCACAATGCTAAGGCAGCACATGCTGTCTTACTTTGTGAAATGGAGAGGGGTTCCATCACATGGTTTGACACTGATAGAATTGATCGGGTTCGTAGAGCCCATGCTCAGAAGCATTCAAACCCACAAAAGCAAAATTGGGTAAAAGGGGGGGGGGGGGGGGGGGGGTGAGTTCTATAGAAAACCATGGTTTTGTAAAAGCTACCAAACAAACTCATGTCAGCATCAAAAAGACCACGAGGTAAATGGCAAAATTCACAAACATGTGTGTGCTTTTTGTTTAAATAGTGGTCGAATCTTAGCACATTCAGAGAGGGATTGCACCTTTGCTAAAAAATGGGGTAGTTCCAGTGGTCAGTCAAAAAACGAGTTACAGGCTGCTCAGTTTTCAAACAAAAGCTGGGCAGCAACCAACCTGAGTCAGTAAAACATGATTTGTGTCGTAAAAATGAACATGTAAAAAATACTGATGTTGTGGAAAAGTGGAAAGAGTGTCTGTATAATACCTCTTATGGGGCTACTGCAAGCCAATATAATCCAGTGCGTACCAGGGTTGTCTATAATTCAGCTTTACAGAAGACTGCAGTGCAAGGTCTAGTGGCTAGAGGCAATAAATGGCCCGTTTGTAACTGGGGTGCAAAAAGTGCGGGGGGTCGCATAAACAGAGCTCACCGGGAAAACGCAGCATATTCTGCTTCGCGTGTCAACAATACCAATATAAATGATCAGTCCAGTGTCTCGCGTGACGATATAAATCCAATTAATTTGGTGGTCGACGGTCAAGAATATGTCAATGTTGATCAAGCCTCCCCTACTTCTTTTGTTGAAACTGATAAAGCATGTGACAAAGTAGAACATAATACTGGAGGCTGTGCAGTAGAATGCCCTAGCAGAAGTATTGTCACCAATAAAGTTAATGATGCGTTCACAAGTGCAACAAGTCTTGTAAATCAAAGAAATCCCTTGATTGTAAATCATAGTGAGACCACATGGACCACTAATGGGGGCCATGTGACACATGAAAACACTGCCCTACATAAATCTGATGTTATTAGGGAACCGGGTACTGGGCATGTTGACAAAGGCAGTTTCAAACCCATTTATGATGTAAACAATTGCACTATTGATGACAAATATCTGAACACAATTCTCACAAAGCGTGACAAATTTACAGAAGGTGATATCAAACCAAAGCTTTTTACTCAGTGGCAAAGCCAGGTGGACTTTGACTTTGGCTTTGTTCCCATGGGGGATTTCATTTTACCAGGGGTAAGCGGCAGTGGGGAAAAGGTGGATTGTCCAATTCATACTTACAAAATGGTCAGCCAGAGTGGAATTCCCAATTTTCTAGGTTGTCGCATTCCTGTCGTGTCCCAATTACATGTAGATAAGTGGGAAGCTGAGTTGGAAGACTATTGGGATAGCCAACTCATACACTTAATCAAGTATGGTTTCCCTCTTGATTTCAATAGAAGTTGTACTTTGGTATCAGATCATGTCAACCACAAATCGGCTCTTCAACATCCCAATGACATTGACACTTACCTTTCTGAGGAGATTAGTCATAAGGCTATTATTGGACCGTATGGTGTTAACCCAATTCAAGGATGTCATGTGTCCCCCTTCATGTCAAGGGAAAAAAGTGGCTCCACAAATAGGAGGGTGATAATTGACTTGTCCTGGCCTAGGGATAATTCGGTTAACTCAGGTATTGATAAAGATCCGTATTTGGGCACTGAATTTAATCTCACCTTCCCCACAATTGATCATATTGTAAATGAAGTTAAACAAGCAGGCAGGGGTTGTCATGTCTTCAAGGTTGACGTCAGCCGTGCGTTTCGCCATGTCAAGGTGGATCCTGGTGATCTGGACCTCTTGGGCTTGGAGTGGAAAGGGGCGTCATATCTCGACACTTGCGTTCCGTTTGGGATGCGTCACGGGACGCAAATCTTTCAACGCGTCAGTGACGCCGTCAGATATATGATGCGTCGACGTGGTCACACAGTTCTAAACTATGTCGACGATTTTCTTGGCGTCGGTGTGTCGGGCGTCGCGCGTCGTTCTTTTGACGCTCTCCAGGAATTGATGCCACAGTTGGGTCTAGACATTAGCGTCAAGAAACTCACACCTCCTAGCACCATTGCTGTCTGTCTAGGCATTCAGATTAACACAGTAGAATCTACTGTATCTATACCTTCTGAAAAGCTTCAAAAAATAGTACACATGGTCACTGATTGGAAAGCTCGTCATTTCTGTTCTAAGCGTCAACTCCAGGCACTTTTAGGCAACCTTTTATATGTCAGCAAATGTGTCAAGGCTTCCAGAGTGTTTTTAAACAGAATGTTGCAGTTACTGCGGGCCAACTATGACAAAAATTCTATCACACTCACTCATGATTTCAAACGGGACCTCCGTTGGTTTGATCAATTCCTAATGCAATACAATGGAGTGTCTTTCTTTGATCACAAAAAAGCATTCGATGTAGTGGAGCTTGATGCATGTTTAGTTGGTGTAGGGGGCAGATGGCGAAACTTTGTGTATCACTTGAAGTTGGTTCACCACTACAAAAATCTGTCCATCGTACATTTTGAAATGATCAATATACTAGTGGCCCTCAGAATCTTTGTCAGCCTCTGGCACAGAAAGCATGTGCTTATTAAATGTGATAATGATGCAGTTGTCCAGGTTCTCCAGACAGGAAAGACCAGAGATCCATTTCTGGCCACTGTAGCCAGAAATATATGGTTTGAATCTGCCATTGCTGATATATCTCTGTCTTATGTTCATATCAGGGGTAGAGATAACAAGGTGGCCGATACCTTGTCCAGATGGGTGGGCTCACAGGATCAGATTGCTTGTCTTTCTAGTGAGATAAAAAACCCTACATGGATGGTCACGAATCCAGAAATGCTGGAGTTGAATTATGAAATATAGTTACTATATGTACTACTGATGGAATGTATTCTATACTTTCAGATCACACGACGGTCTCAGCCTTGGCCAGAGAAGCTCAAGTTCGTCTTCATTCTGCATTCAGGCCAAAGACTACTCAAGCGTACACCATGTTGTTCAGAATTTTCATTGCATTTTGTATATGCTGTTCACTGTCAATAAACAAAGTCACTTTGGTACACATTTTGGCTTACATGGAGTTCCTGGCCAAAAACAATGTGTCTGTGCCCATGCTGGCTAATCATATATCTGCTTTAAAGGCAAAATTTACCTTGTATGACTTAAATTTTCAACTTTTGGACCATCCCAAAGTTAAGTATTTCCTTAGATCCATGAAGCTAAACAGACCTTTAGTTGTGTCCCCTAAAAACATCATGTCTCTTGACACCCTTACAAATCTGGTCCGACAGTGTGATCACATTTATGCAGGTCAAATTTTCAAATCTATATTTTTGATTGCTTTTTTCGGTTTTCTCAGGATTTCCAATTTGGCCCCTCATGCAGTCAAAGATTTTGACTCCTCAAGACATCTCACACTGGGGGATGTGTCTTTCTCAAAGAATTATATGAAATTGATCATAAAATGGTCTAAAACTATGCAGACCAGGGATGCTGTACATGTTCTTACACTTCCTAGGCTAAGAGGTTCTAAATTGTGTCCTGTAGCTGCTCTTAGAAGGGCTCTTCAACAGTATCAACCACTTCCTCAGGACCCTTTGTTTCAGATTAACACTTCGTCTGGGTGGCAAGTCATCACTGATAGTCGCATACGTAAAACTCTGTCTAGGCTAAATGAGAAAATGGGTTTTTCAAAGCACCATTTTACTTTCCACACATTCCAGCGTTCAGGGGCCTCCTTGGCTTATAATTCTCATGTCCCCATTCAAAAGATCAAACAACATGGCTCCTGGACGTCGGAGTGTGTGTGGAGGTACATACAGGAGAACAATACTTACAGTAAAGATATTGCTGATTCATTTGCCCAACTCATACAATCATAAATGCTCCTAGTTTGGGGTTTGAGGGTCTTTTTATATGTAAGTCATGTAATATGTAAATATCATAACTCCCAGGTGTATAACATCATCTTCATCTAAGATCACCTTAACTTCAGATCTCTAAGTAATATGTATTTCTCGTAACTAACCAGGTGTATATCATAATCTTCATATAAGATTACCTTAACTTCAGCTGTTTAACATGTAAATCTATACTGAGGTTACGTGAAATTAACAGTAATGTCATATATATTAACAGTAATGTCATATATCTTACTCATACATAATATTGATGTGTGCATTATGATTCTGTAATGATATATAGTAGAATTAGATTAATGTGCATATTGCTTGGCATTTACTACATACATATCTCTTTTATGGACTGTACATAAAGTAGATGAAGGTAGTTTAGTGTTACATGTATTTATACTCGAAGCATTTACATTTACATTGTTGTATGATAATAAACCAGTTGCTCCGCAACATGTGTTTTGTTACTCGGGGGCTTGGGGGGACTGTATCCATGGTAAGAAGGAATTGCCAAATCGGCCCCCGTCAAATCGGCCCCCAAAATAAAATTACCTGGTCAAATCGGCCCCCTATAAAATAATTTATGGTCAAATCGGCCCCTTATAAAATAATATATGGTCAAATCGGCCCCCTAGATATTTGGTACCTTCTGGTGGATGTGGAATATTGGAGCTATCCATCCAATAGGCATTAACCAATTTATTTAACTATTTCCATCTTTGTGCAATTCTCCACACTCAGACTGCTAGTTTTTCTTTATATTTTCACAACAACTCATACACATTGGGGTTACCTGTGAGATAAATTATAAAATTAACAATAATAATACTAATAAGGGGGAGGGGGATGATATAATCCTCTGCATGGACATCAAATGGAACACTCACCTTTTAATGTCTAATACTGTTTGTTTAACACTTTAGCTAATAATCCCTATACTAAACAAATACCAAAGATCACTAAAGTTATAATCCCATCAACAGAGGCTGTGCAGACAATGTAATTGCACTTTTATAAAAGTAACATAAACAAGTGTTATTGCATTTAGGTTACAAGGGTTTGATTACAGTATCTTGACATGAGATTCCCTCTTTGGGAATCCACATCTTTCATATGTGTTAATTACACTTAGTAAAACAACATATAAACAATCAACACTATTGTCATAACATTGTCATGCATATTTAACCAACCCATTATTTTAAGAAGGTCCTGGTTACAATTAATTTACGCATTTCCTCTATGAAAGGGCTTCTTATTTCTCCAATTATCATTCAGCCTTGGAAGTCCAAAGTAGCATGATATCATTGTTAAGAATCACAGTTAGAGGTTTTTTCCTCAGAAATATTATTATTTTATTGTTTTTATGTTTTCTATTGTTTTTTTCTTTCTGGATTATGAGATATCTGTAACATGTTTTTTTTTCTAGTGTAGGAGGCCGATTTGTCGAGGGCCGACTTCTTCAGGGGGCCGATTTGCCGAGGGCCGAATTTTTTAGGGGGCCGATTTGCCGAGGGCCGATTTGGCAAAGGGCCGATTCGTCCAGCTCCCGTAAGAAGGCACCGTTATATTATACTGAAAATATATACCCTGCACCGCTTATTCCCCTATATATGGGTCATATATGCCGTGCCATGGATAATAAAACTTAAGTCTTTGATAGTGTAAATGGAGAATTATTAGTTAGCATGGTGCTACAGTATATGCCGGGAAATGTCTTCTGTAAGTTCTCTATCAAAACTCTCTGTAAATGGTTATAAAATGAAATCGCCAACTTAAATAAAAACATGCAAAAAACAAATTACATTCAAACTGTTAAATTGGTTACCAAGTTCTAATCCTATTAGCTGATGATGTGGAGGCTTGTGCTCGCCTTGATGATCCTTTAACGCTCAGAGCTCTATATTTATTTTTTTTCTTCTCTTTTTTACGTCTTTCCAAAATTCTTCTCCATACTGTAGGAAGTTTTGATCCCACAAGGCAACTGTGTATGGGAGATGTTATTTTTTTTACATGAGTTTGTAACAATTTTAGTAAAATGGTCAAAAACTACGGAGCCCAGGAAGGGACATAGAACTGTTTTCTTAGCATTTTTTATTGTAAGCATTTTTTTTATCTCGTTCCCATGAGATAAGAAGTTGTGGCCACAAGTTAGCAACTCATTATTACATGTTAACAACCCATTGCCCCAAGCTGACAACTCATTACCACAAGTTAGAAAGTCGTTTCCACAAGTTAGCAAGTTGTTCTCACAAGATAGCAAGTGGTTCCCACAAGTTAGAAAGTCGTTCACACATTAGGAAGTCGTTCCCACAAGATAGCAAGTTGTTCCCGCAAGTTAGAAAGTCGTTCCTACAAGTTACAAAGTCATTCCCACAAGATAGCAAGTCGTTCCCACAAGATAGCAAGTCGTTCCCACAAGTTAGAAAGTCATTCCCACAAGTTAGCAAGTCGTTCCCACAAGTTAGCAAGTTGTTCCCACAAGTTACCAAGTCATTCCCACAAGATAGCAAGATAGCAAAATGCCTCTTTTATGGCACTTTCCTTGGCCCGTCTAAGATATTTTAGTATGTTACATTGGACTGGGTGTTTTTTAGCACAGCATACCTTGGAGTATCTCCACTGGATTCTCATACAAGCTATGTACCTGGATGCAGCAAAACTCGTGTTTGCTGTGGTGCAAATTGCATAGACTTTTCATTCAGTAAATTCTTTATGTCCATTACCTTGGTTCTCGCTTAGGTGCCACATATAGACACTGTAACATAATTAGTATTAAACCTCTGAAAGACAGCATTGAAGTATTCCTGTAACAATAAGTAGATGACCTCTGAAGGTCACTAATTAGGTAACTTAGAAGAATAACCATAAAAATTGATAAAATGATAACCATAATGGTATGAAAGTTTGACTTGTAAAGTAACAGGAAACATGCGAGCTCTGGAGGCCTGCAGGGATATGGAAACTTGAATAGTATGCTAGCAGATGGGTGGCCTTTGCATCAAAGCATGACTTATTAAAACTTGTGGGAATGACTTCATATCTTGTGGTAATGACTTGCTATCTTGTGGTAATGACTTGTTAACTTGTGGGAACGACTTGGTATCTTTTGGTAATGACTTGGTAACTTGTGGGAATGACTTTGTAACTTGTGGGAATGGCTTTCTATCTTGTGGGAACGAGTTAGTATCTTGTGGTAACGACTTTCCAACTTGTGGGAACGACTTGTTAACTTGTGGGAATGACTCAGTATCTTGTGGTAATGACTTAGTAACCTGTGGGAACAACTTTGTAACTTGTGGGAACGAGTTAGTATCTTGTGGTAATGACTTTGCTAACTTGTGGGAACAAGTTAGTATCTTGTGGTTACGACTTTCCAACTTGTGGGAATGACTTGCTAACTTGTGGTAACGACTTTGCCAACTTGTGGGAACAAGTTAGTATCATGTGGTAATGACTTTGCTAACTTGTGGGAACGAGTTAGTATCTTGTGGTAGTGACTTTGCTAACTTGTGGGAATGAGTTAGTATCTTGTGATAACGACTTGCTAATTTGTGGGAATGACTTAGTATCTTGTTGTAACGACTTTCTATCTTGTGGTAACAACTTGCTAACTTGTGGGAGCAACTTAGTATCTTGTGGTAACGAATTTCTATCTTGTGGAAACAACTTCCTATCTTATGGGAATGACTTACTATCTCGTGGTAACAAGATAGAAAAATGCCAGGAAAACAGTTCTGGGTCCCTTCCTGGGCTCCGTAAAAAAACCTACAGAATTAAAAGGAAATTATTACCATTAGCATCCCTGCTCTAGCAAGGTCGCATTTGTGTCCAGTTGCAGCATTGAAAGCTATGCCCGACCCCTTCCACTTTATCCAAAAGCCTCTCTGTTTCCCTATTCAAGATATTATGGAACATGGAACTTTGGAGTTCCTCTTGTGTTTGGAAGTAAATTAAATCTAGTCAGCCCTACCAATCTTCTGTCTCTCTAGCTTCTCAATACAAACTCCTACAGTACTCTGGTGGTTGGTGCTCATCGCCTCTCATTTCATCCCTTCTTTTTTATCACAACTAGTAAACTTTTTATACTACATCTACTTGCCGCTCATATAGTTGTCTCTCCTTAACTACACTACTACTTTATGAAAGAATTTTCCCTGGATTTTTCATAATGGTCCCTTGACAACTTGCTCTATAACAGCATTGCTTCTTGCTACCCAGAAGTATCTGGATCATGTCCTGTAAACTTTTTCAAAAATACAGGTGTTACATTTCATTAATATGTTAGACGGGGGGGGGGGGGGGGGGGGGGGGGGGGGGGGACTAGGATTCCAGATTTTTGTTGGTGGTGAGATGCTACCTTATGTAATTATTAATTCTTGAAGTTAAAAATGTTACACTTTTAGAAGGAACATAGTTTATTAACTGTTACTGTATCAAGATTGAAATAAATTTCATATAACCCATTTCACTTTCTTTTTCTGCTTTTTTTTTTTCGGGGGGGGGGGGGGGGGGGGAGGGGGTCCTTGGGGAATGAAGTAGAAGGCACGCTATTTCAGTCAATTGGTGAAACATGGTTTATATTTTATGTGAATGTTTTCTTTCCTTAAATGTATTTTTTGTTGTGTGGGATATAAATGTGGTAACCAACATACTGACTCCCATGAAGATCAAATGTTTACATTCCCCGAGGAATGTCTATTTCAGTGTTGGGTATTTCAAAAGAGATTTTCTGATATAGTTAGTCAATTATGATTCATCCATCTTACATTATCGTTTTTAATTTGTGTGTTTTACCTCAAGGAATACTTAGATATTAATTTTATTGCTTTATATCTATAATACATAGTTCTATTGTGAGTTGGCCCAAGGGAACGCGATTGTAAAATAGCCTAGCCCACAATAAACTACAGAACTTAAACTGTGTCTGTTTGTCCGTTTGTTTGTCGGCAGGATTATGCAAATGCAACTGCAACTGGATGGAACCACATGAAAAAAATCAGAAGATGGGTCTTGATCCAACTTAGATCCCATCAAATGTAAAGACTGATCTGAATAACCATCTGGATACAAAACAAATCTGGATTTTCCCATTCATTTATTATTACATGCTTTGGTGGAGGTATGCTCTCTCCGAGTGCTCTTGTTTACACTGTTCTAGTTCAGGACTTAAGACTTCCAAAGGTTGTAAAGAAGGCCAGAAGATAATGTACACTGCAGAGTAATCTGGGCTAATCCAAACTATGCCGGAAGTTATTCTGGAAGAGACTGTATGTGATATGCTACAGTTACATATATAGATATTCATTCTAAAATATAGACCTCAAACCCTATTCTGAGGGTTTCAATCAGAATGATGAATTGCAGGTGGCATAGGTCAGATAAAGGTAAAAAGTCAATTCAATGCACATCATTATTTTCATAAAAGTGGCTTTAACCTAAAGGAAAAAGATTGGTCATATCAAGGTCAAACCCAAGACAAAGTAAGGAATCATAAAAATGTGGTTTGAAATTTTATTTACATGTTAGTACACACACACATAAAGGATAAAATTTAGTATTTTTTTTCGGAAATTTTAAAACACCCTATACTCTTCAAAGTCAAAGTTGGAGTTTTGCATCTCTTTCAACCACCAAGATCATATTGAAACAGGATCACAGCTTTATTACTTGTGGGAGTCAAACTTGCCAAACCACTAGGCCACCGTTGACCACCAAATACTTTTCTAGGTAAACCCCAGGGGGAGTATGACAATCACATTAAGTTGAATTTAACTGCAGGTTAAAAAATATCAATAACCCACATTGGTTACTCTCATATCACGTACATCAACTACCCAAATGGGTTCCATCATATTACAAAGCTTGGTACATCACACTGATTGAATTATAACTTAGAAATATCAAGTACACCCTAGTAGAAGAAAGTTCTGGGGTCGATTTCACAAATGGATTTAGCCCAGACTTAGACTTAAATTTAAGACTTTTGTCTTAAAATTAGGCTAAGTATGTGGTCTTAGACTTGGAGGGTTTCACACACCTGCTAAGTCTAGGTTTTGGCTAAGTCTACCCAAGTGTGGGCTTAACTTTTGTAAACAAAGGTTTAAATATGGCCGCCATATATTTTTCTCACTTCAAAATTTGAAATGCTTGAAAATAAAGAATAAATATATAGAACACCTCCCTAAATTAGTCATTGGACATATCTATATGATTACAAGGCTTTCTATTGAAAAAACAGCACTTTTTCATAGATAAAATGAGCTAAACAAAGGATATGTAATGCCACTAAAATATTTTGTGTAGTCATAAAGTGTCACATGGCATAGAAAACCACTGTGGTTATATGATAGGCTTGGGCTTCGCTAAGTCACCCTTTGTGAAATCTATTTAAGTCCAGGACTTAGCAAAGACAAAAGGCTCAGATTTAAGTCCCTGACTTAGCCTAAGTCCAGGCTAAGTCTAAGGCCCTTTGTCAAACCGGCCCCAGGTTAACTCACTTAGGGTCACTTAAATTGTAAATGTAATTCTGAATGTAGCTTACTTACAACTGAAACAGAGAACTGTTCCATTGTTCATGGAAAAAGCTATTAATTGGATTGAAAGTTGCAAACTTTCCCAGCAAAAAGCGGGAAGATGGGGCTACGCTGAGCTGGCCTCTTCTACCAGAGTAAGCTGTGTTTAGGATGACGACTGTGCATCAGCTCACTGGACCTTCCTTCTTTCCAGTTGGTACTAATCCCTAACCGGTGAGCTGTTAGTAAGCAGGGATGGATTCGGAGGGCTTCTATCTGTTTCAATAGGTAAGCATTAAAACTTATAAAAGTTATGTTTAAAATAAAATTTACATTTTCATTACGCTACCATATACTTACCTATTGAAACGGAATGCTGGGTTCCAACATCTTGGATGGTGAGAAGACAGCTCACTGATTGGGTTTCAGTTAGAAGAGCAGTTTTGACAAAGGACACACCAATTTGCATCCATTGAGGTATGTAAAAGGGCCGGATCGGAGGGGTCCCCAGATCCAGATGGTCTGCACAGGCTAGACGGGCCCAAGCAGTCACGGTCAGAGAAGTCCTAAGAGAATGGCTGTAAGAGAGTACACAAAGTAGCATTAGGGGAGTCCATCGAGATCCATAGACGTCCATAAAGGAGGGCAGGATTAATGAAAAATTAATCTTGTCCTGAAATTAAAGTAATATATTGAAAAGTTTTTTCTTTACAAAAAAAAGAGATGCACGAATTACAGCAGTTAAGAAAATATTGGTCCCATCTGCTGGATATTTCATTATGCTGCTCCCACCCTTTTATCATGGTGGGTCTGGAACTAGCGCCAGGGAGGAACCATCACCTGCTGGGTAGCCACAAAAGGTCCTTAGTGGTAAGAATGGTCTTTCTTATTCTGTCCTGAGATATTTTTGAGATAGAATGATGTGAATGTGTTGTGAGATTTCCAATGGTAGGCTTGCAAAATCTCCTCTGTAGAGATACCCCTGTAAAAGGCTTTGGAAGCAATGGACGCTCTAACATCATGGGCCTTTACCCTTAAAAGGTCCATGTCTACTTACCCTACCCTGGACCAGCTAAATGTGAAAGTGGTTTTAATCAAAGACGAGAAGTTCTAACACTGGAACACTTAGTGTGGCCCTGTTTGTAGGAAATGAACAGAAGTTATTTACTTTTCCTTAAAAATTGTGGTATGATCTGGGTACATAGAGAGGGCTGAGTAGGCACGGGCAGAGTAGGCTATCCTTGCCCCTACTGTCCTGAGTTGTGTTCAAAGAGGGAATCGAAACTGGTGATACTGCTTGTGGTCCTTCTTTAGCAAGGTGGTTCTTGGTGATAAAAGAAGGGGAAGGAGTAAGTGAAACTTGGTTCCAGTCACCAAGGCATAAAAGTCCATCAAAGGTTCAGACGTAAATTTCACTTCACCTTCTTGCTGAGCGCTAGAGCCATGTGTTTTAGGGGAGCTTGTAGTTGAGTCCTGTAGTTGTTCAAAAGGAAGCTGAGAAAGTAATGATAGGTCTCACTCGGGCAGAGTCGTAGCACTTGGCTTTGTCCCTGTGGACGCTGGCAATAAGTCTTGCTATTTCTGGATTGTTGCTTATATCTATGGTGGTGTTTCCCAAGGTGTCGGCAATAGCAGTTCTAAATCCTTTAATTGTGGACGGGCACCTGTTTTGTCCTTGAACAAGAACCAATGCAAGTTACATATGTCTCCTACAGAGTGAGACCTGAAGTTCACCTGGTTTTATGTGCACCACTGTGACGGAAAACCGACCACTTTGAAGTGTAGATTGCTCTAGTAGGGTGTTTTTGAGGTGCAGCATTTCTGCTTGTCACTTCTGAACTCAAGCCATGGACCTGGAGGGATGTGTTCTTATAAACCAGACGTGGAGATTCAGGGAATGCAGGTTTGGAATTGGTTGCTTAGTGGTTATTTCAGCAGACAGTGGATTCTTGGGAGTTGTTTAGGATGGTTGATTGACATTTCCAATAGATCCCGAAACCACAGTTCCATTTGCCAGCCTGGAGCTATGACAATGAGCCTGCAGGGATGGGCTAAAATTTTCTGGCCACGCTGCGCAGGAGTGCTGTTGGGGGAAAGGCATATGTGACCAGGTTCTCCTACAAGATGTTTAATGCATCCACCATCCCTGCTTTGGTATCCCGGTTCGAGGACACAAGCAAAGAGAGTTAAGCATTTACTCTGGTCGCAAATGGGTCATGTGGGGTTATTCCCACAGTTGAGTGATAGGTTTGAATATTTGAGGAGACAGTGACCACTCTGCGCTGTAGCTGGTTCTGTCTGGAAAGTTTATCTGCAATCACATTGAAATATTCTGGAACATGTCTTCCTCTGAGTGTTATCTTGTGTTTGTGGCACAAGGCGATAAGTCTCCACATGAGAAAGCATACCTCCACCAAATGGGTTCCCCTTGTTTATTTATGTGTGCTACTACAGTGGTATTGTTCGATACTATGAGAGCCTGTTTTTCCATTTATGGGTTTCTGAAGTGTTGAGAGCTCAGATTACTGCTTTTAGATTTAGTAGATTAAGTGTAGCAGCTTTCCCTAACAAGACCATAGACCATCCTGATTAATGTGAGTGTCCCAACTTGCATTTGAAGCGTCGGTAAAGATTAGGATGTTGTCTATCCCTGGGGTGTAGAAATTTCCTTTGTAGCAGATTTGGTGGATTCGATGACCACTCCGTGTTGTTTAATTTTTCCTGAGTCCAGGGGAATGGAGAATCCAAAGGCATTGGGAATTTCCAATGAACGTTGAGAGGCCACCGAAAAGGTGTCATGTGTATCCTGCTTAACTTGACTGTCTTTTCCGTGGATCCTAATAATCCAGTGATGGACATAACAGTCCTTGCACTGATAACTGACTTCTCGGAGAATTTGAGGAAGGTGTTGGACCACAAAACGTAAAGTGTTCCAAATGTAAAGTGGTGTTGTGAAATGTAAAGTCCTGCAAAGCTTAAAGTGTTCACAATATATTCAAATGTCACACAATATATTCAAATGTCAAGGATAAGGATCAAGGTACTGGCCCTGAGGCTGGAAGTAACTTCTGTGACAGGTTCATACAACACTGTGTTGGAAATGACATCAATTCTAACACTGAGTGTACAGAAAGCCTCCCTGGCAGTGACATAAGTGGTATGGGAAACACTGATGATTTTTGTGCAGAAACTGTTCTTGGAATATCCCCTTTGAAGTAACTGCAACTGTTATGATGAATGTTGCATTAGTTCATATCAGTTGCTAACAGCGGCTGTGATGTGTATGCAATCACCTTAAGGATTCTGTTAATCTTGCTGTGAGAACACTTTTTGCCCCCAGTTTGTGCTTCTCACCAGATATCTTAACCAGTATTCTAATTTCTGATGATTTTGTTACACTTCAGCGTCAGTTTCAATAATCTTACATAATACTGGCACACACTGTGGAGATTGAAATCATTCCGGAAATCCCTAAAATGGAACAAAGCTTGGCTTGTAGTTCTTATGAGTAAGTAACCTGGATGGTACACCATCATTCATCATCACTTTAAGGTATGAGTTGAAAATGACCTTTAGTTTTAGCATAGCTTAATTTTTGTGGAAGTGTAGTTTTATTGTAATATGGATCAGTTTTATTCAGTGTTATTGCCAGAGGGGATTACTTTTAATTGAGCCCTCTTTTGTAAATTTATAATAATTTGTCAATCTTTATTCAGTCATAATTTTGACTCTTTGTAATTAGTGTATTCGAATGTAGGCTGCTGAAATTATCAATAATTTTTTGAGTGTTGAGACAACCTTTATTTCATGTGAAGCATATACCAGTGTAATTCTGTTATATTTTTGGCAAAATTAAATGTCCTTCAATATATTTAGTGAGTTAGAGGCCTTTGTCACATACAAACTTTGAACCCTGTGGGAGATCGTAATACATGTAGCCTAGGTTTCCTGTAAGTTAGATGAACACCTCAAACCTCTACCAGCAAGAACAAATTAAAATAAAGGCCTTTAAAAGTTCAGTTTCATTGTTTGACCTTGAAGGAGGGACAGAAGTTGAAATCTGACCACATCAGAAGAGCCATAGGCCAGGGTTTCCTATAAATTATATAAACATTCCACACCTATACTTGCAATGATAATTGAGATATAGTCCTTTTTAAAGTTTAGTTTCATCATTTGACCTTGAAGGAGGGGCTCATAGGTCAAATCTTACCGCATAAGAACATTCACATCATATGGTTTCCTATAAGTTGTTTGTACATGCAAACCTCTGCAAGCAATAATAAGTGAGATAAAGACCCTTCAAGATAACTTTTCATGATTTGACTTTGAAGAAGGGGTCAAAGGTCAAATCTGACCACTTGAAAAGATTCACAGCATATGAATTGGTTGAACATAGCAAACCTCTAGAAGCAACAGTTTTCAAGTTACAAGTGATTTACTCAACAATGAGTAAGTCAAAGTAGCTATTACTCAGCTATACAATGAGTTACAGGTGCAACTTTACTATGTACCCTAAAGTACCTTTATAAAATACATAGAAAAATTTGATATTCCTGCCTATGCGCACCATTGGGAGAGCCCACTGTAGCTTATGCATACGCATTCATGAAAGGCAAATCAGAATGCATGTATGAGGAAGTTTTCAGTGCCCTGAACAAAAATGTGACGAACTGGGATCCAATTCAGACCAAGTGACTGTTAATTAAGACTTTGAATTGGCAGTTACTAAAGCAATAAAATCAGTTTTTGGTGAATGTATGCACATACAGAGGTGTTTTATCAACTGACGTAAAACATGTAGGGAAAAATCCAAGAGCTTGGTTTAGCCACAAGTTACCAAGGTGACAAGCATATCAGGCTCTTTTGTGGCATGATAAATATTTTTGCTTTCCTCCCATGTGGACAAGTGAGATTGCATGGACTATCTTCAGTCTGTTTGCCTGGAGGAATTAGAAGACTTATTGATCTTTTTCAACAATACATATGTCAATGCCACTTACAGAAGAATTCAAACTCCAGCAGCATTGGGTAACAAGCAACCTGTACTGAGGATGAGAAGAGTGACTCCATTATTTCTACCTCAATTGTGGAATGTATTTGAAAGCACAATATAAGGTGGCCATAGGACGAATAATCGCTTTGAAGCCTAGAATCATAGTTTCAGACAAATGATTGGCCGTGATCATCCCTCAACATGGGAGAATATCTACAGAAAGATCAGGCTTTGATGTCTTCTCTCCAAGAATAATATGTAATGTGAGTAACATTAAAATCTACAATCCCCCAAAAGACGTAAGTTACTTTATGTGGGTGTTCCACTGGAGCCGACCTGTTGGTAATTAAGAATTTTTTGAGAATCGGGAGCAATGTTTATGTAGTCGGTTAGGGTCAGTTGTATTTTCCAAAAATCAAACATGTTCCCATCTTGCCTTATCACTTTCAGGCTTGTCTGTAACCCTTCCAGGCTTGTCCTTATCACCTCCAGGTTGGTCCTAACATGAAACAGGCCTGTCTTTTGCAACTTAAGTACTTCTCATTTGCAGTCCATTTGCAGCATGATGTGAGGTGAAAATATGACAAAAATTATGTCAGGAATGACAAAAAAACAGTGCAAGTGATCATAATTTTGAAGTTAACAGATAGAAAAGTCCACATGTATGCTGTAAATAATTGAGAAACCTGAAAAAGTGTTTTATTCAGTCACGTAATAATCAAATTCTCGGCCTATTTCACCAGAGCAATTTAAAAAAAGTCAACAAACTATTTGGATGCAATCAAAAGATATTTCTTTTCTCACTGTGAAAAAAGCAACTTTTGGTAAAAAGAGGATCAAGTGTCGACCAATCAACAAATCGAAAACTAGGTCAATAGTAAATATTTGGATCCTATCACGTGATCAGAACTACAGCAGGGTCTTTCCCAGAAGATCAAAATTGGAGTATAAAAGGCAGCAACAAGTAAGAGGGTTTCATTGACACGTGATATATTGTTAGAAGCACATCTCTCTTTGCTTGTTTGCACAGAATATAACATTTTAAAAGAAAATTTTAAATGACTTTTTCGTTCGTATATTGAAGCAGACATACATTGATTTATTTCTTGATATTAAAGCAAAAACCTAAAACCGAAAATTAAAATAACCAAAAGTAAAGTTAGACGTTTAAGTCACGTGATGGATCCAAATATTCAGCCTTGACCTAGTTTCAGATTTGTTTATTGGTCGACACATGATCTTCTTTTTTCCCAGAAATTCATCACAAAATGTAATGACAATACTGACTGCAAGTCTGGTCGTGGGGTTCTGTATGTTTCTCCAGTCCTGTCTGTTTGGCAGTAAGACTTGTTCGGACCTCCTACGGCTTGTATGTTAGGGGTTTATGGCTTGTCCTGGTAGTTTCCAGACCAGTCCTGTACATAACATCCCGACCCCAAGGCAGGTAAGCCAGATTTTTCCCGCCCTTTTTGTGCATTTTTGTCCCCGACTTTTGCAGCCGACCCTAGAGTCGTAGGGTCGGCTGTAGGGTCGGCTCCAGTGGAACACCCACATAAGGTGAAGAAGCCATGAAAAAAGAAGTATACACTTGAACACAAACACTGCTGGGCGTTAAATATCACAACCACTGTATGTTAGAGAAATGTTGTGAAATAAATAATCTACTATGGGTAACTCTCCAACATCCACTTGGGCGAATTTGAGCCACTACCTAATTTATAAACCGACATATTTTCTGGTGTCTTGAGGAACTTTCTTCCATTCCATTGGCTGTCCCAGAGTAAAGGGCAACATAAACATTGAATTATTCAATACAAATACTGAGCTCCGTCTTCTGATTCTACATAAGACGCACTTGGTATGTGTTACTCCAGGCTATTCTACTTTCAACAGAGACATGTCACGTGTGAATTGACTTCAATTACTTTATTATCATACTCAAAAAATTGACTATATTTGCATTTACCTGAAGTAAGTTAATGTTCATACGTACAGTAACAGGACCAATGTACTACACAGACCTTCTAGCTAGGGGTTTGTGATCCTGGGCAACAACTGAAGTTTGAGTTTTAAAATTCTTGACTTTAAGGCCACCACATCGTTTTTTTCTCAACATTTGTGCAATTTTGACTGAAGGTCGACAGATATCTCCTGTTTAGTGTTTGTAACAACTCCAAGGCACATGTTTCTGCTGACTTTTGAGGAACCAGTGGTGGGGAATAAAGTTAGTATAAAGTTTACAAGAATATACAGAATTATCCTTGTTCTATATTTGATCTGCATAGTTTATTGTACAGAAGCTATGTCGAAGCAGTGAACTTATCAAGACCAGTTTCGTCAACAGTTACTTAGCAGCATCTAGGTGCCCCAGATGCAATTTATGCGGGATATAAGTAGAAGTGTGGCTGTAGCATACTAGCATTTATTGGAGAAGTTTTTTCACCCCAATCACAATTTTAATGCATCCTGATATTTATATAAAGAATGCCCATAGGTTGCACCCATATAGCCTCAAAAAGCTCCCATTTCAGACCTGGATCTGTTTGAAAACTCACTGATGCAAGAATATGAGCACCATCTATTGGGCCCTGGTGTTAAAATGGAATTCAGCAGGGCCAGAAATATTATCCATATAGCAAACCCAAGGAGAAATCAAAAGGCCAAGGCAGGCGTGTTTACCAAGAGGGATTCTACCAAGTCCCAGTTGAACCCTCACAATATCTAGTGCCTTAACCATTCTAGCCTCAGCCTCAGAGATTGGGCTTTTGTGGCAGCCACTGGGGCAGGGGCCAAGGAAAAAACTCATGAACACAGCAACCCCGACAACAACCACCCCAGCAATGACATTCTTCAGCATCCCCACCCTAGTCCTGGATTACTTCATTTAATGCAGTTAGGGCAAAACTTGGATATTTACAACCCAAAGGGGTCTGCTATCAGTTCACTAGTCTTCTGTTTGGCCTGGCCACAGCCCCTTTGGCCTTCACTTCACCAGTAAAGGAAGTAAGACTCTTGGCACTAAAGCAGGTTATCACACAACACCAATAAGTGGATGACTAGCTAGTCAGGTCCATTTCTGAAGCAGAGAGCACGGGCACATACCAGAGATCTTCTGAACCTAGGGATAGGATTTGTAGTAAACGTCAAGAAATTAGAACGCATTCCCCAGCAAATGATTGATATCATAGGATATAATTTTTACTAGACCTGGCTCTTGTCAGACCCACTAAAACTAGATAGGCCAAACTTCCGGAGAACTTCTTTTGGCCCACAAACGTAAAGTGGGGTTGCAAAATGTAAAGTGGGGTTGCAAAATGTAATGTTGCAAAATGTAAAGTACTGCAAAATGCAAAGTGGTGTTGCAAAATGTGAAGTTGCAAAATATGAAATGTTTCAAAATGTAAGGTGTGTTTGCAAAGTATAAATGGGAGAGTTAAACAAAGTTAAAACTATAATAAAAACTGGAGTGCTTAACATGTAAAGTTGGAGTCCATAAAATAAGAGTAAGCCACTGTATAAGTGAAGTCAAACTAGCCTTTAAAGTACAAGCAATTGTATTGTTGTATCCCCGAAAATCGGGGCCCTCAGAGATTTCTTGTGTTCAACCTGCAAGCCACATTTCTTTTTGGATTTTTAAACTGTGCAAATGCCTTGCTGTGGCAGAGATCTGGCCACCCTTTTCTTTTGATAGCCCAGGAGTTAAACTTATGCTCTGGGAAGTCAAAAGGGTCAAAATTTTAACTATTGCTTGTGTTCTAGCTGTAGGGCATAGTTTCTTTTAAATTTATTTTATATTTGGTGGGTATAATGTCTTGCCACCCTATTTTTTGTAGGCCTGGGGGTCAAAATCAAGCGAGTAATAGCTATTTTAGGTTTTCTGAGTATAACTCAAAAACTGTTGCATATAGAGTATTTGCATACAATATGTTATTCATAAACTTTATCCTCAACAAAATATTTATATATATATTATATTTAACAAAACATTACCCTATTAAAACTGCTATGTACAAACCCAGGTTTGTGTTTGGGCAACCCGGAGGTGAGTCCTGCCTCAAGACAGTACATGTTACATCACTACTTAAAAAATTTGGTCTAAGTACCAGTATAATATTATGAGATATGATACAACTCTGGGAATCGTGTGAAACTCCCTTATTGCTGCGCAACTCAGATTCCATTGGTCCCCTTTGGTTTTCAGTTGCTGTCCCCAGTTTCCAAAGTCACTAAGTGATTTGACTTTGAGGGAGGGGCATGCTTGAAAAATAATAATTTTTACTTTTGATTTGTTTTAGTTTTTTACAAGATTTTATTTTTAAAGTGTAAGATAGTGTATACATTCAAAGACGGTTATTTATCAAGTAACAAATTTAGTTTATGGACATGATTGTGCTGTACAATGGAGAGATTGAACTATTGACACTGATTTAACTCAGGATTGTGACACGTTGTGAAACTTTATGACGCTGAGATTTTAGTCTCCTTGACAACAACAGGCTTTATGTGCAAATGCACAAGGGGGTGGTCTAACCTATATTCATTCTTGTGCAAATGTTGCCAAAGTGGTCGAATTTGCAATTCCCTTAATTTAAGCCTGAGGTTGCCAAGAAAGAGTTTAAATCTTTTTCTTGTTTCAGTGACCTAGACTTTGAGTTAAAAATCAAACTGAAGACAACAAACAGAAATGTAAAAATTGCCAAAAATAGACATGTGCCACACACTCAGAAGAAATGCCGTTATGTTAACACTGTTCAGACTGACTATGAGGAAGTGCAAAATGGACTACTAGGTGCTGCCGCTGCAAGTGAGTCACTTGCTATGGATCAGGTGGATCCTCGTGGACAGTGGATTCAAAAGGAGACACTTGCCCAGTTGAAGAAGATGTCAGACAGATTGAACACAATAGAAGAGCAGATCACGGCCACATTGCAGCGCCCAGGGATGGCATCTACCTTAAGTTCTGGACCAGGAAAGTTGAGTAGAGACACTATATTTTCAGATTGTAGTAAAAGTACTCCCGGTAAGAGAAGCAGAAAAAGTAAAAAGTTTACATCCCTACCAGTCTCAAATGAATTGTCTTCAGACGAGAGTGGTAGCCCTTCTTTGTCAATGCTTAGATCTCAGTCCATGCAGAAAAAAGTTGACAAGCGTATCAATGAACTTAACTGTAGTTCACACTTACCAGGTAATAAAAGTTTGGGCAAACACAAGTCTAAAAGAGGGGGGAATGTTGGTAAAACAGTAAAAAACAAAGTTTGTTGGCCACATGAGGCCATTTGAGGTGGTATTAATAGACAGAGTGTCACATACGACCAACTATCACTCACTCATAGATTCTGCAGAAAATGTTTTGAAAGAAAAATCAAGTCCGCGAAAAGATATCATAGTTTGTTACCTTATTGATCTGATGGTGGATGCCACAGACTTTACTTGGCAAGGGGCAAAGGCAAAGGGCAAAGTGGGAAGATACAGATTGAATAGATAGGATCTGAAGGGCCCATGCCTAGAAGCATGTCCAGGCAGAGGTGGTTGGGCTAGGCCATCAGTTCAGGGTAAGAAACCATAGTTTTGCAAAAATTTCCAGTCTGGTAGTTGCAATCATGCTGTGATCATGAGTTCATCGGCAATTTGCAGAAGCACATCTGTGCATATTGTTTATTGGGGGGACTGCAATTTCACAAAAAGACAAAAAAAAAATATTAAGGGACAGCTGCACTAGTAAATTTGGCAGTACAGCCCAAGAGAGTGATAGAAGTAGTACAGTACATAAAAGTGTTGATAGACTGGACAACTGTACTAGTATTGGCTGTGGGAGTGAAAATATGGCTCGATATACAACCAGATGTTTCTGTTGTCAGTAGTTTGCAAACTAGTGACCAGCATAATCTCAGCCCCCTGTTGTCCATTCTATGGCGTCTAGCAAAACCTATAAGGTGAGAGATGGTAAATCCACATGGGTGGAGCCAACTCATGTTGAGGTGAGTAACAGTTCTGTCCAGGGTCGTGGTTTGAACCAAATGATGGTACAAGATTAGTGTTCTCAATTCACCTTTTTTAGTGGGACCGGCTAGGTAGTGATTTCAACGGGTGGGTACCCGGGTACTTGTGCCGATGTTCGACAGCTGATAGTAGAAAAATTTCCACATTTACAAACTTAAGACTTTCACAAATAATGGTTTATTTGTTGTAGGCCGCCGTTTTTGCATTCAAAACTGTAGGACACAGAAGAAACGTTAAATAAAAAAGAATTCTGTACATACATTCAAAACATGGTTGTTGCTCGAATGTAGCTTCGGAACTGAAACTTTATTTTTTTCAGATAGGTAATTGAGTTTTTATTGATGCAAAATTATCAAATACTGTGTGAAAACATTGTACCTTTTATTTATTTAAGAGTGTACGTCACAATATATTTATAATATACAGCGTTTTATGAACTCGGAATTAGGTAAGTGTGTTAATATTCTAACGATTTTCAAAGGGTTCCAGTATTTGATGATGCATAAACAATCAAAATAAAAGACAAATAAAATACCATGAATGGTAAACAAGGGTGAAAAAACAATATTCTTGTGCATTTTAATTGAATAGTTTCAATTTTAGGTAAATTTATGAAGTCAAGATATGTCTGTACTCGTTAAGCCAACGTGGGTGATATTGCAGCAATAAACCTAAAATTCGGGTACTCAGGTATGTGATTTTGGATTCAGGTAATATTCAGAGTTCAGGTACCCAGATATTCAGATACCCGTTGAGATCACTATACAAGACAGTGAATTGCAATCCCCTTCTGGTTTTGGTTTGACTCCTCAAGGTCACCATATTGACAGGGCTGTAACACCTGCAGCTACCCTAGGTTTGGATCCGTACAATCACTCAAGTCTGAACGCACCCTTAGTGAATTGTAAAAACCACAGATCAATTAATCCCAAATTATGACATAAACCATGCAGGAACGGATGAAAAGTTTGCGAATAGTATCATTCATTTCAATCAAGTTGATGATTAAATCACCTTTGATGGCTCTGAGTGTCCAATCTTTCGAAAGTGGCATGAACGGTTGGATTTCGACTTTGGTTTTATACCATTAGGTGAATTAGAGTTTCTGCTTGATATAAATAGAAATTGTTAGTTTCATTGTGAGGGAGGCAGTCATTCCTCAGCCATACAGTATTCGAATGACGTTGACTCTTATATACAGCAAGAGAGTACCTATGTTGCCATATTTGGTCCAATTGACAAAAATCCTATCAAAAATGCACAAACCTGTCCCTTCATGCCTAGAAATAAGCCAAATTCAGACAGACCTAAGTCAGCCCCTTGGGGCTTTAGTAAATTCAGACATTGATAAAGTTACTTACTTAGGTATTCCTTTTTCCCATGTCCTTCCCTACTGTGGACATCATTACTGCTGAGTTGAAACATCTGGGCAGAGATGCTCTCTTATATAAAATGTCATGTTATGCATCAGATGGGGTTTTGCGTCGGCTATATAGATGACTGTGTCGGGATGGGCGTCACTGTTCAAACTTATGAATTATCTAGGTCCCACCATCAGTGATAGTAAGTTGGTAGCTCCTAGCACAAAAGTTGTGTGCTGGGGATTCCTTATTAACACAGAGGATGGTAATGTGTCAATTCTCCGAGAAATATTGTGTCAAATAAAGGACACCGTGCGTTAGTGCATTAGAAACATGCCAAATGCAGTCACTCTTAGGCTTGCTGCTCTATGTTTACAAATGTGTGAAGTCAGTGTATTTTGATCAGAATGCTGGTTCTGCTTAGATCAGGTCATGCTAATTAAAAATCAGATTTCTATGGCCTGTGATGGGTTCAAATGTGCTCAAGTCTGGAGAGATATATTCCTAACTGTTTTTTTTGGGTTGCTTAGGTTATCTAACCTGGTTCCCCACTCCCTGACCTCCTTTGACCCCCCTCGTCACCTAATTGGCCAGGATCTGTTCTTTTCCCATAACCTAGTAAAGATCATGAGAAAATGGTCAAAACAATGCAAAACAGGGATGCTGGACAAGTTATTTCATTGCCAAAACTCAATAATCGTATAATTTGTCCCTTTAGGGCCCTTAAGGCCCTGTCTTGCTTGTATGACATGTCAGCAGTAACCTCAGCCATTCAAGTCAAGAGTCCTGTGCGCTGGCAAACCCTCACTGTCAGAAAGTGCTTGAAACGTATAAATATGTCCATGAGTTTGAATCCACACTTTTTTTATCTTTCATTCATTCAGAAGATCTGGAGCCACCTTTGCATACAATTCACGTGTACAAATACAGCACATGAAGCAACATCGCACAAGGTCTTCTGAGTGCGTCTTTCGCTATATATTCAGGCTGACCATTCTGCTAGTGCAGACCTTTCTTTTTCCCTTGCTGCTATAAATGTGTAATGTCGCTACTGTTGGAGTTGAGGGCCTTCATATGTTCACTACCTGCTATAAATTTGAGTGTAAACCTCTAGGTCTTATTGCCTCCAGCTTTTAGGGTAGCTTTAAAGTCATTACTAAATTAACTAGTTTCAAATCACAACCTCAGTTTCAAAGGTAATTCTGATGTCAAGTTTGACCTTTAGAGGTCAGTTTGGGATTGTGACCTTTCTCAAGACTTTTAGGGTCTTCAAAGTGTTTTGTCAGTAATTTAAATAATTCTTTAATCTGTAATTTTCATGATCTATATGGTCAATGAACTCTAGATTTACTGATCATGAAGTTTAACAAGTATAACCTATTAACTTATATCTTAGTTATCTTAAAGCATAACTTTGTTGACTAAATATATATCAGGATCTAAAATCACAATGCTTTCTTTATGGTTACTACTGTTATCATCACTAAAATTTAATTTATTTTCACTAGTACCAACTTCTGAATCTGTGCCTGATTAATGTATACACTTTTCAAAACTAGAAGACATAATTAGATTTTAATCACCAGTGCTTTTGTGCAACTAAAAATTTCTAACAATGATATGACGTAGTACACACAAACTTTGGACTTGAGTGTTTTCTTCTAAGAGGGAGATAAATATGAGCAATAAAAGTTAAAATAGTGGCATAAACAATTGCATGGTGCAACTAGAAGTGTAAATGTCTTTGTGTGGGGATGTATTTTATATACAAATAAAAAGTGGTATGTTAAAATTAAGACTACAGGTTCTTTAAAAGCTTTATGAAAGTCAGACACTTCCCATTCAGGCATCTATGATCCAATTGATCAGAAAATCTTTTCCGATGTGTAAATTTAGTTCTAGATTGTACCTGCAAACTTGTATAGTGCTGATGTGTTTTTTTTTCCAAAACACGAGGATGGGGTGTTTTTGAAATATGCTTAAGGTGACCTTTAGTAAAGTTTAATGCCACCTCAAAGTATCCCAAAATTTTTTCCAGCACCTATAGTTTGAAAATAAGGAGGAAAAAATCCAAAGCCAAAGAAGTTATTCAAGGGTGACCATAATCCGGCAGCGGCGATGATCAGTCAAACTTACCCGAAAATAAATAAGCGTAACTGACAGGCCGCTTAAAAATACAATGAGTACATGAGTTCTCCAAAAACAATGTTTCTTACTGAAACAAAACATTCATAAAATTTATATTGCTGTACATTTCAAGTATACTCTAAATTTTAAGGACACTGTTGTATACAAAGATACAAAATAATAAAATATGTACAAATAGATAAATATAGCTCATATTTACAAAAAATATAAACACAATTATTTCATATCTAATTTTTGGTATGAAATTTTTTTATAAATCTGAAAATTATATTGTGTAAATGTAGTCAAATGTATGTACTAAAATAATGTATTTACCAAATGTATTGTAATGATTTATCTTGATGTGAAATAAACACATTAAAAATCATTCAATGTTAAAAATATAACACATACATTGTACTATCAAGTTAAAACTATTTTCAGTCATATTAGTTGTTACTATTGTCAAGTCTATCATAAATTTGATTGTAGCCTAAAGATTTAGCCCCAGGACAGCAGCAAACACAGTGCCTTAGGTGTTCACCATACAAACTGTCAACCAGTTTAGCCCAAAATAAGGGCAAGGCTTTTGGATTATCATCACTCCAATCAAGACATACATTGAGGTCCAGAATATGCGAGGCTGTCAAGTTCTCAGAGACATGCTCTAGTGGACCCAATCTAATGACCAAAAGTTTCTTCCCATGGTGTTGAATTTGACGAAGACTTTCCATCAATTCAAATTGACACCACTCACTCCTAAGTGACAAATCACTCATCACAGCTATAATATATCGACTATTTGTCATCTTTTCTATGATTGTCTCTGCAATTGGATCTCCAACAGGAAAATCCCGATAATGAATACACAGTTTAAATCCATATTTTTCTTCAAGTGTTTTCATAAGAACAGAGTGAACCCAGAACCTGTCTTCAGCACAATAATTGACAAAAGCATCATATTCCAATGCATGTAACACATCTTCAGTTTTAACAAAAAAGTGGTTGATTACTTTGTAAAGTTTGTGTATTTTATACTTTATGAACCATCTTTTCTTTAAAATAACTATTACAATGACTGTGCTTAATATTCCAACAAGTAAAGATACCAATGTTAAAACAATTACTGGTGTTTTTGAGTTATCACAGTGTGTTTTCCAGTTTTCTAGTTCTTTCTGACTGATACTGTTTATATTAATTATCCCTATTGGACTAACACATTGAAGACTGTTAAAATTTTCAAAGTATATATTGGATATATTGTTTTTCATCCACGATACAAACTTCAGATTTTTACAATTACATATGAGAGGGTTTCCTGTGAGGTTTATGCCAATTCTGTGACTTTTAGCAATTTGTGTGAGACTTTGTTGGAAGGTAGGTCGTAAAAATTTCAACATATTCCTACTTAAATCAAACATCTGTAAACTTGTTGTGCCAGTAAAATCAAAATCAGGCAGTGTTTCATCGGTAATACCATTAGACTGAAGATGAATATGAGTTAGTTTTGGACAACCTGTGAAAAGTTTTGAGGAGATCTCATTTTTTCCTAACCCAACATTGTTTATCTGTATTAGTTCAAATGTATTAGACATTCCACAAAAGCTGTAATTTGAATAGAAAAAAATGAGATTATCAGATATATCAAGATATTTGAGTTTTGGGAAGTTGGTATTAAAAAGAGATCCATTTAAGTACAATAGATTTTGTTCAAAATTCAGCTCTGTCACATTTTCTAAACCACTTACTGAACTTAATTCCATCAGCTGTTTTCTCATAGAAGCCAGCCAAAAATGAAGATCTGACCAATTTACTTTGGTGATGTTATTTGGATACTGAAAACACAATTGTTTACCACCAAACCATAAAACTGTTTTAGTACTCCTTTGGAAGTAAATGCTGTTTGCATTTATTTCATTTATATTTAATCCAACGGGAAATCTGACATTCAATATGCATTCTGTGTCCCATATACTTGAAATATTTATGCTACTTAAAAATGAAAGGTTTATATTCTGCCTAAAATAGCAAGAAACCATTTTTTCAAGTAGTGAAGAGTTACTAAAAAGATTCGAAACATTTACAACACCAGACAAAACTGACATAGAAGCTTTATTGATGCAATAGACCAAATTTGAAACTGCATATGACTGACAGTCAGTTGTGTTGTTTTTGTCAAAATGTTGAGAGACTAAATGACTATTGACAACATTTTGATCACCTGTATCCATGTAAAACACATCCTGCACATTACTAACAATGCTGTCATAAACTACCATGCCCTGAAACTGTAAATAATATGTGGTTGTAGTGTTATGTAACAAAATTTCCAGGAGAGCTGGAACATTGTTATAATTTATCATCATGTTATTTGACAAATCAATAAACTGGACATTCGGAAAGTAGGTTGTCAATCCAACTTCAAGCTTGGCTATATAGTTTCCCCTCAGTACCAGTTCAGTCACAGCAGGAAAAACCCTTCTGCAAACAAATTCACCAACATCAAGGGAGTTGTTGTGTCCTTTTGAAGCTAAGCCCTGGAAACCTGGCAAGTACAACCACTGCAGCATGTATTCAGATTTATTATTCAGATGACACAAGGTATCAGACATGTTCTTCATGCTAACCCCAAATGAGGATAGAAAGAATACTTCTAGCTTATCCAGTGGTGATACCATGGTTGCGAGGGAAACATCTATAATGGGCAAGTGAATAGCCAATTGTTTAATATTTGTCAACAACCTAAATGTTTCCTCTGTATATATTAATTCATAGGCAGGTGATAAATGGGTCATAATAGTAAAATACAGATTGAAAACTATCAGTTCAGTTAAATTTGAGACACTTCTGATATCAATGGTGCTTGACAATGGATTTTTATCAGACATGTCTATCTGAAGATATTTGGTGTCTTCTGGAACTCCTTGCAGAATATCTGTCACCGTAATCATTGGTAAATTGTTATACTGACAGCCCCTAGTGGAACACACTGTCATGTTTTCCAAAGGCCAGTGGTTAGGCCTGTCAAAGATGCATTTCTTACAGTCTAAATGACCATAGTGTAAGATCTCACACTCTCCCACTGAACTGTTGTCTTTAAATATTTTGTTGAACACAGAGTCATCAACACTAATACAATCTGCAAAAGCAAAAAAGTTAACTATGAATATCCACATTAGTGCCATTGTTCAATTGTTTTAATCCAGTACAAAGGAGCTTATACAAGGTTTTATAATATCAGTAATATTTATAAAGATATTACTGAACCAAAATTGTTCACACATAGAATATCTCACTTTATATTTTCTATTGTGGCCACCAGACACTTTAATATATCAAAAAAGTGTTGTACAAATGGTTTTCTAACCAACAGTCATACAAAGGGATAAGGAAAAGGTCTATATATATGTATAATGTGCATAATGCATGTAGAAATATAAATATAAGGGACATACTATTCTTATCTTGACATTGGGTCCCATTTATCATCATTCCAAAGACTTACTTTGAATGATTAATAAATCAATATTTGTTTCTATTTGTCACAAAAGATTACACTTATAACTGAAATATGTTCCTTTTAATTGTAAATTCACATAACTTATAAATACCTTGTAAATTGCACAAAATTAAAATCACAAAACATTATTTTATTCAGTAAACTCTCAAGGAAGTATGTAACCTAATATTACTTCCCTTGAGAGGAAACTTGCCAGAAAAACAGATGGATGACAAACGAGAAGAAAATGCAGATTTGGATGCGAGGTTACTTTTGAGTGGCATTGGAGCTTAGTAAAATACCCAGGAAATATCATGTGAATAAATGAAATGCAAAATATAGATTATTTAAAAAGAAAAATCATAATGTTTGTTCTGTTTATCTTTTCAACATGATTCAAGTAAATGGGTCAACTCTACCCCCCCCCCCCCTTCCAAATCCAACACTACATATGTACTGTAAGGACACCAGTATGATTCTGAGAGTGAAAGGAAGAATCTGTTTACAAGTGCCATTGATTCTCCTAAAAAGTTTACTGGATTGGAAGCTTCATGAGATAAGCAGTGATGTGTTCAAACCCAGTCATCAAAATCAACAGGTATCATTGATGCTAGAGAACCCCCTTTTCATTGTTTTTGAGTTTAAATGTCTTGCATATTTGGCCCATTCCTTAAGACGCCCCTGATCATTATGTGGTCCTAACCTCCTTCATTAGTCAGTATTTAATGATGACCCTTCTGATACTATAAACATATAATTTTATACATGCATGAGAAAGATGGCACCAAATCATTCACCATCTCCAGATTCTGTTGTTCTTTGGTCAATAAGGCAAGCAAATTAATTGGCCAGTATCCCAAAGCCATTTTCAACCACTCTTCTTTCTCCAGTTAACTTGTAGCTGAAGACTGTGTCAGACAATACATTTGCAGGCGTTTTTGCAAATGGCTTCACAACAAATTAAGAAGTAGGTGTCTGTCATCATTTTAAATCAGGTTAGCTGGAAAAATGCTAAGCTAACTCTAAACAAAACTTCAGTTCTCGATTACCAGAAGTTGGACAACTATAAGATCTCAAACATCAAAGTTGAAAGTTGGGCAACCACAGGGAAGCCAAAGGTCAAAGTTGAAATGTACCTTGCGGATAAAAAATTTTGTTCTCTAATAGTTTTACTACTTAAATATCTCATGATCCATTATAACTCAGCACAGTTTGAGGTGACCTTACTGAAAATAGGGAAAAGCAACCTAAAATCAAGTTGGAAGAAAATCTGTAAGAGTGCATAACGGAAGTCTCCCTATGCCAGTATAGAACTAATTAAAAGTGAATGTTTAAATTGATGACAAGGTAATTTACAGCTTTACAAAGAATATACACCGGCCAAGCCCCAATAGTATAAATAGTAGTTACAAATTATAGAGTTTAGCTCTGAACATGTTAGCCACTTGCTCACCAGTATTGGTACCATCAGTTATACCTCCAAACACAATCAGATGTCCAGGTGCCATGCCTTTAAATATTCTGTAAAGCTACATCATTATTAAAACAAAGGTGGGAGAAAGGCTTTCAAACTCGTGTATCAGTCAAGGGAATCCACTCTTGGTTATGTTTCATTGAAATAAAGCTACATTGAAACCCTTAGGTTTCAAAGCAAGTAAACTGGAAAAGGTCGTCAAAGGACATATGGCAGAATTTACAATCCTAGGGATTGTTAATAGTTTAATTTGATTATTAATTTGCATGGTTTTGGACAATTTAATAACGATAATTATTTCACCAGGCCTTTAAAATGATGTCATCTCTTGCCAGATGACTCAGAGGTAAAAATGTACCAAGACTCTGAGGGACGAAATTTGACATGCATAAAAGGGAGAAAAAACTATGAAAATATAAAGCTTTGTAAACTTGACCCATGTACATAATATTACACTGTTCTGCAATCTTGATCAACAGAGGTATATCAATTATCTTATTCAACTTAACACTCATCGGGAATGCAATTTGATAGCTATTTGATACAGTTTTAATCTATCTTAAGCAAACAAACAACATCCAGGCATACATTATGAAGTTGCTTTTATGGCTGACAGATAGTTGGCCATGTGGTTAAACTTGACCATTAAAACGCAACCCATTAAAATGCAGACATATGAGAAAATATAACAAGTTAAACACATTCACCTGATGCAATCCATAAAGGCCAGAAAGGTCAGCATAGACCTTCTTGGTCGAGACTGCAAAGGCCTCAGAAAGTCTGGAGGTCTGAGAGTCTGCCATCCCATAATAAGAAACCAACATACTAGATAGATTCATCAGTATACAATAAACTATCAGACGTAGGAACCCATGTCAAAAGGTGAACCATATGTTGTAATTTCTGAAATTATGGGTCATCTGGTCATCTGGACAGCCAATTTGCCACTGGATTCAATTTACTTGCAACATGTACTATTTTCAAATCAATATTACATGTACTGGCCCACATAAAATATATAGCTGATTGTCGCATTTGACTAGAACTCTTTGACCAGCCCAGAAACTATGCTACAGCTTCAAAGCTACCAAAATGTTAATCATTTCACGTTATGCAATATTTTTCTGTTGCCACTCAGAAGGTAAGGGCATAGCATACACCTGTAAATCATATATGACACCTAAATTTGTGGGACAAATCTCCAGATGCACCAGTTTACTGGGAGTATACTGGAAAATGATACACCATTAAAAACAGCAAGAAAGTGTTGAACCAGTTGAGGTCTTATTAGGTCAACCAGTTGTCATTATAGTTACACATCAGTAAGGTAATCAGAAAGACTCTAGCATATTTAATACACTTTGCCTCGTATAACAGGGGACCTAGAAGGGACTATAGTTCCCTCTTAGTACAGGTTCTCTTATCTGACCAATTTTAGCATAATTTTAAAAAAATGATTCTAGCTCATCTGGGGTTATTGAGAAAGTACAGTTTACAGTATCTACCAAGATACCGTGGCACACCACCTTGGTGCTTGGGAGTACCAGTTTTTTGGGACCTACTGCCACTGCCAACTCACCCAATAACTGCTGCATTCTACTATATGTTTTGCCGATTTTTGAAGGCGGGGGACACAAAAAATCATCAATATAATTCCTGATTTGATGCCCATCTTTTTTCATAATAAACCTTACACCATCGGAAATTTGCTGGCAAATGGAAGATCCGTGTTTGAACCCAAAAGGATATGAAAAATCAATGACATAATCTCTCCAATGGAGGCCTAAAAGATCCATATCTCTTGTATCTATGGGTACATGTCAAAAGGCACGATTAATGTTGTCTCCAACCCAAAGCATTGAGAATGTTTACTGTTACATGCTGTTTTACGTCAATATTATGGTAAAGGATTTTTTTACAGCCATCATTGTGAACAGAAGCAAGTTTCTTACCTTTGCTGACGACTTGCTTAGCAATGCTAACATTGACAATATCACTCGACAGAAGTCAGTGTCACTGCATTCCTATACAACATAACAATCACAAACATTTCATTATCAATACTGTCAATGTTTTGCAAAATTGAAAAGCCATTCACATGTCAGACATTATTGACACTTCTATATTACTGCTTATCTTTAACATGGTACACATTTGGTGTAGCTTCAGAACCACATGGATTTCTATTATTCACAAAAGTACTTTTATTTATACACGACTTGGCAGTATTATTTTTACCATCATTATCTGTAATCCTGTTCTGTTCAATTTTAGCCTTCATATTAGTATTATTCACAATGTAGATGCTATTTCTACTGACAGGTTTCATTTTAACCACATCCGAGAACAAAACATCAGGTTTTACAAATCTACACATAGCAATAATTTTCTGCATGTGTTGCACATCAAATAATGTATTATCAACAAAACCTGAATTACATACAAATCTATCTCTATATATAGATTCAAACCCAGGTGAACCAGCCACTGCATCACTGCCGGGACACTTCGTTTTTTCACCCCGCTTTTTGGTTACAATGTTTGGTCATGTGAAGCCCATCACAACTTTTACATACATTTTTTTATAACTGACCAGCTGTTTTGTGATTGGGCGAGTGCTTGCATGTACCCCATTGAAAATATCTTCAGATCATGGCATTTACAGTACTAGGATATCTATATTCAAGTTCGAAACAAGTCCTATAAAACGGAATGGCCAGGTGTAAGATATGTCTTTCGAATATCATGAATGGATTTGACGCTGTGTCCTATTCAAGTTTAGTCACAGCTTCACTATGTTGTGTTCTATTTTAGATCTACATAAAAATAGATTCACAAGTTGGTTTGTGGTTTGACAGGCTAGGTTAACCCTGTCCCAGAAAAACACAGACAAAAGTTTGGGCTGGCCCAGGTTATATCCAAGGGGTTATTCTGGATAAGCCCCATTGTTCCATACTACACCCATGTCTACATAAAGAGAGGGCAGATACCTGGTGTATTTTTACCTAGCCTATTTTAACACCCAAGGTGTAAAATAAGTTAGTACAAAATCTGTTATATATATGGTAATTTATCAAAGTATCAGCCCACTACTCTATTAACTTACTAAAAATCAGTGAGGACCCAACTACTAACTGATGGCCTCAGACCAGTGACAATAATGAATGTAGGCCAGAATGTAGCTCAATTTTCAGTTCTTCAGGATGGCAGCTGGCCTGTCTCACCATCGGGCAGATGTATTTATCTTGTTGCCCTTTATGGTGTATTTAGTTCAAAATAATCAATCTCCTAGCAACAACATAGCCACTCTCAAAGCCTCTCATACATTACATGGCCTGGATACTACTTCCTTCAAATACGCATGTCGTTATATCTTAAGAATTCAGGTTCCCTTGGCTCCTCCAAGGCGCTCCTTTGTAAGTATACAATTGTTAACCCAGATTTTTGAAACCTGAGACTCTGTGAAAGTTTCAACAATATTCAAACCACTCTACCTATGTAGTGTGATAAAGTTTCAGGTGACAGAAACGCAACTCAGTCTGAAGGGTGACCCCCCTCTAACCTATTACAGTATCCCCCCTCTACCTTCTGTCTATCAGTTAAGATTTCTTGGCACTATTTCTTAAAGATTCTTGGCTTCTACTATAAAAATTCAACCCCTGTTGGCGGGTCTTCACTTGTAACAAAAGCTAAAAAGCGTGGTCTGCCTACAAATCCATGTTCATCACTTATCTAGCCTTTTGTGAGTTCATAGCTGCTGATTTCCTTTCTCCTGACATCTCCATTTGGCTTACCTTTATTGAATTTCTGGTCTTCAATGGATTGAAGTCAGCTTCC